>OY821791.1:6483541-7898541 GCA_963682175.1 Triglochin maritima | reverse complement strand
TCACTTGTGTATTGAGGTTTACACGTTCTACACTTCAGCCAAACAATGGTCATCACAACACCATCGAAAGTTTCACTAAGGGCCAATAATTTTGTGCCATGTGGCATTTCTTCCAGCAGGATAACTTCCCTGCTACTTGGGATTTGGGAACATGTTTGTTTTAGTCAAGAAAAATGAATTTTTATAAACTTATTTAATTATTTTTTTATCTTAGACATCTTGCACTAGTAAATCCGAATTGTGGTTTTTGATTCTTCAATTATTACGAAGAAATTGTTTTTTGTTTGGATTTTCAAATGTATAAATGCCAAATATTTGCAAAATTGAAAGTTTGGACGTGAATGTCGTTTTTGTTGATGGAATTCTCCAATTTCACCCTAAATGTGTCTTCGTAATTAAAATAGTATTGTACTGCATTTTTTTGAGGTTTCCATGCATGTCATTTATGAATGAATTATTTGAATAATTTTATTTTAAAAATTAGAAATATGATAATTTCGTATGACACTTCATCCCAACCGACCACGAGTTGTTACGGGACAAGGGACTAAAACCACATCACATCCCCGCCCAATTTGTCGTGGGATTAGTTAGGATTTACATGTTGTGTTATTTAGAACGATACAAAATAGAAAAGATTGTATTTATTATTATAGTCTAAAAGGGGGGTCCTATGACCCCAGAGCCCTAGTATGAGAGATTGAGGGGAAGCTTGAAAAAGAAGCATAGTGTGAGTCCCACTTGTGTCCAACAAGTGAAGGAAGAGGTTACAAATGTAGGGAACAAATGAAAAGCACAAGTAAAATAGTTTTCAACTAAAATCAAGAATTATAAACTTCTTGTTGCTAAATCTCAACAGTTAAGTTCCTTTGTTTCTAATCAGTTTCTCGCGTTTAGGGTTTTCTTGTACCTAGACACTTCAACTTAAGTCGAAACATTTCATAGGTTCATGAAAATTTGGGTTTTAATGAAGTTGTTAACCATTTGGGCCCATGTTAACGGACAGCAACAAACTTTGCCTGGTTTAACGACAGTTTGTCTTCCAAAAGAAGTCTAATAGTGGTTTGCAATAACACAACTTACACATATATAAGAACAAGGCCGTCTGTGATAATTATATAAGATTGTCTGTCCAAGAAAAAGTCGAAATTACTTTACATATTGTGCGTGCATTCTCAAAATGCAATATTACGACTTTACGAGGGTGTTAGTGGTACGGAAAGCTCACGAAGTTGATTTTCGAAGTCAAACGAATAGCAGAAGAAAACAGAATCCAATGAAAAACAGTTTCATTTTGATTAAATTATATTGTTTAGACAAATAATTTTTAGACGGTTTGGATACCAAAAATGGAGGATCGAACAATTTTTTGTTGACCGAAATGAAAATTCCTGTGATTTTCTTTGAGCGAATGTTAATGGATAACTAAATAAATTTCGATCATCCGAATTGGTCATTCAGGTGAGAATTTTCGATGGACCGATATATGTTCGATCGTGTTAAAATCATTTCGGTGGACCGAATGGTTGACGGTCAACAAAAAAAAGTTCGGTCTCTGTTGCTTTCCGACATCAAACGTTGAGAAAACTCATAACAAATTATTGTAAATACCACGGAATCCGATGGAAACCAGGCATGGATTCTCAGGAATGCAAATATCTCATTCCACGGAGTCAAATGGAATCTTGTTTCAATTCCGTTGATAGAATGAAAGTAAGCAATATTAGTTGAAAATAAAAGTTCACACCCTATCAAATACTATGCAAATAAAAAACCTTCTATTGTTTAGACAAATAATTTTTGGACGGTTTGGATACCAAAAATGGAGGACCGAACAAATTTTGGTCGACCGAAAGGAGAATTCCAGTTATTTTCCTTGAGCAAATGTTAATGGATGACCGAATAAATTTTATCGTCTGAATTGGTCATTCAGGTGAGGAATTTTGGTTGACCGATATGTGTTCGGTCGTCTTAAAATCATTTCGGTGGACCGAATGGTTGACGGTCAACAAAACAAGTTTGATTTCCGTTGCTTTCCGACATCAAACGTTGAGAAAACTCAAAGAATTTTTTGTACATACTACGGAATCTGAGAGAAACCAGACATGGACTCTCAGAAATGCAAACAACTCATTCCACAGAGTCAAATGGAATCTCGTTTCATTTCCGCTGATAGAATGAAGTAAGGAATATTAGTTCACACCCTATCAAATAAAAAGCTTGTATGCAAAAATCCAAAGAACAGTAAATTATGCAGGTCCTTCTGAAGGAAACACCTCATCCATTACTTTATCGTTTTACCACTGTTCAACTCCTAGATGGATCGCTAAATTAATTTTCCACCCAAAACCCTTTTTAATTTTCTTTTCTCTTGTTTAGCGAAAAGGAGTCTTAGGGCACCCTTAACGGGGGTGCCCCGCCCGGGCGCCCTGGTCGGGCGCCCGGGCGCACTGGTCGGGCGCCCGGGCGCACCCCCGTTAACGGCCGGGGCGCCCGTGGGGCGCCCGCCGGGGCCACCCGCCCGGGCGCTTGCCCGGGCGGTGGGCGTCCCGGGCAGACGCCCGGGCGCCCATGGGAGGGGGACACATGTCCCCCTCCCATTGGTTATTAATTTTTTTTTTGAATTTTTTTTAGTTTGGGTTTTGTTATTAATGGATTGGGTATTTGTTATAAATGTGGGGTAATAATTTTTTGTAAGTAATTAAAATTAAGAAATTTCCAGAACCAATACACTGTTTAATCACGGGTGCAATTTTTAATCACGGGTGCACTATTTTCAATCACGCGTGCACTGTTTGCAATCACGCGTGCACTATTTGCAATCACGCGTACACTATGTGCAATCACGCGTGAACAGTGCAACAAATACATCCAAACCCTCCCAACTATAAATACATCTATTTATCTCCTGATTCCTCACATTTCCTTAACTTCTCAACTTGTAGCTTCTTCTCTAATTAATGTCGGATAATAGTTTAAACTCCGGTCAATCGGACGATGATAACTGGAATGAGACATTAAATCTAATGGACCGTGCTATTGAATTAGCCGGACAAGCTGTTTACGAAAGGACTACACGTCCTAAGCATCGTCGAAGGAGAACGACGAACCCAGATAGAGATCGTGAACTAGGTTACAGACGCCTTGTAGACGATTATTTCTCTGACAACCCTGTGTATTCTGATACTCTTTTCAGGACAAGATTTCGGATGAGAAAGCATGTCTTCCTGCGCATCCACAATGCCATCGAAGCATCTGATGTCTTCTTCCAACGAACACCGGACGCAACTGGTAGGATGAGCATCTCCGGTCTACAAAAAAGTACGGCAGCAATGCGAATGCTAGCATATGGCGTTGCCGCTGATGGGATCGATGAGTACCTACGAATGAGTGCGGCAACATCCCGAAATGCTCTCCTCAAATTCTGTGAAGGTGTTATTCGCATCTTCGGCCCTGAGTATTTACGTCGGCCAACTGCAAATGACTTGGCACGCCTACTTTACGTTGGTGAGCAACGTGGGTTTCCAGGTATGATGGGGAGTATCGATTGTATGCACTGGGAGTGGAAAAACTGCCCAGCTGCTTGGAAGGGACAACATCAAGGACGTGCTGGGAAAGCAACTCTGATCCTTGAGGCGGTGGCATCGTACGACTTATGGATCTGGCACTCCTTCTTCGGAATACCGGGTTCATGCAATGACTTGAACGTCCTGCAACAATCTCCGATTTTCGACGACATACTAGAAGGCCGAGCACCACCTGTTAATTATGAGGTAAATGGTGTTCAATATGATATGGGATACTATCTTACTGATGGTATTTATCCACAGTGGGCGGCCTTCATCCAATCAATCCTTCACCCTCACACCCCGAAGCACAGATTGTTTGCTGAAGTGCAGGAGGCAACGCGTAAAGATGTTGAACGCGCTTTCGGAGTGTTGCAAGCGAGGTTCGCGATCATCAGAAACCCGGCTCTTGCCTGGAGCAAGGACGTTCTGTCCAAAATTATGACAGCTTGTATCATCATGCATAACATGATAGTGGAGGACGAACGCGACTGCTATGCTAATTTTGGAGATATTCGCGAATTTATGGAAGATCGTCCTGGAACTTCAGCTGAGGCAACGTCGTATTCGACCGATCGTATAGCGGATATTCACGAGTTTTTTGTCAATCAAGATTGAGTGCGTGACAGGAACCAACATTTGGATCTGAAAGGCGATTTAATTGAGCATATATGACAACGCTACGGACGAGGAGCGGTTTGAAAATCAGTTAACGTAGTTGGTCATGTAGTATTTAAAAGTTGAGTTTATGTAATATGTACTGTTGTTTCTTAACTTTGATTGTAATATTTCCTATTTCAGTTTGTCTTAAATGTAACGTGGCTCTGTAATATTTAATAATAATTTCGTGATTTACCAGTAATTATTAACAATATTTCGAGTTAAAATATAATTATAATGTAATTAAAATTAGATTTATATAAAATGTAATTTGTTAAATGTTGTGTGAGAATTAAATTTGTTTAATTAAGAAATGATGTGGATGAAAGAGAGTGTAGGGTGGGTGGGGGTAGCCTGGGCATGGGTAAGGGGTTTTTTTGGGTGGGTTGGGTGAGCTGACGTGGCAGAGAGAGAAGCTGACGTGGCAGAGAGAGAGTGCAGGGCGCCCGGGGGTAGCCCGGACGCTGTTAAATATGCTTTTACCCATGTTCGCATCTTGCCAAGAAAATGAAGTTATGAAAGGATGAAATGGAGTGATTATTAACTGAATTGCTAAACATCGTCCCAAAATTATTTAAATCGTCCCTTGAAATTATCATTTTGCATTTCTATCATTTCTACTGCTATAACGCGACATTTTACCCTCCTATCACACATCTCTCTTCATCTTTCTCTTATAATCATAAAAAATAATGTTTTGGAGGTAAGTAATGAGCCAACGGACGCCCCAGTATACTCGAATCTGGTAAAATATCTAACATCTTTTTAATAAAAATAATAAAAAAAAATTACGGGCGTCCGAAGGAGCCGCCCCCACGTAGGAGGGGGCGTCTGGGTAAGACGCCTCCCCCAGACGCCCCACCCAGGGGGGAGGCGTTTCACCCAGACGCCCCGCCCATGAGACAGGCGTGTGTGTAAGACGCCTTCCCCATGGGCGGGGCATCTTACCCAGACGCTCCCTCCTACGTGGGGGCGGCTCTTTCGGACGCCCGTAATTTTTTATTATTATTTTAAAAAGATAATTGATTATAAATTTAGATAATTGTTAAATTAATTAATTAATAAGTTAATAATTACTATATTCGGATGACCAATACCCTTTCGGTACATGGAGCGAGACCTCCGAACGACCTGTCGAGGTGGTATTTGTAAGTCATGATGTTTTTACCGTCGGGGGATTTTGAATCTTAAAAAATGTTGGATCTGGATTTTTTTTGAATCTTTATCACTTGCAAAAAACACATTGTAATCCGACCGGTTACCACCGAAAACTTGCAAAGAAACGTCAAATAATTTGAGATAACACACCGTATAATTTTAATTTGACCAAAAAAACTAAAAAAAACGGGACGTCTGGCTAAGACGCCTGTACCATTGTGGATGCGTCTGGTTAAGACGCCTCCACCATGGTTGACGCGTCTTAACCAGACGCCTGGACAATGGTAGAGGCGTCTGACTAAGACACATGTACCATCGTGGAGGCGTCTGGCTAAGACGCCTCATAGTTGAGGCGTCTTAGCCAGACGCCCGAGTCGGAAAAAAAATCCGCCTCCGTTACTTCGCCTGATCTAGGTGTTTCGCCAGATATTTTCGTGGTGTTGGTACTAGGAATGTTAGTAAAACTGAGTCAATAACCTTGTTTAAAGACACGAGACGATATGGGTATTAAATATATTGTTAAGGACAATTTGGTATTTTCAAGGGGCGATTTTAAATAGTTTTGGGGCGACGTTTAGTAGTTTCCATTATTAATTATGGAAGAAGAGTTTTTAGTGGGAGGGAGGAGAGATAAGATAAAGAAACGTGGTTTGGCATTGCTATCCCATGTGAAGTCAAGTAAGAAGACACGTAGAGATAATAAGGTATGTGTCTTCTACTTCCTATAATACTTTCTCTCTGTGCAAAAAATCATACCACATGGATTAGTACAAACAACAATGTTTTATTACTGCTGATTCTCAACAAAAAAAAATATTCTTAATGAATTGAGGAAAAGATAGGTATTAAAAAACTGTAGGATAACTTATTTTCCCCTTTGTGTTTAGATTTGACTTTGAAAGCCCCCGAGTTTAAGAAATTTTAATTATACAAATCGCCATTTTGAAATGAAAAAATTGACCTTTGTGTTGTTTTAGTTCTTTCCATAAATTTCTATTACTCAAATGGCAAAGTCTTGTCGTATATAACATATTGTATGAACTTCTAAGCTAAAACTCTCCTGCTCCAACGCTTAGAGTAAACAAATCAATCACACCTGCAAAACTACTACTTTGAAATCAAGACGCTTTAATTAATTTATTTTGTTTTTTCGTTAATAACCTGTTGACCGAAAGTCAGTCATGGCAGCTAAAATCTACTTTGACTATGCTAGTTAACACATATCACATGAGATGATGATTTTGTTACGAATAATTACCATTTACACAATTTCAAGAAGACCAAGTCGTCATGAATATGAAATTCAAACCTTTACCTTATCAATCTTCGTTGCTTTACCAACATATTCTGATATTCATGCGTGGAGATTGAGACCCTTTATGGACCACCCCGCTCATAGAGGATGCCAAATACCTAATTAAACTACAATTATCAAT
This sequence comes from Triglochin maritima, assembly GCA_963682175.1. Classification (NCBI taxonomy): domain Eukaryota; kingdom Viridiplantae; phylum Streptophyta; class Magnoliopsida; order Alismatales; family Juncaginaceae; genus Triglochin; species Triglochin maritima. The sequence continues at coordinate 7,891,721 of OY821791.1, read as the reverse complement.
CACAAAATAAAAACATCATGAGCTTAGCTTTACCTCTACTTAAAGCCAAACTTTATCACTAACTTCGTCAACTAAACATAACCCTACTGGCAAACGACAAAGAAATAATAGCCGAGTCACAATATTTTTAATTAACCAAATTAAGATGTGTTAGAGACTATTATATATTCTTGGGTTATGTTGTCTATATCATTATCTTCACCTGGTGCATTGGGGTTAACTCTACATCTTGGTCTTTGTGTTTGCATGAACCAATAACAATTATGTACACCTTATCTGACCAATGAAACTATTTGTTTATTGTCATCTTACGTTGGCTACCAAGACTAAATATAATTGTTCAAGTCATTTGGCCTTTTGAGTTCTTTGACTTTGTTTGCTTTTCCTGTTTTGCTTTGGGATGATGGAGAGGGGATGTGTTTGTAATCTTTAAAAAAAGGAATTACTGTTTGTCGTCGGAAAACTACTTAAATCGTCACAAAAATGACCTTTTTGCCCCTAACAAATCAATTAATACCGATTTCGTCCCGTGTCTTTAAACAAGGTGTTTGACTCAGTTTTACTCACATTCCCAGTACAAACACCACGAAAATGTCCGGCGAAGCACCAGAATCCGGCGAGGTAACGGGGGCGGAATTTTTTTTCCGACTCGGGCGTCTAGCTAGGCCGCCTCCACATAGGTGGAGGCGTCTGGCTAAGCCGCCTCCACTTAGGTGGAGGCGGTTTAGACAGACGCCTCCACCTAGCTGGAGGCGGCTTAGATGCACGCCTCCACCATGGTGGAGGCGGCCTAGCTAGCCGCCCGTTTTTTTTTGTTTTTTTTGTTTTTTTGTTAAATTCAAAATTTTCAGGTTCCGTTGCAATATTTCGGTGGTGATGGAGTAGATTACAGTGAGCTTTTTGACAGTAAAGAAATATTTACAACAATCGAGGAAGGTTGTAAATGGGCGAAACAAATTGCGATAGGAGCCGGATTTTTTTTGGTTATATCATCGTACAAACCAAAAGCAGATAACCGGATGGATTGTTACCTCAGATGCGATCGCAGACGTGAGATGAGTTCTCGTGATACGAGTATTGCACTGCGAAAGAATACGAAAAGAAAAGGTTGCGGTTGTCGGTTTTTGGTAAAAGTGGTGGAGCGACGAGATCGTGATGGATGAGTTATTGTTTCTAGTAGCATGTTTGGGCAGCACAACCACCCATTGGCAGTTTATTCAGAGGGTCACCGACAGGTCAGCGAACTTAGTGCTGGGGCAAAGCAAATTGTTCGGGATATGACAGAGGCACAAGCAAGGTCCCGTAACATTTTGTTGGCGGTAAAGAAGAAATTTCCGGACGATAATCCTAATCAAAGGCACATTTACAACTTCAGAGAGTACACGAGGAGGACGAAATCTGAAGACAGGAATCCCGCGCAGCAGTTTCTCAGAGAGGCAGTGCAGCATAAGTATTTGCATTGGATTGTGGCAGATGAAGAAACTAATGTCTTGACTCACGCATTTTTGGCACATCCGACTTCAGTTCAGTTGTTGCGTACATACCCATTCGTGATCTGTATGGATTCGACGTATAAGACGAACAAGTACAAGATGCCTTTGTTTGAGATGATTGGGGTTACTCCAACAAATATGAATTTCCTCGTCGGATATGCGATTTTGCAGGATGAGACCGAGTCTAGTTACCGGTGGGTGTTGGAGAGGTTGCGAGATCTGTTATTGGATATTGTTAGCCCGACAGCAATAATTACGGACCGGGAGATGGGTCTGATGCGACCAGTGGCAGAGGTTTTTCCTGAGTCAGCTCATTTACTATGCACCTGGCATATCAACAAAGACGTGTACAACTACGCATACCACGTATTCGGCAAGGAGAAGCAGCTTGCAGAGAGTTTTAGACGTGGAAGATGGAGGAGGTTCCCGCGACCGCCCGATCGTTGGGTCGGGCGGCTCCCGCGGTCGCCCGACTCAAATTTTTTTTTTATAAATTAATTGAAATAAACAATGTGATTTACTAGATGTGAGTAGTCCGGGGTGTCCGCTGACTCTTTCCCTGGCCTCCGAGACATCCTATTTGGTGAATAAAAGTGTGATATGAAGAGAAAGTTGTGTTAAAAGAGTGAAATGAGGAGTTATATTAGTAGAAAGTGTAGAGGGGCAAAATGGTAATCTTACGGGCGATTTAAGTAGTTTTACGGCGACGAATAACAGTTCAGTTAAAAAAATGTCAAAATACTGTTTATGTTGGATCATGTTATCTTGTTTCCCAGCTGCTCTGAAGCCAAATTATGAAGAAAAATGGAGATATAGATATAGAGGATATTTTTTATGAACCATCCATTTTGAGAAGCCTGAGAGAAAATCCATATTTAAAAAGTGATAGGCATATGCTTTTATTTATTATGTTCTGAATGAAATGTTGTACCTTGGTTCTACTAATGTCCACATGTTAAACAAGAGAATCGACTTTTGGCTTCCTTTTCCTTGCAAGAAACTTTTTATAAGATCGATCCTACTAAAAAAAAAGCAAAAAAAAAAAAGAAGAAGAAGATTGACAACTAGAAGCCTAAGGGGAATGGGTAGAGAAGTATAAATGTTTTCATATCCCCTCAAATTTTTTAACGTCTAAAGATTTTATTCGACTCTAACTAGACTTAACTACCTAATTATTACTTTCTACAAATTATATGTGAACTTGATGAAAAATAAACTTGCATTGATTTTTTAAAAGATTGGAATATAGTAGAAATATAATACTAATACTAGTGGCATAATGTATAAATGTATATGACAAACATGAATACAGATATTGATGTTATAACAAGCATTTGTATCCACTCTGTGACTGTAATTGGTAAGTTCACGAATATTCAAATTTCAACACGAATACTGTAACATCCCCGAACAGCAGAAAATTTAAACTTTTTAAATTAAGAGTAACACGTGGACACAACCATCAAGAGTGGGGACATTACTGAAAGAATACATAAATAAGTCTGGTGCACCAGAATACAATACGAGTTTGTCAAAAGAGTGATTACATTACCACACGAAACACAAGGTACATATAATCACGACAACCTAAAAGTAGGCAGACGACAGGATCCAGTCCCAAAGTGCAATCTCCCTCGGTCACCACCCGCCGGAACCTAACGCGGTCCTGAAAATAAACATAACAACAATGCCTGAGTTTCCATAAGGAAACCCCGTATGACAAGCTCACCTATATGCCCTAACATACTAGTATAGCATGACATGGAATACAAAGCAGTAAAACAACAACGCCACCAAGGGTCAAACCGGACATCCGTCCCGCAATCGTTCCCACTGACACACAGGCCCCGCGGTCTACAATCGCCATCGCTGCCACACATGCCCCACGGTCCAACATCGTCGTCGCCACATAGGCCGCACGGTCCAACAACCATCGAGACCACACAGGCCACACGGTCAAACATCACCGCCGCCACACAGGCCGCACGGTCCAAACAACGGGTCTCCGTAGAGACCTACCGTAGGCACATACGGTCTAACGGACAATACGCAACACATCCCCACACGCGACTACACAAGCCAAGGGATCGGTGAGGATGCGTTCGCACTTCCGCGCAAGGTAGAAATCAGATCTGAATACATCGTGGTCCACCACCACCACACCAACGGAGCCGTCGCTCAGGTCGGTCCATCAACCGGCGCCACACAGACCGCACGGGATATCACTCGATGGGTGCCCAATCGAGCTACCTGCCGGAACACATCATCGGCAGTCCATCGCCGCAACCACACAGGCTACGCGTGATCCTCCCTGCCGCCACACAGACCGCACAGGGGCCCTACCGCCGCCACACAGGCCGCACGACACGTGCAATAACTGCCATCGAGGCCAGTCGAACATATCCGCCACACAAGGCCAGACAATCGACAGATCCGAACCGAAGTCCGCAGGGTCAACGAGCTCCACGTGCAACACCAACTCCGGCTCCAACGAGCAGGGTCGCGACCTCCGTCGCCGTCAATAGGCCGGTACCTCTCTGGACCTCCGTCGCCAAACCTGGCCGGTAGTCTATGTGCCTCCGTAGCCATCGGCCGGTAGTCACTGCACCCGTCGGCAGTTGCGTGTTGCTGAAGCAATGGGATCCGCAATCCCTCAGGCCGCTACTCTAACGCAAGTCAAACGATCCACCAGATATAGTCACGATCAATACATGGAAGTGACGCGTTCCGGACACCCACACTCTTCCACACGGCGGTCCCTGGGCAGGCACGCATAACGCGCCCACCGTCACCTCCCGGCTCACGCACAAGGCGAGGACACGGGTTTCCGTGGACAGAGTTGACATCCTAAGTGGAACCAGGAATCCTGTCCTGTGCAAAACGGTCGACCGAAAGAGACACGGTCGACCGTTTTCCTCAAGGGAATTCGGTCAACCGAAGTGACAAACGGTCGACCGCTTCCACAAGGGAATCGGTCGACCGAAAGTGACAACTCGGTCGACCGTTTCCACAAGGGAATCGGTCGACCGAAGCGTCTGTCACGGTCGAACTATTTGCGCAACACATAAATCCCAACGGTCTACCGAAGGTCTAAAACCGGTCGACCGAACGAGGTCAAAATCCGGAGTCTGGTCAACGCTCAAATCAAATCTATCGGTCGACCGACTCAGGGGTCTCGGTCGACCGAACACTACAGGGTCAACCTAATATTCTCTATGTCATCAAACGGTCGACCGAAGCTTACGTATCCTACCGGTACACTCAAGTTCTGGTCGACCGAACGAGGGACGCGGTCGACCGAAACACGACAGACAGTGAAAATACACTACGATCGGTCGACCGTCCAAGGGACCTGGACGACCGACAGACGTCTTCAACCTCGCGCCAGCCGAGGTTTTGACGTCGAAACTCGTCGCCGGCGAGGCCTCCGACCTCGCGCGACCGACCCCAACCTCACCCCAACGTGGGTGAGCAACTAAGGCCTCTAATGCAAGAACTTGACATACCTTTCTCGCGAGAACGACGATGAACGCCGGAGCTCCGCAACCAACTCCGGTCCGCACCACGCACCTCCTCGCACCTTCACCAACGCCCAGCACGCTCGCCTCGCGCACCTTCACCACCGGAACTTGAGCACCATAGGAGAGGAAGAAGGGTTTGAAGAAGAAGAAGAAAAGGAAGAGGAGAAGGAAACGTTGGTTTTCCTCTTAAAACCCATCAACCAACCATCACCTCACCTCACCCCTACAACCCAGCCTACTGTTCACGTCACTCCACCATCACCCATCTACAGTGCACGCCTATTCCTCCTCAACTTCCCATGCAAAGCCATCATTAAGCCTCCCTAAACACAATTAAAACCTAAACAAGGTTAGGGATATAACAAATACCATCTTGCAGTAAAATTCCTCAAATTTAAAAGAATCAAAACTTAAACACGTGAATGTATCAGATTGCCAGACCTCATGTCTGCCAAAAAGGCAAAAATTAATAAATACCAGAATTCTAACGAAATTATATTTTGTCCAATGAAAATAATATATCTATTTCAGAAAATATTATCCACGGTAAAATTGCAGAGTTTACCTTGACTTTTGTTTATCAAACTTCATAAAGGCCGAAATCAACTGGAGGGTGGACAGTGGGCCCACTGCCGCACGACCATTTTCTAGGTCCAACGAACCAGGAAATGCCACGTGGTGGACAAGGACTTAGAAGTCCACGTTGCATCAAAAGCGGTTGGTTTCTTTAGGTTGTATTTTCACTCTTGCTTGTATGCATGTACTTACATTTCATTTTAAATTATTTTGTTGCATTTCAACGGTCTGCGAGACTTATTTCGTTATCGTCACTGTTATAGTTTTTACGAACAACACTCTTTGAAAGTAAAAATACGCATAATGTTAAATATATTAGAAAGGACAAATGCCCAAACAAGATTTTGTTTCTTCTCCTCGTTTCTCTCTTATCTCTCTCTCACTCTCTGTACAGTCCTCTCTCTCCAATTCTCCCCCCCCCCCCCCCCCCCCCCCCCCATTCTCCTCTCTCTCCGCTTCTCCTCACGTCACCACCACCAACACGTCATCACCACTGCTACTGTCGCATGTGAGCAAGGGGTTCGTTGTCGTCGATAGTGGTGGTGGGGAGAATAGGCATGGTGGTGGTTGAGACAATGGTGTTAGTGATGGTGACGATGGTAGTGGGGTGGGTGAGAAGACGAGACCAACGGGATGGGGTCATCGCCACGATGACAATGGTGGTGTAGGAGAGGAGGGGGGGGGAATAGTTGTATATGGGGTTTTTTTTGTTTTTATACTTAATATTAAGAATATTTTTAATTTTAAAATATTTTTTGTAAAATTTCTAACAACATATGTGACAGAAAAGAGTCTCACAAACGTCGTAGATGCACCTAAGTAATTTCTAGTGAAATGTAAGTGCACACAAGTTAATAGTGAAAACTCGAATGCAAAGACTCAATTGTGTGTTATCTCAGATGTGTACCCAAGTCAATTACTCACGTGTGGTTTGAACTTTGAAGAGGTATAAAGGATTAGAGGCTTCCCAACCAAATTTCCAAAATGTTTTTTTTTCTAATCTCCAAAATGTTTAATATGTAAAATCGACTCTCCCATTTCGATAAGCTGTCTTTAGGAACGAGATCCTAGAAAGCAATTTTTGAAATATGATTTTTAATTTTATGGATGGATCTAATACAAAATGATAGGGTGGTTAATTTCTTGTCAAATGTCAAGTAGAGGTTATGGTGTTTTATATGATTTTTTTGGGTACAATTTTTATGGAAATGTTTGAATCATAAAAGAAAGTATGACATTATACCAATTACTACTTTGTGATTACTTTTAATTGTTGTTTCGTATTTAGACCATTTTTAATATTTTCTTTCCAAAATGTATTAAATATTAAATATTTAAATTACAAAATATACATATAAATCTGTAAACTTATCTGAAGGAATATTGTGATCATCAAAACTTTGGCAGTGAAGGTTCATGTGTTAGATATGTATGATCACCTAAATTCTAAAATCACACATAAATGTTTAAATTATCCAACCAAAAATTAAGAGTATTTTTCTTTCTTATTTCATCCACTAGTAGTAATCGATCGAGTGATTTTCTGCTCGCTCTTAGCGGGAGATAACTTCCTCCATCTTTGGGAATAGTGAGAGATATAAGGTTGTCTATTGTTGTGTCATGAATAGATGTACAAGGTGCGATTCATCCTTAGTGGACACCGAGTATATTTGTTTGTGAATACAATGGATAAACGTATCTCGTATCAAATGAAATAAGTTTTCTTAACAAGACCCGGAGCCCTAGCTCGGTTTTGAGAAAGAGAGTTTTTCTTACGAGGATCGGTCAAATTCCCTCTTAATTAAAACGTCAAGAGTCATAAGAGTTTGAAAATGCAAATGTTGCGATATTTCGAAATGATTATGATTAGAAAAATGTTTTCTTACCTTGATTTTATAATATATCTGATAGTCCTTAGCTAGTTTATATTATAATTGATATGATCTTGAATTGCTGCATTTATGGACAAATTTTTATTTGCGGTATTGAATTTTTAAAAAACATAAAATTGACATTAAATCTCATATAATTTATTTTGTAGAAATGTCGAATACTCAACCTATTGTGCGATCTATGATTGAAAAACATCATTTGGCAAATGATGACTCAAGATATTCTACAAGATCATGATATGAATTGTGACATTCAAGATCATGAAGGGCCAACCGAGGTTCCTTTGGTCAGTGAGAGCGTGAGTGAGAGACCCTCGCAAGCAATTTTGAGAGAAACTCAATCTTCCCCACCTAGTGTATGTTCGAGAATCGAACACGGACCAATTTCGCAAGAAATTGTGGAAGGAGTTCGAGAAGTACACATAAAACCAAAAGAACTTAGAATGTCAATGAGAGAAAGGAAGAAACTCGATATCTATTTGGGACTTCATGAGATCATGGTACTAGATACCGATGATCCCTCGACCTTTCAAGAAGCAATGGAAAGAAAGGACTCCAAACTATGGTTTAAGGTCATAGAATCTGAAATAGAATCCATGTATGATAATCAAGTGTGAAACTTGGTTGACATTCCTCAAAGGAAAAATGTCATTCAAAATAAATGGGTTTTCAAGAGGAAGATGGACATGGATGAGAACTTCACAACCTATAAAGCGAGACTTGTAGCAAAAAGTTTCACTCAAGTTCAAGGAATTGACTATGATGAAACTTTTTCACTGGTTGCCATGTTCAAGTCTATTCGGATTATGCTCGTTATTGTCGCATTTCATGATTATGAGATATGACAAATGGATGTCAAAACGATGTTCCTTAATGGGAACTTGGAGGAGGGTGTGTAAATGGTACAACCTCAAGGTTTTGAAGATCCAAAGAATAGCGAGAAAGTATGCAAGCTTCAAAGATTAATTTATGGAAAGAAGCAAGCATCAAGGAGTTGGAACAAACGCTTTGACGAAAAAATCAAAAAGATTCACTTCGTCCAAAGTAAGGAAGAGCTTTGTATATACAAGAAGGTTAGTGGAAACCACATAATGTTCTTGATTTTATATGTTGATGACATACTCTTCATGGGAAATCATATACCTTTGCTTGAGCAAACGAGAAGTTCATTGAAATCCGCATTTTCAATGAAAGATATGGGTGAGGCTCAATACATATTGGGAATCAAGATATATAGAGATTGATCTTGTAGAGTCATTGGCCTAAGTCAACGTACATACATTGATAAGGTCTTGAAAAGATTCAGTATGAACAACTCCAAAAAGGACAATGTGCCAATAAGTATGAGTGTGCAACTCAAGAAGTCTCAACATGCTGAATCACGTAAAGACTTGGAGTACATGAAAGATATCCCTTATGCTTCGGCAATAGGATCGATCATGTACGCGATAACGCGATGACTTGCACAAAACCCGATGTCTCATATGCTCAAAGCGTGACAAGTCATCACCAATCCAACGCAGGTTCTGAGCATTGGACTGCGGTCAAGAATATTCCGAGGTACATTAGCCGGACCAAAGATAAGTTTCTTGTTTATGGATGACAAATAGTTAATAGTCTATGGCTATTCGGATACGAGTTTCATAAGTGATCCCGACGATAGGAGGTCGCAATAATGATATGTCATCATTCTGGAAGGTGGAGCTATGAGCTAGCGTAGTTGGAGTCAAATCGCTACGGCTGAATCAACCACCGACGAAGGCAAAATAAATTTATTATGGGTGGACACAAACAACAACACAGTTGATCCATTCAACAAACCTTCATACCAAGCCAAAAGGCGAAATGCATTTCGAGTCCATGGGTCTGAGAAAATCATGTGGATTGACTTGATTAGTGATTAGAAGGGTTACCCTAGTTTTTATTGTTTTATACATTGAGAATGTATTTGAAAGAAAACTTTGATAACAAGTGGGAGATTGAAAGGAATGTGTTCTAAAAGTTTTACTTTTATATGTCAATTATTATGAATTGGATGTGCAAATATTTTGTTCCTTGATTATGATATTCGTCTTTTGGAAGTGTTAAGGAAAAGGCGTTTGGTGCTTAACCGTAGAGCTCTAAAAGATAATGGTTTACATAAATCAAAAGTTATTCACAATCATGGTAATTAACATGAAACATTAATCACCGAGATAAGATTGTCGTGTTGGTCATCGATTGTTATAGCTCTACAAATAATTGACGACACGAGTATATAAAAGAGGAAAAGATTGCTTTTATATATTGAATAGAACTAACAAGTAAAACATTATGGAATTGTGTTTCGTGTCATTAATGTTTTACTCTGTTTTGGATCCTAAGATATGAGACTTATATCTTTTCACTCAAGAAGTGCTTAATTTGATTATTGTCAAAAGCTATCAATAAGTATAGTGATAAAGACAATAGTTGGTTGAACATGTGCTGGAAAAGATAGTTACTCAAACGATTATCGTTGTCCCTCTTAATTGAGTGATGATATTAGTGGACCCCTTGATAAAGCAAAATTATAATGTGCACAATGTAATTTGAGTTAAGTTACATAGTTATAATTAGCTTAGAGAGATCAAGAAATGAATATAATACAAATGTGACACATTTCTACTTTGCATGTATTGTTAATATCATGTGACAAGGGACGGACAAAAGTGGTACACTTACATCGTTTAATGGACCGTGTTTAGTTCGAGTGGAACAAAGACATCTATGCTAATTGGGTAACTATAATGTGTAGCTACATACCGTTTATAGTTTGAGATATTAAGTATTTAATATCGTTGTCGATTTAGCTTAGATCCTCTTATAGGTCACCACAAAATTGGAAAACAAGAAGCTTAATTTTGAGTTCATATGTTGTGTCGGGTTTCATGTGAAAAAAGGACACATGTGGTGAACGAATAAAATCAATATATCATGAGAATTGACATAATTAGAATCATAATAAATTTATATGAGGTATGTATATTATGAGGTGTAATAATTTAATATTAAATAGGATAATATATTATATAAGATATGAATTTGCTAAAAACCCCAAAAGATCAAATTTTGTTGGAAATAAATCCAAAATTTGACAAAGTCAAAATCGGGGTCAAACAAGGTAAACCGTTTAGGGTTCGATCGACAGAGGTGTTTTCGGAACGGTCAACCAAACGGGGAACGGGTAAACACAATTGGTCGACCGAAATTGTCTGGAGTGCCTGGACAATTGAGTTCGGTCAACCGAGCAAAAACGGTCAACCGAGAGAGAAAAAATCTTTGGATATTTTCGGTAGACCGAATGTGACACGATCGTCCGATGAATGTTCGCCAGGAGAAATTTTGGTGGGTCAACGGTCGACCGGAGCAAGACGCAGATCGTCCAAATTTTTCTAGAAAATTTTTATGATGCATATTCGATCGACCATCTAACTCACGGTCCACCGAACATGTGTTAAAACCGATGGTTCGGTTAACCGAGAAGAATTCTCGGTCAACCGAAAAACACGATTTTTGCCTTAATTATTAAGAGAATAATTAGATCATGGGTTGGATTAATCCATATTTAATTAAACGTTTTTATGATGCTTATGTGGCAATTTGAGATTAATTTTAAGAGAGAAGAAACAAGAGATCATAACTAAAGAATAGCTCTTGATAATGATGTTTTAGGAGCCTATAAAAGGACACATCATCCTACTTGTTTATGTTAATGCAAAAAAAATCTCTTATTAATCTCTCTCCTAATCATCACGAAAATCTCTTAATAGTTTTAAGTTTTGGAGATAGAAATACCAGGAGCTTAAAGATGAGTTATTAACTAGATTCTAAGCTTAATAAGAGATTGATTGACTAGCTCATTTCTCTCTAATCTTGTTTAGAGTTTGGTGAACACTTAGAGGCGAATCGGTGGGTGATTTGACGAGCAACGGAACTCCAGATCTTCTGAAAGGAATACATCATCTATGAAAGAAAGAGTATGATCATCTATCCTTTGTTTATTTTAATATGTGTAGGAATTAGGGCTGTCAATTTTACACGAAACACGATAACACGACACGAAAACGACACGAAGTTAGCGGATATGGATTGAGAATTTGAACACGATTAATAAATGGGTTGGATACGGCAACACGATTATTAAATGGGTTGGATATGGATTTCTGCTGCAAAAACGATTAACACGATTAAGACACGATAAAACACGATAAGTAATTAGGTAATTAGGCACACGATTACGAATACGACACGATTAATACACGACTAATACCGACAAGTCTATATGTAATATATAAGTTAAAAATTATAATAAACAAATTATAATAATTGAATGTCATATTTATAATTTTACCAATTATATATATAATTTGTTTGAAACTTCGAAGTTTGAACTCTGAACTTTGAACGAGTGGATAATTGTGTGTTAAACGTGTGTTAAATGGTGTAAACGGTAGCGGTGTTAAACGTGTACACGAAGTAACCCGTTTAATAATCGGGTATAAACGGGTTGGATATGGCAACACGATTATAAATGGGTTGGATACGGCAGAAATTTAGCAACACGATTATTAAATGGGTCGGATACGGTGCAATACCTAGAGCTTATATATAGGAGTTGACACGACACGATTAGCACACGACACGACACGATTGACAGCCCTAGTAGGAATGCATGATATTAGAATAAACAAATACATGTACGTAAAATCAATGAAAATATGAAATCGATCTTGTATGTTGTATTAATTTTTTTAAAATATATACATACATAGGGGACACGAAATCCTACAACTTTTCCCTTTTTGAGTTTCAGCCTGCCTTGACGCATGTCCTGACTCCAAAACTTGATCTCCCTTGATAATCTGAGATGAGAGGTTCACTAATCACTTTTTAATCTAATCACCTACTTGTTTAAGCAATGGATATACGCAGCGGAAATTTAAACAAAACAAGCAAGTGTAGGAATAATGCAAACCACAAGAAGTCGGGTCGATTTTTATAGAGGTTCGGCACCCCACCCGGGTCCTAATCCTCTCTTGCAAGCTCCGCTCGGATCACCGAGCTCCGCCTACGACTTCACTATCCGCTCCCCGTTCCGGGCCGGGAGACAACGCCTTACAACCGTCAAACTCGCGAACAACCCTCGCCGAGCTTGGAATCTTCCTCTCACAATCCGAGAGGGACACTTCGGGCTTTCACCGAAGTCCTTGCTTCCTTTGACAACACTTGTAACTGAGTGGAACTCACTCTCTAATTGAGCACAACAATTGCTAATATGAATGTATGATGAAGGATGTGGAAATTAGGCTTTGGAATCACTAATTGGGAGCTTTGAGGTTGTGGAAAATCTCACTATAAGTTTGACACTTTGGAGTTGTGAAATCTTGTGGAAAACTAAGTGTGAACCTCTATTTATAAGCTCCTAAAGATTTCTAGCCGTTTGGACAAGATTTGATTAGGTTTTGTGCAAGATACACAAAACAGAAAATCGGGTTCAGAAATCTGTCCAGAAACGGTCGACCGAAAGGTGTATCGGTCGACCGAACCCTTGAGTCTGTTGATGGATCGGTTGACCGAACATAGGTACTGGTCGACCGAATCACTTAAGTTCTATAGGTCAAAGGTCGACCGAACAGGTACCGGTCGACCGAACTACTGGGTTCGGTAAAGAGAAATCTTGATCGGTTGGACAAACTTGTGTCGACCGATAGCAGGTAGATTTTACCTATTTGAACGGTCGACCGAACTAGGCAAATGGTTCGACCGGTTCTAATGTATATGGGGGTGTATATTGAGAAAAATGTGTATACGACCGTTGTATAATACGACAAATAAAACGGTCGTATTTTTACCAAAAACAGCAAACGAAACGGTCGACCGAAGGTCTACCGGTCGACCGAACAGGTCTGGGTAATCGGTTAAGTAGGTGTGTGATCGGTTGAACGGATTGGTCTGGTATAACAAAAATTGTGTATAACCGGTCGACCGAAAGGTGAACGGTCGACCGAACTCAGGCAGACTGGAGACCAATGTTTTAGGTGTTTAGGTGATCTAATGGAGTCCAAATTATATGATATTTTGTGTGTGACTCCTAAAAGGAACCTAGTGTGTGAATGCATGCATATTAGCTTAAGTTATGCTCAATTTACATAAGTTCCTAATTCTCAAAGAAAGGTAAAATTACATGTCTTCAATCCTAGCTTGATTACATGTCTTGACTTGATTTTTCTTCTTTCTTGAGTCTTGATCACCTGTAGATGTTAGCACAATACAACATGTATACTATTATACTACATGTGCTAATCTACATGTCCTTATTAAGATTAGGTTTAATTACATCATCAAAATACGGATTAAGGCCAAAAAGCCAACATTATCTAGTGAGCTAGGTACTTAATTTTTTATTTTAAGCCCCCATCATATCAACCACACATCTAAAATTGTAAGGTAGATTATAAAGAAAAACGATTATGTCAACTAAAGGTGAGATTAACCATAAATGAGATCTAATGGTGAGATTGTAGGGAACTTAAATTAAATAAGATGAACTCTGAGCTCACTCGAACTTGACCATATATATATAAAACATCAACGATCATCGTAACATGAAGAATCACGCCTCAATCTATGTGGTGCCACTCAAGCAAGAGTACCAAGTTCATCTTTGCCTCTGCATCAAGTTTATTTTTCAATGTTACTTGATAGATAACTAATTTAATTCTTGTATTTTCATGAATAATGAGTTAGTGAACGATTCTTCGATTCCTACCGTAAAAGGCACCATATTGATTTGAATTGCTTTAGGAATATAAGCTTAACAACATTCACCAGAACCGTGTAGATAGTATTTGAGTTTAGTTAGGCTAAATTAACAAAGTAAGTAACATAATTTAATAGGGTCAAGCTCTAGTAAGTCCATGACTCATCAAATTTAATTTAAGCTCCCTACAATCTCACCATTGGATCTTATTTATGGTTAATATCACCATTCATTAGCATAACCGTTTTTTTCTTAATCTACCTTACAATTTGAAATGAGTGGTGGATATTGTGGGGGCTTAATTTAGAAAAATTAAGCCCTGGCTCACTAGAGAATTCCTGTATTTTAATAAACAAACAAGAACACTCTTGGATATATTTTTGACCAATTTTGAACTTGTCGAGGATATCAAAGCAAAATGCTCTATTATTCTGATCCTCATTTCTTTTTTAAGAAATTGGTAATTGGTTGCTGCGAAAAGGGCCCCCACTCATGCTCTAGAATGGTGTTTGGTATCATGATGTTCACTTTCTAAAATCTTTATTTATACAAAAATGTTGTAAATAATATAATTGTCGCTTGAATATGATCCTAATGGAAAGTGGGAAACAAGGTGGTGGTGGAAGGGAGGTAGAGCTTATTTTTTCTATAAATAAATTTAAAAAATGGGAGGTTGGAGTTATAATGTTTTTTTTCCTTCCAAACATGAATTTCTTTCATTGTCTTTTGTAATTTGCTTCCACCCTAAGAAACATTTCAAGTTGTTCGCACACAACATTGGACCGTGCATTGGTGTTCAACTGAAATAGAACGTCCCTCGTTGTCAATTGAAAGTAACACCTCCACGAATAAACTTTGGAATCGGTTAAAGTTGTAAAAACTAAATTTCTTGCATAAACGTCCCTCCAAAAATAGTTATTAATGTATAGTATGAAAATTGGACTTTATATGGAAATCTTTTTCCTTTCCATTGAAAACAAAAAATTAAAGGAAAAAACATACAATTACCGTAAATAAACAGATAGTATAAATATTGAAAATTGTTTAACATACCAACATGCTTTGTTGTAGACGGATAGCATGGGAAGAAGGAGAGAGTAAAACGCTTATAAGTGACTATCTTAATTTGTTCATCAATAGATTTAAGTTCTAATTATTTACTATTTGAAGAAATATTTTATGATACGTACGTAGGTATTTTGTCGAGGTGTGATGTTGTAATTGTTGTCAAAGGTAATCTTAGTACTCATATGATCCATTGATCCCTATCAAAACTAATCTCATGAAGATTTACTAGATCCAGAAAGGTTCATGGGTTCGCCCTCCAACGACATTTGTTATTGAAAAAAAATCTGAAGATTCACAATTTTTTTCCACAATTTTGGAAAGAAACTTACGTTCTCACTACCTTGCACGGTACACAACTCACCAATAAATATATGGTTTTTTTGCATATATTTTCCATGTAACTGTGAAATATATAAACATTTCCTGTCATAATCAGGTTTTGTGTTTCATAGCGGTAAACTTTGTATACTGTTACATTATATACGTGTATATGTATAATTGACTTAATATTGTGGACCAAAAATTGTATGTGATAACAAAGCCCATTTCATGTCTATGTTACAAGAAAAAACTTATGTTGCAACTTAAGTTTGAGGCTCAACATTCTTGAATGTGCACATATCTTCTTTTAAGTCCTTTTTATCAGATGATGAATTTATTTGTGGGATCAAAATTAAAAAAAAGAGTTACAATTAAATAAAAAAGATCATGCATCACGTACTAGGAAAAAATGAAAAGAAATTGACATTCACTAAAAAATAAAAATCACTATAAATGTAAGGAAAGATCCATTATAAAGATACAAAACTTGCAAAAATCTAATTTGCAGCTCTTAACACCCTTCAGCAATTCCTGTTTGTGTAGCTCACACAAATCCTTTTCCGACGTATGATCAAGCCTCATATGCTAAAGTGCGGTGATGTCTTCGTCGCGTGCAACATTTGCTGCACCTTTTCCTACTACTGCATTCCCTAGCATCCAATACAAGTTGCCCACCTTGGTTCCCTTTATCACTGTCATCGCCACATGAGTGACCTTGATCTTTCCGTCCCCGCCGGACCATCTCCACCAGAGAGTATCAAGCTCTCCTAAAGAAATCGGATTCTTCTTCAACTCTGGTACATGTCGCACACTCGTCAGCGTTCGAATGCATCCATCGAACATCTTGAACTGTACGGAACCAATACCAACGATAGTGCACGGTGCATCGTTGCCCATAACAACGATCCATTCTTTCAGTGTCTCATAGGATGTGAACCACTCCTTATCCGGGCACATGTGAAATGATGCTCCTGTATCCAAAATCCATCCATATGATGATTTGTCAATACCTGCAGTGCAAACTGTTAGAACATCGACTTCGTTCTTCTCCTCCACCACACTGGCGGAATTGTACCCGTCTTTCCCTTTCTGTAGCGACTCCTTGAAGGCCCTACAGTCACGCTTCATATGACCAACCTTCTTGCAGAAAAAAACATTCAAATGATCTCCCCTTTGATTTGGACCGACCCCTTCCGTTGTTTCTTCCTTTGTTACCCGTCCTGCCTCTTTCCGGTGCTGCGATCAATCATTCACCCTTCTTGAAAGAGCTACTTCCAGAATTCCTCCTTGCATCGTAGGAGATCAGCGTGCCCTTGACCTCCTCCAACACCAACGAATCCTTGCCATATATGATCGTATTCACCAAGTTCTCATACGAGTCTGGCAGCGACGTCAATAACAACATTGCCTTGTCTACATCCTCCATCTTGTCCTCAAGCTGAGTCAGATCAGCTATCAACTTATTGAACACCGAGAGATGCTCAATGAACGACGTGTTCTCCTTCATCCGAAGCATGTACAGTTGACGCTTCAGATTCAACTTGTTGCTAAGGTTCTTCTTCATGAACCTCTCCTCCAGAAGTTTCCAATATTCTGCCACGGTCTTCCCTGATTCGTCGAAAAGCAGATCATCCGAGAGGCACAACTCGATGATCCCAATAGCCCGGAGATTCAGACTCTCTCACTTTTCGTCGGTCATCTTTGATGGCTTCTTTTCAACTCCATCCAACGTCAGCAATAGCTCGTCCGTCTGAGACATCAACGTACGAACTCTCCGTTGCCATGTTGAAAAGTTCCCTTTCCCGGTGAATTTATCCACCCGAAAATTCCGCGCTTCCTCCGCCATCGTAAGTGCAACCAAAGCTCTGATACCAACTGTTGGGAGGGGGATCTAACAATGTACTAACTCGACACAGATTAAACGCACCACGAAATAATAAATATTGATTGCGGAATTAACTTCGGACCCTCTCCCAAACTCAATTGCAACAAGAACATTAATAAGATGGAAATAAACAAACAAACACAAATGCACACCTGAAACAACCACGACACACGCAATTTACAAGGTTCGGCAACGTGCCTACGTCCTTGGGGGGTCTCCTGCGGGTTTCCTTTCCTTCTTCCGCTTCTCCAACAAGAGAAGCAACCGAGATTACAAATGATTGGAAGCAATGTGTCTCCCAAAGCACTCTAGATCTATCTCTAGTCTTAATCTCTCAACTCACAATGAAGGAAACTATTAATATTTTTGTGTGTTACATTGAAGAGCAAACAAGTCCTTTTATAGACTCAAAAAACCGAGCTACAATTAAGCAAAACCGAACAGAACTATTCATGGGGACACGGTTAACCGATGCTCGTTCAGTTAACCGTGCGTGCTTCAACAGGAGCGATTCCTGTTCCGATTGTGGATGACATCAAACCATTGCCAATAATGGAGGAGAAGTGAGGATGCCGACGTTGGTTGCTTTCCTGCCATTTATACTTTTATGTTCGTGCGCCACACGAGGAGGGGCGAATATGGAGAAGATCGGATTTATGGCTGCGACGAGCGAGAGTTGAGCTTCAGGAAGCGGCTTATGATGGAAGAGGGACGGGTGACACGACATGGGATTAGGGATGGGGTGGATTAGTTTTTGGAGAAAAATTGGGTTTCTAAAGCCAACACCAGAACGCATACTTAAGGTAAGACGCAAAATTCCCGTGACGACACCCCAAAACTCCCCTCCCCCCCCCCCCCCCAAAATTTCCAAACTCCAACAAAAAAACCCGAAAAAATAAAAATATAAAAAATGAGAAAAGCGGAGGATTCAGTGGAGTAAATGGGATTTATAATTTACTGCTTTCGTCCGTCCTTTTTCTCTCCTCACCAAATAATAAACAAAAAAACCAAAACAAAACAAAAGCCTCCATTTCTCCATTACCAATTCACCTCTCGTCTCCCATTCTCCACCCTTCTCCTTCCTCCTCCCACCATGCCTTGATTCCACCATCCCTTCCCATCTCCTTCCCAACCAAAACCCATCTTCACCCTCCCGAATTCGGGTCCACTCGACCCCTCTTTCGTTCCGAGGCCTTTTTGGGTCCGGAAAGGGTGTTCGAGGACGGGATTTTGACTGAGGGCTTGTTTAGGAATCGGAATAAGGGTCGAGGAAGGGGAAAGTTGGGTTCTTTCTGGGTTTGATCTGAGGAGGAGGTGGTGGAGAGGGGTTTGGCATGGGAAAGCAAGGGCCTTGCTATCACTGTGGTGTTACAAGTGAGAAGCTTTTCTGGGTTTTTTTGGGTTTTGGGGTTTTTTTGGGTGGTGAGATTTGGGTAGTGGAGAGGGAGGTGGTGGGTTTGGGTTTTGACTTTTTGGGGTGGTTTTGGGGTTTGGATTTAATCGGGTGAAATTCGTTTTGGGGGTCTTTTTTGGGTTTCTTTTTTATTTTTTGGGTTTGTGTTTGTTTGGGTTTTGGCTGTGGTTTTGTTGGAGTTTGGTTTGTGTGGAAAATTTGATTTGTTTGTGGTTTGGAAGGCCTGTTGACCTCAATGGGAACGTTGTGTTTCTCTTGTTTAATGTCGATTTACACGGAGTATTGTGATGGAACGACGGTGAATTGATGGAACGGGATTTCGTGGCTGAATGCGTTGCATTTAGCTTCTGTTTCTGCAAAAAGATTAATGCCATATGCACCTTGATTGTGCTTAATTATTGGTTTTGGGTTTCGATTGTGTTCCCTTAAACCAACGCTAAAATTTCGAAGATTTACCTATTAATTCTGCATTTCATCTGGTTCGGTCTTAAAGTTCCATAATAACTCATTTTGCCTATAGAGGCTAACGAATTATTGTTGTGCTGTTACTACTGAATTTTGTTGCTAATACAGCCATTGTTGTATACTTGTATTCCTATGGATTTTATGAAACAAATCCAAAGTTCAATCTACATACATGACTGCAATTGGCTAATTGCAGACTTTTAACGAATCACAGGTGTACCATTAGCTGATGGATTTTGTTCATGGTAAAGCCATTGTTGGAATTTCTATGAATTTGAAGAAATGGATCTAAATGCGCATTTCAATCTATATATATGACTCCAACTGGCTGATTGCCAACTTTTATTAGACAAGCTATGATTTGAACTCTCTCATTTGACTGTATGCAAATACATTGTAATGAAGCAATTGGTGGCATAAGACTCCAGTGGAACTGAAATCAAGTGAACTGTTTTACAGGCATATTTGCAACTAAATGTTTAACGATTGACATAACATAAATCCAGCATCTTCTCTTCCGTTAATTTTTGATTGGCAACTGTCTTTGGTCTTCTTTTAACAGTGTATGGTTGATTATGAATGTATGGTTGATTGCAAATTAACCTTTGTTTGTTCCTTTTAATGTGTATGTATGCTTAATTGCTTGAGTTATAGGTTGATGTGTTCACCATGTTTACTGAATTCTGTATGTAATCCAACAGGCACTCCTCTATGGAGAAATGGACCCCCAGACAAGCCTGTTCTTTGCAATGCATGTGGGTCGAGATGGCGAACAAAGGGATCACTTACAAACTATACTCCTCTTCATGCTCGTGGGCCTCTCGACCAGTTAGAGGAATTCAAGACTTCTAAACCGAAAACAATGTACTTGAAGCATAAAGAACCAAAGCTCCACAAAGTAAAGCAACACATTGGCAATGCCAATGGTGAATATGAAATGTTGGATTGTGACCAGAACTATCAAAGAGGTTTTGATGAGGATACGAGCAATCGTTCTAGTTCTGGTTCGGCAATATCATTCTCAGAAAGCTCTGCTCATTTTAGCGGTGCTGATGTGAGTGATGTTACAGGTAGTTGATTTGTTCTGGACAAAGTCAATTTTGATTCGATATTTCTTTGTATTGCTTATGTAACCAAGTAGTTCTCTTGTGACTACACACACAATGATGTTCACATAACAAAAGAGCACATCAGTACTGCTTTGTGTGAACTTTTTTTTATTTTCTGTGGACATTTGTTCTTGTCTTTCTTCATTTAGTTGGCTCATATAAATGAGTTCTCGTCTACATGTTAAATTTAAAAGAATGATTGATAATGTGTTTGTCATATTGTCACGCTCCTTGATTTTCTCCTTTTTGGTTGTCTTCTATAGCATGCAGTTGATGTTCATCCTATCTATTGTTTTCTAGGTTCATCACAATCTAATGCTTGGGAGTTGATTGTGCCTTCAAAGAGGAGGACGGGTGTAACTCGCCCAAAAGCTTCATCAGTAGAAAAGCTCACTAAAGATTTGCATTCTATTTTACACCAGCAGGCATCATACCTTTCAGGATTGTCAGAAGAGGAACTACTTTATGAAAGTGGTACTCCCACAGGTTCCGTTGAGATAGGCAATGGCGGTGTACTTATTCGCAATCTAGCAACGCTTGACGAAGAATTAGAAGCAAGCTCACCTTCAATTGAAAATAAATCAAGCTACTTGGGATTGCCCTTGCCAGTCAACATGCCAAATAAAGGGCCGGGATTCACAAATATCACTAGCGAGAAAGTTAAAAGGGTCCATGCAGGACAAGAGAATCTTAAAAGGTGTGTTACCAATTGAAGGCCTCTTCTTAATAATATTTTTCATTCTAATAACTCATTTTCTTTGATATTCGAATTGTTAATTTTTCAGAGACAGAATGGTGCAGGAGAATTCTATCATTTTGCCGAATAAGGATTCACATATCTATTGTCATGGTCTGCCAGTAAGTAGTAACCAATCTATGCACTTACATGAATTGTATTTTTTTTCTCATGCATAGAAGCTGAATTTTAAGTAGCCTTACTACTTTGTCAATTGTTTCTGCAGGAAATTGTTAGCTTCGACGGATTCATGAGGTACTTGACATGTGAAGAGCAGAAACATCTACTGAAATATCTACCTTGTACAGATACTACTGATCCTCCTGAAAGGTAGTGTTATGTCATGTTTGACATAAGAGAGTGTTTTATCATCTGAAAAAGTTATATTTTGATGATTATATATATTTATGTCTGATGTGAATTACTGAAAATGCAGCCTTAAGAGCATGTTTTCTAGTCAACAGTTCCAGGAAACATTTTCTTACTACCAGATGCTGAAGCAAGAGGGAGTTTTTGATCGCTCTTTCGCTGAAGATGTAGACGAACATAGGATCTTGAAGGAGCTTGTGATGTGTAGTTTGTCAAAAACATGGGTAGAACATCATCAGACACTGAAGGTGCGAAATTGTTGAAACTCTACTCATGCATCTGCTTTAATTCTCGAGATGAGTTTTCATTCTTATTGCGAGTTTTGAGTTGGAATTAACTCTCGGGTCTTCTATTTTGACAACCAATCCTTCAATAACTCAGGATGCACACAAGAAAGGCTCTAGTGACAAGAAGGGTATCAATGGAACAAATTTTGTCCACTCTTCCAATTTATTGTCTCTCAAGAGGCCACGTGACCGTTCCAATAATGGTTTTTCAGGTAGGTTCAGGTTGTTTTGTTTTGAACTTTTTGGTCCAATATAACAACATGATGATAATGTATGCATGCTTAAGATTAAGATATTCATGATTTTCGAATTTTCAATGATAAGCATGTCCATTAAAGTTCTTGCCTACCTATTATTAATTGAAATAAATAAAAATTGTAATGTACATCCTGGCAAACTTGTTCATCACTATATTTTGCTCTTTTTGCCAAAGTCTGGGTGGGAATATAAATCTTATTTTCCGAATCCTTGAAAATGAAATTTTCTCCCACAATTCTACGAATCCAGACTATGTATTATTCTGGATTTTTTTATTTTTGAAAAATGATTGCTACAAACTTAACTATCAAAATCTTTACTTGCACATGAAGTTATTTTTTCCATAAAGACTGACAGAATGAATTTATGATTAATTTACATTTTTGGCATAAAAATCCCATTATCATCTATGTAATTTTATTTGAATTGTATTTCAGAGCCAAAGTTTGCAATGAAAACACCCAGAAAGGTGTGCAGAACTTACAAAAGCCTTGGATCAGTGAGATCTTCTGAACCAGACTGTAGAGATGTTGGCATAAAATCAATCCAAGCTAGCAACGACTACACGGAGAATGATGGTTCCTGCTGCAGTCCGCGGACTCTTTTTGCCTGTCCTTCTGACAGGAGCTCCATGCTTGATTCGCTGCAATTCAGTGAAGATCAAACAGACCACGATTTGCTACTTGACGTGCGTTCCAATTCTTCATTTCCTGAGGCTGAACTTTTATCTGACCTCTTCAAACTTAAGGCAGATCCTAAGAGCATGTCCGCGGAAAGTGAAGTTCTGGACAAAGATGGGAATTCATGTTCCAGTATTAAGCAACAAAGTCGCATTTGTCTTATGCTTGAATGATTGCATCTCTCTGCTGAGCTTCCCACCGTCTTGTGCTACATATGTGGTTCTTTTTGCGGTGTGGTGTTCATGTTGTAAATTGAGTACCTGTTTTTTTCCAAGTTCGTCACATTTCTTGAGCTTGCGCAAGATGTTTATCCGCCTCGTGGGACGAGGTTTTTTCCCCTGGGGCTACTGGAGTTGTAATGTAGCAGAACTGCAATAACACTTGAATTTGGAGATGAGTTGCAAAGGAAACAATGCATCATTGTGAGGAAAAAATGCTGGATGGATTGCACCGAGTTAAGAAAGTTGCCAGCCGCTGATGCTGCTCTTGCTGGGTCTAAATTCGCCACGGGTTCAAGGAGAAATGCTGCTTGTTTTGTTTACTTTTGGCTACTGCATGCATGCCTTACTGCACTTTAGGATCTAAGTCTGCAGTTTGAACTTTGAACTGATCTTGCCTGCTTTGTTGCCGCCTCGGCACCTAATGCTTGCTTCTTTGTTTGTTTTATTGCTCATGGAGAGCATTGGTGGTCATAGTTAAGGTGCAATGTTTTGCATCCTTAAACTTCCAACAAGAAGTTTTTTTGTATAAATTTTGAAGTTCCTCAGGAACACCAAAAATGGGCTTTAATTGAAGATGGAATGATCTCACCTTTTGGGTGAATGTCATCTTCGTTTAGAGTGCAGTAGTTTTTGTTTCTTATGGAGTGGATATTGTCTTCCTATATAGAAAGAGCTCCGTTGTCAACATTGTGAATGTTAATTAGAGCAACAATTATCCTATGTAATGCAAACAAACTGAGAACTGATAAATGAGTTTCTTTTCTTTCTTTTTTCCTTTCTTGCATTGAGTGTACATTTCTATTTGTGGATGACCATGGATGTGTTCTTATGAGCCGACCTTATACATTAATGTTACACTAGTGTCTCAAAAGAGATTTCCATCTTGGGCATAGGTTGGCTGAGGTTATTTGTTTTCATTTGACCAATCTTCCAAAGCGCAAACAAGTATATGCAATTTTATTTCACAATATATTACGAGCGAAAACAATTTAAGAGTTGTTTAAATTTAGTCTATTATATTCACAAGAGCTTGAGTTGATTGTGTAACTCTATGTCCCAATACCAAGCCATGTACAGACGTTGCGATTGAGTCTTCAAATTATGATAGTCGTTTGTCCTTAAAAGTTAAAACTCATGTTCATGGTCCTCCTACTACTTGGGGGCCAACACCCTTCAAAATCCAATAGTGAAGACCTTATGTTGTCTTCTTGAAGTCTTACTCATTTGCCAAAGTGTAGAGGTTTCCAACACCAAAAGTGAAGCGAATTCAAAAATCCCGATGACTTATTTTCCATTAATCATCCACGAGTTATCCGATTTTATCCTCTTGTGGCTGCCCAATCCTCCAAAAAATTAGATAATTATTAGAGGATCACAAAATATGTAATGAAACCTTCTCTACTTGATCACAATTCACAAGTAAGAGAGGCATATTGTATTTATAGGAATGTATTTGGACATATGACTTAACTTTTAATCCAAGCTAGTAGTGATTGGAGTTCTGCTTAACGTTAACTCGCCATGCAAGTTATCATGGTCGGATGGGCTTGGCTAATAATTTATTCGTATAAAATAGGTTTTAATAAATACGACAAGTGAATTTAAGAATAATACAATCCGGTGAGGCAAACTGTACAATACTCGCTAAAAAGACATCATACCAAGGTCCAGATAAGTTAGGCTGCCCGTAGGGCCACAAACCTCCCGACATGATTTCTAGCTTCTACAAGAATTCCTATTATTACAACACACCTAATGGTCATTTGAAAATCTTATGAGGTTATAAGTAGAATTTTCAATAGATTATTATCTAAGAGAAAGAAAGACCAAAATTGATTTACACACAATCTAAACGTTAGTCTCTAGTTATGATTTGAAAATTGAAGAAGATCATAAGTAAAATTTTCAAACATATATTTTTCTGATATAAAATAAGAAAGACCAAAATCACGCATAAATACCACTGTTCGGGAATATGGCCTGATGCAGCAGCATATGCGGGCAAGGATGTAGACTGCATCCTGGAGTTACGATGTGCATTCGGACCGCATCACTCATTTTTTACTCTAATTTATTTGATATTGAATTATTGATCTTCAAAATTATTCAAAATTTTATCTAAGTTTTTAGTTACATGTATATAATTTATAATTAATATATCTATATTATATTATTTCTGGAATTCTCTAGTGAGTGTATGTCTTAATTTTTCTAAATTAAACCCCCACAATATACACCACTCATTTCAAATTATAAGGTAGATTAAGAGAAAAACAGTTATGCTAATCAAATGTAAGATTAACCATAAATAAGATTCAATGGTGAAATTGTAGGGGACTTAAACTAAATCAGACGAGCCATGAATTTATTAGAGTTTGATCCTATATTATTTAATTATTAAATCACAAACCTGCACCGCATCCGCATCCTCACATGTCGGTCGGATGTCATGCCATCGTTCCATATTCCTGAATCTTGATAAATACATAAACAAATTAAAAACAAAACAACAATCTAATGATTCTAATTAGGGGTGAGCAAAATTCGGTCCGGTCCGGGCACCCGGACCGAACCGAATTTTTCGGTCCGGACCGAACCGGACCGAATTTTTTCGGTCCGGTCTTCGGTCCACAAAATTTTGGAAATTCGGTCTTCGGTCCGGACCGGACCGAAAATTTAAGGGGAAAATTCGGGTTTTGGACCGACCCGGACCGGACCGGACCAAACCGAACCTATTCGGTCCGGTCTTCGGTCCGGACTTCCCGAAAATTCGGGTTTCGGTCCGATCCGGTTCGGTCCGGTCCGGTCCTGGACCGAAGCTCACCCCAAATTCTAATCATATTCCCTGACAAAATTTACGGTTAAGTCCCATCTAGATTTCTTTTTTCTTTCCCTCTTTATTTGGAAGTTTCCCAAACTTTCTTATTCCCCGAAAACCGATATTTTCCCAAACAATCTTTTCGTCGAGACGACAAGTGGACGCAACCTGAAAATCCGCCAAACCGAAGGAAGGAGAGCCAAAGCCCTAACCGTCGCGGATCCGCCGCCGGAGGTACCTCTTTCCGGCGAGACGAGTGGATTTGGCTGCATTGCTGTTGGGGGTTTGGGTTTGGTGGGTCAGATCTGGATTTGGGCGTAAAATGTGTTTAGATGGAGACGTCGAGGTTTTGTTTGTTGGTTTGGTAGGATTCTTTGGTTTCGGTGTGGTTTTGTTGCAATGTGGGTTGATTGATATTCGGAATGTGTACTAAAGATTTGTGTTTTTTTTTAGTTTTTTTGGGTCATTTTAGAGCTTTAAAGACACTTAGAGGTTCGTAGTTGTAGTAGTGGTAGTGGTAGTGGTAGGGGAGAGAAAAAGGATGTTAGTCGTCTAATTGCGGAAGCGAAGATATAGGAGAAGAAAGAGGAGGAGAATGTTGGGTGAATTGTCACTCCCGATAGTTGAACATGTGGGCTCTAGCATATAATCCGGGGAGGTTTTGTTGGTGGCAGTGCTTTGCCGGAAAGGAAGCTCCCTAAATCCCCCAATTGAGATGCGCCCTGGGCGGAGAGTCTGCATTTATCTTGATGTTTTTGCCTTATAGTTTTTGTTTTGAGTTTCTTTCCGCGAGCTGGTGGTGCCGCTTGTGGCACTACCAGCTTTAACCTTGTATAGTTTTTTCTTCATTAATATATAGTTACCTCACCGATCAAAAAAGAGGGAGGTTTTGTTTGTTGATTTGGTTGGATTTTTGGTTTTGTTGTGTTTCAGTTGCAATGTGGGTTAATTGTGAGAATGTGCTCTGAGGATTTATGCTTTGGGGGTTTCTTTGGCCCCTTTTAAGCCGTAATTGACGTCTAGAGGTTCATAATGCTGTAAAATAAGCAAAGTTTCCAAATAATCGTGAATAGATTTTCTTTTTGGAATAATATAGAGGAAAATGATCTTAGACGTCTAATTGTGGTAATGGAGAGATAGGAGAAGGGGAGGAAGACAATCCCAGGTAAATTATCACTCCCAGTAGTTGAAATCATGGTCTCTAGCAGAGAAAGCAAAATGCATGTTGATGAATTATCGAAAGGTGTTCGTAATCGTTAGTAGGTGTCATTGTGTTTTTCTCCCTTCTGGGAAAATTTAGTTATTTTTCCATAGAGATTGGAAGTTGTTAGTTTGTTGCATTGTCCAACTTGTTGTGTAAAGAAGGAAAAATTGAGGGATGAGACATGAAAACTCATATCTTATTGCGTGAGGCTTGTTTCAATTTATTCAAAACGTAGATGTGTAATTGTGTATATAGCATAAATTAGTCATGAATTTTTTGCTTCCGGTAAAAGTGGGTTGTTTAAAGGAAGATTCCCTTAAGTTTGGCACCTTTGATTTCTCATGAACTTATGAGATGCCTTTGGATGATTGTAGCTTAATGATTTCAAACTTCTGCAGATTCTAGCAGTGAAAACATGTCGGCCGATGTTGAGACCCAATCTACACTTTGCTCAGGTACAGGGGAGAAATGTGAATCTCAGAGGAAGAGGTATCCCACACGTCGAAGATTTTCAGCTAGTGGTCAATGCAATGGCCACACGCCTGTAGCAATGCAGCAGAAAGTAACGTTGCCAGTGGCTCTTGATTGTAATGAACTAACTCCAGAATCAGTACACAAGAAAGCAAAAACAAATTCTGAAGTTTCTCCCAGTCCTAAAGTAACTAGAAACTCAAAGAGGAAATTGTCTGCCTTGCAGAATTCAGAGTTTCTAGCACTGAACCGAAGGATTACTAGGAGCGCACTACGTTCAAGTGCAGAAGGAACTCAAAAGGCAAACACAAATGTGCCTGTTACTCCTAGTCCTAAAATTACTAAAAGCTCAAAGAAGAAAGTATTGATCTCGGAAAGTTATGATTCACGAGCTTTAAGCCAAAGTACTGCTAGCAACAAACTTCATTCTAGTGTAGAAGAAGTTGAGCATGATAGTAAAGATGCACAAGATGATGCCATTGCCACTCCGGAGCAGGTCAGGGGATTGCTGCACCTATATCGATCTATTCTTATGCGGATCATCAAAGAAGAACCAAAACTTGCACCTAATCAACGGCGGAGGTATGATCTGTTTGCTCTCAAGGAACTTAAAGATGGTGTTAAGAGTCTTAATACTCTCAAGAGATATCTTGGAAATGTTCCTGGAATTGAAATTG
Organism: Triglochin maritima; assembly: GCA_963682175.1. Taxonomy (NCBI): domain Eukaryota; kingdom Viridiplantae; phylum Streptophyta; class Magnoliopsida; order Alismatales; family Juncaginaceae; genus Triglochin; species Triglochin maritima. The sequence continues at coordinate 7,863,475 of OY821791.1, read as the reverse complement.
GGGATAAGTTCCAGTACAGAGCAGAGCTTCACGCTGTCGGTCTTCATTGCAATTTACAAGCTGGTATTGACTTCGTCTACTTTGGTACGAAAACTGTTGCTTCCAGTATCATATCTTCTGGGTCATATAACGATATAATGGATGGTTCTGGTGTTTTACTCTATTCTGGTTGCGGAGGAAATCATGATCAGAAACTTGATGGTGGGAATTTGGCATTAAAAAATTGTATAGATGCTCAAACCCCTGTTCGGGTAACTTACGGTATTAAAGAAGACGACATGAATTCTGAAGCTGCAAAGACCAAGAAAACTACCACGTATGTATATGATGGGTTGTACCTCGTGGAGAAATATTGGTCGGAAAAAGGAAGTAAAGGATATTCTATTTTTAAATTTCAGTTGAGGAGAAAAGTTGACCAACCAAAATTTAAAATTGGAGATGGTATTCCAGCCAAATTTTTGCATGTGCAGAAATTACTTGTTGAAGATATTTCTCGAGGAAAAGAGAAAATACCTATTAGTGTCGTAAATGCTATTGATGACGAAGTTCTGTTGCCTTTCACATACACCACTAGAAGTCTAGAATAATATATCCTGCTTGGCATAAACCAATTCCTCTTGAAGGCTGCGATTGCATTGGTGGATGCTCAGATTCAAAGAAGTGTGCGTGTGTGGTGAGAAATGGAGGAGAGATCCCTTTCAACAGTGAAGGGTTGATTACTAGAGCGAGGCCCCTTGTTTATGAATGCGGTCCTTCTTGCAAGTGTCCACCGTCTTGTCAGAATAGAGTCAGCCAACATGGTATGAAGTTTGAACTTGAGATCTTTAAGACCTCATCAAGGGGTTGGGGAATTAGATCTCTTTCTAACATTCCATCTGGTAGTTTCATATGTGAATACACTGGTGAGATGCTTCTAGAGAATGAGGCCGAGAAGAGGAAAAACGATGAATATCTATTTGATATTGGGAAAAACTACAATGACGAATCTCTGTGGGAGGGCTTACCTAATCGTATCTTGCCAACTAAATCCAGGGCTCCTTTTGAAGGTGTCGAGGAAGAGGGGTTCACTGTCAATGCTGCGGATTTTGGTAACGTAGCAAGGTTTATAAATCATAGTTGTACTCCCAATCTTTACGCCCAAAATGTTCTTTATGATCATGATGATCATTGTATGCCTCGAGTAATGCTATTTGCCTGTGAAAACATTATTCCTTTTGAAGAACTGACTTATCACTACAACTACTCTATAGATCGAGTGCAAGGACCTGACGGCACAATAAGGAAGAAAGAGTGTTATTGTGGCTCCCATGAGTGCGAGGGAAGATTATATTGATTTTCATAGTCTTTTAGAAAGGTAAAGAATTCTTTTCAGTTTCACGCATGCAGCGGCTTCGTTGATGTTCATGTATGTAACGATGGATGTTGTGGATCGTCACAGCTTCTAATTTGTTTTTAGGGGGTCCAGTTAATTGTATTGATCGAAAATTTTAACCTTTTATTCAAAGAGTGAAGCCTCTTTTATGTGATATTTAGGTGGAAGAACTATGTTGAATAAGTAATTTGCAGCTCTTGCTTGTATTTGTGTCCTTGTAATTCTAGTAGAATGTGGATATTTCCTTTCCAAAGAAAGAACGTAATTGTGCGACTTAAATGTGATTAATGTTTCACCAAATGACATCCGTTTGCTTTTAGTGTTAACTGCTTTTGACTGTTGTTAAAACAATTGTTCCTTTCTGTTAAAATGCTCTCAGTTTCCTTCAGGTCAGCATCTGTTTGTACCTTCAGAGTATCACTTTCTCTCTTAAGCTATTAATCGATAGGCTGTTTTGCACTAGAATTGCACTTGAACTTTGGTTTTTAGTGTGACATGACTTGCATTACTTTGAAGGTGTTTTTGTTTTTTTTATATAAGTGGTAGGATTAGAGTTTGTTTTTTTTTAATTATTAAGTGAATTGTGATCTGCATCCCACAGTCAACTACGGATTGATACGAGAGTATAGATCAAGTTTGCATCTCATCCTCCCTTAACAAGTATTTTGGTTCCGTTGAGATACATAATGGTGTTTTTTATTTGTTGTTGCAGCAATATTGCATGGGGGGTAGATTGTTGTTTTAGGGCTCTTTGATTAGTGTTGTACTTTAAATTCTAAGCTGTAGTCATCTTCAGTATATATAAAAACAAAATGCTAATTATAGGTTGCGTTGTTAAGTATAGCTCCTAAAACATTGATCATGTTGCTCCAAGATGGTGTTCAGATATAATTCTTGTGCAAGTAATTTGCAGAGCTTGAACTTCGTAAAATGCTTGGTTTGACATTTGATTCTCTAAAGTATATATTCTTAAAACGTTAAGTTTTGTTTTCTGTGTTTGTGTCATTTGAATTACTCAATGTTGAGCCTACGTGTACTTTATTTAGCTGTCAATGGTAGAACTATTGGATCTTTTTTTTTAGTTTATTCTCCCTTTGCTCTTAAAAACCCCGCTCAATCTGATCTATTGAGCAAATCCTAAGCCAATGGTTTAGGGTTTTCGTGAGTTCTTAATCCACCTATTGTGTCATATATTAGGCAATGTCTCCAAATTTACAAGGGACTAATATTGACATTATTCAAACTTTGCATTGGGTTTGAACGAAGCTCCGACAATGGAGCGTAGGACACCAAAGGTCATTGAAGGAGTTTGAATCTCTCCACAAATAATACAGTACCATCCTTAAATTCTTCTTGATGTACTCATGATTTCATACAACATTTTGTCAATAAAATCATAACTTTTGCATTCACTATGTGTTGAATAGCAAATAAACCAACATAATTGATTAGACTTTTATTACTTTTCCTAAGTATAATTTTTGGGTGTCCATTTCCACTGTGTCAAAGATTAATGGCATTTGGAACATCATGGACTATATCAAATGGTTATTTAAACGATCTGCATTTCTTATTTATTGTAGAATCGCAGATGGTCAGTTGCATTTTCATCATTTGGGTCAATCGGAAACAACCTTACTATTTTACAGTGGTAGGGTTGCGTACATCCGACCCCCCTTACCTCGCTTAGGCGGAAGCCTCTTCTAAGGCACTGAGGTTATGTTGACGATGACGTAAGTATAATTTTTGGAATCCCGGAAGTATAATTTTAAGATCTTTGAGCTTTCCTTCGAATAAACTACCAGACGTCAACAATTTCCCAATTCTTTACAATTTTCTTGAAAACTATTAACTAGAAGTAACTTTTTGGAAATTTTCTTATCACTTGTTAAAACTAGATATTGAATCTCAACGGTCTTATTCACATGGGATGTTAGGATTTCAAATGGAAATGAGATAATAAAGATGATAAATAAAAAAAAATGCAAACTAATCCTACCCATTACTCTATTAGTGCTGATGAGGAGTTCATATTGACAAAGCAATTACACAAAAACAATGTGTAGCATACCCAACTAATTGATTTGATCTAGAGTAGTTCACCGAAAACTTTTTAGGCACAAAATCATTTTTGATAAGCTAAAAAAGTATTTGGAGCATGTCTCATCTCGTTTAAGCAACAAAAAAAGTAAAAAAACAAGAAGAAAGAATTGAATTCCAATTAAGTTTCCACTTGTTTAAAAAAGTGAAATATAAATTATGTTAGGCAGGAAAAAAAAGGTGGATAGTCACGGACTTTTCTACTTAACATGATAATTTTCATCTTAGACATCTTGTTAACTTATTTTTTCACAGCCCACTATGACGTTCTTCAGAAATATTTCGCGTAACTGACAAAGAAAAGAGACAGATATCTTAGATTAATGACTCACCAGTACCTTTGATGAGGATATTATCATTATTTAGGTAATAATAGAGATTAGTCACATAAGGTTAATGACTCACCAGTACCTTTGATGAGGGTATTATCATTATTTAGGTAATAATAGTGATTAGTGACATAAGGTTAATGACCCACCAGTACCTTTGATGAGGATATTATCATTATTTAGGTAATAATAGAGATTAGTCAAATAAGCAGGTTCAAAACTTGATTTTGAATGACATAGAATTACAACTATACAAGGCTGTGCATTAGCTTAAATGAGCGGTCATTTTGAGGCTTGGTTATTGGGCTGTCTTACAGGGGCACGACTGGGCTGAGGTAATAATTTTGTTATAATCAAGAGATCAACTAATCAATGTTGTAGTGTCATTTGATCATGCTTATCATTACATTTAATAGTATGGTTGATGAATTGAAGGTTATCATTTCGTACTCAAATGAAGAAGATAATCAAATCACACCCGTTGTTTTAAATTTATTCAAAACTTCCCACATCATCGACATTCTACCTTGACCATGCCTGAAGCTTGCTGGAGCAACAACGACCTCGCAGAGCATTTAGAGCTATTGAAATTTCTAAATTGTTTATTTAATTGTATTATGATTCATATGGTGAATTCCAGTAACAAAGTAATAAATTGAATATAAGAAATTCAATCACAGATGTGTGGTATGATTACACATTTAACATGGAATCTAATTGTGTTAGGGCATTTACCGTTATCGTTCATGTGCGAAATGATGAATAAACCATTAGAACTCAAGCTAAGCTCGCGTCCAGATTTTGGTCGACCATTTGGGGAACGGTTAACCGCTCTTCAGATTCCAGTGAATCGTCAGGTAACTACTGTCCATTTCATTTCAATCAACTGTTGACCAGAGGGGGACCATATCTGGACGAGCGAATAGAATTCAGTTCTCCAGATTCCAGTAACTCGTAGAAAGACTCTATTGGCTGAGTATTGGTGAACTGAATGAGGTTCGGTTATTTGTTTCTGGGAGTCCAGTAATTTCCAATTTGACTCTGATGGATACGTTACGGTTGACCGAATGATATTCGATTTACCATTCTTGATGCAGTTCTTCAAGGCAACTTTCTAAGAATCTCCACCATGACTTGAAAACCCTTAAATTTTTTAGACTCCGGCATTCATCTATCTTCGCGGTGTTTCCTGTCTTTGCCTTTGCTCCATCTACGTGGAGCTCAATCCGACCAAGCTTAAACAATCTTTGAACTTGGTCAATGTAATCGGTTTTGTGAGCTTATCAGCTGGATTGCCATCGATGTCAATCTTCACCATCACCACGCTTCATTCAAAGATCACCTACCAAAGAAATGATACCTCACATCAATGTATTTCGTCCTTTCATGATGCATTGATCTTTAATCAAGTAAATAACACTGGTTGTCACAAAACATGCTAACTATCTTCTGACCGGGGCATAGCTCTGCATATAATTTTTTCAACCACAAAGTTTCTTTGATATCCTTGGTCATGCCATGGACTCCACCTCCATAGCAGACAAAGCCACGGTATGCTGAAGATTAACCGTCCAAGATTAACCGTCCAACTAATTGCACTGCTTCTAATAGTGAAAACATATCCGGTCATTGATCTTCTCTTGTCACGATCACCCACATAATCAACAACGTACCTCATAAGAACATCAACATACCTCCTAAACATCGAAAAGAATTTGATTGAACCTTTTAGATATGTCAAGATCCACTTCATTGCTCGTCAGTAATCCTTTCTTGGATTCATCATACAACGACTGACAACACTAACGACTTGTGCTATATTTGGGCATACATATGGCTGCCCACTACACTAGAGTACGGACCTTGTGGCATTTACGCATTATCCTCCTCAAATTCTGGACATAGATTACTTGAAATTTTGAAATGACTAGCCAACAAAACCTTCTCATAATTGGCATTCTCCATGTTGATGCAAAATTTTCTCCACGAACTTCTTATAAGATAGGATAACCTCTTGGACTTTCAATCTCTACGAATCTCCATCCCAATGATTTTCTTCACGAGACCAAGATCTTTCATCTTGAATTCATCAGGTAACAACTTCTTCACTTCCAGAATTTCAAACTTGTCATTCATTACGATGTAGAAGCAAGAAAATAAAGGACTCGTCCACAAGTCCCTTCAAGTAGACACAAACATCATACTTTGAGCACACGAATTCTTCACCGAACATTAAAGAATCAAACCTTTTGTACCATTACCAAAGAGATTGTTTCAACTAATGAAGTGATTGTTATAGAAGATATACATGCTCTTATTTTCCCTCTATAACAAAATCTTCCGGGTTGTTTCATGTATATTCATTCATCGAGCTCTCTATGTAGAAATGTCTGTATTCACATCCTGTTGCTCTAACTCAAAATCATATATGGATGTGTTTCACAACATTGTGCTCCAACCCGTTCAACCTTCTGTCTATACGCAATCTCATGATCTTTTTAGTTTGTTTTTCGATCATTATCTTCCATTTCAACCTTCTAAATCCCAATGGAATTCAGTATTCTCAATCATTACTAAACAAGGCATTATTGGTGTATCAGATGAAATTAAAGAGCACATCAACAATATAGTTTTGACTCACATTCATCAACTTTTAACAATGACATTATCTGGATTGCCAATTACAAAATCTAAATCAAGTTATGTTACAGAGATGTACTTTACTAATAGGTGTTGCTTCAGAGGACATGAAGCATGAATATATTTGAAAGAAAATATGTTACAAATAGGTGGCCCAATTTTATGTCGGAAAATTTTGTAACTTTTTAGATGATACTACTGGCGATTCAAGTTGCGAAACAATAGGTTCGCTTGTGTACCGAAAGCTTAATTTTATGTTTAGCCGTATTTGAATAAATCTCCCGCATACTATTTAAGATTTTTAATTATTTAGAAGGTTAAAATGTTTTGAAAGTCATCAGAATGGAAATGTTTTCTCATCCACGGCCTATATTTCCAGTTAAGGCCGTGTAGGAAGGTGTCCTAAGATTTCATTTCACATCTTCATCACTTGAACCAATTACTAAATCAAAAATTTCTGAATTTCTTTCTAAATTAAACACCAAAATTGGGATTCAGAAGCAGATCGGTTATACATCACTCGAGCCGTACGAAACAGCCTCAGGTCAAGTGTTGGACTATGATCATTACTTCATCCTCATCACAAAAACACCAAAACAAACGCCAAATAATATTATTATTTTTTGAAAAAAAAATTAGAATAAAAATAATTGATATGAAAGAGAAGATGAGCTCAGTGGTGGCGATTTGGTATTAGGTTCGATTCCGCCAGCGTTTTCCTCAACCCATATCAGAAGAGGGAGCTTTTCTATCCTCATCGCAACATCTCATTCTATTACAACCACATAATCCACACACAAAAATCCCCAAATTTAACAAATTTCATTAAAAAAAAGCGAAAACGGAGGACCCATAACAGATCTAACGAAATCAATAAAAACAAACGAGAAAACGAGTAAAAACAAAAACAACAACGAGATCGAAAAATTTGAACGAAATTAACAAAAAACAGGAGAGAAAACGGGGGATCGGAGGATTTAGTCGAGATTGCTCAGTTCAGCGGGGTTGTCGACATACAAATCGAAGCCTCCGAAGAGACAACGACCTGTAATCCGGTCTGTTGAGCTTGAATTTATGGAGTCGTCATCGCAACCTCGACGAACAGAAGTGAAAAAACGAGTGGAGTAGAGATTTGGGGACAGAGATCGAGACGAGAAACCCTAACGGCGATTGGAGTGAGGTTGGAAAACGCGGTGGTTTGGGGGTTATATAGGGAGGGGGACTGGGGAGGCTTTCTCGGATTAGGGTTTGACGTCGGCCTCCATGGGCTGGATTTGAGCTGGAGAAGCCCAGTTCAACGATGGACTCCTTTAAAACTCGAGATTTTTCAAACATATCCATATGTACATTTACTATATCCTTTTAAGTTCCATGTCTACTCAACTGTCAAATTTTCCTACGCTAGTGGGTAGACTTGATTTCCAACGAGTATAGTCTTTTAGGGGTGTAAACGAGACGGATGTATATGCATAATTGTTAAGATATATTATATATCATATTTTTCATATATTATATATTATATCGACTCTACTTGTTTATTAGCCTCGTAACTGCTAACTTAGCGAGTAAAAAATGTCAAGTATATACTCGTACCTGCTAACTTAGTTGAAAACGGGTAGGAACATACCCGACATGTTTACACCCCCTATCATCCTATGTGCACTGCTTGCTTGATAACATCTTGGGTCGTTCAACCTAGCTGCTTGATTATATATACAAATATTTATACATATGTATAAATGCATACTTATTTCTATTTAGTATGTTCTAAATTTCTAATACTAAAAATGTTATGAATTTTGTATACTGCAACACATTAATTTCATAATAATTTTTTTTATTAATTGTAATAATACTATTTTATGGAGTAGTGTTACAAAGTCAAATAAGATTAGTACATGTATAACATTGAATTCAGATTGTTAATCCCAACAAGTCATTCAGATTGATGCTATTGACCAAATCTTGATCTTTCCTTTGAAGTGTCTGTGACAAGTCATTTGTTAATCCCAACACTCTAAACATGAGATTCAAGAGCAACACAAATTCAAATGTCTGCATCTGTTTCATCAAAGCAACTGCCATTTAATTGTTCTTTATCTGTTGCATCCCTCGCTTCGTCAACAAGTAAAGTGAAACAACTATCCCCGATATCTTCAACAATAGCTCGAGTAGTTAAAGTGGCAGCAGCATGGGCAATATCTTTTTGAATCGACGGTGCTATTAATTTCAAATTTTCAGGTGCATTCTTTAATGTCACTCTCTGTATCTCATCATTCAACTTTCCTAAGTACTTTAGGAGTGAGAGAAATTTACCTGGCCTAGATGAGATATCTGACTCATCATGTCCTCGAAAAGAACATCCCTCTGTTAGAAGCCATCGAACACATCCAACACTTGCCTTCAGACGAGTGTGGTAATCTTGTTTGGCTTTATCAGATACATCATACATGATGATATCAATATGTCGAGATCGATTCATCAAATCTTCAGCAGCCATAAAGCAGAAATTGTGGGTGCTTCCGACATCTCCCATATGGTTTGTCAACCTTTTTTTCCTTCCAATACTTGAAACCTTCCTTAACAAATGCTTCATGATCACCATGTCCAAGCTCGCCACTGAATAAATAGCAATAGAGACAAAATGCTGCATCCTTTGATTCACTGTACTCCAACCAACTGTACTCTTTATACCAATTGGGATTGAATTTACGATTTATTCCGCAAATTTTTGTTTTAGGAAAGTTGTCAAGTATTGGTTGATGAGGACCTTTGGTGATATACGCCCTCCGAATATTCTCCAATTCAACAGAGTTCTTTGCAAGATCAGAAATATGACGTCTTATACCCTGGTCCGCAACAATATCATCGCCTATGAAATTAGCTTCATTTGAAGATCGACATTTATTACGTGACTCTTGAGTGAGTTCAACAGTCGAAGGTTCAGGTCTAGAATGTTTACTCCCGCTTGAACTTGTAGAGAAAGTTCCAATAAATTTCTCCATCCTAATTAAAAATTTCCAAATTTCTTTTTGACAACATGTATAACACAAATCTGATCACACGTTAACATCTCAAATTGATATTTTTCTTTCATCTAGACAACCACAATATCAGAATACTCAAAAGTCTCAAACATTCTACACTTCAACTTATTTATTTTTTTCTTTCCACATCCATTCAACACTTCAACTTCGACAGTTCGACATGAATATAAACTTCGCAAAATCATGAATATAAACTTTTATTTTTCACATCAACTTGAGTTGAAACATGTGATCTTTCTTGATTATTACATGCTTAGGTGAGAAATGACAAAATCACTGAAGAAATACATATAAAGAAGTGGCATAAGAGAAACTATTTTCCTTCCAACATATGTCATTGAATCAAACTCTGGACAACTTGAGTTAGACATTGCATTAAAGACCGACATATTTTCATGATCGAATGGATTTCAAGACGTGAGTTCGTAACAATATTTTTTTCGTATCCATGGCTCTAAAAACATTGCAGATGAGTGTAAAAATGCAAGAGCAATTTTTTTCAAGTTGGAGACCATTATTTCAATATTTATTTTAAGGAATCAAAGAATTTTTGTTGTGACACGCAATGAAAAACTCATTTAATTTTTGAATCAGGGATTTCGAAATAGTAGTAATTTTACCTTCAATCAGAGGCGGACTCCGGAGGAGTGGAGGACCGGAGGCAGGGGCGGATCCGACTTCTGAGTTCTGAGTAGGGGAGGATCGGACTTCCAAAGGTAGGGGCTGAGGGCAGGAGTGAGAATGCCCGAATGTGGGATGCACAGAGACCGGGAGACGGAGGACAGGTGGAGGAGGTGAGAACTGAGAAGTCCACGGAGGAGGGAGACGAAGTTGAGGAGGAGAGGACTAGAGGAGGGTTGAGCTTGGAGGAGAGGAGGGTGGAGGCGTGGAGCTGCTGTCTGCTGGTTATGTGAAGAAATTAGGGTGAAAAAAATTTTGGGACTTTTATTCTCAAATCTGGGTGGGGCAGCTGCCCCACCTGCCCGTAAGGTAGGTCCGCCACTGGATATACGAATCTAGAGATTCTAGACAGTAAAAGACTTCAAGTACAAAACTTATAGAAAGTTTATACTTATAAATTATCTACATACGTACCTTCCCTCTGAACCGAATCCAAACGGATCCCTCATTTTTACCCGATTAACCCAAACCACCAACCAAACCCCCACTCGTGCCCTCCCACGCACGCCCTCACCTCGACCTCCAAAACCCTAGTCCTCCTCCGATGGCCACCAACGGCGACACCGATACCCCGCAAACCGACTCTATCCCCGTTACCGACGAGTCCATCGACCCCACCCTCTACGATCCCCCACAGGAAGAGGAGGCGGCTCCGGAGGAGGAGGAAGGCGGGGATGCAGTCGCCCCCGAGGTCGAGCGGTGGCCTGGATGGCCCGGACACATCGCTTTCCGGATGGTCGTTCCGGTGCTCAAGGTCGGGAGCATCATTGGACGGAAGGGCGAGCTTATCAAGAAGATGTGCGAGGAGACTAAATCCCGGATTCGCATCCTCGAGGGCGCCCTCGGGACCAACGAGCGGATTGTGAGTGTTTTCGTCGAGTTCGCTCGATTTCTGGGGTTTTAGATCGAGTTCGTGCCTTTCGTGGTTGTTGTTGTTTGGTTTGGTATTGATAATATGTAGGCTGGAATGTTGTAAGATATTGAATTTCTTTGGCCGTAGTTTTGGTTGTTATTACTGGTTTGGTTTGAAACGAATAGATGCTGTTTTAGGAGCGTAGGATGTTTAAATTGTGGAGGTGTAGGCCGTTTTGGTAGTTAGGGCAGTCCCATTTTATTTTGGTGAGTTCTTAGGGTTTTGGATGAATGGGTTTTGGTATGTTTTAAGTTGCTGATGTTCAGTGACCATGGCGTGGTTGTTGATAATTGTGTCTGTGTTAAGTTTGGGTTTGGAAGAACTGTTTGGTAGTGCTTTACAGATTAGGAGGCAACTGGCAAGGATGTATTGACTCACCCTGGAGACTGTATTCCGTTCTAGCTGTAATGTTTATGCAGAAATTCCAATTTGTACCTTTTTTATGATATTTGCTGAACAAGGGTATAAATTGCCAATAAAAAAGTTTAAATGGGTCATGCAATGCACAATGTTTGTTAAACATTTACGTCTTATAGCATTTTTAGTCGTATCCCAATATCCCACCCGCACCCGAGTCGGATACACACCCTGTGCTGGGGCGGCACTGGTTATACGTGCTTCTTAGCATAAAATTAATCACAAAGAAGGATTAGTAGCTGTAATTATCTCTATGTTTCTAAATAGATGTACTTGAATGAAGATTCAACCATGTTATTGGGCATATCTCTCTATTTCATGCATATGGAAATATATACTGATATTTGTCAGGATGACCTGGTGCATTGTGAAAATTATAATTGTATGTGGAAAGTCAAACTTCTTACTTTGCCTTTTGCTGTGCAAAAATTCTGAACTTGCAAACTAATCTTAATTTTATTTCCCTGCATAGTTAAATTACTATTGTTTGTTTATTAATCAGGTTTTGGTGTCTGCGAAAGAAGAGCCAGATGAAGATTTTTCTCCTGCAATGCGTGCTACAATAAGATTATACAAGCGCATTGTTGGAATAACTGAAGGCGAAGGAGATACTGCAGCACCTGCAGGACAGCCTATTTGTTCAGTTCGGTTATTGGTTGCTGCCTCCCAAGCTATAACGTTGATAGGAAAAGGAGGCAACCTGATCAAGTCTATTCAAGAGGGCAGTGGTGCATCTGTTAGAGTGTTGCCTGGAGGTAAGCTAATAAATAAAAGGCATTTCTTCCAATGGTTCATGACTTATTGACCTATGATTTGTATTTATGCAAATGGAGTAAAGTGCACTGTAGGATGGACCATGTTCATTTCAATGGTCAACAATTTTAAGGTCCCTTTAGTACTTAATTTATGCACTCCTTTTTTGGTCATAAGCTAGATGAGTTGTTTTGTTCTTAACTTTGTTGAGCATGTCGATACCAATTGAGAAACTAAAGGTAATATATGGTCAGAAAACAATGCAAAAACATTTTTTATTTTTTAGTTTTATAAAATATTAAGTATTAACAATATCTTGTCTGCTTATCATAACTCATCTGTAGTGATACTCTTGCTATATTTAAATAAAAGGAAAGGAAATGCACCTATACCTTTTTCCATCATGTTTGTTGTGATGGCTCATTGCCACTGATGCAAAGTAACCTTTAGTGGACATAAATCACATTGCTAATAGACTAATAATTTATTAAATATCTACATGCACCATCAGGTAGACATTTCATTCGCTGATTGGTGTGGAACATGATAGATAACCTGACCATTACAAATGACATGATAGGGTAGTGGACTAGTGGTGCAGTTGGCTAGCGTGTAGGTCTCATAGCTTTTAGCCTTCTTACCATGAAAAAAACACATGGTCCATCTATCAGATAAGAATGGTCAAGTCCCATGTACCTTGTCTGTGTGTGCGCTAGAAGATATAGTTTGTTTAAACTTCAATCACCTTTTGTGTGTTTAACTCATAAGGTTGTACATGTTTACTTAGCATTTCTGCTCTTTTATTAGTACTCCTTTAATGATGCATACATGTACAACTATGGTGTTGGCAGTCTTTGTATTGCTGGTTTGATTGTTTTGCTGCTTCTCTTAATATGTACGTTTGTTGTTTCACTTCTGTTGCTAGAGGAATTACCTATCTATGCTGCGGCTGATGAACGGATTATAGAAATCCAAGGTGAACCTTTAAAAGTACTTAAAGGTTTGGAACAAGTTGTTGGCCAACTCCGAAAATTCTTGGTCGACCAGAGTGTAGTTCCCCTCTTTGAAAAGAATGTATGTTTTCACCTTTTTAACCACTACATTTTGGTTCTTCTTGCTGCTTGTCTTAACAAATGTGAATATTTTTAAACCTTGCAGTATAGTTCTTCAACATCTTCTGTACCTCAAGATCGTATAGTTGATACCTGGGCAGATAAAGGCCCACCATCAATCCACGCAACATCACATAGTGGGATTTCTGGTGACTATCCACCTGCAATGAAGCGAGATACCTTGTATTTTGAGCGTGAATCTCACCTTGATTCCCATATCCAACGATCTGGGCTCTCCTTATATGGACAAGATCCTGCTGTTACTGGTCAGCGTTCATCTGGGCTTGGCCGTGGGGCTGGTGCTTTGGTTACTCAGGTGGGTCTTCTTTTTAAAGTTGATTATTTGCCTTGGTTGTTTTTTCGTGGATGAATAGTAATAATCCAGGAAATATGACAAGAAATTACAAGTGCATTGAAGTTGCCTTAATGGCTTAATGTTACTAGCAGTCATTTTTGTGTAGTTTGAGGGTTTATTGTTATTTATCAGTTCAAAGTTATGTAGTGAAATATATCATTCAGAAAGTACTAAGCTGAAGCCTAAAGCATCATTATTTAACTAAGATGCTCAAGTTCATTTGTTTACGTACAACTAGGTTTATCTGGCATTCTCGCTATTAATGCTTTAATGCCGATTGCAGACAGTTTAATGTGGTGTAGTCGTGTAGACTTTTCTTAAGTTTCATGATGACTTCATAATGCTTATGTGAGACCCATTATTGGTTATTCTTCTGTATTGCTAATTTAATTTTGGTCTTTCACTACATCCATTTTATCCAAATTTCTCTTTAAGATGTCTTTTGATAAAGATTATGATATGTGATAACTTTCTTTTCCTCCAACGAAGTATCTATATTTTAGAAAGTGAAACTATAGGCTTGTAATAACTCTTGATGTGTATTTGTTTTTTCAATTTCATTGGTTATATGCATCCAATTATCACCATGTGCAATTGTATACAAGTTTTTATTTCCTTCTTTGTCTGTTGGGTGGTTTTGTGTTGAATATGTTGTTGAAGCAAGTTAACGGAACACGTTTTTTGCTGCAGATTACCCAGACAATGCAAATCCCACTCTCATATGCAGAAGATATTATTGGATTAGGAGGAACTAACATTGCATATATTCGCCGAACAAGTGGAGCCATTCTCACTGTCCAAGAGAGTAGGGGTTTACCTGATGAGATTACAGTGGAAATCAAGGGCTCTTCAACACAAGTGCAAACTGCTCAACAGCTTATTCAGGTAAATCTTCACAGGAACATTGGCGTGGTATGTTTTTCCACTCATTTTTTCATTTTTGTGTACTTAGTGAGTTGATTTAGGTAATTATTTTTATTAACATATTCACATTTGGTTCATAGAAATGATGTAATCCCATTTCATTTGGAGTTGTGAGCATGTATTGTTTGTTTCTTCGTTCTTCTATTTCCATCTTTCTTACATTTCGTTCCTACATTTAACTTACCTTAGAGCCGTTTATCCTTTATTTTATGTCCTTATATCATTATTTTCGATTTTTCATTATAAAATAATTTTCTATTAAGCAACATACTGAGTATAAAATCGCATGGGTTTATGACATATTGATATCTTGTGGTTGATTTAGATTTTCAGATATCCTTCCTGTGTCATACAACTTCCATGCCCAATTAATCAGATATACTGCCGTGTTCCAATTGCTATTTTTGATTCACTTCCGTGGCCGATAAATCATTTTTTTGGCAACCTTAACTCTGGAAGTTGTTGGGATTGCAATTCTTTTCATGTTATTCATCTATTGTTATGTTTAATTTGTTGCTCAAGATTGTTGTTTGTTTCCATGCTATCATCTTTGCCTTGGGCATA
Organism: Triglochin maritima; assembly: GCA_963682175.1. Taxonomy (NCBI): domain Eukaryota; kingdom Viridiplantae; phylum Streptophyta; class Magnoliopsida; order Alismatales; family Juncaginaceae; genus Triglochin; species Triglochin maritima. The sequence goes on along the minus strand of OY821791.1, from coordinate 7,848,268 downwards.
TTGGTTAATAGTTGATTTTCCATGGATTATTTTGTTGTGGGAGCGTATTACTTCATTGGGAACTTGGCATACATATCAGTCAATATTAGTCAATTTTTAGTGAGCAGTGTTTGTTATGGACCAACTTTAAGTACATAGGTGGCGACTGATCTTGCTTCACTTTTTTTTCCAGGACTTCATTGCAGGGCATAAGGAACCCAGTGGCAGTGCCTATGGGGGCCTCGACTCTGGTTACATGTCTTCATACTCTCAACTAGGAGGTGGATCATATCCATCATCATCGTTGCCATCTCAATATGGATCATCAGGTGGACTTGGTGGTTACGGCGGCTATAGGTACTAAGCACTTGCATCTTTGGCTACACCACCGGGATAACGTCTCACGACTTGCTGATGATGGTTTCCTCATGCTTCAATGATAGTGTTCCCGTCTTGCAGAAAACCTATGATATTCAACGACAGATGGTAGAAAGACGGATGTAACGAAACATGTACTCTTAAATTATTTTGTAAATTACTTCGAACAGTTTTTCTGTAAAACTTTATTCAGTTTTAGATGTGCCGCAGAATGATTTAAGTCTTGAATCCCACTTCAGCTTATGTGGATTTCTCATGGTATTTGTTTAATTGAAATGGCAGTTAACCTTTGTTTCTGACAAAAAGATACTCCGAGTCCATCTGCATGACGAAAATTGGGAACGTAACTTAAAATGCTTCCCAATGTTAATCCTTTATGGTTTCTGAGTTTTTTTCGTGTCACTTTCTCTTTTTATTTTATTACATGTCACATCATACAATCAACTTATTCAATATCTTATTTAGAGAATCTTAAGATGTTTCTTTGTGATGGAAACATATTTTTCTTATCAAATCGGTTCGGTTAGTACTATGTTCTCAGCATTTTTTAAGAAAATTATTTTTCAAGTTAGTTAATTTGTGAACCTAGTAAATTTATAAAATGTCATTCTAGTATTTTCTAAAGTGTTGTATTGATTCTTACTTGGGTAACATATGAATTTAGGTTCTAGTATTATTTGAATTGATCATTCATTTTAAATAGCATGGATTTGACGACGTTGTTATGATTAATTGTCGGATCACTTAAGTTAATTGTGTTCTACTATCATTTTAATTGATAATTCATTGTAAGTAACATGGATATGCGACGAATTTGTGATTTTTTGCTTTTCACTTAGTCGATCAGGTTGTAGTATTATTTGTTATATTTGTGATTGATATGTGACAATTTTGTGATTTTTAGCTTCTTTACTGTGATTTATTGTCAGGTCACTTATGTTAATTAGGTTATAGTATCATTTAACTGACTATCATTGTAAATAAAATAACAATGCGATACTATTATGATTAATGGTCGGGTCATCCATGCTATTTGGGTAATAGTACAAGTACACTAGGTTCTCTGTCGAATCTTCATCACTAGATCCACCAAAACTCTTTTCCGGTTCTTCTATTGTTGCATCACGTCTCCCTCAAATGTTCGCGAGGGTATTGCAATTAATGGTGGGGTCACTATTATATTTGGATGATGATATACATTTAACCCCATTTCCAATGAATCTTACTCATTAGGTCCGATCACTTATTGTCCGGTCCACTTAGCTCGACAGTGTTGTGATTAACTGTCGGGTCTTCCATGTTATTTGGGTGACAATACCAATTTGGCCCCTATTTTTCGATGAATCATGCTTATTGTGTCGCAGTCAATTATTTTGGGGGTCATCTTGCTCGGTAGAACTCCCTTTGGTAAATTGAGACCCATATGTGACTAATGGTCGCGTTGCCCATGCTATCTTGGGTGATAATACAAACATGACAACATTTTTGATGAACCGTGCTCATTGGGTCATCCTCAATTATTTTGATGACCCTCTAACTCCGCACAATGTCTATTTGGTAATTCGAGGTCATGTTGTGATTAACGGTCAGGTCACCCATGCTCATAAATGTACAAGGTCCTCATAAAAAATTATGTATATTATCATGTCATCAATTTTACGTGTCTTTAGAATTGGCTGGAGTAACAACCCACTAAATAAAAATGACGATATTAAAATGTTATCAAAACATAACGAATGTGGTACTCAAACTGACCGGTTCAACGAAAGAAACTCAAATTTATGTTTGCATTTCTCCAAAGCATCTTTTGATTCTCTAAGTTAGAGATGGAAGAAAATTAATTAGATTACGTGACATGTAATTTGACACAAAGGAAGAGTTAGAAATCAGAAAAAATCGAAACAATAAACTATTTATGTCGTTTCCACTGAGTCACTGACTTACATTATCCTCCAATTGCCAAGGGTAGTTAAACGTCCAAAAATAGCATACGTCTCCAAGCACTCTTGTGTGACGGATGTAATATTGCTTGGAAATGTATTTGCTGAGATTATCAAATGTCACTCTAATCTATCAAGTCTTCGGTAACTAATAAGTGGCATGCGAAATAATGGAGTTAAAATAACATGTTAAGATATCTTTAAGCAGGTTAAATATTGCTGAAGGATAATGCAGTTTAATTGCGACGCTACATTGACTTTTGTGGTACTTAATGTTTCAATACTTTACTTCAATTATTGTTTGGCTTATGTGTATGCGTATTAAATTGAAGAAAATTGAAAAGATTGTCCCTCAAGGCTCAACTGTTCAAGTCAAAGAAAGCGATATATAAAAAAAGTCGTATGATAGACAAAGTGAGAAAACCATTACCAACGAAAGAAAGCTAAAAGAGACAAAAAAACCGTTCTTAAATCATTATAAGTTTCTCAAACAAGAAATATTCGAATATAGTAGTTTTGTAAACTATTTTAAATTTATTAACGTGCAGAATTCACTTTTCTTATAACAGGGAGAATTTGGATTGTATTTTTTCGGTGTAAACTGAATACTAAGTTTAAAAAATAAGTCTTCCGCAACAAGAAATTAATGCGTGTATAGTGCAACAACCAGCAAGAGATTAATACATAACAATTGGTCATTAAGATAACATTGGTGACATAAAATCAAGTGTAACCAATTCACTTTATTTACCAAACAAATATTATATTTAGGTCGCACGAATTTTGTTATGTTTTTTTTGAAATTAAAGGCGTAAATGAGCGGATCAATTTTTATATTCGGTTTGTTAATGTTATCGAGCAAAAACTTAGGTTTGAGTTCAACCCTTCGACTTCGATTTCGAATTCAGCTGAATTCGAGTCGAATTTCCAACAAAATTTCTACGAACACATTTATTATAGTTGATTTTCATGAAAATAAAAAATAGATATTTTGTATATAAAAGTTAAACAAATGAATATTATAATATTTATCATTTTTAAAATATATTTTTCGTTTTACACGATATTTTGTTATCAATCAATATTTTTATATTAATATGCATATATAATTTTGTTACATATTTATATATACATTCTTCAACATTACGAGTTTTTAAATAGTAATCCTAAGCTGGATTAATATTTAATCGAGTTTAAAATTGGGCTCGAGGATCAGCTCATTTAGTTACGAGCGGGAATTTAATAGGCCGAATTCGAGCAAATCTCGAGCTCGACTTTAAGTTTACAACCTTATTTCAAATTAAGAACCAAATTGAGGCAATTGATTAAAACGAAAACTTAAAACCAATTTTTTTTACTTATAAGAATAATATTAGTGGTGATTTTCTTATTTTCTAAGATAAAAACCTGAAAATTTTAAAAAATATTACTAAAATATAAACAAAAATATAATGAAAAAAATGTGAAAAATAATTTTCTTGCGAGCGTTTTGAGATTTCCTTAACAATTAAATATTTAATAGTATTTTATTTTTCTTGTAGGTTACGATATAAAACTCATAAATAAGTCAAATCCAAAAAGTCACGCAAAATAGCAAATATATATGCAGTAATATAACGATTGTTATTATGAGTATATAGGTATAACTTCAAATAGTTAAACGTTAAAAGTGTAAAGTATTGCATTTTTTTATTTATTCCATGGCATATGTTATGCCACCTACTGAATTATTTCGTTTAATTTACATAATTCTGAATTTTGAACATTTAATTTTTTTTAAACGTTTGAAAATTCAATTCTCACATATTTAAACTCTAAATTTTAATTTCTTGAATTATCTCTATAAATTTTGATCTCCCTACTAATCTCTATTGTAATAACGTATTTAAAGTAATAAATTTTGGCTTACTGAAAAAGCACACGGATTAAACAACCATCAGGACACAAAACAATAAAATCACTACAATTATTCAACTTTTTCAAAAATAGCCTCGGGGATGAAGTGCAGCTGGATAAGGGTTTAGAATCACACTTTGAGGTGTTAAATTGAATTCCCACTTAAACATAAAAAATACAAATCGAATACCTGGGTAGGCCACCCCCAATTTTTACGACCATTTTTTATATAAAAAACTTACCACAAATTTCGAAAACAAAATAAAAAGGTTAATTATAGTTTGCTCATTGAACTATGTCTTCATTTGACTTTGCACGTCTCAACTTTAATAGGTTATAGTTACCTTCTTGAATTTTTGTTTTGTAATATTTATTTTTGAATTTTAAAAATCTATTATTTAAACATATATTTTTAGTTTTTTTGTTGTAATTTTTTACGTTGTATCTTAATTTACTCGTAAATCTAGTTTTACATGAAATTTTAGATCAAATCGACAATTAGATATGGTTGAAATTTGAGTAGAATTTAGTACCAATCTATTTCGAATTCCAACTATAATTGTCATTTTTTAAAATTCAGGAGCTTAAAATGAAACGATGACATAATAATGCATAAGCACAAACTATAATTAACCCCTCTTGAAACAAACCCTTCTAAACCGAATCTCCCTTCCCAAATCCCTTCCCACGTGCCTCCCCCCTATAAATACCCCCACCCCAAATCCTCCAACCCCAAACAAACCCCCAAAAAGAAAAGAAAATTTAAAGAAAAACTCATTTTCTTCTTCTCCTCCTCGGGCGATACCGATCTCAATCTCCTCTCCTCCGTTAATGGTGGGCGATCTCTCCATCTTCCTCTCGCGCACCCTCCCGGCTGCGCCCTCCGTCTCCATTTCCGGCTGGTTCTACCGCTGCATCGGCCTCGATCCCTGAGATCCCCAACAGATCCGGTTTTCACGCGATTTCGATATTGTAAGTTCGTTCTAATGGCTGTTCTGAAAGGAAAGAAGGCGGCGCGCTTCTTGATCTCCGTCAATGTCGTCGGTAGCACCGGCCCGATCCGGTTTGTGGTGAGTGATGGAGAGGAGGTTAGGGCGGTGATCGGGATGGCGTTGAAGTGTTACGCGAGGGAGGGGAGACGACCGGTGATGGGAGGCGATGTCGATGGGTTGATTCTTTTCACCGCTGGATCTGAGGGTGAGTTGTGAGTTTTTCAGTTTTGGATCGTGTCGGATTCGGAAATAATTGTATTGATTCTGATCGGAGTTAATGTTGATTTGGCTTTGAATACTTTCGGGGAATTAAATAGCTTGATTTTAATCACGTAACATGACTTTTAATGTAATGTATTGTTAATGAATGGATTAGTTTTGTTGTTATGATCGTCTTTTTGTAGGTGTTGAGGTAAATATGCATGAAAGTTATAATTTTTTTAAAAGAAATTCAAATGAAACCGCTGTTTGATTTGGTTAGGTTAGGTGGAGTTTTTCACGTCACCTTTTATTCGAATTGGAAGATTATTGGTGTGTTTTTGCATGCGGATAATTTGCTTGAAAGATTCTAATGAAATAGGCATGCTAATTTGGTAGGTTAGATTAGGTGGAGAATTTCAAATCATTTGTTTTGTTCTCGAGTAATGGTTTAGTATCTTGTGTGTTTCTTCTGTTATGCCTATTTTTCTGCTTAAATTCAGGTGTTTATGCTATTAAGTTGTTTTCTATGAGTGTTAAATTTGAAACGTGCATGATGCATTTCAATTGGATTAGGTGGACACTTTCAAATATTTAATTTCTCAATTTAAGGATTAAGAATGTTAGGGTTTTGTGTAGTTCCAGTTGCAGTTAATTCTTTGCACTGTTCAAATGAATCATGCATGATAGTTTCGTAATTTTTAGGTGAAAAATTTCAAAGCATAGATATTGTTCTCGAAACAATGGTTAAGTATCTTAAGGTTTTGTGTATTTTTGATGCAGCATTGAGCCACAGCGACGTTGTAAGTGCAAACGGCATAAGGAACTTCTGGCTCTGCAAGAAGGATGGCATGGCAATCTCTTCCGCAAGTCCGGCGGAGCAGACGGTGTCGAACCCGATTGCCAGGAAAGGAAGCGGAGGCAACTGGAAGTCATGGATCAACAAGTCCTTCAGCTTCAAAGTCACCTCTCACTGAACATTTCGAAACGAAGCCAATGCCATCCAAATCTCTGCTTCCTCTGCTCCACTTATTTTTCTGCTTAGTATCTTGTATTTTTCAAATTATGAGTGTCAAGTTTGTTGCGGTAATTTAAGTGCGTGTGTTAGTAATTGGAATGTGTTTATGGGTTTTTCAATTTCGTTCAATCTATTAGTTCTTTGGTTACCATTTTATCCACCTGAGTTGTCTGTTCGTGTGGTTTGTTGGTTTAGGTAGAGAACAATTCAAATGGAAAGTTTTCTTATGCAACGTGCTGCCAACGGTGGCATATTCTATTTCTATACATTGTTTTAAGAAGTTTGTGGGTTCCAGACTTCCAGCTGCCAATTCCTACTCAATCACAACCGTTATTTTCCTATTTAGACATCTTATTATCATATGCCATGATTTGTATGCGTGTTTCTTTTGATTAATTTAATCCTGAATGCGTGGTTCTTATTGATGAGAACGTTGAATGCCTTTCTTAATAAATACAGTGCGTTGTGTCTATTTGGGCACATATTCGTTTTCTTAGAGGAATATTATAAGTTTTTCGAACGATAATTAAAGTTGGTTAGTCTTGGACGCAAAGAAATAGGCAAGAAAATACGAATTCCAAATGAAGTGTCTTTCCACATCAGCATCTACACGCTTGTGAGACTTCGAAATTCGAACAAGTGGCAACACTTGGGATAACGAATTTTTCGTAGACAATTCATAATCTCCACTTTCATGCTTTGCTGCGCCAACTTTGAGGAGAAAAATGGACCAAATCTTTTTCACTATAACCTTCTCGTTAAACCTTTAATTGGTTAGATGATGGAAAGGCACAACAAAACTTGAAAAGAAACGTTAGAATTTTTTTCCAGGGGTCATTCACTGTGATCTGTCTTAGAAATATCCGGTTTCACGATGATAATGACGACTAGAAATAATGGTATCTCAGAATTTCTAAAATAAAAATTGCTTGAGGTGTTAATTTTGAAGGTTTGTCTGTAATTTCTGGATCATCTGTTTACCAAATCACTCTAATTACCCAACGTTTGATCTGACGAACTTCTCATTGAAAATCGCACGGCATATTTGGAAAACAATGCTGAGATTAGTTAATAAATAAGATTTTCCTTATGTGTATTTGAATTGCATGCTCGCTAAATGAAAATTTTGACATTTTCCATTCATTTTCATAAGTGGAAAACATGCTTGCGTGTTTAGAACACATTTGATTGCGATGGCTCATATTAATAACAATTATTACTTCTCTTGTGTCGTCAAACATGTGTTGCAACAAGTGGTCATCTTATAAAATTACATCAAACCAAAAAAATTATACTTAAAAAAATTAAAATTACATTCAAAATTCTTCTTATAATTTAATCCTACAATGTTTCATGCTTGGAAATCTTTTCTTAATCATTTCATTGCTAATCTGATCGAAAATGTCTCTTTCGATGTATGTAATGAGAGCATAATTGACACAATTGTCTTCCATATGGTTGCGCAATCTGTTTTTCATAATGTTCATGGCTGAAAACACTCTCTCAATGGTGGAGTTACTACTGGTAAAACTAATGCTAACGTAATCGACAAAAAAATCAAGAGAAAAGTGATATTTTTCTTCTTTTGAACTATCTTCTGTGCAAATTATGTTAGACTATTCAAATTTCCCAATTCTCTATTCGATTTGATGTCAGAGACATATACCTCTAATTGACTCTAAATGACAATGAGATCAAATTTTAAAAATTCTTTGGGATAATGTTTGATCATTCGAAGTAATTTATTCTTGTCAAATGCAAAGAAAAGAATTTTTGGGACTTAAACAAATTATACACACAAGTAACTCTGGTTGGACTAATGGACTAGCAATAATTAGACCTTAGAAGATTGGATGACAGAGAAATACTTTTTGAAACTTAAACAAACTACACACACAAGTAACTATGGTTGAGCTAGTATTAATTAGAACATAAAAATTTAACAATCCTAAATAATATAAAAAATAATAATTTGTGTGGTCACAAAAGTAATACAAAAAATGGATTTGAGAGGGGAGGGTGGTCACTTGCGTACCCCATCCGCCACTGGATGCAACATTTGACTTTGGTTAGAGCATGGTTAATGGGAGGGTGTGTGCCTTGTCCACGTCGTCCATAGGACGACCACGTCGGGTAGCCTGGGCGCTTAATCGTGCTGTAGGCGTCATGATTTCGTGCCCGGACGGGAGCAAGATATGGGTTGGGTGGGGGGACGTGTCCCCCTCCAATTCGTTGCATTTTTTTCTCTTAAAAATAATAAAATATTCAAATTAAAATTATTTTAAAATTTTGTTCCAATTTTTTTTGATTTTTTTTTTGAAATTTTAAACTAAGATTGATCTCCAAATGACGTGAGAAAGAGAAAAAATAGGACACCTGAGATAACCCGAACGTTGTTATTTATGATCTTAGAAGAACACAACTAATTTCGCGTACGAACCCACCTACTTTTATCATAAAACAAAAAACAAATTTCACATACGAAGACAAAAAAGAAAAATCCCGAAGAGTTCCTTTTAAAACCACGACAAAAATTGCGTTTAGGAAAATTACCAACCGACTCATAGAGGCTTCCACACCACACTGTTGGCAAATAAATTAATATATTCGCTAAGGTTAGGAAAAAGATTGTGATTGATTTTTCATTCTTTGTCTTCCCAAATATAGTTAAAAGCTTTTAGGAATATTAATTAATGACATGATCATTATATATTATACTATATATCTCAATTTGTCCAAGTATGTACCAACTGATACCCAAGTGCCAGTTGGGTAGGATGAGACGGACTCTATCCATCCTGTAATTGGTGAGATGAAGATCACAACTTAATTTGATAATTAAAACCAATTATAAGAAAATTAACCATAATCTAATGGAATTCCATGATGTTCAAATCTATTTCCTACGCTGGTTGCCGAATCATCTTGAATTCATTCAAAACCCAAACTCAAAACAGTTATCCGAAGGAAAGAAACAACTTTTTGTAGTTCAGTTCTCCAAATTGGATGTTGGCATGTGACATCAAATAATTGAATTCTCCTGAAACAACGGTCTTAAAGGTCCAGTACATCATTACGTCTCTTTTCTACACAAACTCAAAAAGTTAGGGGACAGGACTCTTGAAACATCATCTAATTTAGCCTTTTTGGGTCACTTCAATGTCGTCATTGTCTAGAAGAAGTTATAAACAAAGATTGACTAGGAATCTTAATCTTTATTTCAATGATTTTCATTGAAGTTTAGATTTTTTGTGACGAAGACGTAAATAAATGGTCAAAAGTCAAAACATAGACGTAATATGTATTCAAATGTCTGTTGCAAAGTAAGATTTAGGAACACAGATTACACGTGATAAGACACTGCATCCCGTATAGATGTAATACAGATGCACGTGAGATTTACTATTTCATAATTAAATAATATTAGTTATATACATATTAATTATAAATGCTCACGTATGGATAAAAAATTTAGGTAAAAAGTTTGAATCATTTCTAAAATAAATATTAAACAAAAACAACAACATAGAACAAATATACAAGTAATAATATATTAATTCCTTTGAAAGAAAAAATTGAAAAAAATTAAGATTTTAAAAGTTAAAATTGATTATTCCGGAATGCGGACGCATATGCATCATCCGGCCGCAGATTGGACAATGATGGAAAATATAATAATATACTGACCAATATGATACAAATGTCAAATGGGTTTTGTCCTCTAAGAAATTGACCATTCCAAAATCCAAAGTGAGTACCAAACAAAATGCACATTCCAAGAAGATCTCATAGCAAACTTCAAGAAAAGAAGGATCATTCTCAAGAAGTCCGTAGTGAAATATCAAATATATTAACATTTATAAGAATATTTATGGCGGGTCAAGTTTTAGTGGGTTCATGGTTCATCTTATTTAATTTAAACTCATTACAATATCACCATTAGATTTCATTTACTGTTAATTTCACATTTAATAAACATAATCATTTTTTTTTATAATCTAACTTACAATTTTACATGTTTGATGTATATGGTGGGAGCTTAAAATAAAAAATTAAGTTCCAAATTCACTAGATAATTCCTGTATTTATGGCAAGAAATATTATCACCAAAACTCTATAAAGTTTGCTATCATGTCCTCAAATTATGTTTTTATTTTCCTTTAAATATTTTTATTAAATTGGGCACGCCTATCATATAAGGGCTGGGTAAAAATTGTAAAAATCCAAACCACTATGGCTCGGAAGGCCGAATTCTATGAAGACCAGTCCGTGTATTTCAATTAATCTAATGAGCTTCGGCCCAACCTTAGTTCATGACTCGACATTTAGAAATTTAACACCACTGATCGTTGGATTGGACCACTAAAGTTCCGTTGAGTCCACTCTCTTTTTTAATACAAGATTTATGCGGCTCTTTTACTTTTTTATCAAAAGACTTGCCAACCTAACTGCCAATTTTGTATAGTTTGTGTGATGGACTAACTTAATAAAATAACGGTTTTCAAAATATTTTTGTTAAAAAGGACTGGTTCTAATTATTATTTGAGGTTCGAAATGTATACAAAATTACCTTAAGACTAGGATTGTAGATTGATGGAGTTTTAAAAACATAGTCTCACAGAAAGATATACGAGAATCGACAATAGAATTATGAACTACCTTTCACACAACGCTTGGACTTCAACAATGCCGTTGAATTAACCATATTTCCAGTAAGTAACATCATTGAATTAGAACTTATTAATTTGTTTTGGTTTGTAACCATTTTTTTGGTTGGCACTTTGTGAGATTGTAAATTTGTATTACTATACAAACTAGTGTAGCATCTGTTCTATAGGAATGTTCTTGTATAACTGGTCATAAGAATGAGTATTATGGAATAAAGTTAGAGCATAACTTGCCCATTATTACATTAAACACAATAAATGTTAACATGATCCGAATATTATACACGATGATGCCTTATGTTTCATATATTTTGAAGTAGTTTCATGAATATCCTTTGGATAATTCAAATTAAGTATCAGCAACAATCTTTAACGCTATTTTCGACAAAGTACATCTGCAATCACATTATCAATTTTGACAGTATTTAGATTGACACTCTTTTTGTGCTCATTATATGCTGAAATAACAAATTTTGTTTTGAAAGTTAATCTTATACGTAGTTGAATCCATTTAAATTTAAAATTGAAGTTAAAGTGGTTCACAAATTGTATAATTGAAAGTTCAATCGAATCCATGTATATCTAGACATGATAAAGTATTTATTTATATTACTAAATATTGAAAGAACAATTATAGTTTCTCGTTTCATGGCCATCTCATGGCACTTTATTTTTAAAAATCTTCACTGAAAATCATCAACAACACAACCAATCAACCATGGACGCCTATGCCATGGAGGAATGTTTTCAATTCTGTCATGGTTTATGTCTCTCACATTACCTAATCCAATCTCAATCTCCGATTTGATCCCATATTTAAACATGTCATGTCCCTCACCTCACACACAGCTAACACAACCACATCGTTCCCCGCACGTTCACATCACCCTCACTTCATGTCCACCACACCTACATCGATGGACATTAGATAGTTAGATTGATTGATTGATTGATCTTCAACATTAGACTCACAAAACACCTCCCTTTGATCACCACCAATACCAATGGGGGACACAGACATAGACATAGACATGGGCGAGGACACCGGCCTCAAGGCCAAGCAGAAGCATTGGGTCCGAGGCATGTTCAAGAGGTTCACCGTCACGTCGTGCGCACGTGGAGGTGGTGGTGCTAACAATAGCCTAATAAGAGAGAAGATGGAAGAGAAAGAGGTGTTGGTCGTCGAGCCGGACCACTCCGACAATAATAGCATTAATGCATCTAATAGGGATACTCTGGGTGGTGGCGAGAATAATAAGCGTCGATCGAACGCACGTTCTCGCGACGTTGAGCATGTCAAATTCGCCACAAAAGAAACTCCAATTAGTGAGCGTCGGTCGAACGCACGTGGGAGTGAGTCTGATCAACATTGTATTATTGTGAAACCTAAGGAGGCTCAAGGCATGGAGTCCAGACGTAATTCGAACCTTCAGACCACCGACATTAACGTCGACAAAGTTAATGTTGCATCAAAGGAAGCTCAAGTCGTGGAGTCGAAACGCCTTCCGAATGTGTACTCTAAGGATACCGATCAGACTAAGGTTGCTCCACAGACACCTCGAAGTGGTGGGGATAAGGAGGAGGATCCTGTAAATTGTGAGACTAAAAAGGAAGATGTGATAACTCAAATTCCAAAATCCGAAGATATCAAGAAAGGTGGTGATTCGGGGTCAAATGACAACGCAGCTATCACCATTCAAGCCTTTTTTAGGGGTCACCTGGTATGTTTTTCTCGTAGATTCACTATTTCCTTAAAACCCAATAAATATCCTTTTGGAGTTGGAGTAGGAGTTGGAATTGAGTTTTAATTACTCTCCTTATTAATAATATCCGGCTTCTATAACTAAAGAAATATGAAATTGAAAAATGCAAACATGTCATCGATTGTATATGCTTGGATGTGATTAATCATTAATCGTGATTAAACCTTTGATTCTTCTTAAAACAAGTGGATTAACCGTTGTGGTTTGATTAGGATGAACATAGTTTGAGGCCGGATCGATTATTTAAATCTAGCCCATAACCTAAGTTGTGGACGGTCCAACCCATGCCTTGTACGTTAAATTCGATTTCAACAAACAGAACAATCAATATACCTGTAGACCTTTCAATTTTTTTACTTTCCATAACTCAATCATGTACTCGTGTAATTTGTTTTGTTGTTGTTTTTTTATTATCATCTGTATCCATTTGCCTTCATTTTTTTAGACAACACCAATGTTCAACCAAGTAATAATCATGCTATAACATCACTATAGTTTTCAGTACTTGTATATGATATTTAAATTTTAATTCTTGAAAGGAGGATATGTATGTAAATTTGATTTCTTGTCAATCCATCAATATTTTTGTGGAGGAATATTTCTATATTGATTACTTCTTCGAATATATAATCGCATATATATATATATATGTACGTTGAGAATTTTGTTTTACGAAGTGCAGGCACGAAGAGCATGTCGTGCTCTGCGAAGCCTAGTGAAGCTACAAGCTCATGTCCGAGGCATGTACGTGAGGAAGCAATCGGAGGCGGCGACCACCTGTATGAAGTCCCTCGTTCGCCTCCAGATTAGAGTAAGAGAGAGGCAAATGTTGCTCGACAAACAACAACAAGAGGCATGACCAAATGCACCTGATTTCGATTTCAAATTCCATTTTTTGATTGGCATAGTGTTGATAGATATATAGGTGTTCTTCTTTCTCTTCTTCTTCCTCTCTTCTTCTGGTATGATGCAAGAGTTACCCTATGTTGTTGTAATATTTGATGTGCTTTTTCGAAAAACATTTTATAAATGCATGCTTTCTAGTGATCAATGACACTTACTTATGTTATTGGTTTTGTTGGGCCGCCTTTGCTTTGTTGCTTTTATCTCTTTCCCAACTTATTGTCTTTTGGATCAGGTGATCAGCTATTTTGGTTTATCTTACTTCGGAGTTCGAACATTGCACTTTGTGAGTGGGTTAATTAGTTTCGTGGTTTTTATTCTGAGTTTTTTGCTACATTACACCTCTCAAGTGTCAAAATTGTTGATATGCACCCAGATTTTCGGTATTGCCGCATATATACATACAAGTCGATCATATTTGCGCATATGCACCTCTGTCGTTAGTGGACCCCACTCTGTCACCGTTACCGTTCAACAGTGTTAGAAAATTTGTAAATTAAACATCGTAAAATCCAAATGTCCTCAATTGTAAAAACAAAAAATCTCATGAAAAATCAAATTGTCTAACACTCTCTTCTCTTTAACTTTCACTCTCTCTCTCTCATTTCTCCCTCTCCATTCTTTCACTCTCACTCACTCTCATCCCTCCTTCTCTATCTCTCTTAAATCTCTATTACTCCCTCTTTTGAATCTTTCTTTCTCTCTCTGGACAAAAGTCTGGACGGAGTTTCTGGACGAATTCTGGACAATTCGTTCAGACATCTATCCATACCTCGTCCAGAATTGTTCAGATCTCGTCCAGATTTGTCCAGAAACTCCGTCCAGCTTCATCCAGATTTGTCAAGAAATTCCGTCCAAACTTGTTCAGACTTCTTTCCAGATTTGTCGAGATTGTCCAGAGAGAGAGAAAGATTCAAGAGAGAGAGATATAGATTCAAGATAGATAGAGAATGAGGGATGAGAGTGAGTGAGAGTGAAAGAGTGAAGATGGAGAAATGAGAGAGAGAGTGAGATTCAAGAGAGAGAGAAAGTTAAAGAGCGGAGAGTGTTAAACAATTTGATTTTTGATAGGGGTTTTTGTTTTTAAAATTAAGAACATTTGGATTTTACGAGATTTAATTTGCAAATTGTCTAACACCGTTGGACTGTAACGGTGACAAAGTGGGGTCCACTAACGGCAAATGTGCATATGCGCAAATATGATCGACTTGTAGGTGTATATGCGACAATACCGAAAAATCGGGTGCATATTGCCAATTTTGACACTTGCTATGTCTATTGTAGCAAAAAAACCTTTTAGTTTTCCATCTTTTCATTATGTTTTTCGTATTAATTATTTGTTTATGAAAACATCTTAAAAACACAGGTGACATTTTTCATACGAGTTCCTATTTTACGTGCATCACTCGAAAAACATGACAAATATTGATTGATCTTTCAAATCCTTCCCCACGATGGTAACACCTTTGTTTACGTTATTGTAAACTAATTGTTTTCTATATAAATGAAAAATAACGAAAGAGACGATACTTAAACCCTATCGCTAATAGCACATTATAGGCTACCATTTCATACGATCTTGAAATATTTAATAAATATTACCGTTCTTTTTATTGACAAACCTCGCAAACAAACGAATAACGACATCTCGTTTCATTAAATTTAGTTGCTACTAGAATTTGATGAATCTCATTCCATTTTCGTTTATTTCACCTTCTCAAGCGCACAAACACACACATATATATATATGGTCAAACTCTATTGAGTCCAAAGCTCATCAAATTTAGTTTAAACCCCCTACAATATCATCATTAGATCTTATTTACAGTTAATCTCAACATTCATTAGCATAATCATTTTTTTCTTAATTTACCTTACAATTTGAAATGAGTAATGAATATTGTGGGGACTAATTTCGAAAAGTTAAACTTTAGACTCACTAGAATATATATATATATATATATAGTTCGTCCGGTTAATTATTTCTCAGTTGACAATGGATGTTCTCCTTGCATGATGGCTACCATCTTCCAAGACCTCCTCCCCGAGATGGCCTCCCACCACCTACTCACATTCTTCCTCATCCCAAACATGTCCTTTCCGACATCGGTTTGCATCAAGTAATGCGAGTTGGGAAGATGAGAGAGATCAGCAAGAGTGAACTCATCGCCGGCCAAGTACTCACTCTCCCCGAGTCTACCTTCATACATGTCGAGGACTTTCGCTAGTTCTTTGATGTTTCGATCGATCCGGATTGGGTCGATGTTGAGATTCATGAGTGGTGCAAAGGCTAGTTGGAAGACGAGGGCAGACGATGGCTGGTCGAAGCTTTTTTCCTCTGCTTGAATCCATTGCTCTATTGATGCTCTTTCTAGTCCTCCACTTCCTAGAAGATTTGTGTTTCCTCTCTTTGCGTACTTGTCACATACATGTCTGCATATTTCCCTCGAGGCTGCGAACAATATTAAATGAATGGCTAACTCTATTTGAAAAGGTAAATTAAAGAGCGATGATGAAAGAGCATATGTGTTTTACATCAACATGTAACGAAAATTTGGTGGTCAAATCAATGATATTACAAGAATTTGCATGATAACTTTTTTTATATAATGATATTACAATAACTTACATGATATTGTTTTAATATGCTAATGTATTTAAATGATATAAACATAATTATCCTTGTTCCTCTTGAGGAAAGTAAGTATTCCCTTTTTTGCAGTACCTACCCAAAAATGTTTTGGGCCCTTCTTTGTAGGTGACTTGACCAGATGGATCCTACAACAAACACAAGATCAGTTCATGGAATGGAACTAACTAACCATCATAAATTCATAATTCATCATGCAAACAAACAAACATACTCAGTTAGAATGATGTAATTAAGTATAAAATTAACAAGCAATGGAATCATATATACATGAAGCTTGATGAAGTCCGGAATGCTGTGGGTTCCCTTGTAGGTGTCCATACGTACAAGATGGAAGTCCATGTCCTTCTCCATGAGGCATGCTAGCACTCTGGCCACCTCAGTTGAAGCTGGTGAACCAATTACCGTAATGCTCCCCATTAAGTTGGATAATCAAACACTAATACTCTATATGTGTTACCTAAAGTGTAGGTCGTTGGTTTGGATGTGATTGTAGTGTGCATTGTTGGGACCAAAGTGTGAGGTATTTAAGATGGTATTGTGCTACCTTGCTTGTCGGGTTGGTAAGGAATGGCTAAAAGGGAAAGGGAAAGATTAAAGCTTGATAAATTATATATGCTTGCTTGGCATTTGGGTCGATGGAATCAAAGTAATTAAAATAGATTTTTTATAAAAGTTTTTGTTTTGTTTAATGTCATCAGATGTGATGTTAATGTCGGTTTGCTTGGGCTGTTCCCTGGAAAATTCATGACTTGTTTTACGTCATCATCGGTTGCGAACCATTTATATTAAGAATCATGCCCGTGTTACACCTGGTGTCCTGTTATTTCTTTTCGACAAGTCAACTTTTCTCTCCGTTACGTCAGCTCATCCGACCCACACAAAAAAACCTTAACAATATCCGGACTACTCCACTCACCCTACACTCTCTTTCATCCACATCATTTCTTAATTAAACAGTTTTAATTCTTACACCACATTATCAAATTACATTTTACATAATTCTAATTCTAATTACGCTATAATTCCAATTGACGAAATGATTAATATTAATAATTAGTAATTAATATTAAACCATGGGAAATTTTATTAATTAAAATTAGGAATGCACAGTAAACACGTGAATACACAGTACACACATGAATGCACAGTACACACGTGCAAAGATAGCAGTCCGCGTGAATGCACAATATCCGCGTGAATGTACAGTACACACGTGCATGCACAGTGTCAAATTTTCCCTCTATATATACCTCATACAAACATAACAAAAACTTCACAAAAATAAAAAATGTCTTCTCCAGATCACAACCGTTCTCTCCGTCGTTCCCAATCAAATTCACGTATGGGCTGGGTGGAAGAGAATGATTTCATGTAGTTTGTTAGTTCATATTCGTATTCCGTGTAATTTGTATTACGTTTAGTTTGTTGTATTTCGTATTTCGTGGTTTCTATTACATTTAGTTTGTTGTATTTCGTATTTCGTGTAATTTATATTACATTTAGTTTGTTGTATTTCATATTTCGTGTAGTTTATATTACGTTTAGTTTGTTGTATTTTGTATTTCGTGTATTTCGTACCGCTTCATATTTACGTTTACTTTGTATTTTGTACTGCAATGTATTGTTCCCATGATGTTTTAGTATTAATATATTTTCTAATTTAAGCACTAAATATGAATTTATCTTTGATTTGAGCATGAAATTAGATGTAATGTATAAATTTTAAATATTTTTCAAATTAATAACATCAAAGATTATCACCCTACATTACTAAAAAACAATCAATACATTGCCTAATAACAAAATCTCCACTAAAATAAAAATAAATCGACCAACGGGGGGAAACACGTCCTCTCACTTGATGGGCTTTCGGGCGTAAATTCGAGACCTCTGGCGCCCGAATGGACACGGGGGGGGGGGGGGGGGGGGGGGTTAAGCATGCCCTAAGCGAAATTATAAAAACAATTGATGTAGTTTTGACGCTCTTGACTTGGTGGCGTCCACGTGACTACCAGTATTATAGCAGCGTCAAAGAAACCAGATGTTGTTTTCTTTATCTTCTTGGGATGCGTTAAAACGATTTGTATAGGATCCTTATACACTGACGCGGGCGTTCGTGACACGCGCTAACATGGATAATACAGTCAGCAGTCCAGTAATCAAAATTCAGATATCTGTTACTTTTTGAAATAAAATAAATAACATATTTATTTTTTGTGTCACATGCAATTTTTTATTTTCCCGATACAACATTACGTTCCCAATGCAACATTTTGTTTTCTAATGCAACATTTCATTTCCCAATGCAACTTATTCTCAACAGATACACAACTTAATCTGGACAGACATACAACCTATTCTGGACAGACAAACAACATATTTTGGACAGACGTAAAACTTATTATGGACAGACACACAACCTATTCTGGACAGACTTTGAACTTATTATGGACAAACTTTGAACTTATTCTGGACAGACATACAACCTATTCTGAACATACTTTGAACTTATTCTGGACAGACTTTGAACTTATTCTGGACACACACAACTTATTGTGGACAGACTTTGAACTTATTATGGACAAACTTTGAACTTATTGTGGAAAAACTTTGAACTTATTGTGGACAGACTTTGAACTTATTCTGGACAGACTTTGAACTTATTATGGACAAACACATAACTTATTCTGGACATACTTTGAACTTATTATGGACAGACTTTGAACTTATTGTGGACAGACTTTGAACTTAATATGGACATACTTTGAACTTATTGTGGACAGACTTTGAACTTATTATGGACAAACACACAACTTATTATGGGCAGACTTTGAACTTATTATGGACAGACTTTGAACTTATTGTGGACAGACTTTGAACTTATTATGGACAGACTTTGAACTTATTGTGGATAGACTTTGAACTTAATATGGACAAACTTTGAACTTATTCTGGACATACTTTGAACTTATTGTGGACAAACACACAACTTATTATAGGCAGACTTTGACCTTATTGTGGACAGACTTTGACCTTATTGTGGACAGACTTTGAACTTATTATGGACAAACACACAACTTATTATGGGCAGACTTTGAACTTATTATGGACAAACTTTGAACTTATTGTGGACATACTTTGAACTTAATATGGAAAGACTTTGAACTTATTGTGGACAGACTTTGAACTTATTCTGGACAGACTTTGAACTTATTATGGACAAACACACAACTTATTATGGGCAGACTTTGAACTTATTATGAACATAGTTTGAACTTATTTTGGACAGACTTTGAACTTATTCTGGACAGACTTTGAACTTATTATGGACACACACACAACTTATTATGGGCAGACTTTGAACTTATTCTGGACAAACACACAACTTATTCTGGACAGATTTTGAACTTATTATGGACAAACCTTGAACTTAATATGGACAGATTTTGAAATTATTCTGGACAGACTTTGAACTTATTATGGACAAACACACAACTTATTATGGGCAAACTTTGAACTTATTATGGACAAACTTTGAACATATTCTGGACAGACACACAACTTATTCAAGACAGACACAGAACTTATTCTGGACATAATAATGTGTGAGTCTTTCCATTTTAAGTTGTGGGTCCGTGGGGAATCAAATGTTGCATTGGGAAAATAAATATGCATGGGGAAGCGAAATGTTGTATTGGGAAAGTAAAATTTGAATGTGACACAAAAAAAATGTTATTTAATTAATTTCAGAAAGTAAAAGACATTTGACTTTTGATGACTGGACTACTGACTGGATTGACCACGTCAGCGTGCGTCCCGGACGCAAGCGTCCATTAATCATTTTCCATTTGTATAAGTGTAACATTGGATGAATGGACAACATTGTTTACCTGTAACAAATGGATATTTTTAGACAAATGTCCAACATTTCTGGACAAATGGATAAGATTTCTCGATGAAATGACAATATTTCTCGATGGATTTTGGATAGGATT
This sequence comes from Triglochin maritima, assembly GCA_963682175.1. NCBI lineage: Eukaryota > Viridiplantae > Streptophyta > Magnoliopsida > Alismatales > Juncaginaceae > Triglochin > Triglochin maritima. The sequence goes on along the minus strand of OY821791.1, from coordinate 7,827,886 downwards.
TTTGGACGGATTTTTGGATAAACTTATGGACAATATTTCTGGACGAATGGACAACATTTCTGCACAAATCGATAACATTTGTGGGTGAATGGACAACATTTCTTGACGGAGTTCTGGACATGATTTCCAGACAATATTTTCGAACGGATTTCTGGATAGGATTTCTGAACGGAATTTTAGACGGAATTCTCGATGGACCTTTTAAACAGGAGTTCTGGATGAATTTTTGGATGGAGTTTTGGACAACATTTTTGGATGAGTTTTTTGTACGAAAGGACAACATTGTAAAAGTGAGAAAAAGTACATTTTTTTGGAGGGATAATATTTTTCATCTCCCTGTATCTTCTAAATATTTAAACCTTACGACCTCACTATTTTACAGTGGTAGGATTGCGTACATCCGACCCCCCTTACCTCGCTTAGGCGGGAGCCTCTTCTGAGGCACTGGGGTTTGTTGATGTTGTTGATGATTAAATACGATTGACTACTCCCTGTACATTACATTATAGCTCAAAACCGACAACCGGTTATGTAGGGTGATGAGGGTCACATGCGTTGCACGAGATCACTTGGACGTCACATTTGCAGGCATCAAAACGATGTGAGTTTTGAGCGTGGCTAAATCGAGACCCTTATATTAATGTCAATTTGCTTGGGTTGTCACATGAGGACACAATTACAGCGAATATGAAACCTTGTATATAGTAGAAACCTAATTCGTCTAAACCTTTTATTTGAGTTATAGTATTAATTTTTTAAATTTTGTTAATACATTTAGTAGTGCAATTTGCTTTGTTCAACAACAAAGGTTGTTTGGTAAGTGGACCAACCAATTTACCTCCAATTCCTGGCCTGATGAAACCAAGAAATGCTTTGACACAATGTGAAAGTTTATGAAATCACGTTGAATGATATACGTTTCAAACAGGAAATAGCCAATAAATCGTAAAATGTAAGTAATATTGGCAAAAAAAATTAAAGATTAATATTCCTATCGGGAATCATATTATTAGACATCCACGGTGAGCCCCATAAGTTTGATTAAAATCATAGGAAGGTGAGATAGAAGCAATCCTTTAATCGAAGGGGGTATATGCAAATATTACCAGAACTAGGGTTTCTATTTTCTTTATAAACCCAGATTCCCTTGTCTGTTGTTCGCCGTTCCTCCTTTCTCTTCCGAAAACCCTAAAAATCATTTTATCATTTTAGAAAATCCTGAAATCAAGATTTTCAGGCCGTCTTAGTTGAGTTTCAGTTCGTATGAATATGTCTTCTTCTTCTTCTTCTTCTTCTTCTGATTTTGATGTTAATAGCCGCTCGATGATTAATAGCCCTGTTTAGACTGGGCAATATACGCTCTTCTGATAAGCTCGTTTGATCTTATGTTGACAAACCAAAGGTTTATTCGAGCTCCTTTTTTTGTTCCTATTTTTTTTCTCAATTTCTAAATGATTTTTCGATTTTTTTGTGTTATTTGGTTGGTTGAACTTTGGAATCGGATGTTTGCCGTGATGATAATGGATATTAACGCATGTCAGACTTTGGAGATGTCTGCATCAATGAAAATATTTTCCATTTGTCTGAGCATTTTTTTGGCCTTTTCATGCCATGTTTTATTTCTTTTAGGAATATATATTTGTTTCTTTTATTTTTCCAGTTGCTAATTTACTTTCTGTTCGTACGATTTGCCTGAGAAGATTTTGCGTTTTTGTTGCTTATTAATAGTGTTTTTTACCTCTCGCAATTTTACCACAGTTAAATCCATTCGGAAGGTCAATTCAGGCTAATATTGTCAATAGAATCACTTACTTCAGGAAAATTAAACACAAATCTGCCTATTTCAACGAAATGCAACACAGCTGTGACTCTGTGAGAATGCAAAATGTCTAACAAGTAACACTGAAGTGCCTAATTTATACCCAATACGTTACAAAGATTATCAACTTAAATTGCTACAATTTTTAACAGAAGCTTTCTGATAAGGAACTAAGTTAGTATCATATATCTCATAAGTTGCAGAGAAATAAAATGAATGCCAGCAACCTTATTTATTAGAAACAGGAAATGTATCAGAAATGTACTAAACTTAAGAAAGATGTCTATAAACTCTTGGGCCTAACTTACACCCAAATGTATTACGAAGAATATTAGCCTAAACTGCTACAATTTTCATCCAGAAGTTCAAAACCCAAATTTGCTAATTTTAAGTAAAGCTTTAAGTAATCAGTAAACATCAATTATCATGTAAGTTACAATTAAATAAAATTGATTCCAAGTACTCACAACCTTACCCTTTTCATCCAAAAAATGACCAAGTTGATGGAGGTAGTGAAGAAGCCAAAGGTGGCAAATTACGCAAATTAACATCTAATGGCAACATCCTGTACTCAATGTCCAATTCTCTGAAAGTCTTAATCATCTCTTGCACCACCCCTTCTTTTCTAGACAACCTTCCTATGTAACTTTGATGGTTCATCCTGTGCTTGCACCAGATTGATACTCTAAGTCTGTTCATGTCCTCCACGTCTCTTAGGAGAATGTAGGGGTTCGGGTGCCAGTGTTCTTTCTTGTTGTCTATGAACCTGCATGTGTTTGGTGTTGTTTCAACATGAAAATTGTTCACTTGATCAATGAATAATAAGAATGTTAAGTGCCATGCATGCACAGTTACACACAAAATAAATGACAAGAAATACTTTGAAAAATGATAATGGGGGAATCTCAAGTAATTTGTTAACTGCAACTAAAATGTTGGGGGTGTTCAAGTTAGAAGGCCGGCCAGTTTATGGAAGAAGAAGAAAAATGCCCACGAGGACAGTTCACTCCAGTTATGATTTTGAATCATGTAGATGCCCAGAGTATTTAGGATTATAGTTTGGAGTCTTGAATTTCAGGTTTATATAAGTAAAAATCTTTGGATTTTAGTAATGGACAGTTAAGAAGCATATCCAAATAGATGGGAGGAAACCAGGTTAAGTTGCACCAACAATAGCTACAAGCCCACTATAGTAGAGTAAGTTTTAAGTTCTGGACCATTTGTTGGCTGAACATAAACTTTTTAAGCGGCTGGTTGATGGATTCATTCAAGTGAACTAAAAAAAATGCAAGACTAACCAGGGAGAACAACTTACTCAAAAAATCCATATTGTAATTCAATTTCAATACTATATACAATTCAGTAATACCACCATGAGATGAAGTCGTGGTTCTTATGTACATTTAGAAATCGAAATAGGAAATCATAGTTAAATCTCAGCAAAAAACAGATTCAAAATTAATGGGATACTACAAATTTCAGGAAGAAATACCAAGTAGCATGGCTTCTATTGTAGTTATGCCGAGTTTAATATAGTTTTATTAGTATACATAAACCACTTTTAGAGTTCAGGGACTTCTAGTCCATTGAGGTTATAAAAGATCATTTGAAAAGCATTTCAATAATATGTTAGATGTTTGGTGGTGTTAGCTAGTTACAAGGTCGTACTTCGAGGTTTAGTTGAAGTAAATCAAAAACCATTTAAGAAAACATACGCTTTAATCCTCTCTTTCATCAGTGCCACCTTCTCAACTGGAGTTGAACTATGAATGGAGAAATCAATCATTTCACCCATATCAGGACTTCTGTAGTAGTTGCCGATAGGTTTTGTCGCCAAAACATCATTCGGATACATGATCTTCAGGCCATCCTGCCTCAGAAAAACTGTGGTCAAGATGTTCATCTCTTCAACTACCAACTGTCAACAAAAACTCGATCTTAACAACATAGTTTCCAAAATCAGCAGATAAAAAAATACCTGATGCTGAAGAAAATAATGTTACCTGAAGGCCATCGATGAGACAACGGTCGCCAACATCGTATGGATGTTCCCCGAATAAGAACACTATGCTTTCAAATGTTGTCTTGATAGTGTTACCGAAAATAAAAGCAGCGACGAGAAGCTGAGAACTTATCACAACCAATACACGAGTGGTGGCGATGCCTAAAATGAGGAGCCAAATCACAAAAACAACGACGAACACAATTATGTTGACAATTTGATGAAGCTTCTTAACGGCAGTTTTGGTGTCATCCAGTGTAAACGACAGTGCTCTTCGTTCTTGGAATGCAGAAACCTGCATAGCAAAATGTATGTAGAACAGTTGACCTTATATATAAGTATTTGCTATTCAATTCTACTTATCAGTACCATATATCTGTAAACAATAAAAGATTCATACCACCCAATTTTTAAGAGCACCCTTGGAGACTTTCTTGGTTTCTTGAGTTCCATCAAAAAGAGACATTGTCTTGACAGCTTCTTCCTCACTCATGAAATGCATCAAATCTACCAAATATATATACCTACAAAATTCAACCAACATGAATTTAAGAATCTAGAAATCAGATTTAGGAAGAAATCTTGATGAAAAAGCATAAAAAATCAACTTAAAACACGTCAAGAAATAACACAGTGGCTCCTATAATTCTTTGTAAAAAATATTCAGAACCAGTATTTTTTTCTATACAACATGTAAATAATGGAAGTGTAGAGTGTCTCACTTAGCTGCAGGCCTTGCAACATTGGTAAAAATTTTCTTAGCCGCCTTTTTTGCCTCGTACTCACTTTGAATCTTCATCTCCTCTTCTCCACCTGCATCCGATATTCGCTCGTCGATTGTGGACAACACACTATGCCTAACAATATTCATAAGTCTCTTCATGTTCCAAGCCGACACGTTCTTCTGCGTCAACTTGTGCAAATGCTCGATGGTGATCGCTTCTACCCCCGGTTGCTTGCTCATATCCTTCATACCGATAGATCCGGAGAACTCAACATTCTTCCCGATCGGCGAACTCCTCGGTGTAACTCTCCTACTAACCTTCCCACCCTTGTTGGGCATCATGGTGGCCCGAAGGTCGGGCGGGACACGTGCCCCGGCATTCTGAAGCTTCTGTACTTCAGCCAAGACCCTCTCCTCCTCCTCCCTCGCCATCCGTAGCTCAACGATCGGAGGACCGGAAAGCGTCTCAATGACATACTGGTTAAACAGAGACTCCTGAATTCTGTCAAAGTAAGTTGCAACATGAAACGAAGACGCAAGGACTTTCACAAGCAGAGTTTTCACTAGCCAGATCGATGTGGCAACGAGAAGGCAAATTAAAATTCGGGTAACGTACGAAAGTATTGGGTTTGACGTCTCGGTCTCACGTCGGACGGTTTTATAGATCTGGTCCCATGTCAAGAGGACTAATCCAAACCAGAGGCAACTCTGGACGGACCTCCGGACCCCGAAAACAAAGTAGAGCACTTTCTTTCGCAGAATGAAGTTGCGTTCGATGAAAAAAACGATTATGCGAACGATCCAACCGGATACCAAGTGGCCACAGTTGATGACGAAGACGAGTAATTCCCACTTCCAGAGGTGGAGATGCCACAAGGTGAGTCGATTGAGTCTTGGGATTGCGAGAGTGCAAGCGATCGCAGCGATAACGATCACTAGGCTGGTCCATTGGAGGATGTTGAAGAACCCGAACCTCGAGCGGGTGTACTTCTTCGGTATCTCTTCGGACGCGAACGGGTCCTCATCCTCCTCGTCATTGCTGTTCTGCATTTGGTTTTGGTTCCTCAGTCCGGGTGGTGGTGGTGTGGTGTTGGAGGCTCTGGTGTAGGTCTCGTCGTGCGACGGCTGGGGAGGATCCCATAGCCGTGATTTCAGCTTGGGCTTTAGGAGAGAAGAGTGGTTCCGGTTTTTGGAGGGGGAGCGGATGACACCGCTGGCACCGATGAGACGTGGAGTGAGGAGGGGGTTAGGGGACCGTTGGCCGTGGATCGGAATCTGATGCGATACTTCGTTATCTTCGTCCGACGACGATAGTGACGATTGATGGGGCACGCGGCGGCTAGGCGTTTCGGAAGGCGGAGTGTCACGAAAAGATATCCGAAGGTCTTTCGCAGCGGGAGCAAAAGGCGGAGGAACGGAAGACGAAGGCTGCTTCAGCTCCTCCATCTCGAGATCGATATCGAGGGAGGATTCGATACCAGAGGCTTTCTGGCGGTCGAGGAAGGAAGAGATCAAACGGGATGGAGGGTCTTCAGGGACGATATCAGACGCGGGTTTGCGAACAGGGTTAGAATCCACATTGAGAATGACTCGGTTGTCAGTGGAGTCGCGGTGGTCGGAGAGGATGGGTTGGTTCTCGGAGTCGGATGGAAGGTGCTTGTGGGAAGTCCGGGACTTGAAGGACCGGCGGAAGGTGTCCATGGTTGGGGTGGGAGTGGTGAGGTGTGGAGTGGTGGGAAGATGTATTAAGGAAGGGCGGTGGTTAGTTAAGGTCGTTATGCCACGTTAGCAGGAAGTGTGGAAGTGGGTTTTAGGGGAGTTTACATGTGGAGGCTTTATGGCTCGGTCGTCGTACCGTCTCTCTGTTGGATGTCTATTTTCGGTTTATGTTTTGTGATTTCTTTTGACAATTTGGTCACAGTTTTTTTTACGTCAGATGACAAAAAAAAGGCCTTCGGAATTTCGGATGGTAATAATATAAAACCATACTAGGTAAGAAAATCAGGTTCTCCTGTTCTTGATTCCTATCCAAAGATGCATGTTATGTACAAACCATACCAGGCAGTAACTCCATTAGCTTGAAAGACAACTCAATACCCAATAGAAAAATCATGGCCTTGAGATGGGTCTACAAAGTCTAAACTGGAGATCTCTTGACCTGTTAACGCTAATCACGATTGACATATAGATGTCCATTAATGTTCGGAATAAATCCCCTGTCCATCATTTCATCTTTGATAATGTCGTATGTCTCTTTGTTTGGAACAAGACCCATTTCTAGCATCTCATTCAACAGCCCATTTGCTTCTTCTGTCTTGCCTTTCCCACACAAATATTTGATCAATACATTATAGGTGATCACATCGACAAACTTTCCCTTCTTTTCCATTCTCACCTTCAGGTTGAGTGCAGCTCTCAAGTTCCCAACCTTGCAAAAACCCTCCAACAAAGTGTTGTAAGTTGTGCTGGATGGTTTTAAGCCAACATCGGAAATCTCGTCGAAAAGCCTCATCGCCTTCTTCAACTTGCCCTTCACACACAAGGCACCGATCAAGATATCATAGGTTGCGCGATCGGCTTCAACTCCCTTCTCTGCCATCTCATCTAAATGAAGGGAATGTGTTCTAAAAGTTTTACTTTTAAATGTCAATTATTATGAATTGAATGAGAAATCATTTTGTTCCTTGTTTATGTTATTCGTCTTTCAGAAGTGTTAAGTAAGAGACTCTTGGTCTTTAACCGTAGAGCTCTAAAAGATATTGGTTTACATAACACAAAAGATATTCGCAATCATGGTAATTAACATGAGACATTAATTACATGGTTAAGATTGTCGTGTTTGGTCATAGATCATTGTAGCTCTACAAGTGAGTGACAACACGGTTATGCAAAAGAGGAAAATATTACTTTTGTATACTGAATAGACCTAATAAGTAAAATATTATAGAAATGTGTTTCTGTGTCATTAATATTTTACTGTATCTTTGGTCCTTTGATATGAGGCTTATATCTGATCACTTAAGGAATACTTAATTAGATCAGTGTCTTGAACTATCGATAAGTGTAATGTAAAGGCATTAGTTGGTTAAGTACAACTTTTGTTGGAGAAGATAGTTAGTCAAAAGACTATCATTGTCCCTCTTAATTGAGTGATGATATTAGTGAGCCCCTTCATAAAGCAAAGTTATAATGTGCACAATGTGATTTGAGTTAAGTCACATATTTATAACTAGCTTAAAGAGATCAAGAAATGAATACTAATACAAAGATGACACAATACCACTTTGTGTGTATTCTTAATATCATGAGGCAATGGACGGACACAAGTGATGCACTCCATCACTAAATGGATCGGGTTTTGGTTCGAGTGAAATTAAGACATCTAACTAATTGGGAGCTATAATGTGTAGGTAGATACCGCTTATAGCTTGTGATATTAAGCTCTTAATATCACTGCCAACTTAGTTTAGATCCTCCCATAGGTCACACCGTAAAACTGGGAAACAAAAAATGTGGATTTTGAGTTCATAAGATGTGTCGGGTTTCATGTAGAAAATATGACACATGGGGTGAACAAGCAAAATCAAAATTATGTTGTGTAATAACATAATTAGAATCTAAATAAAATTCATATGTGATGTAAATATTATGGGGTGTAATGATTGATCATTGCATAGGATAATATGTTACATAAGTTGTGAATTTACTACTAATCCCGAAATGTCAAATTTTGTAGGAGTTAAACCAAAATTTGACAAGTCTGCAAAACAGTGCTCCAACGGTCAACCGGTTAGCAGTAAACGGTCGATCGATCAGGCACAATCGACCGGACATGTCTCGACCGATAACAGGGAATTTTCATCTGTTCGGACGGTCGACCGAACATCGAGATGGAATAATTCCTGTTACGAACGGTCGACCGAGTTATTGAACGGTCGACCGAAACATGGTTCGAGCGGTCGACCGAACCTCCAAACGGTCGACCGGTCCAGATGGTTTTCAGCAGAATTAATTTAAGAATTAATTAGATCATGCATGGAATTGGTCCATAATTGATTTAATTCGTGGCTAATATTATTTATTATTAAATAATGGATGGTTAGATGAAATTTTGCATGAAATCATGGGGGGTTGCACATGAATAGGTAATTTGGAGAGAGCTTATAAATACAAGTTTATCTCATTACCTCCAAAATTAATTCATTATTACTTATGCAAAAATTCTCTCTCCATAATTCTCCACGAAAATCCCTTAATTCTTAAGTTTAGTTTTAGTTCTTAAGAGATCATCTTCTCAAGGAATTAAAGAGGGGTTAGTAATTGAATTCTAAACATTATCGGAGATTGAGAGACTAGCTTCCCTCTCTCCGATCTTGTTTAGAGTTTGGTGAATACTCGGAAGCATCCGGCGCAGCGAGGAGCATCCCCAACGTCTCCGAATCTTCAAGAAGATTTAGAGAACTTCTAGGTATGAATTTCGGAGCCCATATTTGTTTTAATAAAGTTTTGAAACTAGTTATTGAAACAAATTGATGCATGCATGAAATAAATCATAGAAAATTGTAAATTGATCCTTATTGTGCATAAAAATTTCGAAAATAAATATGTACAATTAAACATGAAATCCTACAGTGGTATCAAAGCTTAGGGTTCAATTTTCTCATGATTTAAGGCTGTAAACGAATTTAGTTTACCATCTAGGATTTAAACAATTCGATTTACCGGTTTTTTCGGTCTATGAATGTTTGTTGATGTAATTCTCCATAATAATTCGTTCTGAATGTTTTAAGTGTTTTAAAACATGCCATGTAATTATTAGAATTAAGATTTAGATATTTGTCTAACTTGCAATAATTTCGTTTTAAGTATAAACGATTATTTTGTAAGAGAATCAACAAAACCGAAAAACTGCGGTTCATCTTTCCATAGGAAATTGGATGGACAACGGTTCATAATTAATTTTTGAACTATGTATGCATGAAAAACGTTTTTAATGGATTTGAAAATGTTTTTCAAAGAATTGTTTGGGATTCTAGATGCTTGATAAACTAGGTTGGATAGTTTATAGCGATATTGCATGCGAGGATGCTCGACTTGTTTTTGCAGGAATTGTGAGTTTATATGTTCGAAATCAGCGGCTATGAATGTTTATAATTGTAATAATACAGGGGCTTATGTATGTAAAAGCCAAATTCTCTATTTCCATCTTTTAGATAATTTCATATGCATATGAGAGGTTTTACATAGGACTTGCACTAGTCGGTTTTTTATCGGATGTGAGGAGCATGTTTATTTTCTGTAAAATCTACATCTCCGGTGCAAGAGGAAGTCGCCGCTGTAGTGCATCGATCGAGGATCTAGGATCTAGGATCAAGGATCGAAGGGAACATATAAACTCACACGATGTGGTTTGTTGGAATGTTTAATTTCTGTTTTTTAATTTCTGCTATGCATGTGATGAATGTGGTGAATGTTAGGATGTGTATGAATATTAATATGCATGATAACCTAAAATTCCAAATCACATGTAAATATATGAAATTGTCCAACAAAAATTAAGAATAATTTCCTTCTTATTTCATCCACTAGCAGCCATTGATTGAGGGATACTCTGCTCGCCCTTAGCGGGAGATAACTCCCTCCATCTTTGGGAATAGTGGGAGATATAATGGTTGTCTGTTGTTGTGCCACGATTAAATGTATGAGGTGCATTTCACCCTAGTGAACCCCAAGTATGTTTAGTTGTGAATACAATGGATAAACGTATCTCGTATCAAATGAAAATAAGTTTTCTTAACATCACCTAGAGCCCTCGCTCGGTTTTGGGAAAAAGTTTTTCTTACGAGGATAGGTCGCATTCCCTCATAATTAAAACGACAAGAATCACAAGAGTTTGAAGATGCTAATATTGCTAAAATTCAAAAAGGTTGTGATTAGAAAAATGTTTTTCTTACCTTGATGTTGTAATGTATTCGATAGCCCTTAGCTAGTCTATGTTACAATTAATGGGATCTTGTATTGTTGCATTTATGGGCAAAAAATTTATTTGCAACATGTACATTTGTATGTATGTATAATAAACATAAAATTGGCATTAAAATCCTGTATGATTTATTTTGTAGAAAAATGTCGAACATCCAACCTATCGTACGATCCATGATAGAAAAACACCCTTTAGCAAATGATGGCTCAAACTTCATTAGTTGGCAACTCAAACTCAACATCGTGTTAAAATTTGAGAAACTATCTCACATTTTGGAAGGTCCAATCCCAAAGTGGAATGAGAGATTAACCGATGAAGAGAAAGAGGCTAAAGCCAAGTGGGAAGACCAAGAGAACCAAGTTCACGGTCTTATGCTAGCATCCATGGGTGACTCGCTTCAAGCGAAATACTTGGATTCAAAACCCAAGAAGACCATGGAAGCTTTATCAAAGATGTTCATGGATAGTGCCCGAAAGGAGCGCTATAAGACCACCATCGCACTCACAAGGTGCCATATGGCGGAGGGAACATCGGTATCTATGCATTTTCTCACGATGCAAGGATACCTTGAGAAGTTGGCAAAGCTCTCTTCACCAATGCCCGAGGACATTGCTGAAGATATGATTCTTGGCTCTCTAGCCCCGTCCTTTAAGGACTTTGTAATGCACTATCACGTGCGTGAAAAAGGGGTGAGTCTTGAGGAGTTTCACAACGCTCTCAAAACTGCTGAAGTTGACATGGGCAAGGGTAGGGACAAGCAAGTCCTTGCCGTCCATGGGAGGGGCCATAAGATTGGTAAAGGAAAGGGCAAATCTACCAAAAGTGGTTCAATCAAGAGCAAGTGAGTAGGAGGTGCTCATAAAAGTGCCTCGAGGGGGAAATCTCAGAAATCTCCAACTCCCAATACGGAGGGCTTTCACTGCGGTGAAAAATGACACATCCGGCCAAATTACCCCAAGTACAAGGAAGACCTTGACAACGGAGTGATTGAACGTCGGCGCCCCAAAAAGGCCAAAGGTATATTTGTTATTGAAATAAATTTAACCACCTCTGTCCAGGATTGGGTAATTGATACCGGATCTTGTGCTCACATAGTTTCTAATGTGCAGCTACTCATGGATAGGAAGGAACTCGTAAGGAACGAGGTAGAATTGAAGGTCGGAAATGGTGCGAACGTGTCTGCGGTTGCACAAGGTTCTGTGGTGCTTCAATTGTGTAGTGATTTAAATTTATGTCTAAAGAATGTTTATTATGTACATTCGATTAACAAGAATATTATTTCTGTATCATGTCTGGATATGGATAATTTTAATATAAATATTGTAAATTCTTGTTTGTCTATATCGAAGAATGGTGTGTTCTATGCAAATGCGTTCATAAGGAATGGTCTCTATTTGCTTGAATTGGATAATAAACAAATCTTTAATATCAATAGCAAAAGACTTAAGACCACTCACGAGAATGATACTCTCTTGTAGCACTATCGTCTTGGTCACATAAATGAAAAGCGCATCAAGAAATTGCAAGAAGCTAACCTTCTTGGTCTACTTGATTTTAAATCATTGGAGACGTGCCAACCATGTCTAATGTGAAAAATGACCAAAAAGCCTTTCAAGAAGAAAGGCCCAAGGGCGAGTGGCTTGTTGGATTTGATACATTCCGATGTATGTGGTCCAATGAGTACTAGTGCACGAGATGGTTTCAGGTACTTCATTACGTTCACGGATGATTATAGTCGTTATGGCTATGTTTATCTAATGAGAAACAAAAGTGAATCTTTTGAGAAGTTCAAAGAATTCAAGAATGAAGTAGAGAACCAACTCGACAAGAAAATCAAGTCTCTACGAACGGATCGTGGAGGTGAGTACTTAAGTGCCGAATTTGACTCATACCTAAAGGAGTTTGGTATTGTACCTCAACTCACCCCTCCGGTACACCTCAGTGGAATGGGGTATCCGAAAGGAGGAATAGGACATTACTCGATATGGTTCGGTCAATGATGAGTCATGCGGAATTACCTCTTTACTTTTGGAGTTATGCACTACAAACTGCGGCTTACACACTAAATAATGTTCCATCCAAATCCGTGGAGAAAACTCCTTATGAGCTATGGAGTGGTAAAACACCTAAGCTCAGTTTTCTCAAGATTTGGGGTTGTGAGGCTTACGTCAAGAGATTGATGTCGACCAAACTTCAACCAAAAGCGGATAAGTGCTTCTTTATTGGTTATCCTCGTGAGACAAGAGGATACTACTTTTGGCATATCACCTCCAATCGAGTGATTGTAGAGAGGGATGCCACATTTCTGGAAAAGGAATTTCTAGAAAGAGTAAAAAGTAGTGGGAGTAGGGTTGTGCTTGAGGAAACTCAAGATACTCTACAAGATCATGACATGAATGATGACATTCAAGATCATGAAGGCCCAACCGAGATTCCTTTGGTTAGTAGGAGCGTGAGCGAGAGACCATCACAAGAAATTGTGAGAGAATCTCAATCATCCCCACCAAGTGTACGTTCAAGAGTTGAACGTGAACCCACTCCTCAAGAAATTGTGGAAGAAGTTCGAGAGACACGAGAAGAACCAAAAGAACTTAGAAGGTCAACAAGGGAAAGGAAGAAACCCGATTTGTATCTGGGACTTAATGAAATCATGGTACTAGATACCAATGATCCCTTAACCTTCCAAGAGGCAATGGAAAGGGAAGACTCCAAACTATGGCTTAAGGCCATGGAATCCGAAATAGAATCCATGTATGATAATCAAGTATGAGACTTGGTTGACCTTCCTCAAGGGAAAAAGGCCATTCATAATAAATGGGTTTTTAAGAGAAAGATGGACATGGATGGGAACTTGACAACCTACAAAGCGAGGCTTGTAGCAAAGGGTTTCACTCAAGTTCTAGGAATTGACTATGATGAAACTTTTTCACCAGTTGCCATGTTCAAGTCTATTCGGATCATGCTCGCTATTGCCGCATTTCACGATTATGAAATATGGCAAATGGATGTCAAAACGGCGTTCCTGAATGGGAACTTGGAGGAGGATGTGTACATGGTACAACCTCAAGGTTTTGAAGATCCAAAGAATAGCGAGAAGGTATGCAAGCTTCAAAGATCCATCTTTGGATTGAAGCAAGCATCAAAGAGTTAGAACAAACGCTTTGACGAGGAAGTGAAGAAGCTTCACTTCATTCAAAGTAAGAAAGAACCTTGTGTATACAAGAAGGTTAGTGGGAGCCATGTAGTATTCCTAATCTTATATGTCGATGACATATTGCTCATGGGTAATCATATTCCTTTGCTTGAGCAAACGAGAAGTATATTGAAATCTGCATTTTCGATGAAAGACATGGGTGAGGCTCAATACATCTTGGGAATCAAGATATATCGAGATAGACCTCGTAGACTCATTGACCTCAGTCAACGTGCATACATTGACAAGGTCTTGGAAAGGTTCAAGATGAACAACTCCAAAAAGGGCAGTGTGCCAATGAGTATGGGTGTGCAACTCAAGAAGTCTCAACGTGCGCAATCACGTAAGGACTTAGAGTACATGAAGGATGTCCCTTATGCTTCGGCAATTGGGTCGATCATGTACGCGATGACTTGCACAAGACCAGATGTCTCGTATGCTCTAAGCGTGACAAGTCGTCACCAATCCAACGCAGGTCCTGAGCATTGGACTGCGGTCAAGAATATCCTGAAGTACCTTAACCAGACTAAGGATAAGATTCTTGTTTATGGAGGACAAAGGGAATTGATAGCTGAAGGTTACTCGGATGCGAGTTTCATGAGTGATCCAGACGATAGAAGGTCGCAATCAGGATACGTCTTCCTTCTGAATGGTGGAGCTGTGAGTTGGCGTAGTTGGAAGCAAAGCACTACTGCCGACTCAACCACTGCTTCCGAAGTGATGGCTGTCGCTGAAGCGAGCAAGGAAGGAGTGTGGATTCGATTTATATTGAGAAAAACATGGACCAATTTCATTATGAGTCGGCACAGGATTGTGTCCTATCTTCTTGTCCCGTGGCCCTTAAGCCACATGATCTTCATGTTGCATCTCTTAAGGACTCAGCTCTGGTGGAGCAAGATCTCCCTAGTACCCTCAATTTCAAACAACCGGATGAGAGTCTGCCTCTCACCATTGTTCCTGATCATCTTGGAAATGATGGAACATCAAACAACTACATAGCTCATGAGGGTATTAGAAGTTTCTTAGAAGATACATTGGGTATGAGACCCACTTTTTGTTCGCCTGGTGTGTCGGACATGCCTAACGAGGTTCTTGACCTCGTTCCGACACACCAGCCAGTTGGTTGGAGAGTTTGGATTGATGATCATAACTTTAACACCGCAACGGGAGAAACTCCTCTTCCGTTGCCCCTTAATTCCCAAACTCTCGAGAGGTTCAAGCTCTTTCAGTTTGATCCGTTGAATGAGACGCCTTTGCGTCCAATTCATGAACCTCTCATTTCATCTAGCGCTTTTTGTGAAGGCGGCCCCCCACACATGCATTTTCTGGCCCCACGTGGTGTCATGTTTCCTTTTCAGGTGCACTGACCCACTCTTGAAGTTTCCATTTGATGTCTCTTGACAAATGAAGATGGGAACTTATGTTTGTACATAGTTATATATATATATATATATATATATATATATATATATATATATATAAATTCATCTGTTGTATTTATCCCGTCTTTAGCATCTCACAGGTTTTTGAGGGAATTCGGGTTTTTGTCCATCAACAGAGCCATGAACTTTCCTTTGTACTTCACGTGGTGAGATCTTTCCTTTTTCATGCATAAATCCATGTAGAATCTTGCTCACATTCATTGAGGACAATGCATGATTTAGGTGTGGGGGGGTGTTTATGTATCTATCTATATATATTTTGATGATAATAATAATAATAATAATAATAAATTAAAAAAAATTCAATCTTCCATGAAATAGCTTAAGATTGAACCACCAAAACCCGAGTACAAATTACATTGAGTTTTTGTTCCTTATTATATAGTTCTACTTGTAGAAATTGTGACATAAATCTAAGTTCCAAAGAAATAACCCATTGCCCTTTAAGACATGTATGCACTTAAATTGGATGAATCAAATCTTTGAAGTGGTTGATAAAAAGCAGAGGTTGAGGAAAATATACCGGGAAGTGTGGACTTCTAATAGCAATTAAGCCTTGAGGAAAATAAAAATAAAAATAAAAGAATAAAGTGAAGAAAACACATTTTGCAAAATGATTACAAAAGCCCAAGCCTTTGAGTCACTGCTCCGTAGGGGTATCTTGAAACCCGGTAACTTGAGTCTACCAGCTCGGAATTATCGACCAAACTCGCTACACGAATGCAAAAATGGTAAAAGTGTCAAAAAGCAAATGTGTTGAATCACGGAAGAAAAAAAAATACTCAAGGCCCAAAGCTAAAAGAATGATCCATGCCATGGTTGATCCGAATGATACTTCACCACCAGAGGAGGCGTGCAAAATAATTCAAGTGATAAACATGTGTAGAAAGGTTAGTGGTGTGAATGTTGGAGGAACAAAGACCAAGTCATATTTTAATGAGTTAGATTTATATAATGAGCATGCAAGAATTCTTAGTGAGATGTATAAGGTTGAGGTAGGGATATTGAAAGTTATTAATGAAATATTGAATTAAGAATTTGTGGGTGTGTCAACTGAAAACCCTCACGAGACAAAACTCGTCCTCTAAGGAAACTTGGAGGTTTAAAGGCTTGTTGCACATGCTAAGTGCAACCGTGATTCCTACGAAAGTGAGTTAGGATTTCCCTGTTTTCATTTTTCTTATATTCTGTTTTGCTAGGGACTAGCAAAATCTAGGTGTGGGGGTATTTGATGCATTGCATACATTGCATCATATGTCTTTCATTTAGATTACTTTTACATCAATAAATGCTACTAAGGTATGTGTTTAGTCTTATTTATAGAATACAGGGACCTGAATGCAATTTACCCACATCCCGAGCATAAACGCGTGCAAAAGACTCATTTCTATCATAAAGACCTAGTTCAAGATTATCGGGTTACAAATGGAAATGTATCCAAGCATAAAAGCATTCAAGTCCTAATTGCAAAAAGAACAAGGACTTAAGCACAAAAGTAGCCTGGGACTTAATTGCAAAAAGACAAGGACCTAATTGCAAATCACGAGTAGCTTTTATTATCTTGGAGAAAATCTAAAGAAAAATCAATGTGGATCTTCAAATATATAAAAGAATTAATCCGGAGCTCAAAAGAATGGAAAGAATCAATCCAGACGCGTAAAGGAGAATCAAATCATACCATAAACATTCAACCAAAATCTGGACCAAATCAGAGCATGATGTGCGGCGATTACGCCGCATATCACACATACCATGCGGCGATTCCGCCGCCCCCTAGTTGATCCGTGTGCTCCAATTTTGTCCAGTCGTGTCTGGACACGTGTACTCTCCAATTCTATACTTAGGTCTCTTGTAACAACTATAAATAGACCCGAGAACGATGTTAGAAGGGTCCTTAGTCTTTGGTTGTAGTTTTTATTCTTAATCTTAGTTTTGTATTCTTCTTTTCATTAATAAAATTCTGTCTTTTATTTCTTACTTTTAGTTTTCTTTTGTAATGTCTCAAGGACCCCTTCTTCCTCCCTCTATGAGTTTCTAACTCCTTCCAAAGGGTGGAGGTGACGGATTTAGGGTGAAGAGAAGATGAATAAAGTTATTATTTTAATTTCGTATTAGTATGTTTTGATTACTTGAGTTTATGTTAAATCATTTATCATGTAATGCTTTATAACTAATGTGATTTATTATAAGTTTCAAAATTCTCTAATCTAAACCTTAAATCTAAACCTCCACCCGACGGAATTCACCTCTTTGTTCTTGTTTTAGTTTATTTGTTCTTGTTTCTTGCTTTAGAAAATTAAAATCCAAAAATCTCATAACCCAATTATTTCTTCTCTCCCTCTTTTCCCCAATCGAAATCACATTAATAACAAATCTCTCCCTCCTTGTGTTCGACCCGTATTTGCCACGTCTCCATTGACGTCGTGCACTTGCGGTATAAATTTAATTCTCATCATCTCGTATGCTCTAAGGGTGACAAGTCGTCACCAATCCAACGCAGGTCCTGAGCATTGGACTGCGGTCAAGAATATCCTGAAGTACCTTAACCGGACTAAGGATAAGATTCTTGTTTATGGAGGACAAAGGGAATTGATAGCCGAAGGGTACTCGGATGCGAGTTTCATGAGTGATCCAGACGATAGAAGGTCGCAATCACGATACGTCTTTCTTCTGAATGGTGGAGCTGTGAGTTGGCGTAGTTGGAAACAAAGCACTACGACCGACTCTACCACTGCTTCCGAAGTAATGGTTGTCGCTGAAGCGAGCAAAGAAGGAGTGTGGATTAAGAAGTTTCTTGAAGAGCTTGGAGTAGTTCCCTCGAGCGAGGGACCAATAGAGCTATTTTGCGACAATAATGCGTCTATCTCGCAAATCAAGGATCCCAAATCACACCACAAAGTGAAGTACATGGATCGCAAGTACTTCGTGACGCGTGACCTCATCGAGGAAGGCAAAATAAATCTTTTATGGGTGGACACCAACAGCAACACAGCTGATCCATTCACAAAACCCTTATCCCAAGCCAAGGGCGAAATGCATTTCGAGTCCATGGGATTGAGGAACCATGAAGATTGTCTTGATGAATGATATGTAATGAGGTTTACCCTAGTTATTATTGTTTTATACATTGAGTATGTATGTGAAAGAAAACTTTAATAACAGGTGGGAGATTGAAGAGAATGTGTTCTAAAAGTTTTACTTTTAAATGTCAATTATTATGAATTGAATGAGAAATCATTTTGTTCCTTGTTTATGTTATTCGTCTTTTAGAAGTGTTAAGGAAGAGGCTCTTGGTCCTTAACCGTAGAGCTCTAAAAGATATTGGTTTACATAAAACAAAAGATATACGCAATCATGGTAATTAACATGAGACATTAATTACCTGGTTAAGATTGTCGTGTTTGGTCATAGATCATTGTAGCTCTACAAGTGAGTGACAACACGGGTATGAAAAAGAGGAAAATATTACTTTTGTATACTGAATAGACCTAATAAGTAAAATATTATAGAAATGTGTTTCTGTGTCATTAATATTTTACTGTATCTTTGGTCCTTTGATATGAGGCTTATATCTGATCACTTAAGGAATACTTAATTAGACCAGTGTCTTGAACTATCGATAAGTGTAGTGTAAAGGCATTAGTTGGTTAAGTACAACTTTTGTTGGAGAAGATAGTTAGTCAAAAGACTATCATTGTCCCTCTTAATTGAGTGATGATATTAGTGAGTCCCTTCATAAAGCAAAGTTATAATGTGCACAATGTGATTTGAGTTAAGTCACATATTTATAACTAGCTTAAAGAGATCAAGAAATGAATACTAATACAAAGATGACACAATACTACTTTGTGTGTATTCTTAATATCATGAGGCAATGGACGGACACAAGTGGTGCACTCCATCACTAAATGGATCAAGTTTTGGTTCGAGTGAAATTAAGACATCTAACTAATTGGGAGCTATAATGTGTAGGTAGATACCGCTTATAGCTTGTGATATTAAACTCTTAATATCACTGCCAACTTAGTTTAGATCCTCCCATAGGTCACACCGCAAAACTGGGAAACAAGAAATGTGGATTTTGAGTTCATAAGATGTGTCGGGTTTCATGTAGAAAATATGACACATGGGGTGAACAAGCAAAATCAAAATTATGTTGTGTAATAACATAATTAGAATCTAAATAAAATTCATATGTGATGTAAATATTATGGGGTGTAATGATTGATCATTGCATAGGATAATATGTTACATAAGTTGTGAATTTACTACTAATCCCGAAATGTCAAATTTTGTAGGAGTTAAACCGAAATTTGACAAGTCTGCAAAACAGTGCTCCAACGGTCGACCGGTTAGCAGTAAACGGTCGACCGATCTGGCACGATCGACCGGACATGTCTCGACCGATAACAGGGAATTTTCATCTGTTCGGACGGTCGACCGAAAGTAATCGGTCGGTCGACCGAACATCGAGATGGAATAATTCCTGTTACGAACGGTCGACCGAGTTATTGAACGGTCGACCGAAACATGGTTCGAGCGGTCGACCGATCCTCCAAACGGTCGACCGGTCCAGACGGTTTTCAGCAGAATTAATTTAAGAATTAATTATATCATGCATGGAATTGGTCCATAATTGATTTAATTCGTAGCTAATATTATTTATTATTAAATAATAGATGGTTAGATGGAATTTTGCATGAAATCATGGGCAAGGGGTTGCACATGAATAGGTAATTTGGAGAGAGCTTATAAATACAAGTTTATCTCATTACCTCCAAAATTAATTCATTATTACTTATGCAAAAATTCTTTCTCCATAATTCTTCACGAAAATCCCTTAATTCTTAAGTTTAGTTTTAGTTCTTAAGAGATCATCTTCTCAAGGGAATTAAAGAGGGGTTAGTAATTGAATTCTAAACCCTACCGGAGATTGAGAGACTAACTTCCCTCTCTCCGATCTTGTTTAGAGTTTGGTGAATACTCGGAGGCATCCGGCGCAGCGAGGAGCATCCCCAACGTCTCCGAATCTTCAAGAAGTTTTAGAGAACTTCTAGGTATGAATTTCGGAGCCCATATTTGTTTTAATAAAGTTTTGAAACTAGTTATTGAAACAAATTGATGCATGCATGAAATAAATCATAGAAAATTGTAAATTGATCCTTATTGTGCATAAAAATTTCGAAAATAAATATGTAAAATTAAACATGAAATCCTACACTAAAACCTTTTTAGCTCCCTTGGGGTCATCATTTTTACAGAAACCTGAAATCAAAATATTGTACGTCGACACAATAGAATCGATTCCTCTTCCCAACATTGCATCAAACACCCGTTGTGCATCCTCCATCCTCCCGAGCCGACAAAACCCATCCAACAAATAGTTATAGGTAACAACATTTGGAACCAAATTCATCGCCATCATATCCTCCAACATTCGGCTAGCCTCGTCGAGCATCCCTTTCTTGCAATACCCATTAACAATCGCACTGTAAGTGATCAAATTTGGCTCAACACCCACCCCCTTCATCTCCTCAACCAACGAAACCGCCTTCTCAACATCCCCATCTCCACAAAACCCGCACACCAAACAATTAAAACTAATGACATTCGGCCTCAACCCCGACCTCTTCATTTCGTCGAACATCTTTACGGCACGCTCCAGACTCCCATCCTTACAATACCCATCCATCAAAACATTAAAACTAACCACATTAGGCACAACCCCGGCCTCCACCATCTCCTTCCAAATCGCCTCCGCCTTAAACATCTGCCCTGCCCTGCCCCGCTTACAGTACCCACCGACAACCGTATTAAACGTAACAACGTTCGGCGAAATCCCCCAACACTTCATATCCTCAACCAAATCCCTAACCCTCCCCAACTCCCCCTCCTTACAAACCCCATGAATAACCATATTGAAAGTAACCAAATCCGGCGATATCCGCCTCCGGATCATCTCCCTAAACATCCTCTCGGCGGCCTCCGTCATCCCCGCCTTAACAAGACTCGCGAGCAGCGGATTACACGACACCAACGATAGCCTATACCTATACTCCTTCGACCTCCGGAAGGCCTCGACGGCCAACCGAAGTTGGGAGGTTTTCACATAAGCAAGGACGAGCATGTCGGTGAGGATCGAGTTAGCGGAGTGTCGGTTAGAGGACAGGGAGAGGTGGTGGAGGACGGCGGAGGGGTGTGGGGAGGAGGAGGCGAGGGAGTGGAGTTGAGATCGGACGGATGAGAAGTGTTGATAGGAGAGATGGCGGTGGAGGAGTTGGGATCGGAGGGGGAGGGGGAGAGGGGTGGCGGTGCGGGTCTCGAGGAGGTGGAAGTAGCGGTGGATGGCGAGGAGGGTGGATGGGGTGGTTGAGAGGAGGGTTTGGAGGGCGGAAAAGTTCTGGGAGGTTACGAGGTCAGTGAATTTGGCCGGGTCGATCGGGATTGGGGATGTAGTGGTGGAGTAGAGGCGATGGAAGAGCATGGTTGGGAGAGCGGGAGGGGGTCGTTTAATTTCGGTTAGGAGGTTGCAGGTAAAAAGAAAAAATTGGGGAATGACTCAATGAGTGGGGATTTGTTTGTTTTTTAAATGTTAATTACTAAATTACAGTTTGACTTATATATTGATATCATTTTACGACCTTGAATTTTTAAAGTTGACAGTTATTCCTTAACTTTAAATATTATTTATTTAAACTCACATTCGTCGTTTTTTTTACAATTTTTTGTGTACCAATCCAATTCAAATTCTAACCAAATTCGATATCTGTTTCGATCTGAATTTCAATTAAATATAGGTTTATGAGTGTCTTAGAGATGCAACAAAAGAAATTACAAAAAAAAAAACAATGAATGTTGGTTTAAATAATGAATTTTTAAAATTCAAGGAGGAAACTGCTACAAAATGAAAGTTGAAGCGGGTAATTGTAAACTTTGAAAGTTCACGGGTGAAAAGCGATATCAAAACATAGTTCACAAGGTCAAACAGTAATTTATCCTTTTTAAAAGGTTTGTAGATGTTATTAAGCTAATTATAATGCTATGAATTACGAGATGGGTCAATGATGTTGTGTTCGTGTAATATCGTGTCAAATAGTTTTGTAGTCGTATCAAGATTTCGTGTTATCGTGTTTAACACAATTTGAGAAATATTCATCATATTTAGATTGAAAATAGTTAAATAAAATATTATATTGATATTTTTTTCTTTCTAAATAACATATTAATTGACCATTATGAAGTAAAAGACAATTAATTACCTAACAAAAATATTATTCGTGTTAGTTTTGTTAAAAAAACAACATCTCTTGCAATCGTGTTGTGTTCGTGTCCAATCGTGTATCAATAATTGTATGTTTATATCATCACAAATCATCGTAATAAAATATTTCAACCACAATTTTTTTTGGGTAACCGGGAAAATCACCGGACCACCTCCATTTGGACGTCGACCATGCTACAAACCTCAGGGCTACTAAGGACCCACCCCTTTATTACCCTCGCCGGATAAGGATCTCATTCACCGAAAGAAAGTATTGGATCTTGTGGGTTATGGGTCTACAATCTCTAATCACAATTAAGTCTAATTACCTACTTGTTTGATCTATCAAAGATATGCAGTGGAATTTAAAACTAAACAAGCAAGTAAAAGCAAGGAAAATGCAAACCACAATGGACACGGGGGTTTTACAAAGGTTCGGCCACCGCCTACGTCCTCTCTTGCAAGCTCCGCTCGACACTTCGAGCTCCGCTCACGACTTCATTATCCACTCCCCGTTCCGGGCCGGGAGAGAACGCCTTTTACAAAACAAGCACCGCGAACACCCTCGTTTGCTTGACTTTCTTCTCTAAGAATCTGAGAGGAACACTTCGGGCTTTCACCGAAGTTCTTGCTTCTTCACAAACGAAAACTTGAGTGGAATACACTCTCTAACTTGAGCACACTTAGCTTATGATGTGGAATTGATGCTAAGGTGTGGAAGTGTAGGCTTAGAGTGTTGGATTGGGGAAATTTGAGCATGGGAGTTTCTCTCTAATGTATTGGACAAGTAGTAGTGGGAGAGTTGTGTTAAAATGTGTTTTACAACTCTTTATATAGGCATTAGAGAGAATAGATCCGTTGGGTTGATTGGGTGAGTGCTGGTGTATGATACACAAAACGGAAACTCGTAGGATCCAATTCTGAGTTTATTCGGTCGACCGGATCAGTCTGAACGGTCGACCGTTTGGCAATTTTGAACTCAGTTCGGTCGACCGGTTAGGTAACGGTCGACCGCCCAACGCTACAACTTAGGTACACTTAAGTGAACGGTCGAACTCCGAAAGGGGTTCGATTGACCGATTTGCACCAGACACTTTGGGGTTGACAAACAATGATCAATTCGGTCGACCGAGCTAAGGTCTAGCGGTCGATCGATTTTGTCCAGGAGGTTTGGGTTTGTCAAGAGACAGATATTCGGTCGACCAAACAAGGTCCTCGGTCGACCGATACATGAAATGTATTTATGGTATTTTTGGTTAATTCGAATACGACCGTTTGGTATAATATGACAAAATAAACGGTCGGAAAAATAAGTTCATACGGTCGACCGAAAGGGCATATACGGTCGACCGAAACCGGGCAGTGAAAACACAAACATGGTAATTGTTCACTCGGTCGACCGAACAGTCTGTTACGGTCGACCGAATGTGGGCAGACTGTTAGAGTTCAGGTTTAGTGTTTTCCGGTATAAGTTTGGGTGATCTATTGAAGTCCAAATTATGTGAAATTTCGTGTGTGACTTCTATAAGGAACCTAGTGTGTGTTTAAGTAGTTTTTAGCTCAAGTATGTTTAATTTACACAAGTTCCTAAGACTCAAAGAAATACAAAATACATGTCTTCAAATGAGCTTGATTACATGTCTTGACTTGATTCTTTTCTTCCTTGAGTCTTGATCACCTGTAGAGGTTAGCACAAAGCAATATATATATATATATATATATATGTAATGCAACATGTGTGCTACTCTACATGACCATAATTAAGATTAGGTTGATTAAATCATCAAAACATAGATTAAGACAAAAAAGCCAACGGAAATGTGATGAGGCACCTGGATTTGAACCGGCAACCCCTCAAGCGGAGGGGTCCTCACCACTCAAACACCAGGTGGGGGGTTAAAAAATTTCGTATAATGTTGTGTCTAAATCGTGTCACCATGTTATGTCGTGTTCATGAAATTAGCGGAGATTTGTGTTTTTTTAAAGGTCAACATGTAGAATGGTAAGTGATATTAATTTAAATAACAATGCTATTTTAACGAGTACACAAGAGTTCCCCCCCCCCCCCCCCCCCCCCCGTTATTTACGAGGATACGAAATAAGGCATATGCTATGGTTTCCGTGATACACAGGGGGGGCCGTACATTGGCTACAATAAAAGATAGGAAAAAATTTTCAAAATAATATTTTTTTTAAAAAAAATTCTCAAAATAAACCTCAAACAAAAGTATTTCTCAAACTAGACCCGCTGCCACCACGTGGTGACACGTGGCGGCGGCGGGTTTTGTTTTTTTGTGCATAGATAAATCGGCATCACCAGTGCCGAGTTCTCCCAGAGAGAACTCGGCACTGGTGATGCCGAGTTCTCTTTGGAAGAACTCGGCACTGGTGATGCCGAGTTCGATTTGATTTTTTATTGCCCAACACTTCAAATTCCAGTCGAATTGAGTTGCCAGGAGAATAGTGATTCAGATAAAACTCGGCATTGAGGATGCCGAGTTCTATTTGGTCCTGTTCTTCTGGCACTCAAATCTTGTGTGAAAATGGGTGACGGCCAGGTGGCCCAGGTCTACAATAGAACTCGGCATTCTAGATGCCGAGTTTCATAGGCAGAAGTCCAATTCAATAGGCTTAAGTAGGCAAATTTGCGGTCCTAAAAAATACATTACATTCATTCGTCTTACAATTATCGTCTTACAATTAATCAACTCTTAAAAAGGATTTAAGTCGTACATTCATTCAAGTCATAACAAAATACATTACAAATACATTACAAGTCTTACAATTAATCAACTCTTACATTCATTCGTCTCACTAAATAGTTACATACAAAATATTTTGCTATATAGGTTCCTTGCATCGCTTTCGGTTATGCCCTATACCGCCGCATCTCCCACACCTTACCTTTCTTCCAGAGTGTTCGTCCATCTCGTTTCGGATTCACGTTGATTTAGGCCGACCGGGAGGTCTTTTGGTTTGGGGAGGCTTCATTGTGATGGTGCCTCGATCTGGCCAATACCTCACATCAGGAATTGGGATAAATATCGGTTTGTACGCCTCCTTGTACATTTGAACCTCATAATACGGGGACACCAAATGTGAAGTGTTGACATTTGCATGTCTGCCACTGCAAACTGCTAGTACATGTGAACATGGGACGTGCATTGCAATTATGTATCCACAAGTGCAAGTAATAACTCCTTCTTCAAATTTCACGAGGTATTTTTTCTGGTCATTGGCTTCAACCTGGTACATCAGCTGGTGGTACCGAGTTACTGTATGTGTTCTGGCCAGATTGCTGTTTGCCATCACCACGGTGTGGACTGTCGGTACATATGTTTCATTCCACGACTCGGCGACGTCCCTTCTTTTAACAAAGAATTTGTTCAAGCGGAGAAAGGTCATCAAAATCATGGTTGTAATTGGCATACCGCGTGCCCCTCGTAAGACATTGTTGAAGTTTTCTGACATGTTAGTTGTCATACATCCGAAACGTCGACCCCCGTCGTGACAACAAGTCCATCTTTCCAAAGGACCTTGATGTTGAATCCACTCGTATATCGGCTTATGTTCCTCTGCAATAGCCTTCATTAACTCTTCAAATTTCATAAATGAATGAGTTTTACCCGCTTCATAAAACTTGATTTGTCCCAATCTTTCCTTGCAATTTCGATGTTTAGCAAGATTTGCTTTCATGTGTCGAAGACAGAATCGATGTACATTGCCCTCCGAAGGTGGAAATGCGGCTCGCACACAAGCATTTATTCCCGAAAATCTGTCGGTGATAATACACAAATCGGGTCGCCTTGTAACTCTACTTGCCAGCAAATGAAGGAACCACGTCCACGACTCTGTATTCTCGCTCTCTACAACAGCAAATGCCAAAGGAAAAATTCCGTTGTTTGCATCTGTGCCCACAGCAATTAGCAATAAACCTCTATATTTGCTATAGAGGTGTGTTCCATCCACACTGACAACGGGTCTACAATAATGAAACCCCCTAATTGAAGGCCCGAACGTCCAAAATACACGCTTAAACATCTCCTCGTCTGAATTTATCTGGACAGACTCTATTTCGACAACAGATCCTTCATTGTTCTGACAGAGAACTGTGACGAACCTTCGCAAATCTTTAAAACTGTCTTCTTCGGCACCATATATTCGGTTCAACGCTTTTTGCCTAGCATGCCATGCTTTAGCGTAACCGATTTCAAGTGAGTATTTGGTCTTCACCCTTTCCATTATTTCAGCAGGAGTAATTGTGAACTTAGTTCTAACAGATGGCATTATCAAGTCGCATACAAAATTAGCACTGCATTGTTTGTTGTCGTTTAACAATATCGGATTGGAACAAGTGTGCTCGGCGTCGTATGTTTTAACTTGAAAATATCTGCAGCCTTTTGGAACAGACGCATGTAGACGCCATTTGCAGTTATCTTCATCACGACGAATACAATGAACAATATACCGTTTCGTTGAAGAAACCACAACTGAATACTGAACAAACTTTTTAATGTGCCACGATTGCAGAGCATGAACCAAATCATCTTTGGTTGGGAAAATTCGTTTATCCCAGAAAGAACGACCATCTTCCGTATGCCAATCACTCTGTTCAAAATTGTTCGCAGCATCGAAGAATGAGTGTTCAATTACCGAATTCTCTATCCAGTTGTCGTCCTCGAAGATATCGGGAAGTTCATTAAGAGTTGGAATCATATCGTTGTTAGCAACTGCATCATCAACAACGTCGTCGTCTTCACGGTTTATGGATTGACCCATCGCATATATGACATCCTGCGTCTCCGGAACGACTTCATTAGCAGAAACACCTTCAGGTTCATCTTCTACAGCGAAAGGTGTGCTGTAATCCCCTAATTCCTCAGTGTCATCGTCTTCAACGCTATGCATCTGTTCCCGGCCTTCTGGTCGACTAAAATGAATTGGTTCAACAGGTGACAAACCAAGCCCAAGGTAAGGATATGATGTAGATGGTCCAGCCCCTCCAGCAAACTCATCATGACTGTAATGTGAAGGTTCAAATTGCGACAGACCAGGATAAGGATTTGCACTGCTAGAAGGAATGTCACGCGCATTTTCTGACCATTCGTTGCATGTTTGGAAGTTATGCGATTGGAAAAATGGAATTTGCTGGTATGCTGGAACTTCGGCTGTAGGATTTAGACTTATATTCAAATCTATTCCACAGTCCCAACCGGTCGACCTTACTGTACCATACTCCAGCGAATGAGTGTTCGTTGTCAGCGTAGGGTCGGGCACTTTAGGTTCAACTTCCACATACACTCCAACCACAGACATCCGTTTAAACAAACGCATCAATCCATAAACCGACCTATCATTGGTTAATGGAACGTAAGTCCAATCATTGTTTAATGGCAATTTCGCCGTCAACTTGACATCAAACATACTGTGTGGATAACAACATTCAGATCTTATAACATCCATTAAATCCTCATATTTGATGTTCAACGGAACAACTACCAATTTGCGGTCAGATCCTGTGTATTCTGCCACATCTCCGTCACATTCTAATTTCCCGTTATACATAACCAACAAAGATCCTTCATCATCTTTATCCATACCTAACATATATTAAATAAATTTGAAAATGTGTTCAAGTGAGATGATTGTTCTTCACAACTAAATACTTAAAAAGTTGAAAATTCTGAAATGTTTTAGAAGTTACCTCAATCGACTGTAGTAGCAAACCACTGTGAACGTCGAGCAATCTCTCCAATAAAATGTTTAAGATGACTACCGTAGACCTATAATCAACAAAACTAAATTCAAGTTACGATCAAACAATAAATAAAACGTTTTCACTAAAACCCCAAAATCGAATTCGAGTTTCCACCAAATAAGGGTTTCTAAACCAACAAAAACACTACAATCATACATAAAACACAATGTATATCATCCTAATACATAAAAAAGGCAATAAAATGGTGGAAATCGAAAAAAAATCGAAACCCTAACCTGAAAAACTCGGAAACCCGGCTTGAGGGAGAGGGGGGGCGTCTGGCTGCTTATATAGACCTCCAGAACTCGGCGTTGCCAACGCCGAGTTATCTTTTTTTAAGTGAACTCGGCGTTACCAACACCGAATTCTTACTTTAGAACTCGGCATCCTAGAGGCCGAGTTCTATTTCATTTACTGTTCTCCTGACGCGTCAATCGTTTCATGCACGATATGAGCCCAGGAGAATAGTGATTCAAATAGAACTCGGCACTACCAGTGCCGAGTTCTATTTGAATCACTATTCTCCTGGCAAGCCGAGTGGAATATCAAATGGGGCAATAAAAAACCCAAGCATAGAACTCGGCACTCATGATGCCGAGTTCTATTGGTGTGAACTCGTCACTGGTATTGCCGTGTTCACAACAATAGAACTCGGCATCCATGATGCCGAGTTCGATGCCGAGTTCGTTTGTAGAGTTCATTGATTTAAGAACTCGACTTTTTTTTTCATTTCCTGTTTCACAACAAAGACAATTCAACAACGACACAAATCAACGAAAACACATTTCAAACACGACACACAAACAAGTACGATAAAACACAATACAACTACGAATGGAATATGAAGTTCAACATTTTAACATACATCCAAAAGTATCATATAAAAACAACCAAATAAGTTCACAATTAATTCTCTATCCTAAGTGACCTCTCAATCTCTTCTTCCTTTTAGGACGTGCTTGAGCACGTCCTCTCCCCCTGCCGCGTCCCCCTCCTCGTGCTGCATTCTCAGTATCCTGAGTCAGACCGTCAACGTCTTCTTGAGAGTGTGAATCATCTTCAACGACGCGATCCTGACTCAAATGTAATGCTGGTTCTTCAGCACCAAAACACATAAGCCAAGCCTTCATTTTTTCTTTCAATTTTCCAACCATCGAAGAACCTGTCTTGTGATCTTTGATCACCTCGTGAATTTGATGGAGTTCTTCGTGGAACTCATAAACTCCGTGCACCTACAGATAATTAAAATTTAATGAAACACTAAACAATTTTTAAAAGTGGTAATTGTTTAAATAAATGTTTAAATCTTACCATCTCTCGCTCTCTACCCGCTCGAGGTATGTATAAGGTATTATTCGGAGCCAATGGGTGATGAACTATCCAACGCACGGTGATGCTCCAGTACCATTCCATATACAGTCGTGTGCTCTCTTCACGAGTGACACCTAGGAGTGGTCGCTCAAACTGTAGATGATCTCTTCTGTGCGACCAATGCTGAATGAATTGGTGATTTTCCGCCAACCAATTCACATCCGACCTTCCCTGAGCCGATTTCACTACATGTCTCTCCATCGGCTCTGGAATGTGCTGCTGTAGACCGAACTGTCTCATCACTCGGTCTGGACAATGTATAACCACCTCACCAAAATTTATAAGCCAAGTACGGCTCGTCCAGATCTCTGAACCTTCCGTACATAATGGTGGTAACTGACTAAGATCCAAATTTACATAAGGCTCCCAGATCACTTGATCGAATTCCTGCACGTCCAGCTCATTCCGATAAAAATCAAGTGTCGTCGTCTTCGCACTACCCTTGAATGTTCTTGGTCGTCTCCAACGGGATCCTAATGGTGCCCTCTCGTCCTCCGGGTATACTAATGGTCTGTTCTTCAAAGGTCTCCCAATGTGTAAATGTTCCCAGCACCACAACTGCAGGAACGTAAGAAAACCACACAAATGTTTCGTCGGAATCAGTGAGGCTTCGTCTAACATGTGATATAAGTGGGCCAGAGCCGCACTACCCCAACTGTACTCCGATGCGACTGTCAAATCTCCAAGCAAAGACAGATACTTCAAGTGAACCATCGTCCCACTCTTATCTGCCAAAATACTACATCCCAGCTGGAACAGAATGAAGGCTCTGGTGTGTCGTGTAACCGTCTCCTCGTCAGCATCAAAAGACAACTGCTGAAACCGAGCTTGCAACCAAACCAGAGTTACGGAACCCTTACGACCCAAGTCATCGGGGACCTGACCCAATAAATCCATGCAGACCTCTAACCAAATGTACTCCTGAGACTCACACACCGGCAAACCATCTACGCGCAAGCCGGTAATCATCGAGATGTCACGCAAGGTGCACGTCATCTCACCATGTCGCAGGTGAAATGAATGAGTCTCCGGTCTCCAACGCTCGACCATCGCCCCCAGCAAGGTATGATCCAACTGAACTCGGCCCAACCGAGTGACTGTGTCAAACCCTGCCATATCTAGCAGAAACAACATCCTCTCATCAGTGATCTGCCATTCGTTGAGCTTCGATCCATGCTCAACGCATTTTACACCATCAACATTCTTCTGCATAAATTTAGAGAAATGTAAGAATATTGAAACTCACATGCAAATATTTAACTTGAAAACGTAAAATACTTACAAAATCTTTGAACAAGTCAGACTTGTGGTTGGCCTGCAAAACCAACAATGATCTGTCTATCGGACCCTGTGAAGCGTAGCTACCTCTAACTGAACCAGTACTAGAACCACCAAACTCCATCTGTACCGGCTGTAAACGTCGAACAATCTCTCCAATAAAATCAACTACAATAAACAACGTTAAGAATCATGTCAGAATGTTTTTAAAAATTTTGACAGAACATCTCCTATATTTTTCAAATTGGTAAATTTAAACCTGCAAGGTAGAATAAACTAACAATACTACCAACTTCAATTCTAACATACATTCAAACTCACATACATTTAAACTCAAATAAATCACTTTTAAGTTAACATTCATTCAAATTAACATACATTCAAACCTAAATAACAACAAAAAATCTAATTTTAATCACAATAATCATACTTCAATTCAACTATTTTTAAGATGACTACCGTAGACCTATAATCAACAATACTAACTTCAATAATCAACTATCAAACAAGAAATAAAACGTTTTGCCTAAAAACCCAAAATCGAATTCGAGTTTTCACCAAAACGGGTTTCTAAACCAACAAAAACACTACAATCATACATAAAACAACAATGTATATCATCCTAATACATAAAAAGGCAATAAAACGGTGGAAATCGAAAAAAAATCGAAACCCTAACCTGAAAAACTCGGAAACTCGGCGGATGGGGGAGATGGGGGCGTCGGGCTGCTTATATAGCCCGACGGAACTCGGCGTTTGTAACGCCGAGTTCACTTTTTTTTAAGTGAACTCGGCGTTACAAACGCCGAGTTATACCTTTAGAACTCGGCATCCTAGATGTCGAGTGTTATTTCAGTAAGTGTTCTCCTGGCGTCAATCGTCTCATGCACGATCTGAGCGCCAGGAGAACAGTTTTCAAATAGAACTCGGCACTCTAACTGCCGAGTTCTATTTGAATCATCTCAGATAACGTCAAGTGTTGGGCAATAAAAAATCAAGTAGAACTCGGCATCACCAGTGCCGAGTTCTCTCTGGGAGAACTCGGCATCACCAGTGCCGAGTTCTCTCTGGGATAACTCGGTACTGGTGATGCCGAGTTCTCTATGCACAAAAAAACAAAACCCGCCGCCGCCACGTGTCACCACGTGGTGGTAGCAGGTCTAGTTTGAGAAATACTTTTGTTTGAGGTTTATTTTGAGAATTTTTTTTAAAAAAAATATTATTTTGAAAAATTTTCCTAAAAGATATATCAATAAAACGAAACAACAACAAAACGAGAAGGTAAGTCATTGGCATAGGAAATGCTGGATCCCATCAGCACTAATGAATAGTGATAGTGGTTGGGTTTGTGTTTCAGGGATGAGTGAGTTGTGGATTTGAACTCGAAGTATGATTGGGTTTCGTTTTACAATTGTATAGTTGGGATTGCCGATTTTATACACAATACAGTAACATTATTTCACAGGACACGAAGCATTACACAAGAAATGTTTTTTTATTAAGCAATTTATGATTATATATCATGAAACAAACTTAAACGATTTGACACAAAATGACATAGTTGTGCATGAATTTTCGAAATACTTACCCCGAACATACTAGTTTAGCACATTTTACAGTTCAGATAATTGTTTGTATCTTACAATTGTTATGCAAGACGTTTCGTGGTATGAGAATATCAATATGTAATAATATTTGACTATTAGCAATCAAAATTCTTTAAAATTTTGATAAATATCACGTCCACGATAATTACATGATCTCATATACAAAACATACACGAACACAATAATTTACCGGCCTTTTACTTCGTTCAATACGAATGTATGTCTTTTCGTTTGAATTGGGTATTTGGATCGCATTGAACTGGTCCATTATGTCCTTGGTTTAAGCGGGATTCAAGTTTAAGGCAACCCAAACCTATAAATAAATAAATCGTGTAATGGAATGAAGGGTGATTTTATTGTTTTCTAATTATTTTTTATATGTTTAGATTAGTTCATAATGTTTAATCATTACATTTTGAAACCAAATAAATGATTCTTTTCTAGCAATCCCAAAACCGAAATCTAATTGAGTAAATATGTTGATATTGAATTTTTGACATTGGAATAACAATCCAAAACTAATGCTTTTCATCATTAAAAAAATAATCCGACTCAATGAAGAATCCTTGTCTGTTCTCTGGTTCATGGGATCTAAGGAATCAGATCTCGGTCTTAGTAGACTCCTATCCGGTTCTTAACCGACGATATACACCCCTACTAAAGGTGTAAAAAGGGTCCAAGCTCGTGTTCATGAATTCTAAGATTTTTGGTATCAATTAATTATTGATATGCTTTATTGAGTGTTATGATTTAAGGTTTGTAAATTGTAATACCTTTTGCCTGCTCTACTCAACACCTTAATAGCTTAGACGTATCGGACCTTCCATTTCCCAACACTAGCCTTGGACCATCTTGGAGCAAGTCTCACCCTACCTCTGTTGAATACATACATACACAAACATATAAATACATGGTTGTCCCACTTGGAACTAATTATTCGTTATCTTTAGTTTAGTGATCATTAAAGTGGACAAAATATGTCTCCAATTGGACTCCCGTTATCACATCACATCAGATAAAGAGGGGGTATACTTATTATTCCCTGTCGGTTGAAAGAAGTAGAGTGATCAAGGGACGACTCTCCTTTATTGGTACTAAAAATGGCCCTTAACAGTCTCCAAAAGATTTGTAGCCTAAAAGCACAAAGTCACAATCCAATCCACTGAATATAATCTGCTGGAATAGACCCAAACTTTTATTATTCTTCCAATCAATCCTTCTTTTAGTTGCTATTTGGTGTATCTAAGGATGTTAGCCGAATAAAAAAAATTGTTCGAAATCATCATTAATATACATGAAAATGAGTTGGAGGTACGTAGCTTATCTAGGCAAATTGAGATCTTTAAACCAGGAGTTTTTGACGTTTTAGGATTATTTTTGGAGGGAAAAGTTATTTGTTTTGGTGTCACAAGGTTATCATATTTGTAATATATATTTACATATTGACATATGGTGGTAACCTACAAAAAATACTAAACTCCCTGACTAGCTTACGTGAACTTCTCTCCAATAAACTATCTCAAGCTAAAATCTCAATTCACTGAAGCAATAGTCCAATATAATTATGTTCAAATTCAGTTTCTTTATTTTAATTAACTTCAAATCGAAATTAAACATGTTTATACCAAACGAAATCCAATTAGTACGTAGCCTTAAATTTATTACTTGCTATGTCCTATGAGATTAATTTATATTAGTTAATTGATTTCTACATTGTAGTGTCTAGTGTAGCTCATATCATAAGGCTAATTATTATTATTCCCTTATCCTTGCGCACTCATCTAAACATACCTTCAATGGAGAAGCATCACCACTCGTTCCAATCTGCCTATAGATCTTCAACTCATGGCAACCATCACATTGGCTTTCCTTTCCTGTCCAAAAAAAAAAATCGTTTACTCTTGAATAGAACACTCACCAGGGCTTGATAACAAACACACGTAAAAATCACCACTATTAACTTGATAGGTGCTGGCACTTAACTACCAGAGGAATAAGACTACGAGTGATTAAGGCTGTGTTTGGATGTTGGGATATGTCATGACTTGTTTTTGGAGAATCATGAGAAACATGGATTATGTACGGTGTTAGTTTCTTAAGGGTTTTTAAGGCAAAATGTTGATTTGTTTGGATGTCTAATTTCAGCAGAAACCAAAATCATCTCTTCAATGTTTAATTACATTCCTAACCCCACACCACCACATAAAAATACGACACTTTCCTTCCCAAACCAATGTTGTGGAGGTTATTCGATGGCAAATCAATGTTTAAAAATACGACACTTTCTCTTCAAGGTCTTTTATCCAATGGCAAATCAAGTAATTTAATAAATTGTGGAGGTTATTCTTTCAACCCACTGGTGGACCAAACACAGAAACAATCAGAAACAGACCCAACTGTTTCTCCAAACCAATGCAAATTGGCAAAACAACAATAAACTTGAGATTTGGTTTTGCCTGGGTTTTTGGGTTAAACAAACATGTTTGGATGTAAGATTATGATTCTCTGGGGTTTCTCCAAAAACAAAACCTCAAAACTCACATTGAACATGTTAGCTCGTTGTGTTGTTTCATTTAAAAGTACAGTATTTGAAATTGACAACTAATCTGTCTCTTAAATCAAATAGATATTAGTCAAGCCATAAAGGAATCCAAAAAAACACCATAAGCCAGTTCTAATAATATGTACACCATATATATGTTTCAGATTTTTTTTTTGGAAATTGATAAATTGCATTAATCAAAATAGATGGCTATAACCACAACCACCTTATGGAGTCCAAATAGTACGACACATAGATATGAAACCTTGTTTAACCATCTTTATGGTTGCTTAATACAACAAAACTTGGTGATTAGTAATTAACTCTTACAAGCTGCCACACCTAACTCTTAGGTGTTTGCCGATGAGAAAGTGTGCTCCGAGCGTCGCAAAAACCTTGTGACTTCAAACACTCGCTCCGCCGCAACCGCCTCTACCACCTCACGTTCAACCTGCTCATTTACCATATCCTCTAGTCGAGCATAATGATGAACCTTCTGAAGAAATTTGGGTATGCAATTTTTTTTATGTGTATTTTGAATAATACAGAGTACATGAATATATGTGTGTGCCTTGTTTCGTAATACATGATTTAGCCATTGGGATGATTTGTGCGTTAGTGGGTGTTGCCTTTGGAGGAGATTAGCTTGATGGATGATTTTCTTAATTGAAGATTTGTGTCCATAAACGACTGTGATTAACGTTTGTGTCTGAGTTGTTCTATATTTTAATTGTGGATTAATTCTAAGGGCTTCCCAGTTTTAATTGTGGAGGAATAAAATAGTAATCTAGATTGTTTTGCTAGACGTCAAACATCACAACATAAATCAAACTTAACATGCAAACCGAGAAATAATTGTTTTAAAATGATATACGATGGGTGACCCATGCGTTTGTGCCACAGTCCTGGAGACCGGTATGACACATTATTAGCTTGCAAAAAACCATTCGAACTATCAAACACATAAATACCATTCATAAGGGTGCCTCTACCAATCATCCTCCCTGATGATCGGTCATGAAACAATACATCATAAGGTGAGAAAATAACATTGTAATTTTTTTTCTTCTAATGATCCTTGCAACAGATAACAAATTGGATGTGAAAGATGGAATAAAAAGAACTTCTTCGGGTAATTATTTAAAAAAAATGATTCACCCATTCCATCAATTTCGACTTGATTTCCATTAGCAACAGTAACTTGTTTATTTATTTTAGGATCAAGGTGAAAGTTATGTAACAAATTTTTATTTCCGGTCATGTGATCTGTAGCTCCTATGTCTACGATCCATGGATTACTAGTATTAACATGACGAGCAATAACATGATTAGCAGCGGAACTAAGGAAATCATTAGGAGAATTGATACCTGAAAATTACCTGGGTTTGGAGTCTAATTTTGACTTTGATGTTGACTTTGAATGAGACTATTTAAGTGGGCTAAGACTTGGCCCGTTTGCTGGATGGTTGGCTGGTTACGGTTCTGGTCTGGATGGATACGAGGTTTGGATCCGGGTTGATCCGCGAAAGACACAGATATAAAACCTCGAGATCCATTCGCAGACCCGGCTTACCCCCATTTGTTCCATTCTCCACTGCCGCTAGGGTTTCTGCCGCTACCACCGCCGTGATGGTTCCTGCCTTTGTCTCTCTCTGATCTCTCATCCCGTCCTTCGGCGGTCTGAGATGAGGGTAGAGGAACCAGCAGCGGTCCCTATTGTGCTCTTGTTTCTTACAGTTGTCGAAGTGAATGTCTTTTCTTCTTCCGAAATGTGTTTTCCCTTTTGTATTTTGATTTTGGTTCCGAGACACCACGAACACATGGTTTTCTTGTTCTGTCGGTTTTGTCATGGCTTGGCGTCTTGTTTCCTCATGTTGTGTCATTGCGACGACAGTGTTGAAGGGTGGAAGCTCTGATGATAAGAGGATTTGTGCTTTTAGGGCTTCGAAACTTGAGTCCAAACCTACTAGAAATTGATAGATTTGGTCTTGATCGAGGCGGTCTTGGATGATCTTTGGGTCGGTGCTCGGTGGTTCGTAAACCCCTAGCTCGTCCCATAGACTTTTGAGCACTCTGAGGTAGTCGGCGACCGATCATTGCCTTTGTTTGGTTTGTGCAATTTCTTGCTTGATTCTGAATGTATGTGAGAAGTTCTGTTGTTTGTCGTACATCTCATGGACAACATCCCACAAGTCTTTGGCGGAGTCGGAGTAGATGAAAAGCTCTCTGATTTGTGGTTGCATGGAGCTCAGGACCCATGTCATGACAAGGTGGTCGGTCGTCTACCACTCTTGTTTTGTGTTGTCGGTCGGTTTGGTGGTCTTCCCGGTGATGTGGCCCAACTTCCCATTTCCACTGAGGGAAAGAGTGACAAACTTGGCCCATGAAAGATAATTGGTGCCGTTGAGGAGTTGGGTAGTCAGCCGCTGGGGGTTTGTGATTTCGGTCATAGGGTTGGATGACACCTTGAGTGTCAACCCCTTAGATGATCGGAGGTTCTGAAGCCACAACGACCGATGGTGGGTTTTGGGATAGGGTTTGTTTGCTTTTGGTGGTCGGAATAGTGGTGGAGGATCTGTGACGATGTTTTAGGTGGAGTTTCTGAGGTGATGGCCGACAATGGCCGTCGCCGGTGATGATCACCTAGGTTTGAGGTCCCAATCAGTGCTCTAGTAAAGTCTACGTTAACTTTGCTGATATTTTACTTATTACGGATATGAACCAATCCATCTGAAGGTACACCCAAAAGGTTAAAAAAATATCCAGGAGCTTAGCAGAGTTGGTCAAGGGGAGTGAAATTTCCCTTCGAATGTAAGTTCAAATTCTAGTAAATATATGTTTATTACGACTCGTGAAAATGATGTTGGACCACTTCTAGTTTGGAATCATAGTCGCTACCCGATAATCCTGAGTGGTAATTAAAAATAAAGGACCAGTACCGACGGGTAAAGCAGTTGATTCCCTCCCGGTTGCACGAACACTGGCCTCCAAAACGCCACGAACTTCCACAGTGACATTATTACATTTACAACCCCCCACTATAAAACTCCCTTCTTTTGGCGCTTACTTACGACATCGATCTTTTCCTCTTTCCTTCCCCCAAACCCTAGACTCCAATTCCCGATTCCAACCCGAGTTTCCGCGATGGCGGACTACTGCTGGATCGATGACGTCGGGGGCGGACCCGATGCGGACTTCAGGTGGACGTTTGATGGCCTCGCCGATTTGCCCCCTTCGTCGGGGTAAAGATTTGGCCTTTTTTTTGGTTTTAGGGTGTTTTTGTTTGTTTTTTTACGGTTTTTTAACAGGATTGATTTTGATGGGACGTGTGGAGATGGTGGGTGTTTGGAGCAGAGCGGATCGAGGAAAAGGTAAGATTTTTGTTTTTTGTTGGTGGAATTCTTGTCTGGTTTGGTGAATGGTGGTTTGGACTAGGCGGCTTAGTGTGCAAAGTCGAATTGTGGTATTGGAGTTTGGAAATTGGGGTGTTTTGAGAGTTTTAAGGTGGATGAATTATCATGTAAAATTTTATCTTTCACGTACACGGTCTTCATATTCAACTTTTTTGTTATGTTAAAAGTGTTAGTGACTGTGAAAGGATGTTGGGGGAGAGTTTTATCGGCGTTGAGAACAGTTGTTTGTACTTCAAGGTTTATACTGGAATAGATATTAGATGATTGGATGGACTTAAGAGTGTCATATGACAATGATGAAAGGTCTTCCATACGTTGAGCTTTTCCATCCGACTGCGTTGTATGGCATAGAT
This sequence comes from Triglochin maritima, assembly GCA_963682175.1. NCBI lineage: Eukaryota > Viridiplantae > Streptophyta > Magnoliopsida > Alismatales > Juncaginaceae > Triglochin > Triglochin maritima. The sequence continues at coordinate 7,789,140 of OY821791.1, read as the reverse complement.
GATTTATTCTGTTAATATGCTTTTTGGTAAAGAATCTTATTGGGTTGTAAAATGGTAAAGGTATTGATCATAGCCTCATAGGGTATTTTAGAACTAGTACCAGTTGGTACTTCAAGAGTCTAGATTGCGAGTTAGTGGACAGTCGCAAAAGCTTCCAACTGGCACTACAATGTGCAGGAGGTTAAGTTATTTCTCGTTCTGTTCTATATCTAGAAAATCTCAAGTTTCTCCTATCAGATAACATCTTATAGCTGTAATATTCACACCTTGATTGGGCTCTTCGTTATCTCAACCATGATTATGAAAACTTTGAAGTATGATGAACCAAATAAGCAAAACTTGTCAATTTTAATTTTAGCAACATGTGAAACTTGTACGAGTTAATTGGTAATAAAAGCCGTAACTTCATTATTTTTCTTCACTGTCTTTGACCAGTTGAAAACAATTTTTCTAAGGGTATTTCAGTTGTTGAATTTGCAGGATGAGAAATGATTCCTGCACAGGACCTAAATCTAAAGCCTGTCGTGAGAAGATGCGTCGAGATAGGCTGAATGACAGGCATAACTTTCTTTCAGCTCTTTTTGAATATTATTGATGCTAGATACACATCATGCATATTGACACACCCTGCATATGGTTTTGTTTCTCTGATTGATCTTATATGGATGAGAGATAGTGAAGTTGTTTGTACATAATGCACATCTGTTTTTTCCCTCGTAGATTCCTTGAACTGAGTGCAGTTTTAGAGCCCGGAAAACCACCCAAGTCTGATAAAGCTGGCATTCTAGGTGATGCAGCTCGAGCCTTGGTACAGTTGAGAAACGAAGCTGGAGAATTGAAGGAAGTCAACGAAAAGCTCCATGATGCAATCAAAGATTTAAAGGTATATAACTCATCTATGCTTTGTTTATTTGGCAATGGACCAATTGAGCTAGTTTGCTTATTTCAATTTTTTAAATTTGAATAGCAGGCAGCACCCATCGATGTAGTCGATATAATTTCTTAACCATAGCCCTTTGCCAACCTACACTAAAACTCACCACATGTTGAAACTACTTATTATCTGGTCAGCACTTTCCAGACCCATATTCAGAGTACATTTCTCTTTGATTGCCACCACAGTGACATACTATCTTCATGGATAATGTGGATGTTAATGTGCTATTCTTAATTTGTATGTTCAGTAGATGTCTTTCATAGGTCTTGGATTGGAGCCATGTAGTCTTGTGTATTTTCCTGTCAATAGCATTTTCCCTTTCCCAGAAGGGTCAAATGAAGCAAGTTATGTGTGTGTGTGTGTGTGTGTGTGTATACACACTCTTATCTTCTCATCTTTATGGAGTTTGCAGGAGGAAAAGAATGAATTGCGTGATGAGAAATTGAAGCTGAAGACCGAGAAAGAGAGGTTGGAGCAGCAGGTCAAAATGCTGAGCTTGCCGGCTGGTGGATTTTTCCCGCATCCTGCCACATACCATGCCGCAGCAGCAGCGGCGGCTGCTGCTTCCTTTGCATCACAAAACCAAGCATCAACCAACAAAACTGCTGCATTTCCATATCCTGGTTTACCCGCTTGGCAATGGATGCCTCCTGGGCAATGGCTTCCTCCTGCAGCACGAGACACCGCGCAAGACCAAAAGCATGTTTCTCCTACTGCGTGAGCATATGCAGTCGGGGCCGTCATTTTGCTAATTCATTGTCAGCATTGTTTGTTCCATGATTATGACAAAATTGTTCTGGTCATACTCAAGGTGATGACCAACTAATTGGTCAAGAAGTGAGGTCACCTTTTTGAAATGGTGCCAGCGTTTTGCTGTTCTATTATTAGCATGGTTAGTTCCATGATGAAATCTTGTACTGCTCAAACAGATATATTTCACCCCCTTACTAAGCCATTTTAAGGTACATATTCATTGTTTGCAAGGTAAATGAAGGCCATTCCTGAACATATATACACATACAGGTGGTGTTGCTTCCTCTCTTTTTCATTACCTAAGACGATGGTGTGGTATGTTCTATGCATGTTATCATGCAATATATGAGTGACCATACAGTGTTTTCTTGGTTCAACACATAGCTTGTAATGAAATTAAGCACACGGCCATAAAAAACCAGGGGGGTAATTGGAGGATGCCATCAATTACCTTAGAATCAATGCTGACAGGAAAAAAAACTATGTATTTTTAACTTGACTTGCAATGCTCAACATGAAAAGGATTAAACAAGAACGAGATGCCATATTAAGATGTAATTTTGTTGGGCAAATGTCTTTGCTGGGGGGACCCAAGCCTGCAGATAGAGTTATTGCTGAACTCCACAAGCAATACCAACCAAATACCAGTTCCATTTCCAAATCCAAGCCTGAACGAATACACAACCATTGAAATTGAAATATCACAAAATGAGACACCCACACAACACAGCCAACCACTTGTCCTTCTCCACCACACAGATTCCTTGGAACTCACTTCATGCCACGTCCACTTCACAACACGATTTTTATTTTTATTTTTGAATATGGTTTCAACAACACATGAGTTTTGTTCATCTCTAATTCCCAGTTCTGTTCCCAAACATATTCTTTTACGGTTTTGGATCTCAGAAGCTCTCCCCTGCTGCTGCTGCCCCTCCCATATGATCTTCAGGCGTGATTTTTTCCCTTCCTACCTTTTATGGTTCTTTTAAGTTTTAGCTCACTTTTTTTGTTCATAATCCTTTTGGTGAATTAAAGAAAATCGTATTATTTACTCAATAAGAATGCAATTTTGCTTGAACAAGCCATTGCTACCAGTCTCTTACTCAAAACTAAGGTTTTTTATAGTAAATTAGTAATGGAAATAGAGTTGTTCGTAAACTTTAGTCATTTCACTCTGTTTATTGGAGATTAAATTCACCGAATTTCTCTTGAGATTACTAGAGATTAACTTTAGTCATTTTATTCTGCTTGAAATTTGCTCCTCCAATCTTTTGAGATTACTTGTTGGGGCTTTTACTGTGACAAAAGTCGATAACCCAACTGTTGAATGCCAAACTCAACGTGCGTAAAGGTTTGGTATAAAATGTATTCAATTTCGAATAACATCTAAGGTATTATAGTTTATTTTTAAAATGTTTCTCACGAAAGTTTGATGTGGTATTCCGTATTTCCATGGGAAAAATTGTGAAATGAGCCAATGACCTAAAAGCTTAACATGGTTCTACTGAAAGAATTATGAAGTTCGTTAGTTAATTGCACGACTATTTTAGTTCAAGATGGAGGGCTTTATATCCAAGATTGTGATGTGCCTTCTTCATGCGCATTGTCTCCTTAGTCCTTATCATGGCGTCTTTAATCGTTTTGTTTTCATAATGTAAAGCCTTTTGTTTTGTGGTTTCTTATTGTTGGTTAGACTCGAGGGCATCTTCTTTATGACTTTATAATTATGCTCATTGCTGTTTTTCGTTTATATACTTCTCTCTGTTTTGTGATGGATTATTCTTGATAGCGATCTCTTCAGATTGCAGTATAGGACTGCTTGGTTAATGCGATTTCTGAATTCAGGTGATGGCTAACATTATATCAAGCCATTCTCATAAACTTCCATTTCAAATATTCGAAAACCCACCGAGGTGCATTTCGAATAAAGCAGCATGTTTTGGGCATTCGGTCTTTCTTCATTCTTCCGGTGGAACATTATTTTCTGAAGGCAATGTTTCTACTAGAGACCCAGTGTTCACTAAAGATAGGTCGAGTCTCTTAAGAGCTGTCACTAATGGTAATCGAGCTGGTGATGTCGGGGATGATGACCAGGGCAAAGAAAATGGAAGTGGGGAGGTACTGCAAGATGTATACACGTTAGCTTTCAGTTTCTTTAAGTAAGATTCACTTGGTGCTATTTCCAAGCATTCTGTTATCAAATGTTTAAAACAAACTGTAAGAAAATGTCAAGCATTAGTGTAGTTATTCAGACATTTGGACACTCATAAGCACTGCTCTGCGATTTTGTAGGCAAATTCTAGATTATCGCGTGATGAGTTGGAGAGACTTGTAGGAAAAGATGATTCAAGCTTTAGCGGATTAGATCTTGCAACACTTATTAGGAAGAAGTATGGTAGATCTTATGATGTCCAACTTATCAAGAAGGTATTATTTCCTAGCACTACCTTTTGGTATCAATATATATTAGTCAGAATTATTTATGTTTGCATCGCTTTATGTCGGATTTCTTTTTATGTTGGATTATATAATTTATATCTATCCTGTCATCTTCAATAAGAACTTGAAGTTCTTGCTAAATTGCATGTCAAGAATGCCTTTTCTTCTTTTCCATAGCCCAAGTCAGGACATATACCAAATCTTCTATGCTGCAGTTTTCTTTTTCCTTAGAATTCGTACAAAGTGATTTTGTTATGATTTACAACCTACATGTAATGAAGAAAACTACAGAATGTGCCTTGAGCTGGGTGTAACTACGTGGTGACTTAACGAATACAGTAAGTGCTTTCTTACTTCATAAGTTGGCTATGACTTGCCACAACGACATCTTCTGAATATTAGGTTGTTAATTTTTTACATAACTAGCAACGTAGTTAAGAATCAAAATTTTTGGATTGCTGAAATACTTCCTCAATTATAAACTTAGCACTGTATCAAGCTTATTTCAACTAGTTCAGTAATGTTATTGTTTCATCGGTGCATTTTTTTTCCTTTTCTAAATGTGAAAAATGTATCTTATTGTCGATCTGCTTTGCTACATGTAGGAATTCATGGGAAAGAACCTTCTGGCTTTGAATGTGATGTGGAAGTACAGGGAGCAGGTAACAGCTTCTTTACATGGTCAGAGCCATAGAAGTTTTTTTTTATCGAAAATTCATATCATACAAGGAGCAATAAAGTGTATTTGGCAATAGGTATTGAAAATCACATATTTTAAAAAATATAAAATCTCAAACCTTAATCTCAAAATCTAGATTTTAGTTTTCTTCGAGTGTTTCACCAAAATCTTCTATCTGTTTGGTTTGCTAGAATTTTATCAACTACTTAACATGGAATGTATTCATACCCTTGTCGTCAATATAAACTCGCTATGGTATCTCATCATGCCTGGTTTGGCATGGTTGGATAATTTTCCGGCAAATGAAAAAAAATAAAAAATCTGCTTCGTCTTGTACAGACTTGGCAATCTAATATGAAATTAAATTTCAGACCACTTTTGTAGAAACTTGTATGGTTCAGATTTTAATATAGAACAGAGTTGTCAAATTTTCATCAGACTTAAAATTCAATCAAATACACCCTCAGTTTGCAAATTACCATGGCTTTATGATTTCCATTCGATATATTTTCTTTGCTATAAATCAAGCAAAAAATTTGATTTGTAAAAAAGTGATAATCTAAGCATTTGAAGAAGAAAAATCTTTCAAACACTACAATTTGACAACTCTTCATTCACATCGGGATCCAGCATTCCTTGGCAACATTTAGAAACTTCACCCATGACTATAGATTCAGCAAAATCTGTACCTTTTCTGGATACTATATTTTATCTATTAATTTCAGAGATCATTTCCATTGACGGAAGAAGAATATATTTTAAGGCTTGATGATGTTGCAAACACATTGAAATGCTGGGGTGCTGTCTCACATATCAGAAACAGCCTTGAGAAATCGAAGGACCGGCCACGAATAGGGAAGGTAAAATAATGAGCCCTTTCTTGTGTTAAGTGTGGAAACTAGACGAAGCGCTCTTGCATATCTATTCTTCTAAGATTGTGTCCATCATCTTACATGACTTCTGCCCTAAAACATATGGTAATTGCCTAGCATTTATTGAATGTTTTGCATACTCGATTCCAGTCGGTATCGTGCAAAACATTTTTCATTTATACAATGTTGATTATTACTGGTTTCTGTAGACCACTGAATTTCCTGAAATAAAAAAACTCATTCATTCTTTCTTACATTAAACAGGAAAAACACACTCTTAAAAATCATTAGTGTTTTATTGGTGCAGGCTGTGAGCATTTTTATTGACATGGACGAGTCTGGAGGTCGCTCCAACGAATGGATATACAAGTAAGCTATCCAAGTTAATATTCGATACCATGGTCGGAGGGACCATATACTCTCTCTTCAAAGGTTCGGTTTCAATCCATTTTAGAAAATCACACCAAGATTGGCCTTGTAATATTCTTTTGGTTTACCCATCGAAGAGTGAAGACATGATATACATTTATATGTAGATATTCAACAACGGATGACTAGTAAGATGTGAATTTGCATTATTATGCATGTGTACATGTCTTCCTAACCCTTTAAATTAATGAAATTATTGTTTTTAATAGAAGTATCTCTTAGTAAACTTTCAAGAAAAAGCTAATCTATTGCGTTACTGGTCGAATCTCTTTAAAATGACATTATAGGAACAAAGAAGTACTGGCCACTTTTACGTTCTTATCTGAGAGGCGATGTGTCTTTTACTATTTACATTTTACATTGGTTACAATTTACAAGTAAAACTAGAATGGTAGGGCTTCATGGGTTGAATTAGAAATATCAAACCGTAAATAATAAATGAAAAAATAAGGTTGCAAGAGGCCTACAACCATTTTGGTTGTAGCACCACATTTTTCCATACTTCTTGGTTATTTTTTTCTATGAAAATTTATATGCGGGATATACCATATATAAGGAACATGTGGTAAAAATTTCAGATCGAATAGATCATCGTAAAACTTAATTCGAACACGTCTAAATTTAGCAAATTTTAGTTGTTCAAATATTAGTATTTTAAATTAACGGTGAAATTAACTTTAATTGACTTAAAAATTTTATATGAGATAATTGACTTAAAAGATAATAATACATGTGATTAAGTTCAATTTTAAAAAATCAACTTTGAAATGTCTTAATTTTGAATGTCAAAGTCAAATTTACTATATACGATCCTACAAAACTAGTGTCAATTATAAACTATTCCGTTGCATAATGACTCAACCCCTCTGGTGAGAGATCCAAATCCTCTCAATTAGGAGTAGGTGAGGGAAATTTTGGGAGCAGGCAACCAATCATTTTCCTATGCATGATTGCATACGTACTCACAGACACCTCCATTATATTCCAAACCAACTCTTGTTCCGTTTCAACAAAACAAAATCAACACCTTACAAAATTAGCGGGCCCAATAACTTTCCCATCCCACCAAAGGAACTCGAGTGAGAGTCGAATTAGTTAATTTTTCGGTAAAAATTGAATGCATCCAAACATTATTACAATTGTTGGAGTTTTTTAAAACAACTTAAAAGTTCACAAAAATGATTTTTTTTCAATTTTTTTAAAGTGATACATTTTTATTATGAATATTTACGATATTTTTCTACTTAAAAAATATTTAAGAGGTTAAAATTGACTTTTCACGTAAAAAATCAAAAACTAAATGGGAGACAAACTTTTAGTTTTTTTGTCTTGAATCTTTAATCAAATCACTAAGGAAACGTACCCTTAACTCCCACCCAAATCAACCCACCTTCAACTCCACTTACCAATGGCATCACCGCCACCGTCGCCGGCGACGAACCCCCGCCCCACCGTCCTCCTCATGCCCCCCCTCCGTCCCACCATCGAGCAATCCCTCTCGACCCACTACACCCTCCTCAAACCCCCCGACTCCGTCCCCACCCCGTCCTTCCTCGCCTCCGTCGCCCCCTCCGTCACCGTCCTCATCTGCACCTCGAACAGCAAAGTGGACGCTCCCGTCCTCGACCTCCTCCCTTCTCTCCGCTGCGTCGTCGCCACCTCCGTCGGCGTCGACCACATCGACGTCGCCCAGTGCCGACGCCGGGGGGTTGCCGTCGCTAACGCCGGGAACGTCTTCACGGAGGATACGGCCGATTTCGCCGTCGGGTTGGTGGTGGGTGTGGTGAGGAGGGTGGCGGCGGGGGATCGGTACGTTAGGAAGGGGAGGTGGAGTCGGGATGGGGAAGGGGAGTTTCCTCTTGGATTTAAGGTAGTCACCTCTTTAATGTTTCTTAAATTTTTAATCTTGCTTCGTTAAACGTCCACATTGCTTTCTATTTTTGGTAAATGTTGTTATTATTCTCTTATATCCTTGCCTTCGTTCGTGGCTTGTAATGATTCCTTGTTATTTGAAGTAAATGGCTTTACTTCCCTAAAACCCTACTTAATTAAACTATCCTTAAGCAATTAACAATTTCCCCCTTCATCACTCTTGGTTAGGGCTGTAAGCTTATGTTCGTGCTCGCTAACTCGCTCGATTTTGCTCGCTCAACAACTCAGCTCGATTGTTAATGAGTCGAGCACGAGCCAAAAAATCCAATCGGGAAAATAAATGAGCTGAGTGAAATCCTACTAAATCGTTAGCTCGTTCACTTGCTCGACTCGATTGCTCGTATATATGCATACGAGCATATATCCATATACATACACTACAAATATACATATATCTATTTACCCATTACCATTACAAAATTTAATTATCCAAATACTCATTTACCATTTACCATACCATTTACGTTGTTATTTAGATATATTTTTTCTACTGGGAAATTTGAGTTGATAAGATATTAGTGGAGAGGAATATGCTAACATAAAGATGATTTGTTATAATATCACATCAATGTTGTTGCTATATTTGCTAGGTACTTAATAAAGTCATAATGTTGTGATTTTCAACAATAGGATCGGTTGAAAGTCATGATATTATGATGACTCGTGTGAACTAGAAATTAACAAAACGAGTCAACGAGCCAAGCATGCCCACGAGCAAACTAGTCGAGCCGAGCGGCTCGCGAGCCAGAAACGAGCAGAGCGCGAGCGCAATTTTCCCGCTCGAACCGAGCCACGAGCCGATCCAAAATTAAACGAGCGAGCCACGAGCCAGTTTCGCTCGCTCGAAACCGGCTTGTTTACAACCCTACTCTTGGTTTGTAAATGTAATTATAACGTGATCTTTGCATCTATTTTTTTTGCTGCTGCAGTTGGGTGGTAAACAAGTTGGAATAATTGGGCTCGGAAGCATTGGATCGGCAATCGCTAAACGGCTCGAGGCTTTTGGCTGTGTCATTTCATACGTTTCGAGAAAAGCAAAACCATCTGTTCCCTACACGTTCTTCTCAAACGTCTGTGAATTGGCCTCACAGAGTGACATTCTGATTGTATGTTGCGCGTTGACGGAAGAAACGAAGCACATAGTTAATAGAGACGTAATGTTAGCACTGGGAAAGAAAGGTGTCATCGTTAATGTCGGACGTGGAGCTCTGATCGACGAAAAGGAATTGGTGAAATGTCTAGTGGCAGGAGAGATTGGTGGTGCTGGTCTGGATGTATTTGAGAATGAACCTCAAGTCTCACCAGAGTTGTTCAGCTTGGAAAATGTTGTTCTGACTCCTCATTGTGCTATGTGGACACCCGATTCTATTTCAGGCCAGTTGGAATTAGTTCTGGGAAACTTGGAAGCTTTCTTCTCCAATAAACCCTTGCTTTCTCCAGTTTTAGACTGAGCAGACAGAAGTGGGCACCATATGTTCTGCAATCACACATGGATCGTTAAAATTGAACTTTTTTATTCTTAGGAAAATTTTCACGATCTGCATAATGCTTCTTATTTAAGATGAAGTTCTCATATACCCTGAGAAAAATGGTACTGTCAAAATATTTCGTACTTCAACTTGTAGATGAATGATCACAAGCAGTACGTGCTGCATGCATCAAGTTGAACAAGTTTTCTGGGGCACTTCATTATTAGTAATCCTCGTTTCCAATTAATGAATATACTGTGATTGTAGATTTCCAGATGATACCAAACAAATTATAAGAAGTGTATCTGAACTTTGAAAGGATGCTTTTACTACAAATGGCCGCCCGAAGTATCTCGCTTGGGTTTTTTCTGTCACCCCTATTATTAATGTAATTGAACTAGTTTTCGGAAAAGGATTTGAGGTTCTGAAAACATACGAATAAGACTAATGGAATTCGATTCGCGATGTTGGTTATCTAAGGTCAAAAAATCTTCTAATTGAGTTACTTCGAGTTGGTAAACCACCTTCTGTTCAAACCCTTTGCAAATTACAGTACACCAACAACCCACTTTTCTTAACCAAATAAATACAAAACCATCCTAATACCCAAGTAATAACCCATTGATCACATCCTTACCCTACCCCAACCATTTTGGAAATATTGTATCATATTCGAGTACGAGTGCAAGGTGCAATTAACCCTTTCAATAACCTACATTTGGTTGGAAATAAAATAGAATTCAGCAAAAACAATACGGTGGTTTTTGTCGTTAATCCAAAAGGCAAAAACACGCTGTGGCCGACTCAGTCATCCAAACCAAACCAAACACACACCATTTCCAAACCCACACTCCGATGGCATCACCACCGTCGCCGGCGCCGGCGGAGAACCCACGTCCGACCGTCCTCTTCATGTCCCCCCTCCCGTCCTTCCTCGAACGTCCCCTCTCAACCCACTACACCCTCCTCGAACCCCCGAACTCCACTCCGACCCCGTCCTTCCTCGCCTCCATCTCCCCCTACGTCACTGCCCTCCTCTGCCCACCCAACCGGAACGTAAACGCCGCCGTGCTTGATTTGCTTCCGAACCTCCGCCTCGTCGTCGCCACCTCCGTTGGTGTTGACACCATTGACGTCGCTGAGTGCCGACGGCGTGGGGTTGCCGTGGCTAACGCCGGGAACGCGTTCTCGGAGGATACGGCGGATTTCGCGGTCGGATTGGTGGTTAGTGTGATGCGGAGAGTCGTGGCGGCCGATCGGTACGTCAGGAGAGGGAGGTGGAGTCGGGAAGGGGAGTTTCCTCTTGGGTCCAAGGTTTCACTTTTTTTAATATTTTTTTTTTTTTGAGTTTGGTATGCTTGAGTATTTTGTTTTGTGGGTGATAAATCCATTGGGTTCAGTTATGTGTTCGAAATAATATATGGAAGATCCGTTTGAAATAGAAACTATATGCTATGTTGGTTTTTATACGTGAAAATGTGTCGGTTGATAGAACGATAAATAGGATGCTAAGCCGAATATGATTTGAAATTGTTCTAGAATTATCTATCACGGTTTGGTTGGTTTTTGGATGGATTTTGATTATTATTATTATTATTATTAGCGCTTTTCGTGGAGATATTACAAGTAACGGAATTGAGCTACTTTGTTCAAAAGTTGGGAATTGTGCCGCGATTTTGAGTAAAGATATATGTATGGTCGTCGAACAACATTGTTTTGGGTTCATTTTAGGACTTGGCTATTTCAATTTTCAGGATCTGCTAGTTGATTACTCAGTTGTTATTTAGTATTATCTATTGTTATTGCTGATTTTTTAAACTTGATCTTTTGGGTGCTACAAGTTATGCTTTTACTAGGAGTCAAATGTGATTGTTATTGGGTTCTCCTTTCTCACATCACTTTTTTATACGAATAAGAATCATATCCTCTAATCATTCATTCAATAAAATGGCGCAATCTGCATTATTATGGAGTATCTGATCCACGATGTCCAGAATATTATGTTTTTGGTTCGTATGTTAGAGACTACAAACAACATTGAGTTATTGATAGCTGAAACCAGAGACACCCAGCAGAGAATCTTGTTGAATAATCATAAATAGGACTGAAAGCATAGAATTGTGGACTCTACCATCGTGTTGAATTGTCGAATAATCATAAATATGAAAAAAATTATATCTGAAAAAATAAAATGTTATGATGGCTTCTTGAGATTATCATTTAGAAATACAGTTTGCATAGATGTTTCTTTAGTTGAAGGATCTTTTAGTTGAAGTAAGTTTGTATCTTTACTCTCTTTCATGCACATATATAGGTCAACGAATAGATCACGGGAAATTAATAAATTCGAACTCATTTGGATTCTACAGTTATCTGCCTCTATGAGGATCTTTCCTTACTATTTGTTGTTATCTCAAAACTATCCTTTACTGATTGACAATTGTTTTTCCCTTAATCACCTTTGTCTATATCACCCTGATTTGAATCTACTTTTGTTGTCTCTACAGTTGAGTGGTAAGCAAGTTGGAATAATTGGACTTGGGAGCATCGGATCTGAAATCGCAAAACGGCTGGAAGCTTTTGGTTGTACCATATCATACGTTTCTAGAAAAGAAAAACCATCAGTGCCCTACAAATTCCTTCAAGACGTCAAGGAATTAGCATCACAAAGTGATGTTCTGATTGTATCTTGTGCGCTGACCGAAGAAACAAAGTACATAGTTAACAGAGATGTATTGTTAGCACTGGGAAAGGAAGGTGTTATCATCAATATCGGGCGTGGAGCTCTGATTGACGAAAAGGAACTGGTCAGATGTCTGGTTGAAGGAGAGATTGGTGGTGCTGGTTTGGATGTGTTTGAGAATGAACCACAAGTCCCACCAGAGCTGTTTGAATTAGACAATGTTGTTCTGACTCCTCATAGTGCCGTGGTGACACCAGAATCAATTTCAGGTCTGGTCCAAACAATCATGGGAAACTTGGAAGCTTTTTTCTCCAATAAGCCACTGCTTTCTCCAGTTCTAGACTGACAGACAAAAGGTATTATGTATTGTACAATCATACTTGAATAATCAGAAGTCATTTTTGAACTTTGTAACTATGATTAATTTCACAATTTGTGAAATTTCTTACCCCAAAGGAAGCTATCATATCCCCGTAAAAACATGGTATTACTGTCGTATAAAATTTCTTTCTTTCAATATAGAGGTGAAGGATGAATGACCAGAAAAGGAAATGATAACTCCATGTAAGTTATGTTTGATGAATCAACTTTAGCAAGCTTGTTTGGTCCTTATTGGTGACCCTTCATTTACAAACTAAAGAGATTAAATCCATATAAGATGCATATTTATGTTAATCTTAGGTGTTGCAGTGCTCTAGAAGCTTTGAATTTTTTTTGTTTTTTTTCTGTTTCTCATGAATCGGTCTTCCTAAATTTTGAGGTCCCCAATGTTCTATATGTTGAGGGGAGAAACCTCCAGAGTTAAACAAATTGCAAACTCTGTATTTCTATTGAATGTTACAAATACAACTCATACATACGCATACAATATTACTACTGGACGCGTACACACGGTACACTCACTCTACAAGACTCTTTCTAGTGGTGAGCCAAACTGCAATTGCAGAACAAATAAAAACTAGTTTTTTTTATTTTTCTAGTTATTGATTATTATTTTTCTATTTGGTGGCCGTATCAGGATATAAAAGGAAAGTGAGCTGAATAATAGAAAATTTGAAGATTGGTGGTATGTAATTATACAAGGATGTACAAAGGCAATCATTTGTTCTGGATATAAGCAAGTTGTTCTCGACCTAAACTTGAAACTACGATTGAAGCTCTTTTCTCCAATTGGTCAAGCTTAATTCCCCATCCTCCGTCATCTCCATATCATGAATTTTCAAGTCTTACAGTCCAACTCTCCACCTGGAATAATTTGTCTTATACAAAATCTTACTTAAAAAATATGTCATATTCGTATCATGAATTGCAAGTCCACGATCCTCCAACTCTCCACATGGAATCGTCTGTCTTGTACAAAACTATAATAATAAAAATGTCATATTCGTATCATGAATTTTAAGTCCACAATCCTCCAACTTCCCATCTGGAATCACTTATTTAAAAAAGTTTCAGACCAACAAGAAGTCGACGACACAACAGTCAACAAACAATCTTCTTTACCATCTAACCCCAACCAGACAATGATAACAACATGTTCACATTAATCAAACCCCTACCAACTCACCATCTGCTTATGCACACACAATTATCTCCTAAAAAATGAAAACTTACAAAACCACCTACTAATCACCATACTTAATTAACAATGCACCCACACAAACCTCATGTCCCAACTCATTCCTTGTTCTAAACCATATAAAACCATGTAAAATCCGAACTTTTTCCTGATCCCAAAACCACAACACCATGGAGCTAACAAGCAGGTCAAAGGAAGAAAAATTGCAACGTCACTACCCATTATCCTTCATTATCTCACTAATCCTTGCCTTGATTCTCATTGACCCATTCCACCTTGGCCCATTGGCCAACCATGACTACAAGCCTGTGAAGCACAATGTTGCACCATACAAAGACGTTATGGAGAAGTGGCCAAGGGATAACCAGAGTAGGCTTCAGGGTGGGAAGTTGGAGTTTGTGGGTGAGGTCTATGGGCCGGAGTCCATCGAGTTCGATCTTGACGGTGTTGGGCCTTACACGGGCCTGGCTGACGGTCGAGTTGTTAGATGGATGGGGATTGATGTTGGGTGGGAGACGTTCGCAATTGTCACTTCTAACTGGTTAGTTGTGATCACTACTTAATCTGATAGTTAGACATGACTCTTGTAATATGGAGTCCAGAGATTAGTCTGTCTATTTATCTAGCTTGCACGCACTTGTTGTTTTCATTTGAAAGGCAACTTGTTTACTATAGTAGATTGATGTCATTACATGACTCAATTTAAACTTCATTTCGTTAATGTTTGAATATTATTTGTGAGGTTAACTTACTGATGCAAACTCGGCTTATACCGAGCTTAAATAGTCAAGATCATGAATGGTTGTCACAATAGCTTTGGATTGTGTTATGGGATGCATTTAAGAGTAAGGCCTCAATAACTTACACGAAATGTGTTAAAGTTCAAGATTTTATTTCAACGGATAACTCATCGAATTTACTGCTCCTTCCCAACTTAGTGTGACAAACCCTCCTCAATATGGTAGCAAGTCCACATCTTTAGTATAGAAAGTAGAACAAAAAAAAACATAGACATCAATCACATACAATTATAAATTAGTCAAAGTGAGTCTACAGATGTTGGAATTATATTTGCTTAAGATGATGTTGATTCTATGGGTTATGACGGTTGAAGGACGAAAGATTGTATCGGTGGTGTTGACTCGACAACCTCAAAGCAACATGAGAAAGAGCATAGATGCGGTCGACCGTTAGGCCTGCGATTCGACAGGAAGACAGGCGATCTTTACATAGCAGATGCATATCATGGTCTTTTAGTAGTTGGCAGCAATGGCGGAATCGCGACACCACTCGCAACACACGTGCATGGCCAACCGATTCTCTTTGCCAATGACTTGGACATCCACAGCAATGGATCGGTTTTCTTCACCGACACAAGTACAAGATATAGAAGAAGGTAAGAAAAATGGATGTTGCCAACTGATTGTGAATTTGTGATCGTCTTTCTTTCGTTAACTGGTTTTGGAATTTGCAGGAATAATTTCATTATATTGCTGGAAGGGGAGGCAACTGGAAGGCTACTGAGGTTTGATCCTTCGACAAGAACAACTCATGTTGTGGTTGCTGGATTGCAGTTTCCAAATGGAGTTCAGATAGCAAAGGATCAGAGTTTTCTGCTCTTCACAGAGACCTCCAACTGCAGGCATTTTTTCTTCTTTAAATTCTCTCTCTTTTATTTTAACATTTAACGAAGGATTAATTCATGATACACTGGAACTTTTGCTTATATTATGCCGACAATATCGACAGAAAGATGCATGTTATGTCAAGTTAACCAACTCTATACCGGCCGATTGAAGTAGAACCAATTGATAATGTCAGTGTGGTTTCCAACTGAAAACCGTTTGGTTAAAAGTGGATTGAGTCGTGATCTTATAAGTTGTAAGAATAATCTAAATTGTCCAATGAGATAATCTTCTCACGTATCATAATATGAAGATAAAAAAATCATACGCTATGTTTTGCCAAAAAAATCCCATAGTCAGACTTATCGCGCAAATGAAGCTAAAATTTTGATTGTTTGACACTCAATTTCAGAGTGATGAGATACTGGCTGGAGGGTCCAAAGAATGGCCAAGTCGAGGTTTTCGCGAACCTGCCAGGATTTCCAGACAATGTGCGCGTCAACGACAAAGGCCAGTACTGGGTTGCTATAGACTGCTGCAGAACATCAGTGCAAGAGGTTTTCTCCAACAATCCATGGCTCAGAAGTCTATACTTCAAGCTGCCCATGAAAATGAAATTCCTAGCTAAACTGATTGGCATGGAGATGTACACCGTCATATCGCTATTCAATGATGAGGGAGAGGTTGTCGAAGTGCTCGAAGACCGAGACGGTGTTGTGATCAAGTTGGTTAGTGAAGTCAGAGAGGTGGCTGGAAAACTATGGATAGGAACTGTTGCTCATAACCATATTGCCACTCTTAGTTATCCTTAGGAAATGTTATGGTATGATGATGCCATTTTTGTAGAAATGGATGAGCTTAGTTCTAGTAAAAATGTAGTATGATATTATTTGTCAAAAATTCTTAACAGAGAATTAAAACTTGTGAACACTAAGTTGCAAGTCTTTGTTAAAAGCTTATAGATCTTGGTAGTATATAGGTTTTGTTGTTTCAGATTGGCATTCTAATAACAATAACTTGGGGCCTCTTGCTACATTAGCAGAGAGTCCAACTCTTTCGTGATCAATTAGCATCATCCCAACAACTCTGATATTCGCCAGGATGCTGTCGCCATCCTTCAGCAATATAATGTGGTGGTTTACAAGCAAAGCCTCTAGCTGCTTTTGAAGAGCCAGAAAAAATGTATAATGTTCCTAAACCTATGTAGTAAAAAAAAATTACTTGTACAATCATACCGAAAAGAAGAACGATCAATGGCTTTACATTAGAGGACTGGAGAGTGGAGAACCATCACTAAAGAAAGAACTACGTTCAACTTCAAATTTCACTAATTTTTCCATATGACAAAACCTTCCCGATAATCAAAAGATCTGAGATTACCCATACATATACATATTGATAACGTAGGAAAAAACATAATTAGCCCACAACTTTAAGTCTGACATACAAATTGATAGCATTAGGCAAAATTTAATAAGCTAACAATGCGAGCTGTAATAGGCTAATAGCCATTTCTGCTAAGGCAACATCGAAACAAAATTAAAATGGTGTTAAATAGACAGCACATGAAAATCAAACCAAATTAAAATGTGCTCAAACGTTAGCTGCTACAGCTAACAGAATATCACAGAACTAAAGCGGGAAAGAACTTATATCCGAAATGCACGCATCATAATTCACAAAACATTCATGGCTGATGGAATTCAAGTAGTCAAGTATTCAACTCATGAACTCTTGTTGAGGCTGTCATCATATCATCATAAGTCTCCCTAGGATTTACATAACTAGCATCAATTGTATTGGTTAACTCAAATCCCTGTAAAATGATTAAACAACTGAGACACAACCTGTTTGAAGTTCTTTGCCCCTAACTGAGATATCAAGTCCAGCTCCATCAAGACTAGCCTTTGGTCTCACGATACTTCATATATATACTAGGAAACACCTTAAAGAGGAACTAACGTACACCTACAGACGCCATAAGATCCTCATACTCAGCATCCGTCTCTGGTTTTCCTGCCCCTCCTCTTCGTGCATCCGGCTTCTGTAGAGGTGGTGGACGAATTGATGTCGGCAAGAAAGGATTGTAACTTTGGTGTCCAGATAGACCTGAAGGAACCATCTGCTGATTACCTACTGAAAGGCCCATTGGTTGGCCTGGCACCTGATTTCGAGGTGGCATCAAAGGTGATGGTCTCATAAGTGGTCCTCCTGCCATATTTGGCCCTTGAGATCCAGGAAAAATGTTTGGAGGCCCTCGCAGATTCATTGAAGCCAGAGGAGCAGCATTCATAGAATTTGGAAAATGTGGAGGCCCAGATGGTAACCTGACATGAGCTGGATTTCCAGAAAGGCCATGTTGATCAAACTGATTAAGATTCATACGAAGGCCGGTTGCACCCAGTGGCATAAAAGGTCGTGCTTGATGCAGTACTGTAAGCAGTTGGGGAGTGTTCTGAGTAAAAGGCCCCTGTGGTGCAGCGGGTGGAAATTGAGACCTGTTTTGAGGTAATGGTGCACGATGTATGGGTGGAGCAGCAGGTATTTGAGATGGAATCTGTGCTGCTGGTCGATAGTTTGATCCCATCATTGGCATTTGAGCTGGAACCTGTCCACCTTGCTGGTTATTTAGTCTTGGTGAAATCAGAGGAGCTCTAATGTCAATCGCAAGAGGTTGAAAAGTGAAATCCCCAGAAGTTGGACGTGGAGGCTTCATCAAAGAATTTGCAGGCGGATAATTGGGAACACTTCCAGAGTCGGAACCAAGAATGGGTGGCATTGGAGCATGGGGACGCGACATAGCTACTGATGCGGATTGCATTGACACTTGAACTGGACCTGGCCCCGTGACACTTGCTAATCCATAATTTTGAGATCCCAAAGAGAAAGACCATGGTCTAGGTGCTGCTGAAGGTACAAAGGTTGGCTGCTGAACAGATGCAGGAAATGAATCTGCAAAGAAGACGCTGTTAGCTACTCAGAAATTTGAACAAGGTTAGATGGAACAGAAGAAAATTAAGGTAGCATATTAGGCAATGGTGGAGATATACTTTGTTGTGGAGATAATAAAGGAATGGAACTCAGTGGAGCACCAGAAAAGGGTCTCTGTTGTGGCAACATGGGAGAGATCATTTGGGAGTTGTTTGGCCTCATAGATGGTGAAGTAGCAGAAGGTGCACCAGGCCAATAAGATGAGCGTTCAGCCAATGATAGAGCTGGAGATCTGATGGAACTTGAATTGGCAGGAGCCAATGCTACAGGTTGGTTCCCAGGAAAAGGTCTAGGAGATTGCATTGGTCCAGCAGGAGTCACTTGGGGACCCAAAGGAAACGATGATGGTGGGTTAGAAACAGGATGTACTGGCATTGCAGGGTGAGGAGACTGGGATCTTTGAACTGGTACATTGGAGTTGGGATGAGGGAATGCTTGATTCATAGGTGTAGCAGGGTGGTATCCTCCAAAACCACCTGGTGAATTTCTTGGAGCTGAAGCAAGTGGAGGTTGAGTTCCAAAACTTGGAGGCATATTAGAGGGATTCATGGGAGTTTGTGGGAATCTGATAGAGTTGTTGGGCATCGGAGAAGGTGTGAATCCAGATGGAGGCTGTAATGGAGGACCAGAAGAACTAATAGGATACCAAGAACAAGGATATGTATGATACTGTAAGGACCCGAACTGTGCAGGTAGCACTGCAGCAGGTTGATCGAGGGCAGGAATTGTCATCATATGACTAGTGGTCAACGGTTTTTCACCAGGATCATCTGCAGAGTTATCACCTGTTGAAACAGCTACAGCACTACCCTATAAGCAAAGTCAAGTGATGTAAGATGTTATATTTTAAATATGATGCAAAAAAATTACCAACACACTATTATTGATTGCTTTTTCTTTTAAAAATGACTTACAGAAACTGGGGTGACTAAGAGCTCAATAAGTGCAACGGCAGCGTCAACTTTATTGTAGGTATCTGCAGATACATTTACATAAAGTTCCTCGTAGGCAGTTTGAGCCTCACTTATATCTGATCGAGTGACTTCACGCTGGGGTTGGTGGCCAAAACGTTTGCATAAAGTGAACCAATGTTTGAAATAACAAGCAAGAAGATAGATTCCCCATTGTTCGAAGAAGAAAAGTAAAATACTCATAAAGATTCAACAACTATTAAATTTAGTCACACAAGCAACTTAGAAGAAAGTATTAAGACAAAGTCACAGAGTGCCAACTACCGAGCAGACCAAACTACGCTCAACAAGATCATAGTGCAGGATGGAAAGCATTGAAGGATCCGCAAAGGTGAGGTACAAGTTGATATAACTCTGAATGTCAGCATCTCAATTACTATTCAATGTTCAGAAACAACTAATCTAGGGAAGCTACAAGCTTATTTTGGGGAGCAAACAATTCATGATATGTTCATAATTTCAGGTCTAATTTTTTTAATTTTAGGGAAATACAATCCATATAAGCTATTATTACGAGTTAACTTCTCAACCAGTTAGCCTTTCATCCACACAATAGATCCAGAATCCAAGACAAGCAAGCAATCCTGATATAAACTTAGAGTTAGCTGATGTTACCTTCTCCTTGGTGCCTGACTTTATCCCATAAACTGCTATTTTAGCTCCAGTTTCCTGGAGATAAAAGAAAATATTAGTCAACACTAAGAAAAATGCTGCACGCATTATTTAGTTTGCAACGTTGCAAAGTGCGAACAGTGAAAAAAAAACAAGTTTCTTACCTCCTCCAGCCGCTTCAGGTTGTTGCTTTCAGATCCTAGAAGTAGTCCGATAAAATTATATTCAGGAAATCTTTTAATCTGTTAGAGTTAAAAAGAACAATAGAATGAGGTGCCAGATGAATAATATAATCAACCAAACAAAAGTAATTGAAAGGGCATCATGCTACCTAGTATCTCCTTAGTCATCAATTGAATAAGCAGATCCTATTTAGACAAAGTCGTGACAAAATCGGGGGTTTATTTACTTCTGAAATTCAGCCATTACTCTAGCTTGTTACAAACAAACATTTAGAATAGGAATCTCAAAAGTAAAGTGATTTTTTTACAATAATTCAAAAGCAGAAATTAGCTCTCAGAATCTCAGTGAACATTAAACTAAACTGCTACTCTTCTGGACATTAGAATGACTTTTTAAAATAAATATGTGAACCATTTCATTCGTCCAAATTGTCAGTTTATTTAACCGTCAGCTCCACTTTTTTCTTGACTTAGAATCTGCTGGAAACAGAAAAAGTCATACACATATTTGCCGATTCACATGTGCTTCCAATGGTACACGGAAAGCAGTTCATGCTACAAGCACTTTTTTACAATACTTAAATTCATGTTTTTTCACAAGCATCTAATAGTTGTTGAATCGGAAATCTTTGAAAAAAGAGATACAAAAGCCTTATGTGATCTGAAAACATCAAGATCCAGAGTAGAAGTATTACTATAGAAATAATATGGAATTTTGGTTTTTTAAACCCACAAGTTGGACAATGGCCTGTTGCATTCAAATCACAAACATACAAAAACCTTAAATAATCAGGGCAAACATGACGAACCAGAGGAAAGTATTACTATAGAAATAATAAGAAATGTTGATATTCAGAACACACCGGAATTGGGACGTTTTCCTCTTTCATTAGTGGTTTATGATCAGGTGGGACCTTGAAATTAGGATTCAGTTGCAGTATTTCACCTGAAGAAATGGGGCAAAAAATTTAACAATGAAAAAATATTTCATATATTAGTTTTTATAAAACCAAGAGCATATCAAAGCAAAGAAAATAATGATGCCAAAACACTGAAACAGTACCGATGATTTCTTGCTTTTCAAGTTCCAATTGTTCCAAAATCTGGGGCTGTACAACATAGGTAATCATAAATATTAACATATATCACAGGGACTTAACCAGAAAAACTGCACAGAGCAAATAACAATAACACTGTGGAATATGCAGCTATATGGCTGTACCTCCTCGGCCTTCAAGTCTTTTGCAGAATCATGAGTTGAAGACAATGTTGAGGGTCTTGAGCTTTCTCTTCCAACCTCCAAAGTTCCATTTTTCAGCTGCTCGGTTATTTGCTCCAATCGAGTCTGCTCAAAAGTTGTTCCACCACACAGGCAGTAATATCACTTAATGCTACCTGGAATGGGAAGCTTCCCATGTAAAAATATAAAGAAACACACAAGCCCCTGATATTGTGGTGAAAATAAAGCACTCAACAAATTATTGCACTGCTAATTTTCCATCTAAAGAACAGGTTACTCATAAACAAAGGCTAGATACCCTTTCTGTAGTACAAATTTTAAGGCTAAAGGTTTCAACAACTAAAAGTGAGTAATGAAAAATGCTACGTGATAGAGAGGGGCATCAGAAAATCACAAAAATGAGACATCAAACGGAGCATCAAATATGAAGTGAAAGAAGAAAGTTAGGTAGGACAGGTCAAGCACCTGATACGCCATGATCCTTCCTTTCTTTACACCAATGTCTTGTGTCATATCAACAGCCCATTTTGTTTTCCTCTGTACGTGTTTGTTAACTTCTTCTTTAGCAGTGGTACCAGACTCCAATTTTGAACCACCTCGAATGGCAGGAACTAAGGACCCCAACAATTTATTCTTTGGTATCACAAACCCAGTTTTTGACCCAAATTTAGAAACTTTTGAACTGTTTGATGAAACCATATGCTGCAGCTGGGGTGATTCCACCACCGGAGATGCATCAACTTTGGTGGCCATATATACCCGACTCCGGTGCAGGTGTTAATTCTGCTTTCAGAACAAAGCAAAATACATTTAAAGGCTTAGGCATTTAGGCGTATTTCTAAAATATGTTTGCCAAAATCACAGTTTCTGAACTTGTTGCACTTTCTATCTATCCAAGTGACAAAAAAATTGTAATAATGAGTCTGACCCAAGATAAGCATCCAAATGAAGAACAATAAGAAATGAAAACGAAGCTCTGCAAGAAACATCTAATAGAAGTGTTAGATCAAAACCCTAGGCAACCAACACATCTATACTAAAACGTGATGCAACATACCATATGATAAACAAATGTAGACAACCTCAAACAAAGAGGAAGATAGCATATCTCCTAAAAAATGATTGCATAATAACTCTTGTCAAAATGAACATCAGATTTGATACTGCCAAAATAAAAATGATACGACTGCAACTTCATAGCAGATTTTGTGAGCTCTCAACAAACAAACCTCAATTGTTGCCAATTGGATGCAAAGAAATCCTAATTTTCAGATATTACAACAATTAGCACCAATGCTGGATAAAATCACACAACCATGCATGCTAATTCCAGTACCTACTTCACAAACCGAAAGGAATCTGGCACTTACTCACACAAGACCCTCCCTTACCCCCAGTATGGTGACAAGGTTTCTCCAGCATGGTTCGTCACCGGAGGTGTGGTGTCGATGGCAGAGCGAGAAAGGAAGAGTGAACAAGGTAGATTATACAAAAGGAGATCTAAATCGCTCCGGAATCACAATATAAGGAGATGGAACGTAATTATGTTAAGAAAACACTATAGACATGATGGCCTGATTGGTCTGAAACCAATCAAACTAGACAATTAGAAAAAGTCAGACAACTCGATCCGATTCCACCCTAAGCAAAAAATTCAACCACTGAATCCAGCTCCAATCCAACTTAAGATAAAACAATTTCACTGATGCAACCCTAAAAAAATTCTCCCCCTTCAACATGCAAAAAACTTCACAGATAAATTACAAAAGGCATATTTCACAGCAATTAGCGTTAACTAACACTAATATTTTCCCCCATTCGATTATAACACCACCAACATAACAAAAATCACCTCTTACTCGTCCCAAACCAAAACCTTACTTTTTTCTCAAAAAGAACCCCACAAATAATACACTAAAACTTGAAACTCAAGAAGGTTGTTGAACGAACTCAAACATCATCGCCAAAAGCAAAGAAATGCATCTCAGACACGGAATATAAGGGATTAGACGCACGATTCGAACCTAAAACACGTTTTCGACTGATCGGAAATGGAAAAACTGGAGTAACGAACCTAAGTTAGAGATGGCGGCTTCGGAGATGGGGGACGAGAGAAAGGGGATGGAGAGGATAACCAGAGAAGGCAGAATGGGTCTGTGTCGAGCCAGATGCATGAAGGGGTTAGGAAGTTAGGGTGTGTTGTTAAAAACTTAATACGAGAAACCGATGGAAGAAAAAAAAAGTAGTTGAATTTTATCTTATTTGGATAACAACTTAACCAGAGAATCGGAAGAAACTAGAGAGAAATGAGTACTCAACTTTCTCTTCTAAATTGGAAAAATATATGAATTTTGTCCATTCTTCTCAAAACGTCGTGAAATGAAATAACATGGTTAAAATAATATGATTTATTTTAGTAATATGATGTGTTGTTGTTTACCTTGAATATGTGTTTAAAGTATTACTACAGAAAAACATACGATAAGTCGACCGGAAGGAGTGTTTCGGTCGACCGAATGTGTGTTGGTTTGTCCAGCAAAGTGTCTGTCGTTTTTCGGTCGACCGGAATCTAGGATTCGGTCGACCGGGCACACAATTGGAGTTGGACAAAAGTTACTGTTGATTTTCGGTCTACCGGAACCTTGGATTCGGTCGACCGTAAACGTTCGAGGAGCTGGGAGAAAAGTGCATGTTGAATTTCGGTCGACCGGAACTTAAGTGTACGGTCGACCGATTATGCACCCGCGCAAGCCAAAAAACTTACTGTCGTTTTTCGGTCGACCGGTACTTCAATTTCGGTCGACCGTTTGCGATACAGTTATTGGATCGGTCGACCGTTTGGACCGTTCGGTCGACCGATTGGACCTAGTTCTGCCCACGTTTTGCATATTTCTCCACGCGATTTTGGTGCAATTAATACTTGTTTAGGCTACTATATAAAGGCAATTTCGTCCCTTTTTGTTTAAGGTTAATTCCTATTGTCCACTTTTGCATTCTAGAGAGAAAAGAGAGAGAGAGCATCCTTGTGATTCGGTGTGAGAGATTTGAGCCGGGTATCTCGTCGGTTCGTTCGCGTCTCCTTGTAAGCATCTCTTCTAATACGTTTCTCTATAGTGGATTTGAGTTGTGTCGTCCGTGGTTTTTCCCCATTGGGTTTCAACGTTAAATCTTGCGTGTTTGTGTGGTTTGGATTTTGGATTTGCGTTTTGTTCTCAAGATTAGCCAATTAGAATTGCCGATTTTCGTTCCGCTGCGTATTTGAGATTGGTTTTAATTCCTTACAACTGGTATCAGAGCTTTTTTGGTCCGAATTTGGGGATTTTTCATCGATCTTTGTCAAGTACTCATGGCAAATCATTGGAAAATTGAGAAGTTGAGCCGAGATGTCAATTTCGGTTTGTGGCAAGTCAAGATGCACGCAATTCTGGTGCAGCAAGAGGTGGAGGACGTTCTTGAGGGCTTGGACAAGTTGCCAAAAGAAATGTCCGATCAAGATAGGCAAAAGCTTGATCGTAAGGCGATGTCAACAATAAAGCTATCGTTGTCTGACGAAGTTTTGAGAGAAGTGTTGAAGGAGAAGACGGTTGCAAGTATGTGGAAGAAATTAGAGGAAGTCTACATGAAGAAGTCACTTGCTAGCCGGATTATCTTGAAGAAGAAGTTGTTCATATTCAAGATGAAGTCGGGTATCTCCCTTCAGCAACACTTGGATGAGTTCAATGCAATCATCATGGACTTGGAGAAGGTTGAAGTAAGGTTTTCTGATGAGGACCAAGCGATCCTTTTACTTTGCTCGTTGAGTTCTTCATATGATCACTTCGTGGAGACGATGATGTATAGCAGGACCGACATCTCTCTTGCGGATGTTAAAAACGCACTCTCCTCCAAATCTGATATGGAGAAGAGGTTTGATGGTTCTGAGTTGAGCAAAAGTGAGGCACTTGTTGCTCGTGGCAAGGGGAAAGAGAGGAGTTTCTCAAAGAACACCTCTAAGACCAAGTCGAATGACAAAGATATTATTTGTCATTACTGCAAGAAGAATGGTCACAAGATATCAGAATGTTTTAAGCTACAGAACAGAGAGAAGCAAAGGGGTTCTAGTAGTGGTGATCAGTCAGGTTCGAATGTCGCGGAGTCCGAGTCTGATTTTGTGTTGGCAGCTACAGGTTCTTCTGAAGCTTCCGACGGTTGGGTGATTGACACGGGCAGTACATTTCACTTAACTCCGAATAAACACTGGTTTTCATCTTATGAAACAATGTCAGGTGGAATGGTTGTGATGGGCAATGGTGACAGGTGCGAGGTTTCAGGAATTGGTTCTGCCAGATTGAGGACCCATGATGGCCTAGTCAAGATTTTATCGGATGTGCGACATGTTCCGGAGGCGAGCAAGAATCTGATTTCGGTAGGTAGCCTGACTGCAAAGGGCTACAAATTCAGTGGTGAGGATGATAGCTTATCCATCACCAAAGGATCACTTATTCTGATGAAGGGGAAGAAGCTTGGGCCCGGCAAGCTTTATATGCTTAAAGGAGAAACTGTTGTGGGTGACGTAGTTGTAGCGTCATCGTTGTCTGGTGAGGAAAAT
This sequence comes from Triglochin maritima, assembly GCA_963682175.1. Classification (NCBI taxonomy): domain Eukaryota; kingdom Viridiplantae; phylum Streptophyta; class Magnoliopsida; order Alismatales; family Juncaginaceae; genus Triglochin; species Triglochin maritima. The sequence continues at coordinate 7,763,156 of OY821791.1, read as the reverse complement.
GCCCAACTTTGGCATATGAGGTTGGGGCACATGAGCGAGAAAGGCATGACGGTGTTGAACAAACGTGGTTTGTTTGGAAGTCAGAAAATCGACAGTCTGGACTTCTGTGAATTTTGTATTTTTGGAAAGCAGAAAAGGGTTAGCTTCTCAGCAACTAAGCACACCACAAAGGCCACTTTAGATTATGTTCACTCTGATTTATGGGGACCTTCTCATGTTCCATCAAAAGGTGGAGCTCGCTACATGCTCACATTTATTGATGATTTCTCCAGAAAGACTTGGGTTTATATTATGAAACAAAAGAGTGATGTGTTTCAGAATTTTCAGCACTGGAAGGTTATGATTGAGAATCAAACAGGAAAGAAGATTAAGGTTCTTAGGACGGATAATGGTTTGGAGTTTTGTTCCACAGAGTTTAACGATTTCTGCAAGGACGAAGGAATCATGAGACACTGAACCGTACGTCACACGCCACAACAGAACGGAGTAGCGGAACGTCTGAATCGAACTCTCTTGGAGAGAGCTAGATGAATGCTGACCTAACTAAGGATTTTTGGGCAGAAGCAGTGTGTACCGCTTGTTATTTAGTGAGTCGTTCACCTCACACCGTTTTGGATATGAGAACACCGGAAGAAGTTTGGACAGGTGGAGCTTCAGATTTGTCCAAGTTGAGAGTCTTCGGTTGTCCAGCGTACGCACATATAGATCAAGGAAAGTTGAATGCTCGGTCGTTGAAGTGTATATTCCTTGGCTACGATTTGGGTGTGAAGGGTTATCGTTTATGGTGCAAAGAATCTCAGAAGCTCGTGGTTGAAAGAAATGTTGTCATTAATGAGCTTGCTATGTTACCTTCCAGGAAAGACACTGTTATTTCTACTCCCGTGTCAAGTGGGACTCCAGTTCAGGTGGAGCCACCGGTAGTAACTGCTGATGAGGATACCGGTGTGACATAAGGAGAGAGTTCGAAATCTGAGGAAGATGAAGAGTATTTGTTGGCAAGGGACAGAGAGAGGCGGCTGACCAAGAAACCCCGTAGATACGTTGAATCAGTCCTTGCATATGCTCTTAGTGCAGCTGAAGATATTGGAATCTCTGGTGAGTCGAGCAAGTATTCAGAGGCAATTTTGGCACCCGATTCAGCTGCTTGGGTGGGTGCAATGAATGAAGAGATGAAGTCTCTTCATAAGAACCAAACTTGGAAGTTGGTAGAACTTCCGAAAGGAAAAAGGGTCGTTAGCTGCAAATGAGTCTTCAAGAAGAAAATCGAGGGTCTCTCGGATGTGAGGTACAAAGCTCGATTGGTTGCTCGTGGTTTTAGTCAGGTAGAGGGTGTGGATTATAGCGATATTTTCTCACCCGTTGTGAAGCATACTTCTATTCGTGTTTTGTTGAGTTTGGTTGCAATTTATGGTTTAGAGTTAGAGCAACTAGATGTGAAGACCGCTTTCCTACATGGAGAATTAGAGGAGCAAATTTACATGTCCCAGCCGGAGGGCTTTGTGGTCGAGGGTAAGGAGAATCAGTTCTGTTTGCTGAAGAAGTCGCTTTATGGGTTAAAGCAGTTACCTCGACAATGGTATAAAAGATTTAATTCTTTTATGGTTGGACATGGGTACAACATGTCCCCGTATGACTGCTGCGTTTACCGAAAGGTATTTTCAGATGGTTCTCTTGTTTTGTTATTACTCTATGTAGATGATATGTTGATAGCAGCTAAGGACAAGTCTAAGATTTCTGAGCTTAAAGAGTTGTTAAAAGCTGGGTTCGAGATGAAGGATCTCGGATCAGCAAAGAGGATTCTAGGTATGGAGATACGTCGCGATCATACATGCAAGAACTTGTTTCTCTCCCAGCAACAATATATTGAGAAAGTCTTGCATCGTTTTGGCATGGAAAATGCCAAGTCTGAAAGAATTCCTCTCGCTGCGCACTTTAAGCTTTCGGTAGACTTGTGTCCCAAGAAGGAGGAGGATAAGGCATACATGTCACGTGTGCCTTATACTAGTGCAGTTGGCAGTCTGATGTATGCTATGATATGCACTCGACCAGATATAGCTCAGGCGGTCAGTGTGGTGAGCCGCTATATGTCGAATCCAGGAAAGGAGCATTGGTCAGCTGTGAAGTGGATTCTCCGGTATCTAAAAGGTACAACTAAGCTATCTCTGAAATTTGGTCGATCTTCGTATTCGTTAATGGGGTTTGTAGATGCCGATTACGCGGGAGACCACGATAGACGAAGATCTATGATTGGTTATGTGTTTACTGTTGAGAGCACGACTATTAGCTGGAAAGCGACGTTGCAACACACTGTTGCTTTGTCTACAACGGAGGCAGAGTATATGGCAGCGACTGAGGGAATCAAGGAAGCTCTTTGGCTGAAAGGTTTATTTGGAGAGCTTATTCCATGTCAGAATACAGTGGTTGTTTATTGTGATAGTCAGAGTGTCATTCGTCTGACTAAGGATCAGATGTACCACGAAAGGACAAAGCATACCGACGTCCGTTATCATTTCATTCGGGAAGTTGTTGCTGAAGGAGGTGTGGTGGTGAAGAAGGTGGGCACTGAAGATAATCCGGCTGATATGTTGACGAAGCCAGTTATTTCGACTAAGTTCATGGTATGCGTGAACTTAGTTGGTTTGAGTTCTGAGTAGGTGGAGCTAAGACGACGACACAATGAGGAAGGAAGTGTTCCTTCAAAGAGTTACATGGGCTATTCAAGGTAAAGGTGGAGATTGTTGTTGTTTACCTTGAATATGTGTTTAAAGTATTAGTGCAGAAAAACAGACGATCGGTCGACCGGAAGGAGTGTTTCGGTCGACCGAATGTGTGTTGGTTTGTCCAGCAAAGTGTCTGTCGTTTTTCGGTCGACTGGAATCTAGGATTCGGTCGACCGGGCACACAATTGGAGTTGGACAAAAGTTACTGTTGATTTTCGGTCGACCGGAACCTTGGATTCGGTCGACCGTAAACGTTCGAGGAGCTGGGAGAAAAGTGCATGTTGAATTTCGGTCGACCGGAACTTAAGTGTACGGTCGACCGATTATGCACCCGCGCAAGCCAAAAAACTTACTGTCGTTTTTCGGTCGACCGGTACTTCAATTTCGGTCGACCGTTTGCGATACAGTTATTGGATCGGTCGACCGTTTGGACCGTTCGGTCGACCGATTGGACCTAGTTCTGCCCACGTTTTGCATATTTCTCCACGCGATTTTGGTGCAATTAATACTTGTTTAGGCTACTATATAAAGGCAATTTCGTCCCTTTTTGTTTAAGGTTAATTCCTATTGTCCACTTTTGCATTCTAGAGAGAAAAGAGAGAGAGAGCATCCTTGTGATTCGGTGTGAGAGATTTGAGCCGGGTATCTCGTCGGTTCGTTCGCGTCTCCTTGTAAGCATCTCTTCTAATACGTTTCTCTATAGTGGATTTGAGTTGTGTCGTCCGTGGTTTTTCCCCATTGGATTTCCACGTTAAATCTTGCGTGTTTGTGTGGTTTGGATTTTGGATTTGCGTTTTGTTCTCAAGATTAGCCAATTAGAATTGTCGATTTCTGTTCCGCTGCGTATTTGAGATTGGTTTTAATTCCTTACATGATGTTATATTTTTTATATCTCTTTTAACTTATTTGTATAAAAATAAAAGAAAATAAACATAATTTCTTTAATCTTCTTTTTCTTTTATCCACTTATTTTCAATTCTGTACTTTTTATCTCACATTATATTAGGGTCCACAAGTCTGGATTAGTGGTGAAAATGGAGCATATTGAGTAATATTCATATTAGTATCCGTGTAAAAGTATGAATATCGATTGTCAATAAAAATGTGAATAGTATATGGTGTGCAACAGAACTCACTGGATACTTGGATAGTATCACTGATTCAAGTTGTAATCAATTAAAACCAAACTCTGGATCCTAAAAGTTTGTGTCCTGATTGTCGGCTTGATTCTACACGTGTGAATTTCTATTACACATATATGGTTCGTTAATTCGATTAAAACTTTGTTGATGTGCATGGGAAAAGGATTGTAGCCTTGTGGATTCGTTATGTTCGTGAGCGTGTTGCTTTGGAATTGTTACGCTACAGACTGCGTGTTCCGGAAGACTTGCTTGCAATTTTTTTTATCAAATTAATTTTTGTTGTTGTTTGGGAACTACTAAACACGTCGCCCCAAAACTACTTAAATCATCCCTTAAAATTACCAAATTGCCCTTAACAATATATTTAATACCTATATCGTCCCGTGTCTTTAAACAAGGTTTTTGACTCAGTTTTACTAACATTCCTAGTACCAACACCACGAAAATGTCTGGCGAAACACCTAGATCAGGCGAAGTAACGGAGACGGATTTTTTTTTCCGACTCGGGCGTCTGGCTAAGACGCCTGCACCATCGTGGAGGCGTCTGATACCATTTGTAACGTCCCGAGCCCGGACAACTGCTCACCCGCCCGAACCCGGTGCGTTAAGATACGATCCACGATCCTGACCGCTGCGCACTCTGATATTTAAATCCATCTGATAGGCCCATAATTAATCTGAAAAATATAATCAACAATTTGTGAGCTCGACAGCCCGCAAGTACCAACCATCAATCAATCAGAATCATAATCATGTGGAAAATAATACAGAATATGACATTCAGTCAATAAGCACAATCAAGAGACATGCATCACAAATAAAATGCATGCATATCAATTTGAAACCCCCATTCAGATTCGACCACATCCTGTGCTTCTGAAATCTATCAATCTGTCAGACGCACACCTGGTAGCTCCACACTAACGACAGGCAGCCCTTTCCTCTCTCGGGTGGCTCCACGCTGTCCGTTAGGCAGCTCTTTCCTAAGTTGCTCTGCTAGAAACATACACACGGTCACAAGACATGTCGACCGAAACACCACCATGCAATCATATGCATATCCATAAAATCAATATTAATGCTCAACATGCATGCAACTACGAATATCAAGAGAGACAGACATGATATGAAACTGAAGAATAACGAATCAGTACTTGCCTCAAAATCTCCATCTTTTTCTTCTCAATATTCTTCTCAAAATTTCATCTTCTCCTAAAACCACACAATCATCCAACAATCTTAATTAGTCCATTAAGATATTTGATTATTACCTCAACTAAAAAATTCAGGATATTACATGTATACACGGGTAACATAATAATTATTGTGTCAAGTTCGTGTTCTGACCCAATACACAATAAAAACATGATAAGAGTATGAGTATATCGTGTATTAGGTATCTTTAACAATTTGTCGTGTGAATCGTGTATGTGTTGTAGGGTACGTCTGTTTGGATCCGCGAGAGTTGATGATGACGTGAGTATTATTTGCAAAACCAATCCAATGCAAAAACCTACATCCAAACAACATTTTCCTCTTTATTATGTTGGTGGGGAGCTATGTATGACTCCATGAGTGAGTGGATTGTTGTGGCTTGTCCATATAAAAAAGAGTCGAAACGTTGAAGGATTTTAGCACTATTTTGCGTTTGCGGGGTTTTAAACTTTTCAACCCCATCACGACGCCCAATAGGTATCAAAACAATGTCGTGGTTATCATGTATTATTTTGTTGTGTATGTTTCAGGTAACAGAAGGCAATAAGAAATTATATTTTATCTTGTTAAGACAATAACCATTATGTTTTGCTTATATATTTATCCTAATACGATTCCTTATCGTGCAGTGTTAGTGTATTTGACGTAACCTTATTATTTGTATACAAACACCAAACTAAGAGACCCTTAATTGGTGTTTTTTTTTGGGCACCCGAAATGTCTTCTCTTTAACGGGAGGGTGGTTTCGGGGCAGAACCGTCCAAGTACTTTTTTGGGCGGGTATCTACTTAGAAATTTGTCTGGCGTCCAATTTAGGAGTGATGTGGTCCTTCCAGATTGTTTTTTTTTTCAAAAATATTTTAAATTGTTTTTTCAAAAATATTTTTTATGAAAATATATTTTTATTTGTTTATATATTTTTATTTTTTTTGACATTTTTTGTATTTTACCTGAAATTGATTTCAAATGAAGTGAGACGAGCCATAATACATAATATAGAACGCTTGAGATATCGGGCGCCGTTAAGAGCATCATTAACGGCGCCCAGGCAGTTCACGGGCGCCCTGCTTTCTCTCTCAGCCACGTCACCTTCTCTCTCTGCCACGTCAGCACAAACCAACCCCCTACAAAATCCTTAACCATTACCCAATCCACCCAATCACGCTACAGTATTTGTTGTCACGTCATTATTTTTATTCTTCTCTCCAAAACTCTTTCAACAATCAACAAAATATATTAATAATCATTATTGTAATTATTTAATATCAACAATCATTCGTTTTTAATTAACATTTAATTAATAAATACGAAAATATTATTAAAAATTAGAAAACCACATTACATAGTACATTAACTGGAAATTTAGAAACTAAAACTAAAAATACATGCTTAAATACTAAACATAAATACTAAACTTCAAATACATCAAGACGCATTTCCTCCAAAGTGTTGTCATATATTGTCGATCAAATCGGCTTGAAGGTTCAAATGTGTGGTGCGATCACGCACTTGATCTCTCCTTCTCAAGTACCTGGTAATATCCAATACACGGTCAGTGGAATACCGAACCGCGTCGTTCACGAAATTTCCAGGTTGATCCTCAACAAATTCGTTCCAATCTCCAAAATTACCGAAGGAATCACGTTCATCCTCCACTATCATATTATGCATTACAATGCAAACTGTCATTATTTTGTTAAGTACAATCTTACTCCATGCAAGAGATGACTTCTTCACTATTGCGAATCGCGCTTGCAAGACTCCAAATGCACGTTCTACATCTTTGCGTACTGCTTCTTGTCGTTCAGCAAATAACCTGTCCTTCGGTGTTTGTGGATGAACGATGGACGGAATGAATGCTGCCCATTTTGGATAAATACCATCAGTAAGATAATATCCCATATTATATCGAGAACCATTTACCTCAAAATTCACAGGTGGAGCTCGTCCTTCCATTACGTCGTCAAAAACCGGAGATCGTTGCAGGACATTTAAGTCGTTGCATGAACCTGGTGTGCCAAAAAACGAGTGTCATATCCACAAGTCAGCCGACGCCACTGCCTCGAGAACAAGAGTGACATTGCCACTACGCCCTTGATATTGGCCCCTCCACGCAACAGGGCAATTTTTCCACACCCAGTGCATGCAATCGATACTTCCCATCATGCCTGGGAACCCACGCTGCTCACCAACTTCAAGTAGTCGTGCTAGGTCATTTGCATTAGGTCTTCGGAGATACTCACCGCCGAAGTTGTTAATTACACCATCGCAAAATTTCTCAAGTGCATTTCTTGTCGTGGATTCACTTAGCCAAGTATTCGTCCACCTCATCAGCCGCAACACCGTACGCTAGCATACGAATCGCCGCGGTACATTTCTGCAGGCCAGAGATGCTCATCCTACCGGTGGCGTCTGGATTACGTTGGAAGAAGACATCAGACACCTCAATGGCACTCACAATGTGAAGAAATACATGCTTTCGCATCCTAAATCTTCTCCTGAAAATGTTGTCAGGATAAACAGGGTCGTTAGAAGAATAATCGGCAATCAAACGGTTGTAACCAAGCTCCCTATCTCTATCTGGGTTCGAAGTTCGCATTCTACGCCTCTTAGGACGTTGGTCCACCACTTGGGAGACATACTCCGTTAAGGAGTTCAACACTTGGTCGTAAACTTCGTCATTGGATGTTGAAGATGATGAAGACTTCCAACTGGAAGAGTTATCGGGTGAAGACATTGTTCGTAGATGAATGAGAGAGAACCAACCAGGAGGGGTACATTTATAGTTCTGAGAAGTAACCTACAGTACGCGCGCGACTCACAAAAGACGAGACGATTGGATCGAGGCTTAGACTTCTCAAGCATCGAGGACCTACAGTACGCGCGTGATTCACTAAAGACGAGACGATTGGATCGATGCTTGGATTTCTCAAGCATCGAGGACCTACAGTACACGCGTGATTCACTAAAGACGAGACGATTGAATCGAGGCTTGAACTTCTCAAACATCGAGGACTTACAGTACGCGCGTGACTCACTAAAGACGAGGCGATTTGATCGAGGCTTGGACTTCTCAAACATCGAGGACCTACAATATTTCGTATTCTGTACTTGTATTGTATTTTGTTTCCGAAGTGTATATGTATTGTATTTGTATTTTGTATTTCTTAATTTATTTATGATTTTTTTAAATTTTTTTATATCTAAGTAAATCATAAAATTGTTAATTAATCATAAAATATTTTTTCAATTATTTTGTAATACCTAATTAATTAAATTTCATTTACCTAATTAATACATTATCCTAATTACAAAGAGGAATGCTCTAACGACGGTCCAAAGGAAAATAAAAAAATCACAAAACCCTAACACCATTCTGTCTCTCCCTTCCAAAATGGCCACATCCATCTTCTCCACCCCCAAACTCCCCTGCAAGCCCCTCCTCCGCCTCCTCTCCACCATCACCATCGACCCGGAGGTCAAGCGCCTGACCAAATCTGGCCACCTCGCCGACCTTGAGGCCCTCCTCGACTCCCGCAAGAACAGCCCCGCCATCGCCGACGACTCTTTCGCCGCCTCCCTCATCGCCTCCTACGCCTACGCCGGCCTCCTCCCTGCCGCCGACCGCACCTTCCACTCCCTCCCCGACACCTCCCACTCCGCCGTCTCTCTCAACGCCCTCCTCCACTCCTACAACCAGGCCTCCCTCTTCTCCCGCGTCCCCGACCTCTTCAGGTCCCTCTCCGAGAAATACTCCATCGAGCCGGATTTCGTGTCTTACGGGATTCTCATCCGAGCACTTTGCGCGGGCGGAGGGCCGGAGAAGGCGTTCCCGGTTTTGAAGGAGATGGAGGAGAAGAGCGTCGAGGTCACGGCGGTGACTTACACGCCAATAATCGACGCGTTGTATAAGAAGAAGAAGGACAAGGAGGCTGAGGAGGTGTGGGAGGAGATGATCGGACGCGGATGCGTCCCCGATGTCACGGCTTATAATGTGAAGGCGAATCAAGCTGCGCGCAACGGGAGGATCGAAGACGTGAAGAGGGTGTTTGAGGAAATGGAGAGGGATGGATTGGAGAAGAGTGCTATAAGTTATAATCTGCTTATTACTTGTTACTGTAAGTGCGGGATGTATTCCGAGGCGAAGAAGGTTTATGCGAGTTTGGAGGAGAATGGGGTTGTGGGGAGTGCGTCTACGTATAGGAATTTTATGTACTTGCTTTGTAAAGGTGGGGAGGTCGAGGCTGCGTTCGAGGTTTGTAAGGATGGGATAAGGAGCGGGAAGATTCCGGATATCGGGCCTTTGGTAGTGTTGTTGAAGAGTTTGGTGAAGGAGTCGAGGGAGAAGGACGCTAGATGGTTGATTGAAATGGTTAAGGGAAAGTTTTCACCGGGGCAGTTGAGAGAATGGGAAAAGATGCAGGACAAGATTGGGTTGAGTGTCGAATAGGAAAATTAGATGTGAGAACTGAGAAGTTTTTCGTGATACTTCTCAATAGGGTGTGATCTGCTGCAGGATGGGATAAATATGGCAAATGTGGAGTATTGGAAAAATAGCCGCTAATTTCTGTGTGATGTTTTTGAATTGGGCTGCTCAGCTGGACATGTATGCTGGTGCTGCTAGGTGAGGTGAGTGTTCACTTGCTCTCATTTTTTGTTTATGATATATGCAGGTTAACTTAGCATACACTGCCTTTCGAAGATCAAATTATTGTGTCATTGCTAGCTAGTCATGTTTCTGAATTGAAATGGCATGGTTTTTTCCTCGGCCACTGAGAACACATTGAAATGGTATGGCATGTTTCTGGAAAATACAATTTTGGACAGTTTAGTCCAATTGTTTTAATCTGAACGTTTTCAGTTAAAATCATGTAGTTTTCAACATCAATGTGAATTGGTAATTTGCATGATATAATAATGTTCTTTTTTTCATTTCATACTTCTGAAACTCCTCTTATATTGGGCAACAGTTTGTTCCTATTAAAATTCTCCTTGCTTGTATGAGCTAAAAACTACCATACTTAGCTTTAGATTTGCTAATTTGTTAAATATTTTGCCTTTAACAATTTTGAGAATGTTCTGCCTTGTGCAACATTCCAATGCTTGGTATATACAACACGTTGGAGGAAATGTGTTTTATTATAGTGTCCAATGACTCAAATTTGATCATCGTAGAGTTTGAGTTAAAAGATTAATAGTCAATGTCTGGTCAACTGATGATATATTTTATTTTCTACTGCGTGAAACTTTATAGCATTTATGCTATTGGTTCTCATAAGCTTTTTATGACCATGAAACTTTATAGCATTTATGCTATTGGTTCTCATAAGCTTTTAGGACCATGAAACTTTATAGTATTTATGTTATTGGTTCTCATAAACTTTTTATGACGATTCTTCGTTAGAAGAAAAAAAATGTTCATTATCAGTTGATTTAACATTGATTATTAATATTTCAATTTGAATTTTACTTGATTTGACTTGGACATGACAAAATCATCTAACATTTTTAGATGAAATGTAATAATCTTGAAGTTTTTTTTATTTATTCCACTCTTCTATGTCTGTGAATGGCTGAATGCTTTTGTACAGGCAACTATATGATGACAAATTGAAAATTTCACCAAAAAATTTCTAAGCTATAAAGCAACTTAACTCATCTTTGACCATGATTTTGAAGATGAAATAATGGACAAGGATAGAAGTAGCAAAACCACCCAAAGAGCTTGATATGGGTATCAATTTTCTTCTTATTTTCACTAATCCATACTAACTCCATCGAAATTATCTACATGCAGGAGATGTAGCATACTTTGATTTTCCAACATTTTGCTGCCCGCAAGTGATTTACGACTATCAGGATTGAGCCTTTTTTTCCAAGAGAGCTGATGCTCATACAATATAATAATTTTATTTTCTAAGCTATATAAGCATCCTTAACGAGGCCAATTTACTGCACACAACACTAAAAGCAACTAAAGATTAGAGACTGATTTTACTTGCTGATTCATATTCTTAATTTTCGTGGGGAATCAAATCTTTAGTTAGAAACTACTATCTTTTTATTGCTCAGGTTGTAAATATGATATTAAAATTAACAATGATGACAAAGTTCATTCGAAAAGAAAAACTAAAAACAACATGATAAGCGCGCAATTATTAACTACTGTCGTGGGATTGAGCTGAAGTCCCACTATTTTGAGCCCACTAGTCTAAATGGAAATGATAAAACTTGTGTCATGCTTCTATAAGTCATTAAGTTGGCATAGATGTCTCTTTTCTTTTCACTAAACTCTTGTCTGATGTAATTTCACTAGTAAGAAGGTGCTAGATCAAATAGGACTGTTAAGTGGACAACTACCTATGATCCACTAAGCTTGATATTGCTACGTTATAATTTCTTTTTCCTCGACATGAAACATAGTTTCAATTCGGCCCTTGAACTATTATTGACAATTGGTTTTGGATGAAGATTTTCGAAGACAAGATGCCAGAAAATTTCGTGTACATTCCTCCTTTACCGAGTTTAGTTTGTTTTGTGCCAGTTTCAGTCGTTGCTTTACTTTTTTTTTGCCCAATATAAAAATAAATAAGCACCAAAGACATCTTTGCACGTCAGCATTTTCCCGTCCTTGTCTCCGGTGCGTCTGTCCGATCCTCTTCTCCTAATCTGAACAATCTAAAAAGTCGCATAAAGTTTCTAAATGTCCCACTTGTGACCTGGGGAGGATCCAGGTGTGAGCACGTGTAGCCAAGTGCCACCAGAAAATTGATATTGATTTGGAATATTAAACAAAATCGATGTGTGTCCATGCTGCCAACCAAACACAGTGTGACTTGTGAGTATGTGATCAACTCATTGATTGAGTAGAGAATTAAAAACTTATGAACTTCATCAAACCATTAGTGATTTCCGAGGTGAGATTTATTCTGGAGTGTGTTATACAAAGTCAAAAACCACACACTACATTTACATTACATATTATCTCATTATTTTTTTATACAAAACTCATTTTTTCTCCTAAATTTCACCTTCACTCAAAATCCCTAAAGTCCTACGACGTTCGGCACCGACGATTTCCTTGAACTCTACTCGATAAACGTGACTTCATTATGCCTTGACCTTGGTCTGTTGGTGACTTGCCATCCTTGGAACAAGTAAGCCTAGCCCGGGTAACAACACAACCGTCGTAATGAGTATGTCATAGCTTAACTCCAAAACCACAAACATCAGCATAGTCGTTGTAAAATGCTCTTGCTTCTTCGAAAGAAGGGAAAATCATCTCCTGCTTAGAAACGTTTAACGACATTTCTGTCTCGGTAGACATCTTTACAATTTCCATTTGAGTGAAAATTACTCTCAAAACGAAGAGAAATGAACAGAAAAAAGGAAGAAGTGACGGTCGTCATTCCGTTCATGTTCATAAACGTAAGTGCTATGGAAGATGAAACGTCAAAAAGAGGTATGGAGCAGGATTGAACGCCAAAAAGAATGAACATGTCTGATTTGGAGCAAGTCTGATTAGAGATGCATTAAATGCGACTTCCCCCTCTGCTAAAAAAAATTAAACTTTTGCTGAGCTGGAATTATCCAACTAAGCTGCGTTCCCAAGAGCTGCCAATAAACATTTTCCAAAAAAAAAACCCTTAAAAACCTGGAATCCTCGTTAGTCAATTTCGGTGTTCTCCCGTCACAAGTCACAACACCCAACCCACGCTTTTGCTGGCAGTTGCCACGTCCAAACGCACGCCCAGCAGCAACTTAGATCCAACGGCCAGAAACCACATCCTTCCCCTCTCCATCTCTGCCGGCCGTCCAGATCGCTGACTCAGCAGACCATTTCGCTCTCACCGACCCGAACGTCTCCTATAAATAACCCTCGCCTCTTCCACAACCCATCCCTGAAGCAACGTTGGACGGCGAAGGGGACCAAAAAGGTTAGGCGACATTTTGTTATCTCCAATTTCTTGGGCTTCCGTTTCCCGATTGTTTCGAGATCATCTGTGGATTTGTGTGTTTCGAAGGCGAGATCTCTCGATCTGGCGCAAATTTGCCGTTATTTTGGTTTTCTTTTTTGTTTTTCGGTGCGTGAGTTGGAGGATTCATGTTCGGTTTGTTATCAAAGATCAGATCCGAGATTTCAGAATTTTACTTAATATTCCGTTTTTGTTTGTGGATTTTGAAAGGAAAAAAGAAGTAGTTAAGTGTCGAATCCTGCCATTGCAATTCACACATGACTCTTTTTGATGGGTGATTTTTTTTCAAGTTGTAGTACGTTGACTTTATTTATTCAACTATTTTTCGTCCAAAAAATATGATTCTGAACTTTTTATTTACACATTCGAAGTTCTCAACGCAGATGTTGGTAACAGCTGTTTATTTTGAATTTTTTTTAAATTTTTTCCCGTAACTTTTCGCGTTTTTTACTCTTAAAGGAAGCAAATGTAATACTTATAATTTAATTTCTGACAATTCGAGAAGAAAATCGTAGTTGCTTCGGGTTAATTTAAGGTAACTAGTTAAATCAACTTATAACTAACGTTAAGAGTATTTTGACTTGTTTAGACGATTTAACTCTGACTAAAAGTTGCATATTGAAATTCTAGTCGGAACTTAGGGTCTAATTTTTTTAGGTACCTTGGTCTAAGATCTCTTATATGTTTGTATCAGTGGTAACTAGACCTGGTAACAGATTGGGCCGACCAGGTCCGACTCGTGTTTATCGTGCTGGTCCTTATAATTAATTAATTTTTAAAAAATTACTTAAAATACATCTAAAAAAATAAAATGTTAAAAGAATTCAAAATAAAAAAGACTATTTCACGTCATTATTAAACGGGAAAAAAAGAAATACTAAAGTCTGCGGCGTCTCTGACGCCCAAACTCTAACCCCACGAAACCCTAACCCTACCCACAACCCTGACGATCGAAGCATCGGGAGTCACTCCTCTTCGCTGGACTCTTGGTGTTTTGGAACCATCGCAAGGTCAGATTTTCGGAAATGCGAACTGCTTTTTAGGATTAGATTGATTTTAGTGTTGGTTGTGATTTGGGTGATTTTGCTGGTGGAAGCAATGGTTTTATGGCTATCACTCGGGTCCTGTTGACTGTTTTTCTTGTGATTTGGTATGAATGTAGTGGTCACCGTATCAGGTTTGGGGATTTGTTTGAAAATTTTAAGCCCCGTTGATTTGTTATTATAGTTTTAGCATGTGTTTGGAATGTCATTTTGATGTTCGTTAGGTGGAAGGAAAATAACATCTGTTGGGATTAGGCCCCCTGAAATATACCACATTTATCGTTCATGTGTATTTAACAAAATTAATTCACAAAGAAGCTAGATAATTCATGAAAGAAGACTATTATTTACATATTTGAAGTTCTAAACGCAAATGTTTATAAACAAAACAACTCCCCCATTTTTTAAAAAGTTTTTAAATTTTTTTTTTGTAGAGTTTTTTTACTATTTAACAAAGCGGATATAACACACATAAGTCTCAAATGAAGAATAAAAAATTCTAGTTGTTTTGTGACTAGTGAGATTTGAACATGCAACTTTTGGTTGAGGTAACTCCAAGACATTTAACATGCTATCTCACTTTAATGTAAGTATTAAAGTGATCTTGCACTTCAATACTAAGTATTTTGACAAGTCGAGATACTTGCTAGATTATACAACTTTGAGTTTCTTCAACCAAAGGTTGCATGTTCAAATTCTATTAGTGGGAAAGTAACTAAATTTTTGGGAGTAAGGCTTGTATATTTACAACTTCACATTGGTGCTAAATGACAAAAAATATACCACATTTATCATTCATGTGTGTTTTACAGATTTAATTTAAAATTCATCTTATATAATCTTTTACTTGTCAAATTGGTTACAGACTTACAATTCTTTCATATTCAAATGGGTTTTGCAAGAGAAAAGGTTAAGCGCAACACTTGTTAATTAGTATTTTATTTTCTTGCATGTAGAACCTTAAATTGACCTATCAGTTTGCTTAACTTTTGGGAAATGATACTCAACCTGACAATTCTGGGACATACTATCTCGTTCTAAGTTCTAAACTCTAAATACAAGTTCTGATTTGGATGATTTTTCATTGATCAAGATAAAAGGAAAAAAACTTGGTTAAATTTGCAGAATTGTATTGGAGTATCCACTTTCACTAACAGCCTACTGTAGTTTTGATTTTAATTGGCCTGTTTTTAATTTCAAAAACCTCTCACATGAGGGATAGGCTTTTGTGGGTACTGGAGTAGTTTCTCTAGTTTTGAAATTTAGACTTGGCATGAGTAAGTGGGTACAGAAGACTCGTCCTTAATCCATGATTAACTTTATCTTTAATTTCCTCTGCCTTTTTTAGATCTTTTTTTGTTTCCATATTTAGTTGAACTTTGTATCCTTAGGGGGCTTATTTTTGTTACCTTTACCTTTATTATTAATACAAATACAGCTTTCAAAGACACACACCCTTGCACTCAATTTTTTTTTAATCTATAATGCTTGGAGATAAGGTCCTAACCTGGCCATTGTGTGTTTGAATAACAAGGCCATAACTACAAAACCAGATGGTCAAAGCTCCTCACCATCGGTGTCTCGTGCTAGTGACTCATCCATCAAGCAACCTACTTAAACTCTGGCGTTCTCTTCCTTCTCTTCTTTCCACCTTGCCTACAAACTTGTTTTCTTCTAAGATAATTTTCTCACCCTGCAACCTTCTTGCCTCCTAAGTTCTAACCTTTTGCTTCACCTATTGTGTTACTATTCGATTTATGAATGCTGCCATTTTTCAAATTTGTAATTTTCTATTTTTTGAGATGTCCAAATTTTAACATGTTTTATTTATGGGTTTTACAAGTTTCAGACTATTAGCTGTCGAAATTTTATTGGAATTTATATTTACCAAAGAAAAAAATACCACTGAAATGTAATATCTAATAGTTGTAATTGTACTATGCTATACCCTATTTTACAAAGATGGTGCATCTTCAATCCATGCCATATCCATATCTACCTTCCTAGTATGCTTCTTGATTCATGCTTATTGTTCCAAATTACCTTTTCAAGTAACTCAGATGAAACTTTTGCTGCAGAAACCTGTCAAGATGAAGGGCACCACACTTCTGTTAGCTGATGAAATTGTTGTTCCTTTAAGCACAACTCTATCCTCGTTAAGAGATATTGGAGTCGTGGTTGACGAAAAGGATCTCCTTCTCATAACTCAGGCTTCAGCACTCAGTAATATTTAAATTCACGCTCCTTCTCTAGTCTAGACAAAAATGTTATGATATATTGTTGTGATAATATATTTTTGAGAACTACAAATGTTTTCACCGCTCAAAAAAATAAAAAAATAATGCAAACTTGTTCTTAGATTAATCTTAATTTCTTCGACTAGATAGCATCTTTGATTTCCATTTTCTTCTGAATGTTGTGTGGTGTAAGTTTTTGCATATTAAGTTGTGCTACCCTTTGTTCATCTTTTTATTTCATTTGACGAACAATTAGTATTGCACATGATTGTGAAAATAAAAACGTAATAATACTTGTACTTTTCAATTCATTTTTCTCTTTGGAATCCAGAGATGGTTCCAGGTGTACAGCATTTTGTTGGTTATACATGTGACCACTTATTTTCTAAATGAAATGTCCTTTTTCAACAGCAAAATTGCCAGCCGAATCAGCATCACTCGATACTGTTGTATCCATTGTGAAAACTAGTGGAAGCCTTGGAAATCAGTACCTTGAAGATCTCACCCGAGTTCTAAAACCTGATGGCTCAATTTTAGTACAAACGTATTTGGATTCCTCCGAAGATTTGAAAAAGGTAATTTGTTGTTCGGTGATATGCAATTGTAGGATGTTCAAACTCTGTGGATGTTATTTGACTGAATGTATTGTAGTCAACTTCTGCACTGGAGAGGAAATTGTTATTATCGGGTCTTGTGGAAGTGCATGTTGACAATGTCAAACCAATCCTTCCGGCAGATGGCTGTCAAGTAATTACCGTGAGTTTCAGGGAAATTATTGTACCATCAGTTCCTATCTTTGCACAAAAATTGTTGTACATCAGTTTTTATCTTTCCAGATAATCTTGTAATTTCATGATTATGTTATATTTTTCTGTAGGTCAAAGCCAAGAAGGCATCATGGACAGTAGGCCAATCATTCTCCTTAAAGAAAACGACAGCAGCCCTGCCCAAGATACAATTAGATGATGAGTCAGATCTTATTGACGAAGATAGCCTCTTAACCGAGGAAGACTTGAAGAAACCTATTTTTAAACCTGGTTAGAATCGGATGTTGCAAATGTGGTAGTCATCTTTTTTTCCCACTAGAGCTTTTCTGATTTGTTTTCCGTTGACCATGCAGTTGATGATTGTGAACTCGGGAGTACAAGAAAGGCTTGCAAGAACTGCACCTGTGGTCGGGCTGAAGTCGAGGCTGCGGCAGAAAAAGTCCCAAAGTTGGGGTTGACTGGGGAGCAGATTAACAATCCTCAATCAGCCTGTGGCAGTGTAATTTTATACAAGGAACCTCTTTTGGTGTCTTAACGCCTTCTTTATTATTCATGTATCTAATGAGTTATGTACATGAATTTCAGTGTGGTCTTGGAGATGCCTTCAGGTGCGGTACCTGCCCTTATAAAGGTCTTCCTCCATTCAAGCCCGGGGAGAAGGTAGCATCATAACCCTTCTCATCTCGTATTGCTTCATGCTAATGGATATATTAATGTATATGTATTTTATTTTCAGGTATCCCTTGGAAACTTTCTTGTAGCTGACATATAGAGATTAAAGAGAAGATTGTTTTGCCACATTGCTTATATGATTTATTTTTGGGATATTTTAGTGAAAAGATGAGCTGAACTGTTTCATTTTACCTTGAGGTGTTGTGAGAACTAAGATGAATGAGACTGAGAGAGACCATTACGTTGTACATTGCTGAAGTGCAAACAATATTTTCTCCGAGGGTTTGACAGGAAGTTTTGTTGTGTGTTACAATTTTACTTGGTTTCCTCTATAATTCCTTGCATGCCTTTGTGGATTTGGGAAAAGGAGATCATACAGTTCATTCAGGTTCTATGTCCCGTTTACTATCCTAGGATATCGATATTGGGTTGTCCTTCAAAGAATATTCACTCAGTTGATGCTTACTTGAGGAGAGCTTCTTTAACCTGGGAGTAAAGGAAAAAAGTATCTTGTAAAACACAACTCAGGAGCTCATCTAAAAATATATGTTGCCCGTTGTGGGTGACTGTTTCTCTCTGGAATGGGTTTATACGTTTATATATGGAGGCAGGAGTTAAGACATCTCTTGTTTGTTTTTTTGAATAAGATTTCTCTTAATTGTTATGGTGTCGTAAAACTTAGTTGAGCAGTGTTCTTTGAACACTAAACTGTACAATTGGTCTGATCTCTCCACTTAGACTCGATTAGTGGACTTAGTGCTCTTTTGCGATTTACTTAGAACTGAGACAATAGTGTGATTACAATAAACTGTGCGTGCCATCAGTGGTAAACGAATCAGGCGGATTGATGCCCGCCTAAGATTAGTAGGTAAACGAAGCGGGCTGGTTAAACAACTGGCAGTATATAGAGCAGACAACAAGGTCTAACAATAAGAAATCAACGTCAAGCACAATAGAGCAATATACAATTCTATGGTTAGTCCATGATTTGGCTTAGTAAGACGAACTACTGAACATGATCACATGTGCATACCTTTCGCATAACAGGTTATGAAAGCTCTGAAAAGTAAACAAACCAAAACACGGATAGCCAAAATACATTAAAAAAAGTACTGAACAAGATCGCATATACCTTTCGCGTAACAGGTAATGAAAGCTCTGAAAAGTAAACAAGCCAAAAGAAGAATAACAGTTACACATGATAATATAACAGAAGTCATGTAAAGTGCAGTACTAGCTACGTCAAAATCATTCAATTCCAAACACCTATCTTGAGGCACCCAAACTGTGTAATAGTGCTTGATAATTGATATGGACGGCAAGAGAGTCACACAAACCATGGGCATGTATAAACAAAAATCTTCGCATGATTTGCTATGCCAAAAGAATTAGTGGCTGGCTGTTATCGTCGAATCAAATTTAATGTAAGGACGGATCACAAATTTACCGATCTTAGAAATCATCTTCTGAAAAATTAAATATAACTCAAGCTGGTGCAATGTCGTGCCAAGTCTTTAGGAAGAAAAGATTGAAATCAGCTTTGTGACCACCCTAGAATCTCCTCTAGATGTGTGTTGTTATTACTGAGTTTCCAAGCTCCGTCTGCAATCTCTCCAAAAAGCTGATCCCATCCCCAACTTGAGAAGCCTAAGAAGAACCAATAGTCGGTAGCCAACAATTTTCCTAACCTGATCGCTTCCACTGCGAGACTTGTAGTGTATGGATCACCATAATACAAACCTGGGTAGACTTCTACATACCCTTCTTCTTTAGCTTTTCGAACTAAGCTGACTAGAGGCATATTAGTCATATTTACTGGGCCACCGTACAACAAAGGAGCCCGAGTAAGAGGTTCAAAAGCATCGTCTAATTCAAACGAACTCCAACTTATCAGTTTATTTACTATCAAACCATGGAAACCCTCATTCAGTTTCACACTGACGACAAGGACTGTGGAGTTGTCAAAGGGTGAAGCATTCAGTAGCTTATCCGTTGCAGAAAGAATGGAGCCGACTGTCACTGGTTGCTCTTCAACGAGGCCACTTGAAGCAATAGAACTAATCACTAGATGTTTTTCACCAGCTGACATAATACTGTCTAGAGGCTTGCGGTTCTGATTGTTTGCAACAACTTTCTCATGGATTGTGACGTCTAATGTACCGTAAAAGTTTTCACTTTCTTTATATTGTTTTGGCCACTGGGTCCAAAATTTTCCTATAATAATTCAGCATATGTCAAACCTTTTCATTTGATGAAATTTATAAAAAAGAACACAATATTTTAGTTTGTGGTAAAAGAGAAATTCACTGCATGCACCAAAACATCACTAGGATTTGCACTTCGCAGCAAAGCCACAACAATTGGATTGGAGAATATTTAGCTACTATCTTGAAAATAGCCGAATACATACCAAGCCAGGATTAGTTACTAAGGCATAAAGCTAGTCCATATCCTTCAGATGCTGGTGGAAGTTAAAAGTGAAGACTTCATTTTTTTTGCTGATATGCTTTAAAGTGAAGTCCATATCCTTCACAATTCACGTGCATGAACTGTGATTCTTATTGAATTTCATTTCTAGCCAACCCCAACTAGTTTGACATTAAAGGCTTTGTTGTTGTTGTTATGCTCTAGTAATTTGGTAGATATAAGAAAAATATGTTCTAATGTGAAGCCCAAAAACCTATCTCCAATGCACACAAAATAAAAGAAATAAAACAATGCTTCATCAAATAGAACAAAATTGAAAATTTCCTTGTCCAAAAATACTCAAGTTTAAAAATCTCCCCACGCGGAAAAGCTTTGAAGAGACAACCTAGCTATGGAACTTGAAAATAAAACATAAGGTTCACCTTTATACTTGTTTAGATAGAGAGTGTTGGACCCATGAGCTGCTAAGAACTCAATCACGTTATTTACTGACACATCTCCTTCATATGACACAACATCCTTCCCAGCTGGGAACAGAAGCAGTGCTGGGTAAGCTTCTCTCTGCAAATTTCATATTGTTCAGAAAACTAGATTAAGAGATCATTAATGAGGACTGCGTGATAGGAAACTGTACTTTCAGTAAGGTGGAAAGGAGCCAAATTTAATCAATTGATAATAGTTTAAGTACACCAACATGTCATACAAGGTTGGTTGTGTACCTCACAAGTTTAAGGAAAACAAAAGCAACCAAGGTTAAATGTACAGGAGAAACTCCCCAAGAATTAGATCAATGTGCATACATGTCCGATGTGAGGGTAATCAACATGTCTAGGATAACATAACAAGTCTAGTGTGGGAAAGGTATATGCATGCAAGTTGAAATTAAAGCTAAGGTTACTCTGATAAAAAAAGAAGTAAAGCTATGTTTACAAGAGTTTGCCTAGTAAGCATTCAATTCAGAAACTTCAAAAATCAATACCTTGCCTATTTGTTTTAGATAAGTATGACAGTCGTTTCTCGTGCAGTCAATATAGAAAATGGATGGCACATTGAACAAGATATCCTCTGGGTTGCCTGCAGTTGCACACACTAATCAAACAGTATTCGGTAACATTGTCTTCTAAAACGAAAAAGACAAATCAATCTCAACAGATGCTTTGGCATTCTGGTCAAAAATAGACATTGTTCTTGCATTACAAACACACCACAATTGCAGTTGTTCATGCTATTGTGATCTACCAACAATAAAACAATAGAAATTCATCCTAATTCAAACATGAAAAGTAAATAAGAAATAAAAGAATTTCAACACAAATTTCATATTCAACTCAAGAAAGCAGACCTGGAATCAAAGCAAAACAAAGATTTAGAAGCAAAATTTAGAACAGTCCAATGGTTTTTGATGACTTAAGATCAGGAGCATGCTTTAGCTGACTAGTTGCAGTGTTTTTACCTTGTTCGATATTGATGTCTCGGTTGGGAGATTCAGTTTGCAACCTGTTTAAAAAACTCTGGAAAGCCCTGTAAACTTCACGGACAACCAACTCCATCTGCAGACAAAATCCACACCATGAATTACCAAAGAGCACCAAGACATCTTTGTTGGACGCACAGCCAGAACTACAGTCACAAGGACTATTGTTCCCCTTGTATTGTCCAACTAGCTCTGATAGTATCCTAGCTGTGATCCTTGGTATAGAATTTGCCTCATGAAAATCAAGATTCAGAAATGGTGGGTGGGGAGCCTCTCTAGGACTTGCAGAAAGAGGCTCAGTACGTTGATATGGCTCAAGACTTCCATTTAGGAAGTTTTGGACAAACATGGATAGAGATGAATAGGTGAAATCAGACTCTGCTGATACATAGTGCTGTTGTGAGAAAGGATCCAATATAACAACAGATGGAACCTTTGAAGTTCCAGTTAAGGCCTCAAGCATTCGATGTCCTCCATCAGAGAAGTAGAAGGAACCCGAAAATTTAGCATGAAACTGATCTTCCATTTTTTCCTGATATCCCTTGGAAGCTCCAGCTGAGACCATATTAGAAAACTCACTTTCAACAATGACATTGGGATCAAAATCATCCAAAGTTCTATCAACATGGTGAGAAGGCACACTTTCAGATTGAAGTTTGGCTGTAGAAGAGTCTTCTTTTAGGTTAGGAGCATTTTGACTTTTACTTGTGTATGATCCATTGTCCTCTTTACTGAAATGCTTCTCATCAACACCAACATCTTTGCTAGCACATGTTCCTTGTCCAGATGCTTCTTGGCCATTTCCAGAGTATGCCAAGTTTGCATCACTTGCACCATGAGCAATAGCATCCTTGTATTGCTCAGAAGAACTTGCGGATATCATACCCCGGGGATGCTTATCATCCTCCTTTGCAGTCAGGCCAACACCAACCACAGAATCGTCGGTCAAGGCTCCACGTATGGTTTCAGAATTCTGACTGTCTCTTAGGATGTCAGTATCAATTTTGCCACCTTGTCGGGATGTTTCTTTAGGAGACAATAGAGAAGCAGATTTAACTTCAAAATCCTCAGATAAAAGCTGAAAACCAGCTTCTTTGGCAATTAAACTTAATTTATTTCCTTCATCATTCAGTGCAGGACTCTGATGATTAATCATTTGCATTATAAAATTGTAGGCAGAGTTATCATCATTCCGATTGAAGATTACCTTGCTACCTTCATTGATGACCACAAATGCCATATTATCCTTAACTTTAGCAATCTTATGACCTGCAGAAATTTTTGTTAGTGATAGATCATGTGCATCCGGAACCACCTTACGCATTGCTCCATGCAGCTTCAACAAAGAGCGCTCCTCGAGCTTGACATCTTCCTGAGACCCAAGCATTTGGCTTGAACCATAATTTTGCTGAGCAAATCTTCCAAAGATCTCTAGAGCAGATTGGCTCTCTTCTTTAACCTTTGATAAATTTGATGATTTGTCTATCAAAAGAATAATAGATGGTCGGGTCATTGCAAACGCAGACATGTGATAGCTCTGGTCCCCATCTATCTACAAAGGAATACAAGAAAACTCCTATGTAAGAGAAGATGAAATATCTATAGCATTTCTGTTATCTACCTATAATGAAGAAGTTAGCATCTAATGGGCGAACTCGATAAAAAACGACAATAAGCAACCATGAACTTAAAAGTTCACATATTTAAAGATTTTAGCACATGACATTATTCTATATCTGGATCAAAGAATAACTACTAATATGGTTTACAAAAAGTAGCAACATTCTTGATATATCTTTTTAGCCCAACCCACACCTAATATGAGTAGGGTACCAGGATGAATCTTCAAGTTAAGAGTTAAAATTATTTTACGAGAGGAAAAAGAAATCAGTAGGATCCTTTCTAGGGGTGCAAACGGATATGGACTATCCACGGATAATCCGTATCCATATCTATTTTTTTAAGGATATGGATATCATTTTTTCTTATCCAGGCGGATATGGATACGACTATTGGTTTTCAATTTTTTTGCGGATACGGACATGAAATTATTAATTTTGGCGGATACGGATATGCATACTTTGGTCAAGTATGGATACAAATAACCGCAGGATTAATATCATATTTTTTACTAGATATGTTTAAATTATTAGGTTTTTCACGATTCTTTTTCACTTTTACTTAAAATTTTACCACTACACATAAAAATTGTTACATTTCTAAACTAGTATAGTTAAGTGTGTTTTTTTTTCAATTTAAGGGGTAAAAATTTATGTGAATTACCATGATATACACTCTTTTATATTGTATATGTACACAACATGCATCTGTTTTCCTATCCGTATCCGTTTATAAAATATTCGCTCATATCCATATCCTTTTTAAGGATATAGATACATATTTTTCATATCCGAAGTGATCCGTATCCGTATCCGCAAGTCAAATATGGATATGGTAATACCCATATCCAATCCGATCCGTTTGCACCCTTAATCCTTTCATTAAGTCGTGTCCAACATTAGTCATGTTGCATTTTCATTGCAGTTGCTGGTGGCAAACCAAAGCCTTTTGTGTTATTCTAATGCAGTTAACTTGGAAATCTTTGGTAAAATTAGTGTTATACAATACTTCTTTACCCTCTTCAGTGAATCATAAATGTTAAGCAGAAAGTTGGGACGTAGTTATTGCCATTTAGATTTGACATGTTTATATGGTCAACGATATTTTTCTCACCTCCGTCAAGAAAGGGTGCTGACTAAGGAACACATGTCTAAGATCATCCTCTTCTTTCAGGACCTTAAAGCAATTTTGGCATCCAGATACCAAGTGGATAAGCATCCAAACATCTGAGCTTCCAATCCCAAATAAAGGCAACAAAGATCTATCCAAAACCAAACCAAATCTTAGCTTTTCTGGTGGCACGAAAACATCTCTTGCAGCTTTTGTGAACTTCTGAAGGAAGGCCTCAAACCGATGAAACTCATCCAACGTGCAATACTGCTCATCAGAGGCAAAAGCATTTCTACTGCCCCATTCCATACCTTCAAGAAATGGCATCCCAGATGGTGCACTTTCGGCCTTGCAAGTCATCATCCCACTTTCTATTTCCTGTATTTGGACATAAAGAAAGTTGTAATCAGGATCTTCAACCACCCCAGGAATTGTCTTCTAAACTTTCCAAAACCAATCACACTGATATGTTCATTTAAAAGCACAAGCCACCTTCTCATTTTCCATGCTGCCAAATAACAGTTCTTTGTTCCTCATGGCTACATTACTTTCAAAGGCATTACCTGAAATTAAGGAATTTTAAGCATCTTAGAAATACATATTGACGTTATGAATTATGGTGACACTGGTATATATTGCTCATTGTATGTATCTTCTGTTTTCCCACAGTTTTTTGACCTCAATCCGTCAGCCCAGCCTTAACCTTTTCCAGTTTGGGTAATTGGTTAAAAATTATATAGTACAGATTTACAACAAAAATCAAGGATCAAATCCAACAAGTTATTAAATTTAAATTCTTCAAAATCTTAATAACATATTTTTGAGGCTTGAACTTACAACCACAAGTCTAGTTTGGTCCCAACTTTGTTATGCACGTCTGGGTACTTATTGATTGTCAGACAAGTTTAAAAGAGTCACAGTAATTTGATGGAGATTTCATATGATACGCCATAGGGGAACTTCTTTAAGTCTCATACTGCTAAACTAAACTACATAATCACCTTAAAACAAGCAAAGGAATTCTCCTTAATTTGAAAATAACATTGCACACGAATCTATGGTGAGAATTAAGACTCATGAGCAAAAGAAATTTAGTCCAAGGAAAGTCAGGTAGGTGGCAAAACACTCATTGTTAAGAGCAACAATAGAAACACAATATCTAAAACACCTACCATCTTTGGTGAAGTTCTGAACTTGAAAAGTGCTCTCACTGCTCCCACCATCATTGTTACGCAGCAATCTACTTGACCATCCGCAAAACTCCAATAGAAGTACGGTTGCACCTGTGGACTTCAAAAAGGTCATAACTTCTTTCTCACTTTGTAACAACTCCAATGGAATTTCCGCAAGTTGAAGTGACATGAGATGTGAGATAGAAGATAATATAGTCTCTGCCCTCCTCCGACCCTCATACCGGAACCTCCTACCATGGTCATAGTAAAAGAGACTTAATTCCTCAGTGACACCAAGAGCGTCAGCGAGAAACTTCTCTGAATTCCTGTGAACAACCATGAGCTTTACAAGAGCGAGGTTCCCGTCTTCCATGATCAAACGCATTATCTCTTTCTTAAGGAATCTAGACTCTCCACACCCTGCAAACAAAAACAAACTCCTTGATCTAAAGTAAAAACAATTACATGTTGTTAAGGAACCTTGAAGGTCTAGCAACCAACTTTCACAGCATCGACATCAAATCAATTATGATAAGTGATAATCAAAGTCTCCAACACCTGGGAATGGACCTACCACCAGTTTTTTATGTTCATTAGTGATGGATTCCAGATTTGGATAGAAAGTCCTAATTCTATGGCACTTGTGGAGTTTTTCAAGACATTTCTTGAAAAGGGGAAGAACTCTGTCGTAAGTATCATTTGATATAACTATTTGAGATTTCCAGAGGTCTAAGCATCCAAAAGTTCTACATTGGAACAAACTAAGGTAGCTACTCACTTCATGGAACACTAACAAGTAACGGTTGATTGAAAATACAACCAGTGGAAATCACCGTGACATTGTGCAAAGCAGCTAAAAACACCAAATTATGGTCACATAACTTGTTCCAATTCATTTTGACTTTCAAAAACTAATCACATCCCCAAATCATTCCCAGACACTACAATGCAGATGCTTCGTTCCCAAACACGCTCACATCGTTTCACAATCGAAGTCCAACTTCCAATTCCGGAACACGGCGCAATATCAAAATTAAAACCAAATTCGTAACTAATTCCAACAAATCCAAAATTCACCCTAACGATCGAAAATCGCGTAACTCGAACTCCACAACCTCCGAACTCGTCTTGACCATACGAATCGTGACGAAATTGGAAAGTGGAGAAGGGAGCGTTACTTACAGGGGACAGTGACGAGGAGGAGGAGGTGGTCGTGGGAGCGGATCTGGGACGAGAAGTTGAGCTTCGTCGCGATCTCCCACTCCAATCCCGAGCCCTTCCCGTTCCGAGCATCTCCGGGTGGATCGGAGAGGGTTAGGGTTTTGGTGGAAGAGAAGAGGAAGATTAGGGAGAAGGTGAGGAGGAGGTTGGGGTTTACCATTTTTGCCGGCTTCGTGAGGCCGAAGGGATGAAGGTAGTTATGAATAAGTTGAGACTGGAGAGATATGAATTGTTAATTTTATAAGAAAGACGATTACACTGAAATTAACATAATAATAAGCTCCCCAGGAATTTTATTTTTTTACAGGAATAATAGTATACAATATTTTTCAAAAAATATAACAATGTATCATGGGCGCACTCGCCCTCCCTAAAATTTTGAATTATTTAAAGCAATAGTAAACAATATTTTTCAAAAGATTTAACAAAATACATCGAGGGTAAGTGTCTCTTTCTTTAATTCTAAGGAATTAGTAAAATTAAATATTTTCATTAATATTATTTCTTTAAACAATTCATTATTCTTCTAAAAAGTTCTTTATTTTAATTAATTCTTTCTTAGAGCTTAATTTTGAAAATTTTAAGGAATCAATAATCTAAGTAACTTTTCTCCAAGCACTTTGTTGTTTTTCCAACGTAACAACTTTAGATCGTTCAACACTTTCTGGTGAGATCCAAAGCAATTCGTTGTTCTTCTTAACAATCCATTATTCTTCTTTTCTTATTTTGATTAATTATTTCTTAAAGCTTAATTTGAAACATTTTAAAGAAGCAGTAAAATACATCATTTTCTCCAAGCAATTCATTATTCTTCCTATTGTTTCCACTTTAGATCGTTTGACATGCGTAGCTCAAACAACTTTTACGACTTGGAAGTAATTGATGTTTTAGTAGAGAAAATTATTGAGAAGAAAAAATAATAATTCATGCATCTAGTTACTTACTATAGAGATTGACTTTAACACTTTCGATTGTAACTCCAGACAATATTGGAAGGTCATTTTCGACAACAACAATGAATATTAATGTTAAAAACTACTTGACAATCAAATGAAAGACCATTACTTGAACGATAATTTAGTGGCGTATATTGAAAACAAAATATTTGTAACGTTAGTGACGAGGCAATCATGTACCATTTTAAAAATATGAAAATTCATCAATATCAATTATAATATATATATATATATATATATATATATCCTTTATATTTTCGCTCACCTAAATGGAAATCCTGGTTTCGAGCTTAGTTGAACCAGCATAGCTTAAGAATGGATATTAGCATGAGGGTTGCATGTTGATTAAATTGGAAATTAAAATAGATTCTTTCGAGAAAGAATTAATTTTTTAATCATAAAAATACTACTTTATCCTCCTATAAAAAAACCAGACGATGTTTTTGGATGTTTAAACACAAATATATACTTTTTGGATACAACATATACCAAACCATGTTTGTGAGTCGTTATATCCGTGGCAACTTGACCCGGATAATGGCTTACAACTCTCATGCTACTCAACATTTACTTTAGACGGAAATTTGAAGGGAAAAACTTAGGTGGACTCCATCCAATCATTCATTAATCCATTGTGAATTTATAATCACCTTAAAACTCGTTAATTAGCCCATGCACCATTCTCTTGCTTGTCATCTCGCAAATGTCATAACCAATCGGCAATCACTCTCCTCAACGCACGCCTTCAAGCACTTGGCATGAACACAAGTTAGATTCAACTTGAATATTCGATTCTTAGTCATTTCTACTTGGACTATCAAGTGCTCATCTTGATATCGATTCTTCATAAAAATCGAGTAACCTTTCTCCACAAGTTGTCCTAGGCTGAGGATGTTAGCCTTCGTATCAGGGACATAATACACATTAGCTATGTATTTGTGTGTCATCTTTCACCTTGACCAATATGTTGCATTGGCCTTCTACGTGCACCTTAGATGTGTCTTATGAGACATGCCCGTTCACCTTGTCCTCCAACTCGACGAACATGTGCCTATAACCGCAAATGTGGTTGCTCGCGCCAATGTCAAGGTACCATACACCTTCCTGCTCGGGCCCGCTCTCCTTGCTTGCTAGCAACACAACGTCATAGCTCGCATGTTCCTCCACGACTGCAAGATTGGAACTCTTCTCCACCTTCTTTAAAGACCAGTATTTGCTAGCATAGTGCCCATGCTTGCCACAATTGTAGCACTCAACATTCTTCTTGCTCAACCAATCACTTCTTCCACGACCTCGGCCTCTACCATGCACATCATCTCCACGGCCACAACCTCTACCGGAGTTGCGACCTCCACGGCCACCACGACCTTTACTTCTACCTCGATCACTGTTGCTAGGACTTTCTTCCTTAAGCGACACCTTCGCTTGCAGCGACTCCTCAAGCAACTCTTGCTTCTCTTTCTTCTTCCTTTGCTTGTGAGCTTCTAATGAGCTAGCAAGATCATCGATAGATATCTCCTAGAGATTTTTCGATTCCTAGATCGCGCATACTACATTCTCGAAACTCTTTGTCAAGGAACGTAGTATTTTCTCCACTACTCTTCCTTCGGTCAAGGTCTCGCCATTCCTCTTCGATTGATTGGTCACGGTTTGCACTTTTGTAACATAGTCGGATACTCCTTCGACTCTTTCATCCTCATTGCTTCAAGCTCGCCACAAAGCGTTTGTAGGCGCATTTGCCTAACCCGATCCACGCTTTTATAGGCATTCTTCAAGATGTCCCAAGCTTCCTTCGAAGACTTAGCTCCGGCAATCTTCTCAAAGTTGACCTCATCTACCGCTTGGAAGAGGAGATAGAGTGTGCATTTAATTTTCGCATGCTTACTATTTGTGCTTTCAACTGAGACACCATCATATCTTCCTTTTCTTCCACCTCTTCGTAGTCATTCTCGACTACGTCCCATGCATTTTGTGCGCCAAGCAATGCTCGCATTTGTATGCTCCAATTTTCATAATTGGATTTCATGAGGCAGGGCAATGTGACTTGACTAAACGAGGTCACACAGCTAGGCGTGACAATCGTGTTGTTTCGTGTTGTGTTTTTTTACATGTACAAGTTAAGTTGACCATACACAAACACGACACAAAATAATTTCGTGTATCCACTTGGAGAACACAAATACGACACACTTCATTTCATGTAAACACGAAACAAAACGAATATACACCAAAAATTATATATTAAATGGGTATTCTTCCTTGAATTGAAGCAAAAACCCTTTAAATATATTTTTTAACGTCAAGGCTAAAGACTACAAGCTCTCAATGAAGGGAGCAAGCTGGAAGCCCCAAAGTTGGGATAGAACTAGGCAATGAGGTCAGTTATGTAGGGTAGAGTGGGAGGGGAAAAATGAAAGTTTCCGATGTGAGACTAATTTTGTTGCAGGATTGATTGCAAAGATTACAATGAGAACGTTCATTCAACACGTTAATATAATCTTGAACCCACAATGGCATTTGGTGGTGAGTTGGGGACACTAGCTTGGGTTCAAAATTCCATTATCCTGACACATATGGGATTCGAACATGAGTCTCCTAACAACTTTCCTACTTAACTGTCCATTACAACACTGGTTGGGAGTGTTAATATTCTGATATATATATATATATATAAATGTATAATATAGTCGTGTATATTCGTGTACACGACATGTTGTACATGAAAACAACACTAAATTATTTTGTATACCTGAAACACGACACGAAATCCTTAAACCGATACACGAATTTTTCGTGTCGTTTTTTCGTATTGCATGTCAAATTGTCAGGCCTACACGCAGGAGCTCGACATGGCTCCAACACCACTTTGTTAGACGTATACGATGCTTGTATGGACAATATTTGTTGTGGAGGTAGAAGACAAGAAAAAAAGGCTTAAACTTATATTCTCTAATATTTCATTTCTTATTTTTTTTGTCTTAGCATACACCACTTGTGTGTTATTTATAACATTAAGAGGACATTTAGACTTTCTCTACATTATGATGACATTTAGCCTTCTATCACTAATGTTAATAACAACCAATCAAAGCAAATTATTACAACGTTTTGGGACCTATCGTTTCACCTTCCAGAATTTAATTCAACATTCAACAAAATCAGACTCTGCTGACACATAGTGCAGTTGTGAGATAGGATTCAATATAACAATAGATGGTGTTGGGAGAGAGATTTGATATATTCTACGATACGATAAGATGTAAAAGTAATAACGGATTTACTAGAATATTAACCTGCGGAAAGTCTAAACTTCTTCCTTTCCCAAGTGAATGAGCAATAACACATTATAAAAACAACAAACAATAAATAAATCAACACAAACCTCAAACAACCACGACACACGTGTTTACAAGGTTCGGTAATGTACCTACATCCTTGGGGGTTCCACGGGTTTCCTTTCCTTTCTTCCTCTTCTCTAAATAGAGAAACAAATAGAGATTATAATGTTTACGAAGGCAATAGATCCTCCAAAATACTCAAGATTCCTCTCTAACCCTAATATCTCAAAAGGAAATAAGTCTTAATGCGTTGTGTTAAAGTAAGGGTGAAAACCCCCTTTAAATACAAGTCTCAGAACGTTTAGAAAAACATTCCAGAAACTGCAGATCGTGGGCAAACGGTCGATCACTGCCTTCGTTGGTCAACCATTCTGTTACCAAGAAAAGATCATGATAATTCCGGTTGATCGGTGCCACAAACTTGTCGATTGCTCCACGGTTATTTTTGAGTCACTGAGTCGAACGGTGCCACATCAGTCGACCACTTTCAAACTAAAAGTTACTGAAAAAATTGGTCGATCGGTTCTCAGGAAACGGTCAACTGTTTTTCTCTATGTTTGCCTTAACAAATTGGACCAATATCCAACAAAATGCCCTGGGATTGTATATTCCAATGGACGTAAACCTTCTAGCAGTACCATTATTTTGGTATCCAAACCATATTCTTAGAGACACTTTCAGCATTACGACGAAATGATCATTGCTCTGATCTTCGATGTCTCGTATGCTCTCTTGAGCCAGAGAAATAGACAAGCAATTTCCATCTTTTTTGCCATAGCTTGAAATGAGTTACAAATCTCCAAATTCTGAACCAGCTTCTAGGTCACAAGCCCGGTCAGGGCCAATCTAACTTTCCTCATCTTGCATTTACCATTTGGCATGGAAATATAGTCTTCCCAAGACTGTTTAAAACCCCATCAATAACAGTTCAAAGATCAGTACGTTCATGGCGAATCAATAACAACCAAAGAGTTGGGAGGAAGTGGAATTCAATTGCCAAAAACTTTATACCTCCGGTTGATGACATTATGGACGTGGCACAACCACTGGGAGAATTCATCTTGTGATCCCGCCTAAACTGGATTAGCCCTGTCAATATTGAGAAAATGACCAAACATGAAAGCACAAATGTATTATCTTGGAAGTTTAAAAGCTAGAGCTACAAACATTTGGGATGAAGTACATTGGAGAAATGGAACTTCCATCCCAACACCAGAAATATGCCGGAAAGAACCACTCTCGGAGCAATATGGTTGCTAAATGCATAATTGCATAGAGTGCAGATGATTTCTTAATTATGTGTCACTGAAGATGAGACATTTTCAGGAATTTTATACTGTCTGAATGTTGGTAGGGAACCGAATTGGCTTTATTTTTTGAGGTTCGTTTTGCATTAAAATTAGGGTTGTAATTTTACACGAAACACGATTACACGGCACGAAAACAATACGAACTTAGCAGATATGGATTGAGAATTTGAACATAATTAATAAATATGTTGGATATTGCAACACGATTATTAAATGAGTAGAATATGGATTTCTGTTGCAAAAACGATTAACACGATAAGTAATCATGTAATTAGGTACACGATTACAAATGCTACATGACTAATACCGACAAGTCTAGAAGTATATATAAGTTATAAATTATAATGAACGGGTGACGAGCAATCATGCAATCCGGTATTCGTGTAGTAAATAGAACTAATTATGTTAGACAATATCGAACTAAAATTTGGGGTGTTACACAGAGTCAGAGATCACCTTACGGATGTTCTAATCATTTCCCAACTGCACACTCTGAATTTGCACGTACATGAGTCCAAATATCACTGTCAGAGTGAGGGAATATGTGACAATCTCCCTCGTCTTCTGAAAAAACATCAACCTCTATATTAACACGAGTTTCAACACAGTTAGTGCAAAACAAAAAATCTTGAATGGAACTCGAGAATGAACAATAATGTGGAACAAAACTCAGAAATGAACACTGATTTCAAACCAAACTTGAGAATCAACAACGTTTACTTCTGACATTCATAAATGAACAAGGATTTCATACGGAACTCGGAAAATCAACAAGAAGCACTTGCGAAACATGGAAATCAGCGATCATTTTCGGTTACTTCTCTTGTTGGAAAACGGAAGAAGGAAATGAAACTCGCAGGAGACCCCCCAAGGATGTAGGCACGTTGTCGAACCTTGTAATTCGTGTGTGTTGTGGTTGTTTCAGGTGTGCGTTTGTCTTTGCTTGTTATTTCATCTTGTGTCACTAGTACAGAATGCACAATAGACGTCACCGAAAATACGTCGGATATAAAAATATCTGACATCTATAGGTTTGTATAAACGTCATATTTTTAGTATAACTGACGTCTATACCTCCTGAAAGAAGAAAAATATTTTTTGTTTATTTTTTTGGATTTATTTGGTAGAAGAATTTATGTGGATTTATTTTGTATAAAAATTAATGCAATTTTTTGGAATTTATTTTGTATAAGAATAATGTGAATTATTTGGATTGTTTTAAAAATAGTGACATCAATGTAACTATCACATGTGTGTGTATGGTCATATGTGTTGAAGTTTAGTCCCACATTGGAGAAAGTTTTTTGTTGATGGAGTTGAAGTACTCCACCACTCATTACTTCTAAATAAGAGTTTGGTATCATATTACAAAATGCAAGTGATATATATATATATATATATAATGGTCAAAAGATTGACATTTGGAGCACTTTTGTTTACTATTTTTTTACTATTTACCTGTGTATAGACGTCGGATGTATACAGTGATGACGTTTATAGGTCGTACTTTTATTATTATTGTTATTTAAATGTATAAACGTCGGACGTATAACGTGGCCGACGTCTATAAGTTGTGCGATATGTATAGACGTCAATCACCCTATATATCTGATGTCTATAGGTCGTAAAAGTTTATTTCCACGTCGGCCAATTTTTGTTGTTGTTGTTGTGGTTGATGTACTCCACCACTCATCTACAAACAAATGCGAACGAGTTTGGTCACTTAGGCGACTTGGGCTTGCTCTACGCTGTTATTGGTCAAAAAATTGGCACTTGAGGCACTTGAGCTACTTGGACTTGATTACTATAGAGGTTGGGTGATTGTTATAGACTATATAACATGCGTAATATTTTTTGTTGAGTAAATTAAAGGTATAATAGACGTCGGTCATATATAGCCGACGTCTATACACTGTACATTGTATAGACGTCAGTCGTATATAGCCGACGTTTATACACAATGATACAAGCGTCAGTGGAATATACGTCGAACACTGTATATCTGACGTTATGACATTTTTTCACAAGTGTGTGTGCATTTCTTGTTGCCATTAAGTTTGAGAGAGAGTCAGAAGTTAGTATCTTCCGCGTGCAATATTTCTGTCATCGTGTTTAGTGCATCGATGCACAAACTATAATTAATCATTTAATAATTTAACCAGCTTTCGATTAAATTAATATGTGCTTTTCTTGGTTTTGCTTCTTCTCTTTAATAAATCCTTGCATATCTACCTTGCAGCTGCAAAGACATGGAAAATGGTATTCACAATCATTTTACAACTTAATTAAATAATGTGGGAAAATAATATGGCTAATGCAGCAATATTAGAGCATGATCAAGATGATGAATAAGTTTTCCTGCTTTGATACTAAGATGGACAAATGGCAGATACGCTCCTAAGAGCCTAGATGATGACGAACTTCTGCTTCGATTTTTTTGAAATTGCAGCCTTAACAAACTTGTAGCATTTTTCGTCACACATCTAACATCTTTAATGGTGACTTAACTGATAGTTTGATGGAAGTGTATATAACTAATTCGAAAAATTCATGGATCATGGATGCACATAACTAATTCGAAAAATCCAAGAACAAAGATCCAATTATTTTCAAATAAAAATCAACGCAGAACCAATCCGATCAAAAACCCTTCTCTCGTTGGCATGACATACATTTCAGTCCCTAACGTCTGATCATTGGTT
The DNA here is from genome assembly GCA_963682175.1 of Triglochin maritima. NCBI lineage: Eukaryota > Viridiplantae > Streptophyta > Magnoliopsida > Alismatales > Juncaginaceae > Triglochin > Triglochin maritima. Next base: position 7,728,054 of record OY821791.1, on the reverse strand, counting down.
ATTTAACTTATTTTCAAAATGGAAATAATTGAGGTATCTATAAGTCGCCTCCTCATATCATCCGTATCATTGATGAGATATCATCCCAATCTTTCCAAGGACACGCATCCCAATGGATTCCCCTGTTTAAAAACAGCCAACTTTGATTAAAATACGTATGTGTTTTCCTGGAAACTTTGTATTTCGTTTTTGTATTATTGGGGTTACAAAATTAATTATATGAAATATTCTAATTTTGATTATTTATTTACAGGAATTTTCTAGTGAACTCGGAACTTAAATGATAATTTAACGAGAGTGTAAATAAAAAAAGCAACTGACACGTGGATACATATAAATTAATTCAAAAAAAAACCAACAACAAAGATGCAATTATTTTCATTTTCAATCACACACAAACAAAAAAGGCAAACCATTAAAATAGATGCGCTCTCCCACCTCGTTGGTAGGGGAGGGGAACACACTAGACATATCACACACCAATATTTCCCATTGGCTAAACCAAGTACAGACTACAGATCCAATCTAAAAACTTCAGACGTCAGGATTAGAAAACCCCCAATGGAAGAAGAGCTGTGGAGCCTCACAAAGGTGGCCGTCTCCACCACCTTAGCACTCCTCTACTCCCACCTCCTCGTCTCCGCCCTCCCCTCCGGTAAGCCTCGACTCGTCGCTCTCCTCCCCGTCGTAATCCTCTTCTCGCTCCTCCCCCTCTCATTCTCCTCCGTCCACCTCCGTGGCATCTCAGCTTTCTTCCTTACCTGGCTCGCCAATTTCAAACTCCTCCTTTTCGCCTTCTCGGTGGGTCCGCTTTCCGACCCCACCCTTTCCTTCCGTTTGTTCCTTTCTTTGGCTTCTTTACCTGTCAAAATTCAGAAATCCGAACAGACCCGAACCGAATTTAAAGCCGTCCCGTTACTGGGATACGCGATTAAAGGTGCGATTTTGACGATCCTCATCGCGATCCACACCCGACGAGACGAGTTCCCACGTCTCCTTGTTGTGACTCTCTATGGTCTCCACGTCTACCTCGCCCTCGACATCATCCTCGCTGTCTCTTCCGCCGCCTCCCGAGTCGTCCTCCTTGGCATGAACCTCGAACTCGAACCCCAATTCTCCGCCCCGTATTTGTCCACCTCCTTGCAGGACTTCTGGGGACGGCGGTGGAATTTGATGGTCACTCGAGTCCTCCACCCGACCGTCTACATCCCGGTGAGACGGCGGTGGGGGTCGTTAGTGGCCGTTGTGGCGGCGTTTTTGGTCTCCGGTTTGATGCACGAGGTGATGACTTACTACCTGACGTTGCTCCCCCCGACCGGGGAGATGACGGGGTTCTTTTTGATACACGGCGTGTGCACGGCGGCGGAGGTGGCGGTTAAGAGGGCGTTGGGGAGGAGAGGGTGGAGAGCGCTGCCGAGGGTCGTGACGGCGCCGTTGGTGTTGGGGTTCGTATGGGCGACGGCGTTGTGGTTGTTCTTTCCGCCGATATTGGTCGGCGGAGTGGAGGAGACGGTGATCGAGGAGTCTGTGTGGATGGTGGAGATGGGGAAGAGGGCCGCGTTGGGGCTCATCGGGTTGGTTAAGTAATCATTCCCAATTTTTGTTTGTTTGAATTGAGACACGAACTAATTCAAGTTGATGGTCTGTGATCGGTCCCAATCTTTGGATTCGATTAGCTTTAAACTTACCATTTTATCATGATCTTTGTAGGTTTAATTGAGATGTGATGTCTTTCGTGAAGTAATGTAACATTTTGTGATTGATTTGCAATGGAGTTGAGGTTGGGTATGAAATGAGAATATTTTGGTCACGTGGTTAGCTAATTGGAGTTTATTTGGTCTTTTTTTTGCTTTTATTTGGATGGTTTGGAAAATTCCTCGGGAAAAAAACTTTTAGAATATTCAATTTTTTTGTTATTTGATTTGATACATTTATAAGACTTATTGTTTTGCATGGTTACATCGATTTCAATTTTTTTGCCTCTAAGCTACTCGCATCATATTGGATTTTTGTAAAATAAAGAAATTTACGAAACACCACATAAATTTCTTCATCATCACATCATTTTTCTCCTGCAATCCTGTTGTTCCCTATCGCAGTCGACCATTATTGTGTAAGCAAAAGAGACTTGGGCCCTGGCCCATTAGTTTCAAATTGAGTTATAAGTATTTCAAGACAAACTTGAAAGTGTTGTGAATTCCAAAGGTCTTGTGGATGATTCATCTTCCTTAACCCCCAATAGCTTAAGTAGATTTTACTCTTATTAATATGGTGTAATTCCATTTATTTTGGTTGTAACCCCTACTACATCCTCACCCTATGTATAGGGGACTATTGTACATATTTGATGATATGAAAAGAAAATACATATCTCTCTTCCCTCCAATCTTTTCTCTTTAGATTGTTTGTTTTACAACACGTTATCAGCACGATAGTTTCTTGTATGATCGACCGGAGCATGAACTGATAATAATCATGGTAATTTCTCAACAAAAAATGTTATTATTTTGAGATTTTATATATTTCAGTGTTTTCTCATGCATGCTTTTGTTTATGCAAGTAATTGATGATTTCTGAATAGTATTGACAATTAGTCATGACACACATCAATATTTTATTTGGAATATTTCTTGCTCACAATATTATTCATGTTATATGTAAATCTACGATTGTACTTTAGCATTTTCTATTCTTGATTCCCTTAATGAACAAGAGAGAGTTAATTAGGACTTTATAATTCATGTATTTTTAAAGGTTTCTTCACGTGTCTCAATAAATCAAGAAATCCATTTTCAGTTTGCTCGTTGTAGATCTACGAGTTTATGAGTACATGTACATCTTATTTGCACCTTAATTTGAATAATATTCAAGGTAGCTATTTTAAATCATTGTTTTACATAGCTTTAGTTCTTCACTTGGTGTATATCAATATATGTCGTCAAAGATTAATTTTATCGATGCATGGTTTCAAATCTCATTTTTCTTTAGTTTTGATGCCTCTAGTGCATAATATATTGGTATTACAATATTATAATATAATCTCAGAGTTCTTAAGTTTTCAAATGAGAACTTTCTAATTCTTCTTTGATGTTGTATTTCTCCAATCTAACTCTGATTTGAGTGTTTAAAATTCCATTTTATGGTTACAACGTGGTCATTGAATTATATACTTATTTTGTTTATAAGCTTTTTTTTAAAATTGTAATACTTGCGGGCTGCTTAAATATTATGTTCCCAAAAAGAAATATTATTAATTGCAATTGGCATTAAACGGATTTTATTATGATATTAATCAAAATATGGAAGGATAAAATTTTTTGGAGCCTTTGAAACTTGATTTGAAATAGGAGTGTGAATCATATTTGGGTTTAAGGTTCTTATAAATCTAAAATATTTATAATGTGCTAAAAAAAGGGGAAATGAGTTCTAACTCATGTGGCTTTTTATAGATTCACTTGCTTGATATTTACAATGTATATGAGTTTAAAAAAGGTAATAAGTTGCATGTACCAATTATACATAATGATTGTATGTTATGACTTTTAACTTTATACTTGACATCTTGGATAAGAATGACGTCTTATCATGGATTATGGATGTTGAACCCAACCCATTGTCTTTTAAAATATCAATGACTAGAGAGAAAAAAGGGCATCAAATCAAGATAAAGAGGAGGTTGTAATTTTCTTTTACTATCCTATTTGTTAAAATGATATATAAGTATTATGATTTAATCTCATGTCTATTTTTGTGCTTGGACAAAACATCAAGTTATTGATCAAAATTCCATGATTTCTCGATCCAATGAAGCATGAAAATAAATAGTTACATATTTAGTAGTGCTTCTAAAATTGAATGATATATATCTCATGCAACTTTGTATCGATTCACTTGCTTAGTATAAGTTATATGAATTCTTAGTATCATGTTGATTAAAAGAGTATTTGTAAAGTGGTTCAAACATACGATTATTACTTGTTAATTTTCATGCATCACATGCTCATTCACAACTATTACAAGAATTCATCTCATGAGTACATAATATTCATTTTGATAGATGTATATATATATAATAAAATGTACTATATTATAATGGAATTCAAAATGATATTGTGATTGAAAATGATATGTATTGGCTCAGAAGGCGAATATATCTTGTGATCATTGTTATTGAAAATGATATGTATTGGCCCAAAAGGCGAATATATCTTGTGATCATTGTTATTGAAAATGATATGCATTTGCCCAGAAGACGAATATCTTAATATTCATAAAATGCTACTATACAAAGATTTAGATATTATTCATTTAAAGAGGGTTATGAAATTCTATGATAATCCCTGAAGGATTCATATGGTCATCTAAACAACGTGCAAATATCTAATTGAGTAAAAATGCACGTCGATCTCTAAATCAATCCTTATGACCAGAAGTTCATAGATATTTAGAGATTAGTAGTAAAAGAAGAAGAAGAAAAATTATTTATCACTTTACAAATTAATGACCCAATACTCTTTTGGGTTATGCAACACCGATGATTGAAGATCATGAGAGTTGTTGGAAAACCACGATACTTTTTATACCTTTTTTTTGTGTGTGCCAGAAGCACTCACTACAAAGTATCGTGAAAACAAGAGCATAAGCAGTGGACTAAATTTTGTGCAAATAAATATGAAATAAAGATGACATCAATGAGATGAAACATGCCCAGAAGTGCCTAAATAAAATCATCTCTTATATTAATTATGGATGTCATGATTTGTATTGTTTTTGTAAAGCTTTAGATAAAATTGTTGACTTCTGTCACGACCAAAATGAGGTCAAATTTGTCGACCGATTTGCACAACAAAATGAGAGTCCCTCTGTTTTTAAAATATCTCTCAATATTGATTATTATGGGATCTTAAAATATATACATGATACATTAATGTGCATATATACCTGCTAATATTATTTTTTATGGTTGATATACATCATGTTATGAATCTTCCCCCACTTTACTTGTACAATAATGAATAAATTGTTTTCCTCCTACGGTTTAAAGCTCCTGAAGGGCTAAGTTTTATTGTCCAATCCAATAATCATATATATAGGATGTACATTTTTTTGGCATTACAGGGAGAAGGTAGAAGCTTAAAGAATGTCAAGAAAATGTATTATATTGAACCTGAAGTTCATATGAGAATATACATACAAGTATGATTGAACCTGAAGTTCATAAAATCGTTATCTTGCAATATCTAGCAAGTAATTGTCATACATTTGTATTGATCACAAAAGAGTGACTATGCCTTATATTACTAGACATAGACCACATAATATAAAGCGAAGATCTCCACATGATAAAATATATTTGAGCTCAACCAGCGCAAGAAGCGTGGACCATAACATATATTATTTGTGGAAATAAAATAAAAGTTAGTCACTCTCATTACACCTCCTGAAGAGATTATTCCTGAAGAATATAAACCCGTAAAGTACATGCAGCTGCTAAACAAAAGATTAATGAAATTACGGGGATACAGAACGGTCAAATCCTAAAATTTTGGGAAACGATGAGGATTTGATTATTATTGACGTAAAACTTGCAATCAACTATATATGTTGATACGAGAGATATTAAATAATTATTAAAATTATTGTCGACAATTCATTCGCCTTCTTAATAGTATGCTATCTCAAGAAAAGAAAAATGGATCCAAAACCTATGATATTATAAGAATGCCAGAAGCATTCGTATTTGATATAAACAAAAGAAGGCGAACAATATATAATAAACTCGCTGAATAAATATACTATTCGGACCTGTAGTCCTAATTTCTGAAATTATATCCCTGAAGGATAAAAATAGAAATCAGAAAACATGTGATACATTATAAAGCGATGAGTAATATAAGGGTATTCGCAGGACCCAACATCCATCTGATGTTACCCATTCTCTCGTAATATTGATAATAAGTTCTGTTACATGATCAATATGATATGCATATAAGATATGTCACCAGACCCTCTACTCACGTTGTCACACTGCCACTACATGATAATGAATTACGCCACAACAACTTGTTGCTGTAAATTTGTGAACTTATATGTAGTTGTAATTAAGTTGTAACACCACCAGTTCCGTTTCAGACAGATCGAAACCATTTGTCTGCACTCTGCCGTAGCTTGGAGGGAAATTTTCCCCAAGAATTAGGACATAAATAATGCGTTTCTCTTGAATTACGGATGATTTTTGTGTGTGTGGAAATTAATCACATGTAAAGTATTATAATTACATAGACACGCAAAGTAATAATCACCATGTGCATGAATAAAGCGTTGCTTTGCAATTAACAACTTGATAGCCGTTGACACGACTCAACCATTTCAATTTTCAACCTAATTTACTCCACTTCCACCATACTTAATTAGGCTAACAGAAAAAATACATGCAAGCTAGTCTCAATTATATTTTGGCAAAATACATAGCTCCCTTGAAGAAAGGAAAAAAATAGTACAACTATATTTTGGCAAGGAGTTTACTAATTTTTGGAAATTGCACATATATGTTTTCAGAAGGTTGTGGCAAATGAAAAATATCAAAGTGTGTTTGAAACTTTGAATAGCATCTCAACGAGAAAACAGAAGGAAAAGTAAAAGAAATTCGATTTTTCTTTCGTTTGGGTAAGCCTTTAAAAAGAGAAAATATGGGGAGAAAATTTATAACAAAAGGCAGTCACTTGTAGAGAAACGAAGAGAAAGCTGTTTGTTTTTAAATTTCCTAAAATAACTTAAAATGAAATATCATGGTTAAGCAAACATAATTTTTTTGGTAATATCAGTTTCTTTCTTTTTCCTCCTACCTAATTTCTATCAATGTGCACATGACATTTCTTAAGATATTTAATTGTAACGCCTACCAATAAATATTGAAAATATTCGTTAAATGTAATTATTATATAACAAAAGTAGATAACATGCATAGTGCATAATTTTATAATATTTCTACTTTAAGAACTTTTTTTTTATTTTTGACAAAAACGTACCAAATAAGAACAACGTAAAAAATCTAGTGGACTCCATTCACTCATTTAGTACTAAAATGAATCCAAATGCTAAAATCACAAAAAATAAATGAATAGAACTTGTACTCTCCACGTCCCTCTAATTGGACGGCTGGACTCATACAAATCTTTTAAGTCCCACATACTCAATAGTAATGTCTCGTCCTTCCCTATGTTTCACTTCCTTTCAAGACACAAGCTTGTCATTTTTACGTTGAATTTTTTTGACAAGTTTGTCCAAACCAGGATATAATTAATGATTATTAATCTAGTTCGTTGACATGCGATCCTTAATATTGATTATTCTAAATTTTAAGATTTAGAATTCAATCAGTTGATAATTACGTACCCTTAAACCATTTCACTGGGACACATTATGCGCACCTATAAATACCAATACATTACAATTATAGACCATTAGCAATACAGAAGCTAAAGGTCTCCAACTCCAACTAATCCAACAAAACAAGGGAAAGCCACAATGGACGTCGGAGAGCTATGGACCCTCTCCAAGGTGGTTCTCTACACCACAACAGCTCTTTACTACACCTACTTCCTCGTATCGAAGCTCCCAGTCGGCAAGCCCCGGCTTGCCTCTCTCCTCCCGGTCTTCGTCGTCTTTTCGCTCCTCCCGTTCTCCTTCTCCTCCGCCTTTTTCCGCCTTGTCTCAGCCTTCTTTTTAAGCTGGCTTGGGAACTTCAAGCTCATCCTCTTCGCTTTCTCAAGAGGCCCATTCTCCGACTGCACATTCTCATTCCCACTCTTCGTCTCCATTATTTCTCTCCCCATCGATGTAAAACCGACCCGACCCAAACCGAAGGCCTCCTCCCTGACCGTCCCTCTCCTTGTCTACGCCTTCAAAGGACTTATAGTCGGCTTTCTCACCTCTCACTATCCCAACCGCCACTTATATCCGCGCGTTCTCGTTGACTTACTCTACACCTTGCAATTCTACCTCTCCCTTGAGCTCGTCCTCGCTCTTGTCGCCATCGCCCCCCGTCCGGCGCTTCTGGGAACCAAACTCGAACTCGAACCGCAATTCTCCGACTTGTGGCTGTCCACCTCACTACAGAACTTCTGGGGGAAGCGATGGAACCTCACGGTCTCGAGGACCCTCCACTCGGTCGTTTACACTCCTGTAAGGGAGCGGTGTGGGACGTACAATGGCATTGTGGCGTCTTTCGTCGCATCCGGTGTGATGCACGACGTGTTGTTCTACTATCTTACGTTCCAAAAGCCCACCGGAGAGATGACGTGTTTGTTTTTGGTTCATGGCGTGTGTGTGGCCGCCGAGCTGGCGGCAAAGAAGGCATTGGGGAGGAAAGGGTGGCGGGCGGTGCCGACGCTGGTTGCCGCTGCGGCGGCGGTTGGGTTTGTTTACGGTACATCGCTGTGGTGGTTGTTTTGGCCGTTGGTGGAGGCAGGGGCGGGGGAGGAGTTGATAGGTGAGTTTGTGTTTATGGCGGAGACCGGTAAGAGGACTCTCGCCGCCGCCGCCGCCGGTTTCGGCTGGTGATTGATTAGGTGGTGGTCGTCGTAGACTTGTACTTGTTCTTACTAGCCTACTATTGTCATTACAAATTGTAGTAAACATAAGGCACAATAATAGTTAACGGATGATTGTTAAGCATTATTGTGTTATTATGGATTTCAAATTACAATTTTGCATGCAGGTCGTACATCGGTATTTGCCAGTTTTTATAAATATAATCTTGTATTTTGTTACTTTTCATTAAAGAATAAAAAATATAGTTGACTATATATACTACTACTGTAACATCCAGAACAACGGAAAATTTAAACTTTTAAAATCAAAGGAAACTCAATGATAAAGATCATCGAGAGTGGGGACATTACTCAAAGAAATACTCAAATATATCTGTTGCACCATATTACATACGAGTTTGTCAAAAGAGTGATTACATCAGAATACGAAATACATAATACATGTAACCACGACAACCTAAAATAGGCAGACAACATGATCCAGTCTCAAAGTGCAATCTCCCTCGGTCACCACCCGCAGGAACCTAACGCGGTCCTGAAAATGAATATAACAACAATGCCTGAGTTTCCATAAGCAAACTCCGTATGACAAGCTCACTTATATGCCCTATCATACTAGTATAGCATGTCATGAATACAAAGCAGTAACAACATTCCCACAAGGACAAACTGGACATCCGTCCTGCAATCGTTCCCGCTGTCACACAGGCCCCACGGTCTACAATCGCCACCGCTGCCACACAGGCCAACGATCCGCAACATCGTCGTCGCCACACAGGCCACACGGTCCGCAACATCGTCGTCGCCACACAGGTCGCACGGTCCACAACAACACCGCCGCCACACTGGCCGCACGGTCCACCACATCGTCGCCGCCACACAGGCCTCGCACGATCCTCCCTGCCGCCACACAGGCCGCACAGGGGCCCTTCCCACCGCCACACTAGCCGCACGGGCCGAACATCGGGTCTCCGTAGAGACCTACCGTAGGCACATACGGTCTAGCGGACAGTACACAACACATCCCCACACGCGACTACACATCGGTGAGGAGGCGTTCGCATTTCTGCGCAGGTAGAATCAGATCTGAAAACATCGTAGTCCACCACCACACCAACGGAGCCGTTACTCAGGTCAGTCCATCACCAACGCCACACAGACCGCACGGTATCTCACTCGATAGGTGCCCAATCGAGCTACCTGCCGGAAATCATCATTGGCAGTTCATCGCCGCAACCACACAAGCCACGCGCGATCCTCCCTGCCGCTACACAGGCCACACAGGGGCCCTCCCGCCGCCACACAGGCCGCACGGGCACGTGCAATCACTGTATATCAAGGCCGAACATATCCGCCACACAAATGTAGGAATTCGTGTCCCTATGTATGTATATATTTTAAAATTTTAATATAACATACAAGATCGATTTTCATATTTTCATAAATTTTATGTACATATATTTGTGTTTTATTCTAATAACATGCAATCCTACATTTATTAAAATAATCCACAAAGACAGAATCATACCTAAAGGTTCTCTAAAACCTTTTTGATGATCCGGAGTCGCGTTGTCCGCTGAATCGTCCACGGAATTGCCTCCGAGTGTTCACCAAACTCTAAACAAAGTTAGAGAGAATGGAGCTAGTCAATCAATCTCTAACAAGGTTTAGAATCAAGTTAATTACCCTTCTTTAAGCTCCTGAGAATCTTATCTCTAAAACTTAATTTTACTAAGAGATTTTCGTGGTGATTAGGGAGAAATTAATGAGAGAAAGAATTTTGCACTAATTTTTAAACAAGTAGGAATATGTGCCCTTTTATAGGCTCCCAAAACATCCTTATCAAAAGCTATTATTTAGTCATGATCCCTTGTTTTTCTCTCCTAAAATTAATCTCTAAATTCCACATAATCACCCACAAAAAACGTTTTAATTAAATCTGGAATTATTTCACCCATGATTTAATTAATCTCTTAATAATTCAGGCAGAATCGTTCTTGTTCGGTAGACCGAGAATTATTCGGTCAACCGAACCATTCGGTTATAACACGTGTTTGGTGCACCGTGAGCTAGACGGTCGACCGAATCCGTATGAGAAAAATTCCCTGGAAGAATTCGGACGAACCACGTCTTTTAATCGGTCTATCGATGACCCACCAAAATCGCTCCTGGGACATAGTCATCGGATGACCAGGTCACCTTCGGTCTACCGAAAATATTACTTCTCGGTTGACCGTGCACACTCGGTTAACCGAACCCGATTGTCCAGGCACTCCAGACAATTTCGGTCAACCAATTGCGCTTACCCGTTCCCTATTCGGTTAACCGATCCGAAGATACCCTAGTCAACCGAACCATGAACAGTTCACCGTGTTTGACCCTGATTTTACCTTTGTCAAATTTTGGATTTATTTCCAACAAAATTTGATCTTTTGGGTTTTTTAGCAATTCACATCTTATATATATCATCATATGTAATATTAAATTATTACACCCCATAATATATACCTCATATGAATTTATTATGATTCTAATTATGTCAATTCTCATGACATATTTGTTGGCTTTTTGGCCTTAATCTTTATTTAGTTTTGATGATTAAGTAATCTAATCTTAATCTATATTTAATCAATCAACCTAGACAATCAAAGTAAGCAAACACGAATACATGCATTGCATACATATTCGTGTACTTGCGATATTCTTAATAGGTTGATGAAGAATCAAGCTAAGGAGCTTTGGGACAAGAAGATAAAGACTCAAAACATGTAATCAAGCTTTGGACCAATATGTAATTTAGTATAATTTGAGTCCTTAGGAATAATGTAAAACTTGAGCACATTAGGATTCTGTCTCGTATCCCCACGGTTAACCGAACCCCTCTCGGTAAACCGAATCCTGTAGAGTTCGGTCCACCGAACACCTTACGGTCAACAATGTAGAATCATTTAGGTGTTCCCTGGAATAACCACCTCGGTATACCGAACCACCTTCGGTAGACCGAATTAGCCTGGACCGGTTTTGGACTTTTGCTCCAACGGTCGTATTTAAATCTTGACCTAAAGCCCAATTGACTTATCCATATTCGGTACACCGAACTTCATTCGGTCAACCGAATCATATTGCTTTAGGAGCCCAACGGCTAGTGAACTTGACCGTTATTGGTAAAACAATTTCCCACGCATTGTCAGCGCAAAACCCGCGCTAACTTCGGTATACCGAAGTATAGACGGTCAACCGAACCTAGCATTAACAGAACCCTACCAATCTTACTGTCCAGTTTGGAATGGCTACCCGAATGGGTTTCGGTAAACCGAATTGTATTAGGGTTGCTAGTTAGAGAGCTACTGGAGTTGAGTGAGCGGTTAACCGAATAGGATTCGGTAAACCGAAATGACCATCTTCGGTAATCCGTTTGGTTAACGGTCTACCGAGGAGCGTGCAAATTCTGCCCGAACTTCTGTCACTTCATCACTTTTCATGGGTCAACTTTCTCACCTACTCCCCAACGGCTCTAAAAGTTTTAAAGCCTATATAAGGACCTCATTAGAAGCACAACACAAGCACTACACTCTCCAAAACATCAAGTATCCGTGTGCTATCTTTCCCAAACCTTCAAAGCTCAAATCCTATACACTAAAGCCAAAACTTCACCACTTGTATTCCTAGATTCATATCATAATCCAAGTGTGCTCAAAGTTAGAGTGTGATTAGCAAGAAGTGTGATTCATTCTTTCATCCAAATCACAAGAGTTATAATAGCTTCGGGGAAGCTCCCTCTCGGGTTGTGAGAGGAGACACGGGCGAGGCGAGGGTGTTCGCGAGGCTCGTTGTTTGTAAAGGCGTTGATCTCGGCCCGGTAACGGAGATCGGATAGTGGAAACCACAAGCGAGGCTCGAGGGACGAGCGGGGCTTGTGAGTGAGGACTAGGACCCGGGGAGGGTGCCGAACCTCGTTACATCGGGCGTCGACTACAACGTGGTTTGCAATTTCTCTAACTCTCATCTAACCCTTGCATGATTAGTTGTTATTTTCGTAATTAAGTTTTAATTCCGCACTTTAGTTAATTACGATTAGGGGTGTAAACGGGGCGGCTAATACTCGTATACCCGGTCACCCGCCCCGGGCGGGTACGGGTATGGGTACAAAAATTCATACCCGTTTAAAAATTCAAACCCGTATACCCGTACCCGTTTACCCGGTTAATAAACGGATCGGGTACGGGTATACGCATTACCCGTACCCGTTTACCCGTATACCCGTTAAGAAATATTATATTATATATATAATATTTTTAATATTAATTAATATTTTATATGTTATATATTATATATTATATATAATATATATTTTATATAATATATATTATATTTTTATATATTATATATTATACCCGCTATACCCGTTTACCCGCCCCGTACCCGCTAACTTAACGGGCACGGGTCGGGTACGGGTATATATGTTTTTGTCGGGTATATACCCGTACCCGTACCCGCTAATTTAGCCGGGTACGGGTACGGGTATGGGCATACCCGACCCGTACCCGACCCGTTTACACCCCCAATTACGATCACTAGAGTGCCCTATACGATCCCCACAATATTGATTTTAATTAATTCACCACATGTGTCATATTTTCACATGAAACCCGACACATCATATGAACTTAAAATCAACCTCTTGTTTCCTAGTTTTGTGGTGTGACCTATAGGAGGATCTAAGTCAAATTGGAAGTGATATTAAACACTTAATATCTCAAACTAAGCGGTATCTAGCTACACATTATAGTTACCCAATTAGCATAGATGTCTTTGTTCCACCCAAACCAAAACACGGTCCATTTAGTGATGTAAGTGCACCACTTGTGTCCGTCCCTTGCCTCATGATATTAAGAATATATACAAAGTAGAAATGTGTCACATTTGTATTATATTCATTTCTTGATCTCTCTAAGCTAATTATTGTTGGCTTTTTGGCCTTAATCTTATGTTTTGATAATTTAATCAACCGAATCTTAATTAGAGTAGCACACACTATGCATTACATATATATTGTATTGTGCTAACCTCTACAGGTGATCAAGACTCAAGAAAGATGGAAATGAAGTCAAGACATGTAATTAAAGCAAAATCGAAGACATGTAATCTTGATTTCTTTTGAGTCTTAGGAACAAAGTGTAATTGAGCATACTTGAGCTAAAATCAATTTAACCACACACTAGGTTCCTTATAGAAGTTACACACGAAATTTCACATAATTTGGACTTCAATAGATCACCCAAACTTAGACCGGAAAACACCAAAACCTGAACTACAAAAGTCTGCCAACATTCGGTCGACCGCAACATGCCTTTCGGTCGACCGAGTAATCATGTCTCCTGTTTGTGTTTTCACTGCCCATATTCGGTCGACCGTGTTTTACCTTTCGGTCGACCGTCAGATCATATTTTCTCGACCGTTACTTTTGTCGTATATACCCAACGGTCGTATTCGTATTAAACCAAAAATACCCCAAATACATTTCATGTATCGGTCGACCGAGGACCACGATTGGTCGACCGTTGGTTCATCTCTTGACAAACCCAAAGTGCCTGTCCATAGTCGGTCGACCGCCAAACTTGTTTCGGTCGACCGTTCACACATTTGTTTGTCACCCCCAAAGTGCCTGGTCGAAATCGGTCGAACGAACCCTTTCTTGTGTTCGACCGATGACTTAAGTTTTCTTAAGTCGTAGAGTTGGGCGGTCGACCGTTGCTTAACCGGTCGACCGAATCTTGTGCATAACTGCCAAACGGTCGACCGTTCGTCCCGATTCGGTCGACCGATTACAGCCAGAATTGGGTCATGTCTTTTCTGTTTTGTGTAATCACACTTCAACTCATACCCAATCAATCCCAACGGCTCTATTCTCTCTAATGCCTATATAAGGAGTTGTAAAACACATTTTAACACAACTCTCCCACTACAAACTTGTCCCAAACTTTAGAGAGAATCCCAAAACACTCAAAGCCTCAAATCTCCACACTTAGTCTTAATTCCAATCATACTCAAGTGTGCTCAAGCTTAGAGAGTGTTGTTCCACTCAAGGTTACAATCATTGTGAAAGAAGCAAGGGTCTTGGTGAAAGCCCAAGACACGAGTATAGACTTCGGTGAGAGCCCGAAGTGATCCTTCTCGGATTGTGAGAAGAAGATTCCAAGCTCGGCGAGGGTTGTTCGCGAGTTTGACGGTTGTAAAGGCGTTCTCTCCCGGCCCGGAACGGGGAGTGGTTAGTGAAGTCGTAGGCGGAGCTCGGTGATCCGAGCGGAGCTTGCAAGAGAGGACTAGGACCCGGGTGGGGTGCCGAACCTCTATAAAAATCCCCCGACTTCTTGTGGTTTGCATTATTTTCTTTTACTTGCTTGTTTTAGTTTAAATTCCGCTGCATTTACTTGATTGTCTAAACAAGTAGGTAATTAGGTGATTAGCCTTAATTGTGGACCCATAAACCCACACGATCCTACATTTGGTATCAGAGCCTCGTTCGTTAATTTTGTTCTTAACCGATAAATTAACATGACTCTTAATGCATCCACACCTTTAGAATCATGTAAACCACCTTACTTTGATGGTAATAACTTTAGTTCATGGAAATCTAAAATGATGTCATTTATTAAATCCATGAACATTAGCTTGTGGTTTATGATTCAAACTCCATATGAATCACCTATAAAAGCAGGGCAACGACCTCCGTAACCATCTAGGCCGGTAGTCACTTCACCCAACGACAGTTGTGTTGCTTCTCTAACACGAGTCAAATCATAAATATGTCACCCTCTATAATGCAGAGGCGACACGTCTCAAGTGTCCACACTCTTCCACATGGCGGTCCCTGGGCGGGCACGCGCAACGTACCCACTGTCACCTCCTGGTTCACGCTCCAAGCGAGGACACGAGTTTCCGTGGACAGAGCTGACACTTCACTAGGACCAAGATTCGGTTCTGGGCTCAAACGGTCGACCGGAAAAGGTTTACCGGTCGACCGCTTCCGCAAAGGAATCGGTCGACCTAATGCCTACAACGGTCGAACTCTGTGCTGAAAACTAAATCCCCAACGGTCGAACAAAGGTCTAATACCGGTCGACCGAACGTGGTCAAAATCCGGAGTCTGGTCAAAATCACACAAGTCTATTCGGTCGACTGACTCAGGGGTCTCGGTCGACCGAAAACTACCATGGTCAACCTAATAGTCTAAGTCATCTACCGGTCGAACATGATCATAAAATCGGTCGAACAACATACTATAAACTTAAGTTCACTTAAGTTCTGGTCGGACAAAAGGTCTAGAACGGTCGACCGTTTGGATGGTCAACGTCCGTTCCACGCGAAACACGAAGCAACGGTCGAACGATCCAAGGATCCCGTTCGACCGAAAACATCTTGACAACCCTCGACTCACCAGCATACGCACGACCGGTCGACCGCCACAAGGCATCGTTAGACCGGTGTTGGTTAAAGTCGGGAAAAATACACTAAACCGATCGACCGCCCGAAGGAAACCGGTCGACCGTTGGTCGACAACAACCTTACGTCAGCCAAAGATTTTACGTTGTTTCTTCGTCGCCGGCGAGGTCTCCGACCTCCTGCGACCGACCACAACTCCACCCCAACTTGGGTGAGCAGTAAAGCCTCTAATGCAAGAACTTGACACACCTTCTTCGCGAAGAACGACGACTTCACCGGAGAACACCGGAGTTCCGCAACCAACTCCGGTCCGCACCACTCGCACTTCTTCCCTTCTCGCGCCGCACCAAGCCCAGCACGCCCTTGCCTCGCGCGCCTTCACCACCAACACACGAGCCACCGAGAGAGAGGAAGAGATGGTTGGAAAGGAGAAAGGTTGAAGAAGAAGAAAGGAATGAGAGGGGAAGAGATGTGTGTTTTCTCGCAACACAACACCCCAACCCACCACTAGCCCATCACATCCACCACTCCTTCCTTCGTTCCCATGCAACCACCATCATCATTCCACCTAAACACCCATTAAACCCTAATCAAAGTTAGGATCATCACAACTACCTGTACGAATCATCCGTGACAGCATTTTCATGAAATGCAGATTCTCCGTGACAGTATGTTCATTCTCCGTGACTGTTGACTCAAACATTGCACCTCTTCTCAATGCTATTGGAGATTTCGAATTTACACCATCCATTAACTTTGAGATATATATTGTCGTTAGGTAAAGTTGACTTTTAAAAAAAACGATTTGATGACCGGATACGTAAAAGCCATAAATTAATGTTTGTTTTATGTTGACTTCTTCAAATTATGTTGTGTATTATATTCGTCTTACCTAATACACTTTTCGTTACACGTTACCAAAGGGTAATGGGTAAGGGTACAAGCTTAAAAAAACGATAATATACTCATTTTGGATTCTTGATTTGGATTTGGGATAGTTGGATTTGAGGTTCTAGTAGTAGATTGGTTGGGCGAGGGAAGTGGCTAATGGATGATTTTGAGAGAGGAAGATGGACGAGAGAGGAAAATGAATGCACCCTTCAAGACTTTTGATCTCATGCTTGATTGGAAAGTTTTCACGACAACTGCGGAATGAAAAAAATAATTGCTATTTAATTAAATATTCTCGAGGCAATTAACCAAGAGAAGTTATTTCAACACTAAGAAGATTGAATTCAATAACTTGTAGGAAACAATCCGCATGCAGTACTAGTATAAGATTTATCATTTTATATTATGAATGATGGAAGAAACATGAGAGACATGTCATGCACAAGTAGCACGTTCCTTACTTATATATGTTGAGGCCTTGAGCTAGGGTGCACTTCTGCGTACGTAGTTGTGAAGTTGATGGTCTTTAAAAGGGTTTTTTTGTTGTTTTGTTTTTGAGAATGTGAATAGGAATATCAACGGTAAGGATAACACAGTTTCATTCGGTAGCAATATTTCTAGAAAATATTATAAGGCGTATTATAAATTCTAGTAGCATATACATACACCTCGGTTGATAAGTAATGATACATTTTTAAACAAAATAATAACTCGCTTCTGAAATTAATTTACTTTTGCTGGAGAAATTCAAAGTTCATATATAGTTACAGTGGGGTCTTACAGCTGGAAAAATCCAAAGCCTAAACATGAAAGTATTGTTAAACAATGGTGAACTAGACTGTAATACCGGATTCGTTAGCTTTGTAGCTGTCGTGATAAAGTGTTGTGAAATGTCCGGTGATATTTAAAATCAACTAAAAAAAACACAAGATGAGACGAGTATATAAGAAGAAAATCAAGCCAAACAAATTAACCACATATATTTATAATGTGTGTTGGTGGGAGTTACTTGATGGTTTGTGCATTATTTTACCACCAAAAAATCCATCTTTTCTGTCTAACTAAAAGTAGCATTATTTTTTACCTTCATCATTAAATTTCAACTTACAACAATAAATTAAATTGTTAGTTTTGTGCCTAAAAATCTGTGTGGGATAGGCAAACAGTCGACCAAATATTGGGTGACGGTAAAACTAAGAATTATTTTGGGCATTCTTTTCCCCTCAATGTTTATCTGTCTTAAGTTCTAGTCTGTGTATATATATACCATTTAGGATTTAGAGTACGGAGACAATCACCCAAAGGTGCGTTGACTCCATTCTTGGAGTCATCACCAAGTATGTTCTCTTTCCTTCTACCACTGTCACAGAACCACCAAGAGTGAATTATTATTTCATGGAACATTTACTTAGAGTCGTCAAAAGAGAAACTTTGAGAGGTTGAAGAATGTCAACGGAGGTGAGAGTTTTTTTCCTATTTTTAGCATTTGTGATTTATGTTGCTTGAATATTGGAGATTCGAGAGGGATGGGTTTTGGTATCTACCTACTACAACAAAAATCTCTTTTACCGATGGACACGTGCTAACGGATATTCCGTTGGAGGGTCTTGCCGACGGACATTCTGTCGGCATTATGGAATATTTGTTGGGTCAAGTGCGAAATATTTATGTTTTCCCCTGATTAATATAGGGAACTACTAAACGTCGTCCCAAAACTACTTAAATCGCCCCTTGAAATTACCAAATTGCCCTTAACAATATATTTAATACCCATATCGTCCCGTGTCTTTAAAAAAAGTTTTTGACTCAGTTTTACTAACATTCTTAGTACCAACACCACGAAAATGTCTGGCGAAACACCTAAATCAGGCAAAGTAACGGAGACGGATTTTTTTTCCGACTCGGGCGTCTGGCTAAGACACCTGCACCATCGTGGAGGCGTCTGGCTAAGACGCCTCCACCATGGTTGAGGCGTCTTATCCAGACGCCTCCACGATGGTCCAGACGTCTTAGCCAGACGCCTACACCATGGTCTAAGCGTCTCGCTAAGACGCCTCAACCATGGTGGAGGCGTCTTAGCCATACGCCTCCACGATGGTACAGACGTCTTAGCCAGACGTCCCGTTTTTTTTAATTTTTTTGTCAAATTAAAATTATACGGTGTGTTATCTCAAATTATTTGACGTTTCTTTGCAAGTTTTCGGTGGTAACCGGTCGGATTACAATGAGTTTTTTTGCAAGTGATGAAGATTCAAATAATGTCCAGATCCAACATTTTTTAAGATCCAAAATCCCTCGGCGGTAAAACATCCTGCCATACAAATACCACAACGACAGGTCGTTCGGGGGTCTCGCTCACCGGTGAGCGAGCGGCATTCCACCTCGTCGGTGAGGTGGCGGGGGTGGCAAGGGGGCAGCCCCCCCTGAAAATTTTTTGGATTTTGAAATTGTTGGATTTGGAAATTTTTGAATTTTCGGTGTACCGAAGGGGTATCGGTCATCCGAATATAGTAATTATTAACTTATTAATTAATTTAACAATTATCTAAATTTATAATCAATTATCTTTTAAAAATAATAATAAAAAATTACGGGCGTCCGACGGAGCCGCCTCTACGTAGGAGGGGGCGTCTGGATAAGACGCCTCCCCTATGGGGGAGGCGTCTTACACAGACGCTTGTCCCATGGGCGGAGCGTCTGGGTAAAACGCCTCCGCCGTTGGGGCGGCTCCGTCGGACGCCCGTAATTTTTTATTATTTTTTATTAAAAAGATGTTAGATATTTTACCAGATTCGAGTACACTGGGGCGTTCGTTGGTTCATTACTGACCTCCAAAACATTATTTTTTATGATTATAAGAGGAATATGAAGAGAGATGTGTGATAGGAGGGTAAAATGTCGCGTTATAGCAGTAGAAATGAGAGAAGGGCAAAATGGTAATTTCAAGGGACGATTTAAGTAATTTTGGGGCGATGTTTAGCAATTTAGTTAATATAAGCACACGCTAAACGCATGCCAATCCTATCATTTCCATCGGCATGATGGTATATCCGTCGCATCAGGCGCGAAAAATTTGTGTCTGTGTCCGATTAGTTTTGGCATGCATTGAGCGTGTGTTAAAATTATCATGTCGACGGAATTTCCGTCGGCATGATAGTTAATTAGGAGGGAAAACTTGATCCCTACCCACCTGACCATACCCTACATCCTCCCACGATTTTTGTAGCCACCGCACGCGTCTCCACTTTGGACCGTCGCGAGCGGCAGTCAACCTCTACATCGTCAACTCCTCCCCATCGTCTCCACGTGCCATCTGGGCCTCTCTCGCCCCCACGTTGCCGTTCAACGTGTGCGCCAACCACCATCTTGCCTCTCGCACCAATAGTCGGACACCTTCGTGTCGCCACCCACCTCCTCTCCACTCCACCTCGTCGTCCCAAGAGTATTGGACAAGTTTTTTTTCCAGTTATTTTAATTTTTTTAAAATATTTGTGTTTGGGAATGGTGGTTGATTGGGAATGATAAATGTGATTTTGGTTCGTATCTTGAGTTTCGTATTATGATCAGACATGTTAAAACAATTTTGTCTAATTTACATGTATAAGAGCATTTTGATTTTTTTTATTTACTAGACTGAACTTGATTAGGTTGGTATCTTTGGTAATTAAGTTTTTAATTAGGTTCAGTATCTACTCATATATAGAATGTTGGAGGTCCAATCCAATGACTCGTGGGTGTCAAGGTAACTCAAGGGAGTTGGTAATCGAACATAGATTAACTTTGTCCTATGCGAAGACATTATATTCCTATCGATTTCGCATGACATGCTCTAGATGATGTGTTCAAGACTATTATATATGTAGCATGCTTCCTGGTTATTTAACACGACAACCTTCTCATAATCATTATCACGATGCGTTGCTCTATCTATGTAGCTTTTGTCTTGATGTCGTTGTTAAATGTTGCAGTGGGCAATTATATAAATTAATGTCAATTTCATGTTTGGTATTGTTGTCCTCTTCGTGATGGTATTGGAGATAAAATCTGAAAAAAAGTAATTATCTAGTTCAATGGAATGATTAATAATTAGATGGATGATAACCAAATCAGCTCACCTCTCACCAAAATTGAGAAGATGACTCTGTGTTATTCAAGTCAACCGAAAAGGTACATTCTAACGTGTTACAAGTTTAAATTAAGTGTTAATTTAAACTTTAAGATATTAGTAACTCTTGAAAATCTTTTTAGGTTGAGATACAAGAATTTACTAGTCAAAAATTGACATAGCACACCGTCTCAAGAGCAATGAGAGAGTTCTAAAACCCACGAGGTGATCGAGATTCAAGAATGAGGTATTAGAAGAAGTATTGGGAAAAGAGAAGACATATCGTGTGTGTGGTGCTAGTATTAGAGCATATACTATAGGCAAGACCTCGAATGGTTGACATAACAGTGCTCTCACATGGATCATCTTCAGACGAAGATTTCACAATATGTGTAAATTGTAAGTGTATACTTAACTTTGTAGATTTATTTTGCAAGTTTATTGTACGTAATATAATATTAAAATGAATTGTAGGAGGAGCACGAGAGAGTTGAAGGCTCAAGTTGTCAAATTGATGGTGACTCGGTTTGGAGGACATCAGTTATATATGTGTATGGAATTTGTTGTTTTAATTTTCTAAGATAATATATATGTTTTAGATTATTCAAACAATCAAAATCTATTTTTTTATAGAGTGATGACATCGATACGTCTTCTCAGCACGTGGATGAACTATCGACGGATCCGACTTCTTCTGAGGAGTAGTAGGTATATGAGTTCACTGAGTTGTACATCTTATGAGTTGATATGTAAATTAGACTTAGACATGATATATGAGTATATGACTTCGACTTCTAATTATATATATATATATATATATATATGTTAAACTTATGACTTGATATATGAATTAGAGTCAGACTTGATATATGACTTATAATGTATGACTTATATTTCAACTTATGTGAGTTAAACTTGTATGTATGACTTCGTTTGGCTTGAATCGTTTCGATTGTACGTTATGATATATGACTTCGTTTCGATTCGTTTCGATTGGGAGATGTGTGAATGTATGTGATTGTACGTGAATGGACAATCGTTTCAAATGGATATTGTGGTTTGTTTTTATTGCATGATCTATAAATCCGGTATGGATTCTATGTGATTTTAATTTTGTTTTTTTAGAAAGGTGCTATTTTTGTCGACGGAAATTTCATCAGTAAAAGGTATTGTAGATGCTTGTTGTCGATGGATATAGGTAATGAAATATTATATGGTCAACGGTAATTCCGTCGGTGACATTTTTATACGCGTAAATTTTGGTGTGCAAAATTGCACCTGGCGACAGAATTGTCGTTGGCATTAAGCATCCCAGCGTCCCAACGTGAGTTTTCCCTGCGGACTTTTGCCGACAGAAAGTTCGTCAGGACGGGCTTATGCCGACGGAAATGGGCGTTATTGCTGACGAAACCGTCCATCGGCAAAAGCACTATTTGTAGTAGTGACTGGTGCTTGGAGCCTTATTCTTCTCTATGCTCTTTCATTTTATTGGATTGCTAGCGTATAATCTCGTATATGTATCCTCTTGTATGGGTAATATATAAGTCATCTTGTTAAGCTTAGAGTTTGTTGATTGGTAGTAGATTGTAGTCAGACGCATAACTATTCAGAGTGTTGATCTAGTTTCAAGCTATCATTTCCATGTCGTGTTCTGTTTACACCATAATGAAGCTCGACGGTCTCAGCTCGTGATTTTTGCCGATTTGGGTTTTCACATATATCTTGGGATTTTGGTTAAATGCTTGTTGTTTGTTTCAGATTTTTGTTTGATTTGGTTCACGCATGCTAGGTGTTTTGAAGTTGCCTGGTCGTCATTTCCTTGAGTTTTTTCCGCAGTTATCGTCATTTACCGATCTAATTTCCCCAACAAACCATGATCGCCATTTACAGCATTTTCAACCACACATTTGCTATTGAGTGCATAATGTGAAGTACAGTTTTAGTTTTAGCACTTATATTTTCATAAACCGACAAAAAAGTAGCAAATGATTAGAGAATAACGTGCAACATTTAGTGAGCTCAATTTACACCATTTCCTCCTAATATTATTCTCATAACCTAATGCAAAATCACAAAACTAAATAAATAGAACGTGTACACTCCACATGTTTCTCTGTTTGGACGGCTGGATCAATGCAAATTTTATAGGTCTGACCTACGCAATATTAATTTCTCGATATTGCTTAAGTTCTTCCTTTCTAGACACAAGTTTGTCATTTTTTCTGCCGAAATGCAGTAAGTTGAGATATGATTTTTAATGTCGATTATTCTAATTTTTAAGAGTTGAGGCTCCACTGATTGGACTAACCAAGTTAATTAGTTTCTATTTGCACTAAACCATTATACTCACACACACATATCACATTATCCGATCATATAAATACCAATCAATACATCTCCATTGCACATTTGCATCATTAGTAAGAGTGAAGCCACAATGGAAGGAGAGTTGTGGAACCTCTCTAAAGTTGTTCTCTACACCACAACAGCTCTTTACTACTCCTACTTACTCGTCTCCAAGTTCCCCTCCGGTAAGCCCCGACTCGTCGCTCTCCTCCCTGTCTTTGTCCTCTTCTCACTCCTCCCTTTATCCTTCACCTTCGCCTCTATTCGTGTGACCTCAGCGTTCTGTTTAACATGGCTTGGGAATTTCAAGCTCATCCTCTTCGCTTACTCGAAAGACCCATTCTCCGACGAAACGTTATCATTCCCCGTTTTCGCCACCGTTATTGCACTCCCCGTCAATGTAAAACCGGCCCGACCCAAACCGAAGTCCCCACGGGCCGTCCCAGTACTCCTCGTCTACGCCGTCAAAGGACTCATTATAAGATTTCTCACCTCTCACTACCCTAACCGCCACTCGTACCCACGGATCCTCGTTGACATGCTCTACACCATGCACTTCTACCTCTGCGTCGAGCTGTTTCTCGCCCTGGCCACACTCTTCGCCCGCGTGGTGCTTCTCGGGACCAAACTCGAGCTCGCACCGCAATTCTCCGACCTGTGGCTGTCCACCTCTTTGCAGAACTTCTGGGGGAGAAGGTGGAACCTCACCGTCTCGCGAACCCTCCACTTGGTTGTATACAACCCGGTGCGGGAGCGGTGGGGGACGTACGCCGGTGTCGTGGCGGCTTTCTCCGTCTCCGGTGTGATGCACGACGTGTTGTTCTACTACGTTACGCTCCAAAAGCCCACCGGAGAGATGACGTGTTTGTTTGTAATTTATGGGGTGTGCGTGGCGGTCGAGATAGCGGCAAAGAAGGCATTGAGGAGGAAAGGGTGGCGGGCGGTGCCGACAGTGGTTGCCGCACCGGCAGCGGTTGGGTTTACTTACTGTACGTCGCTATGGTTGATTTTTTGGCCGTTGGTTGAAGCGGGGGCGGGGGACAAGGTTATAGATGAGTTTGTGTTCATGGGGGAGACCGGGAAGAGGGCTTTCGCCGCGGCCACCGGCTTCATCCTGTGAAGGTCGTTGTAGACTTTCACTTGCTATAACATATATGCACATATATATAGCCTAGTAGTGTCATTGCGAATGGTAGTAACCATTACACACTCGTAATATATAGTTCATGATTGGTAAGCATCATTTTGTTAGTATGGTTTCGAATTAGAGCTCCTGCATGCGGCTCGTGTTTCGGTATTTCCCTGTTTTATCAATAATCATGTATTTTTCGTTGATTTTAATAAAAAATAATAGATGGTCACATATGGTTCCGATCCCAGAAACCAATACATGTACATGTAATCATATCACAACAATGATCCACATTCAATAAATGGAATCCACATTCACGTCCGAAGATTTGGGTGGCACTAGGCTCTGTCGGTGGCTTGGTGGGTTTGGGTCGGGTTTGAATTAATTTGTTTGTTATTTGATTCTAACTTAACGGTGGGTGTAGTAATAGCGTACGGTGTCATAGAATGAGTTGACGAAGTTTAAGGTAGGTGCACCTAAAGGCAGACCTACGTGTGGGCACGCCAGAAATTTGAAATTGATGTTAGATATTAAGCAAAATCATCGTGTGCACATGCTACCAATCAAGTCTAGAATGACTTGTGAGTGTGTGATCAACTCACAATAGAGTAGAGAGGTAAAAAGTTATAAACCCCACAAAACCATTACTAATTTCCGATGTGGGATTATTGTGGATTGTGTTGTATAAAATCAAAAACCATACATTATATTTAACATCATCTCCAATCTACTTAATCCCTACAGAGTACATACCATATTTTTCAACCCAAAATCCACCTCCATCCCCAAATCCCTATTTCCGTCCACACCTCCGCAACTCCACTCCACGCCTCCACCCATCCCTCCGCATTTCTCCACGAGATCACGACACCACCTGAAATCTCCACCTGAATCCACCTCTGGTTCCACGCCTCCACCTCTCCAGCTCCACGACTCTACCTCTCCAAGACTCCAACTCCTCATATCACAACTGACGGCTCCACCTCTCCAACTCACGTCTCCAGTCCACTGTCCACCTGACCTCTCGGCCTCCCCTACTCCACCAAACCACCACCACTACGCCTCTCCACCTCCACGAGCCACACGCACGTGGCACGCCTTCACGGCTTCCCCGACCTCAATCCACCCGCTTCACCCAACTGAAGGTTAGATGCTTTAGTTTATTCTTTCATCCTACGTTTTTCTTATTACTTTAGTTTAGCAAATGGTTTATCACAACAATACTTTCTTTATCGTTAAAATTCACAATAATGTTACTTCAACGATTAGCTTGTGCTCCGAATAATTGAAATTTTATTTTGTATGATTTCAATAATACATACCATTTATACTTAAGAAGAGATAAATCACACAAATGTTGTTTGAAATATATAAGGTGCTATTATATTCTTGAATTGAAATGATGATTTCATCTTGCATTACTTTATTTTCAGCAATTAAGGATATAATTTGAAATTCAAACTAAAATTAAAAAAAGGATTCCAGCTGGAAAGGTCCCTACTTGAATTTATAAAGCTGTTGAATTTAGCTTACATTGAAGCATACATTTTCATATTTTATAAAGTTGTTGAATTTAGCTTTGGTCAAATAAATCTCGACTTACATTTTCTCCCTTAAGTTGTAATTACATTGTGATTTAATACATTCTGACTGTTGGATGCATGTTGTGTTTGTTATTGGATACTTGTTATGTTTGTTATTGGATGTTTGTTGTTGGATGAGATTGGAATCACATTTAATTACATTGTATGTTTGTTATTGGATGAGATTGGAATCCTATTTTTCCCCACAGGTGTAGAAGACTTGGAATAAAAATCCAAGAGAATGAATGAAAAAACAAAATTTTGAAATTCTGCCTTCTACTAAAACGGCACTGGCAGTGCCGTTTTTACTTGCATAATTATTATTTTTCAATAAACAGGAAACTTAATATTAAGATGCTCTCGGACACTAGTTTGACATTTTTATTTGATAAAAATGGCACTACTAGTGTCGTTTTCATTCCAGCAAAAATGACACGGGTAGTGTTGTTTTCATTCCAGCAAAAACGACACTGGTAGTGTCGTTTTAGCAGAAGACGGAATTCCGGTCATTCTGTCTTCAGTTTTTTTGTTTTCATCTAAAAGAGGACAATTATGATTTTCCAGGCAATTTTTACAAAATCAAACTTCTTATACTAGCCATAATTACCACATAATATTGTTTCCCTACATGGGGTTACAAGGGAAATTTAGCAAAAATACACAATACAAATGAACATACTAAATAGTATATTTACATGTCTTCCTGTTGTGACCTAACTTACGACATCGCTCACGTCGTATTACTCGACCACTTTGTTCGTCCATGTTGTTTCTGATTCTTTTTGTTTTCGGTCGTCAACTACGTCTTACGACAGAATGTGATATTAATGCTATAGGTCCTTCCTCTGGGCAAACCTCTCAAGTATTGGAAAGAAAATCGATGCATATGCTCTCCTGATTGGGTGGTTAGGTATTCTGAGATGATTTGTGAGGTATCAATGTTCGCGTGGCAGTTGCTGCATACGACCAACACATGTGAGCATGGAATGTGGTGTGCATCTGTGAACCCACATGCGCATGTTGGGTCTGTCTCAATCAAAAATAACCTGATAGTTATGAGATTGGTTGCTTTCGGCATTGAAGATGTTACGACTATGTCTAGTGACACAAAGTTGTGCAACCAATTGTCGTTGGTTTGTGATTTCATCGTTGATTTTTTTTTAGGATAGGTCAATATCATATTCTTCCCTTCATATCTTCTACTGACAAAATATTTATTCGGCCGCATATAAGTCATCATGTTGAGAGGACAAAGTGGAAAGTCACGTACACACTTTAACACATTGTTGAAGCTTTCTGACAAGTTTGTGATCATTATACCAAAACGACGGCCAAAATCATGATTTAATGCCTAATACGAAACATCATTTTGTTCTTTAATCCACTTGAACCTATGAGGGTAATTAACCTCGATATCCATCATATGCTCTTCAAATGTTTTTTATCAGGAGCGACACCGACATGCCAAAATTTATGTTGCAATTCCACATTCCTGCACCGAGCATTTGTTGACATATTTGCACTCATGTGTCTCATACAAAACCTGTGAACATGACATTGCTCTTGGGGAAAAAAGTCTTCACAATATTTGTAAGATCTGAAACCGATCTTTAATAATACACAATCGATCTCGTGTGCATACTTACTGGACAAAATACTTAAGAACTACTATCATGAGCAGCCATATTCTTTTTCAACAACAGAAAACGCCAAATGAAAAAACCCCAGAGTTCGCGTCCATATCCATAGCAATCAAAAGAGTCCTCTCCAACTTGCCAAATAAATGAGTTTCATCATTGCTTAACACATGTCTACAGTATTGAAAACCTTCAATTGGGACCGTGAATGACCAGAAAATTCTTTGAAACTGCTCAATATTATGATTTATCCTCTTCATTTGAATCTCGATAAAGGTGCAAATATTAGACAAAGGTGTCTTAAATTACGATAAGAGACATCATCAACTTCGTATACTTGTTCCAATGCTTTCTTGCGGGCGTACCAAACTCTATCATACTTGATATCTATGAAGTAATGAGTCTACACTGAAGCTTGAATTTCTGCAGGAGTAATAGTTACATTTGTCTGAATGGTGGCAAGAATCATGTTAGAAATTAAACTATCACATTACACGTGGTCATGCAAAAGGTCATCGTTACTACATGTGTGTTCAGATTTGTACTTCTTCACTTGAAAACATTCTTTGCTCTGACTGTAAGATGCATGCATCCTCCATTCACACTCTTTCTTCAAACAACCACATGTAAATCTATTGTGTCCAGACGTTAACACTTTGAATTGGATACTTTTCCGCAAATGTCATTCCTTCAACTCATGCAACAGATCTTTTTTTGTGGAGAAAGTTTTCTGCAACAAATAACTTCGTCCATCTTCTAAGTTATGGTATTCAGTGTATGCAACAATACGTCCATCGACATTTCCAATGACTGGATCTTCAATCAATTTCTCGTCAGACTCTATGTCCGACAAGTGCCTCAAATATGGTAGTGCTGACAATGATGACAATTCATTACTAACGGTGGTTTTATGTACGTTGTTATCAAGTTCTCGATTAACTGTGTCTGTCATATGATGAAACATGTTCTGCATCTCTAGAAGTAGGGTTGAATCTACATCAACAATGTCTATCTCCTCACAATCTATCTGACCATCTGCCTCATCAACATTTGTCTCATCACTCTCTCTATCTTCAGTATGTCTTCCTTGAGAATATAACTGAACTACTTTACTTCATAATTATTAATATTCATTGGTGTGTGCTCATATGGTTCAAAAAAAGACCGAGGAACTGCTGACGATGGACCTACTTCATATTGGATATATGTCTTTGTCATTGGTTGATAATCCTTAGTCAACTGATTTTGGTGCACAGTAGTATAGTGTTTGGGTTGTTTTTGAACAAACAATACAACCGTATTCACGAAGTTAAATAAAGATAACATCGTAGTCGTGCTCTGATCGTCAAAAAATTCAGCATATGTCTACTTTTCGCGGTGATCATTTGCAGGTTAACTTCATATCAAACTCCCTTTTCTCGGAAACCACAAACTCGACAAATTATTTCACAAAGATCATCATATCGTATTTCAGTATTAACATTAAGCATCCGTCTGTAACCATCTTCATGTTGAGGTACCTCATCTACGAATGTAACAATTATATCGAAAAAAACCCATAACCAATCTAGTACCGGAGGTCATTACTACGAGTGTACAAAATCTACATTTCATACATGAAAATAACAACAATACATTAGCTATACATGCATTATATTTCATATTGAACTCCAAACAATCAAAATGAAACCCCAACTTGAACAATAATTTTCACCGGAGAGAGGGAGTAATGGGTAGTGGGGAATAATTTGGGTGTAAGAAAAGGAAGATGGGGGCTGCCAACCCCATATTATGAAAGGAATGTGTTCTAAAAGTTTTACTTGTACATGTCAATTATTATAAATTATTTGTGCAAACATTTTGTTCCTTAATTAATGTATTCGTCTTTTGGAAATGTTAATGAAGAAGCTCTTGGTCATTAACCGTAGAACTTTAAAAGATAATAGTTTACGTAAATCAAATGTTATTCACAATCATGGTAATTAACATGAAATATTTATTACCGAGATAAGATTGTCGTGTTGGTCGTCGATTATTGTAGCTCTACAAATATTTGACGACACGAGTATATGAAAGAGAAAAATGGTTACTTTTATATATTGAATAGACCTAACAAGTGAAACATTATAGATTTGTGTTATGTCATCAATGTTTTACTGTGTCTTGAATGTTAAGATATGAGACATATCTTTTCACATAAAAATGTTTAATTTGATTGTTGTCAAAAAGTATCAATGAGTAGAGTGATAAAGACAATGGTTTGTTGAACATGACTTATGCTAGAAAAAATAACTAGTCAAAAGATTTTCATTGCACATCTTAGTTTGAGTAATGATATTAGTGGGTCCCTTGATAAAATAAAATTATAATGTACACAATGTGACTTGAGTTAAGTTACATATTTATAATTAGCTCAAGAGATTAAGAAATGAATATATGTGACAAATGTGACACATTTCTACTTTGTATATATTCTTAATATCATGAGACAAGAGATAGACACAAGTGATGCACTTACATCATTAAATGGACCGTGTTTAGAGTGAACAAGACATTTATGCTAATTGGGTAACTATAATGTGTAGCTAGATACTGTTAGGGTTGTAAACAAGTTGAGTATGCCTCTACTCGTACCCGACTAAATTAGCGGGTACGGGTATATACACCCAAAAACATGTATACCCGTACCCATTAAGTTAGCAGGTATGTGGCAGGTAAACGGGTATGGCGGGTATATTATATGTTGGCGTTTTTACAATTTAATCTTAATTTTGATGATTAACAAACTAATATTATGCACAACTCCAATTAGAACATCACACACATCATATTGTCAAATTGTATAGATATTGTGTATTCCTAACAATGTAGGTGATCAAACTAATGAACTAATCAACTTCAAGATAAAGGCTCAAGACTTGTAATCAAATCTCAATGATTTCATTTGTAATTTTCTATTTATTTGAGTTATAGGATCAAATGTACACTTGATGCACAAAAGGATAAACTCATCTCTGTCGGTCGACCGTTTGCCTCTCAGTCTACCAAACTTGTTCACAATGGCTGACCGAGTTACCCTCGGTGAACTGTGTTCTTAGAGTCGGTAACGATCTGATCTTCCTGGAATCCTTATTTTAGTGTACCGAACCCTACCCGGTGTCTCCTTAGAGTAAGAAACCACTTGATCTTCCTGGAACCCTTGTGTCGGTTTACTGACCTCTACCCGGTCAACTGTTTTCCTTATACTCAGTAGCTTCGAAATTTCTCTGGATATCTTTATTTGGTGTACCAATGGGGTATCAGTCATCCGAACTTCACTTGTGTCTTTTGGCCTAAACGACTTCATCTTATTGGCCCACGTGAC
This sequence comes from Triglochin maritima, assembly GCA_963682175.1. Taxonomy (NCBI): domain Eukaryota; kingdom Viridiplantae; phylum Streptophyta; class Magnoliopsida; order Alismatales; family Juncaginaceae; genus Triglochin; species Triglochin maritima. Next base: position 7,697,001 of record OY821791.1, on the reverse strand, counting down.
ACAACTAACTCCAACAGACTTATCTTTTGTCGTTTAGCAACAACCTTTGAAATGTGCAACATCGGTCTACCGAGAACCCGTCGGCTTACCGAATACTTGTTGATTAATCTAAAACGTAACGACTTTTTTCCACGTAAGATTTCGACCATTATCGACAAACCAATTTCCCAGTCAATGTCAGCAAAAAACCCGCACATGTATCTGTCAACCGACCTTGCCACGGTGTACCAAACAAGATCACCAAATCGTAACAATACTTTAGTGTCCAATTGGAACGTTGAACCGAGGTTCTCTCGGTCAACCGAACTTAATTGGTCGATTTTAGGAAAAAGTTACTGGAAGTTGGTGAACGGTTATCCGACACATAATCGGTCAACCAAGTGCTTCAATCTTACCAATAAACCCACACCTTGTCGGATGACTGCTGGTTACCCGGTCAACCGAATTTATCATGAATTCTGCCCGAGCTTGAATCACTTATTGTTTCTTATTGGTCCATACCTCACCAACTTACAATAACGGCTCTGTTTGTTTTGAAGGCTATATAAGTTTCACTTAAGAGACACATTCACTTCTCTACTTGTCAAAAATCAATCTTACTCTTGTGCTTTCAATGTCTAAGTCTTCAAAACTTCACCAACTCTCAAACTTCCATTAAATTCACTCCAAACTTAATTCCAATCCTTGAGTGCATTCAAGTCAGAGTTCAGCAACCTCATTCAATTTCCATTGTGTTGTAAAGCTTCGAGAAAGCACCCTTACGGGTTGTGAGAGGAGATCTGAGCAAGGCGAGGGTGTTCGCAAGGCTTCGATTGTAAGAGGGTTTATCTTCGACCCGGAACGAAGATAATAATGAATTCTCAAGTTGGGATTGGAGGAGCGATCGGAAATTGAGGAGATGACTAGATCACGGTGGTATGATCGAACCTCTATAAATCTCCAGAGTCATCTTGTAGTTTGAAACTTTTCTCTTATTATTTTAATTGTACAATTGTTTAAGAAAATTAGGACATAATCTATTCACCCCTCTATATTAGGGATCGATCGACTTACAATATATAGTATATACAAATATAATATATAGTATATAAAATATATTATATATATATATATAAATATATAATATAGAGCATATAAAATTTAAAAATATATTATATAAAAATATATAATATATCTTAACGGGTATGGGGAATGCGTATACCCGTACCCGACCCATTTATTAACCAGGTAAACAGGTACGTGTATGAATTTTTAAACGAGTGTGACTTTTTGTACCCATACCTGTACGCGACCGGGGCGGGTGACCGGATATACGGGTATTACCCGCCCCGTTTACACCTCTAGATACCATTTATAGTTTATGATATTAAGTGTTTAATATCATTGTCAATTTAGCTTAGATCCTCCTATAGGACACACCACAAAGTTGGAAAACAAGAAGCTTGATTTTATGTTCATATGATGTATTGGGTTTCATGTGAAAAATGTTTCATGTGGTGAATCGATAAAATCAATATGTCATGAAAATTGACATAATTAAAATCATGAATAAATTCATATAAGATCTATGTATTATGAGGTGTAATTGTATCACATTACATAGGATAATATATTACATGATATGTGATTTTGCTTAAAACTTTAAAGATCAAATTTTGTTGGAAGTAAATCCAAAATTTGACAAAATCAAAATCAGGGTCAAAATGGTAGACCGTTTTGGGATCGGTCGACCGGTTTCTTCAAAACGGTCGACCAGACAAAGATCAGATACATGGGTGGTCGACCGAAATTACCAGGACGTGTCTTGATAATATGATCGGTCGACCGGGCGTAGTAAACGGTCGATCGAAAATCTCCAGGAGATGTCTTGATGATATAATGGTCGATCGATTGAGTGACACGGTCGACTGAAATGTAACAGGAGAAATTTTGGTAACTAAATGATCGACAAAGTCACAACCATTTGGTCGACGGAGTGGTGTTTCGGTCGACCGTTCGGGTCGATTTCTGCCAGAATTATTAAGAGAATAATGTTGATCATGGACTGGATTAATTCCAATTATGGCCAAATGTGTTTGAGGATGATTATGTGGCAGATTGTGATTGGTTTAAGGGAGAGAAAAACAAGAGATCATAAGTTAATGTGTAGCCCATGATGTGAGTGTTTGGAGAGCCTATAAATAGGTTTCATCTCCTTACTTGTTTAAGGTTAATGCAAAAATTCTCTCTCTCTAACCTCCCTACTAATCCATCTGAATTTCTCTTAATTATTTCTAGCTTTTGGAGATTAAATCTGGGAGCTTTAGAGGGGTTATTACCTACATTCCAAGCTTAATTAGAGATTCATTGACTAGCTCATTTCTCTCTAATTTTGTTTAGAGTTTGGTGAACGCTTGAAGGCGGATCAGTGGACGATTCGACGAGCAATGCAACTCCGGATCTTTATAAATGTTTTAGAGAACCTTTGCGTATGATCATTTCTTTTTTGTTTATTTTAATATATGTAGATTTGCATGATATTAGAATAAACATAAAATAATGTACATGAAATTACTGAAAATATGAATATCGATCTTGTATGTATGTATAATTTTTTTTTAAATATACACATACATAGGGACACGAAATCCTACATTTTAGTCCTAAGCAAAAGGACATCTGAGAATGAGGATCTAGGAGCAACTTCTTCCTCAGATGTTGAGAATTGTTTAGATAGACAAAAGGTTTCTGAAAGTTTCAAAAGTCTTGTCGAAACAAATTCTGAAATCACACCTAGACTTTGATTGAATAAAAGCTTATGCAGGTATATGTGGAAATTAAACGAGGGTAAAATCGGCACAAAAATCCAACAAGTGGATGAGCTCCCCATGCTTCTTCTTGCTATACAAATTGCTATCTTGAAATACGCATTGAGACCTGAGATTTTTAGCTCCCACAGTATGTTTGGACGTTGTTGTGGTACTGTAGCAATTCCCGGAGCAGGAGCAGCTGCCAGAAGTTGCATCCAAACGCAGTTACTATGTAACGAGGTTATGGCATTTTGTGCTTTGTACGTAGATGGTATGTGATGAATAATTAGGTTTTGGGTTGGACGGTATTTATATGCATTTTGGGCTTTTCTGATTCCAGTTAGTAGAAGAGTTTTTAAATTGTGTTACGAACACTTTGGAGGAGTTTGCATACTTTGGAGAAAATCATTTTGTGTATAATATTTATATATACATAGCATTTTAGAATTATACTTTTAAATAAATAAATATAATGCCACGGCTAATTTCGTAGTGGTACCCTCTACAGCCCTACTGCTATGATCCAAAATCAGTTTGTTACCCTACAGTACTGTAAAAGTAGTGATAGCTTGAACTATTGAATATTGTTTGTGGAGCAAACGTTTAATTTTCAAGCCGTTTGGTCCGTTTCCCCCATTTTATTTTATTTTATTAAGTAAAAACAAGGGTGGAATCGGCGGATCTTCCAAGGTCCCAAATTATCTATTGAACCACGTTTGCAAAAAAATGATTAAATTCTCCTAGATACTTTGGAAGTGCACCCATGAACACTTAACCCCGCTCAAATTTGGATTTATAACACTTTACTCTTTGAACGTTAAAAAATGTTAGATGTCACATCTTAATTTTTTTTAATGTTTTCATGTTGTTTGCCTAGAATCCTCGTAAAATGGTAAAATTTGGATACAATCTGAAGTCAAATGTGATTGCAATTTAAGTCAGATTTGATAACAATCGGATTTGATAACAATTGGGCACGAACTCCAATAAGATATAACGTCCGATTTGAAATTTACTATTAAGTTAGATCTATAAGCACTATAGACAAACAACATGAAAAAAACATTTAAGATGTGAAATCTAACGATTTTTTTAAGTTCAGGGAGGTACAATGTTAGTCAAAAGATCATGAGGATTAAGTGTTAACTTTGAAAGTTCACATGGATTAAGTGATTTAAGCATACAGTTCAAGAATGTTATATAATTTACCCTTAATTTTGTGAAGAATATCATTTTATTTCAATTTGAAGCAAAAGTTTGTTAGTTTAATATTTATTAAGGTCAGTTTTAAAAAAATTATGGTAAGTTCGTTAGTTTAATATAACTCTTTCGTTTGTCATTCGCTTATTGTTGTAGGTATCAAATATAAAAATCCTTGGAATAAAATCATATTAATTGGTTTTGATGATACATCTCATGCTGGGTGTAAATGGGTTGGATTCCGGGGGGCGGTTGGGTCTAATAAGAATTAGATCGATCCGCTAAAAGTTGACAAACTACAGTGTAAAAACTTGCTTCCTATAATATTGTATGCAACCCGACATGCAACTAGTAATAATCTTGGTGGATCTTTAACTCTTTTCGACATCTTGGTGGATTCTAAGTTGTGTTTCACGGTGGATTCTAAAAAGGTAGTGTTTGTGCGGTCTGAGAAACCTCCACCGGATTCCTTTGCTTTCTGAAATATAAATGGTGATTTCTCCCTCGTTTCTCGCCCTCGACCCCTCCGAATCCGAGGGAAACTGTGATCCCCCCTCCAAGCCGAAACTTTACCCTCCTCCGGCGACCCCGACGACCTCTCCTCCGCCGACCACGACTCTGGCGACGACGTCCTCATCTCATCTCTGGTTTGTCCTTGTTCTCTTGGTCGAAAACTTCTTTTCGGGGTTTGTGTTCTTCTCTGTTGGTTCGGGTTTGAACCTCTCTTTTGTATTGGCTTTTAGTCTTATATAATAAATATATAATCATATGTGTGCTATTTTCTTTTCTTCATCTGAAATTATAATGGAGATTATATGAAGCATGTACAGGATAGATTTTGATTGGCATATTCATTAGTATATGCCATTGCTTTTTTAAAAGAATTTTGCTAGAATAGAAAACCAGGAAAAGAAAGTTTCCTCCCTATCTGGTTGTCAACTTTTCAAATTTTAAGTTGACTGCAAGATGGTTCTTCTTGTCCACCGTGTCTTCACAATTTGGTTGAACTGATTCAGGTGGAGACCTGAACATAGCCTTAATTGTTGAGGTGTTCCATGGAGGAGGATGTTGGGTGTCAAAATAATAAGGTGTACTTGACCGTAATTAATTGAATATGACAAATTTACGTGGGTTGGTTGATATTAACATTTATGTATCCAAAACATTATTAAATTTGAATTGTAATATTATTGAGATTAAAGAAATAAAATTTCATTTATAAATTAAATGCGGCTTGGATTAATATTTTTGAGATTATAGTAACATCTTTTCATTTATGAATTAAACTGTACTTACAAAGTTTCTCATATTTTGTAATGTTAAGCACAAACAACATAATCTATTTTCTGTCGGATTCCAAAAACAGACACAAACAAAAGAATTCAGTCAAAAGGAAATTGTTTTCCAGTGGATTCAATTTTCCTTTGATTTCCGTTTGACTCCGAAAATCACTTTCCGGAACTTTCCTTGTCAGTAACACCCCCTAAGACTTTCTTTGGTAGATTCCAAATTATCTCGCAAGGCGAAGCGATATTCGGCAACTCGCTTCCCGTCTACATCACACAAATAATCCAGCTGCAAGTAAATTAAAAAAAAGAATTGCTCTAGTATATCTATTATCGAAACCACATTAAACACCATTTAATTATCATTAATCATTAAAAAATACTTTAACTACTAAACTCGAACTCCTTGAACTTTGAAAATAAGACATCACTTTTCTCTATCAAAATTGTTATTTTCAATATATTCATCATTTTCCTCAAAAATACGATTTTTAATGATAATAATTACATAATTTGTGAAATTCTATCCAATTAGTCTAGTTAAAAACTTATTTACAATATTTTTTATTTATCCATTCTTTGTAAACCGTCTTTGGGATTTCGCCCCCTGACTTGACTTTCTTACAACTACGAAGATCTACATGCTACAGTCCTACTCGCATCTTTTAGTTGATATCTAGTGGGTTTTGAAATTCATAAACAAATATCATTCTATGGCTCACTTAAACTAACAATCTCGACCCCAAAACATGTAATAGCTGAACTAGTAACCATGTAATTATCTCAAGTAAATGTTGTATTATGTATAAATCCAGTAATTGTAAGGCAGTTCGGATTATATTCTCTTTCTTTTTTAGCCTTTGGGTTTAACATCTTACGTCGCTATCAAAAGTTCAAATAAAAAGAACAAAATTGACACAACGAACGTGCCTGCATGACTTTCATTTTCCATTACCAACTCCAACGTGAACTCCACCACTTTCTATGCATTGGGCATGGAAACACCCTACGTGGATAACTCAAGCCAATCACCTCCCGAATTCGACATAATGTTCTAAAAAATAATTTGCTTCCGAAAAAAGTGTTCCATGAATATATATGCATGCATGGCGAACGCTAATGTCCGATGACTTTGACGATGAGAGGCCTTGGCAAGAGCTACGTGGTTGCTGTCGTTCTTGTGCTCGACTGTCTCTGCCGAGCTCCGACGACGTTGGCCGGTGGGTCGGTGTACAACGATGCCCTGGCAAAGAGCTTGTTGTTCTTTGAGGCGCAGAGGTCAGGATGGTTGCCACCCGACCATCGCATCAAGTGGCGGTCTCATTCAGGTCTTAAGGATGGTTACGATAGCGGAGTAAGTTCCTAATCATTCTAGAATAATCTTGTTGGACATATAATCAGACATGTTAAAAAAACTTCATAATATTCTATAATAAAGTTTCATCAACTGTAACTTTCGGTAATGTATTGAGACAAAATAAGATCGTTGTGGCTATGGACCAATCCGCCCTTTTCCATCTATATAAATATATAACTATAATACAATAACGAATTCTTACGGACTCGATCTCAGTTGTATATATATTAACATGAGATATATTACTTGATGTCTTCAGGTGGATTTGGTGGGAGGCTACTATGACTCCGGCGACCACGTGAAATTTGGATTTCCGATGGCATTCTCCATGACGATACTCTCGTGGGGTGTGATCGAGTACGAAAAGGAGCTCAAGGCCGATAACCAGTTCGACCATGCCTTGTACGCCATCAAGTGGGGAACCGATTACTTCGTTAAAGCTCACCGTAATCCCAATGTTCTCTGGTGTCAGGTACTAATTAACAACTAGACACTAGAGACCTATTCTTGTCAAACTTGGACGAGCTTACAAATTCCCACATCTCTAATTCTGGTGCTTTGCAGTTGCAGCTACGGAAACGAAACCAATTGATATGAGCTTGGGTTTCTTATTATTTGGGTTTTTCAATTACCATTAAATTGGAGCAATTTCTTTGATTTTTTCTCTCTATTTTCGAACTTTAATTCATGTTTTTTTTAAAGCTTAAAATTTATCGGATGGTAACCCACATATGCTTAAGTTGTCGGTCATCAAAGAAAACCAATTTATCAGGCAAAATAATAGAGAAAAAAAACTCGAAGGCTCCCCAAGTACAAACACATAGTAGATTAATTAATAATTACGATCATCCTATTGTTTATCGGAGGGGATCTAACAATGCATTAACTCGACACGGATTAAAACGCACAACGTAATACCAAATATTGATTGCGGAATTAACTTCGGACCATCTCTCAAACTCAATTGCAACAAGAACACAAGCAAGATGAAAATAAACAAGTAAACACAAATGCACACCTGAAACAACCACGACACACACGATTTACAAGATTCGGCAACGTGCCTACGTCCTTGGGGGGTCTCCTGCGGGTTTCCTTTCATTCTTCCGCTTCTCGAACAAGAGAAGCAACCGAGATTACAAGTATATAGATGCAATATGTCCTCTAAATCACTCTAGATCTATCTCTAGCCTTAATCACTCAACTCACAATGAAGAAAATACATAATGTATGCAATGTGATATAAAACTAAGAGCAAACAAGTCATTTTATAGACTCAAAAACCGAGCTACAATTAAACAAAACCGAACAGAACAATTCGTGGGGAAACGGTCGATCGGTGCTCATTCCGTCGCCCGTTCGTGCTTCAACAGGAGTGATTCCTGTTCCGATTCGGTTAACTGAATCCTTTCCGGTTGACCATGGGAACGCTTCTCACGCGGCTCGGTAGACCGCGAGAACGATTCTTCCACGAACTAACAAATTCTCCAACAACCATTCGGTCGACCGAGAAACCCTCGGTGGACCGTGCCAAATTGGACAGACACTTTTAGATTCTCGGAACACCAAAAATCTCCCCAACGGTTTACCGAACCCGTTATTCCGAAATGCCTATTACCTTCTGACGGTAGACTGAATCTAATTTGGTCGTCTGATCCCTGCTGCACACGAAATGCCTGTAATCCTCCCATTCGGTGGACCGAATCCAATTCGATGGACCGAACCCTTCTTCGCCAAAATTTCCTGGGTTGTGGGTCGGTAGACCGGATCGATCCGGTCTACCGACTCATCCTGGATTTGCTTCCTTAATAAATATAAGTCAATATTCAATACATTCAACATCCTCAACTTTCATGGCAGATTTTCTTTTTAAAAGCTAAAATATTTCATTAACTGAACAAGCAAATGTAAATGGCATAAGCCCTAGAAGGTAAATACAAAAGAAGAGAAGATGCGCAATAAATTGTTCCAAAAAAATGAAGAAAAGCTGTGATTCACACTTGAAAATTGTACTAGAAAAGGAAGAATACCCACAATTAAATGTGTCCAGTCCTTTTCAAATCCACTCCTTGAGAATCATGAAGGTTGACTAAGCCACCAATTCGATCCCGTTTATATCGCCTAAAGATTTGATCCACAAGCAGGAATTCGATCCCGTTTATATCACCTAAAGATTTGATCCACAAGCAGGAAATATTAGCAATCTCTTTTACCAAAGAACAAGATTGAATTTTTTTCTCAATTTCATTTAACTCGTATAATCCACAGGCAAAGAATTCCCCCCCCCCCCCCCCCCCCCCCCCCCCCCCCCCCCCCCCCCCAATGATAAAATGGCTGTTATTAGACAAATACAGAATTTCCTTGATCGACCTGCAAACTATGCATAGCCTGACTGTTTTCGGTTAAACAGCTTTGAGATTGAACTCGTATTAGCTTTGAATAACCGCCTTTTACCGAGAAGAAATTAGTAGACGTGAACTTAATCCACCATGGGCTGGGAACATATACAAAAAAATCATCAGGAGAGAAGCAAACGCTAATATTAGCAACACAAGACCCTTCACAAATAGGAGAGAGTTCTAGTTGACTGTGGACGAAATGTTTTTCAGGCCTATTTTTTAACGAAGTCCAAGGTATTGGGCTATTGCCTTCGGAGGTTTCTCTACTTGTAGTCAATTTAGTAAAGCAAAATCGAATATATTGGGAAATTTACAAGAGAAAAGGGAACAATAGTTGCAAAACAAAATTAGAGTACTCCCATCCTTTATCATGTAAGTTATGTAACTAAACAAACGCATGAAGAAAAAATAATCTCGCCATATTTTGACAACATTTACGTCTGTCGTAAGATTGACATGACTGTCATTTGTCATGGTTATGTGTTTTCCTTGATTCTTTTAAGGTTGGCGATGGAGACAGCGATCACGCATGCTGGGAGAGGCCGGAGACAATGTCAACACCAAGGACCGCCTACAAGGTTGACAACGACCACCCTGGTTCAGATGTGGCTGGCGAGACAGCAGCTGCAATGGCTGCAGCTTCCATAGCTTTCAAACCATACAATGCTTCTTACTCGAATCTTCTTCTGTTGAACGCGAAACAAGTAAGAATAAAATAGTTGTGATAGAAAAGAAAAAAAAAATATCTCATATATAAATACACTTGCACCTTACCTTTATAATGTTCTAACTGCACTTGGACTGAATCTTCCATGCAGCTCTTTACATTCGCTGATACATTCCGCGGTAAATACGATGACTCTGTTCCTTCTGCTCATGAATTTTATCCCTCAAGTGGCTACAATGTAAGTGTAGGATCTACTTATGAATATTGGAGAGTTAAATGGCCTATAAATATCTTAATGGAACGTTGTATGTGAAGGATGAACTCTTATGGGCGGCAGCATGGCTTTTCCGGGCCACAAATGACCAATCCTACCTGAAATATGTAGTAGACAATGCCCCCTCGCTAAGTGGTACTACTTTTGCAGTGAAGGATTTCTCGTGGGACAACAAATTTGCAGGAGTACAGATCCTTCTCTCAAAGGTACCGATAAAAATACATAACACGAAATTTCTCTCACTTCAAGCTTGTAACATTATGTGAATGAATTTACGCATTCTTAACGGAAAGCGAAAGTGTATAGTTAAATTTGGTTGGTCTACCACCTCAACAAAACCTAAACACTTAGGTGAAGGGTAGTGTATACAACTTTATTATAGAGTGTTATACATTTTTTGTGTTTAACAATGTGAAACTATTTTCTCAACACTCCCCGCACGCGTGACCAGGATAATTTTTTCCGTGTCTACGCGTGAACAATATAGGTTGGAGTGAGCCCCCACAGGTCAATTGACCTGCTCTGATACCAAGTTAAATTTGGTTGGTCAAGCACCTCAACAAAACCTAAGCACTTAGGTAAAAGGTAGTTGATCCAACTTTATTACAGAGTGTTGTACATTTTTGTGTTTAGCAATGTGAGACTATTTTCTCAACAGACACTATAATATATAGTTGTATATTATAGTTTTCACATAACCACTTAGGTGTAAGAGTTAGTGGAACAATTAAATTCCACATGGTATCGAAGTGAATCCACTGACATGCTAGACAAACTATAGGAAATACAATGCAATATTTCTCAAAAACAATGTAAACCTCTCTAACTTAGGAATGGTTGGGTTCTTGTTTCATGCAACCAGGTACTAATGGATAATCCATCCCATCTAGGCCTGTAAACGAGCCTAAACGAGTCGAGTCTAACCTGTTTGAACTCGGCTCGTTTAATAAACGAGCCGAGCTCGAGCTCGACTCGTTTATTAAACGAGCAGGATGTCCTGTTCGAACTCGACTCGAATAGAGCTCGCGAGCAGCTCGGCTCGGCTCGTTTGCTCGTTTACCAATCTGTTCAACGAGTTTTTAAGCTCGTTTAAGCTCGTTTAAGCTCGTTTACGAAATTGTTCACCTGTTTAAGCTTGTTAATTAAGCTTGTTCACCTGTTTTACCTGTTGTAAAATCACTTAAAATATAATCCCTAACACATAAATCGAGTTTGAGAAAATAATCAAATTTACATAAAACTAAGAAACAAAATATAAGTCCTGAATCAAACAAACATACAAATAGTTCAACAACAAGCTAGTAGTTCAAAAAACATACAAATATTTCAACAAACAAGTAAATAATTCAACAAACATACAAATAGTTCATACAAAAGCAAATAGTTCAATTAAAAAACATAGGAAAAATCTCCAACATTTTTCTTTTCTTCTATTAGTAGTGGTAAATCATCATATTCCTCACTCATACTATCATTTCTGTCTACGAAATCAACATCATCCTCTATTGGTTTCGGGTGTGTTCCTGATGTTGACATATCTATCATACACACACCTAGCAAAATTGGCATATATAAATTCGGTATAAGATAAGAATTTAGTGTAAGATAAATTGGCAAAATTGATGTAAGATAAACTGATGTAAGATAGAAACTGAAGTTTAGACACTAATGGCAAAATAGCAAAACATCAAACTGAAAATAAAGCACACTCAACTATAATTTTGGTACAGGTAAGGCAAAGTGTAGAATGCTGAATTATGTTTCAATCAGGTCGCTTGGTGTTTATGCATAATAGAATTGTGAATGGAACATGGATGGAAAATTTTCATACATACTTTGCTGCAAAGATAGAAAGAACATAAATTCATACTTTCTACAAGATTCTGCATAAATTCATTCGCAATACTTTCCAACTGGCACTCATACTTTCTAGTAATATCAACTAAAAATCAAATTCCACACCAATATCTCAAAATCCAACAACTAAAACCATCATGTCACAGTTTTCCCAAACAAGGTAGATTCTTATCTTAAACTCAAAGCCAACCAAACCTCAACCCATTTCTAGCAATACCCACAACTTAGAATCCACAATAAGACAGAGATCTTACAAAACACACCAACACACAAAAATTCAGGATAAAACAGGTTGACAGGATCCAATGGCTTGGAACATAAATCAACAGCAAAATAATTTGGTGGAAAATAGTATGGCTAAAATCAGTATGACATCTTACAATAATCGGAATGTAGATGGGTGGCAGCCTAGAGGAGAGGTCGGAGGAGTGAGGTGGCACTGGTAGCCGCAAGAGAAGGAGACGACGCGGTGCCACGATTGTTGGTTGGATTTGGGTTTTTGGGTTTGAGAGAGACGAAAGGTTTGTAGCCTTAGAAATGAGTTAATCGTGAGCACAAAATAGAAGAACAGGGAGTTCGAAGGAAGTTGGGGGCTTGGGGCACCTTTCGTTGAAGATTCGTCCGCGGAATGGAGGAGAGGCCGGTGGACGGGCGGAGTGACCACTGGCAGCCGCAGGAGGAGGATTGGAGGAGAGGTCGGAGACGAAGGAGAAGAGGGCAAGAGGCGGATTGGATGCCGGCGTGGAGTGGAGGCGGGTTGGAGACTTGGAGATGGTGTGAAGTAGGAGTCGGCAGCGAGAGTGTTGTGTGTTAGGGTTAGGTTAGAAAATTTGTTTGTTGGGTATTTTGTAGTTTAGGTTTACATTTTATATAATATTACGTTTGGTCAGTTAGTTTAAGGGTATTTGGGATATATGTAATATCTATAGGTGTAAATTGCAAAATATGTATACGAGCTTAACGAGTCCTTATCGAGCTTACCGAGTCGAGCCTAGGTTTGGCTCGTTTATTAATCGAGCGTATTACTGTGTTCAAACTTGGCTCGTTTATTAATCGAGTCGAGCTCGAGTCGAGCTTTATCGAGCCGAGTTTGAGCGAGCTCACGAGCTCGAGCAGAATTTGACAGCATTCCCATCCTTATAGCGCCACACTAAAGCAATATCAAGCAAAAGCAGAGTACTACCTCTGTGCTTGCATTCAGAAGAATGGAGGATTCAACGTTCCGAAAACTCCAGGTGCATATCAATTTTCCCAATAAGTTAGAAAAAAAATCAACCTAAACATTATGTTAAGAATTCTAAAAGATATTATCCTTCTAATAATAGGTGGTCTGTTGTTCTTCTATGAGTGGAACAACATGCAACATGTATCGGCGTCTGCTTTTCTTCAAGTCGTCTACTCGGATTACCTCTTGGGGTCTAAATCCCAACTCAACTGCCCAGATGGTCAGACCCCACCTTCAGAGTTGGTGAACTTCGCAAGGTCTCAGGTAACTCTTTTTGTCTTTTACTACTCCAATGCAACTTCTTACAAATTCACTAATTCCAAATGTCTGACTTTAGGCCAATTACATACTTGGAAATAACCCAAGATCCACAAGCTACATGGTAGGATATGGTTCACAATTTCCACAGAATGTTCACCACAGAGCCTCCTCTATTCCTCACCTCGGTGTTGACTACGTCGTCGGATGTAACAATGGCTTTGAAGAGTGGTTCAACAATTGGAAGGGCAACCCTAACTGTAAGGACTGGAGACGTGGGGGGGGGGGGGAGTGGGGAGAGGAGTGGGGTGGAGTGAGGTGAGGTATGGTGGGTATGGTTGAGAGTATGGGGGGGGGGGGGGGGGGGGGGGGGGGGTAGGTGTAGGTTTTATTATTTAAACCCAACCCAACCCTCTCTTTTTCCTTTCTTTCCCATTTTCTTCCACCAAAACTCACCACCTCTTCTCCTTGCTTTTCCGGCGACCAGTGGAGGCGCGGAGGCTCCGGCGTGAGGAGGTCGCGCGGGTGGAGGCGACGGGCGTGAGCGTTGCTCCGGCGGATTCGTCTTTCTTTTGAGGTATGCCAAGCATTAGTGTGTTTTGTGGTTCTCCATGTTGGGGGAGGTTTGGGTCGGTCGCGGGAGGTCGGAGACCTCGCCGGCGACAAGAAAACGGCGTAAAATCCTTGGCTGGTGCAAGGTTGCTGTCGACCAACGGTCGACCGGTGCCTTCGGGCGGTCGACCGGTGATAGTGTAAATTGATGTTTTTGCCCAGAACCGGTCGGACGATGCCTTGGGGCGGTCGACCGGTTATGCCAAATTTCGTGGGTTCGGGTTTGATGTTGCCTGTTTCCGGTCGACCGAGCCTTGTGGTTCGACCGGAACTTAAGTTGTTGTTGTTTACTGCTTGTTGGTTCGACCGATTAGTATATGCGTTCGACCGATTATATGACTTAGAATTACTAGGCTGACCCTGTAATGTTCGGTCGACCGGGACCCTTGAGTCGGTCGACCGATAGTTGAATTGATTTTGACTTAGTCAGACCTAGGATTTTGACCTGTCCGGTCGACCGATTCTTCCCGCTGGTTCGACCGATTGGAGACAGAGTTTTGGGCACTTTGTTTGACCGTTTGGAGGAAATCCGTTCGACCGTTACTGTTGGTTTCGGTCGACCGGTTTGCCTGATTCGGTCGACCGATGGGGCACAGTACTGGTTTTCTTGTCCTAGTGAGATGTCAACTCTGTCCACGGAAACCCGTGTCCTCGCTTAGCGCGTGAGCCGGGAGGTGACGGTGGGTGCGTTCTGCGTGCCTGCCCAGGGACCGCCGTGTGGAAGAGTGTGGGCATCTGGGACGTGTCGTCTCCACAGATGGAGGGCGACGTAGCCTTGATGTTCTGACTCACAGTAGAGTAGCAGGCCTGAGGGATTGAGGATCCCGGTGCACGAGGTGCACGGCTCGTTGGAGCATGTTGACCCTGCGGGCTGTTTGAGCTCGGATCGCTCGTGTAGACGAGGCGATGATTGTTCCACCCGATGTTGTTCCGGGTGATGATTGTTCTGCCGATGCTGTTCCGGCGGAAGTGCCGTCCGACGACGTTTCCGGGCGATGGTGTCCCACCGATGCTGTTCCGGTGAGGGTATGGACTGCCGACGATCTTTTCCGGCAGGGTAGTCTGGACGGGCTCCTCCAGATGAGTGGACCGACCTGGGCGACGGCCCCGTTGGTGAGGTGTTGACCTCGAGATTTCAGCTGATTTCTACTTCGCGCAGGCGTGCGGACGCTCCTCACCGATCCCTTGACTAGAGTAGTCGCGTGTGGGGTTCGTTGCGTACCTTCTGCTAGACCGTATGTGCCTACGGTAGGTCTCAGAGTGGGACCCCTTACAGTTGCGGACAGAGGTCCTGTGTTTCCCCGTGGTGGGATTGGTTACCCCGTAGTGGGTCTGTTTACCCGTTGAGGGATTGTTTTATGTATCGCATTGATGCCATGCCATGATGACTAGTATGATAGGTTTCATTGATAGTCTTGCATGCATTTAGGGCTTGGTATACGGGGTTTCCTTTCAGGAAACTCAGGCATTGTTGTTGCACTTTTTATTTCAGGACCACAGTAGGTCCGGGTGGGTGGTGACCGAGGACGGAGCGCTTTGGAGTCGGATCCTCTTCGGTATTTGCGAGATTGTACGACTACTTGTATTTTCATTTCTTTCATCTGGATTGTAGTTGTACACCTTTTGTAAACTCCATGTATTTTGGGTGCACCCGGATTTTTATATTTATATATTAGTGACGTTCCCGCCTTGAGTTGTCAGTTTTATTCGTTATTTCGAAATTTTAAATCTTCCGCTGTTTCGGGACGTTACAACTTGGTATCAGAGCGGTCGATTCCTGTGTCTTCGTCTAAAGAACCACCCTTAGGAGTAGTGTTAGAGGCATGCATTACTTTCTGTAGCTCATGCATGCATTGTTGCTTATCTGTTGATTGTTGTGGTGGTAGATGCCTCCGAGGCGTGTGAGAGGTACGCCCCTGCCGCGTAGTTCCAGTGAGGGGACGGGAGGCGCGGCATGGGAGGAGGAGCGGCGTACGCTCTATGGCACTATGGACAGGCTGGGCGAGTTTCTGGAGCGCCAGGCTGCCCGAGCTGAGCAGGCAGGACCTGGTGTGGTGCACGACAGGTTCATGAGGCAGCATCCTCCGACTTTTGAGGGCGGAGTGGATCCTGAGCTGGCTGAGGACTGGATCTTCACGATTCAGAAGATCTTCCGTGCGATTGGATGTGCACCGGAGCTGCAGGTAGGTCTGGCTACCTACGTGCTGAGAGGTCAGGCGTCGAGCTGGTGGAGGAGTACATCTGCAGTTGTGTTCGCCGACCGAGATGATGTGACTTGGGAGGAGTTTCTGGAGGAGTTTAATCAGAAATACTTCCCGCCGCATGTCAGAGATGCGAAGAGAGAGGAGTTCCTGGCGTTGGAGCAGAGGGATATGACGTTAGCTGCCTACGTCGATCGGTACAACGCCCTGGAGCGCTACTGTCCAGAGATTTATGTTACTCAGGAGCAGAGAGCGAGGAAGTTTGTGAGGGGACTGAGGAAGCAGTTGAGGTCTCGTGTTCTCACCAGTATGCCGCGGACTCTGGCAGATGCAGTGGAGTGCGCGACGGTTCTTGATCGGGACTTCCAGGAGAACTACCAGGAGGCTAGGAGACCTCAGGGTAGTGCAGTGGGGCGTGCAGCTGGCCGTTCCGCAGTGGTGGCCGGCAAGAGGCCTCGGTCTGATGGGGGAGGAGCACGTCGGGCCGGGATGTGCAGTTCTTGTGGTGGAGCTCATCCGAGGCAGGAGTGTCCCCGTCGTACTGGAGCGTGTCTGGGTTGCGGCCAGATGGGGCACTTCATTCGAGATTGTCCGCAGAGGCGGGGAGAGCCGAGTAGGAGGCCAGGACCGCCAGCAGCAGGCAGGAGCGGAGGCAGTCGCGCAGTTGCACCACCGGGACCGAGCAGAGTCGCCGGGCGGGTTTTCACCATCCAGGCTGAGGAGGCGAGGGACTCCAACACTGTGGTGGAAGGTACTCTTTCTGTTTCTGGTCGTGTTGCTAGAGTCCTTTTTGATTGCGGTGCCACTCACTCCTTCATTTCGGAGAAGTTTGCTGGCGAGTTGGGTCGGACCCCTGAGCTGCTGACTGTGTGTTTGGAAGTCAGTACGCCCATGGGTGAGGTGGGCACTGTGGGGAGCTTCCTCCCCGGCACCACAGTTGTTTCGGAAGACCAAGATTTTCCGGCAGATCTGGTCTTGCTACCGATGGAGGACTTCGACGTCATACTTGGGATGGATTGGCTGTCCCAGTACGATGTTCGGGTCTTTTGCCGCGAGAAGAAGATTCTGATTCCGAGAGAGGACCTGCCAGATGTGGTGATCAGAGGGCTGAGAGGCAGAGGTCGGATTATGGTCTCGGCAGTGAAGGCACAGAGATTGATCTAGCAGGGATGCAGAGCTTATGTGGCTACACTGGTAGTGTCAGATTCTGAGTCGAGGAGTCTGGAGGACATAGAGGTGGTACGGGATTTCGCAGATGTGTTTCCAGTGGATATCCCGGGGCTACCGCCACACCGAGAGATCGAGTTCGGCATCGACTTGGTGGAGGGTGCGACTCCGCAGTCGAAGGCTCCGTATAGGATGGCACCTGCAGAGTTGGCTGAGCTGAAGAAGCAGTTGCAGGAGTTGATGGATACTGGGTTCATCCGACCTAGCGTCTCGCCGTGGGGAGCGCCAGTCTTGTTCGTGAAGAAGAAGGATGGGTCGTTGCGGATGTGCATCGACTACAGGATGCTGAATAAGGTTACCGTTAGGAACCGGTATCCCTTACCCAGGATCGAGGACCTGTTTGATCAGTTACAGACGGCGAAGGTCTTCTCGAAGATTGATTTGAGATCGGGGTATCATCAGCTGAGGATCAGGGAGGCAGATGTTCAGAAGACAGCCTTCAGGACGCGGTACGGCCACTACGAGTTCTTGGTGATGCCATTTGGACTGACGAATGCACCTGCAGCATTCATGGACCTGATGAACAGAACGTTCAAGCCGTACCTTGACAGTTTTGTGATTGTGTTCGTCGACGACATCTTGGTGTACTCGCCGGACTGGGAGCAGCACCGAGAGCACTTGAGGATTGTGCTTGGCATCTTGAGGGATCAACAGTTGTATGCCAAGTACAAGAAGTGCGAGTTTTGGTTGGATCAGGTGGCGTTCTTGGGACACATCGTGTCGAAGGACGGGATCTCAGTGGACCCAGCGAAGGTGGAGGCAGTGACGCAGTGGAAGGCTCCGACGAGCGTGACTGAGATCAGGAGTTTTCTGGGGTTAGCAGGCTACTACAGGCGATTCATTCAGGATTTCTCCCGACTTGCTTCTCCGCTCACGGCTTTGACGCGGAAGGGAGTTAGGTTTGCTTGGTCCCAGAAGTGCGAGGACAGTTTTCTTGAGTTGAAGCGACGGCTGACGACAGCACCGATCCTGACACTTCCGAGCGGCAGCGGAGGGTTTGTGATTTACAGTGATGCATCAGGGATCGGTTTGGGTTGCGTACTTATGCAGCACGGGAAGGTCGTGGCGTACACTTCGAGACAGTTGAAGGATCATGAGAGGAACTACCCCACTCATGACTTGGAGTTGGCGGCGGTAGTTCATGCACTGAAGACTTGGCGGCATTATCTGTACGGGGAGCAGTTCGAGGTTTTCACCGATCACCAGAGCTTGAAGTACCTATTTTCGCAGAAGGAGCTGAATATGAGGCAGAGGAGGTGGCTCGAGTTCATTAAGGACTACGACTTCACCATATCCTATCATCCGGGGAAGGCCAATTCAGTTGCTGATGCACTGAGCAGGAGAGTTGAGGTGTCGGTAGCGAGCCTCTGCGTTCAGGAGTGGAGATTGCTTGAGTCCCTGTCAGAGTGGAGGCCGTTTGCTGGGTCAGCAGAGGGGGCAGTGATTGCTGGTTTGAGAGTTGAGCCGCAGACTGTCTCGAGAGTTGTGCAGGCTCAGGGTACCGATGCAGAGTTGGCTGGTCTGGTGCAGTTGTCTGCTCAGGAGGGATCTGATTTCAGCATTGGAGCAGATGGTGGTCTGAGGTTCAGAAGCCGTATTTGGGTGCCGAGGGTGGATGAGCTGAGAGAGGAGATCATGGAGGAGGCACACCGAGCACGATATCCCATTCACCCGGGGAGCACGAAGATGTATAAGGACCTGCAGCGTAATTTCTGGTGGAAGGGGATGAAGCGAGACATAGCGGAGTTTGTGAGCAGATGCTTGGTCTGCCAGCAGGTGAAGATTGAGCATCAGCGACCAGCAGGACCGATGCAGTGTATCGAGCTTCCCGAGTGGAAGTGGGAGCACGTGACGATGGATTTTGTCACAGGATTGCCGAAGACGAGGAGATTCCACGACGCGATTTGGGTGATAGTCGATCGACTGACCAAGTCGGCGCATTTCTTAGCGATCAGGACCACGTTGCCGTTGGAGGGTCTGGCTCGGTTGTACGTGGAGGAGATAGTCAGGTTGCATGGGGTGCCAGTGAGCATCATCTCCGATCGAGATCCTCGATTCACTTCCAGATTTTGGGGGAGTCTGCAGCAGGCTTTGGGGACGCGTCTGAGATTCAGTACAGCGTTTCATCCGCAGACCGATGGTCAGTCAGAGAGGACGATACAGACCCTGGAGGATATGCTGAGAGCATGCACACTGGATTGGGCCGGGCACTGGGATGAGCACTTGCCGCTGATAGAGTTCGCCTACAACAACAGCTACCACTCGAGTATTGGGATGGCACCGTACGAGGCATTGTACGGGAGGCCTTGCAGATCACCGGTATGCTGGAGTGATGTGGGCGAGAGGCAGTTAGTGGGGCCAGAGATCGTGCAGATGTATGCAGAGAAGGTGGATGTGATCAGGAGGAGACTGGCCACAGCACAGAGCAGGCAGAAGAGTTATGCAGATCGACGCAGGCGGGCGTTGAGTTTCGAGGTGGGCGACCATGTGTTTCTGAAGATCTCTCCTGCCCGAGGAGTCATGAGGTTCGGGAAGAAGGGGAAGCTTAGTCCGAGATATGTTGGACCTTTCGAGATCTTGGACCGAGTTGGTGAGGTCGCCTACCGGATTGCTTTGCCGCCGCAGTTTTCGGGTCTGCATAATGTCTTCCATGTGTCGATGCTGAGGAAGTATGTGGCAGATCCGTCGCATGTCATTGAGATTGCAGTTCCAGAGATTCAGCAGGACTTGTCGCTCGAGGAGAGGCCGGTCGAGATTGTTGATCGCATGGATCATCAGCTCAGGAGGAGGACCATTCCGATGGTGAAGGTCCGGTGGCAGCATCATAGTGAGCGCGAGGCCACTTGGGAGATTGAGGAGGAAGTCAGAAGGCAGTACCCAGAGCTTTTCGGTGAGTTGTTGCTGTGATTTCGGGACGAAATCCTTTTAAGGAGGGTGGATTGTAAGGACTGGAGACGTGGGGGGGGGGGGGAGTGGGGAGAGGAGTGGGGTGGAGTGAGGTGAGGTATGGTGGGTATGGTTGGGAGTATGGGGGGGGGGGGGGTAGGTGTAGGTTTTATTATTTAAACCCAACCCAACCCTCTCTTTTTCCTTTCTTTCCCATTTTCTTCCACCAAAACTCACCACCTCTTCTCCTTGCTTTTCCGGCGACCAGTGGAGGCGCGGAGGCTCCGGCGTGAGGAGGTCGCGCGGGTGGAGGCGACGGGCGTGAGCGTTGCTCCGGCGGATTCGTCTTTCTTTTGAGGTATGCCAAGCATTAGTGTGTTTTGTGGTTCTCCATGTTGGGGGAGGTTTGGGTCGGTCGCGGGAGGTCGGAGACCTCGCCGGCGACAAGAAAACGGCGTAAAATCCTTGGCTGGTGCAAGGTTGCTGTCGACCAACGGTCGACCGGTGCCTTCGGGCGGTCGACCGGTGATAGTGTAAATTGATGTTTTTGCCCAGAACCGGTCGGACGATGCCTTGGGGCGGTCGACCGGTTATGCCAAATTTCGTGGGTTCGGGTTTGATGTTGCCTGTTTCCGGTCGACCGAGCCTTGTGGTTCGACCGGAACTTAAGTTGTTGTTGTTTACTGCTTGTTGGTTCGACCGATTAGTATATGCGTTCGACCGATTATATGACTTAGAATTACTAGGCTGACCCTGTAATGTTCGGTCGACCGGGACCCTTGAGTCGGTCGACCGATAGTTGAATTGATTTTGACTTAGTCAGACCTAGGATTTTGACCTGTCCGGTCGACCGATTCTTCCCGCTGGTTCGACCGATTGGAGACAGAGTTTTGGGCACTTTGTTTGACCGTTTGGAGGAAATCCGTTCGACCGTTACTGTTGGTTTCGGTCGACCGGTTTGCCTGATTCGGTCGACCGATGGGGCACAGTACTGGTTTTCTTGTCCTAGTGAGATGTCAACTCTGTCCACGGAAACCCGTGTCCTCGCTTAGCGCGTGAGCCGGGAGGTGACGGTGGGTGCGTTCTGCGTGCCTGCCCAGGGACCGCCGTGTGGAAGAGTGTGGGCATCTGGGACGTGTCGTCTCCACAGATGGAGGGCGACGTAGCCTTGATGTTCTGACTCACAGTAGAGTAGCAGGCCTGAGGGATTGAGGATCCCGGTGCACGAGGTGCACGGCTCGTTGGAGCATGTTGACCCTGCGGGCTGTTTGAGCTCGGATCGCTCGTGTAGACGAGGCGATGATTGTTCCACCCGATGTTGTTCCGGGTGATGATTGTTCTGCCGATGCTGTTCCGGCGGAAGTGCCGTCCGACGACGTTTCCGGGCGATGGTGTCCCACCGATGCTGTTCCGGTGAGGGTATGGACTGCCGACGATCTTTTCCGGCAGGGTAGTCTGGACGGGCTCCTCCAGATGAGTGGACCGACCTGGGCGACGGCCCCGTTGGTGAGGTGTTGACCTCGAGATTTCAGCTGATTTCTACTTCGCGCAGGCGTGCGGACGCTCCTCACCGATCCCTTGACTAGAGTAGTCGCGTGTGGGGTTCGTTGCGTACCTTCTGCTAGACCGTATGTGCCTACGGTAGGTCTCAGAGTGGGACCCCTTACAGTTGCGGACAGAGGTCCTGTGTTTCCCCGTGGTGGGATTGGTTACCCCGTAGTGGGTCTGTTTACCCGTTGAGGGATTGTTTTATGTATCGCATTGATGCCATGCCATGATGACTAGTATGATAGGTTTCATTGATAGTCTTGCATGCATTTAGGGCTTGGTATACGGGGTTTCCTTTCAGGAAACTCAGGCATTGTTGTTGCACTTTTTATTTCAGGACCACAGTAGGTCCGGGTGGGTGGTGACCGAGGACGGAGCGCTTTGGAGTCGGATCCTCTTCGGCATTTGTGAGATTGTACGACTACTTGTATTTTCATTTCTTTCATCTGGATTGTAGTTGTACACCTTTTGTAAACTCCATGTATTTTGGGTGCACCCGGATTTATATATTTATATATTAGTGACGTTCCCGCCTTGAGTTGTCAGTTTTATTCGTTATTTCGAAATTTTAAATCTTCCGCTGTTTCGGGACGTTACACTAACGTTCTCACCGGAGCACTAGTAGGTGGGCCTAATATCAACGACGAATACTTTGACAAACGCACCCAATACGAGCAATCTGAGCCTTCTCTTACTGGAAATGCTCCTCTGGTTGGTCTCTTTGCAAAGTTGGATGCCATATCACAACCGACAAGTAAGGAGATTGTAACTACTATAGAATGTTTATTTTTGTTTCTCATCTCACCACTCAAGGACTCAGAAACTAATGGAATTCAAACGACAAAAGATCTACATTGCTAACAAATATGATAACAAATTTATAACATTGGAGATGAATATGAGAACCAAAACACAAAATTTAGATCTTAATCTATAATCCAAGGATCATTATACAAATTACAAATACAATAAAAATACCTGAATCCGCTAATGCAACCTTGCGTGCTAGTCATTGGGTTATCGTTCTCCTCAACTGAATCACCAAAGCCTTTGAAAAGAGTTGTCACTAGATAACGAAGGAGAAAAACAACCATATGATAACTTCACGACCATAGACTTACGTTTTTATATATCATTGGATCACCTTCCATTAAGTAACACATCTACTCATGCGATCCGTATCAAATCAAGAATCAACTAAATAAAGTGATATAATTTCCAATCAAACATGTCCCTCTCTAGTGAAAGAGGCAATTCAAAATTTCTAACATGAATTAGCCTAAAACATGCAAATTGCTTCATTTTGCAGGTGTAAAGAATGCTCCATACACAACCCAACACTTCTCGACAGGCACCACCATTGCCTACTCCCCTGGTAAGTAGTCAAGTGGCAACAAAAAATAAACGAAACGTCAATGTTTTGATGAAGTTGGTTATTCGATTCAATTATCTAAGTAATACACTTTGTACAGAGTCCCCTGTTGAGTTCATTCATATAATAGCTGGATAATGGACGAAAGACGGAAAGACCTACTACCGACACATGGTAACTGTCAAGAACACAGGAAGCATTGAAGTTACAGATCTCAAGCTGAAGATCGACAACCTTTCCGGTCCTATATGGGGTCTATCACCCACGGATGAGAAGGATATATATGTTCCCAGTCCAGAAAACAAATTCCTAGCGGGTGGTGGACAATTCTTCTTTGTTTACATTCAAGGGGGGACTCCAGCCAAGATCACAATCATGAAATGCACTTAAAAGTCCCAAGCAGAGCATCAGAACATATTCCAAATGGGCAGGATATGTATTTTGTTGTTGTATCCATTGTTGTGTTGTGTTTGTTTCCACTTTTGTAATTGGCTATGCAACTGATGAGTGTGGAGTGTCATACATGAATACATGTAATTAAAATACTAAGTTTGTGGACACATCTTTACATCGTAATATATTACTTTAGTCTATTAGGATGGTGGTGTTTGTAAGTTGTAATTTAGTTGTAAATAAATTTATTATGTTGGATAGAGAGAATTCGTTTTTTATTCGATAAAATAACCAACTTTTAAACACGCTCTCTCGTCCAAATCAGAAGGTCGATATTGAAAAACATTAAAAAAAATAAAAATAATTAGAAAATATATTTATAAAAAAAAATTAAAATATCAGATTTAAAAACTAAAAAATATAGAACATAAATAATAATAATAACTCACCCCTAGACCCGAGGGATTCTCCACCCATCGGGGCCTGCTAAGTCCGAGGGGTGGTTTCACCTATGAGGCGATCAGATATCGAAATCGTGCCATTTTTTCCTAAAAAATTAATTTTTGATTAATTAAAAAAATCCGGATTGCTAATTTTCCATGGCCAGTTTCCTGTTTACAATTATTAAGTATTATTTCAAATTTCAACTTGTTGTCGGAAAATCTTCCTAACTCCAAAAATCTTTCGCATTTTTGCCAGAAATTGCCAAGATTGAAGTGAAGATTTCCAACACCAAACATCAAAGACATCCACAGTAATGTTATAACCCTAACTCTTAATTAGGGTTGAGCATCTGTTCAAGATTGGACCGAACCAAGGGCCTAATTCACCTACCTTACGAACCGAAGATCAGACCAAATTGATCGGTCGGTTCGATTCAGGACCAAATCAAAGTAGATCGAAATTATTTAATTTATATTTTTATACGAAATTCAATATTAACAAGTTTTTTGTTTAAATCATAAAAAGTTATGATATAAAATAGTCACAAATACTACAATTACTTATTAATTATCATAAGTTTTAGATTAGGTTAAATATAAGAGCTATATGATATAAATCTTATTAATATTGGGAAAAACTTAAAAAAATACATTACTATTTTCATCCCGATCGGATTTGGAAAAACCCATACCAAACCAGATCAAACTCGAATTTCTGAAAAATCCCGTACCGAGGATCATACCAAAATTGATCCGGTCCGAACCGATTGATCTGGTTCGGTCCAAAAAGTTTTTCGGATCGAATTTTGTTCGTCCCTACGTATGGATCTAATTCACTCATATGCACACAATACACTTTCTTTGTAATCTTAAAACAATGAAATCTGTAAGCTTGCGACACAAACTACATCGTGAGGCCTCAGATCACAATGTTTCAAAAAAGTCCATTTCCATTATAAATAAAAGCAAGTACTTAATAATTGTAATAAGGTGAAAACGACATCACATGTCGTTTTCTACTTGATGTAAATTCTAATGAAATGGCAATGCTAATTCCGTTTTCTATTGTATAAAAATGGTTTTGAATGTGTCGATTTCATTTCTTATATTCTACTAAATAAGTCTTATATTTTGCCAGTTTTACATTTTTGTAAGTAATAATGATAAATATTTTTTCTTATATTTCTCTCCTTATTTATTCTCAACACAAAAATAGACATGATTTGTTTGCATTACGTAGATAGTTTGAAATTAAATAATACTAATATTTATAATATTATTGCTTTGTAATATAGTAAATTATCAACATTTGAAATAATATTCATTTGTAAGAGGGAAAAAGAAAATTCAACAAGTAACAATAAAAAAAAACAAAATACAACCCAAAGTTAAACTTTTTTTTGGGAGGAGAATGAAATGTCTAGGAATTTATCTAAGTCTAGTCGGTCTCCGTGAACTCCGTTTTTATTTTATTTATCGTTTAACATATCTTCTTATAGAACTTTTTATGTGTTTTAATGTTTTAACACAAAAGTTATTACATAACCTAAGACATAAGTTTATAACATAAACTAACCTAAAGTAATAGTTTTCATTAAGTAAAAAAAAATCAGTCCAATAAGTAATGGTACGACAAACCTCGAAAAGTAATGATGTTTGCAAACAAGGGGAAGTAAAATCACTTTTTTTCTAGTATAAAATTAGACACTTCATATACGTTTGTTGCTCCGACCCAAATGATTTTACGACGACATCAAAGAATAAATATGTAAAGACTTGAGGTCATGGAACTATGAAATACTTCTTTTCCCAAAACCGTAAGCAAAAAATTCAAAATTGTTTTTGAAAGCGTTTTGTGTTTTTCGTAACATAAAATAATTAGATCAGATTAAATGGTATTTAACTATTCAACAAATCATCCCCATCGAAAAAACAAAAAACAAATAAATCATCCCCCCATCAAAGAGCAGTCAAACCCAACGACACGCATCCAACCACAAATACTGGTGCGGCAAATCGCACGCCCAAACCAACCTTCTCTCTCCCCTCCGATGCCCAAATCCTAGACATCCCCTCCGATGGACGACACCCTCCTGAAGGACTTCGGCCAGCGCGTCGACCTCACGCGCCGGATCCGCGAGGTCCTCGTAAACTACCCGGAGGGCACCACCGTGCTCAAGGAGCTCATCCAGAACGCCGATGACGCCGGAGCCACCACCGTTCGTCTCTGCCTCGATCGCCGCCGGCATGGGGTTCGGTCTCTGCTGTCCGAGAAGCTCGCCCAGTGGCAGGGCCCGGCGTTGCTTGCGTATAATGACGCGGTTTTCTCCGAGGAGGATTTTGTTAGTATCTCTAGGATTGGGGACAGTAAGAAGCGCGCGCAGGCGTGGAAGACCGGACGGTTCGGGTAATTTTGAGTTTCGGACTTGGTGAAGTTGATTGTGGATTTTCATATCGGCATTAGTAGTAGTTCACTAGAAGAGATATTTGAGCGTATCGTTTTCTGTTGATATGATAAGTGAACGTTTTCGGGAATTTTATACTCTGTCTGAATGTAGAGGTTTGGGGGAGACCTGAATTGGTTGAGTTGCAATCAACAACAACAAAACCTTTTGCATACACACCTTTTCTAATTGAGGAATGAAATGAAACAACCACAGATGAGAAGCAATTAAGTCATTGCTGTTAAGACAAAGAACAACAAAAAGAAACAACCACAAAACCTTTAATCACGAAATAGTCGGGGTAGTCTAGTAACGAAACTCATCAATAATCACGGTTATGGCACGTGAATGGCTGGGATACATAAGAGTCGAAAATCAGGTTATGTTTATGCATTGCTTCATGTTTTTCGTCCGGAAGGTTTGTTTTTTATATACATATTTTATCAAGACGTTAACTGGCCTCTATCTGATTCACCCACTAACTTAAGTGGATTGTTGTTTACTACCGTGAACATGTCACTGCTGTGAGTATGACCATGTCAATGGGTTGATAAAAAGTTATGTAAGATGAGAAGCAGTCATGACAAAATAATGCATGTTTAAAAACATAAGTAACACTTAATAGTTGTTACAACTACAAAAAAAATCTTGAGAAATTCCATCATGTTCAGTTGTTCACATTCAGCGTCATGTAACAGTGTCATGTCATTTTTCGCCGGGATTGTCAATTCTAGCAAATTTACAACATAAGTACTAGTCATTGGATGTGGGACTACAAAATCAAATATGATCGCCCAATTATTGTAATTCTAGGAAATATGTTCATAAAACTTGCAGAATATTTTTTTATTACAATTTTATTGCCAACACTCCTTTTTTGGCATAACTATTTCCTTGACTTGTTTCATGTTATTAGTGGTTTAATGCACAATTAATTCCTCCAAAATTCTGATGATTTTGTTTTCAGGGTGGGCTTCAACTCAGTCTATCATCTGACGGACTTGCCATCCTTCGTAAGCAACAAGTATGTAGTATTATTTGATCCACAAGGAACATATCTTCCTAGCATTTCTGCTTCAAATCCTGGTAAACGTCTTGAGTTTGTAAGCTCTTCAGCAATTTCATTTTATGAAGATCAGTTTTTTCCCTATTGTGTATTTGGATGTGACATGAAGAATCCCTTCAATGGGACATTATTTCGTTTACCTCTAAGGAATGCAAAACAAGCATCTGTGAGCAAGCTCTCAGGGCAAATGTACTCTGAGAATGATATTTCTTTGCTTTTTTCGCAACTTCACCAAGAAGCCACATTGGTTATGCTCTTCCTTAAAAGTGTTGTTTTCATTGAGATGTATATATGGGACGATTGTTTGGATGAACCACAAAAACTTTATTCTTGTTCGATCAATTCTGTAGATGAGAACACAATTTGGCATCGGCAGGCAATTCAAAGACTCTCTAATATGACTGAATCTACAAGTGGTGAAATGGATTCATTTACCTTGAAAATTTGTAGTGAGGAAATCAATGGAACCCATTCGGAGAAGAAAATGTCAACCTTCTTTGTTGTTCAAGCAATGGCACCTTCATCAAGTGAAATTGGTAGATTTGCTGCTACTGCTTCTCATGACTATGATCTTCATATCCTTCCCTGGGCATCTGTTGCAGCGTGCCTAACAAATGGATTGTCCGAGGTAATCTTGTCAATTCCAAAAAATACGTTAAAAAGAATATTGATAATTCTATAAGCTCATGCTTTTCTATGTTTGCCCTACATTGTTTCTTTTTAGTGCTCCTTCCTTAGTCTTTATGTATTGTTTCAAGATTATTACATGAGTTATTTTGTAGGATTATGACTTAATGAGGTGAATTGTTTGTTTTGAATTTGCATTTGCCGTCAAGGAATTCTAAGGACAATTGTCAGTGGAAAGGGTATTTGATACCATCTATGCCTTTGAAACCATAAAACTAAAATTTCATGGTCAATCGTGTAAAATGTAGACATGTAACCCAAGTACACAAGGCTCCAAACTATGTGAGGGTGGGGAGGGTATATTCGTACAAAACATTTCGCTTCCTGGGACAAAAGAGGTTGTTTCCATGTGCCAAAAAGAAAAATAAGAACTTGTAAATTTTGGTTTCTTTTGCATCAAAGGCTATTATTTGCTTCTTCCTTGAAACAAGTTGGAAACCAAAATATTACTATTTATGCCCATTACAAGATGCCAATGCCACTATATATATTATAAATGGATGAATTTTCAGGTGAGTTCAACCTCATTTGAGAAAAAATGAGGTTGCTCAGTAACATGCATTAGATTCTAATCCACTGGATTAGATTGATAGAGACAGACTTGGAATATCTTAATGTGTATAAATTTAATTGCAGAACAAATATGTTAAATTTTGAGGTTGAATTTGTAATTTACATGCAAGGTTTTCAGAACCGAACCGGACGTTAAACCGGCAACGTCAAAGGTTCAGATGTTCGACCGGGATCGGACTGGTTGAACCGGTGACGTCAGCATGACGTCATAAATATATATTATAGATATAGTAGTCATTTAATTATTTATTAAGCAAAAAAATATTCAAAATATCTACAATATCAACATTTTTAGGGTTGGAGTATAGATTTGGGTTTGGTTTTTTTTGGATATGTAGTAATTTGAATAACTGAATACATAATCGGGTACTGATATAAAAAAACAAAAAAAAACAGGTTTTTTTTCCTGATCCGGTGGTTGAACCGCCGGTTCAATCCGGTTCAGGGCAAAAATGGTTTTGGGTGGTGAACCATACCGAACAGGCCTCCGGTTCACGGTTCAACCGGTTGAACCAGCCGGTCCGGTCCGGTTTTCAGAATAGTGTTTACATGAACATAATAGAAAACTACCCTATTAACTGCGTGTGCATACACATTTTCTTTATTTGCATTTGTATTTTTTTATAGATATATGATTTCATAATTTAAAATTAAGTCCACGTATGATAGAAAAACACATTTTCGTCTAATGAAAATCACATTTATATATTTGAATATTACATTTTTATATGATATGTACATAATTTGTGCATTTTTTTGAAAATAACATCGTATGTATTTTAAAAAAATACAATTTTCCCGTAAGAAGTATGATGCATTTTTAAATTTGTAGTTTCATATTTATTTATTTAGATGTGAATTATATTTCTTTTAATAAACAATGTAGTTGTATATTCTTGTAAGGTATGTGCAAAAAATAAAATAAAATAATGTTTTCTATTCATTGTTATCAATTGTATTGTTAGAATCAATGTATTATTTTGTTTTGATTCAAATCTAATATGGAAAATTACGACTTCAAATTTGAAGATGTAATGAATTTTTTATTTTATATCTTACATGAAACTTTGCAAAATAAACCGTGAGTTTATAGTTTTTAAATCAATACTAATTGATTGTCAGTATTAAATACTTTCCGAAAATGTCAATTGTAAACTCATCAATCTGGAACCATTGGATTTAAATCCGACAATCAACATCAAACAACCTCATTTAGTTCAAAATGAGGTTGATCTCACCTGAATATATATATATATATATATATATATATATATATATATATATATAGAGAGAGAGAGAGAGAGAGAGAGAGAGAGGTTTTGAGGTGAGGTCGACATCACTTGAGAGCAAATGAGGTTGTCTACTTGCCACTGTTAGATTGCAATTCAACCGTTGAATGAAAAAACTGTAATATTGTAATTCATAACATAATGACAAAAAATCTTTTCTAATTCACAAAAACAAGAAATAAATGTGCAATTTTGCTTTAGAATTAAATGTCAATAACAAATGACAATTAGAGATCAAGAATATTTTTAAAAAAGGAAACACAATTAGTCTACTATTTCTCTCTCTTTGTCGACTAATTTTATCTTTCCAAAAATCTCAAACTTACACCCAATAAATTCCCCTTCCACCACCAACCTACCTACTTTAGAAAAACAAATTTCGTGCTACATCCTCCCAATTATTATTTTATTTTAGATTTTTTTAGTGTGCAATTCTTTTCTAAATCCAAATTATGAATGAGAACTATTCTTGTGTTAAGTATGACGAGATTCAAAAAAATTCAAGAAAAGTCAAAATGATTTTCTTAATTTCTGATGCATTTTTTCATTTTTTTACAAAATGTAAATTGTAACATTTTCTAATTTCAAAAAATACATTTGATTGACTTGTAATTATTTGAAGCTAGTTTCTTCAAAGTAACACTTCTCTCATGCATTTGGAGTTGAATTTATGCATTGAGAAATTACAATTGTATGTTTATGGTCAGCATGACGTCATAAATATATATTATAGATATAATAGTAATATTTAATTATTTATTAAGCAAAAAAATATTCAAAACATCTACAATATTAACATTTTTACGGTTTGGGTATAGATTTGGGTTTGGTTTTTTTGGATACGTAGTAATCTGAATAACTGAATACATAATCGAGTACCGATATATAAAAAAAACAAAAAAACAGGTTTTTTTGTTGAACCGGCGGTTCAACCCGGTTCAGCCCGGTTCAATCCGGTTCAGGCCAAAAACGGTTTTGGGAGGTGAACCGGACCGGACAGGCCTCCGGTTCACGGTTCAACCGGTTGAACCGGCCGATCCGGTCTGGTTTTCAGAACAGTGGTGGTGAGTGACGTTGGTATGTGCTCTTAATTTTTTAATGTTATACTCTAATTTTTAATCTTTAATACAAAATTCCAAAACCAAAATGTAATTTCTAATTATTGTAGTTTGTTTTTACGGAATAGCAAACTTAGAAAGGCTATAAAATAGTTTAGTTTGAATTGATTGTAGTTTCCATTTATGTATTTGTGAAATTTGTGAATAATATAAAATGGGTTTGTTATTTTGGTTTAGTAATACAAGAAAAGGGGAAACAAATCTTCTAAAATAAACGCATCCCACTATCCTTTTATAATCCGTTGGATTGCAATCTAATGGTTGTAATTAGGCATCCTCATTTGAGGGCAAATGAGGTTGACCTCACCTGAAAAACCACCTATATATTCATGTCCAAACGTGTTGATTAGATAAAAATTATTGTCTTTGTCTCTTTCAAATTTAACAATTTAAAAAATTAAACGAAGAAGAATATATTGATGTCACTTAGGATTCATCAAACTATCAAGGATTTGATATTTATGCATATCACAAGGAAATTGTTGTTGACTTAAATAAGGTTGTTTATGTCTATTTTGAAAGAACTTGACGTATCGCAACAATGCTTTGCCTTAAAGGTTTCTTTAATAAAAAAACTTAGGAAGTGATTGAAAATGCTATTGTTCCATTTTAACACAATTAGTGTTTGGTGTGCCCTTTGCTGCCAGACTGGGCGCTTTTTATGTTTTTTCCCCAGTTTCAATTTAAGTTTGACTGATGAACAAACATTTTAGCATAATTAGGTTTTGTCTTTTGGTGCATATCTAGACATATGAGTTTGTATTTTGATTTTTTTTAAATGACCATATTGTTTGAATATAATTAGGTTTAGAGGATGTGATGTGACAGATTTGTTTGCAAACAAACAAAACAAAGTTTGGAAAGTTTATACTATGACATAAAATCATTAAATCAATAGATTTTTGTAACAATAATACAACAGCCTGTCATGTAGGGTTGTTTTCTAATTTTTTCAAAGCTAAATGCTCTCTCTCTCTCTTCCAGTAGATCCCGTTGTTACACATCAGACATGCATGATAATGTAGTACCCTTTTCTTTTCCTCCTGTTTGTGCTTATCATTTTTTTTTTGCAGACCTTGTATTTTGTGTGCTAATTTGAGTATTTGTCCATTTAACATATTTTTCAGGATGATGTTCTAAAACAAGGTAAGGCATTCTGTTTTCTTCCACTGCCGGTGAGAACAGGGTTGACTGTGCAAGTGAATGGTTACTTTGAGGTCTCCTCTAATCGTCGTAGTATCTGGTTTGGTGATGATATGGACCGTGGTGGAAAACTTCGTTCTGAGTGGAACAAACTTTTGTTGAAGGATGTTATAGCTCCAATTTTCAGTAGGTTAATTCTTTGTTTACGCGAGCTATTAGGCCCAACAAACTTATATTACTCTCTGTGGCCAACTGGTACTTTTGAGGTGCCATGGGATTATTTAGTGGACCATATATACAGAAACATATGCCACCTTCCCGTGTTATATTCAGAATTGGAGACGGCAAACTGGATTTCTCCAGCCAAAGCTTTTATTCACGATCAGGAGCTGTCTACAAGTAATGATCTCATTGCAGCTCTTCTGTTTTCGGAAATGCCAGTTGTTCACTTGTCCAAATTGGTTATAGGAAGGCTATCTCAGTATGTTGCAGATTTTGAAGAAAGAGTAGTGAATCCAGCGAATGTTAGAACTTTTCTTATGAAGAAGAAAATTGTGGTTGAAGGATTGAGCAGGTATAACAAGCTAGTGCTATTAGAATATTGTCTCAGTGATCTGATCGATGCTGAAGTTGGTAAACATGCAAATGGTCTGCCTTTGCTTCCTTTGGCAAGTGGTGACTTTGGAACCATCTCTGAATCCACAAACCTGCCTACATTTTTTATGTGCAACGAGTTGGAATACCAGCTGCTAGAGCTTGTATCTTATCAAGTAATTGACAAAGACATTTCTCTCAATCTAGTAAGCAGACTCTCAGCTGTCGCAAAAGCTTCGCAGTCAAATATTGCATTTTTCGATGTTCATCCATTTATTCAGTTTCTTCCAAAATTCTTCCCCAATACCTGGAAATATAAATCAAAGGTTCCTTGGCCTGTTGGTAGTGAAGATGACAGTCCTACCCTTTCTTTAACATGGTTTTCACTCTTTTGGCAGTACATCCAGGATAAGTGTTTGGATTTATCAGTATTTGATGATTGGCCTATCTTTCCTTCTATTTCGGGTCATTTGTTCAGAGGTTCAAAATCCTTAAGGTTGATCAATGTGGAACCCTTGCCTAAGCCTTTGAAAGACATTTTGTGCAAAATTGGCTGCAAGATACTTGACCCATGTTTTAAAATTAAGCATCAACAATTGTCTCGGTATGTATATGATGCTGATGGTGCCGGAGTAGTGAATGCAATATTTGATGTAATTTTTCGAAATAGTGACAATCTGCTGATTTTTAATGATTTTGCAGCCGATGAGAAAAATGAGTTGCGACAATTTCTTCTTGACCCAAGGTGGTATTATGATGGCGTGCTTGATAAATATCATATCGAGATTTGCAAAAAACTGCCAATCTATAGAACCTATGGTGGAGGACTGTCTCATTCTTTCCAATATTCTGATTTATTACATCCTCCAAAATTCCTACCACCCTCTGATGTTCCCATATACTTTCTGAGTGCTGAATTCATTTACAGTTTTACTCAGTATGAAGAACAAATTTTGCAGAAGTATTATGAAGTAGAGCGCATGCAAAAAGCTATTTTTTACCGAAAAAAGGTATTCAACAGAATATATGAGTTGACACCCGAAGTTAGAGATGCTGTGATGCTTAACATACTCCGAGATCTTCCTCAATTATCACTGGATGATGCTTCTTTTAAGGAGCAACTGAAGAGTCTTGAATTTGTTCCAACTAGCACTGGAAATTTAAAGAGTCCTCAGTCACTGTATGATCCTCGGGTGGAGGAACTGTATGCTCTTTTGGAAGACTCTGATTGCTTTCCTCATGGCTTATTTCAAGAACCTACTATTTTAGATATGTTGCATTCTTTGGGACTTCAAACGTTTGTCTCTTGTGATACAATTCTCCAAAGCGCTCATCAAATTGAAAGGATTTCGCAGAATGATCAGTTGAAGGCTCATTCACAGGGTAAGGCGCTTCTTTCATACCTCGAAGTCAATGCAAGCAAATGGTCATATGCATCAAATGATGGTCAAGCAAAACTCGGTAGAATGTTCAGTAGAGTTGCAGCATCGTTGAAGTCTCGAGATGCATCAACTGAATATAATCTGGAGAAGTTCTGGAATGACGTGAGATTAATAAGTTGGTGTCCTGTTTTGGTAACTCGACCTAATGGAGCTTTGCCATGGCCTTCCGTTTCATCAATGGTTGCCCCACCGAAGTTGATCAGATTGCAAGAGGATATGTGGCTTGTATCAGCAAGCATGCGTATATTAGATGGAAATTGTTCTTCAGCCTTAGCCTGTAGCTTAGGTTGGTCTTCTAAACCAGGTGGCAGTGTAATTGCTGCTCAACTCCTGGAGCTTGGTAAAAATAATGAGATTATAAAAGATCAAGCACTACGTCAAGAATTAACGCTTGCAATGTCAAAGATATACTCTCTACTCATGTCCTTCATTGGTTCTGATGAAATGGATTTAGTAAAGGTTGTACTAGAAGGGTGTCGCTGGATCTGGGTGGGAGATGGCTTTGCAACTGTTGAAGAAGTTACTCTGGAAGGACATTTACATTTGGCTCCTTACATACGTGTTATTCCAACTGATCTGGAAGTTTTCAGAGAATTATTTCTGTATCTTGGTGTAAAAGAGTTGTTGGAACCCTCTGACTATGCAAATATTCTCCTTAGAATGGCTCATAAAAAAGGGTCTGCTCCACTCAACAGAGAAGAACTTAGGACAACTGTATTAGTGTTACAACATTTAGCTGAACTGCAATCTCAGAACCTGGATGTGCAAATTTTCTTACCTGATGTTTCAGCTAGGCTTTTTCCTGCCAAAGATTTGGTTTATAATGATGCTCCATGGTTGCTTGAAGCTGGTGATGACAAATTTGAGAAACAAAACAAAGAGTTTGATGCAAAAAGAAATATTCATAAATATGTTCATGGTAACATACCGAATGATGTCGCAGAAAAACTTGGTGTTTGTTCACTTCGTAGGCTCTTGTTGGCTGAGAGTTCCGACTCAATGCACATGGGCTTATCAGGGGTTGCTGAAGCCTTTGGGCAACATGAGGCATTGACAACTAGGCTTAAACATATTGTTGAAATGTATGCTGATGGACCTGGAATTCTTTTTGAGCTTGTGCAAAATGCCGAAGACGCAGGAGCTTCTGAGGTGGTCTTTCTCCTGGACAAAACTCAATATGGAACTTCATCCATCCTTTCTCCTCAGATGGCTGAATGGCAGGGACCTGCTCTTTATTGCTATAATAACTCTATATTTAGTCCTCAAGATCTTTATGCAATCTCTCGTATTGGTCAGGATAGTAAGCTTGAAAAGCCTCTTTCGATTGGAAGATTTGGTTTAGGTTTCAACTGTGTCTATCATTTCACAGATGTTCCTGGATTTATTTCTGGAGAGAATTTTGTGACATTTGATCCTCATGCTTGTTACCTTCCGGGAATATCTCCAAGTCATCCTGGTCTGCGTATACGATTTGTAGGAAGAAGACTTCTGGAGCAATTTCCTGATCAATTTACTCCATTCCTACAGTTCGGTTGTGACTTGCAACATCCATTTCCTGGTACCCTCTTCCGCTTTCCGCTCAGAGGTGAAACTGCTGCATTGCATAGCCAAATCAAGAAAGAAAAATATGCTCCTGAAGCTGTTGAATCACTTTTTGGTTCGTTCTCTGAAGTTGTATCTGAGGCACTTGTTTTTTTAAGAAAAATAAAGAAAATATCTCTTTATGTAAAAGATGGATCTGATAAAGAAATGCAACTTCTTCATTGTGTCACAAGGCACACAGTGGAGAAGCCTGGAAAAGAGTCACACCCTCTTCATGCGATGCTGAGTTTTCTCGATGGTAATATGAAGAATGGTATGAGCAAAGAACAATTTTTTACTAAATTAGGGAAGACAATGGATAAGGATCTGCCTTGGACTTGTGAAAGAGTTACAGTAGTGGAGAAGAATCGTTTTAGTGAAATTTCACACATGTGGATGATTAGCGAATGCATCGGGGGTGGACGTGCTAGGAGAAAATGTCTCTCTTCAAATGATAAGTCTTATAATTTTGTTCCTTGGGCTTGTGTTGCTGCTTATTTGCACAGTGACAATAATGTGGGCGTAGTAAAAAACACAATTGATGCTTATGGCATGGGAGAGATTCAAAATACCTCCTCCTTTCAGACTCCTGGTGTCTCAGAATCCAATAGGAAGAAATTCTCAGGTCGTGCCTTCTGCTTTCTACCTTTGCCAATTAATACAGGTTTCCCGGTGCATCTAAATGCATATTTTGAATTGTCCTCCAATCGAAGAGATATTTGGTTTGGCAATGACATGGTTGGAGGTGGTAAAATGCGGTCCGACTGGAATGTCTGCCTTCTTGAAGATGTCATCGCCCCTGCATATGCTCATCTGATTGCGACCGTTGCTTCAGATTTCGGACCATGTGAATTATTTTTCTCAGTTTGGCCCACTTCTGTAGGAGTAGGACCATGGGTGACGGCAATGCAGAAACTTTATACATCTATTGTTGACATGGGACTTCCTGTCTTCTACACAGAAGCAAGAGGAGGTCAGTGGATATCGGCAAAACAAGCTATTTTCCCAGATCTTACTTTTGGCGAATCAGAGGAACTTTCTAAGGCCTTGTCAGAGGTTGGCTTGCCTATGATTACTCTTCCAAAATCTATTTTTGAAAGAGTTGTTGATGTCTGCCCGTCTTTGCACTATTTGAATCCTCATTTTTTGAGATCTTTGTTAATTCGACTAAAGAGTGGTTTTAAGAACAAGTCTACAACCATTTTGGTGCTGGAGTACTGCTTGAGTGACACGAAAGGTCCGGCTTTCTTTAATGGTTTGCTTGATTTACCTTTAGTACCTCTTGCAAATGGTTCTTTCACATCATTCAGACGCCGAGGAGAAGGTGAACAGATATATGTGACTTGCCAAGATGAATATGAACTCCTGCAGGATTCACTTCCACACCTCATAGTTGACTGGGAAGTTCCGGAATTAGTTCATACAAAGCTACATGATATCGCACTGTCTGGGAAAACAAATTTATGTTTATTGACATCTGATTCTCTTCTCGAGCTCTTTCCGATTTTTTTTCCAGCAGGCTGGTTACATTCCAAGCAAGTATCTTGGATTCCCGGAGAACATGGCCATCCAAGCATAGATTGGATGAAGCGGCTCTGGAGAGTTTTGAAGTCATCCTGCATTGATCTTTCTATATACACTAAGTGGCCTATTTTGCCTGTTGGAAATGATTGTCTGGTTCAACTTACTGTTAGTTCGAATGTCATTAGCAATGATGGTTGGAGTGAGAACATGTCTTCTTTATTACACAAGCTAGGATGTTTTCTCTTGAGCCCTGACATGCAAATAGACCATCCACAGTTGAAGAATTATGTGCAAGATGCAACGGCAGCTGGATTGTTAAGTACTCTGCTTGCAGTTGCTGGTCCTTCTCGTAGCATTTCACCACTTTTCATTAATATATCAGAAGGAGAGAGACACGAACTTCGCAGTTTCATTTTCCAGTCAAAATGGTTCTCTGGGGAGCATCTGGGGCCTGATCACATAGATCTGATCAAGCTACTTCCTATATTCGAGTCATATATTCGTAAGCAGGCCATCAATTTGAACAGTATCAAGTGGCTTAAACCAGAAAATATATCTGACGATCTTATAGATGACACTTTTGTTCGTACAGAATCAGAAAGGGAAAGGAATATTCTTAGAACTTATTTCAGGATCAGAGAACCATCAAGAAACGAGTTTTATATGCAACATGTATTTAACCATATGAAAACCTTCATTTCAAAGCCGACCGTGCTTTCTCAAATTTTACTTGATGTGAAAAATTTGATAGAAGAGGACAACTCCTTAAAGGCTGCTCTGTCAGAAACACCCTTTGTCTTAGCAGCAAATGGAAGTTGGCAGTGTCCCTCCAGGTATGGGTTACATTCCTTTAGGCTTCACATTTTGCATCCTAATTTTAGTTGAGGGTCGTCTTTATGACATGAATCACAATGTTTTGTAATGATATCTTGATGGCATGTAGCTGGTGCGGTTTTCTCTCTCCACTGCAAACTTTATGCTACCAAAACTGAGATGGTCACAATAAGTTACCATCCATAGATGTCCAATATACCAATGAGGGTATGAGTAAACTAACTTACTGAATGTTAGGCTATTGAAGACTGAAGAGGACCTTTTCATTCAGCATTTTGTTTGGTGAATCGTATCTTCACCAAATATGATAGCAAAGCGTGTAACTCTGCTGTCAATTCTTAAATAAACTTTGTAAACTAGATCTATGTATTTGTAGGTCATATTCATTTATTTTACTTAGGTTAGCTAAATAGGTCGAATTGAGTTAGAATTTAGTCCACAATGTATGATATATGACAACCTCTTCAAATTTTATAGTTCTGGATGAAAATGTAACCCAAAACTTTAGAATCACATTGGATTAATGTGGAGTATAAATTGGTCACTGGTGGTCCATTTGGATTTTCTTCTTATCCCGAGGTTGAAGTGACATTTCTCTTGATCCAACTTATTTTTGTTAACAAATTTAAAAGTCGACACCTCCAATTAGAAAACATATCAGAACGGTAATATTTTTTCAGGAATCAATCTTCTTATTGCTTATATCAATAAGCTTTTTTGTCCCATAAACTTGCTAAATGCAACCTTGTGTACGATCATGCTTGAATTTGTGAATCTTTGTGGAGCTATTTATTAACCATGCACACATTTGAAGGTCCAATACAGGATCCATCCATACATGCATGCCATAATGTTCATTTGCTGCATGTTACCAATCCATTTCAGGTTTAATTTACGAAACAACATTAGTAGCTTTGAAAAATGATCTTACTTGCATATAGCAATATGCATTTTAGCTTCTTTCTAAATGCATGTAAGTAGGGGTGTTAAAGGGATCGTATAAGGAGCATATATATATATATATATATATATATATATATATCCATATTCATATATGCATAAAAATGCAGGTACAAATTTCTTGTGGATACGAAAAGTGCATATCCGTACAGATTTTTAACGGATTCAGTTGGATACAGATAAATCCTCATTCGTAACAATAATGATGGATCTTGTAAAAATACTTTTCACTTTCAAAAATTCGTTACTATTAATTACTTAGTTTGATTTCAAATCTTATGTTTTTAACATGTGTTAGCCTTTGGCTTTATGTTTGAAAATGTTAACAAGATTTAATGCAAAAATAACATCATAACTTAAGATTGGCGCATATGATATGTTATATATTATGAGAAATAAATATTGATCATATTACAATATATATATATATATATCTAAAATCTAAATAGTATATAAATATTACATTATATTACATGCATAAATATCATAGTAATGATGTTTAATCCTTGATTGGATACTATTCGGATTGAATGTACTGATATCCATATTCGCTCTATGAGTTTACAAATGTATGGTTCCACATAAAAATACGGTCTTCTGGATGTTGTTGGATTCTTAGTCAGAACAAATATGAATGCGGATAGATTCCCAGATTCGAAACGTCCATTGACACACGTACATATAAGTTTATATAAAATGAAGACTTGTGTATCAATACCACACTTTAAATCTTCATAGAACTTGGCAACTTAAATTATTGTTTTTGCTGCATTTGTGGTTTTGTACTAAAGACTAAATAGCAATAATCCAGGTTATATGATCCCCGTGTACCTGGCTTACAGAAGTTGCTGCACAGAGAAGCCTTTTTCCCATGTGACAAGTTTTCAAGTAGCGACACCCTTGAAACTTTAGTAGGCTTGGGACTTAGGACAACGTTGGGTTATGATGGCTTGCTTGACAGTGCAAGATCAGTTTCCATGCTTCATGATTCAGGAAAGGCAGATGCAGTGCTCTACGGGAGAAGGTTGCTTGTGTACGTAAATGCTCTTGGCTCAAGGCTATCCAGCCTCATTGGAGAAGAAAATCAACATGAAGCTTTTGTCGCATTTGAAAAGGATGATGATCTATATGCAGGAGATTCACATGGAAATCATGAAGAGGGTATGCAACAGGAATTGGAACACTTATCCTGCTTGGGCAATGTTAATCATAATGATCAAGAAGAACAGTTTTGGAGAGAAATTAAAGCAATCACATGGTGTCCTGTCTATGTCAATCCACCAGCAGAAGGTCTTCCATGGTTCAAATCTGAACAACATGTAGCATCTCCAAATATGACTAGACCTAAGTCTCAAATGTGGATGGTGTCTTCTGCTATGCATATCCTAGATGGAGAATGTGAATCTACCTATCTTCATCATAAACTTGGTTGGATGGAGCCCCTAGACATAAGGGTTTTGTCTGTCCAATTACTTGAAATATCTAAAACTTTCTCAGATCACAAGTTTCACACTGATCATAAGCTTTCCCATGCTCTATTGAACAGAGAAATACCAAAGCTTTACTCTAAGTTACAGGAATTCACTGGACATGATGCTTTATCCCTTTTAAAGAATACCCTCAATGGTGTTCCATGGGTATGGGTTGGCGATAACTTTGTGTCACCAAAGGCAATTGCATTCGATTCACCTGTTAAATTTCATCCATACTTGTATGTGGTCCCATCGGAGTTGTCAGATTTTCGACTTCTGCTCACGGAACTAGGTGTTAAAGTAACTTTTGATGTTATGGACTATCTACATGTTCTTCAAAGTTTACAAAATGATGTGAATGGCAAGGCATTATCAGCTGAGCAACTCAGTTTTGTTTGTTGTGTCCTTGAAGCTGTTCTCGAGTGCTCTGCACAAAAAAAATTATCTGCTGATTTTACAAGCTTTTTATTAGTACCAGATTCTTTAGGAGTTCTGAGGCACTCAATGAATCTTGTGTACAATGATGCACCATGGATGGATAGGGCTTGCCCTACTGCAAAGTATTTTCTGCATTCATCTATACCTGAAGATTTAGCAAGACGACTTGGTATACAATCACTTCGCTCCTTATCTCTTGTTAATGATGAGCTGGTGACGGATATACCATGCATGGATTATTCTCAAATTTGCAATCTTCTCTCTGTATATGGCGACAGCCATTTTTTGTTGTTTGATCTTCTGGAATTGGCTGATTGTTGCAAGGCAAAAAAGGTTCACTTTATATATGACAAGAGAGAACATGCTCGACAATCGCTACTTCAACAAAATCTTGGTAATCATCTTTTACTTATTTCCTGCAACATTTCTTTTATTTCTAGCCAGTTCGGGCCTTGAATTTGGAGATACTATTAATTGTTATCCTCCATTGGTATTTCTTATCTCCCGATGCTTTTTTCCTTCTATTTATGAATCATGATATTTTCTCAGGCGAATTTCAAGGACCTTCTCTAGTAGCTGTTATGGAAGGAACCTGTATGAGCAGGGAGGAAATATGCAATCTCCAGTTTCCTCCTCCATGGAACCTCAAGGGAACTTCTCTTAATTATGGTCTAGGACTACTTACATGTCACTTTATTTGTGATTTTCTATCAGTCATTTCTTCTGGCTATTTGTACATGTTTGACCCTCTTGGTTTAGCTCTTGCTTCACCTTCAAACAACAAGCCTTCTGCAAAAATGTTTTCTTTGAAAGGTAGTGTACTTAGCCATGCTGCTTATCCTGATTTTAGCCCTTGTGAGAGTAGTTCTACAATGATTTAGACACTCAAATATTGCCATGAATTTGTGCAGAATTATCTCAATATTTAGTTTTTGTTATGCCTTATTGTGCATACTAATAACCATGTTGATTTATTGCTCAAAAATTGATATGACATAAGAATATGAAGTTATTCTAACACTGGTTTGTTGGTCAATTAGCATAATTGGTTTTTTTTTGTTAAGGTTTATATTCATCAAACAAGTGCAAAATGGTGTACTGGCAATTGGCAAGTAGTGCCATTTCAACCAGGTGAAATTGAGTTAGAATGGAGCAAAGTTGCAGGTTACAGTGACGTTGGCCAAAACCTAACAAGTCCAAGATGGACAAATGCAACCTTAATAGTAGGTGCCGAAGGCTGAAATATTTTGATATGTTTATGGGTCTAGAAATTACAGCTAGCCTGAATATTTTATGCAACCATTTCCGTTGCACTTCTCAGTTAATTGACCCTCCCAAGAGAATATGCACCTTTAGTAATCCTCATAAATTGGGTGGCAAAATAGTTTTCAATTTGATATTGTTGTCCGCTCTTCTCTGTGATCTTAACTGTGTCGCAACCTGCAGCTGTTATGGTGTGCTTGGATAGAAATGCGGTAAAAGAAGAGAAAGGAAGAGAAAAAGATTTGGAGAGGGAGAAAAGAAGAGAATATATCTCTTGTTTGGATAGAAGTAAGGATAAAAGAGAAAAAAATATGATACCATATCACTGAAGTACCCATGGTTGAGTTATCATTTTGGGGTATTTCAGGGAGTATAGAAAAATTACGAGAGCAAACAAGTTTCTCTTCAATTGAGGGTGCATCTTTTATAGGATAATCTCTCGCTATGTCTCTCTTTTCTCCATTTCTCTCCTATCCAAATACACCATTAATTATAATTATCACTTCGGGCTTTATATCATTTTAACAACGCCAATATCCATCTTGCAAAGGTTTTAGGTGAAGTTCGAGAGGATGCTTATGACCATTATAAAAGTTCTCGCAATGTCTTTGAGATAGGGGACTTATTTCCATCAGTGGTTCTATTATTTGATGTTCCAGTGGACTATAAATGCTGGGTGGGAGGGGGTTAGGTGTCTTTTCTCTTATAATTCTTGATTTTTTATTTTATTGTCATATTTAATTTTGGTATGCTATTGTCAGGGTTTAGATAACTATGCTAATGGAACCGATCAGATCAACTTATAATTACATGGATGCTGGCTTACTATTTGAGAAAGGGCAAACTTACCAGCAATGGGGGTGAAAAACAAAAATAAGTATATCATAAAGCTTATGAGAACTTAGGCACTTAGGTCAATCATCTTGGAATTTGGAAGCTTATAAGCAGATTAAAACTTGATTTTAGTCTATAATGAATTTCTATTGTGGATGTATGCAGCTGGTACGTTTTTTATATTGCAACTAGTTGCTTGACATGCTTCATTCTGGAAACACATGCTGCCCAGGTACCGACTTGACCAAGAGATTTCGGGATCAGTTTCAGCCAATGCTTGTCAATGAAGATATATCACTAATATCATCCGATTCCATAGTTGTGCGTATGCCTTTGTCATCAAAATATCTGAATGGAAGTGAAACAGATTCTAGCAGAGTGAAACATATATTCGATCAATTTATGAATCATGCATCTTCAACACTTCTCTTTTTAAAGTCGGTTCTACAGGTACTTGTTTCCTACATTGTAATACATTCTGGACCA
Source organism: Triglochin maritima (assembly GCA_963682175.1). Lineage (NCBI taxonomy): Eukaryota > Viridiplantae > Streptophyta > Magnoliopsida > Alismatales > Juncaginaceae > Triglochin > Triglochin maritima. Next base: position 7,653,259 of record OY821791.1, on the reverse strand, counting down.
ACATTTAAGGCAAATCGTATTTGGTCCTTTTTCATCTAGATGACATACTTATTTTAGTGAGGTGGAGGGGCTCAAATGAAAACCAATAATAAACAAAAACATATCTGCTTTTATCGACAAGTATATGATTTCAGGAGCGCAGTTGAACTTAATCTTTTTATATCTTAGGTTTCAGTATCAACATGGGATATTGAAAGTCCAGTACCTCACCTGGATTTTTCTATTTCCGTTGACCCTTCATCTGCTGCAATGAGAAATCCTTTTGCTGGAAAGAAATGGAAAAAGTTCCATTTATCAAGATTATTTAGCAATTCAAATGCTGTAAAGTTGCATGCTATCGACTTGCATGTGTTTCATGAAGGGGTACATGTTGCTCACAAGTGGCTAACTGCTTTGTGTTTGGGATCTGGACAGACAAGAAACATGGCCCTTGATAGGTATGTCGTATAGGCTTATATACCATCATTGTCATGTTTAATTCCCTTTGAAGAGGGATGCTGAAAGAACAAGTTCTAAACCTCTCTTTCTAAATTTCAGGCAGTACCTTGCTTATGATTTGACGCCAATAGCTGGGGTTGCTGTGCATTTATCACAAGATGGGCAACCTGTCTATGAAAACTCATTTGGTTCAATTTTATCTCCTCTTCCTCTTTCAGGAGATATAAGCTTGCCTGTCACTGCTTTGGGATGTTTTCTTGTGTGTCATAATGGTGGGCGGTATCTTTTCAATCATCTTAGGATTCCTAGCAATACAACCCATTCAGGTCTATCTGATACCAAAAATAAGTTAAGAGAAGCTTGGAACAGGGAGCTTATGTCATGTGTTCGTGATTCATATGTTGAGCTGGTTTTAGAATTTCAAAGGCTTAGAAGGAACCCCTTCTCATCTTCCATTGAACCAGACTCTGCACGTGCTTTGAGCATTATTTTGCAGGCTTATGGTGACAGAGTATACTCATTCTGGCCTAGATCAAAATGCAGATCTCCTCATCAAAATGATGTTGACATGACAAACCTCACCAGCGCTGCTGTTGCAGATTGGTTGTGTTTAGTTGAACAGGTGATAAGACCGTTTTATGTGTGTCTTGTTGATCTTCCTGTGTGGCAATTATATCATGGAACGCTAGTTAAAGCTAGTGAAGGTATGTTTCTAAGCCAGTCTGCCAGCATTGCTGATAGCAATTTGCCTCCTGCTCGAGTTTGTGACTTCATCAGGGAACATTACCCTGTGTTTTCGGTCCCATCAGAATTAGTCAGTGAAATTCAAGCCGTGGGAGTTAAGGTGAGAGAAATAAAGCCTAAGATGGTGCGGGATCTGCTAAAGTCTTCATCTTCTCTTTTGCTTCATTCAATGGAAACCTATATAGATGTTTTGGGTTATTGTCTATCTGATATACCATTGAAGTCGTTGTCTGATTCATATCGAAGTGAATCATCGGGTGAAGTTACGGGTTCAGATTCAATGCAAAATGCTGCTGCTTCTGACACACTTTACAATGCAAAACCCTCTTCTTCAAGTTATAATAGTGGAGGATCTCAGTATAACTTTTCCCATACCACAGCGATACCTGGAAATGATGCGAGGGAAATCGTATCTAATTTGGGTAAGGCTCTGTATGATTTTGGCCGTGGGGTCGTTGAGGATATTGGGCGGGCTGGTGCTCCACTGGTCCAAACAAATGCTACAAGAGAGAATAGGCTGGGTTCAGATTCAACATTCCATTCTATAGTTGTGGATCTCAAAGGCATGCCATTTCCAACGGCAAATATGAATCTTGCAAGATTGGGGGCAACTGAGCTTTGGGTTGGTAACAAGGAACACCATTTGTTGATGCATAATTTAGTTGATAGGTTTGTTCATCTACAATGCTTGGAACATCCTAATTTGGCAGAACTTTTATTCACTCAGTCACTTCATAGTGTTCTAAAACTAAATCTCTTTAATGCACATCTTCTTTCCATGAATCTGAGATTTCTGTTTAGTGAAAAGTGGATTAGCCGTGTGATGTACTCCAGAGAGATCCCTTGGTTGTTTTGGGAAAGTGGTACAGAGTTGGGAGGCGAAGGGCCTTCTACAGAGTGGATACAACTTTTCTGGAGAGTATTTCAGGATTTAAATGGAGATCTTTCACTAGTTAATGACTGGCCCTTGATTCCTGCAACTCTAGGTAATAGCTTAGTCTTGTGTCGTGCTAGATACCATGATGTAGTATTTATCCCTCCTCTCATGGAACCAGTTCACTCTAATGGGGAGCCAACCACAGATTTAGAAGGAAATAATGGATTGGATTCTTTAAATGATAACAAGTTGGAACCTAAGTTACTTGAGTCATATCTCACTTCCTTCAATATAATCAAATCACAGTACCCGTGGTTGCTTTTGCTGCTGAAACGGTGTAATATACCTGTGTATGACATGTCTAATCTAAAAAATTGTGCTCCTCGTGTTTGTTTTCCTGCTGCTGGTCAGACGTTAGGGAAGGTGATCATTGGCAAGTTACTTGCTGCCAAACGTGCTGGTTTATATTGTAAACCAGAACCTTTACTCAGTGAAGAATGTGATAGACTTTTTACCCTCTTTGCAGTGGACTTTGAATCGTCTAATGGTTCAGCATATACAAGAGAAGAATTTGATTTCCTTCGTGAGTTTCCAATTTATAAGACGACACTGGGAAGTTATACTCTTTTGGATGGCCGCAATCACTGCCTCATTTCTCCATCTGGATTTTTTCATCCAAAAAATGAATTGTGTCTTGTGAGCTCTGGGGTTGGAGTACAATTCCTACATGCTCTTGGAGTACCTGAGTTGCGAGATCATGAGGTGTTGGTGAAATTTGCATTACCAGGGTTTGAAGGTAAAACATCACAGGAGCAGGAAGATATTTTAATTTATCTATATATGAACTGGGATGACCTCCAGTTTAGTGATGCTGTTGTTAATACTTTGAAGGATACCAGGTATGTATTTAATGCAGTTGAAAATGGTCAACAACTTTTCAAACCTTGTGACCTTCTCGATCCATGTGATTCTTTACTATTGTCAGTTTTCTCTGATGAGAAATCAAGATTCCCAAGTGAGAGGTATGTCACAGAGGTGTGGCTTCAAATTTTAAGGAAATCAAGTCTTAGGACATCATCTGAAGCTGATGTTTTAGTTGAGTGTGCAAGAAAGGTAGAGCTGCGTGGAAAGGAAGGATCAAAACAATTAGAGGCTAGTGATGATCATGGGACACAATTCTTTTGCACTTCAAACGAAATTTCTGCTGAAGTGTTATCGTTAGCAGATTCTGTAGTTGTGAAAATATTTGCAAATTTTTCAGTTCTTTATGATAAAAGATTCTGTGACTTGCTCAGCAAGATTGCTTTTATACCTGGTGAGAAAGGTTTCCCAAATATTGGTGGTAAGGCAGGTGGAAAATTGGTTTTATGCTCGTATGATGAGGCAATCCTGATGAAGGACTGGCCATTAGCATGGAGCTGCTCCCCAATTTTGATCAAAGCAAATGTTATTCCTCCTGAATTTTCTTGGGGGGCATTCCACCTTAGAAGTCCTCCAGCATTTTCTACCGTTCTGAAGCATCTTCAGGTAATAATATTAAAGCATTGCGTTATGCCTATACAACAATAAAATCTTTCTGGTCGATGTCATAACATTGAAAGATGATGTTAGCAGACTTTTGGAAGAAATAATGGTGAGGATACCTTAGCTCACTGGCCAACATCATCAGGCATGCTGACAGTTGACGATGCTGCTTCTGAGATTTTACAGTACCTTGATAAAATGTGGGGTTCACTGTCCTCCTCAGGTGTGTATGTTTTTTAGAGTTTTAGGGCTCTTGATTCCATAATTGCTTCACTGACACTAGGTATTTCCATAAATGTGCTATTTTTATTTTCCTGTTGGAGTATGGATAGAACAGAGACATGTGAGAGAAGCAACCATTACATTGCAGCAACTTACTCCCAAATGGTAATAGACCACCCAAGGCCGCATCTTGCTAGCTATAGCCAAGTGTATTTGGAGGTTTTAACTCATTATGTGGTATTGCACATGCTTTTTAGCAGCTGTCACCTTAATGTCTCTAGAAGAATCTCCACACATGAACTATTGCATTTTTCCCATGTTACCTACAGATTACTTAAGGCAAATCTTTTGTTTCTTCTCTTAGATTGTAAAATGGAGATTTTTCTGTGATTAGTTGTTTGTAATCCAAAGAATATGAAATGTAGCATTGGCCAGAATAATAAAGTAATTTGATTTCCTCGTGTGTAGTACTTTTTCCAAGAGTCTCACATGTGAATTATTGTAGGTTCCCAAGATTGATTATGGTTATTAGTATTTACTCGAGGGGTCTAGAAAGATTCACTTCAAGTCTTTTTGTGTTGAATCTGCTGATAGTGAAATATGATAAAGTAATTGATGTTCTCTGTAGATATGGCTGAGTTGCAAAATGTGTCATTTTTGCCTGTTGCAAATGGCACTCGTCTGGTCACAGCAACCTCTCTATTTGTACGGCTGGCAGTTAATCTTTCCCCATTTGCTTTTGAGCTATCCACTTGCTACCTTCCTTATGTAAAGATCCTCAAGGACATTGGAGTACAGGATGCTCTTACCGTCTCTTATGCAAAAGACCTTCTATTAAATATACAACGATCATGTGGATACCAGCATTTAAATCCAAATGAACTTCGTGCTGTGATGGAGATCTTACGTTTCATTTGTGATGGAACTAGTCAAGAAGAATTGAGTGGACTTAATTGGATTCCAGATGCAGTTGTCCCCGATGATGGCTGCAGGCTTGTCTTGGCAAGAACATGTGCATATGTTGATCCCCATGGTTCTAACTTTCTAAGTAATATTGATAGTGCCAGATTGAGATTTGTTCATCCAGAACTTCCAGTCAAAATATGTACCATGTTAGGTGTGAAAAAACTGTCTGACATTATTGTGGAGGTAATGAAGTTTTAGGAACCTGAGATCTCCCTTAGTTGCATTTTTCATTAAATTACTTTTATAAAGAGTTATGGTGTTCTTAATCACAAAAGTATGTTGTTTTTCATTGCAGGAAGTAGATAATGAGTTGGTAATGCTTAACAGCATTGGGTCAGTCACAGCCAAGAGCATAACAGATAAGCTTCTTAGCAGATCATTACAGGAAGCAATAGGGGCCATTGTTAGGAATTTGGTGGATCACATGCCATCTCTGGAGGGTTTGTCTATGGAAAATCTGCAAGTTTCACTTGAAGCTATATCAAGAAATTTGCAGTTTGTTAAGAGCCTCTACACTCGCTTTCTTCTTCTACCTAATTTTCTTGATATAACGCGAGTAACAAAAAATTCTGTTATTCCTGAATGGGAAGGAAGCACGAAACATAGGGCTGCCTACTTTGTGGACAAATCAAAAACGTGCATATTAGTTGCAGAGCCCCCTAATTTTATCTCCATCTTTGATGTTGTTGCATCTGTTGTGAGTCAAGTCCTAGGCATGCCTGTGGTATTGCCTATTGGCTCGCTATTTTCATGTCCTGGCGGATCGGAGAAAACAATCGTCAATGCACTGAGACTTGGTTGTGAAACTGCCATTATAGATTACAAAGATAAGACCAATATACTACTAGGCAAAGAATTGTTGCCTCAGGATGCTCTTCAGGTGCAATTCCACCCACTAAGACCTTTTTACTCTGGAGAAATTGTGGCATGGAGGTCAGGAAAAAATGCTGAGAAGTTGAAATATGGCAGAGTCCCTCAAGATGTAAGGCCGTCTGCTGGTCAAGCTCTTTACAGGTTTAATGTGGAAACTGCACCTGGAGAGTCCCAGCCTCTTCTCTCTTCTCAAGTGCTTTCCTTCAGTAGTGTTTCTATGGCAGATGGACTCTCATCCTCTGCTCTGAGAAATCAAGGCAAAGAAGAAAGCAACAAACAAGTAAGATATACAGCTCAAACCTCCAATTCTGTAGGACAGGTGAGCATATTTGTCTTTTCTGTAATTTACGCAAGTGAAAATATCATACATTCTTCTGGTTTAAATTATTTTCTTTGTCGCAGAGTGCTAACGAGCACCAGTTTGGTAGAGTTTCTGCCACAGAACTGGTGGAAGCGGTTCGCGACATGCTAGCAGCAGCAGGAATACCCATTGACTTTGAGAAACAAACCCTCTTAGAAGCCACGATGACCCTGCAGGAGCGTGTTGAAGCAGCTCAGGTGGCTCTCCTAGTTGAGCAGGTATTTTTGCTAAATCTTAGCGCCAAGGGGTATGGCACATGGACGAGGAAAATGTTTATTCATATATTATGTTAATTGCCTTTTATTACCTTGACCGTGCATGCCTCAATTGAACGTCTTAATTGCTGTTTTCTACTTTGAACAACTGTTAATCAAATACCTTGAACTTTCTTGTTCGTCCACAACTCTTGTTAGTCACATACTCACATATTTCTGGACTTTTTGCAGGAGAAAGCTGAATTGGCAGCAAAAGAAGCTGATGCAGCAAAGGCAGCATGGTCATGCCGGATTTGTCTCAGCAATGAAGTTTCTGTAGCTATCGTTCCCTGTGGCCATGTTTTGTGCCATGGATGTTCTTCTGCCGTTAACCGGTGCCCTTTCTGCCGCAATCATGTTTCAAGAACAGTTAAAATCTATAGGCCGTAAAATGTGGTTTGCTATTTTTGTGCCTTAGTCTGTGCAGTGGTGCTGCAATTCCCCCAGTCTGATTGCCTGAAGAGAGATGTTTTGATAAGCATACCAATTGGAAAGGTTCTGGCCTTCAGGACACATTTCCAAGTCCATTTATTCAGGGTGCTAAGCACCACAGTTCATATACCAGCCTTGTATAGTCTTTTTTTTGTAATTGTTTTTATTAGATTAATCTTTTGTAGACTGTTATAAGAATTTCAGGATGATGGATTCTCTCTTTCCTTTACGTATTCTGTTCCGATAAAAAAAATCTCAACTGGTGTTTTGTACTGTATGTCAAATTGAAGTATAGCAAGTCCTATAGGGACTACACGGATAATTGGACTTTGGTGGCCATTTCTGTTTACAAGATTAACTTGATATTATCTATGTACGGTTCACATGTAACGCGGGGTTTGTCTACCAGCCGCCAGGAGTAGAAATGCTTGTTATTAGTTGGCCTTTGCAGTCAGCCTTACAAATTATTTTCATTTTTAGGTATTTCTTCAACATGAGAATCTAATGCAATACTGTTTGTGCTTTAGTTTGAATCTATTGCAGACTACATCTGGTGCCACATAAGCATGAAAACTTCTCATTTCTTTCGCACCACTTTTCTTTTGTAGAGCCAGAAATCCTTGAGGGTTGGGTGGAGCTGTACTAAGTTGTGGATACATCAAATGAATTTTTGCGTGGTTCAGAAACAGTTGGTGGATCAACTTCTCTATAGCTGAGTGGTCCAGCTTGGCCTTTGTACTGCAGTTTTTCCTACCAAAATCACACATGCCAAACTTGCTCCTGTTGGATTACTAGGTTTATGGTGACTCTTGGTTTAGCTTTCTACCCTTTTTCTGAACTCCGATTTTTTTTATAAGTTTGATGCCTTTAATTCTCTTGCCAATTTGCAGTCCTGTTGTGAATACCTATTGATTGCTGCCAATAGCTGTTCAGTGCAGGACCATCTCCAATATGAGGTTGTGGCTACTAGCTATTGCATTAAAATTCATAAGCAACATGACACTTTTGCAAGGTAGCAGGTAAGAACTAAGACAATTCTTTTGTTTGCTTTCTGCATATCAGATTTTAGAAATCGGTGTATCATGATATATTAGTATGCTGACTTATTTTATTCATAGCTCTGAAAATCCAACATTTACAAAACATTTGCCAGATGGTACTGGATCTCAACTAATAGCAAAAGCTTGCCAGGGCCTGGAAAAATTGATTCTTCTTGTACTCAGCTAGCAAGGATAACTCAAATCAAAGCAGTTTGATGTCTAAGTCAGGCCTATATGACTGACCCCTGGAAATGTTTCGACACTCCCACCTTTTTTTATTTATTCAATAGATCATGCTAATACAACTACCTAGTTTCAAAATGTAGATTCCATGAAACAAATTCAATTTACAGTTCAACTACATCCTTGTTCTCTAAATAAAAATACAAGAAGGTTCTAGCTAAAACTGAGTTTTGTTCTCGAAAAGGATGTCTCTTATGTTCGTATGCACAAGGACCTGCATGCGTAACTCATAGAACAACACTAAGCTGTCTTTTTGAAATGTTATAATTGCTTATATAGGATAAAATACAATAGGGTCAGCTTTGTTTAATGTATTGTATACCATTTAGACTGATAGATTCATGCACGACTAGACTGTGCATGTCAAAGGAAGTTACATGTTTGTTTGCATTTTTTTTCACATGTATAGTTATATATATGTCAACCAGAAAAATATATCCACCAGATTGAACCCAGCCACCTGTTACCAGGTTTCGTTGGATTTCAATACTATCTACCAATGTATCTATGCTATATACTGTTTTTACACCAGACACCCTCTATTGTGAACTCATAGTTTTGCCGGGCCTTCCTGGCTACCCAAAAATCTAATAAGTCCTACCACGGCAGAACCCAATATGTACCAAGTAACTCCAGCCAAAAGGATTTGCATCTGAAAGCTATTCACAATTTCCAACGCCAAACTACCACCAATATGTTGTTCGATTGCAAACCCAGCGTTTCTTCCATTTTCATGTGTAACTATCACTGCAGAAAATATTGCGAAAACAGCTGGAATCATTCCTGCTATTGGATTCTCTTCCTTCATGTTGATCAACACTGGGTACTCTTTGTTTTCTTTGCTTCCAATTGAAATATCAGATGGTTGTGCCAGTGGCGAGTTTTCTTTCTCCAAGTTTGTTGATGGCGAAGGAAGGACAAGAGATGGAGTCCAGTACTCATCTCTAATATAACCAAAGTGTCTTCGGCAACCAGTACTAAAAGATTTCCCTCTTGACCTGCGCTGTGCAGCAGCCTGGTGTAGTCTTTCAGTATCGGGTTGTTGATCTTTACTTGTGGATCTCTCTGGGAGTGCTATAAAACTTCTTGACGATTCAACATTTGGTGTGGCAGATTTTGGAGCTTTCCAGTAGAGCCAATTGGCCATTGATCTGATTCCTCGCATTGCGGCTTCTAGGGTTTCTCTCTGGGCATCAACCTGCTGAGGTTAAAAGAGAGGCTGAATTAGATTTGCATAACTTTTAGTCTTCATTAAAAATTTAATTATGTTTGACCTTCACAACTAATGACTTGCCTTAGTTTCCTTCTTGGAGCCCTTCTCCTTCATCTCGGTGTATTTCTTCTGGAACTTCTCAATATCCACAAATATGTTTGAAACTCGAACGCCAGCAGTGTTGCCGGATGTCATCCTGACATTCCCTCTCGGCTGCTTTGACATGAGGAACTCAAGCGCTGCAAGGTCTGACCTATCTACCATCCTTTGTTCATTGGCAATGAAAGAGGATTTCAAAAACTCTTATGACATAATACTGAATTATAAATCTGCAATTATGAAGAATTCTTACGATATGCAATCTACAGGACATGTTTGAATTGCATCAAGGATCTTGTCTTCAGGATCTGCCCACTGAGAAACGACACGAGCACGCCCGTACACAGATTCTATGGCAAAAGTGTTGCTAGCGAAGAGAGCACACTTAAGGCATCCAACACATTTCACTTCATCTACAAATACGGCCCGTTGCTCGCTTGCTGAACCGCACCATGTGGAGTAGAGGGGCTTTCCAGTATAGCCATGGAATTCTGAAATCTTTGCTTGCTCCTGGACATGGTACAAAATCATTTAATCATCGACACTACGAATAAATAGGAAAAGGCATGATACACCAGATCCTCGTCTTGATTCATACCTAGGTCCTCTGTGGTGATGAAATATAGATATTAAAAAACCCATAAATTATGTTTATTAAATGACCACTTTAAAGCAGCAATTTAAAGGTGGCTTGTAAACTTAACGACACCCTAGCTCCAAAATGGGTGTGCTTGTAAACTAACCTTATCATAAGCAAACCTCGAGTTGGGATCAGATAGAATGGAATAAGCCTCATTAAGGATGATGGCCATATCGTGGCCTGTCGAACCGGCGATGTCAGGGTGGCATCGCTTCTGCAAAGCACGATAGGCCTTTTTGATCTGCGACTGGTCAGATGAACTTTCAATACCAAGTAGATCATACAGATCAAATTCTGTGATTGACGACGATGAAGCCGAAGCTCTACACGACACGGTAGCACAGCGTTTTCTCATGTGGTGGGCAAGTTTCGTTGAGCGAAAGAGTTGGATGACACCACAAGATGGGAGGGACGTAGTTGTACTCGGAAGGGATCCCACTATCGACATTTTTTGTTCTTTGGGAGTAGTTTGTCTTGTGATCTTTGGGGTGAGGATTTGAATGGTTAAGGTGAGGATGATTGTAGCGTAGGCGAGGATTAGAATGGATAACGGTGAGGATGATTTTAGCGTAGGCTGTGATTGTTAGATAAATATCAAGCGTTCGTTGTCATGATTTCCCATCTTCTTGTGCTATATAATGTAATGTAGTACTACTCTTTTGGGAGCTTGCACGAAAGGAAAGACGACACGTCTCGTAGATATTTTCTGCGAGGGATCCTGCACTTTTCATGGTGGGCCGCCACATCGAAGTCAGATTATGTAGATTCTGGATCATGCTTGTTTGGTGTAATTCGCATTTGGTTTGGACTTTGGCGAATTGGGGTTGAGGTTTTTCTGGTACCGTTAATCGGCATTTTCTATTTTATAACCTACTGGCTGAACTCAACCAGCATCCTGTTCTGACCGTTTCATATATCTGGTTTTATTAAAAATTCAAAATCGGTGTAAACAAGCATCGGTAAAAAATCTGAGGTACTTCTTTAGACTGATTGTTAGTTGGACGTCCTAGCTTGTTGGTAGATGTTAGAGGGGTGGAACAGACTTGTCATAAAGTGTTATCGACGGTTAAAAAGACTAAGGTAGTGTTTAGATGTGCAGTTTTGTAAATCAAGATTCCACAATAATTTTTTTTTCTTTTCTAACATCCAAACACCACAAACTCATACTCAGATTCTTGAAAAGCTCAACAAACAAAAAAACCTTTTCTAGATTATGTGAAGATACATTTTTACCCTCATACTAATCTTTATTTACAATGTTAGTCTATTTTGAAATCAGATTGTGGATTTGTGAATAGTAAAAATTGATTTTTCTCACAAACGTCAAAAAACATATTGATTAGACAAGATTATGTGATCTATCTTATTTTTTGGGGACAAGAATGCAGATTCTGAAAATATAACAAATCATGTCTTCTTCCATAAGAATCCAGAACAGAAAACTACTCATCTAAACACTACCTAAGACACTTTCCAAGAAGTGGGAAGTTTATGGTTTGAATTCAAATGAAAAATCTCGTCAAGAAAACACATTTTGAAATATTCTAGCAGAGACTGAAAGACAATTCATATTGGCAGCACATAGTTTAGAATGGTAACATGAGTTTGGAGATTCTAATGTTTGTTTGTCATCCAAGAAGCAGCTCACTGATATAAGGTAACCAAGGAGCTCCTGGTGGTTACAGACTTCAGCAGCAGTTGATTGGGTTTCTGCTTATCAGCTGTTTAAGAACTTATGGCAGCAGGAAGAAATTGAATCGATCCCAAATTCCCATGAAACCAGCTGTAGTATGTGGATTATGGTTCCGGAAATAAACTAGAAGCGCACTGACTCCCTAATGTTTCATGACCTTTATTGCTTCTAATCAGCAATCATCGCAGCCATAGCAGTCAACTGGTCTGCATCATCAGTGAATTGTTTTTTTTATAAATAAGTTATCGTCAGTGCATTGTTGTAAGCCCGTGGCTTCTACACTATTGGGGCTCTAATCTAACAAAAAGAACCAGTTTTTCAATGAAATTATGTTAAAAAACATAAGTGAACATGATCACCATGAGAAATGCCTCTTAGTTTCCACATGAGAATTGAGGTAATAAGGTGTGGAAGAGTAAATGACTACGTAGCAAATAAATCACATTGTTTATTCAAAATTGAGAGTGAAACCTTCAGAATTATATTCACTTGGTCTGATAATATTTATAAAATTCTTCATCATGAAAACAATTGGAAGACTATTTATATAGAACTCAGTGTCTGAGAAGTCGTTTTTGTATACACTAAAAAATAAGACCGATTGTCACCACGTGTCACAACATGATAGAGCAGGTATAATATGGAAAATACTTTCCAAACGTGTTTAATTTGATTTTTTTTAAATAATTTTAATTCTAAAATATTCTTTATCTCAAATGCCGAGCAGATAAACAACTACGACCTATAATCTCTTTTATTGTATGATTCTTTACTTGCTAATTACGTAATGGCCATGTGTTACTTTGAAGTGAAAAAAAACTAACGGCAAAAGTTTGAAAGGTAAGCACAAGTCTCGTTAGTTAGTAGTATGTATCCATGAACATTCATCTTTCCTGTTCAATGTGACATTATGCGTCCTTAACTCGAAACCCTCGTAAATGTTGTATGCCAAAAAATGCTGCTTGTAGTTTAACTTCATTTCGCTTTGGTTGATTTCATATAAAAAGAAATGTGAATAATGTTGTGTATATTAGGTTGCAATTAATTTCTACACTTCACTCTAATTTTTTTGTGAGAATTTCTTTAAATTTGTGTTTTCATTTTGCCATGTTTTATTTAGGATTTATGTTGTTCAGAGATTTTTCAGTTTGCTTTGTCTTTCAACATTTGTGGTAGGTAGGACAGCGTAAGAGGTCAGATAGACCTCAATTATTATTTTTCCCAAGGATGATAGACCAACTTGTTATATTCATCTTCTACATATCTTGGGTAATGACCAAATGCCCACAAAAGATAATGTAATAGATGTGTATTTAGCAACTAATTCAGCACTGCACCAACGCACCCTCCCTGTGTTGACCAAAAATCGAGTTCATGATTTTTAGATATTACAAACCATTACACGTGAATCCTCCGTTTCACCACAACCAATAGAAGACACAGACAATGAAAGGCGCAAGCATTTCATTTTCTATTCTAAAGATGCAAGACAACGTTCAATTCAGCGCAATCACGTTGCCAACAAAACTTAAACTGCGTAGGAAAAATCACTACTCCAAGTGATTGCAGTGCTCGATCTAGTATTCAATATCAGTAAATTTAACATCCTAATGGAACTCGTAAAGTTTCACTGTGATGAAAGCATCTATCAGAAATTGATTACCAAAAAACCAGCGAAAACCCCATCTAGTTAGCACTTGTGTATACAAATGCTAAAATTTGCGTCACCATATCACAAACAGCTACCAACATCCAATCTTGATAACTAATGATCAATCCAAAATTCATCTCAGATTCTCAAATTAAATCCCAAAGCAAGAAAACATACCAGCAAGCAGCAATCCATCCACTAAGGGCTCTTCTCCTTCTCCTTCTCCTTCTCCTTCTCCTTACTCTCATCCCCACCAACAGCATCTGCGACAAGCCCAATAGGTCGATTTTCGATAACCTCGTCAATCAACCCAAACTCCTTCGCCTCCTCGGGCGACATAAACATATCCCTCTCCATACACTTCTCGATCCTCTCAATCTCCTGCCCTGTATGCTTCGCGTAAATCCCATTCAACCTCTCCCTCACCTTCAGAATCTCCTTGGCGTGGATCGCAATGTCGCTCGCCTGCCCGCTCGCCCCGCCGGACGGCTGGTGGATCATCACCCTCGCGTTCGGCAGCGCCCGTCTCTCCCCCTTCGCACCGGCCGCCAGGAGAAGCGACCCCATCGACGCTGCCTGGCCAATGCAGAGGGTCGTGACGGGGGACCGGATGTACTGGATGGTGTCGTAGATGGCAAGTCCGGCAGTGACGACGCCGCCGGGGGAGTTGAGGTAGAGGTGGATGGGTTTGGAGGGGTTCTCGGACTCCAGGAAGAGGAGCTGAGCCATGACGACGGCCGCCGTGTCGTCGGAGATGGCGCCGTTGATGCAGACGATGCGTTCTTTCAGGAGGCGGGAGAAGATGTCGTAAGCGCGCTCGCCGCGGGAGGTGTGCTCGATCACCATCGGGATTAGGCCGTAGGAGCGGGAGAAGAGGCGGAGGGGGAAAACGGCGGCCGCCGCGCCGGCGAGCTTCGGTAGCCACATCGCCGGAGAGGGGACGAAACCCTAGATGGAGGAGAGGGAGTGGAGATTGTTTGGTTTGTAGTGTGGTTGGTTGGTTAAAGGTGGGCCTTTGTTGGGCTCACTTCTCAGTGAAATTATCCCACTAACTAAAGCGTGATCAAACCACTTATCGGTTGGTATGGATTCATATTAAACGAAGGGGGTGTTTGGTTGGGAGTATCTGTGATGGAACGGAATGGATTTCATTCTTTGGTGTTTGATTTGTTTATATTAAGTCTAGAATTAAAATTCATTCCAACTTATACCTAGGAATCAGAACTTTACCTACATATCCCAGAATGAAAATCCATTCCAGTCTCATACGAGATTCTCATTCCATTCAATTCCAGCCAACAAAACAGCTCATAAGACTGTTCTACCGGTGAGTCAAATTCGTATAGTCTCGTAAAATTAATCATTTCTTAAGACTGATTACTTGTCAAGTAGTGGTAACGTCGCTTAGGAGTGTTTAAATACGATGTTTGGAGTCTTTTAAAATTTTCAATTGGTAGAATTAAGGATTTGTATTTGTCATGTTTGGTATTTTGAGGGAATTTTAAAAATCCCAACGCATTGTCAAACAAACATGACATTTTGCAACTACTACATTTTGAAATTTCAACAGTTCAAGTGAAGCATCCCAACACATTTGTACTGTTAACTCTTAAGTGAATGTTAAGTATTTTTTAAAACCATATCAGCTAATCCGCTCTCAAGGTTTGTGACGTAGCCAAAGTGCAACCCACTGAAACTCCGATTCGACTTCAAACTTACCTAGCGAAGATGGGTTGCAAGTTCTTTTCTTCTCAAATTTTATACAACTTTGACTTTCGTCGTCGATCTTCGTTTCATTCTATGAAACGTGATCTTTATTGGTGCTTCCCATGACTCTTGCTTTTTATGTGTAGACAACCGGAACCAATCTTTAGAATGGAATTCCAGACACATCTTCAGCATCTTATAGATTAGACAGATTTAGATATTCAACTTGGATAAACCAAATTGCATTAATTAAAGTAAGGTAGCAAATAATTCGATCCGTCAAAAAAAGTTGAGCCTGTAATTTGTAATTTTAAGTAAACACCAAAGCACCAATAGACAGCAAGCATACATGATAATCACTTATAATCACTTAAGGTCCGTTTGGGTAAGTCTTAAAATCATGGTTTTGAGACAAAACAAGGTTTTAGAAAATAAGGTTTCCAAATCCTTAGTCTAGGTGTTCGGATAGGAAAACAAACCAATGTTTTAAATTTTGTGTTTTAGTCTGAAATAAAGTTTTGAAAAATTAGATCTCACTTCTTTTTCTTTCAAAAAAATTGTTTCACGTTCTCATCTCCGTCACCCTCACCTTCCTCCACCACCCACCCCGAATTAGTTTCCATTTAGTTTTTCCTTGACCTTAGAGAATCTAGGGTTTCCATTCTCACGTCGACCTTGTTGAGAAGAGAATAAGCAAAGAGGAAAGAACAATGATACTTGTATTGTACAACTAATATTGTTACAACAACACAACTCACTACAAAACTTTTCTTCTCACTACAAGACTATCACTCATACTCTACTACACACTCACACTACTATACAAGACTCATTCTTTGTGTTGTAGAGAACTCTTCACTCGGGTATCACTAAATTGTTACTAAGATCTTGTTTTTCTTCTTCGTGGGACTATCTTAATGAGATATCATTATGTGCCTTATTTGTGTCTTGATGGTTTCTTAAGTCTTCTTGATCTTCATTTAACTCAATATCGTCAATGATCTCTCCAAGCATGGGCTCTTGGCTTGATACTTGTGGAATCATATTGGACTGGTAACAAGACCATTGTCGTCGTCGTCCTAACATTCTTCATCTTTAGACTTGTTCACCTCTTCGTTGACACAACTTGCATAACACCTCATCTATAACATCATCATATTCTTCAGTAATTTAGATACATGTTAGGACTAAGTCTTCTGTTGGCACAAATGTTGTTAACACATCTCATTCATTGAGATTCTTCTCGTGACTAGATTTCATCACGACGTTTCCCTCCGTAGATCTTTCCTTGAACCAACAGTCTTTTGCGAAGTGACATTTCTTACCATAGTAATAGCATATGATATTTATCTTTGGTTGCTCCTTCTCCCGAGATTGTTCAGCTTCCCCTTATTGAGAACTCCTAGTTTGTTTTCTTGATCCATACTTTTGCCTCCCATTAAAGAGTGTTTCATCTTCACTCATTGCAGAAACTTCTCTTATTTGCATTGTGAGAGTTTTTTTATTGACAAACAAACTCTTTAGCTCCAAGATGGAAGGAGGAGTCGGCCAATCTTGTATAACTATGATAAAAGGCAATATATTCTGGCCTAAACCTATGGATAATAATCCTCCTTGTCCTAAGCTTCCCAATCCCAAACTATGTGACACAACACAAAAGCGAAGGTTGTCGAAATCGAATTCCGACAACAACTCCGACACAATAATCGGAGAGGGTAAACTCTTGGAATCCACCAAGAGGCCTTGGAATCCACCGATCAAAGGATAAAACGATAATAACTTGCAAGGAATCCGCCAAGCAAGGATCAAACCAGAATACACAAGGAAAACTTGTATTGAAATTGAATTAAAAAAGGTGTACCATTACCATACCATATGTTAACTTAAATAACCCCCACACTAACATAACGACATGATCACTAACACCCTAACACCCACGTACAAACTAACGTAACCGTACACTACATCAAAATAAAACACGTACCCATTAAAACACATTAAAGTCACCATAACCGCACATCATGTAACCCACTAACAGTCCCGCTATTCAACATTATGGGTAATTTGCATAATGGCCCCATAGTGCTCAAGAATCATCATGCAGTCCTCGTGACTAGATTGTAGTAGCCTCTCCATGCACGAGCTTCTCATTGCGTCCTTCATCACTATGGATCTAACTGATATATGTCACGGCAAAACCCTTTTACATTTGTAAAGTACTGGTTAATGGACATACCTCCTTGCTTGATAGACATCAACTCGTTCTCCAAAAACTAAAGTCGGACATCATGATTCCGCGTGAATAATGACTTAAGTGTGTCTTATACCACATTGGGCGTAGTAGCCTCACATACATGCTCAAGCAAATCCTTTTCAATGGTTATTCTGAGCACGTACATGGTCTTCCTTGCCTTAATTTTTCACTTCCTATTTGCAACAACAATCTCTACAGGATGTGGTGTGGTTGCATTCCCAGCAACTAGGGGAGAGCAAAGTTCGTCCGGTCTGGGTTTTCGATCGGACCGAATTTTTTCGGTCTGGGGGATACCGAAAATTCGGCCTTCGGTCCGGTCACAGACCGAACTAAGATTTTGTGAGTAAAATTCGGGTTTTGGACCGAATCGGACCGGACCAACCCAAATTTATTCAGACCAGTCTTCAGTCCGGTCTTCCCGAAAATATGGTCTTCGGTCCGGTCTTGTCCTGGACCAAAGCTCACCCTTACAAGCAATAATCTCCCATAGATCATGCCCTTGCAAATATGGTTCTATGTAAATACTCCAATACTTATAGTTTTCTCCATTGAGTCTTCGATCTTGCCATATGAGTTTGACAAATATGTCATCACCTATTGGTTTCGAATTAATCGAACCAACTCCTTCCGTGTGATCTTCAACTCCTCCACAACGCTTCGCCTTTGTGGTTTTCGACAGACAATCACCACGAACACAATTTTGATACTAGTTGTTGAGTAGAAGAGACTTGAAGACATATGAAATATAAGTTTGTATTTATAACAACTAATATCACAATACTACAACTTACACTTACACACTATCTACCTTGTGAGACACACTCACAACTATTCTTTCTACTACTATATTCACTCTTATATAAGACTATCTCTATTACAATATACACTTCATAGCTAACACAAGTACAGGACTCTCTCTTTGTAATGGCGGAGACTAACTCTTGCTTGAGATGCATGAGATGATGATGGACACTCTTATTTATAGGAGTTGATGGAAGGTTGTAGGAAGCTTGAAATCTTCTAGTCTTTGAACATTCTAAAGTTCTCCAAGTGATGGAGAACAAAGAGAATTCTAGAGTAAGAAAAATCTAGAATTGGGCAACTTGGATCAGACCTACTAATTACCTTATAAGATAATATCTCTCTCTTGGGCTTGGGCTTGGGTTTTGGCTTTTGGGTTGATGTTGGATTCTTAACATACTCCTTTACGACGACCTTGCTGCTGAAAATTGCCACCTCCAATCTTGATTTCCTCACTTCCTTCTTCTTTGCCAGTTGCGACGACAATGGCAGTGGAGAGTCTCCGATGGAGACCTCAATGGGGTAAAGGAGGTGGCTTTGTGATGGTGCTTTGGTCTTACTGTATTTTATATTTCTTTTTATAAGTTAAAAAATTGTCATTTTCAGATCATTTGGGTGTCAGATATCTGTGTACATGTTAGATGAAATGCCTGAATGGAAGATGTTGAAGTGAAAGTTGTAGTGTTGATTTTATTACATGAAGTTATTTTCTGGACCACAATACTTAGGGTTGTAAATGGGACATGTTTGACCCGCCACTTTGCCTTGCCTAATGCGGGCAGCAGACAAAAAATTCCTACCTACCAACCCACCACCCGCATAACCCGCATAATAAGTGGGATGAGTTGCGGTTTTCTCCCAACATGTCTCGCATAACCCGTAAAATGCCTAAATATTTCTTCTTCTTCAAACATTTACTCTCAGTCTATTTGTTTAGTCTTACTGTTGGTGAGTTTGGGACGATTGTTAGAGTAAGCAACTAATTGTGTCTTTGAATAACAAATTAATAACCGCAAGATTTCAAGAGCTAATAACCAATCATTTGATATGTCTTGCAACTACTTGTATTGTTATCATAAGATTAGTATTACATGTCGTGATAAATTTAGTCACAATAACTTCTGACGAGTGGATTTTAAATTTGTAGCATTTATCCACACCATCATATCAAACTAATAAATCGATTTTAGTTCATGCATATTTACGTATTTCTCATTTTTTGATATTTTTTGTTTTTATTAGGAAAAAAACTAAAATGTCAAAAAATAACCCACCAAACCCACATAACCCGTCGCGCCCCGCCTAGTCCACCCTTAGGCGAGGCTAGTATAGGGTTTTTTATTAACCTTCCCCCACCCTGCTTAACTTAGGCTGGGTGGTGGGGGCAAAAACGCGCCCCGCCCCGCTTACACCCCTAACAATACTGAAATATAAATGCAAGATTCACTTGACCAAGCAACTCAGAGGAGTGTTGGTTCAGTGCAACTGCAAGATTTTTTTTGCAATATTGATTGTTTTGGTATTTTAGGCATTGGGTTGTTTTCACTTTGTGGTAAATGTTGTTTTCAAATTTGTTTATCTCAATTTTAATCTTGCTTTGGTTTCTTGCTAAAGTGATTTCAATGAGGAAATTAGCACTAGCCATTTATATATAAGCGAGTTTCTTATTTTTGTAAAGAGAGAACAAATCCAATGGATGTACAACGTATAAACACAACCATTTCAACGACTAATGTATTAGAAAAACAGAATGGGTTCTTTGTTTGGGTGCATTTTTAAAAGTCGTCTATTGATGGATCTTTGCTCCGATTTAGTTTTATATTGGCCAAATACACTTGCAAACTCGAGTAATTACCTTGATGCACTTCAGTCCCTCCTCCGTTAAAGGCATTAGGCAAATCTCCATTTGCATCCGACGACATGGTTTAGGCAACACTTAATCTAATTAACCCTCCCAATTAAGCTCATAATCTTTCAACCAAACTTAACGCCCTTCCCTATAAATCAATCCAGGGCATACAATCACTTGTTCAATGCCACTGGATCGTCGCCTCTTTCCCACTTATTGTCCACCACCACTGAACTGCAATCCCGCCCCTCCTTTGCCCCCACTATCCTCCTTTCGGACCACCGTTGAAGTTAATTAGGATGTTGTCTAAGGTTGGACGAGGATGACAAATCAAGAGGCAAGCTTGCACAAACTGGAGGGGAAACACGACTGCGGCAGGCTACAGAAGTGGTTGTCGTAGCTGGAGAAAGGGCAAGTTTGGGTGGATGGTGTTGGAGAGAGAGATTTCGATGGGTTAGGGATTCACTCAAATTGGGGTTTTTGGGGGTCCTAACCGTAGAGCTAATTCTATTATTGATTAACAAATTTTACGAATTATGCACTAACTACTGAATAACTTTTAAATTGGTCTAACATAGCGTCAAACTTAATGGGCAGGGATAAGACGGCTTGATTAATGGTAGTCTAACAGAGATGCATCAAGCCAATTACTCGAATTTGCAGGTGTACTTGGCCAATATAAAATTAAACAGGAGCAAAGATCCAATAAATGATTTTTACAAGTGCACCCAAACAAAAACCCCAAAACAGAATTCTTTGCCAAAATATTGTTTTAAACCAAACACTTTTTTCAAAATATTGGTTTAACAGAAAACAATGTTTTAATCCAAACACACAAATTATTGTAAAATGTGATTTCATAAACAATATTGTTTTGTAATGGTTGTTATTTTAAAAACAGCGTAATCAAATTAATGTTTTGAAATGAATTTTTTAATCCAAACGGGGCTTAATATATTGGGTAAATTATTATTTAGAAACCCAAAATACCATACAAAACTGCATTTTTTGATCTTCACACCACTTTCTTCTTGTGTATCAAACAATTACAAAGCTGCATGTCGAATGAAGTTCGTACCACAACTTACTAATTACTATTCCAACTCCTACCTGTTACACACAACCCATCCCATTCTTATTCTTGGAAAAGGAATGGAGACCACACCATTACTAGCACAAACATACGCAACTTCAAACACGTACTTGATTAATTACTACTTAATTATTACCGTCCATATTGCATTCACCTATAGACGTGAAGTAAATGTAGTATTAGTCAAGTATAATCGGAAAGTGTATCAGTAGGTCTTACTTCGTCTCTCTAACTTGACTCTGAGCCCATGCTTCAAGTACATGGTCAGAGCCATTTTGGGCTTGACCGAGTGGTTAGGGACCACCTTGACACGATAGCGTTGGAGGATGGAGGCGGCGGCGAACTTCATCTGGTAGTAGGCAAAATCTTTGCCCAAGCACAACATTGGCCCGCCATTGAACGTTGTGAACTTGTAGGCTGACTCGCTCACAAAGCGCCCGTCCTTGAGCCACCTCTCTGGTTTGTACTCTCTACAATCTTTGCCCCCATATGCTCTCCATTCTGCTCATCGAGTAGATAGAATAGATTACCTTTGTGCCCTTCTTGAGGACGGTTCCGTTGGGGAACACGTCGTCTTCGATAACCTGTAAAATGAAGCAATTTAATCATAATTAAAGAAACGTTATCCTAATAAGATAATCCCACAGTGATCTAGGTTTTACAAACTATAATGGGGAGATAATCAAAGGTGAAAGCATTTTTGTTATAAGAAAGAATAAAAGATACTTTTAATATTTTATAAAGTTATTGTTGAGATGACGAGATCTATGCTAACCAAAATTTCATTATCTCATCACAACTTTTACATACATTATCGAGTATATATATTTGTAGGATTGAAGAAACTTAATCAAAAGTGTTGTTGCTTAAGTCTTTCTTCCTGTAATTAATAAGTGGGATAAATTAGACCTTCAAATGTATATAACCAGATGGGGTTGGGCCGGTCGGCCGTTTGGAAAAACCCAGAGAAATGATGGCTAAAGCCTTCAAAAGCGACCTTTTACAACATAATGATAGAAAACTTTCAAAACAAAACATAATGATAGAAAAGATGGCCACAATTTATTTCCTCAGATTCAATTTAATGCCTTTTAAGCCTCCCTGTATATCGAAGTAACGAAGTTTTATGTTGTTTTCCAATTTAGGGAATTTGAACTTCCCTTATAAAGAAGCTCCATGTCTTATTTTTCCAATCAATTCAAACAAGTTAAAACGTTCCTATCAAAACAGTCCAACTGCCCAACTCAGTGTCAAATTAGGTTTGCAGTTATCATAAAAATTGTGGAAGAATAGCTATAAGTTCCGATCACTGGATAATATAGATCCACATCCACAACCACGTGTACGTTAAGAAAAACAAAACATAAATACGGGTAGTGATACAGTTAATGTACATAATATTTTTTCCAAGAGCGAAGAATAATTTTTAGGAAACCTAAATTGACAATAATTATCCTAAACATTGTTTTGATCCAATAGGTACGATCATGTGCTAGTTTGATCTAGCATAAGGTATCACTAATATCATTCACTTTGATGTTGAATACCCACTAAACATTTCAGTAATTTTAATTTATATCATTATACTCCTTTGTGGTTAACTTTACATTGTCACATTTTAACTTTTCGCGGTAATTCTGCCATGTAAGCTTCAAAGTTCGGCGTACAAGTTGAGAATGTAACTGAATATTTTGATCATCTAAAATATCATGAAATATTTAAAGTTATTGGTGATTTTGAATTATTTAAAGAACATTTAAAAAGTATTCCTACGTAAGGCATTTTTGTAAATTTTAGTATTATATTACTGAAGCAATTTTGAGCACACGAAGCTTAGAAGAATAGAGATGTAAGGCAGTAGCTAGAGAGGAAAATCCTTACTAAAAAATATTGAGACAATATTAATGAACATGCAATGACCTTCAATTGAAGTTTTTTTCTAATTAAGAGACCAGTTGAGTCAGATGTCAGCTTAATTGTCTCTAAGCAAAACTCACTATTGAATTCTTCTACGTACGAAGCAAAAACAAACCCTAATTAATTTTGACTAACTACTTCGCTTGATCATTTAACTCATTTTTTTCCCACAGCCAACAAACTACAATTACAAGGACACTTACCTCCTTGTGATCAACCGGAACGGAGGGATATAGCCGGAGAGACTCCGACAAAGAAGCCTGCAAGTATTCCATCTTCTTCACTTCCTCCGGCCGAAACACGACATGATTTCCATCGACTACCCCATCATTCCTCTCCCTCAAGATCCCCTTTATCTCCTCCACCACCTTCTTCTCCACGTCAGGATTTTGGTCAAGCTTGTAGTTGGTGTTAGAAATCTACAAGTGTTCAGAAATAATTGAAGTGGTCTCACATTAGAATAATCGATTACTTAATTTAAGGAACTATAACATCTTGAGTATATCATTTACTATCTTTGATTCAACTCGTATTGGTATTAGAGACTGAAGGCCTTATGATTAACTAAACTTAATATTGAAATAAAGAATGTTCTAATGTGTTATAAGATCCTAAGCGACTTTGTTGATCGACGGAAGCTAGTAATTTGATGGATATTAAGCATGTACGAAAATTAAAATAATAATTTTTAGTCTCCAAATTAATCTAATTGTGAGGTCCATGCATGAGTACGATACTCGACTAATTCATAATATATATATATACAGGAATTCTCTAGTAAGTCCAGGGCTCAACTTTTCTAAATTAAACCCCCACAATATCCACCACTTATTTCAAATTGTAAGGTATATTGAGAAAAAAACAGTTATGCTAATGAACAGTGAGATTAACTATAAATAAGATCCAATAGTGAGATTGTAGGGGCTTAAACTAAATTTGATGAGCATTGGGCTCACTAGAGCTTGACCATATATATATATATATATATGGTCAAGCTCTAGTGAGCTCATAGCTCATCAAATTTAATTTAAGCCCCTTATAATCTCACCATTGGATCTTATTTACAGTTAATCTCACCATTCATTAGCATAACCGTTTTTTTCTTAATCTACCTTACAATTTGAAATGAGTGGTGGATATTGTGAGACTTAATTTAGAAAAATTAAGCTCTGGGCTCACTAGAAAATTCTTGTATATATATGTACGTATATATATATATATCACCAATATTCTATGTAACTTATATATACTTTCCAATCCGACAATGATATAATTCACTTGTCTCTTCCATAACATCGATTGTAGCTTTGAGTTGACCTTCCATGTTCACGTGGAATTACTTCGAAGTTTTAATTTGTGATAAATTATGTTGTTATATTCAGCATTAGAGGATGTGTTCTTACAAAATTCTGAATAAAATAGATATTAGAACGTTTTAAGTTAAACAGAGAACATCTTGCAACCCCGGCCGCAAGCACCCAGGATCGACACCAAACGCGATCATGCAAACGTTATCGAACGTCAACCGGAGCAACAAATTCTGCAAGTCCACCACCTCCCCTCTCTCACAGAACCCCTCCATCACCCCCATCAACCTCCTACTCACCAACTCCACCAATGAATCGACCGTCATGGCCCGAAACACGGCCGAGTGAAACTCAATGCTAGCAGGCTTCCTCTGCTTCCTCCACGTCTCGTCATCGGCGCTAAAAATACCGTCCCCAAGGAGGTCCCCTACGTTCCCCCGGAAGTAGTCCCCCTTAGGGAAGTTGTTAAAGTTAGTCTTGAGAGCATACTCAACGTTGCGAGGGTCGGCGGTGATGACCGAGTGGACGTCGCTTAGCACGGGGCCCTTAAAGGTAAACGTGCCATTTTTCGCGATCAAAATGTCGGTAAGCCAGTCGTGGACGTTATGGGGGAGGGCGAGGAGGAGGGAGGGGAGCATACCGACTGTCGGCCATGTAGGGAGGCCGTGGCGGTGATGGCTGAGGAGGGACCGGATGGTTAGGAAGATGGCGATGGCGAGGAGGAGATCAAGGGTGCGGAGCTCGGTGAAGAGGGAGGAGAGGGTGGTGGAGTTCATTGTGAAGGATTGGAGTGGAGAGTTCATGTGTTGGGGGATGGATGTGTATCCTACTTATATATGTGCGCATGGTGTAGTTTGATTTGGTGAGCTGAAACTTAGTTAACGTCAGTTTCTTCAAGCTTGTAAATTAAGTTAAATAGAGTATTTACCAACGAGAATTGAAATTGTAGGTACACTTTTAATTTATGATTTTTTTTGATACTGTACACCTCCAGATGACCTAATTATTGGCAATATGCACTTAAATTTTTTGTGTTGTCGGACACATGTAAGTCGAACATATTTGCTCATATGCACATCTGCCGTTAGTGACCTCACTCCATCATTGTTTCCATCTAACGACGTTAGACAATTTACAAATTAAACATCGTAAAAATCCAAATGTCTTTAATTGTAAAAACAAAAATAAAAAAATAAAAAAACACAAAAAATCAAATATCTCTCTCTCCTCATTTCCTCCATCTCTTCCTCTTCCTCCTAACCAACTCACCAACCAATTGCTTCTCTCCTCCCCTCTCTTCCTCCTCCTCCGACCCCCACCTCGTTGACCCTCTCCTCCGCGACTCCTCCTTCAAGGACCCAAAACCTCAATTCTGAGACCGACTCTGACGGGTTCTCCGACACCATCACCAAACCTAAGACACCTTTGGCTTGGGTGGAGCAATAGAGGGATTCCCATGAAATAAACGAATAGGTGATCCTTCAACTAGGTCTAGAGGTTTAGGATCAGAAGCTACTCTAATCTCTTTCTCAACCATTAAAATTCAGAAACAGTAAATAGAAAAGCAGGTGCAAGAAGAAGAATTCAAGAGGATGGATGCTCAATTCAATCAAGACTTCAATTAAAAACCAAGAAGATACGTCAATTTTCAAAGAGGATTTGGAAATCTTCTATGAAATCAGACGAAATGCGTCTCCAATCTAATGGTTCTAGTTGTTGTCGACCAGACTGTAGACTTCTAAATTCTCCTGAACCAAAGATGAATTGGTTCCACAAACACAGGGGAATCAAAGAATAGAATATAGGGAGGACAATGCTTCCTTATTTCCGGACTTACAATACCACTGGAAGTGGGAAGTAAGACCGGCTTCCGGAGGAGGGGCACTGCTTGCGCGAATGACTCAAGAGTCCTTAGGTCAATTCCTCCACGAGATAGTATGTCGGCAATTTACAGAGCTTCTTGTAAGGTTGAATTGAACAATCAGGCGCTTGAAGGAGGTCCTAAGATTGGGGCAAAAATTGGTCATTGAGGTCGAGTTCGGGATTTGAAGCTCCCAAACTCAACTTAATTACGGGAACAGTGTCGTCACATCTTCCAGAGCAGTTTGGAACGTGTTTGGCAGTCGGAGGACACATTCTACCTTTTTCCCACCTTGGAAAGGAAAATAAACAGTAACTTAAAGTTCTCCGAAGGTGGTCAAAAGTGGTCTTGTTCGAAAGAAGAGAAGGAGAGGAGCAAGTATCGATGAAGGAGAGCGAGGAGGAGAGGAGAGGAGCACAGATCGATGAAGGAGAGGCAATTGGTTGGTGGACTAGTTGGGAGGAGGAGGAGGAGGAAGGGAGAGAGATAGGAGATGAGGAGAGAGATATTTGATTTTTGTGTTTTTATTTTATAATTAAGGATATTTAGATTTTACGATGTTTAATTTGCAAATTGTCTAACATCGTTGAACGAAAAACGTGACGAAGTGGGGCCCACTAACGGCAGAGGTGCATATGAGCAAATATGTTCGACTTACAGGTGTGTATCCGACAATACCAACAATTCAAGTGTATATTACCAATTAGGTCATCTGGGAGGTGTACAGTAGCAAAAAACCCTTTAATTTACAACTTAAAGAAAAATTTGTATAAATTGTTGTTCGGTCCATTACTTTTAGGGGTGCAAATGGTTACCAAGTATCCGAGTATCCGATTCGAAAATTTCTATTTAGTTGGTATTTGGTAAGTTCAATGTTACCAATTTAATTTCGGATACGAATATGGTTTAAAAAAATTTACCAATTAGAATTCGGATACGAATTCGGATACAAGCTATTTAACATTCGAATTATCCGAATTATCCGAATTATTCGAATACATGGTCAAATACACAAATTAGTATTCCAAAATTTAGTATTCCAAAATTTTAATACGAAAATTTAGTATTCGGATTCGGATAGTTCTACTGAATCCGGATTCGAATTCGGATTCGGATAGTTCTACTGAATTCGGATTCGGATTCGGATTCGGATAGTTCTACTGAATTCGGATTCGAATTCGAATTTGGTAATGGAATATGGTATTCGGATTCGAATTCGGATACAGCAGGTATCCGAGTTATATTATCCGAGTTGCAGCCCTAATTACTTTTGTCTTCTTTTTTGAAAATTAGTATGTGACCTTTTGTCGTCAGAGTATACTCAAAGTTGCACAAGACTTGTTAAGTTCATTAAGGGTGATTAGTCGTATGCATCAAGACTTAGTAAACTCTTAAACACCTTCATTTATTCTTCTTCGTCTTTCAACTCTCTCATATTTCTTTTCTCAAAATCATATAATAAAACCTCTCCCTCACAATCTCCTTCGTTTCGGTTGCTACAAAAACTTATTCTGTTAGATCCTAATCCTTGCTTAAGGCTAATCTTGTTTTGGCTTGACTAATGATTGTTTAGGGAGAGATTTGTGATGGTGAGGTGGAGGGCTCGGATTGGTGGATGAAAAAAGTGGTGTATTTAAAGGTAAAACCCCAACTCTTTCTCCTTCTTCACTCTTCACTTCAACTCTTCTCAATCTCTCTCTCCCTCACACACTCTTTGATCATGTTGGGTGCAAAGGCAAGTTGAATTGGCGTGTCCGAAGGAGGTGTGATCGTGGTTGGTGCGAGCTAGCGTGAGAAGCTCACCAGAGAAACGTTCGTTGCGAGGAAGTGCTCGTGGAAACTTTCGTTGTTGATCTTCAAGGGCTTTTTTAAGCCTTAAAAGTATGTCAAGCTTTGTTTTTATGCTCACCTAAGATAGTGTGAGTGTTTGACTGGTCGACGGTAGGCCGAAAGGCTTGTCGGATGTTTTCTGTTCAGCAGAGTTCTGCTGCTTAACGGTCTACCGGTGCATGTTGCGGTCAACCGGTGCTAGTGTAATTGTTGGAGTTCTGCTATCCACTGGTCAAACGATGCCTTGGGTGGTCGACCGGTTGTGTGATTTGGGCAAGCTCTGTTGGATTCGGTCGACCGGGACCCATTTGTCGTTCAACCGAATGCATTGTGGTAAGTCGGTTGGGGACGAAGATCATCAAAATGGTTGACCATCCTTTTGATATGTTTGATTGATTGTACCTGTAGCTGAGTCAGTTGGGGTGTAGACTTTAAAACAGTCGACCACCCTCTGATCTTGTGCGACCGATAGCTTTAGTCAACTTAAAGTTTGATCGACCGGTGAATGCCTTGTTCGACCGGTTGTAAGAACGTAGAGTCCTTGATATTTTCGGTCGACCGGGTCCCCTATGTCGTTCGACCGTTGGGACGTTTATTATTATTTTTGTGTTGGGCGTAGACCACCAAACGGTCGACCGTCCATGACCTCTGTTCGACTATTTGGTCGTTATGCTTGTTATTTAAGATTTGTGGTTCGACCGGTCGCGGAGACGGTTGAGCCTTTTGTGTGTTCCTGGAGGGAACCGGTTGACCGGAGGGTCTGTTCGGTCGACCGTTTCTGCTCGGTTTGGTGTTTGGATGTATTGTAGGATCATCTTTGAGGGCAACGGGTCCCCGACCTTTTTGGGGCAACAATACTGACATTTTCGGCCTGATACTGATCGTAGTGTGTGGTGGCTCTACGGTGCGTGTTGTTGGCCGAGGATGTTTCCGTCTGTGGTGTCAGAATGCACGTGATGTGATGGTCGAGGATGTTTCTGGTTATGGTGTCAGAGTGCACGTGATGCGATGGTCGACGATCATTCCGACTGTTGTGCATGTGTTCACGTGTTGTTGGTCGACGATCATTCCGGCTTTGGTGCCTGTGTGCAAATGTGGGTGATGGGTGAGAGGACACTCGAGACCCGTTGTGTTTTGTGTCTGCTGTGGCGGGGAGAGAGATCCCTGGAGCCCAGTATTGATGATGATTTGTATTGTTGCATTTTGTATCATATCATGCTAGTAGTTGTTTAGTTAATTTATGTGATAGGGGTTTGGCATACAATGTTTCCTTGTGGGAAACTCAGACATAGTTTCTTGTTTTATTTCAGGCCATGAGCGCTAGGTGGTGATGACTACGGAGGAGCACGTCTGTGGCCAAATCTTGTTTTTCCCCATTTTGGAGGTTGTAGTGATTACATGTACTTTTATCTTATAGTCTTTTGATGTAATTACACTTTTGAAACTTTCAGATATATATGATATATATATTGGTGCATCTGGTGATGTGTATTTTTCCCGTAATATCCTCGTGTTGATTGTATGTTTAAAAGTTTTAAATTTCCGTTGTTTCGAGGGTGTTACATATTCTCTTAAGAAACTTAGGTTAAATTTGAAATCACATTTTGATAATTAAAATTTCCAAAATCTAACCAAACTTCATAATTATTTACCAAACGTATTCTAACTCTAGTGCCAATATATTAAGTTTTTAGATGCCAACTCTAAATTAAATCACATGTGATTACATGTTTGAGGAATATTTGATTTTTGAGGAATATTCTAAATTAATTGATTTTTGAGGAATATTTGATTGTCAAATGTGAACTACTAGTTGGAAGCTAGTTCATTTTGTAGATAATTACTTTTAGGTTAGTTAGTACAAAAGATTTATCTGCAGTATGTGATTACATGTTTGACATTAATTAATTAAAATTTACGCAATGCTTTCAAAAAAGCTACTCATCTTAAACCTACTACCTGATGCTTAAACATGTTGAAAGAATGGTCCAAAATAATTAATAAATGATGTTATGGATGGTTAGATATCATACCGTATATCATGGAACGAAAGAGGTCTTCAGAGAATCAGGACACAGAATGGGCAAGATTTGAATCAAAATTTGATTTCTCTGTTACTAACCTGGGTGTCAGAATTTTTTATATTACTTATTAGTATGAATATTTGATCTATTATCTTTAATTTTGGTTAACATCAATTTACTTTTGATCATAATTTAAATTTTAAATAGAAGATCTAAACAGTTAATCTTAATCTATGACTCATATCATTTATCTGTGTCAAAAATCAAATCAAAAATTTTAAGAGTCGTTTGATAAGATCAGGAGATCGGATTTTTTTTATGAATGTAATACGTTCATTTTTTTTAAGTTGACCTTATAATATTAAATGACCTTCAAATTTTTTGATTTCCGACACATATATAATACAAGTCATAGATTAAGATTTACGATTTAGATTTTCCATTAAAAGTTTAAAATTTAAGTTGTCACCAAGTTAAATTGATATTAACAAAAATTAAATGTTTAAAATTTATCGTTTAGATCACTTCTGGTATAGCCTATTCATGGGAGAGTAATTGGAAGGCAACGTGTACTATTGTCTTTCCACAAAAGTTGGAGTCTCTTATCAAATCGTCAACCATATTTTAGGAGTAAGATTTTTATAGTCGTATTATGTTAGCTCGGTTAAACTCCCTTCTATACCTTAAATCAATAACCACAACGAATGCCCATTCGTAAAGAAAAGGCATTCGTCAAACTAGAGAGTACTTAATATATTGCATAAGTTGAAAGGTGACATTTTAGTGATATCTTGATTGGTCATATATGCTGAGCATTAATAGATCATTTTTCTTAGATTTTGGGACAACACACAAACAACAATAACAATAAAAAGTACGGGTAAGCATAGTTGTCGGTTAGTTATTAAACATGAAAATTTAATTTTTGACAACCTTCTGCGTTGGAACCTTACATTTAGCTCTACCTACTATCCACGCAGAAAATTTGATGCCAAAAGCCTATTTATTATTGATTTATGACTGAATTGATGTTCGTAAGTCCTCGTATCAACGTCTTAATTCGTATCCACTTAATAAGTTCAACTGATCTTAACATTTTTAATTTCTTTCCATGATTTGTTTTCTTGTTCTTCCCACTTAGAGTTTAACTTCTCCGTGATTGGCATAGACAAATTTATAGAATTTATTAGATTTTTAATTTTAAAATGCACGTTAGATTATGTTTTTCCTACTTTGCCACTTAATTCATAGAAAGTTGTAAAAACTAAAGAATAATACAGTATTAAGTAACTTTTTACTACCCACGTTCTATTCCACAACCAATGTGTCGAGTTACTTTTGAAACTTAAGTTTCCAAAACAAAACAAAAAAGCTTTCAAAAAACCAAAGAAAAAAGAGAGTTGTTGTAGCTTTTTTGTTTTTTGTTCTGAAGGACTTCTTCCAAACAAATAGCACTTTACGTTATGATCTATCAATTCTAGACAAATGCTTCCAATCCCTAATACATAAGAATTCCAGTGTTAGAGCATCCTTCCGGTCCAAAAATACCGTAATGAATCATGTTACAATGAACCAATTTGAATAAGTACTACTTTTTATGCCAACCATACATGATGATATAATCAAATATTTAGATATATAGTGATCCTACCGGAACATTAATTGTTACATTTTTTTTTAAATTTAGTACCAACTAAGATAATTAGTTTAGTTGACAGATCTTCTATTTTAAACTGATATACACTAGGAATCGAACTTTTATTAAAGTGAGTTACATGTTTAAACGCTTTACAAAAACTGCTTTTAACTTTAATGGACACTACATTAATTAAGCCTGGTGGATGGAGGTAGTTGTTGGGTGCAAACATGTCGTTATGAGATAGGTGGCCAAACACGACCTGTTTGGAGGAGATCTACCACTCCCTCTTTTGCTTTCTTGCATGCACCACAAAACCAAGCAAGAGTCTCAATTTTCCACAAGCTGGCTCCAATTAATAATTTGAAATGGACTACTAATTTTGCATGGTTACAAACATTAGCGTTCCAAGTGGCTTTCAGAGTTAAATAAAACGGTTGCTATGTGTTGTCTAAGTGGGGTATAGTATGAGTGTTAGGAAAGGGACATACTAGTGAGATTGATTTGGCTATCGTATGAGTTTTGTGGTGGTTGAGGTGGATTAACTAAGGAGAGAATGATATGTGACTTTTTGGACACCAATTACGTACATTCCCTTGCATGTTATTCGGAACCTCCAAAACACTGATCGAGCGAGGACTTGATTCGGAATAATATCATAGACTCGTACGTGTTACTTCATGTCGGATATTCTATTGGAGATTTCTTATCTTAGTAGAATGTAATAGATGGTTTTGATTTCTTGCATTGTACTTCAAGGCTCATGTGATTACATCCAGCCTAGCTTTATTTAATAAAATCTTTTATCTTTCAAACATTTCCTTCCATGGGTCTTGCGTGGTTATGGTTTCAGGATTTTATATATTCTTGGACGCACTAGCCATTCTTGCACCACATCAAAAATTTAGGATGTATGTTTGATAGTGGTTGTGGATCAAAACCTACCGTATGTCAATTTGTGGATCCAAATAGTTTTGCGCATTACACGCATCTAAGGTTTATCCTTATTTTTCGAAGTGAACAAGAAGCACACCTACACCTATTCTAGAGTACGTTGAGTATTCATTTTAACTTCAGACACAAAGCTCCAATTAATAATTTGGAATTGACTATTAATTTTGCATGGTTGCAAACATGCCGTTTCACATAAGCGTTCCAAATGGGTTTCAGAGTTAAATATAACGGTTGCTATGTGTTGCCTTAGTTGGTAAGTTTCGTGTCTGAAACCATACTCACCACGTTTGACATATACTGAATCATGCTTTGTCAAGAATTGACCATGAGATATAGTAGTCATTGTCGTATGAAGAAGTATCGTAGCGTGTAAAGTTTTATTTAGTTGAATACATGAGAGGATCAACTCTTGTTTTTCTTAATATTAGTTGTTATTTGAAACATGAAGTATTAAAGTACTTAACGAATTACAATTAAAAATTGATTTAAAATCAACTTATTAAAAAAATTAGGAACCCAAAACATTCGGTTGTAATTTTAAGTTCGAAAATAGGTACGTCCTCTCGTAATATTTTAAGCTGAAAGTGAGAATTATCACAAAGAAGGATAAAGATTTCACACCATAAGAAAATTAAGCGTTTGAGGAGAGCATACACACGTCGATACATATTACCAAAGAAGGCTCGCAGCCCGTCTTGGTTGAGTCATTGTTCAAAACAGTCCATTATTTATTGTTTGTAAGGCCCGTGAGGACCTTTTTTATTTTTTAAGAGGACCATTAATGATAGATAGTGGAAGACTTCTTTCCTTTTTTATTTTATATCATATTTAAGAAAAAACATGAACGGGAGAGTAATCTTGGTCAAGTACATGGATTAG
Organism: Triglochin maritima; assembly: GCA_963682175.1. NCBI lineage: Eukaryota > Viridiplantae > Streptophyta > Magnoliopsida > Alismatales > Juncaginaceae > Triglochin > Triglochin maritima. The sequence continues at coordinate 7,619,877 of OY821791.1, read as the reverse complement.
AATGGTAACTAAGGATGTGTTTGACAACCACCTCCAAACCATCTAACTAGGGTTTGAAACTCGACTTGGTCTTGGTTTAGCTTGTAAATGAAGAATATATTTTGGTTTTTTGTCTTTAATCTATATTAATTTTGATGATTAATGAAACTAATCTTAATCAATCAACCTAATCAATCAAAGTAAGCAAACACGATTACATGCATTGCATACATATGTGTATACTTGTAATCATCTTAATAGGTTGATTAAGATAATCAACAAAAGGAGCATTGAGACAAAGACATCAAGACTTGTAATCAAAACTTTGGTCTAAGACATGTAATTTTGTATTTATTGAGTCCATAAGGTTTTATGCAAACTTGAGCACTAAGATTCTGTCACGTCCCTCATCGGTAAACCGAACTACCTTCGGTCAACCGAATCCTGTCTAGTTCGGTCTACCGAACACCTTTCGGATACCTGAATACTTCTCACTAGTAAAACTTATTGTGTTCTCTGGAATTGCCTCAACGGAAGACCGAACCACATTCAGTCGACCGAATAGCCCTGGACTGGTTTTGGACTTTGCTCCAACGGTCGCATTTGAATTGAGTCCTTAGAGCCCAATTAACTTGTCCCGCTTCGGACGATCGAATACTTATCGGTCAACCGAGTCATTCTTGGCTTTAGGTTCACAACGGTTATTGACATGTGACACTTGACACTTGATCGTTGTACCCAACAACTATTTGAGCGCAAAACCCGCACTAACTTCGGTCTACCGAAGTGTACACGGTTAACCGAACTTGAGTAGATCAGAGCCCAACCAATCCTACTGTCCACCTTGGAACGGTGAACCGAATGGAATTCGGTTAACTGAACTTAATTAGGGATAAATTGATAAAAGCTACTGGAGGTTGGTGAACGGTGATCCGATATATAATCGGTCAACCGAATGTTTAATTCATACCAATCCTTCGGACTACCATTCTGTTAACGGTCGACCGAATATGCCTCAAAATCTGCTTGAGCTTAAGTCACATCTCATTGGTCTATTTCCCCCACCAACTCTCCAACGGATCTCTAAGCTTTGAAGCCTATATAAACATCACTCTAGAGACACAAACCAACCAATAACATCATCTATTCATCAACTATCTTTGTGCTCTCAATTCCCAAACCTTCAAAGCTTATTCTTCAACACTCAAGCTTAAACTTCACCACTTGTTATTCATATGCAAGTGTGCTCAAGTATAAAGTGTTAGATTGTGATTCAACTTCCACAACAAAGAATCATCAGTTGTAAAGCTCCGAGGAAGCTCCCTCTCAGATTGTGAGAGGAGACACGAGCGAGGCGAGGTTATTCGCGAGACTCGGAGTTGTAAACGACGTTGATCTCGGCCCGGAACGGATATCAGTTAGTGGAACTGTAAGCGAGGCTTGGGGGATCGAGCGAGGCTTGCGAGAAGGACTAGGACCCGGGTGTGGGTGTCGAACCTCTCTAAACTCCGGTGTCGTCGATTTTGTGGTTTGTGCAACGCCCCGAAACAGCGGAAAAATTAAAACTTAAAACATATAAGAATCAACACTGGGGTCGTCACCAAACCACGAGTACATATATATAATATGGGAAACTGTACAATACAAGTCAAAGATGATTACAACCCAACACAAAAGATATACAACACATGTACAAGGGAAAATCATCCACCTCGAAGAACCAAAAGAGACAGGATCTGGTCTGGGTGCTCCTGTCCGCAGTCACCACCTCCTACTGACGCGTACGACCTGACATAAAACATGAATATGCCTGAGTTTCCCGAGAGGAAACCCCGTATGCCAAACCCCTAAAATATGAACATAATATGCGCAATGAAACATGAAATGAAAATGCAGTAAAACATATCCATCTCCCGTGCACACCAGGCACCGCCGGAACACATCGGCCTCGGGTCTCAAGGGTCCTCTCACCCCAACCCCTCAATCACACGTGCACACAAGGCACCCACTCCTCAGAGCCACAACAACCACGTGCACACACGGCACCGCTCCTCAGAGCCACAACAACAACGTGCACACACGGCACCGCTCCTCAGAGCCACAACAACAACGTGCACACACGGCACCCGCTCCTCAGAGCCACAACAACAACCCTCCTCTCAGGCCGGCAATGTCTGTACCGTCGCCCCAAAAAAGGCCGGAGACCCGTTGCCCTCGAGGCGGATCCAACAACACACGGTACAAGCATCCATATGCAAAACAGTGCCCAAACGGTCGAATGGAAGAACCCACACGGTCGACCGAACACCACAACTATTCCTCAGAAAAACCAAAATAACGTCCAACCGGTCGAACGACTCTCAAATCACGGTCGACCGAAATCCAACAGGGAAAATCCTCTCTTGCTCAAAAAGCACCAACGGTCGAACGTCTCTCACATCACGGTCGACCGAAAACAACCAGGGAAATCCCCCAACAAAACCGCACTACACGGTCGACCAAAACCACACTCCCGGTCGACCGGCCAATAAGTTAACTTAAGCGTCGGTCGGACGAAGTCAACGAGCGGTCGACCGTTTAGATGGTCAACGCCCCCAACCGACCTACAACGGTACTTTCGGTCGACCGGCAAAGGGGTCTCGTTCGACCGAAAATACCCAGGACGTCTTTCTCTCGCTAAAATTGCACAACCGGTCGACCGCCCAAAGGGCATCGTTCGACCGGTGCGAGGAATTCGCCCAAAATACACTATAACCGGTCGACCGCACCAACCCGCCGGTCGACCGTTGCAGAGCAGAACAGCTGCTGCAAGGTTCTCGACAAGCCTTCCGGCCTACCGTCGGCCACTCCAACCCTCGCAAAGGCTAAAAGGAGGACTACACTAAAGCTTGGCATACCTTAAGGCTTGAAGAAGCCTTTGAAGAATCCCGGCGAGCGCTTCCTCGCAAATCTCTTTTCCACCGACGAACTCCTCGAACGCAATCACCTCAACTCCGGCGATCACCTGAGCTCCTCCGCGTGCCGTCGATCTCACCTCACGGCCACACGATCCGGCGAGCCTCAAGCTCCTCCTCACCTCAGAGAGAGAGAGAGAGAGAGAGAGAGAGAGACTTGAGTGAGAGAGAGGAATGCACGAGTGAGAGAGAGAGAGCACCCACCTACTCAAATGTCCGTACCGCCACCCCCAAAAAGGCCGGGGACTCATTGCCCTCAAAGTTGATCCCACAACACATCAAAATACCAGACTGAGTAGAAATGGTCAACCGAAACAAGCATGTCGGTCGACCAGTTCCTTTTAGGAACGCATAAGGGCTCGACCGTCTCCACGACCGGTCGAACCATAACTAACGAACAGAACGATCAGACAAAGGTCATGGGCGGTCGACTGTTTGGATGGTCTATGCCCCAAACACTATTAATAATAAATGTCTCAATGGTCGAACGACAAAGTGGACCTGGTCGACCGAATATGACATGAACATCACCTTTTCTCAAAGCCCACAACCGGTCGAACAAGGCAAACACCGGTTGAGCAGACTTTAAGTTATTTTAAGTGACTGGTTGAACAAGGGTCAAGAACGGTCGACAGTTTGAGTGGTGAATGCTCTATCCAGACCAGTCCATACATTATTGGTCGAACAAATCAAAAGGCGGTCGACTATTTGGACAATATATACCCCCAACTGACTTACAACAGTGCATTCGGTCGAACGGAAAAGGGGACCCGATCGACCGAACACACCCAGAGCTTGCTTTCTATGCTTAACCGGTCGACCACCCAATGTATCGTTCGACCGGTGCAAGGCAAAACTCCAGAAATTACGCTAGCAACAGTTGACCACTGCACCAACCGATCGACCGTACTCAACAGACACTCTGCTGCATGTTCACCTCCGACAAGCCTATCAGCTTACCGTCGACTAAAATCACCACTCACACACATTGGGTGAGTCTCAAAGTGAAGTTTGACATATCTTGAAAGCTTGAAGAAACATTTGAAGATCAACCGCAAGCAGTTTCACACCAAGGGCACTTCTCCAACAAACTTTACTCCGAGCGACGATCACACCTCCGATCACACCTTGCTGAACTTGACTTGCTCTTCTTCACCTTTACCGACAATCCTCTGGTGAGATCAGGGGCTGAGAAGGAGAGACGAAATGAGAGAGGGAAAAAAGATGAGGAAGAGATGAATTTAGCACTTATAACCTCTCACCTCAATTCAAAGTCAATCTCAACCATCCACCTCAATCCCCACCATCTCATCAACCTAACACATGTTTAGGCCACTAATTAAGGGTTAGGATATAACAATGTCCCATCCGTGTTTAATCCAATGTCTACCCTCCCCTTTCCATTGTAAATTACGAAACATATAATATGATTGTTTATGATGAAATATGTTTGGATCAAAACATTTCCTCGTTTATGTAAAAAAGACACCATGATCGATATTTACTACAAGTTGGGACTTACTCACCTACATGACCACAACATTTTAGTGGACCGACGAAAAGTTTGAGAATGCTTCGTATATGGAAAGACACATTTGGAGTAATATCTTTACAACGACTATTCAAGTAAATAATTTATGGAGTTCTCTTAACATGCCTATTGAGAGACTCCTGACGTGAAAGAAAACGATTCGTTAGTGTTGATGTTTCCGTGGAGTTATTTATCAGCAATATTTATTTTGCTGATAAATTGATGGTGTGACCTTCTATGTGTCGGTTTGTTTTCAAATGGAGTAGACATTTACAATTCTGATATATGTTAAATTATGTTACCAAAAGTACGTAATTAATCTTCTGAACTGCTATTCGTCGCCGTAAAACTACTTAAATTGCCCGTAAGATTACCATTTTGCCCCTCTACACTTTCTACTAATATAACTCCTCATTTCACTCTTTTAACACAACTTTCTCTTCATATCACACTTTTATTCACCAAATAGGATGTCTCGGAGGCCAGGGAAAGAGCCAGCGAACACCCCGGACTACTCACATCTGGTAAATCACCTAGTTTATTTCAATTAATTTTTAAATTTTTTTTTTGAGTCGGGCGACCGCGGGAGCCGCCCGACCCATGGCACAGACGTCTGCGGGAGACGTCTCCCACGTAGGGCAGGCGTCTCCGGCAGACGCCTACCACGTAGGGTAGGCGTCTCCCGCAGACGCCTGGTATTTTTTTTTTAATTTGTTTTTAAATTGATTATAAATTGTGATAAAATTTAAATAAATTGAATATTATGTTAATAATGAGTTAAATTAGTTTAGTAAATCGTTTATTAATTATAAAATGTGTTAATTAATAAATAAATTGATTATTATGTTAGTAATTAGTTGTGTACGATTTTAGTAACGGATTATTGATTAATTGTGATAATTGCTAAATAAATCGATTATTAAGTTAATAATTAGTTTAATTATTATAGTAAAATCATTAATAAATTTGTATTTTTAAATTGAATTAATAGTCATCGGGTTACCGTGGAGGAAAAAGGAAATCAATTCCCTTACGCCCGGTACGTAGTATAGCAGACGAGTCAGGTCCTCGTCATCCACGTACACGTGGTATTTCTGCTTCAGTTAGGAGAGAGAGAGATCTGTTACGTCGTCGTCAGACACCTGGAGAGTCTTTCGACGACGAGAATGATTCAGATGAGGCGAGGAGTCACGACGACAGTGACGATGGGGGCCGATACGACTTGGGGCCACAGGAGGAGGCGGTACATCAGTCCGGTCGAGGACGGGGGCGACACGGTGGTCCTTCAGCTGAGTGGGTCATTAGGAAGGATCGAGGTGGCCGGTTTGTGACCGGTGATTCGAGTTCGTGCACTGCAGACGCCCGAGCTCAGAAGAAGAAGAGGGGTGATGACGAGTCTTGGATCGTCACGGATATTATTCCCGGTGGTCCTGTAGATGACAGCGTCATTCCGAGTTTCGGAGGCCACGTCACCAGACACATCTGGGATGGCGAGGAGCGGAAGGTTTTGAAGTGCCATAATCGGCACAGAGCTTGTACGACATTGCAGGCATGGCGCTCAGTGATGACTGAGGATATGACGGCGACCGTGGTCGACAGTGGATTGGGTCACTTGCCGTACAACATGTTTTCCTGCATCGACATGCCGTTGATTTCGGCATTCGTGGAGCGGTGGCAGCCTGACACCAACACTTTCCACTTGCCGTTCGGAAAGATGACGATCATGTTGCATGACGTCTTTCAGATTCTTCACATTCCTGTTGAGGGTCCCATGGTCAGTGCGCAGACACCGACATCTGAGCTGAAGTTATATGTATCTGAGTTGCTGGGTGTCAGCCTGGAGGGTCTTGGGCGGGATAGCTCATTCTGGAGTGGCGGTGGTGTTAGTATCGACGCTGTGGACGAGTGTTGCAGACGGGGGCGACCACCACGGACTGCGACTGTTAGGCTGCGTATTGTTTCTCGACAAGAGCGGTTCCAGACTGAGACCACGCGACTTATTGGAGGCGAGGGACCCAGATACCATTGCTGATTACTCATGGGGGTCGGCGACGTTGGCATATCTGTATCGCCAGCTGGGCATATCCAGTCGCGCTGATTGTGGTCAGATTACGGGTTGTCTTACACTGCTGCAGGCTTGGATATATGAGTATTTTCCTGCTTTCCGCCCCCATCGTGAGCGGAAGATTGTTGAGCGTGGCCATCCTCGTTCGCGTATGTGGGCTGTCCGGGCGGAGGATAAGAGCGAGAGTCGACTTCTTTCTATTCGTAGACGGCTAGATCAGATGACTGCATCGCAGGTATATGATGTATATATCATTCACGTTTATTTAAATTTAATTTTATTATTATTAACGTACAAACGTTTAGGTGGAGTGGTTACCGTACAGTCCCGATCCTGCTGTAGCTGTGCCGAGGACTACATTTGCCGGCATTATTCGTTATAGGGATATCACAGAGCCTTATATACCTGATCGCGTGTTACGTCAGTTAGGCTACGTTCAGGTGATCCCGGTTGACATTCCGACGCCCGAGCATGCAGTACGGTCTGCGACTGCCACGATGTACGACGTCAGGCACAGCGTTTCATCTGCGGAATCGGTTTGGAGGACATTTCCGAGACTAGGATGACTACATCTGGCCGATCTGAGTCGTAGCCGCGACCCCTCCACTTGTGCTCCAGATTATTTGCAGTGGTTCGGTAGGTGCTCACATCCACCACTTGTACGCGGTATCATTCCGAGACCGGAGAGAGCACTGGATAGGACATGTGCCGATGCGGTAAGTTTATCTAATTTTATATTTAATTGTAAAGTATATTTTGTTATTGTACGCTAATTTTTATTTTACATACAGTGGATGAGTAGGGCGATACGGTGTACGCAGCCGTTCTTGCGAGAGAGAGAGACGTCATGCCGAGTGAGGCGACGAGACTTGCATGTACAGATTGGGATCGCCTGATCGAGGATTGGAACAGCCAGTTGGGCATTGCAGTCCATGATTCCGATGCTGAGCTGTAGTTGTCTTGCTTTTACTTTCGTTTTGTTGCACTGTTAGTACATTTGTTGGTATATGCTTATGTTTATTTGTGTACTCTTATTATTTATTTCTGACGAACATATCTTCTACATATTTCTTTGACTATCGTATTTTTTAATATTTATTTTTCACGAAAAGATTTTCAACTTATTTCTTTAGATATGAAATAATATTTAAATTTAAAATACGGTAAAAAAACAACACGATATAAGTAGAAATACACGATATATTATACATTACAAAACATTACAAATTACAATCAACGTAACCGGTTCCAATACTCCATCCTACTTTGGTACTGATCCTCCCATCCAACAACACTCTCATCTCGCATTTGATACCATAAGGTCGCTATAGGAGGTACTGGGAAATCATCAAGTAATTCCAAACGAATAAAATGAGCGTAACTCCCTAAATGAGCAATGACCAACTCTCTGACAGGCCTCGTCATGGTAGAGGGACACTCCCAGGGTAGAACAGTAAGACACGGGAACAACGAACCATCTGTTCCCACTGCGAAATACATGACCGCACACTTGTAAAAATTCGCAATAGGAAACAAGTCGGACCAAACCTCCATATAATGATCCTCGCCACAACCTCCCCCGCCCCAATCAATTCGTTGACGAGCCTCTCTCACATGGCCGAAATAGACTGTCTCATAAATAGGATGTGCACCTATCTCATTAGAAATCGCACGACGGGCGTATGACCAGTTCTCCTGACCACCATGAAAGACATCGGCAACACATCGAAATCCACAGTTGCCATCAGCACGTACGTCATTCCACCTATGCAGAAATGGCAAAATGATTCCTGGCAGTCTATCATTATATGGGAAGTTGTCCACGTCAACCCGTCCGGACACTGTAAGATAGGTAAATAACAATTCATTAAAATAACAAAATTAGGAGATAATATATTCAACCCCATTTAGATTACTAATATATATTAAATAACATAACAACAAAGATATCGACATACCAGAAGATCATGTGCCCGTATTCAAGGACGATCGAGACGAATTAGACCGACGACCCCTGCTCCCACTACTGGCAGACCGACCACGACCCCTGCTCCCACTACTGCCAGACCGACCACGACCTCGCTCAGCATACTCGAAGGCACTCGGGTCCCGACGTGTCGACTTTCCCCTAGGTCGACCTCGTACCTTAGTATTTTCTTCGGGTTCTCCATAGTTCGACTGATCGGGGTGTAACTGTTCGTATAAAATACGAGAGGCACTACGAATTACTGCAGGATCGCTCTGCGAGATCTCATCCACTAGCGTCCGAAAATGCTCGGTGTCTTGTGCTGACTGATCAACAAACTCTGACATCTGGACTCCTTCTCCGATAACAAGTGTTTTCTAGAATGGATGAATCTGCTCTAAATAAATTCCATCACCTGACGCGAAACACTCGTACATGGTACAGGCACAAGGAATCCCATGTGTTGTCAGGAAAGCACACCCACAACGATATTCAATTTCATCACTTAAGTCCTGCATTCTCTTCATCTCCTGAGTCATTAACGACAAGCAGTGATGCGAAACTCGGCCATTTATATGCTGAAACAGAGGACCTATGTAATGTGCCAAATTTCGACGTCTCGAATCTTCAAGAAAGTTCCGAATATTTGTCAGCTGCATTTCAATAGACGAGTTCACGCGGTCGAAAAGAGTGTCGAGAGCGGCAGTCGATGTAGTGATCCACTCTTTCAGAGCCGAATGTGCACTTTCCACCCTGCAGTTCGTAGTGTTGCCGAAATGAAGAACTTGATTCGTCCAATTCAACACGAATTTTTCCTTATGCACCAACCATGTGTCTTCCACATACTTCGTCAGCACTGGCAAGGAACTGTAAGAATCCTTCAGATTACGGACTGCTCTATCATAATCCGTCTGTGAATCAGAAAGCATGACTCTCCTCCATCTTCCACGTCTAAAACTCTCTGCAAGCTGCTTCTCCTTGCCGAATACGTGGTATGCGTAGTTGTACACGTCTTTGTTGATATGTCAGGTGCATAGTAAATGAGCTGACTCAGGAAAAACCTCTGCCACTGGTCGCATCAGACCCATCTCCCGGTCCGTAATTATTGCTGTCGGGCTAACAATATCCAATAACAGATCTCGCAACCTCTCCAACACCCACCGGTAACTAGACTCGGTCTCATCCTGCAAAATCGCATATCCGACGAGGAAATTCATATTTGTTGGAGTAACCCCAACCATCTCAAACAAAGGCATCTTGTACTTGTTCGTCTTATACGTCGAATCCATACAGATCACGAATGGGTATGTACGCAACAACTGAACTGAAGTCGGATGTGCCAAAAATGCGTGAGTCAAGACATTAGTTTCTTCATCTGCCACAATCCAATGCAAATACTTATGCTGCACTGCCTCTCTGAGAAACTGCTGCGCGGGATTCCTGTCTTCAGATTTCGTCCTCCTCATGTACTCTCTGAAGTTGTAAATGTGCCTTTGATTAGGATTATCGTCCGGAAATTTCTTCTTTACCGCCAACAAAATGTTACGGGGCCTTGCTTGTGCCTCTGTCATATCCCGAACAATTTGCTTTGCCCCAGCACTAAGTCCGCTGACCTGTCGGTGACCCTCTGAATAAACTGCCAATGGGTGGTTGTGCTGCCCAAACATGCTACTAGAAACAATAACCCATCCATCACGATCTCGTCGCTCCACCACTTTTACCAAAAACCGACAACCGCAACCTTTTCTTTTCGTATTCTTTCGCAGTGCAATACTCGTATCACGAGAACCCATCTCACGTCTGCGATCGCATCTGAGGTAACAATCCATCCGGTTATCTGCTTTTGGTTTGTACGATGATATAACCAAAAAAAATCTGGCTCCTATCGCAATTTGTTTCGCCCATTTACAACCTTCCTCGATTGTTGTAAATATTTCTTTACTGTCAAAAAGCTCACTGTAATCTACTCCATCACCACCGAAATCTTGCAACGGAACCTGAAAATTTTGAATTTAACAAAAAATAAAAAAAACAAAAAAAAACAGGCGGCTGGCTAAGCCGCCTCCACCAAGGTGGAGGCGTCTGCCTAACACGCCTCCACATAGGTGGAGGCGTGTTAGACAGACGCCTCCACCATGGTGGAGGCGTGTATCTAAGCCGCCTCCACATAGGTCTACGTCTTCGCCGTTCCCTACACATAGGTCTACGTCTTCGCCGTTCCCTACACATAGGTCGCCGTTCCCTACACATAGGTCGCCGTTCCCTACACATAGGTCTACGTCTTCGCCGTTCCCTACACCATGGTGGAGGCGTGCATCTAAGCCGCCTCCACATAGGTGGAGGCGTCTGTCTAAACCGCCTCCACCTAAGTGGAGGCGGCTTAGCCAGACGCCTCCACCTATGTGGAGGCGGCCTAGCCAGACGCCCGAGTCGGAAAAAAAATTCCGCCCCCGTTACCTCGCCGGATTCTGGTGCTTCGCCGGACATTTTCGTGGTGTTTGTACTGGGAATGTGAGTAAAACTGAGTCAAACACCTTGTTTAAAGACACAGGACGAAATCGGTATTAATTGATTTGTTAGGAGCAAAAAGGTCATTTTTGGGGCGATTTAAGTAGTTTTCCGGCGACGAATAGTAGTTCCCTTAATCTTTCCGGAGAAAATGTGAAGGACTTCAAATTCAAAAACCCAAAAGCTTGGGATTTATACTGCAAACTTCAACCCCAAATAAATCCTTCCGAACCCAAACCCAAAACCAGCGATCGCAGAAGGGAAGAGAGATGGAGACGAAGACGAAGACGAAGACGAAGACGGGAGCGTCGAATCCCGTCCAGACCTCCACATTCCTCCAACGCTTCGGTTCGATCTCGTCTTCCCTCGTATCCTTCGATTCCTTTCAGTTTGGCGTCTGAAACCTCGATTCCCCCTCGTAGGTTGGGATTTGCTGCTCGGATCCATCGCGGCGGTCTACGTCTTCGCCGTTCCCTACACCAAGGTGGAGGAGAGTTTCAATGTTCAGGTACTCCGTTGCTAACGATGCTTCGCGAAGTTGGATTTCTTTTTTCTGAATTTCTGTTTTGTGGTGTGGTTTGTTTAATTTTGTGAATTGCTGGTTTGTGGAGTTGGGAGTAATGGATGGTGCGATTGGTTTATCCAGAAAGTTGTGAACGTTTGGTTTTATGATTAAAAATGTGTAGTTTGGACGAATTGCGCGGATTCTTCTCCGAATTCGAGGAGAAATAGTGCAATGTAGATGATTTTTCTTACTTTCCAGCAAAACCTTAAGTTTGGAATCAATCCTGAACATATGAATACTTTGAATAGGATGATTTTCTCAAACAAATCACAAAATGACGCGAAGCATGGCAATTTGTTTTGGATACTGTGGTTCAAAAGGACGGTTAAGTATTTTTTGTTCTTTTAGTAATTGTTAACTTTTGTTGGTGCTTACAATGGAAAGCAAGCAGTTCTCTTTGAGATTGCAACAAGTAGCTTAGATGTGGAGTGAATGTTCTGTTAGTTTGGAGCTTACACTTTTCATTTCCAGTGGGAAAATGGCAACGATGTTTTTGTCTGTTGTAAATGTGTGTTCAACTATCCATACTCCATATCTAGCATCAACTATGAAATCTCCATTAAATTTGTAAACGACATGCCTCCATTTCTGTTTTCATTACATAGTTTTGAACTAGAATCATCCAGATTCATGAACATTATATGAAAGTAAGAGAATGAACAACGAATCAATTTCTAAATCATTACTTCGAGATGTTGGTCTTAAAACATCTTTAGTTCTCAAGCTTATATATCTTCACATGATAAGAAAAACCAAACTATAAAATTTGACCTACCATCGAGAAAGGTCAATATGACGAATTTTGGAATGGGAAATATGAGATACAGCTAAGAAGTGATAAGACTTTTTTGATCTGCAACGAAGACCATGAAAAGAATGCCATCTACTTGCAAATTCGTTTTCATTGTCATCATTTAGTTCTTAAGTGGCAACAAACAACACGAAATGGTTCATGACAGTAAGAGCATGTTCTGCCAAGGTTAGGTTTAAGTATAGGGATTCAAATGGATCGAACACTCAAAGTTGATACCTTTACAAGGTCTTTCACGACTTGAATGTGAATTACAAAGTTCATTACCAGATTAGAACTGTATAAAAAAGCAATATTACTCTATTCAAGTTTGAGTTAATCAATTTTCGAAGTCAAATTCAAATTTCGACAACAGTACAGCAAAAAAGTGCTTATACAAGAGTTATTTATTTATTTTTGTAGTATTTTCATGTTTGAATATTAAGAGACATGTTACTATTTGGAACCTTAGTTGACTGAGCATATATCTCATAAATTCATAAAACAAACAATGCTGGAGCTGAATGTTCTGACAATGGCTCCATATTTCAATAATTGTGATGAAACAAAATGAGTATGATTGAGTATAGAAAGTATTAACATATTTCCGCTAGATTTCTACAATACTTTCTTGGTAGTTTTTTCCAACCTACCATTGTTGTTTTATGGTTCAGTGTTGCAGTTCTATATTTCCTTTTCATAGTTTTCAAAATGTTGGCTAACTGCCTAACTTTGTCCTTTCTCTAATAAGGCTATGCACGACATTTTGCATCACCAACATCAACTTGAGAAGGCAAGACCATTAATAGGTTTGAAGTTTGCTAGACTATGAAGCTTGAAATATGATGTTCATTGACACTTTGAACATGTTTCTACAGTATGATCATTTTGAGTTTCCTGGAGTTGTTCCTCGAACTTTCATAGGTACATTCCAAGTTTTTTTCAGTAGGAAGTAAATAATGATTTGGATTCTATTAGAATTAATTTGATCTCTTACAAGCTACACTTGCTTTCCTTTTGTCTTGAATAACTTTTATTTTGGATTAGGAGAAAATCAGGTAATGCCGTAATGGCCTTTCGTATAATTTTTTCATAATCAAATATTGAAAATTCTGATAAATTTGTTTCTATCTTGTGCAGGTGCCTTCATTGTGTCACTTTCAGCGTCTCCGATAGTCTTTATGTTGAGATTATTGGCCTTGCCAAAATTATACACACTCCTAGCTGGTCAGTTTTCAATTTCAATTGTTTGTTAATTTTTTGAGTGCGTATTAATCAATGACACATGATTGCCTTTTATTTACAATATTATGAGGTTCGTATATATGGAGCTTCTTTTATGGATCTTTTTGAGGTTCGAAATTCTATTATCAAGGAAGCACGGATACAAATATGGGTATCGGATACGACATGACACGGACACGAGGATACAACATTTTTGTAAAAAGTAGGATACGGATACGATGATTAGAAGATTAATTAAAATATAAATAATATATTTAAATTTTTATAACTTAGTATAATAATTAAAATACACACATTTTATCAAATATTAATCCAAACAAAACATTCATAATTCGTTGATAAAAGTAAATAATGTTTTCACTAATGCAAGACAAATGTCACAAATACGTGTTTCTCGATCATTGTTCGACATCCAAGAGGTTTTCTTTAAGTGAAACATTGTCATTAGCAAAAAGAACAACTTCCATATCTGGTTCATCAAGCGAAAAACCCTTAATCATTTTAAAAACTACTCAATCAGCCTTGTCCAACACAAGATACGCTTGTCCATGAAGTATCCGGGCGTATCCACGACGTATCCGATAATGTGATTTTCCCATACTACTCTGGATACGCCATGTGGCGTATCGGACACATATCCATGTGTATCCGACGCATATTGGTATCTGATACGAGTACGGTATGGGTACGGATGGTGTTTTGAAATATCCATGCTTCCTAGGTTGTCATATAGCTACTAAGATTATGTTCCTAACTCATCTTAATTGTCGAAACATCTTATATAAATCCAACATAAATAAAAAGGGTAAATTGCAGTCCCCCCAAACTTGGTCTTCAGATACTTTACACCCCTCAACTTTAATATTTTGGCAAATTACACCCTATACCACTCTTCTTGATTGGAGTAAGAAAGCTGGACAAAGTAGAGAAGAACCAATCAGATCACTAGGAGGTGCAAACTCAGCTACAATATAGCCACTACTTTTAACTCTTTTGAGTTCCAGTGAGTCAATATAAGTGAATTCATGTCATTTGTATGACATGGAATACTAAGGTGTGCATGACCATATCTTCTCTTTCCTGCAACAAACTGCAAGAAAAAATTTGATTTGATTTTTAGTCATTTTTTGTGTGGCAGAGAACCTCTCATTGTAATTTCTTAAGATGTATTCAGGCATTGCATTTGATTTCTTAGTCGATCTAAAGTTTTCTCTGACTCCTCCACTATTCATGCATTAGAAGTGATTTTTCTTCTTCCATTCTTATGCTCAATACAATTTTTGTACTTGGTACATGTCAATTCACTTCCCAAAAGAAGTTCCTTGCATTTGATAATTTGTTCTCCTTTTACCTCTCCAGTTCGACTGGCATTAGGTTGCATTGTTCTATCAACATTAAGGTTCTTTCGACTTCAGGTATGTTATTATTGCCTTTTTCAATTGGTAACCAAAACCATGAATAAGACTCTGCAAATTGTTGTTGTCATACTTCTTCGAAATACTTTTGAGTATGATAAATCTTGAATCTATTAATAAGTCCTTGACTGTTTCATAAAATTAGCAATGCAGAATTATATATTGGAATTGTTTTTAGTTTCTACAGTTTTACCTCTTTTACCTCTAGTTGATAATATCCATTGTCGTCTTCTTTATTTGTAAAGGTCTGCAAGTAGTTATGAGAGTTTTTCTTTCTTTCAGGTTAGAAGAAAATTTGGATTACAAGTCGAAGCATTCTTTGCCATATTAACAGCTATTCAATTTCATTTGCTGTTCTACTGCACACGTCCTCTCCCTAATATTTTAGCCTTTTGTTTAGGTAAGCAATTGCCAAAAAATGTATCAGAAGTAATTTCTATATAATTATTTATATTCTGATTTGTGATGGGATTTCCTGTAGTTGTGACCTGTCTGCAGGTGCAAAGGTCTTTTTATATTTGTTGCATATACTTGACATTGAAAATATATGAAATGTTTCTTTCACATGAAAAAGAAATAAGAGGAAACTATGATTAGTGCACAAATCCATCTTTTCCATATGTTTATTCTTTGTTGCCCTTGCAGATCATTATTTTCCCCATGGGCATGTCAAACTAAAAACAACATATTAAAATTACTACATAACATCTGTGGGCAAGTCAAACTCAAATTTGATTCTAGAATATATTTTTTTGGTTCGGTAATCCGTAATCTAGAACAAACTATTGACTATTGATAGTAGTCCAAAACTACTCACTGAAGTTGCTATAATATGATCCATCACACCTTCACATGCACCAACACCACGTGCCAAGTTATCTGCACAATAAGGAGTTCTTTTGTTTCCTTTTGGTGCAGTTAACATGTCATATGCGTTTTGGTTCAAAGGCAACTTTCTGGCAACTCTGAGATGTTTGGTATGGTGGTTATCTTCATTTCATGTTTTTTTTTACTGATTTTGATTTTTTTCATGCAATCTAGATTTATAAGTTCGAATCGTAAATTAAGTTCTTATTTGATATGTATGTTCAACTTTCTCCAGTATGTATTGGTAAGAATTTGTAGTTTTGGTGCAGTTGTTTTAGTTTGTTCAGTATGTGTATCCAATTAATTGCTGCCTTGTTTATTACTATATATGTTGGTCTTGGTTAGAATGCTTAGACTATATGTCTCCTGGTTTTCTATGACTCCTTATTGCTTTGACAGACATCACAATGTCATGTAAAAGTTGGTATTTGAATATGTAGCCTTGAGTGTGTCACGTTACAAAATTTAATGAAAGTTTTCATATTGTTTTAATGTGGACAAAAAATGAGATCATATCTTATCTCTACCTGCGTCCATGTTAGAATAGGCACAATTTTTTTGGCAAATAAAAGAACAATTGTTCTTGCTACACATTTATAAATTTTGTTACATGAGGTACTTTTGGTTCTGAAGTGATTCTAATAGTAGAGTTTAATCCATTGTAAATCTTACATATTTGCAGACATAGTATGATTGGTCTAACATGTCGGTTGAGGAATTTAATATGCCTTTTTTGATAAACTTATTCTGATTGTATATCCTGAATCCATAACAGCTATGTTGCTTCTTTTATTACAGATTTTTGCTATATGTGTGTTTAGATGTGACACAGTGTTGCTCTTTGGTCCTATCGCACTGGAACTTTTGCTGGTAATTTGTGTGATATTTTCTGTTTGTTGCGAATGACTTGAAGATTTCTCTTCTGGTTGCCCATAAGATCAATTTAATTTTTACCTGAACGTGTTAACATTTTGGTGTTCAAAGCTTGGTTGCAAAAGTTTCCTTTTTCATTTTTTTCCTATATAACAGACCAGATCAGTTTCTCTTCTGAAGTCAATAAAGTGTTGCATCATTGCAGCCTTCTTATCAATAGGTTGGGTTGTCTTTATTTCACATTCTGACAGATGCTTATGCCTTACTTGTTTGCTTAATGTGAAAATGCCTTGTTTATTGACCTAGTTTGTTCCTTGTAGGTTTTACAGTTCTTCTAGACTCAATCATGTGGCAGAGGCTAATCTGGCCAGAATTCGAGGTTTTTTGGTTTAATTCTGTTCTGAACAGGAGTTCTGAATGGGGAGTATCCTTCTGGAAACTGAAGTTAGTTTATATGTATGGCATATTAAACATCAATCTGTTTAGATTTCTCTCCTACACAATTAATCATCCACCTTCAAAAGAAATAGCTGTGACTTTTTTTAATGTGTTCCTCCTATTGCCTTGCAGTCCTGCGTACTGTGGTTATTCTTAGTTTTTTTATGAATGTTGTCTACCATACTGTTCCACGTAAAAAGTTAGCCACTGCCTTTCCTTAAACTATTTTGGTCCGAACTACGGGAAAAGAAATCAAATTATTCATCATTGATCTATATGTAAAGATATACGTCATCAAAATCCAGCACTTTTTGCTTTTGGGTTTATATGATTACTTCCATGGCATAAGTGTTCATCTTTAATATAAAGTATTTAACAGACACATCCTTTTCACTGGTACTTTACTTCAGCTCTTCCACGATCAACACTTGCTGCTTATCCTCTGTGCTTGGTGAGCTTTTCTTCTCCTTCCTTGATCTAGTAAAGCTTTTTGATTTTTTCGCATGGAATAACCCTTTCATTTAGTTACTTGATTCTGACTTTTATTTGCACAAAATATCTTGTGTGCGTGATATTGAGATTGTTTTAAATGTTTGCCACATTATTAGGTGTTGAAACAACTGGTTGAGTGACTGAAGGATGTCTTCTAGCTGATACATGACCTGCTCCACCTTATCCTTTCCAAAATTGCAATTTATTGGCCATCATTCGACTATACAAATATTTACACAATGTACTTGGCAAATATGGTTACTATAGCCTTTCACAACGTGATTGACATATATGGTTACTTTTGCCCATGTATGGGTTTTTTAGTCTAGGTTTCTGGCTAAATATGCATTTTCCCACTCTTTCTGCATTTTGTCTTGTTTGCATAAATGGTAAATCTACTCAGATCTTTGATCTATAAGACATTGGTATTGTACTTCAGAACTTTTTATTCATATGTTGCAGGTAGGAATGCTGCTTGATGGAAGAATTGCTCAGTACACTGTTCCAGTTTTTTTGTTTATCACGCTATATTCAAAACTCCCACATAAGGTCAAGCAGATTCTATTAACTTTTCTTAGCACTATAAGTCATTATTTTTTACCTTCTGTTGTAATATGCAGGAGCTCCGGTTCATAATTGGATCACTTCCAATAATTAATCTATCTGCAGCTGTTGCCGCTAGTCGAATGTATGTTTGAGGAGCTTTCAATTAATCTTTTGTAGCTTAAACCTGGATGTTATTGTGTGCACCTTAAAATTCTTGCAAGTTGGCAGTTTATATTTAAAAAAGCCCGAAAATTTGAATGACAACTTGATGTTTTTACAGTGTCTAATAGAAATTGTATTAGGGCCTTGATTGGGTCGATTTTCTTTGTTTTCCAATTGGTTTGCATGTTAATTACTGGTGTGGCAAATGTATTTAAAATAGAAGAATATATTTTGTCAAAGAAAAACGAAGAATATTTCGTCTAGCAACACTCAAGAGTTCACATGCAATTTAGCTTTACAGCTGCAGTTGTCTTTGTTGGTCTCATGAAGAAGAATGTTTGTTGCGAAGAACTGGGATAATATAGTTGTATGGGGGAAAGAGGGAAACTGGCATTAAAACTACTGAAAGATTTTACGTGTTGTGACTTCAGAAGGAAAAATAGTTTTATTGGTACGATATTTACATTTTGTATAATTTCTGATGGATATTGTATCTCTGGTTTTCATGTTGATTCAGATACAATAATAGGAGGAAGAGCTTCTGGAAGTTGCTATACTGCATGATGCTTGGGTCGTTTTTCGTCAGGTTGCATAAATATTTCTCAAAATGTTTTAAAGGCTTTCCCAAAACTTGTGAGCTAATGCTTATGTGATTCTAGTCTAGGATGCTCTACTATAACATTCATGGCATCATATAACAACTATCCTGGTGGGGATGCTTTGAAGATGCTGCATCAAATCGGTGGGTGTGCCGCATCTTGTATTTTAAATATGTTCCTGGTTCTAGTGTTGGCAGTGAAATGCTAGAAATCCCACCATACGTATCCATTTCTGAATGGTGATGAAACCACTCTTTTTTTCATAATATATGCTCGGAACAAATGATTCCGGTGTGCATTTGTTGTGTGTATATTGCATCATGTAGCTTTATGGTTTAGCAGTTGCCTTCAGCCCTTCACACAATGTGACACTATTTTTGTGGTCACTCTTTGTAGTATATACTTCTGTTAAAAGTGAACAACTGAAATATTTTTGTAGCCATTGATGAACGATTCAGTTGTCTACCAACGTATCCAATTATGAATACTTATCTTGTTATTAGGCATTTAGGCTAGCATCATGAATTGCCTAAAGTGCTTTTTCTTATTTTAAATCAATATACCTAGTGACCTGCATAATTTAGAGCAGACTTTTTTTTGGAACTGTGACCTGCCTTTTTTTTTTACAGTTCCAAAAAAATAAAAAATTTAGAACTGACCAGTGTGTTGCTGTTACTTTTTGATAGATGTCATTTTTTTGCAAATCAGATTATGGTATTTACTTTTGAACAATTCTTTTGTCTAGGCCAAAATTCTGGAAATTCTAAAGACAAATGGGTCCACATTGATACTTTTGCAGCAATAAATGGAGTTTCACGGTTTTGTGAAAATAATTCTCCCTGGAGGTATGTAGTCAGCATGTTCTCCTTGTTATGTTCTCTTTTTTCTTTTTCCCTCTAAGTATCACCTTGATATTTCATAAAACTTTTTTACATCATTTCTTTTGCTCAGATGTTATTTTGTTATAATGTAATATCTCTTCAACCACCGATCAGAAAAAAAGATGCATCTCTTCAACCATGTTGCTTGTTTTAAACAGGTATTCAAAACAAGAAGGGATTGCTCTGCAGGACTATCAACACAAAAAATTTACGTACTTGCTGAAGTGAGTGGATTTTAGTGACACTGATTAACCTTCTATCAGTTTAAGATTACTTAAATCTGGGATTAATATTGCAACCCTTTCCTCTTGAACTTCAAACATAATTGAATGATGTGTTAAAAGTACAAAGTGTAGTCATTCCTGCTTGTTTTATTTCTGTGATGCATGAGAGGCATTATAATAAAATGCCTGCAAGGTTGAGGCTGATGGCATTTTTCTTTCTTTTATGGGGTTTCATTTACAGTGAGCATTCCAAAATTGAGGGGTTCGAGTGCTTGTTCGCAGTAAGTGGGTTCTCAGGAATCCAGTTACAATCCCAGTTTCCACCTCTAGCGATGGTATGTACTGTTATAACATATGTAACATGATTTTTCATATCCCAGTTCATTACGCTCGTCCCAACTTTTTACAGTTGGACGCCGTTCATTGTAGTCTCATCTATTCAAGCAGTTACATGTTGCTTTCCGAAAAAAGATTGAAATATGGTCTCTCATATATTTTCCAATAATGTGCCTGTTGTGTTGGGCTTCCTTTGTGTTGCCGTGGGCATTTGTTTTGGTTTTTAGATGTTTTGGTTTTTAACATTTCTTAGGTATAAAAACTGGTTTAATTGCCAAATTTGACTCTAGATCGGACTGATTTTCCTGTTTCACGTGTACAGTCAAAGAAGCCAAAGATGTTTATTCACGGTAATCTGAAAGATACGAATATATTCAACCAAAACTGGGCTGGTTGCCCATGACTGTCAGGTGGTCCTCTTGTAATGACGACAGTCACTGGATTCAATATTTATATTTTCACATTGATCTCTTGGATGCATAAATACCTGGCTCTCTTTCAACTTGACCACCGGCCAGGTCGAAGTCTCTGAGGAACAACATTACTTGGAACACTGAACGTCTATCGTATTTAAACAAAATGTTGCCGGTAATCACCGAAGCCTATTTTTCATCTATATTATGTACTCCAGAGAAAGTGAAGTGTTACCTCTATCTATTGATGTATGAGTAGGAAACCTCAAGTGTAACACTCTAATATTTATTGTAGAGCTTCTCAATATATGTATCATTTAATTCTTGCTTCTTCATGGAATCCAATGTTATATATGCAGACGTAATACAGAAGGGGCTGGAAGTGTGATCCTCGTTCTCACTTGTACGACAATTTAGATTTTCTTGTGCAATTATATTGTCAAACGAATCATTGTCTTAATATTTGGCTTAATCGGACACATTTGAATTCGATTGATAGTATATAGTTGCTAAATATGAAATACGTTTATACTAGTTTATAGTATGATGACAAATATTATTAGATCCACTCTTGAAAGTTTGCTATAACATTTCTAGGTACTTATCTTTTTTCTTTTAGCTAATCTATAACATTATATAAAACAAGATATGATATTTAAATGTATACCTTCTGAGCTTAGTAAAGAGCAACAAAGACCTAGGGAAATCATTTTCATTTTGGTGGGATGGCAAATACACAATGAAAACATCTGATCATGAGAATTTGTTTTTCTTCTTCTTTGGATTTTAAGAAAATCACTGTAATCCATGTGGTGAATTTTAATGTTGCCAAACCTTGTAATTTATAACGAATTAAATTTACGAGAATGTGATTTGATTACACGCAATCTAATTGTGGTGAACCAAACATTCCACAGAGAAGTGCACATGAAATACCATTCCATATTTGTTAGACAAAACAAAAATTCCCTTTGCTACTATTGCAAGATAACAAAGAATTAAGAGGAAAGGAAGGGAAACTCAAGTGGGGGCTCCAACTGGCTCCAACCCATACTCTCACTCCAAAAGTAACCCTCTACTGACTATGTCGTCTATTCTCTACTGCCACAAGCACCAAACACCTTGTGCAAACATTTCTTTATTATCTACCTTCATTTTCTCCGCTAATTCGTCTCAAACTCTATCATTAACTCTTTTATTCTCCACCGTATGTAAATACCGATGTATCATGTCCGTATAGAAGTAAAGATAAGAGTGAAATGTATCAAAATATGAAACTCATCCAAATAGGATTAGATATGTATAATTCATATCCTCATCCAAACAGTGATATATCATGTATAATGCGATATATCCGATCTTATTTTTTATTTTCTCCCAAGAGAAAATTTGAATCTCCATCCAACTCGAATTTATATCACGACCGGTGTAATATATTTGACTCTATTTTTTGTTTCTTTCTAAAAAATCGTGTGAATCTCGACTAAAACAGTGATATATCACATCCGACAGTAAGTTACACAATAAGTAATAAGTGGTAACTTAAATTATATGGTGTATATACAATAAAAAGAAATGCAATATTTTCACGATAATTTGAAACTTTTTGGTAACACTAAATTAAAAGAAAATCGGGATAGGTATTTGTATTCACGTCACTTAATTATAATCATCTAAACATGAAATTGGTGTGAAATTGTTTGACAAAATAATACTGGGTTTCGGAAAATAAAAAACATGATTATTGAAGAAAGTAAAAAAGAACTGTTTGACTGCTGAAATGGACTTGTTTACGCACGTTTCGGAAAATATACTGGGTTTCTCTTCTCTAGTATAAAACCAAACTTCTCCTTCCTTTCCTCACCTTTTCTTCACACTCGCGATTATCGACTGGGCTGCAACTCTTCTTCCTTTTCTCCACTTCTTCGATTTCGATTTCACTGGTAAGGGCTTATTCCGGTGTTCCGCGAGCAAGTCGGATCGATTGCGGCTAGGGTTCCGACGACGACGCCCAAGGGTTTCGACGGCGCGCGGGCTTGGGTTCGGACGACGACGGGCAAGGGTTTCCACTCGCGATTTCTGGTACATTATCTTCGTTTTTATGTTCGATTTGTGTGTGTTTTTATATGAAGTTGGTGTTTTTTATGGGATTTGGGGCGTATTTTCTCTGATTTTCAAGGGATTTTGTGAGATTGGGGGTCAATTGTGATTTTTTGGTTAAGATTTTGGGGGTTCTCAGATTGGTTTTGGTTTGTTCTCAGATCGGTTTTGGTTTGTGGTATGGTTTGTTACCATGTAGGATTAGTAATTTTTTGAGGTCTGGTTTGTTACCATCATGTAGGATTAGTAATCAACATATTTATATTCCATGCTTCTCAACGATTGTATATTTTTATGTCCCTTTTTATTTTCATCAATGTTGTACTCATGTAAAAACAGGAAAAACAGAAATTATGCTTAACATCTAAGCATGCTATCTCACTTCGGGTTTAGTTCATTAAGTTTTTCATCAGATGTGTAGTTATTAGATGTATTTGGCTCATAAATGACACTGCCAATGGATCACCTGCTCTGATCGGATCACTGTTGGAATATAATCTAGGGGAGGTAGAAATATGTTCAGTACATGAGGTTCCAACAATGTGTTCCACTATGCAATGCAACAATGTGTTCCAAATATATCTCTAGGCGACTGCTTTTGCATGTTTGAACCTACGTTTTAGTTTATGGTGGTGAAAGGAGATTTTCTTGGCTATTTAATTTACTGTAATAGTCTAATAGAATGTTGCATGTGATCACATGTGAAGTAATACTAGATGAATGTTTTTTTAAATGTTTGTGTTTTTAAATTATTTACTAGTTATGCTTGGATACCTTTCACGAACATATAATACTAACTTTTCGAACTTAATTAATAGTATACTATGGTAATCATAAGTCCAAGCTTTACTAGAAAAACAATCTTTCATCATATGTAGTTTTGATTCTGTCATGTTGCTTGTATTTAATGTAAGGGTGAGTTTGAGGTAATTGGAATGTTTTGCCAGTTCTCATTTTGCATACATACTGATCTCGAGACGAAGATAGGTGGCGGAGATCAGCACCTGCCGTCGATGGCGTTCCTCTTCCGCAAGTTTCAGGAGGTTAATTTCCCCCTTCCTCTCTTGTAACTGCCATTTTGTCGCTCGCGTTTTGGTCTCGAGAAATCGTTTCTTCGAGTTCGGTTCGATAAGGAAGCCTAGTTTCAATGTGGACACTAGGATTTTATATTTTGATGGGATTTTTTTTTTAAATCTTTTCAACTTGATGTAAGTCTGCTATTTCTAGGGAATTCAGCAGGTGTAGGCCAATTTTTTTGATTTCTGGTATCAGTGGATGAGGAAATGTATATGTTAACGTGGGGAAGTTTTTTTTGAATCCATCGGTAATCAGTATGCACCTTCACTTGTGAGTTGAGACTTTGCTCGATTTCGACTGAATGTGAGAAAAATAAATATGAGCAAGCAAGAAAATCGTTAAAATTTCCTGGAGAAGATATTGCGACATTGCGCAATGTTGATGGTATGGCGAAGTTCGTAAAAGAGACCATTAAATTTTGATGTGGCAGAAAGTAAAGGGTCTTAAAAAATTGGTGCGCATTAAGTAATTCATTTGAATGTTTGGTCTGTCATTTTCAAGCTGACTGCCTACCCAAATGCATTAACATTCCACATCAACTTGTGAACTCAACTAATGATCAAAAAACAAAAAGTGAATTCAACTTGGTTTTTTCGTGCTTATGTCCTATAGTATTTGGAGAGTACCTCACCTAATGGACAGAAGCCCAACTAAATACATTGTTTTTATCGTTTGTTAGTATGGCTTATTGATTTCAATTCTATACATGATTTGGCATTAACTTTTCCAAGGTTAATGATCTTATTGTGCTTTGCTTTTTAGGCGGCACAAGTCCTTGCAAAGCATCCTTTGTTAGCAAGGGATCCCAGACATCTCCAATTTGAAGCTGATATAAATCGTCTGTTTCTCTTTACCAGGTTGGTCACATATGCCCTAAAAGATTGTGTATTGGATGGAGTTTCCCTCTTTATCATCCTCAGAACAGTTGAGAAGCATTTGCATATGTAATACAATTTCCAATAGTAGCAAGCAAGATATTCAAATGCTCTTTTATTCATTCATCCAAGTATTCTTGTGACGGTTGGTTTCCATTAGTTTCTGTTTCAACTCATCCATCAACGTCCGTTTTGTTGGAATTTTACTAAGGTTGTTGACAAAATATAATCATCATTTGTATTTACTTACCATGATTTTGTAAATGGGACTAGAATACCTCTGTGTGTTTTTCTCTCTTTTATGGATTTTCATCTTCTCTCTTGTAATGATTATCACATTAGCTTTAGACTTGTCATAATTTTCATTGAAATGTTATGTACCAGCTATTATCGACTTGGAAGGAATGCTGATGAAAAGGACATTAACGAGATAATTGATATAGGGAGCAAAGCTTCTATAGCAGATCAGCAGAAGCAGATTGAAGAAAATGTGCATTTCCAAGTTAAAAGTTTATGTGATGCAATGGATCATTTCCTACAGCCTAATTTCAAGAGTAATGATGCTACTTCTCGATCCCGGGATGCCCCTCGACCAAGTGGGCTGAGCTGGGCTGTTGGTGGGCAAGTGCTACCCTCCAATCAACCTGGTTAGCATATGATCTTGCTATATTATTTGATAATAATTAGTTCAATCATCAGATGTAGGACTTCTCCTTCCATAACAGAGGTATGTTTTGTGAATTGCTTATCAATGATTGTCAATCAACACTTCTGCATTCAAATTTACACCTGGATTTTTAAACCTCAACAGTATATCCTGCATGCCCTTTTGCTAGCATTTCTTTAATTTGGTAGGTTAAGTATCCCCTTAAGCAATTGAAAGGCACTTGGTTAGTCACCCAGCCTCCCCAGGTTATTCCTCTCATCCTCGTATTATGGTATCCTACATTCTGCTTTAAAGGTAGCCCTTGGCCTCTTTATGCGTTTCGAAACTTGCAGTTTGTAAATCGCCATGCACGATGGAGCTTGAACATAATTTCATGCATACACACAAGCTCTTCTGAAAATGCAATTATGTGTACTGATCTAATTTCTTTGCAGTATAGCTGTTCCAGAAACAGTCCCTCTGACACGCTCGGAGTTATCTCAGAGTTTAAAAGGTCATGTTGGCTACACTCTTGACCTGAAACCGTCTCTAATTCAGCACGAGGAAGCAAGCCAAGGGCTGTTCTTATCTGGAGAAGCGGGAGCTGGATCGGTGGTCGGTATCTACCCTGGAATAATATACTCTCCAGCTTATTACCGGCATATCCCTGGATATCCAAGGATTGATGCTTCTAATTCGTATCTGATTACCAGATACGATGGGATCATCATCAATGCACAACCATGGGGATTTGGTGGAGAAAGTCGAGAACAATGGAGTGGATCTTTGCAGCTGAAAGACATTCCAGATCCCCCAGAGAACATCAAAAACAGCTCAGACCGGTTGTGGAGAATGCTAAGCAAACCTTTGCCCCCCACCCGCCGGTCAAATGCCAATGAAATACTCGAATGGCGAAACCCGCTTGCCTTCGCTCATTTTGCCAACCATCCAGGCAAAGGACAATCCCCTAATGTGATGGTATGCCCTTACAATTTTCCAGTTATGGATGATAAAATGAGAGCTTACATCCCCAACATTGTCTTCGGACCGGAAGAAAATGTTAGAATGAAGAGATTTGGCTCTTTCTGGTTCAAATCAGGGAGTTCGGCTGAAGGAGAAGCCGATATCCCCGTGATAAAGACGCTACTGCTTGTAGCGACAAAGGATCTATCTAATGAAGAGTTACTTCTGAACTATAGATTGAGCAACTCGAAGAGGTGTCCAGCATGGTACACTCCGGTGGATGAAGAGGAAGACAAACGGAGATGGAGCTAAGCGAACCAGAATGCATGTTGCTGTTTTTCGGGTTACTACTTCCATTAATTTTATCACTTCGGGGTCGAGAGGTTTTTTCGTATGATTATAACAGCACTAATTTTTCCCTTTCTTACATAAAATCAGAAGATAAGGTTGTAGCAGAGATGGCTGTTTTGAAAGTGAGAGCCCCTTTGATGTTCTCTGGTCATTCATTTTACTTCATGTGTTGATGATTTCGGGTTCACAAATAATGTATTATTGAAACTCAAAAGAATTTCATTGGAATCTAAACTTTATCAAAACAAAGGTTTCTAAAGGATTATGTGTTCCTGAAAAGGTAATTGTGCGTTTTATGGAAGGCAAAGTAGGTGTATCCGTGTATGAAGGGAGAAAAACGTTTTCTTTGGAGGTCATTGGAAGTTAGAATTATATACATCTTAAAGAAAGTAGTAGTTTATGTTAATGACTTTTGTTTAGAGCAACGTGTAATTATATTATCAAGAATTTTATGTGCGTCTCATTAGGTTCACTTTGTATCTATGTGAATAATATGAGTCAAAATAGATTGATCTAACTATTATCATGTAAAATTTGGTTTGTTCTCAACTTGTTGTAGAATCATACTTTGATTTAAAATAAGAAACAAAATTCTTTAAAAACTGTTATATTTTTTGTTTTGAAAATTGTTTCGCTCCAATAGAATCATCGGTGGCCTGTACTCCGCTGCTTTTGAGAAGGTTTTCGGATGTCGGTAAAAAAGGAAGATTACTACCATCTTAATCCAAAATTCCAAGTACTTCCATTGATAAAACCTTGTAGTTTAGCTTCAGATAGCAAGTTCTAAATTCAACATTTAAGGGTTCTCCATCCAATGCAAACAACACGACATTTTATCTATAAACGTGAACCAAAACCTTAGTGTTAGGTCAAAAGATTAAGATGCTTACTGGTTAGCAAATGACCGCAGTAGTAGCAAAATTCCCTTTGCTTGTAGGGCCTCCGGAGAGCTTTCCAAGACTATAAAACGCATGTTCAAAATTCACCAAGTTTACACTATTATTTATAAATTGTATGTCGACTAAATATTTTAATCAGTGTCTACATCTATAATTGAGTATTTTAGTTGGAGATTCATTATTGACTTTGGGTTGGCACCTCTCACTTCGAAAAGTGACGGGAGAAAACAATTGCATTGATGGCTCCCAACAAAATTATAATATTATGAATAATGCACTTCAATAATGGCAACACTTTAATCTACGAATGGTATCTAGAATGTCTGAGAGAAAGTGGAGTTGTTGGGGCTTTTATCATACCAATTAACGAACACAAAACATTTATCCAAAAGAAAATGAACCCAAATTTGTTCTACTTTTTCTTCAATATAATGCATGAGAAACACGTCCTGAAAACAAACAAACAAACAAACAAAAAAACAAATAGAAAATATCACTTAAATTCACGTCATAAACCACATAACACCTCTCAAAGACTCCTAATCTTATTGCAAATGATCAGAAATAAATAAAAAATCCAGCTAAAATAAAAATAAAAATAAAAAAAATGAAATCTTAGAGGAAAGTATTTAATAGTTCTCCCTCGGAGGAAAGACAGACAAGAAACAAAACAGAAAGTAAGAATAGATGAGAGAAGTTGAAACAATGCCGATTTCCACTCTCTTCATCATCTTCTTCTTTTTCTTCTCGCCATCTCACGGAACCTCTTCGTCCTGCTCCGCCAAAGGTATTTCAATTCTCGAAACTCATACCCAACTCGTCGATAATGGATTTATTTCATTTGTAGTTGCTGATGTTGTGCTTCAAATATGTTTGTGTGTGACTTGTTGGGCGTTTCGTGGTTCGGGTGTTATCTAGAGCTTTCTTTGAGTTGGGATAAATGGAACAAGAGTTTGCCCTTTGTTAACTTCAAATCGTTGGTAGCGATTATTTGTGGTTCAGTTATGATCTTAAATTTCATTTGAGTTGGAATAACTGGAACGGAATTTTGCACTTTGTTCTTGCATCTGCGAACCACATGGTGTTTGTTTTTATTTTATTTATTTTTTGGGTAAATTAGATTCAGGTTTCAGGTTTATGTTTGTTAGAGAATAGTCACGCATTGGTTAAAATGAAGACTTTCTCTTAGGTTATAAGTTATAGGATCCCTCCACTCATTACCAATTGATTTTGAATTGGATACTCACACTTCAATATGGTATTAGAGCCAGAAATGTTCAACGGCCGGCTTGACTTATCCACTCTTGTTATCCACGTGTAGACACGGAGAAAAAATAAATCTCAGTCACGTGTGCAGTGGAGCGTTAGAGAATAGTAGCACATTGGTTAGAATGTGGTCTTTCTCCTGGGTTATAAGTTGTAGGATCCCTCCACTCATTACCAATTGGTTTTGAGTTGGATACCCACACTTCAATAATATTTAACCTTTCAACTATTAGTGATTTGGAGATGTACCGAAAACTGGAGTAGGATGCAACTATAGTTGTAGTAGCAGTTGTAAACTAGAATATTGTGTTTGTTATTGATGTTGGGGGAAAGTGAATTCCATAGCCATTCTACAGGGTCTTGCTGGATTTTGTTGTTTAGTTGTCTCTCACCTATTAGTGTTAGTTGTCGAGGTTTTGGTATTTTAGATTCCTGTGTCATCCAAGCCTTTAAAGCAGATCAGGAATGTACAACAAGTAGGATATATAACAAAGCTTGATTTTTAGCAAGGAAGTAGGGAAATGAAGCTTTATATATATGGGAGCCATTACTTTGCATGCAACTCTGAATTGAAAGTTCCCTAACTTTGTAAATCCATACTTGGAATTATATCCGTCCCTTCCGTTTGCTATAAGTTAATGATACGACATCAGAGATTTTCAATCAATTCCAGCATAATTTCCTGTCATTCTTTGAGCCAGAGTTCCCTTAACCATGTGACCTTTTGATACAGATAGTGGTTTATGTTTGTTTTTGCTGAAATTTTTATTATCATGTGGTTCACTTTACTTCTTCTTTGTTTGGATGAGTGGTTTAAGTTATGTGTTCTGTGTGTATAAGTTGCATGCATTTTTCCACTTTGTCAAGAAATGGAATTCGTATTTTCCAAATCTTGGTACAAGGAAAGACTCCCTGAGTATCTGCCCTTCGGTAATTTCCAAAAAACTGTAAGTTAATTTACTTCTTCCTGTTGTAGGTCTACCCCTAGTAAGGAATCTCTCTGAAACACCTCAGAGTAGCTATGGAATAGGAGGGCTATCTCATATCACTGTTGCAGGTTCGCTTGCTCATGGAATGAAAGAGGTATTATTATTAGATAAATTAGAAGAATAAATTATAATATTTCATTCGAAAGCTTTTATTACATGAATTCATTACGTTTAATTCTTTTTGGATGCATTGAAATTCCAATACTTCCTACAGTAGTTTACTCATTTACCACATTTGTGATATACCAGTGGTTAGCATAGGACACTGGATCAGATAAGAAATGCCGAAAGTTGGTGAAAGAAATTTATTTCAAGTGGTTAACCTATGATTTCTTTATTGATGCATCTAAGAATTATAATTTGGAAGCATAATCGCATAATCCCCAGGCTTTATAATGTAACCAAGGAATTGACATGATTAGCAAAATCACATGAAATTTAAGAATATATAAAAAAATAGAAAATATACTATTTGGTTGATATCAATTGTCTTCAGGAAGACAATTGTAAAAAATACCTTCTTTTCTTTTTTTATTTACTATCTGCTATTCCAGTTAACTTTATAATAAACTTTAGTCGCCAGATCATTCATATGTTCTTGAGTTACCATGTGTTATTGCAATCCTATCTAAAAATCATTGACAGACATTGCAGTATTTGACTCATCTGATCAAATTTTCATGTCAGGTGGAGGTTTGGCTGGAAACAGTTGCTCCTGGATCAGGGACACCGATACATAGGCATTCATGTGAGGAAGTATTTGTCATTCTCAAAGGATCGGGCACACTATTGCTGGCTACTAGCTCAAATAAGTACCCTGGGGAACCACAAAAGTTCTCTTTCTCAGCTAACAGCACGTTCTCTATTCCTATGAATGATCCGCATCAGGTTACTTTGGTTCATATTTCCATGACACATTCTTATTTTGAATAATCACTTGCTTATTTTGTTTCTCACGGTATGTCCATCTGATTACCAACTTCCAATTTAACATATTGAGATGCAAGTAGGAGATATGACTTAATCTACACTTCCGTACATCGATTATACGGTTTCGAATCACATCCTCATTCTGTACTGGTTGTTCGAAATCTTCTAGTCGCTTTACTCGCGTCCATGGACCACAATGCAGTGTATTATCGATTGATGTGTGTTTTTCTTATGGTTTGGACTCTTTCAAACATGCTTTCTTGGGTTCATCAAAACATGTTTTCTTCAGAATTCATATTTATGGAACAAATGGAATAACCACCATCGTCAATCTTGCTAAGTTAGTGGTTGCTAGAGTTGTGCATCTTTACATGTGCTGCACTCTTGCACCAACATTCTTGATTTTATTGCCGGCAGAAAGGTCACTCTTTATTTTATTGTTGGTTGTCTTTCCTCTAGAATTTCTGAAATGGTTCATCTAACCCGTGCAGATCTTGAACACTGATGAGAAGGAAGACTTGCAGTTCTTGGTCACAATATCTCGCCCACCAGTGAAAGTGTTAGTGTGATATTGTCTATAATTATACTTTCTGGGATGTTTCAGTGGTTTATGATTACCCTACTAATAATGACCAAGTGTATTAGCTAGATGTCACTGTTGATTTTTTTAATACGTTTCTTCCTCCTTCGGTAAAGCCTAAATTATATGCTCTCTTACTTGCTTTTTTTCGTGTAGGTTTATATATGATGACTGGAACATGCCTCACACAGCTGCCAAATTGGTATTCCCATTTCTCTGGGATCAAGAATGCTTTGATGCACCCAAGGATGAACTATGAAGGCTGTAACATCCACCTCTCTTCTCACTTACTTCAACTCAGTTTCAGTTCATGATATAGTTTTGACTTTGGGGCTTGTTTGTGCTATTCCCGAAAGGAGCAACTTAGGCTGTTTGTTATGTTATAAGAAAAGGCAGTGCAGCATTTTGCTTTCACTGTAATCAGTTAATCATGCACTTTTGCTAGAATTTTTGGATCATGTATTTTGTTGCCTTTCCTATTATATATATAATATTCTTACCTGAGATTTGAATCATAACCATTCACTACATAAGAACGAATGCCACTGTCGGCACTTTCGAACATGTTTATCACCACTTTGGTCCTTGAAGTCACCATGAGGTAAGTCGAGTACTTAGACTTTATTCCTATCCTGACATGTCAAAATTAACCACTTATTGATGAATGCCAGAGCGACTTTTTTTATTAATAGATGTGTGTCGTGCAAATGCCTGAAGTAGGCTTACCATCAACTTCTGGCGCCGCATATTGTTGGGCGAATATCTTTTTTAATGTAGAATAATTGAAGCAAAATTCATGAAAACAGACTGCCAAAATTGGGATATATCTTCATTATAGATACAGCAAAACCACAAGAGTTGTGGTGTTGGTTAACAATTGGGCTTCTGAACTTAATCATCACAGGGTCGCTGCATCGGTCATCGGCTCATCGACAGCTGATCCTAGCTCACCAATAAACCTAATAGTATTCGATGTGGTAGAGAGATGGTATACTAAACCAATAAACCTTAATTAGTATACTAAACCAATCGAACCTATAGATGCAAATGATTACCAATTATCCGAGTATTCGATTTGAAAATTTCTGTATAGTTGGTATTTAGTAATTTTCATGTTACCAATTTAATTTCGGATACAAATTTGGTTTTAAAAAATATATCAATTAGAAATTGGATACGAATTCGAATATAAGTTATTTAAAATTCGAATTATCCGAATTATTCGGATACATTGTCAAATACATAAATTAGTATTCAAAAATTTGGATTCAAAAATTTAGTATTTGAAAATTTTAATTCGAAAATTAATTACAATATACATATCTATTTAATTTCGGATAATATCCGAATACCAATTAGTATTCAAAAAATTTGAAGTTTCATATTCAAATTCGGATAGTTTTACTAAATTCGGATTAGAATTTGGTAATGGAATATGAAATTCGAATTCGAATTTACTAGGTATCCGAGTCAAATTATCCGAATTACACCCCTGATCGTGTTGTTGATTAACAATTGGGCTTCTGAACTTAATCATCACAGGGTCGCTGCATTGGTCATCGCCAGCTGATCCTAGCTCACCAACAAACCTAACGATTAAGGTCATCATACACGAATGTAAGGTTTAAAAATGACCCACTTCATCGGGACAGCAAAATGCTTTTCAGAAAAACGAAACAGCAAAATAAATTAGAAGCTGGCGAAACATTAGCAGAGCTGCAACTAATCCCGTTGAGGTTTATGTGGTACAAGAAAAAATGCACATAAAACTGGCAGGTCATATCTCCACGTAAACTGTCGGTTTACTTCACAATAAAAATTGCAGAGAAAACGGAATAAAATGAAATGTGGGAGTGATTTCAAATCATCATAAAAAAACTTGAATGAATTTCTATTGCTGAAAACGTTTGAAAAAGAAACTAATTTCAGTATTGGGACCATATCTACACGATGTTGCATGTTTTAGAAGTCAATCAGAAGTTTGAATTTCCCCATCACAGAATTTCCAAGAGCCATCAAGCTGTCTTCTCAAGAGATAGCTCATTTTATATGTACTGTAATAAGCAAACAAAAAACCCAGTAAGTATGTTAATATATTAACACACCTACATTAAAGCAGTATCAAGAAATAACTACCTGTAATAATTTTGGCTTTTTGGCTGACTCAGAGACCCATCAACAAGTTCTGCAGCTTCCTCCAGAACAGCCTCAATTTCTGCCTTCTCCTCACCAACTCCATCAGATAAAATATCAGCCCGCAAAACACATGTTTTCAACAGAACAAATCTCCAAAAACTTGATCTAACTTTTGCAGTATCTGCCAGATTTTGCCACTGCAATTCAAAAAATGAAATTAAAAAAACTTATGTGAAATTAGCAACTGTCATGTTATTATATCACCAATATTGTTTATAAAAAAAGGGATAACTCTTGTAACAAAAGGTTGAAGAAAGCAAACCCGTGAATACACATCAACTAAATAGATTATAAAGAAAATGGAAATAAGGTGTTGGCGCTTTTAAACTACAAGATGATACCTTAGCAAGCATACGGTCTGCAAGAACCTCAGAGAGAATAGCAACTTCGTGACTGGGTCCTAGTGCCTCTGCCTTGATCGCTTGCCAACTCTTTACAAGAGCCTCAGCTTCACT
This sequence comes from Triglochin maritima, assembly GCA_963682175.1. Taxonomy (NCBI): domain Eukaryota; kingdom Viridiplantae; phylum Streptophyta; class Magnoliopsida; order Alismatales; family Juncaginaceae; genus Triglochin; species Triglochin maritima. The sequence continues at coordinate 7,585,701 of OY821791.1, read as the reverse complement.
TAGAGGCATATGTTTCTTATACAAATTGCTTGTGCCTGTGCAAGTAGAGCACTCATCACCAGGCCATGTATTTTGCAGTATCCTTGTTCTGGATGGATTCAATTGCTTCCCAAACAATGAAAACATTTCTGCAAGCCTTCCAACGACTTTTTTCTTATAAATAAGTGCAGGACCTCCTCGTCCTTGACATTCAGAACTCATTATCCATGCACCTGTACTGGGTTTCACATTTGCGCAACTAGACTTGAAATTGTATGTGATACTCATGGTTTGACGATATAAAAGCAGAAGTGATGTGAAAGCAACACAACCAACAACAGCGACGTATGCAATTTTTTTCATGAAATTGTTGGAGACCCACCAGGTATCCCAGAATTTTTTCGGGTACACTCCAAGTTCCCTCTTTAGCTGAATAGGTGCAGCATTTGTACCACCACTATCCTTACCAACTGCTATTTGGTTCTGCAAATTAGCTGGAGCTAGCTGTTTTACAGCCTCACCAAGATGGTCCGAGCTAAAGCGCAAGGTTTCAATGGGTGCCAGATTTTCACTTGAAAGGTTGAAAGATGAAGGTCTCAGGCTTATTCTAGAATTTAGCGTCTTGGACTCCATTTGGTTGCTCTTCCTTTGTCCTCTAAAAAAATTTGCCTATAGGGAAACATTAGTTCTTTTGTTTGTGAACTGTTGACTAATTAAATAGAGGGACTCACCAAAGATGGAGAACAACCTCGAGTATCTACAAATAAATCAAGAACTGCATCCTTCAGAAATGTTTCCTGCCAATTTCAGCATTCCATTTGACACGACAATTGACCTTTCCATTAGTTGCATTATACATGGGATAAATAAAAGTTTCAGAAAAAAAAATCGAAAAGTGCAGAGAGGCAACAGAAACCAAAAAAGCATTCTACCCATAATGTTCTTGATGATCATAAACTGAATTATAATATTCTAAAGTCTATTGAAAGAAATATACACACACTTATCTATTTATTAATTTTGATCCTTAACATTCAGGCATTTAGGTGAAGCTCTGTTCTTGATGACTTGTTTCATTCGTTTTATTTGCTACAGAAACAGAACCACAAGTTTGACAAAACAAAAGATAGATTTACTGGAATCGGAAATCTTGATCAGTACACTTTCTCAAGGCAACCACGTACCAACCACCTTACTACATTAGAATTTATCAAGCTTTGAACAATATGTCAACATTCTATTTAAAATCTTTTAGATGCTGAATCGACCTTTTTTTATCGGGATGCTGAGTCAACATAAAGGGAAGATTTTTGTATTGAGTACTAACAAAAATGGGAAGGTGATTTTCTGCCTGAACAAAGAAAATATAAGGACTTCCACACACACAACATTTTTGTTTACTTCATAAACCATATGAAGGGTCTTCTTTGCATGCTTACCGGGGACATGTTCACGTTGGTGCTTCCTTTAACGTCTTTGTTCACAGATTTTGAATTCTCAACTGGATATCCATTTGTTTCTAACTGGTGAAGTTTTTCATTTGTAATCGTCTTGGCGTCCTGCATCCAGAAAAAGTTAGGTACATACATACCACGAAGACACCGAAAAAGACTAGAACAAATATTACCTGGACAAGCAATGAACAAATGCCATCCTCAAATTTCAAATCTATGCCTTCAGAAGCTGCTAAACATTCACAAATAGTTTTTGCTTTCTTTATCTGCATGGACCCAAAAAGAAGAGTTCATAGCATGCACAGCAGAAATGATTGATTTGCGATTTCCACAAACATACCAGGTCTATCTGCCTTCTTGAAAACCCAAGAGCAATATGGGCGATCATAGCCAAATAAAAACAACCAAATTCTATTACTGTCCTTTGACTCTGAGACTCAACAGATTTCTTATTCTTGCGGGTGATTGCTAAGTCATCCCAAGGAAGAAGTTCAACGATTTCATTGGCCGATAATTTTTTCAATGCCTGACTTAAGTATGCAGGCCAATCTTGAACTCGACATGAAGCTTCAACATCAAGGCCTTGTCTAAGCAATTCTCTCAAGGCAGCAACAGCACCAGATCTCCTATCAACGTTATCAGGACTGCAAGGCATGCACAGTATTTCCAGCGTGCAAGTAGGAGCAAGCTCCTCCAATGACTCTTCAATCTGGGAAAACATATCAAACAAATACAACATACTTTACACAGATTTAGAGCCTTATATTATATAAAAGATAATGGAGGAAAATATACCTGCAAAAGTAGAGGCATGTTTTCAAAGGAACTATTGCTTCTGAGTATATATTGAGCACGTGCAAGAGCTTCAAAACCTTGAGACACTTTGTTTTTCTCAAAACTAGTTTTTGCAATTGAGCACTTCAAAACATATGCAACAGCAAATCATGTTCATTAGAAGACATACGTAAAGAACATTTTTTAATCTGAACAGGTGCTTGCTTACTTCAGCTAGTGCCATTGAGAGGAGCAAATCATGAGCATGAGGTTTAGCATCTTGCTGCCGGATGGCCATCCATCCAACTTCCAGGACCATTTTCTCTTCTCCAACCTTTCATAACCAAATAAAGTTTGTGTAATCTGGGAAATCATGAACTAAATAGCTAGCTCAAGAATTTTTTATTCTATGGCATTCAAATATTCAAATATAAACACATCATACTGCATTTACCATCCAAAAAGGTTGGACCAAGGGTTGGCAAGTAACAAGTAACGGCTCTATCACCAAGTCTAAGAGGGTTACTACCCAAGAGTACAACTCTGAGTTAATTTTTAGCATGACCTTTTGTTTTCATCTAGGTTACCAAAAAAAGTGTGCTAATATTATTTGATGCAAGTGATCCTACAATTCCTACCTCTTGCAAAAGACAAAGAGCACCAGGAAGTGAAGCCCAAGAAATGCAAAGAGGGGATTTTGGTGGAATCTTTTCCTTTATGTTGCCAGCATATTCTGGTTCGAACAGAAGCTTGTCCCTTACGTCCATTAAAAGGCTCTGATGAAATATAACACCAATATATGTCAGATGTCGTGATGGAAGGAAAGCACCAACATGTAGGAAATGACAACATGGAAACCTGACGAGATAAAATAGCATCCCTTGTGTAACCATCTTCAACCTCTGCTGCCTTCAACTCCATCACGGACTTTACTATCTCATCTTTTTCCGCTTGTTCAGGAATACCAATGAGCTGTATATGTACATCAAATGACACTACCAAAATTAATTTCACTTCTAAAAACATTTCTAACAGTAAATTTTATTGATAAATTCTCAAGAGTCAACTCATCCAAACACCACAGAAAGTCGCATTCACCACATTTAACAGAACCAACCAACACATCCAACAACACACTAAATGACTTAAGTAAAAAAAATGTAAAATCTAAATTTAGAAAAGAAAAACAAGAGGTAACAACAACTATCAGTCTATCACCACCTGATAACAAGTAACGGGAATTTCCAACCCCGCTCGCCCCTCCGCCGTGACCTCCAGATCCTCCCGTCCCAACCTCCCCCTCCCGGAGCTCAACCCCACGGCCCAAACCGCCCCCTTCCACACCCTCCGATCCCCTCCACCTCCCACGAATCCGACCCTCCCGATCCCCGCCTTCCCGACCAGAGCCCATCCCCGCGCCCCCAGCGGAGGCAATCCGAGGGCCAGATGCGACAATGCCATGTCCGCCCCCAATCGCTACCGCATTGTAAGCCCAGCGCCTGCCCACCCGGAGATCGGAGTCGGGACGAGGTTTCTAGGGTTAGGGTTTGGATGGGAAAGGACGGGGAAGTGTGAGGGGAAGAAAGCGGAGAAGATGGTTAGAGAGAGATTGGAGTTGGAGAGGAGCGTCAGCTTAGAAATGGCGTTTGGAGTTTAGTTGGAGGACTCCAGCTTAGAAACCGTATAAAAACGGTTTCATTTTCTAGAGGTTATTCGAGTTTGAAGGAAGATAAAATAAATTCGACTTAAAAGTCAGGAGACTTGACCATTGGAACGTAGTGATACGTTTGTAGGAAAATAAACTATAACGGATTAAGTGAGGAAACTTACTTTTAGAATGTTTTAAATGATACTTTTGTAGGAAAATGAACTATATGGATTAAGTGTGGAAACTTACTTTCAGATTGTTTTTAACTGATATGTGTTATAGGAAAATGAAGTATAATAATTTAAGGGAGTTTGACTTTTAGAATGTTTTAAGTGATACGTTTGCAGGAAAACGAACTAATATGATCGTGTTAATTGTGTTTTGACCTAAATCTATAATCGACTCGTTTATTAATCGTATTACAACCTTATACTTATGTATTAATTGCTTAAAAAATTTCAATCCACATGCTAGTAACTTCGTCTCGCGTAATCATATAAAAGTAACAACCCTATTACATTCCTACGGTATCTCGATAAATCTCATTTAACATATCAGTTTTTTTTTTGAAATCTTAGCATATCAAATTTGAAATTCCACGATCACCAAATATTAAGTGCAATTATTATTTTTGCAAATTTTGAAAATACTAAATGCAAATTTGGAAAAGTTTACACCTAAAAAGCTCAAACCAATCTGGATTCACACTCGAACCCAAACCCAATCGGTCAAACTCAACCATAGACTTCCGAGTTGTGACTCCAACAGTCCGACCCCATTTATGTTCTCTTTCGATGAGCATCTGGAAGTACCCGCCGACGGCGAAAGAGCTGGCGGTGACAATGTTCACCGTCGGTGCCCACCTCTCCTACGCCAACGCGTTGCCGCAGAGGTCAAGGATCAAGGCTCGGAACGACCTCCTCCGGGAGCACCTGCAGCGGAAGTACATGTACGAGAACGGGAAGTACATCCACGCCCCCAAATCGAAGAGCTAGAGGCAATCAACGAAGAGAAGTAGGTCAGTTTCGGGTTTACTTGTTGGAAGTTTGGTTTTCATTAGCGTTTTCGAGTTGGACGAATTTGTATGGTTGTAATTTGAAGTATTTGTTTTAAACGTTTTTTGTTTTTTAAAATGGAAATGTGAGATGGAATGCTAAAAAAAATCGGAAGAGCAACGAAACGGAAAATTTTGTTATCAGAAATCAACAACGAAACACAATTCGTAGAATTTTTGTTGCAAACAGAAATATGCGAACATCGTGTAATACACGTGCGAAGATAACTCTTAAATCCACAACTACATGTTATACTGCATTAGGAAACTGAAATTGTTTGTATTGAAAATTAAGATAAGAAGATGTAAATTCAATAAACTTTGACAAAATTTGCATAGGTCGAATGTGTGGGTTGTTAACCAAATATACCAACTCACATGCACTCGTTTTTCCCCTTAGAGCCTTAGAGCACCAGCGCCCAGGTAGTTCCCGGGCGCCCAGGTTTCTCTCTCAGCCACGTCAGCTTCTCTCTCCGTCATGTCAGTTCAAACCAACCCCCCTAAATTTTTCTTAACCACACCCAGAAACAACTCAAGCGCCCTACATTATCTCCCCTACACGTCATTTCGGGATCAATTTTAGGCAAAACACGAAAAATTATCAAAAATTTCTATAAAATATAAACAAATAAAAAACTTATTTTCATAAAAAAATATTTGAAAAAACGATTTTAAATGATTTTAAAAATATTTTCTAAACACAAAAACAGAAAAAAAAAGAAAAAAAAAGATGACCAATGGTGGGGGGACACGTGCCCCCCACCAAGCACATTCTCCAGGCGCCTCACGGCACCTGGGGCGGAATTTCGGGCGGATGGGCGCCCGAAATTCCATCCGGTTGGTTGGTTTGCATTTTTTTATTAATAAAAAGTCTGAGGTGTCGGGTGGATTTAAGGGCGCCTGGGTTTTATAGTATGGTTAAGGATGCTCTTATTGTCGCCTATTAACTTTCTTGAATCCAAGACAGAGTGGATCGTGGAATTCCCAACATAACATATACTCCATGTATGATGAATCCAATTGGAATTAGAATAAACCACGTCTAGGATGTTTTTTACGTGTGAACGTCATTCATCTTTTTTTATCAGAATTATGTATCATTCATCTATTGGGGCTAACAGATTGACTCTCGATTAAATGATTAAAAAATCCGTAAGTAGATAGACAACTGAAAAACCTGTGGGTAATTTAGTCTACGAATTTAGTCATCCACAAGGATTGCTTTTCGTTGAAGGGAAACAAGAGCAATATGTTGCTCATTAATATTGGGAACTACTATTCGTCGCCGGAAAACTACTTAAATCGCCCCAAAAGTTACATTTTTGCCCTTAACAAATCAATTAATACATATTTCGTCCCGTGTCTTTAAACAAGGTATTTGACTCAGTTTTACTCACATTCCTAGTACCAACACCACGAAAATGTCTGGCGAAACACCTGGATCAGGCTACGTAACGGAGGCGGATTTTTTTTTCCGACTCGGGCGTCTAGATACGACGCCTACACCGTGGTGGAGGCGTCTTAGCGAGGCGCCTCCACGAACGTCATAGGTGGAGGCGTGTTAGCCAGACGCACGTATTTTTTAATAATAAAAAATTAAAAATAAAATATAAATAAATTCTTAAAATTATACGGTGTGTTATCTCAAATTATTTGAGGTGCTGTTGCAAGTTTTTCGGTGGTAACGTGATCAAATTACAATGAGTTTTTTTGCAAGTGATTAATATTCAAAAAAATTAAGATCCAAAATCCCCAGTGGTAAATACCACATCGACAGGTCGTTTGGATTTTAAAATTGTTGGATCTGGATTTTTTTTAATGTTGATCACTTGCGAAAACTCATTGTAAGGTGAGATGTCGGACGATCGACCGTTTGCTTCTCGGTCTACCGAACATGTTCCATGCGGATCACCGAGTTTTCATCGGTCCACCGTGATCGTAAAGACAGTAAGTTTTTGATATTCCTACAATCATTGGGTCGGTTTACCGATCTCTACCCGGTTATCCGAATATTTATTTTCAGTAGCTTCGACATTTCTCTGGAAATCTCTATTCGGTGTACCGAAGGGGTATCAGTCATCCGAATATAGTAATTATTAACTTATTAATTAATTAATTTAGCAATTATCTAAATTTATAATCAATTATCTTTTTAATAAAAAATTGCGGGCGTCTTAGCCAGACGCCCGTACCATGGGAGGGGCGTCTGGGTAAAACGCCCCCCCTAGGGGTAGGCGTCTTACCCAGACGCCACTCTCCTACGTTGGGCGGCTCCGTCAGACGCCCGCAATTTTTTATTATTTATTATTATTTTTTTATTAAAAAGATGTTGGATATTTTACCAGATTCGAGTACACCGGGGCGTCCGTTGGCTCATTACTGACCTCCAAAACATTACTTTTTATGATTATAAGAGGAAGATGAAGAGAGATGTGTGATAGAAGGGTAAAATGTCGCATTATAGCAGTAGAAATGAGAGAAGGGCAAAATGGTAATCTGTTGGAGCGATTTAAGTAGTTTTAGGGCGACGAATAACAATTCAGTTAATATTTGTTACATAACTTATGTCTAACATCAACATTACCTCAAAAGAGGGTCCCGCATTATGCAAGGGGGTTGAGATGTGCGCAACCATACCCCTGTCACGTGACAACGAGGTTGTTTTCGATTAACTCGTGATTTGATGCCTAGACAACTTTCTACAAATTCACAATAAATAAGAATCACAGACAACTTATATGAATCACGTTGATTATTTAACACACACTCAATGTTTTTTCCCATTTTTTTGTTGTATCCCTAATACACTTCTAAACCTATATTTACATGAAAGTTTGGATCAAAACGGAAGTCGGATATGGTTGCAATTTGGGTCGAATTGACACTCAATTTTGGGGCAAATTGTAATTAACCCTAAAAAAATCAATTGTAATTGCTTGCTTCTTGCTGAATTAGGTATTAAGGCTTGCTCTGTATCTTTGAAGTCTTGTTTTTTTTTTTTTTGCAACAAAAGCTGAGATTAGATTCAACAAAATTCAACCATCTTCGGTCAGCTTCACCATGTTCTGAATACTGAAGATATTCCATGAGAGATGCACGAAAATTAGATTCAAATTTTGTAGCTACAAAACATTAGAACATTATGAACTACGCGAATAACTCTCTAATACCAAAAATCATCCATGGTGTGTTTGGTCGGCTACAAAATATTATTATTATAGGAGAAACAATGGCAATATTTAGTCCCTATACTGCAAGTAGCAACACTATAGATGTTTGGAACAACTATGTGCAGACCTCAAGAGAACATCAAACATGAAGCAGCTGCCAGTCGGAACTGATGAAGAGAGCATAAATTGCTTATAATGATGGTTGCAGTGGCAAAATCATAGTCCAACCTCAGACTAAATCAGTTTGCATCACAGTACAGAAATTTCTCAACAGTTGAAATAGTAGGTCCATGCCAAATTGCCAAGTGTTTTGACAAAATTAACGACCAACATTGTTCAAATTGTGAGGTGGAGAGTAGAGTCATTGTCAATTATATAGCTCTCCAATGTCTTCCTGTCCTCCAGCTGCTTACCAGCAAAGAGTAGACGCAGCTGTTTCGCAGGAATTCCTTCCTTATCTTCAATTTTGGCCTTCACTTTACCGATAGTATCTGAGCTCATCATATCCAGAGTGATCGTCTTTCCAGTAAGTGTCTTAACAGATAACTGCATCTTATCAGCAGCAGTGCTGATAGAATCTTCTTTCCATGAAATAAGAGAACCAGGGGAAACTTTCCAGTGAATCTGGTTTACAGTTCCATGATTGACACAAACCTTACCATGACTAATAAGTTGTCTTGCTTGAGGAAGAGTGCGGCAGAAATGGATGCGAACCAAAAGAACATCCAATCTTGTCTCTAGGTGAAGCAGAAACGGAATATACGAAGAGTACCCTCTGGCCTTTCGCATCTCGGCCATGCGTAGATTGCCATAAAAGAGAGAAAGCCTTCTCGTTGTCTGCAACCTAATAAAGTCAGGCTGGTTTTCTCGGCGAGAGACCTCTCTTTCTGCTGCACGCCTTTTGCCCCTCAGAGAACCGAGAATACGAGATAACTCCTTATGCCAAGCATTTCCCAAAAGAAGACGACAAGCTTTAAACCCAACTTCAGGCATGAGGACCCTGCTTTATATTAACCTCTTCCGAAAAGTGATGGCCTCTGCAGACTGTGATGATGTAACGTCCCGAAACAGCGGAATAAATTTTTCAAATTTAAAACACAAACATACGACCGTCAACGGTCAACAAGGGCACGCTACTGGAAAAGTCAACAGAATATATATATATAATATCTCCACGTGGAAGTCATAATACAGAGTGTCAAAAGAGCGATTACATGTCTAATACATAACTACTGTAATCACTACCTCTACAAAAAAAAGCTGAGAAGACAGGACCCGATCCCGGAGGCACTCCCCTCGGTCACCACCAACCTAAGACTGCCTGCTCCCTGAAAATGAAACATAAAATCTGCCTGAGTTCCCGAAAGGAACCCCGTATGCCAACATCTCCTACATATACAGAAATACAGATGAAAATGCCAAGAATGCTCATGCAATGCAATCCGCCTCGGGCCCAATGAATGCCCCAACCGCTGCGGACCATCTCCCAGCCGTGCTAGGGGCATGGGAAACATCCCCCACCCTGCCAATCCAGGCCCACACGAGGGGGGTCGCCGCACTCATCTCCCAGCCGCACACAGGGGCAAAAGGGAGGCATCCCCCTGCCAATCCAGGCCCACACGAGGAGGTCTCGGCTTTCCTCCACAGGGAAAGTGCATCCCCTTCCCCCACCAGGGAAGAAGGCATCTACCACCCACACAGGCATGGCAGGCATCCCTCTGCCGCACCGGCATCCACGAGGGGTCCAACAGAAAATACGCTCTCGTCGTAGGTGAAATCCGTAGCTCCGAGGTCCGGTAATCGACCGTGGGCTCGGCAGCCGGTAGTCGCCTCTGCTCGACGTCACGTATGTGGATAAATCCACCAAGGAAAGATAATTCGACCCACCAGTCGAACAAGGTCAAATCTAGCGGTCGACCGTTTGGAAGGTCTACGCTATACGTTTTATATACATATATATCATGTCGGTCGAACCAGGGTCCGTTCAACCGATAAGGAAAACTGCATGAATCCTGCCCACTGCATTCGGTCGACCGAAACTCTTCCGGTCGACCGGATCAACAGGCACTTCACTACAGGAAATCTGCACGCGGTCGGTCGACCGGATTCAGAGCGGTCGACCGTTTAGATGGTCAACGCTCTTGATCGACTTTGCGCAGTTCGGTCGACCGAGACACACACTCGGTCGGCCGAAGGTCTGTCTACCCTATCTACTGGGATCGGTCGACCGAACAACCACCGGTCGACCGGACTAATATAACCCTTATAAAATATTCCCGCTAAAATTTGGCATAAACGGTCGACCGTCACACAGACGTCGTTCGACCGTTTTCGGGCAGTAAGCAAATATATACTAAACTCGATCGACCGAGACCACAACCGGTCGACCGAAACATGCATTTTCCCTCTGGACAGGCATCAACTAGACGATGTTCGGTCGACCGAACACTCAATCGGTCGACCGAACAGAGCGTCTTCAACCTCTGTCCAGTCGGGTTTCTCGCCGGGAAACGGCACCAACGCCGCCCCCTACACTCCCACACCTCTTGGGGAGTTACTATGAAGACTTGGCATACCTTTCACCGCGAAGAAGACGATGAAGACCCGCCGGAGCCTCGCTCGCGCACCGCCGTCTCCGAAGACCTCCTCACGCTCCTTCCTCGTGCTCGCCTCCACCACGCCGCCGGAGCTCCTCTCCTTCCTCCTCTGGTCGCCGGAAGCAAGGGAAGAATGGGTAAGTTTGGGGTGGAAAATGAAATGGCAAACCAAAGAGTGAAAAGGGTGAGGTTTTTGGTTTTAAATAGGCAAACCCTAACACCTAACCCACACCCTCACCATACCTCCAACCACCACACACAACACTCCACTCCATACCTCCCTCACCCCCACACTCCACCCCATACCTCCCCTCTCTCACTATCACGACTTTACAATCCACCCTCCTTAAAAGGATTTCGCCCCGAAATCAGAAAGGTAACTCACCGAAAAGCTCCGGATACTGCTTCCGAACTTCCTCCTCGATCTCCCAGGTGGCCTCGCGCTCACTGTGATGCTGCCATCTGACCTTAACCATCGGAATGGTCCTCCTCCTGAGCTGATGGTCCATCCGATCGATGATCTCAACTGGCCTCTCCTCAAGTGACAAGTCCTGCCGGATCTCAGGCACTGCAATCTCTATCACATGTGTCGGGTCTGCAACGTACTTCCTCAACATAGAAACATGGAATACGTTGTGAAGGCCAGAGAACTGTGGTGGCAAAGCAACTCTGTAGGCGACCTCCCCGACACGGTCCAAGATCTCAAAAGGTCCGACATACCTCGGACTGAGCTTCCCCTTCTTCCTGAACCTCATCACTCCCCGAGCTGGTGAAATCTTCAGGAAGACGTGATTTCCAACCTCGAAGCTCAAAGTCCGTCTGCGTCGGTCAGCATAACTCTTCTGTCTGCTCTGTGCTGTAGCCAACCTCCTCCTGATCAGGTCAACCTTCTCTGCGTACATCTGCACAAGCTCTGGACCCACTAACTGTCTCTCGCCTACGTCACTCCAGCATACCGGCGATCTGCACGGCCTCCCGTACAACGCCTCATACGGTGCCATCCCAATACTAGCATGGTAGTTGTTGTTGTAGGCGAACTCGATCAGAGGTAGATGCTCATCCCAGTGTCCAGCCCAGTCCAGCGTGCAAGCCCTCAGCATATCCTCCAAGGTCTGGATAGTCCTCTCTGATTGACCGTCTGTCTGCGGGTGAAAAGTTGTACTGAACCTCAGACGTGTCCCCAGTGCCTGATGCAGACTCCCCCAAAATCTGGATGTGAACCTCGGATCTCTGTCAGAGATGATGCTCACCGGTACTCCGTGCAATCTGACGATCTCCTCTACATATAGCTTCGCCAGACTCTCCAAAGGCAAGGTGGTCCTGATGGCCAGAAAGTGCGCCGACTTGGTCAGTCTATCGACTATCACCCAAATCGCGTCATGGAACCGCCTCGTCTTCGGTAGCCCCGTAACGAAATCCATCGTCACGTGCTCCCACTTCCACTCCGGAAGCTCGATACTCTGCATAGGCCCAGCTGGCCTCTGGTGCTCGATCTTCACCTGCTGACAGACCAAACACCGACTCACGAACTCTGCAATGTCCTTCTTCATGCCTCTCCACCAGAAGTTCCGCTGCAGGTCCTTATACATCTTCGTGCTCCCTGGATGGATGGTGTACTTCGCTCTGTGTGCCTCCTCCATGATGTCATCTCTCATCCCATCAACCCTCGGCACCCAGATCCGCCCTCTGAATCTCAGACCTCCATCGACCCCAACACTGAAATTTGACCCCTCTCTGGCAGTCAACTCCAGCAAACTGGCCAACTCATCATCCTCATGCTGCGCCTGTACTACCTGTGAAACGGTCTGTGGCTCTACCCGCAACCCAGCTATCACTGCTCCCTCAGAGTCCCCAGTGAACGGCCTCCACTCTGCCAATGACTCAAGCAGTCTCCACTCCTGAAGGCACATGCCAGCAACTGATAGCTCCACTCTCCTACTCAAGGCGTCTGCAACTGAATTCGCCTTCCCCGGGTGGTAGGAGATGGTGAAATCGTAGTCCTTAATGAACTCCAACCAACGACGATGTCTCATATTCAACTCCTTCTGGGAGAAGAGGTACTTCAGACTCTGGTGATCGGTGAACACCTCAAACTGCTCACCGTACAGGTAGTGTCTCCATGTCTTCAGTGCGTGCACAATGGCTGCCAACTCCAAGTCATGCGTCGGGTAATTCCTCTCATGAGTCTTCAGCTGCCTCGAAGCGTATGCAATCACCCTCCCGTGTTGCATCAACACGCAACCCAAACCAATGCCAGACGCATCACTGTAGACCACAAAACCTCCTGTGCCGCTCGGCAGCGTCAAAACTGGGGCTGTCGTCAATCGTCTCTTCAGCTCCTGGAAGCTGTCCTCGCACTTCTGAGACCAAACAAAAGTGACTCCCTTCTGCGTCAGGGCAGTCAATGGTGCAGCTAACCTCGAGAAGTCTTTGATGAAGCGACGGTAGTAACCCGCCAATCCAACAAAGCTCCTGATCTCCGTCACGCTCGTAGGGGCTCTCCACTCAGTCAATGCCTCTACCTTCGCCGGATCCATCGAAATCCCCTCCGCAGAAACGATGTGACCCAGAAATGCGACTCTGTCCAACCAGAATTCGCACTTTGAAAACTTAGCATACAACCTCTGGTCTCTCAAAATGCTAAGTACAATCCGCAGGTGCTCTCTGTGCTGCTCCACATCGGGTGAGTAAATCAGGATATCATCCACAAAGACCACGACACAACTATCCAAGTACTGCCTGAACGTCCGGTTCATCAGATCCATGAAAGCCGCCGGAGCGTTCGTCAACCCAAAAGGCATCACCAAAAACTCATAGTGCCCATATCTGGTCCTGAATGCTGTCTTCTGGACATCCTCCTCTCGGATCCTCAGCTGATGGTATCCTGAGCGTAGGTCTATCTTAGAGAAGACATTCGCTGACTGCAACTGATCGAACAGGTCCTCAATCCTAGGTAGGGGATACCTATTTTTGATGGTGACCTTGTTCAGCATCCTATAGTCAATGCACATCCGCAAAGACCCGTCCTTCTTCTTCACAAACAGCACTGGCGCGCCCCAAGGTGAGACACTCGGTCTGATGAATCCAGCCTCCATCAGCTCCTGTAGCTGCTTCTTCAACTCTGCCAACTCTGCGGGCGCCATCCTGTACGGGGCTTTCGACTGTGGTGAGGTGTCTGCTGCCAGCTCAATGCAAAACTCCATCTCTCGCGGAGGTGGCAATCCTGGAATATCATCTGGAAACACCTCTGTAAACTCCCGTACCACATCTATCTCGTCCAGCCTCAGTGACTCAGCCTCTGGAACAACCAGCGTCGCCAGAAACGCTCAGCAACCCTGCTGCATCAACTTCTGAGCCCTCAAAGCTGACACCACAATGCGGCCTCCTCTGTTCCTGACTCCTCTAATCATGATATCAGGCAACCCCATCCTCGGAATCAAAACCTTCCTCTCACGGCAAAGGACACGCACGTCATGCAGGGACAGCCAGTCCATCTCAAGAATAACGTCGAAGTCCTCCATCGGTAGCAAGACCAGATCTGCCGGAAAATCTTGGTCTCCCGAAACAACCGTGGCGCCGGGGATGAAGCTCCCCACAGTGCCCACCAGACCCAGGGGTGTGCTGACCTCCAAAGTGGCAGTCAACATCGCAAGGGTACAGCCCAACACTCCCGCAAATCGCTCCGAGATGAACGAGTGTGTCGCGCCACAATCAAAAAGCACTCTAGCCTCTAAACCTGCCACAAGAAGTGTACCTTCCACGACGGTGCTGGCGTCCCTCGCCTCCTCTGCCTGGATAGTGAAGACTCGTCCAGTGCGCTGACCCTGCTGCGGTGCTGCAGGTCTCCTAGCTCCGCCGCCACTGACACTCGGAAGTCCCGGAGGTCTGCTCGGTCCAGCGCCCTTGCTAGGGCAGTTCCTGACGAAGTGGCCCTGCTGACCACAACCATGACAAGTAACCAGCCCAAAGCAGCGCCCAGTGTGCACCCTGCCACAGCTCCTGCACGCCTCTGGCTGCGGCGCCCCTGCTGCCTCGATCCGGGGCCTCTTGCCCGACTTCCCCGAACTCTGCCCTCCTGGCCTCCCTGAGGATCTCCCTACCGACCTCCTATCATCCTGATAATTCTCCCGGTAGTCCCTCTCCATGATAGTGGCGCTCCTCACTGCATCCGCCAAGGTGCGCGGCATGCTCGACAATACTCGGGTCCTCAGATGCTTCCGGAGTCCCCCGACAAACTTCATCGACCTCTGCGCCTGAGTGACGAAAATCTCCGGGCAATAACGCTCAAGGGCGTTAAACTTCCCAATGTACTCCTCCAGTGTCATGCTCCCCTGCTCCAGGGCCAGGAACTCCACCCGCTTCCCGTCTCGCACATGCTCCGGAAAGTACTGCTCGTTGAACTCCTCAACGAACTCCTCCCATGACACATCCTCTCGACCGGTGAACACAACTGCTGAAGTCGACCTCCACCAGTTCGCTGCAGCTCCTCTCAGCACATAGGTGGCCAGGTCCACCTTCTTCTCTGGAGTACAGTCCATAGCCCTGAAGATCGTCTGCATAGTGAGGATCCACTCCTCAGCTGCCTCTGCATCCATCTGCCCAGCAAAAGTCGGAGGGTGCTGCCTCATGAACCGGTCGTGCATCGCACCGGCCCCCGCCTGCGCACTCTGCGCTGCTTGGCGCTCTAACATCCCGCTCAACCGCTCCACGGTGTCGAACAGGACTCTGCGCTCTGCCTCCCGGGCCTCCTCTCTCACAGACTCACTCGAACTGCGAGTCTCAGCCGCAGGCACCACCCGTCTCGGAGGCATCACTCTACAGAACAAAAAGACTCACATCAGAATGATCATGAATGCATGCAATGGACCTCTAGACTCTAATCCTAACTCGATGGTGGTTTCTTTGGAAAATACGCCGGGATCAAGGCTCTAATACCAAGTTGTAACGTCCCGAAACAGCGGAAGAAATTTTTCAAATTTAAAACACAAACATACGACCGTCAACGGTCAACAAGGGCACGCTACTGGAAAAGTCAACAGAATATATATATATATATATATATATAATATCTCCACGTGGAAGTCATAATACAGAGTGTCAAAAGAGCGATTACATGTCTAATACATAACTACTGTAATCACTACCTCTACAAAAAAAAGCTGAGAAGACAGGACCCGATCCCGGAGGCACTCCCCTCGGTCACCACCAACCTAAGACTGCCTGCTCCCTGAAAATGAAACATAAAATCTGCCTGAGTTCCCGAAAGGAACCCCGTATGCCAACATCTCCTACATATACAGAAATACAGATGAAAATGCCAAGAATGCTCATGCAATGCAATCCGCCTCGGGCCCAATGAATGCCCCAACCGCTGCGGACCATCTCCCAGCCGTGCTAGGGGCATGGGAAACATCCCCCACCCTGCCAATCCAGGCCCACACGAGGGGGGTCGCCGCACTCATCTCCCAGCCGCACACAGGGGCAAAAGGGAGGCATCCCCCTGCCAATCCAGGCCCACACGAGGAGGTCTCGGCTTTCCTCCACAGGGAAAGTGCATCCCCTTCCCCCACCAGGGAAGAAGGCATCTACCACCCACACAGGCATGGCAGGCATCCCTCTGCCGCACCGGCATCCACGAGGGGTCCAACAGAAAATACGCTCTCGTCGTAGGTGAAATCCGTAGCTCCGAGGTCCGGTGATCGACCGTGGGCTCGGCAGCCGGTAGTCGCCTCTGCTCGACGTCACGTATGTGGATAAATCCACCAAGGAAAGATAATTCGACCCACCAGTCGAACAAGGTCAAATCTAGCAGTCGACCGTTTGGAAGGTCTACGCTATACGTTTTATATACATATATATCATGTCGGTCGAACCAGGGTCCGTTCAACCGATAAGGAAAACTGCATGAATCCTGCCCACTGCATTCGGTCGACCGAAACTCTTCCGGTCGACCGGATCAACAGGCACTTCACTACAGGAAATCTGCACGCGGTCGGTCGACCGGATTCAGAGCGGTCGACCGTTTAGATGGTCAACGCTCTTGATCGACTTTGCGCAGTTCGGTCGACCGAGACACACACTCGGTCGGCCGAAGGTCTGTCTACCCTATCTACTGGGATCGGTCGACCGAACAACCACCGGTCGACCGGACTAATATAACCCTTATAAAATATTCCCGCTAAAATTTGGCATAAACGGTCGACCGTCACACAGACGTCGTTCGACCGTTTTCGGGCAGTAAGCAAATATATACTAAACTCGATCGACCGAGACCACAACCGGTCGACCGAAACATGCATTTTCCCTCTGGACAGGCATCAACTAGACGATGTTCGGTCGACCGAACACTCAATCGGTCGACCGAACAGAACGTCTTCAACCTCTGTCCAGTCGGGTTTCTCGCCGGGAAACGGCACCAACGCCGCCCCCTACACTCCCACACCTTTTGGGGAGTTACTATGAAGACTTGACATACCTTTCACCGCGAAGAAGACGATGAAGACCCGCCGGAGCCTCGCTCGCGCACCGCCGTCTCCGAAGACCTCCTCACGCTCCTTCCTCGTGCTCGCCTCCACCACGTCGCCGGAGCTCCTCTCCTTCCTCCTCTGGTCGCCGGAAGCAAGGGAAGAATGGGTGAGTTTGGGGTGGAAAATGAAATGGCAAACCAAAGAGTGAAAAGGGTGAGATTTTTGGTTTTAAATAGGCAAATCCTAACACCTAACCCACACCCTCACCATACCTCCACCCACCACACACAACACTCCACTCCATACCTCCCTCACCCCCACACTCCACCCCATACCTCCCCTCTCTCACTATCACGACTTTACAGATGATCCTTACTAAATAGTAAATATTCTCACCTATTCCATTAGGCTCTTATCAAAATAGTCATCCTCCTCACAAATCTCTCCAAAGAAGAGGACGAGACTTAGAAGAAAGAGGTCCGGAATTAAATGTGATCGCCGGAGTGAAGGAGGTCGGCGGCGAGGGTGGAGTTGTGGGGGTTTTCGTTAGGGTTTCTTCCTGAAGTCTTGTTGCCCTCCATCATGAGATGCTTCCTAGGAAGAGAGAAAAAAATGCTACATATGTTGTGGGATGTAATTTTGGGTTCTTACTCCCAGTTCACGTGGATTATAATTAGCTTGTGAAACTCCTTCGCGATTGCTTGTTAAAAATTTCATTCATGATTTTTAAAGAGCACATCTTGCATGTTGAACTATTGAAGTGATTCTACCTGGTTTTCTGGTTTCCTGTTTAGGTTGTGTCATTGTGTAGTGCACCATTCTGAAGACTCAAAATTTCGACCAAGCTAAACAGTTGAATCATGAATTACTTCCAAGTTCTAACACCAGGGTTTGTGACTTACACATCTAGTAAATGAATGAGAAGTTGAAAGCCTAAAAAGTTTCACGTTCTCGAGAAGTACTGATGCAGTTGAGAAGTTTCAGGGGCATAACACTACTTGTGAACAATGGCCAAGCATTTCTCTTGTGTTTACTATTTTCAAATTGAGTCATTATAGGATGTGCCAACTTATATTATAATTTTGATTGGGTATACCATTTTGTTTGAATTTTTGGAAACCAAATTGTGATTCCTTTAATGTTTTTGATCGCTTAGGTGTTGTGGCCTATGGCAACATAGTATTTCACCATGTAATTATTTTGATCGCTTAGGTGTAAGTTATTTTGATGTTATTACTGAATTTGATTTTTGTAGTATATACATATGAAAGTTTAATACTTGAGTGAATAGAAATTACTCCATCATCGTCTATCTTATTTATCACACCTTAACTCCCCCACGTTCTCCACCGTCCCCTTTATCGCACCCCCAGCTCCTCTGCGTTCCTCCACCATCCCATCTCACACAACCTGACCTTAGCTGCCTTTCTCCATCAGAAGTTGTCCAAAAAAGGTTTCCGAGTTTGCATGTATTTCAACGGATTCCGCTCCTGAGACGTACAGATATACAAATCTGAAATCTCTAAGTATGAGTCGAACAATAATAAAACACCGTATAAGTTTCGAAATCACAGTATAAGTTTTCGTAATTTATTAAGTTGATATTGGAACTCCGAATTGACCACCAAACGCAATCTAAACCTTCTTCGTCAAAACTAAAGGTATGCTAATATTTCACTTAATCCACTACAAAACACGAAAAATTCCAACACTTTGACTGACGACACCACAAATATTTTCTAGAAAAAACTTCCACGAATCGCAAAATATAATAAACAGACCAACATCTAGACCTTCCCCTTCGAACCAAACAAAAAACCCCAAAACCCTAACCTTTCTCCCTCCCACTTCCCACCGTCCCCATGGATCCGCAGCCGGAACCCGTGACCTACATCTGCGGAGGTGAGTTCGATTCGTCTCCGCCATCGATTCTTTCCTTTCGTTTGCCTAATTTCGAAAACCGACTTCGCTTTTGCAGATTGCGGGGCGGAGAACACCCTGAAGCCTGGGGACGTCATCCAGTGCCGCGAGTGCGGGTACCGCATCCTCTACAAGAAGCGGACCCGAAGGAGTACGTCGATTTCGCCTTTTATTGTTTCAAATTCGGTTTGGTGGATGATGTGTTGTGAATGTTAGGGTTTGACTTTGTTTCGGGTAAGGTAGTTGAGGAGTTCTGAGAGGCGGTGAGGGTTCGGTGTTTGAAGGATGAGAATTAGGGAGCTGTGCAGGATTGACAACTTAACTGATTAAGTTTTGAGTTGGAACTTAGTCGGACTAGGATTTAGATTCCGGAATTACGACGAATTGTTAATGTTAAATTGCCAGGTGACGTGATCTAGTGCTGTGCGTGTGGGTACCACATCCTTTACAGGAAGCGGACCCAAAGGAGTACGTCGTTTTCACCCTTTTTTGGTTTTCGGTTTTGTTTGTTGGATGAGGTGTTGTGAATCTCAGGGTTTGTTCTAGTAAGGTCTGTAAGAAGTTGAGATTAGGATGGGTGATTGGAGGTTGAGGATTAGGGAACTGTGAATGGAAAGTGCGAGTTAAGTGATAAAGTTGGAACTTACTCAGGGACTAGGATCAAGGTTCCGGAATTACAAAGGATTGTTAATATTAGATTGGCGATCGAAATTGTTGAATGGGTTACGATTTCTGGACCACTTGTTTGGACGGACACGAGAGAAAATGAGTTTCTCTCGGCTGGGAATTCAAACTTGCATATGATGGATGAGGTGTTGTGAGTCTTGGGATTTATTTCTGTTGAGGAAGTCAAGGAGTTATGAGGAGGTGGTGAGGGTTGGGTGTTTCAACGTGAAAAGGGATGTGTGATGGATTCACAGGTTTACTGATTAAGTTGTCAGTTCTAACTTAGGACTGGTATCAAGGTTATGGAATTAATACGATATTATATTGCTACCAATAAAAAAAGTTACTATCAGATTGCTGGTCGAAACTGAAAAAAAAACAAAAGACTAATGGTCTAAATTGTTGAAGGGGCTTCAAATTCCAAACTGCTTGTTTGGGTAGACACGAGAGAATGAGTTTCTCTCGTTTGGATAGCAACATAGGGAGAATGCTAATATAGTTTTGAAGGATCTTAATAATAACGACATTGTAAATAACACCAATATCTCATTTTAAGTTTTTTTTTGTTGCTTTGGTTTGGTTGTGATTTGTTGGACAAGGTATTGTGAATCTTATAATTTCTTGCTGTTAAGGAACTTGAGGATTTACAAGGAGGCAGTTTGGGTCGGGTCTGGGGAGGAAGAGGATAGAGGTTATAGAACTGTGGATGTGAAGTCTGATTTTTATTGGCAAATTAATTGATTAAGTTGTGACTTACTCAGGATGAAGTTCTGAAATCCCAATGTGACTTAACTCTAAATTGGTGTGTTGGGGGTTGCAATAAGGGTCTAACTCACTAGAACCTTATGATGTTGTGATTTGCTCGTTGAAGTGGCGTGAATAATATGATGGTGGTATTTTGTTGCTTTTAAGGAACTTGTGGAGTTACAGGAGGTGGCTAGGGCTAGGGGTTCGGAAAGAAGAGGAGTAGAGAACTGTGAATTTGAAGTCTGAATTGCGATTCACAAAGTAGTTGATTAAGTTATAACTTTTTTAGGAATAATTCTACAAAATTACAGCGATTGTTAGCATTAAGCTGGTTTGTTGGCAGGTTGCAGTAAGGGACCTGCCATGTTTAAGAAGTGAGTTGACTAGTTGAGATGTTAGACTGTTGGGATTTTTTAACAGGTTGTAGATTAAACCTTGCATTTGTTTTAGATTGGATAGGTTGGGACGGGGTCGGGTGTTGAACCTGCTTGAAGTTGTACTAGAGTTTGTTGAAGCAATAAATATCTCCAAACCCTATAAGAAAGTATGACTCATATGATCATTAGAAAGGGTATGCCTTTTTTGCCACCCTGTTAGTATATATGGTATGATCTCGATCCATGATGGTGTACTTCAGGATTTGGTTCATTTGAATAAGCTCAGACATTACTGATCATATATACATATTATGTACAATAGAAGTACACTCTACAGTTTCCAACAGTATTTTTGTTTGTTTCATACTTTATTGGAAGGGGAGCGGACTTGTCATTATCGGGACTTCTCAAAGTTAATTGTTTGCGGGTGGTTTTTGATGGTTAAATTGTAAACTGCTTGACAAAGAGATACAAACCCAAATACCTGCAATTAGTTATGAGTTTTTTGAGTATTTGGAAGTTTCCATTTGTAAAGTATGTGGTGCTTGGCTCCTATACTGTACTTATTGCTTGAAGGTTGGTTTGTTAACTTGAAGATATGATACCATTTCACCATTAAATAGAAAAAAGTATTTGTTTTTTCCATTCTCTAATTAATTATTTTAATATCTGAGCTTGGTGATTTTTTCTGTTTTCAGTTGTTCAGTATGAAGCTCGCTAAATATTAAGGGATCAATTAAAGCAACATGCAAATGGATGGTGATTACCTGGGTTTGTTGTGTGTACGTGCTGGAAGACATGCGATAAGCTTGCTGTACTCACAATGAAGCAGATCTTAAAAAATACATTGCTAGGGCATTGATATTGCATCCGTTGTTTTACATTGTCATATATTTCTGAGGTTGTAGTTTGTCTTAAAAGATTCAGTGTGCACACATATTTATATGGTAATCGTGTTTGTGCTTGAGAATTGTCTGATGAATCTTGATGTTTTTATCTTGATAAATATCTAATTTCAGAAGTTGCATATTATTTACTGTTGTGTTTCATCTGAAACCCCGCTAACTGGCGGTTTATGTTAGAGAAGCGCTGATACTGGGAAAAGATTTTTTGACTTTTTCTTGGAGAACCATACCAATTCCTATTCCTCATAGTTCTCGAAGATGCTCCTTCTAGACATCCAAAAGTAACTAAGAAGTTGCGTACAAAGAAATGTTCCTAGTGCATATATCTGCAAGTTATTCAACTTGTTGAAAGTTGATGGTCTATCACATGATTAGTATGATACTCGTTTTATGTAACTTTTAACATCTTAATATATTCATAGGGCTCACAACCTCCCTTACCAATTTCATAACGATAATCACCTTCTATTTTGTTAAGAATTATATCATGTTATCTCAGTACCTTAAAAGAGACTCCTACCTAGACAATGTAAAGATGAGTCGAGTGTACGCAACACTACTGACGTGTTAAGAATTAACTTTAACAAATTCTTATGAATCTTCTCAAACTTGAAAAACTTCCAAAAATCCCAATACATTTGTGGTTAAACAAGCACTATCCATGGATAAAAAATTTGCCCAAACAAAAAAAAATAACACTACACACCAACACATACATCCGCCCCAGTAGAACGATAAGCCCCGAGCCACATCATAGTCGCCAAAGGCAAGCCAAACTTCAACACCTTTCGAATATCAACATTATCTTCCACCGTCGTCACCTACACGTCTGCGATTGCGGTTGCGGTTGCGGGCGTGGCCGTGCTTACGACGACCCACATTATATTCCCCGAAATCGTTAATCAACAAAAGACAGATGAAGCAAGCGTACATTACATATGCAAGGTACGCGTCGTGACATGAGATGGTTATAGCGCCGGTACGTCGGAGATCAGTGTCGTAATCAAGTACCGAAAAACAAACAATCGGAAGGCTGGCAAAGAGTAAAATGTAGTGTATGTTTGCGAAGAACTCGTGGAGTTCTCCGGCAAGACGACGTATGCGCCGGACTGGTAACAACACAAAAACTAGAGGGAGATCCATTGTTTTGGTTTGTTTGGTTGATGGAATTGAGGTGACGGAATTATATAGGAACCAGTCTGGTGAATTATTCTTCCAAAAGTATTATGTTGCTATAGAATGTGCAAAATAATAGCTCTAACGGTTTGGTTTTATTTTTTTTATTTCTCTAGGTATGATTCTTAGTTGCAATTATTTCGGTCGTCATTTTTTCCGATTATGTATCATATTTTATGTCAATTCCATTGGGTTTTTTTAATTCGTAAATTATAACATCAGGAACACATGATTCCAAATGATTATAAGTTATACTAACATCAAAATAAGATGGTATTTCTCTAGTTTATATGGTCAGATTGAAAATCCCCAACTCATACATCTTCTTTGTTAAATACCTCAAACATTTGATGACACAAACTAGAGGTGTGTATAAGATCCCGAACTGGTCTTGTCGGGACTCAAATCCCTGGCAAATTGGAATAGTACGGTTGAACCGTTCTATTTATTATTATTATTATTATTGTTTAACTTTGTTTTTATTATATAAAAATCCCTATTTTAGGTTAATTTATGGCAATAAACTATTAGTTTCGGCTTTAATATTGATCAAAGCTTAGTTTAGAGATAATTTCCTATTAAAAACGTAACACCAGACACATGGTTTTGGGCAAGAATTTGAGTGAAAATGTCTGGCAGCGTCTGAGGGTGAACTTGAAAATTCCCCGACGCTGAGAAGTTACTAGGAGTTTGCTTCTGGATTTGTGAATAAAATCTTGACGCACAACTCAAACGTTGACGCATATCAAAACTGTTTGAATGTCTTTTTTCACGTTTAGGGGAAAATTGCAAATACCCCAGATGCAGTCAATGTACCAAACGGACCCTAAGACACACTCACTACTCAACAGTAACAAAAACGGAAAAGCCGAAAAAGACCGGACTAATGGACTATACCGTACCGAACCCAACGCGTTCTCCAAATTCACGAACCGGCTGGACCGGTATATATAAACCCACGGCAAAAATCAAAATCAACAAAAAAAAAACCCACATATGGCCGTATAGAAATCTCCATCGAAATCGCACGCACTCCGCTCGACATTCCAAACCCTAACCGTAACCCTAACCTCCAACCATGGATCGATCGAGCAAGCGGAGCCGAGAGGACCGCGATCGAGATCGCTCCCACACCTCCAAGGACCACCACCATCGCCGCGACTCCGACAAGCCCCGCTACCGCGACGACCCCGGTGATCCCTCTTCGCGCAGATCTAAGGACGACCGGCACCGCCGCCATCGGTCCCGATCGGAGGACCGGACGGAGGGAGGGGGGAGGAAGAGGAAGGAGCACGAGGAGGAGGGGGTGGAGAGGGGGGAGAAAAAGGCTAGGGTTTCGGACGGGGGGGAGAGGAGGGAGAGGCGGCGGTTCGGGGAGCGCGCGGAGGATCCGAGGGAGGCGAACGGGGAGGAAGGGAGGAGGGAGAGGCGGCATCGGGACCGGGTTAAGTCGGAGGAGAAAGCGGATGGGGAGGAGAAGAGGTTTAGAGATAGGGTTAAGGAGGAAAAGGTGAGTGATGGGGAGGAAAGGCCGGAGAGGAGGTTTAGAGATAGGGTTAAGGAGGAGAAGGTGAGTGATGAGGAGGAGAGACCGGAGAGGGAGGAGCGGGTTAATGGCGGGACGAGTCAGGTGGAGGAGAGAATTAGGGGGTATGCGAAGGAAGGTAATTTGGAGTTTGAGATGGAAGAGAGGAAGCCGGTTATTGAGAAGAGCGGTTCTGTAGCTAAGGTTGGTGGTTTATTGAGTTTCGTATGATTTGTTTGTTTATGGCTAGTTTTGTGTTCATTTGCATGTTTATGTCAATGCTCTTTGTTTTGTAGCTGTAATTTCATTGTGATCAGTGTTGTTCACAGCGTTGATCACTTGCATTAGCGGTCTTGTGGAATTTTCTTCGGAGTTAGTTCAGTCATCTGAATTGTGATGCTTATGAGCTTCTTTTATGTAGCTGGCGATGCATTTGAAATAAGTATCAGAAATCAGATGTGATAATTTCTCACGTTTCTTGGATGTGAGTTTTTGAGCTAGAGGATTTGTCTCTTCACATGACTGCTAGAACTCTCAACGAAAGTATTTTGGTACATGTATTCTTGTTTTTCGTGGTGTACCAATGAAATCAGTCAGTCATGACTCATAAACAAATCACTTAAGCATGGTAATCGAATTGTCAAAAACTCAGTTTACAGACAAAGGCCATGATATGAATGATAGATGAGCCATGTGATATGGGCGAAGATTTCTATTTTGTCAGCAATCATGTCCTCTTGCCAATTGGCATTTGTTGAAGACTTGAAGTTGAATGCCACTTTTTTTTGGTATAACCATCTGTTGTTTTCATTTGTTTTTCATCAATAGTCACCTCAGCTTTTGCTTTTTATTACCAATAAAAAAACCTTTTGCATTTTATTGGTCGCAACATACTGCTGTGCTGCTTCTTTTATCTAAGTAGCAGAATTCCCCCCCTTCGTGTAGGCTTTTGCTTCGGAATCGCTCAATGAGGCATCAGAAGTTATTCCGAAGGCTTCTGCTTCCGGCAATAGCCCTATTCCAACCAAGGTATCTTCAATTACTACCCCAAATGAAAATGAGGGAGTTAATATTATCAGGTCTGATGAGGTTACTGGGAAATCTAGTACAGATGGGGCACAGACTTCAGATGCAGGAAAAAGTGGCAATTTCTCCCTTGACGCTTTAGCAAAAGCTAGGAAAGTTTTACAAATGAGAAAGGAATTGGCGGAGAAGCTGAAGAAAATACCTCCAGTGAGTTGGTCTTTATTTTCTTGATCTGGTGGAGATATTACATGGTGTTTTATAATTGTGATTCTTTGAATGGGATCACTAGTTTAACTGTTTTTTTCTTCCCTTTTTGTCTATTTGCTGCCTGGAAAATGTTTCTAGCTAACTACTGATGCTAAATCATAGGTGGGTGTGAAAAAGGAAGAAGCTCAAACATCTTCATCTGTTCAAAGGGCTACTGGTATAGTTTCTGCAGCCCCTTCCGGTAAGTCAGCCGTACCTGGTAGTGTGGCCCCTCTCTCTGGGGTTACAGTCGAAGCTGTCAAGAGAGCGCAAGAGGTGGCCGCAAGGATGGGGTTTCATCAGGATCCACAGTTCGCTCCCCTCATAAATATGTTCCCCGGACCTGTGCCAGATGTAACCATTGCTCAAAAACCATCCAAAGCTCCTGTGTTACGCTTAGATGCCCACGGTAGAGAAATTGATGAGCATGGGAATGTAATAAATGTGACTAAATTGACAAATCTCAGCACATTAAAGGTATTTTAATCCGACTCTTGTTCTTGTCACCATTTCCGTTGCTAATAAATTTGTATATGCCAGGTCAACATCAACAAGCAGAAGAAAGAAGCCTTTCAAATACTTCGACCAGAATTGGATGCTAATGTGGAATCAACTCCTCACTTTGACGAGAACTTGGGAATAAACAAAACAAAGCTACTGAGGCCAAAAAGAATGGCTTTTCAATTTGTAGAAGAGGGCAAGTGGTCAAGGCAAGCAGAGATAACTAGGCTGAAGGTAATTCTTGTCACAACTCGGACCTTTTTTCTTGGAGTTATTTTCCATCTTTTATGCTAAGCCCCATTTATGTGATGATGCTTTTAGAATCAATTTGGTGAAGCCCGAGCGAAAGAGCTTAAGGCAAAACAAGCACAACTAGAAAAGGCAAAGGCAGAGCCAGACATTAATCCAAATCTGATAGAAGTTTCGGAAAGAGTTATTATCAAAGCAAAACAGAAGGATCCCATTCCTGAGACAGAGTGGTGGTATGTTTTATTTTGACAATTACTTTTTTTATAGAATTTATATGTGATCTCCTAAGCTCTGCTCTATTATCCTTGCAACCAGGGATGTGCCGCTTTTGCCTTCAGGTACCTATGCTGATGTCGCCAAGGACAAGCTGAACATGGAGAAAATAACAATATATGTTGAACATCCACTACCAATCCAGCCCCCAGCTGAACCTGCCCCACCACCTCCACAGCCTTTGAAGCTAACCAAAAGGGAAAATAAGAAACTAAGAACACAACGGCGCGTGGCTAAAGAAAAAGACAGACAGGAGATGATTAGGCAGGGATTGTTAGAGCCTCCTAAGCCCAAAGTCAAAATGAGTAATCTCATGAAAGTTCTTGGCTCTGAAGCAACCCAGGATCCTACAAGGCTTGAAATGGAAATTCGTAGTGCTGCTGCTGAACGTGAGCAAGCCCATGTTGACAGAAACATTGCACGCAAGCTCACCCCTGCCGAGCGTCGTGAAAAGAAGGAAAGGAAACTTTTTGAAGATCTGAGTACACTGGAGACAATAGTTACTATTTACAGAGTGAACCATCTTTCTCATCCTAAAATACGCTTCCAGGTTGATGTTAATGCTCAAGAAAACAGGATGACTGGATGTGCTGTAATATCTGACGACATAAGTGTGATAGTTGTAGAGGGTGGCAGGAAGTCAAACAAACGATACAAGAATCTAATGATGAAACGAATAAATTGGGCTGCGGCTGTGGAAAATGAGGAAGAGGGAGGTGATGACGATGATACCACTGTTAATAAGTGTTCAGTTGTGTGGCAGGGAAGTGTTTCCAGACCTGGCTTCCACAGGTTTACTGTGCACCAGTGCAGGACTGAAGCTGCAGCTCGCAAAGTGTTTGCTGATGCTGGGGTTCCGCATTACTGGGATCTGGCAGTAAACTACAGCGATGAGATCTAGATGTGGTTGAACTCTTGCGTTCTTCAAGTTGCTGATGTTTCAATTTATGTTAGCTGTAATAGCTGTATTGCTTATTTTGAAAAAGCATGCTTTAATGTCCTTTGTTGCAAAAACAACAAAATGAACTCGATTTAATATGAATTTCTTTGTTAAGAATTTTAGAGATTACCATTAATAATTGCTCCAGGTTTTTTTTTCTTGGAGGCTGGTAGGTTACGATTGTATTATGATAGCCTTGCTATATGTAATCCACAGTAAGGTTCCAAAAGACATGTGGGCTTGGGTTTATCCCCATTATGGGGGTAAAACATAGCATATCAGCCAAATTAAAACACGATGGTGCTAGGCAGCCTTGGATAATAACTAGCATTGGAAATTCCAAACAGACGGTGCAGTTGTGCACGGGGCTGTGGTTTCCCGGGCCATTGAACCGCGTAAGTTGGGTTGCTCTTAACTGGGCAGTTGCTTCAGACCGCTAATCCCGGTTCCCAGCGAAAGTTAATGTGCTCCTAGCTGGTGTGTCCGGGTCACCGTGTTCGCCAAGTCAAGATTGGTGGTTCGAGTCCTTTGATGCCAAGAGTTTCCCATAATAATTCTCTTTGTTTCTTTAGATAGATACCCTGTCCAAAATTCAACCCCTCAAAGACAAGTATTAAACGATGCATAACCATGTATAATTCTCCAATACTATAAACAACCTCAAAAAAAAAAATTGCCAGCATTTTCACAACAAATTAATTCCCAAAAAATTATCAGAACATGAGAACAACCTAATAAAAGACGTATTTTTTTTTAGAGAATTAGAATTACACGTACTTCTGCCCTGCTCCACAAGCCACAACCCAAACCCTCTGATTCCAGACGGCACATATAAAATAAAACCCCAAACACTCCCAACGCACACCTCACTCCACCTTTCCTCCCCAAAACTCTCTCATCTCTCCGAACCCTCGATCACGTCCTTAGGGTTCTTCCACCGGCGATGGCAGGGAGGGTCTTGAGGAGCTCCATCGGAGCCGTGGTCCGTGGAAAGGCGCCGCCTTTCGCCGCCGTTTCCCGTGGATTTGCCGTGGAGGCCGGCGGTGGGAAGGTGCCCCCTTCGCCGTCTTCCAAAAAGGTGAGGTTTTGGGGAGGGATTCGGGGTTTTTGAGGTTCTGGTGTGTTTGTTGGATTTGAAGTTTGCGATTTTTTGGATGAATATGTGGTTTGGTTTGTGAGGTGTGTTGGTTTTGTTTGTTTATGGTCGTTTCGATCCTTGTTTGGTGGCTTTGTAGTATTAGTGTTTCTGTGGCTATTCAAACGTTTGTAGTTATAGTATTATCGAAGTTTCGTTGAAAGTAGGTTTGCGTTTGGGCGAGTTTTGGGGGTTTAGGGGAGAGATTTGGGGGTTTGGGTTTTTGAGGTTTTGGTGTACGTATTTTGATGTTTATGCGCATTTTGATGTTTATTTGGTGGCTTTTGTAGTATTAGTGTTTTTGCGGCTATTCAAAATTTTATAGTTTCTTAACTGTACAACAACGACAACAACAACAAAGTATTTAATCCCAAACTAGTTGGGTAGGCTAGAAATGAAACTCAACTAGGATCACGGTTACAACACTTGAATCACTCCACGCACTGCCATTGTTCCACAATTTTGTAACAATGTAGTATTAAGAAAATTGTAGTTAGGTGCCCCTGTTGCTAGGGGTGGACCCATGACAAAATTGAATGGTGTGCACCTTATAATTATAAACGATCTCTAAGAGCACCCTTAATGAGACTCTTTTATCGGTCGCCCAAGCGAAACCCCCTCTAGCGGGAGGGTTAAGGATGCAAATGCTAACAAATTATCCTAGTATCCAATTCGAAAATTACAATTTGGTTGGTATTTGGTAAAAATGTTTTAACCGAATACAACTTAGAATTGAAATTGATATAATTTTTTTTACCGTTTACAAATTTCTTATACGAATTCGGATATAGGTCAAACCATATCCGAATATCCAAAAATACCAATTTTGACATCAAATGTATGTGGTTATTAATATTTGATTGTGAGTTAATAAAAAACGAAGTTATATTACACGGAATACATATTATTATATATTTACTAAACTTGGTATATACATTAATAACCTATTATTGCAGTGGTAAAGTGCTGCCTTTTGTCTGCTGATGACCCACGTTCGAACAACATCACCTTAGTTTTATAATTTTTGATCAAAAAATTGAAAAGCAAGATGTCAGACATGGGAATCGAACTCAGATTTCAAGCTTTAGGATAATTAACCACTATGCCATCACATGTTTTAGTTTAAAATTGAAACAACGTTGTAATTATCCTTTGAATATGGGAGCCTATGTGGGAAACCGTTTAGTCCCACATCGGAAGAGTTCAAAGTTTTAGTTTGTTTCAAAACTCCTTAGTCCCTATCTTAGATGTGGTGTTTGCCTTCTCCTTGTGACTTGGTTAGGGAATATGTTTTACTAAAAATAGCTATCATATATTTATAGTTATATTTTGGGTAGTTTTGTGTGTATCCAAAATGTACACGAAATTATACGGGACTTATTCGTTTTCTAAAACTTAGACACTAGTACGTATAAAGAAATACCTAGGTTTACGAAAAATAAGGGTGGGCACACTTAAAAAAAACAATACATAACTTTATTAACATAAAAATCCGAGGGTGGGCTGTTGCCTTCTCGTAGAGAGGTAGGTTTGGGTTTTTGAAGTTTTGGTGTGTTTAACAAATTTGTAGCTTGTTTTTTTTTGGATAAATATGTGCTTTGGTTTTTATGTATTGTTGGAGTTCGTGTTGTGTGATAATGTTATTTGCATTTCGATGCTTGTTTGGTTTTCGTCATAGTGTTGAAAAGTTTATGGCTATGTAATGATGGTTTTTTTGTTGCACTTAAAAAGTTGTAAAACGTTTGCACTTAAAAAAAAAATTGTTTTTGGTGGTGACATGATGTTTTTAAGTGAGCATGCCTTGGTTTGTGCACTGGGGTATGGGTGGTTTGTGTGTTTCTCGTATTTGAAGTTTGTGGGTTTTAGTATTAAGAGTTAGACGGTCTTTGTGGTGTTTTTAGATGATGTGATTTGGGTTGTGCCTTTATGTTATCAGGCACTTCATTTTTTTGGCTAGTCACTTGCATTTTCTTGCTTTCGGTTTTGTTTTTGCACTCACATTTATGGCTCTGTGGTGTAATGGGAGCTGATGATGTTTTTCAAATGGAAGATGCTCTGGTTCATGCCATTGGTGGAATTACTTGCACTTCTTTGGCATTTGTTATTTTAAGTTTAAGTTGTTTTTGTAAAATAAGAGGTGTTGTTCGTTGTATAGTGGTGGCTGTAACTGTAAGGTGGCATATCCAAAAGGTGGATCAGTGAAATCTTAAATCCCGTTTTGTCCTTTTTCCCCCAGAAGGATTAATTCATGTATTTACAGGCTGACTTCTATATAGTAGATTCATAAGTAATGTAAATTTATGCTGCACCACTGAGAGCACGTACTGGGTATGTGATAGCTGGAACTTGAACAATACAAAGAGCAAATTTAGTCAAATTTTGTAATGTCCCTTCTTTAGCCTCTGAATTGGATTGAATGCAGTCATATATTAAAGATGTGGGTGTTATGGACATGCCTTTAGTTGGGAGACTTCTCTTTGGAGAAAGCCTTAAGAATTATTTACGTGCTAGGGTTTCTCTTATTTTTTGTTGGATTTGGATAATCTTTGAGTATGAATACATAATTTTTAGTAAACCGTCTTTTGCATTTCCCAATATGTGAATCCCACCTCTTTTTGCAGGGACGCTTGTTGACTGGAACTATGATCGCCCTGGCCATAGGTGGTGGAGCTTATGTGAGTACGGCAGATGAGGCTACATTTTGGTACAATTTATGTCTTTAGCTAGAACATATTCTTCTTTTTTTGTTTCATCTGTCTGTTTTATTACTTTTATTTGGAAGGGTAGGTGAAACGTAAAAGATAATCATTGACTATGGAAAACTGTTTCGTGTGGTTATTATTATACTTACAAAACAAATTCTAAGTCATGTTTTCGTTTGATGATTTGTCCTCTTACGACATGAGATGGGTGTTTGTACGATGATTAATAAAGCAGATTGGGATTTGTACATTATAGTCCACCTTCATGATATCGGAGCATGAAATGTTGCCTCCTTGTACTTAAGAGGTCATTTGGTATGTGGACTTGATATCTTCGGAGTGGGGAATGTTACATCCTTTAGATTATTTTTTTCTATCATCTGTCATGCATTATGATATGAACATCTGTCTTCACCATTTTCTAAATGTAAATAAGAGTGAATTCATGTTTTCAAGCACTAACTCTGATGATATTATCATTGTGAATTTTGCAGTGGGTGGTTGTTTAACATTACAAAGCTCGTAAATCCTATATTTGCACTCCTAGATGCAGAAACTGCTCATAATTTGGCAATATTAGCTGCATCTCGTGGATTTATACCGAGAGAAAAAAGGCGGGATCCTACAAATCTTAATGTAGAAATATGGGGACGAAAGTTTTCTAACCCAATTGGGCTGGCTGCTGGTTTCGACAAAAATGCTGCAGCTGTGGAAAATTTGTTGGGTTTAGGCTTTGGTTTTGTGGAAGTTGGTTCAGTTACCCCTATTCCACAAGAAGGCAATCCAAGACCTCGCATCTTTAGATTGCGGTCAGAAGGGTGAGTATGCATAGTACCAACTAATTCTCTTCCTGCTCTATGCCTGGCTGCTTCTTTTCCATGTTTGATGGTGATAAATCTTTGAAAGCTAATTTGTAGGGTACCTGGGTTACCTTTGTTGCTCTTGCAGAGCTGTAATCAATCGGTGTGGCTTTAATAGTGAAGGTATTGTTGCAGTTGCGAAGCGATTGGGTGTGCAACATGGTAAAAGGAAGATGGAAGAAACTTCCAACTCTTCGACATCTACCACTGAAGTAAAACAGGGAGGGAAAGCAGGTCCTGGTATTTTAGGAGTCAACCTTGGCAAGAATAAAGCAAGTGAAGATGCTGCTGCTGATTATGTTCAAGGAGTTCATACACTCTCTCAATTTGCTGACTACCTTGTATGTTCCCTCTATTTACAAGTCTCTGGGGTTTTGGTGTGCATGGGTATAGTAATTTTATCATCAATTGTTTTAGTGGTTATTATAAACTGCATTCTACAGTTTCTCACGAAATATTGGGGTAGGATATTTGGTCTTCATTTGAATATTGAAACCAAAATACTGGACAACATCAGTTTTTGTTTGACTTAATAGTATTACATTCTTTGTTCGTTTCCATTGCGTTAAAGATCAAGTTGTTTTTTTTGGCATTTGGAGCTTCATGGATTATACTAAATGACTATCTAAACGATCTGTATTTCTTATCTATTGTGAAATCGCAAATGTTCAGTTGCATTCACATTATTGGGTCAATTGGAAACAACCTCACTGTTTTACAGTGGTAGAGTTGCGTACACCCGACCCCCCTTACCTCGCCTAGGCGGGAGCCTCTTCGAGGCGCAGGAGTAATGTTGATGATAATAGTATCACATCCTGTAGCTTTCTTTTGCTCAACTATTGTTTTAACTAGGATCTTTTCTTTTTTGGATTTCACATACATATTTTGATACCGTAAATTCATTGCTAGATCTTATAATCCAATCTCCGATGACATATATATTTTTCTGATTTGCTTCATAGACCGTCTGAGATGTGGGCTTTGTACCGGCTTCTAGTGCCCTAATCATTATAATCTACAGGTCATAAATATTTCATCACCAAACACTCCAGGGCTTCGTAAACTTCAAGGAAGGAAGCAATTGAAGGATCTCGTCAAGCAGGTTTTTTAAATCATTGTTCTACCATTAAATTGGCCTCTCAAAATATTTTCGTAATCATTAAGGTATCATTTTATTGAAGGTACAAGTTGCTCGAGATGAGATGCAGTGGGGTGAAGAGGGTCCCCCTCCATTGCTTGTGAAAATCGCTCCAGATTTGACTAAACAGGATCTTGATGACATTGCAATGGTAAATATGTTTAGTTTCCTGGTTTCTCCCTGTGGACTACTCCCTTTATTTATCTGACCTATGATCTTTGCTATGTTGCTTTTGTAGGTTGCAGTTTCACTTCGTTTGGATGGGCTGGTAATATGTCTTCTGATCTTCATGCAGTAACTCCTGAGTTTAAACTTGTGCTTTTGCCTGTGTCCCATTAATAAGTAGTACATACAACTCAAATTCGAAGTGGGTAATTTCATGATTGATGCTTTATAGCCCTACAAAATCAATAGCTTCTATTTTATGCAACTCTGAATCTGTAAATATTCCCCCCCTTATATTTTTGATTTGAGATCTGGCTTACTAGCTATCTGCAAAGACCAATATTGAAACAATTAAGTTATTCCGTGCTAAAAATACAACAAAACAGGTGTTGTAAACTGCACTTGTAAATCTTATACTAGCTTCTGTGTATATGCATAGTAATATCATATGGCTAGTGCATCACAGACTAATCTCGTGGTGGCATTCCCCCCTCCCTCGGAAAGACGTGCCTGAAGTACCTAATTAGCTAAAATATCTTCACTTAGTAAAAAACAATTTAGCTAGCTTTAATTTCAGCACCGTGAAGGCGTGAATAGAACCTTTCTTGCTGTAAAGGGTTATTAAGGCCTTCGTTATGAAAAACGCGAAGCCACGTGAAGCACTCTGATGTTGCATTTCGCACATTAATCGTGGTCTTTTTGAATTTTGATCATGTTTTTCTAATTGCTTGCTTCAGATAATTTCAAACACAACCATCTCAAGACCAGATTCTGTAAAGAACAACCCCTTGTCGGAGGAAGCTGGTGGTTTAAGTGGGAAGCCTCTCTTTGATCTTTCCACTGATGTTCTAAAGCAAATGTATATTCTGACCAGGGTATGCACACGTTGTTTGCATATATTACAAGTCACTAAATCCTTAATCGGCACTTGCGATAAATACACCCATTTTGAATTTTATATACAAGATTCAAAAAGAAAGAAATTCTAAACTACATCATTATTGATATGAGAGCTTGTTTAAGTCTTGTAATACAAATTCAAACATCTTTTAAGACACGATATTCCAAAACCAATCAGGGGAAGGGTTACTAACTTGTGGGTTTGGTATTTATTTGTATGTATTACCATCTTGTATATGTAATTCTTGACATTTACTCTTGTTTTATCAATACGATGTTAAGTAGTTAATATTATATACATAATTTATATTCTCACCGAGTTAACTTATTTTTATCTAATATCCTCACAGGGTAAAGTGCCTCTTATTGGTTGCGGAGGTGTTAGCAGGTAACGTAATACATTTTTACCGCACTTTTAAGCACTAGATTTTAAAGCTAAAGCTTGCTTGGAGAATTTCTCTCGCAGTGGTGAAGATGCCTATAAAAAGATAAGAGCCGGAGCTTCTCTAGTCCAACTTTATACAGCATTTGCATATGGTGGTCCCGCAATAATTCCACAGATAAAGGTATTTGCATGAAGAAATTATTGCTATCAAATTCCACAATAATGGTAGACATCTTCCGGGATTTGTTGTTCATTGTTATCACCTTTGCTCTCACAGGCAGAATTAGCAGAGTGTTTGGCAAGAGACGGTTTCAAGTCGGTTCAGGAAGCAGTTGGTGCAGATTGCAGATGATTTGCGGCACCACGAGGAGTCCTGGAGTATTTTATCAACTGAAAGAATCACTAACAAACTACTTATTCATTTTCTCTTGCGAGGCCTTAATAAGCTTGGGATGAGAATCCAGCTTTCCTTTTTGTACTTTTATATTTAGTTAATCTATTGTTTCCACCAACACAGCTCTAGTTTTGTAGGTTTTAGTACTGTAAACATGTGAGAGGCTGTTGAGATGGTAAACAGCAAGAAAACTCTTCGTGTACTCCCCAATAGTTGTGTTCATGTCTGAAATCAGTTGAGGTTCATAATTTTACCCTTGAGTTATTTTCCCCTTTCCATTTGGATGCGAAGACAATATGTGTTAATGTTCAAAAATAAAAATAAAAAGTGAACTTATTTGTCATGCTAGAGTAGTACAATGGGTGGTCATTTAACCATACCTGCAAAATACAAGAATCTCACAGAGGTGGTCATTTAACCATACCTGCAAAATACAAGAATCTCACAGAGGTGGTCAGCATCTTTCTCCACTATGGCATGGTAATTGGTAACCTGGTTTCTATCTGACTTCTGATAAGGTTTCATGTTCTTCTGGTTCTGCTCATGAAAAAAGATCATCTAAGTTTTTTCTTCTCAATTTTTTCACTTTACAACATTTGATATATCATCGTTTATCTTGTTTCTGGATGAATTATAATTAACATTTGATATTAATTTTTTCATTTTTAATTTTTCATAAATAATTGTTAAACAAATGTGGGTAAATGATGAAAGTTGTGAATAATTTTTTTAAGGTATTTGAAAATATAACTGTTTGAAATGTGTAATATGTGAATATAACAATTTCAAAATTAGTAGTTGTCCTATTTAGTTAATAATCAAAATTTTAGCATTTAGAAAATACAATATTTATATAGTAATATAGATGTTAAACAAGGAGAAAAGAATAAAATTTTATTACTTTTATTTAATAAGAAATTTTAATTTTAAAAGAATACAATCATCTCTTAATTAAAATCAGTACAAAATAGAAATAAGTCCGACAACAATTAAAAAACAAAATTAAAAAACCCACATGATCTGGCTTCCACCAATAAAATAATGTGTTTTATCCCACAATCTTCTCACCATCGTGGGATGGCTTCCAATTGTGAGTGCTCTCAAAAGATATTAGTTGGTAAATTCCAGATTCAGTACAGTCAAGTCAGTAAATTTTATTCTAGCAATCTAGGTCATGTTCTAATAGTTTTCTTGGCACCGTGAACTTCTTTGGATCCCGCACTTTGGTGGATGGGCGGTATAAGCCCACGGAATGCATACTTAACTCACAAGAACGTGCCTCCAGGTAAGTCGAGATGAGAAATTTTTGGTCTCTCGATATCAATTGTGGGTGGAATGTGAAAATGCTTATGCTCTCGACTGATCGCCCATGTCTGTGTGGGATTCACGTTAGGAATTGTGTTTCAATTTCAATTATACAATAAAAATTAAAAATGCTCAAAGAATGTAGGTAGTAACTAGTAAGACAGGAGAAACAATGCAAATTACTAGTGCCCTAGTTTAACTTTCAGGCGAAATCCTACTTTGCGTGGCTTCTAGTTCTATAGGCAGGCGGAATAACAATGCAAATCCCACTGAAAGCAAATGACGTTTGTTATGGACTACAACAGAGACCCATTATAGATGTCTAAAACTTTTTAGTGTCTTGTCTGAAGCTTTCTATGAGTTTAGTTATTGTTGGCGGACTTCATGTAACAAGAAATTTCTCTTTCACCTCAACTCTTGAATCAAATTAGTAGAAATTGGGTCTCTTAATTGATTCAACGTTGGGCTTATACATGGAATAACTATATTATCTGGATTGTCGTAAATTAAACCCTTCCGAAAGTTATATGTTTAGATTCAGGTTATTTAAATGTACTGAATATGATAAGGTGGCCCTTTTATGCGCAAAAATCAAAGGCAATTTCTATTCTATGACGCTAGAAGAAAGTTATCTAAAAATTACTATTCTCTATCACAAAGGTGTTTTTAAGGGTGGTTTTGGACTTATGGTCCCAATGTAACACACACTCTTGGTTTCTTTTGGATTTCTTTTCTACGTCCCATCATTAAGAGAACAAATACTACGAAACACTTGAAGGTCCTCTCAGACGTATCAATCCAATGTAGTACGTAGGAGACAATAAGAACTAGTGAACAACAATAAGTAACAAACAAACAAACAAATAGTCCCCGGCACACAACTAGTGGTCAGGAGCAAGTGTGTTGATTGACGTAGGTTCAAAATCTCGTTCCAAAAGTCAAACGTTCTGGTAAAAATAGTATGGACTACCCCAAGATTTGCAACATGGTCGGCGTCTAAAGGACGATGATCCGGTAAGTTTCACGGTCATCAAAAAAAAGTAACAAATAAAACTTTAGTAGTTCTTTCCTTAAATCTAATTGAAATGATTCTTAATTATTCAATCAGCCTTAGCGATGATTAATTGCCAATAAATCAAGAGACATCGGTAGCTCCACACCATCGACAGAGCAAAGATGAAATTACAATCGAAATGCAATGATGTTCCATATTCCATGTGGTACTTATTTTTTCTTTCTGATTTTTCCTAATATTGTTTTGAAACTGGAACCAAGATGCAGCTAAAGAAAATATGTTCAATAACACCTGATAGTGCATGTTCAACAAAATCCAAATCAATGGCAAGCACTAACAAATCTTCAAATCTGACTTAAGATCTCAAAACCAACCCCTCTAAAGCCTAATCACCCTACACCCATTTGATGGCGTCTAAGATCTAAATCAGTACAAAAGTTTGTCACCAGCCAAAGATTAGTTTAATTGGTAATGGTCCACGTAAACACAACTTTCTCTAAATAATACACCTATTGTGACTTTAAGAAGAAACTTTTCATATTATAATACACCTATTGTGATTACTTCATAATTTAGACATTTAAAGTTTAAACCAACACTTCCCTCCAATGGGGAATGATCCACATGTCCATGTCATTTTCATTGATCCAAAAGCCTACAAAACCATTCTCATAATTATTGTTAGAACCCTAAACCCATTAGGGTACTAATGGGGGATTAGGAGGAGATTAAGGTGGAGTTTGCATGGGGAAGAGATGACGTGAACAGTGGTTGCTTGGGGAAGAGGAGGGGCGTGAACAGTAGGCGTGATGTAGGGTGATGGAGTAGGGGTGGAGTGATGATGGGTTTTGAAAAGAGAAATCCGTTTCTCTCCCTCACTTGCTCACTCTCTCACTCTCCTTTCCTCTTTCCTTTCCGGCAGCACCAGAGGAGGCGGGTTCAGCGGAGGTCGTGCGAGGAGAAGAGCGCGCGAGGTGATCTCCGGAGGCGACGTGCGCGAGCGAGGCTCCGGCAAGTTCGTCGTTTCTTTGAGGTATGTCGCTCCTTAGTGTGTTTTGTTGTTAACCCTCGTGGGAGGGTTGTGTTGGTCGGTCGGGGGAGGTCGGAGACCTCTCCGACGAAGAGATTTTGTGAAAAACCTCGGCTGGCGCGAGGTTGAAGACAACCAACAGTCGACCAGGACCTTCGGGCAGTCGACAGAATGTAGTGTATTTTGTCTGTCTGTTGTGTTTCGGTCGACCAGTTCCTTGTGTTCGGTCGACCGGAACTTAAGTGTACTGGTTATTACGCATGTTTGCGGTCGACCGTTATATGACGTAGAAATACTAGGATGCCCTGTTAGTTTTCGGTCGACGGAGACCCCTGAGTCGGTCAACCGATAGTTTTAAATTGATGTTGACCAGACTTCGGATTTTGACATCGTTTCGGTCGACCGGTTTTAGACTTTCGGTAGACCGTTAGGACTTAAGTTTTGCGCAAATAGTTCGACCGTTTCAGACTTTCGGCCGACCGATTCCCTTGAGGAAACGGTCGACCGAGATGACTCTTTCGGTCGACCGTTTTTTCACAGGACTGAATTCCTGGTTCCTTTTTTGAATGTCAACTCTGTCCACGGAAACCTGTGTCCTCGCCTTGTGCGTGAGCCGGGAGGTGACGGTCGGCGTGTTACGCTTGCCTGCACAGGGACCTCCGTGTGGAAGAGTGTGGGTATTCGGGACGCGTCACCTCCATGTATGAATCGTGACTAATATGATGGATTGATTGGACTCATTGTAGAGTAGCAGGCCTTAGGGATCGCAGATCCCAATGTATGATGATTGTGCGGGCACGCAATTGTCGTTGGGTGATGTGACTACCGGCCCATGGGGCTACAGAGGTCGATCGTTGCCCTCCTTTTATAGCGGCGCAGTTGGTGTTTGTGGCTCGTGGAGCCTGATGACCTGGCAGACTTCGGTCTGGACCCGTCCGATGATGTGTCGAACGTATTAATGGACAACCGTTGCAGCGCCGGTGATGTTGTTCCGGCGATGATGATTGATGGGCTGATGATGATGTTCCGACTATGTTCCTCAGATAGGCACCTACTGAGATGGTGATTGATGGACCGACTGAGTGACGACTCTGTTGGTGTGGTTTCGACCACGAAGTTACAGATATGTTTCTTATGGCGCGGACCTGGCTGATGCTCCCTGTCGAACCCCATGATTAGTGTAGCCGCGTGTGGGGAGTATCACGTCTTGTTCCGTTAGACCGTATGTGCCTACGGTAGGTAGGGGTGAAACTTTGTGTCCGAAATCCGTCAATCCGACCGACTCCGTATTCGAAATCAAAAAAATTATCCGAGAAAAAAAATATCCGCAACCGAATTTGTATTCGGATATAAACATCCGTAAAAAAACGAAGCGAATATGGATATTGGTACATCCGATTCGAATAATATCTGGTTCATTTTTTACATGCACATATAAATAAAAATAAAAAATATATACAATATATATGAATTAAATTATGTTATTTATATTATATTTAATATTTTTTTCATGCAGACAAAAAATAAAGGCTGAAATTTATTCTTGTTTAGATCAATCAAAAAATGTTTTTAAGTCTATTCAGATTTTTTAAGGAATTCGGATATCCTAATTCGGAATGGATTTTAAACTTAATTCGGATGCAAATGTATTCGAATTCGGATCCGAATTCGACGGAT
Organism: Triglochin maritima; assembly: GCA_963682175.1. Taxonomy (NCBI): domain Eukaryota; kingdom Viridiplantae; phylum Streptophyta; class Magnoliopsida; order Alismatales; family Juncaginaceae; genus Triglochin; species Triglochin maritima. The sequence goes on along the minus strand of OY821791.1, from coordinate 7,545,301 downwards.
ACGAATTCGGATCCCTTTCTCATACATTCGATCAGATTCGAATTCGGATTCGGATTCGAGAAAAGAAAACGGATACGAATTCGGATACTGGCACATCCGCTTCGTATCTGCTCCGTTTTCACCCCTAACGGTAGGTCTCCTCGGGAGACCCGATGATGATTGTCGGACTGATGTCCCATGTTACCCTTCAGGGAAACTGTTTTCCTTACTGTTGATGACATGACATGCTACTAGTATGATAGGTTCATTTGTACTACTGCATGCATATAGGTGAGCTTGGCATATGGAGTTTCCTTATGGAAACTCAGACATTGTTGTTGCATCTTTTCAGGACCACAGTAGGTCCAGTTGGGTGGTGATCAGTGGACGCGCGCATCTTGGGATTGGATCCTCTATTCGGACCACTGAGGTCGACATGATTACGTTTATCTTCTTTTTTGTTATTCTGTAGTAATTATGTACCGTTTTGACAAACTCTGATGTAATATGATGCACCGTTTATATGTTTTATGAGAAGTAACAATCTCGTCTTTGATTATTGAGTTATATTGTCTTGATTATAAATTTTTAAATTTCCGTTATTTCGGGATGTTACAATTATTGCTCTATTTCAATGCAAATAATGATAATACCTCGCATGCCTAGAGATAGAGCAGTCAATGGATTGAACATAACATATCAAAATCAAACAGAAATCTCCACTTTGCTTTTGTTGTGGATGTCTCTCACCATAACTAAAGGTGATCTTGCATATATAGTTAATTATCTCTGCAAGTATAAGTACATTCACATATAAGAATGTATACTTCAAAAAATAGCCAGGTTTAAAAGTTCAAGGGGACACTTTGAAGTCGAGGAAAAATTCAGAACTTAAATATATTCAATCAAGTCAAAGCCATGTAATGAACAATTTATGCAGTCCAATTGAATCCTGATAAGTAAATTCAACCAATGCTGCAAATTGTTGTGAGGGTGAGTTGAAGGAATACTTTAGTGCCAAACTTCTCAAATATTCTAGAACCAAACCTAGTAATCTTGTATGGATTTGGTGTAATTCCATGAAAAGTTCGAAATTTACACCTTTCTCTCAAAAGATAAATAGTATTCTAATCTTAATTTGTAGTCGAACGATTTATCACTTGATTCTAACTAAACTGATCAAAATACGACCTACTTTGTTGAGCATTGCCCATTTCATAGTCCCTCCACAACACTATTTAAACCTAACACCTCCCACTCCAAACACAAACCAAACCAAACATTCCCCACCTAATTAAACGTACACCTCTCTCTCTCTCTCTCTCTCTCTCTCTCTCTCTCTCTCTCACTCTCTCACTCTCTCTCTCTCTCTCTCTCTCTCTCTCACTCTCTCTCTCTCTCTCTCTCTCTCACTCCACACACAAGGTCATTAACCATGCAAACCAAAACTCTCACATTAATCACCATTATACCTCTCATCACCATGACCATAATCACCATTGCAATCTTGTTAACAACCAAACCAACCATCCTCTCCTCCCTCCACCTCTCCCTCTTCTCCTCCGTTCGCGTCTTCCTCACCGTCAATTTCATAATTCTCGCAATATGGACCCTTTCCGATCAAACCAAGCCCGACCCACCACCTCAAACCCCTCCCAAACCCCAACCCAACAATAATCCTCCTCCCCAACCGGAGGTCGAGGCGGCCTCCATGGACGAGACGTGGGAGGCAATAGTGGGGAGCAAGAAGGAGCTCAGGAGGTGCGAGACGACGGTCAAGGAGCCCAACAAGGTGGTGAGGAAGGTGGAGACATTCCACGAGGGTCGCCGGAAGCGGGCCCCGGTGGTGAGGAGGGAGGCGGCGGTGGTGGTGGTCGGAGACGACGAGCTCAACCGGCGGTTCGACGGGTTCATTGAGAAGGTGAAGGCTCAGCTTAGGTTGCAGAGGCAGGAGTCGTATCAGAGGTTCGTTGACTTGATTAGAGGTGGGACTTAATTGCAATTATGGCTCTTAAACTTGTGATTAGAGGTATGTCTTCTTTTGTTAATTAGGCATGTTTTGATATCTCTTATTTATTTTACTTGAGAATAAAAGTTGCGAAACATGTTTTTATAGAAGGATAATCAAATGACTTTGAAATAAGTTCACATTCGTGTAGGATTTTCTTAATTATTAATATTCTTCTTAAATATTTCTGCTAAATATCTCTCCATTTTTTCTCCTTTTTCTCCTTAATTGTTATCCAATAGATTATGAATTTACTAAAACATTAATTTAACTTCTAAAAAACGAGAATAATTGTTCACAAGTAGTGATACTTTGAATACTTTGGAAGATATTTATGAATATGGTAACCACAAGACCTCATCTCAAATATAAAATTCATCATTTAATTAAATTCCAAGACATAAAAAAAAGCATTCCATCAATTGTGCAAGTAATGATGCATACTAATCAATGTCTTCGTACATGTTGTTTATGCAGCGGTTGTTGCAGTCCGAAGTTTATAGAAGGGTTTGCAATGTGATTACTTGATTAGCGACAAACTAAAGCAAAGTCTGTTGTTTCTTGTTTAGTTATGCCACTAGTGATGTCTACACTGTTGGGTGCTTCTGTTCAGGAATTTCTTAATCACAAACTCTCTTCTAGTTGATTGCTTGCTTTAACATGTATAACTCTGTCGATTTTGTTTGGCAGTGTTTTAATTAATTATTAGGAGTGATTTTATAAATATCCTTCAAATATTTCATATTATCGTCAGTATCTTAATTAGGATTGCACCAAAAGTTTTAATTACACTTTTATCAAATATTTGACGATGATTTTAGCCTAAAATAGAATTTTAATTTAATATGACATTGCGTTCGAAATATTTAGTTGAATATTTGGAGATTTTAAGATCATAATGAGCATGAGGTGAACATCAAAGTACTAATTGTTTGTATAACTTAAAGTACCCTTCAAATGACATTATGAAATATCTGGGGAAGTGTCTTGGTGATATTTTGAATTATTTGGAGGTTATATATGTCAAGTTCAAGAAGGTAGTGTTTGATGAAGAGAAGTATTCATGACCTAATTGTCAAGTATAATTCCCACGAAAAATGAGTCCAAAACTAGAATTCGTGGCCTAAATGTTAAGTTAACTCAATTTTTTCTTAGAGGGTTAAGGGAAGAAGAAATATAGTCAAGGACAATTTATAATGGATTTGCCGAAAAAGGACATCTAATAGCTGAACTGAAAGGTATATTATATATGATAAAACTGGAAAATTGAAGTCAATTTGAAATGTATACGAAAATTGGAAGATTCGTTTGAGAAGTTGAAGAAAGGAAGCGTGAGGTTGTATATCTTACTTTGTAGCAACATTATTTTGGTAAAAGCGAAAGCATAGTGAACTAGTAATCATGATAATATATTATTACCACACTAGACCATGATACCATATATGAACACACAAATTGTAACACAAATTCACAATTGATTCTTGAGATGATTCTCAAAAATCAATTATAATTTAGAAGTGGAACACGAATCCAGACCCCAACCTGTAACATCCTTGCGGTCTTTACAACAACTGGGGGCTTATATATATATATATATATATATATATATTTGTCTCCTTGTTAGAAAATTTACAAACAAAAAGACAATGATCGATCCCATATGCTTTGAGAAGTTGAAGAAAGGAAGCGTGAGGTTGTATATCTTACATTTATAGTGATTGCTCTGTCTCCCACCACGTTTGTTTGATTTTAGCACCCTAAAACCACAGCACCTAGTTTGGATGTGAATGTACTTTACATGCAGTTTACACCCGTACGTTAAATGTGGTGTTATGTTATTTGGACCACATTATGATAGACGTTGAATGGAATGCAAATTACATCACCTTTTGTTAGGAATTTAACTTGTTTGGCTTATTCTTCTTGGACGTGAGCAACCATATATGACTATATGATGATCATTTGAGGAAGGAGTTGAATGTTCAAATTATTCACAATCATATCACATGCATGCATGATATTTTCTTATTATGCCTGTATTCATTTTGTTTCACTTTATTATTTGATTAATCATATACATGTATTGTTGAGAAATAATTATGTGATGTCATTTTCATGATCTTGTCTGTGTCCCAAACGGACTCATTGATCCAGACAAAATTGTCCATTTACGTATGCTCTATTGGAAATAAACATTGCAACGTCAAGATAGGGATTGCACCTGGGGTAGTGGCGTGGAAAGTGACGGAAAATGATTTTCGGAGTCAACCGAAAAGTAAAGGAAAACAAAATCCAGTGGAAAACAATTTTCCTTTGACTGAATTTTGTTGTTTGTGCATGCGTCGGAAAGTGATTTGGGGAAGGGAGATTTTTATTATTTACTCATACTTTTTATGTCCACTGCGACGGGTCGGTCGTCCGAACAAGTTTGGATAAAGAAAATGGACGACCGAACAAGTTTCGATCGACCGAAATGAGACTTCTCAGAGTGAACGTAAACGGAAGACCGAACTCAAAACTGGTCATTCCAGTTACGAATTCGGTTGACTAAAATATGTTTGGTCGTCCGTTACAATCATTTCGGTGGACCGAATGTTTGATGATCGACCAAAAAATTCGGTTTCCGTGGCTTTCCGACATTAAAGTGACGGAAAACTCAAAGAAATTTTTATACATACCACAGAATCCGACGGAATCCATGTCTCCGTGCACAAACAACTTCCTTTTCAGAGTCAACCGGAATCCAAATTCCGTTTCTGTCGGATTCCCTCGGAATCTGACTACACAAAACCCCCCATTGATATGGATTAGCATTTGAATGTTTCCAAGAGCATGACACGTTAGAAGTGATCAAGTAAACAAATTTCACGGTGCATGGAGGAAGCACTTGTTTAATTTGTTAAGGTGATGATATATCTTCACCAACCGACTATTGACAGATGGCATATCATATTCTTGATTTATATGTTATCATACTATGAGATGATTGCATATAATAAAAAATTATGACACTATTTGCTTGAGATAAGAACCAACCTATAACCTTGAGCCTGAAGTGGTTAAATAGAAAATTTGAACTATCAACGACATCATGAGTTATTTACGGCTTATGAAAGTTGCATTTGCCCTTTTTTATTTTAATATATATAGAAAACAGTTTTTGAAGAAGAAAAAAAAGATCATGACTTTGATTAGAGAGAAAAATAGTTTTCTCGTGCATATCAGCGAGCCATGCTGGGGCGAACTGAAACGCGTCAGCCGAGTGTGGATGTACTTAATAGTCCAATGTTTAACAATAGTCAACACTAAAATATTTTTTGTTTAGTTTAAGAATTAAGACCATGGTATTGTGTCTCTGGCTCTCTGCAAAGTGGGTCACATACTCACATCCTAGAATTTTATTAGTGTGTGACAGAAAAAATACGTACAAATAAATTACATTTTTTGTAGTTGATTTAACATCTTTTGTTGTCCAATCAACTAGTTTTTATTTTAACAATATTATTTAAGACACTTCATGGTACAAAAATAACATTATGTCGTATCATTTGACATTAATTAGAATTCAAAAAATAACAATTTTTCCCTTCAAATATAGCATTCATGGAAAGTACACAACTTCATATACGAAACGTACACCGACACAATAACTGACAAACGCCTCACAGCTTATGAGAGGTATGAGAGAGACCAGATAAAATCTAAAATATATTCTCCCCATTCTCTCTCAACGGTAGAGTTGTAACCCAGGAATTAATGTGATCTCATGGATAGAATAGGCAAAATGTTAGATTCTCGCTTTGATATCTCACATCTCTCTTTGATCGGCTGGAGACTCATCTACACATAAATATCACTCTATTAAGAGGGATATATACATGGGTATATCTATTATATAGCCATGAGTTAGTACTTCGTACTTACGTATACATTATAAAACAAATGCAAGAAATACGCTAGAGATTGTGTTACATAATGAATGAAGTGAATTTGATCAGATGATTTGTGCATAGGCGAAGTATGGTTCTCCTCGTAGCATCCTTAACGATGCAAAAAAACAAGGTGTCCAGAAATTCCGTCCGACACATCAACATTTTATTAATAAAAAATTGACAAACCAGTCGCCCCAGGCGCTTGGAAATCCTGGTTGGTGGGGGCAGGTGTCCCCCACCATTGATCACTTTTTTGTGTTTTTGTGTTTAGAAAATGTTTTAAAAATCATTTAAAATCGTTTTTTCAAATATTTTTTATGAAAATAAGTTTTTTATTTGTTTATATTTTCTAGAACATTTTGATAATTTTTCGTGTTTTGTCTAGAATTGATTCCGAAATGACGTGTATTAAGAGAATGTAAGACGCTTGAGTTGTTTCTGGGTGTGGTTAAGAAAAATTTAAGAGGGTTGGTTTGAACTGACGTGGCGGAGAGAGAAGCTGACGTGGCTGAGAGAGAAACCAGGGCGCCCAGGAACTGCCTGGGCGGCGTTAACGGTGCTCTTACGTATCAAAACGATCAAAGACCCGTCTTGTTTCAATTCGGCCATCACCATCGCAACAGTGCTCACTTTTATAACGATATATAGCCAAGTTGATAATGGCAGTGATAAAGCTATAATGCAAGGAGACAAGTTGGTGTTTGTCCATTAATTCCACAAACCCATGCGTGTTGGGGTCCTCTTAACTTGGTGCACTATAATGAGGGCGGTGGGGATTGAGATATGTCGAGTACTCGAGTACATATATCTTGGGTTGTTACTTTTGTCTATGTTAATGGGGTTAACTGTTGTTTTGGTTTGGATTAAGTTTCTCTCTTACCGGCTATTATCCCGTTGTTTAAATTACGTGTAAAACGTATAAAACTTAATTAGCTTGGGTATCTGTATCTTCTACGTTTTTATTGTATGAAATTAACACTTTTGATTTTACTACATTTTGATAGATATTTGTGAGTCGTGACAAACATTAAAAAAAAAAGTGGATGAGCTTGGAACGACGAAGATAATAATAATGCTGCAATAATATAATAAGAAAAAGGTACACACTGAAATAGTGGGAGAGCTTAATTAGAGTATAAAAGATAATAATATAATAATAATGGTTGAAATAAGCAAAATCACATAGAAATAAAAAAAAAGAATCGCCGTTGCCGGGGATCGAACCCGGGTCACCCGCGTGACAGGCGGGAATACTCACCACTATACTACAACGACTTCGGTGTTGGGTCTCTATCTTTTCTTTAATTGTAACAGCACGTTACATTTGGTTATGCCTGTGATTATTGTTATCATCACGAGCATGTACGTGTAAATGTGATTATCAAGATTTTAGATATGTTTGAGTTCAGCTCATTAAGAGCACATCCGTGACTTCTTATTCGACTTGGATAAATACAAGTATAATGTCATGCTAACGAAGTCTATCAGGCCGGTGAAGATCTACAAGTAGTTCACTAATATAATAAGTATTTTCTGTGACAAATATCATAGGTTCAACCGTGGAAGTAGTATTAGTCCAGGAAATATTTGGAAGATCTAGTAACATGAATTTCTTTCTGGTTACGAAAAATAAGTCTACCAGGCCGACGAATTTCTTTGCCAAAACAACCAAACAAGTATTTCATAATGATTAAGTTTAATATGTCCACAAATTTTATAAGTCCGATCGACTAAATTCTGCTGGTTTAGCCACCATATGAAATTGCACCCTGGCGTTACTGCTGCTAAGTATTAATATCAAAAATGTGTTGTTGATTAAGACGGGAAAATGCAATATATCACTGGATTGTGCTGTGGAAATTGTGAAATCCCATATCCTACTCTTTTCCTCCCCATCGCAGATATGAAGCTTAATTAATTAACCAGTGAATTCACATGGCTGCTGATTGTCTCTGCAATTCATCGACAACAAACAACTCTGATCCTCACAAATGGAAATTATCTTCAGATTTAATTAGAATAGAAATACTTTAAGAAGAACAATGATCATGCTTCCACAACTCGCTTTTTCCGACAAAATGTTTGTATTTTACATGAAACAACTGAGATAAAATAGTTTTGTTCAGTGGTGAAACATATACCAGGCAAAAAACTATTTCAAAATTTATTATAATTTCTGAGCATGCTCTGTATATGTTACTCAAAGTCTAGAAAATTGAACTTCATTGCTAAAAAATATTGGTACAGAGAGAAAGCATAACGTATTAATACATCAACATATAAAATCCATTTATTCTCGTGTAGTTGATGTAATCGGTGAAAATCCAAATATACATATAATTTCCAAATTGATAACAAAAGTTGCAGACAAAACTGCACAAACAGATTTGTAGCGATACGTAGTCAAGCCGGTAAGGAGTGAGTGGAACACAAATCTTGAGTTCAAACTCCAACGTGAACATGTCAAACACTTATGTAAAAATGATGTTTGACCATTTCCGATTTGGAACCGTAACCTGACAGTCCCAAAATAAGACTGAGTATTGGAAAATTCTAGATCATAAAAAAAAATTAAAAAATAAAAAATTATGTGCACACATAATCACATAATCTGACCCATGAGACAGTAAACAGCCTCTAGCAACAAGGCTGACAAATCTAAGACATGCCTGAACTTAAGACTAATAAGTAACAAGCCAACATCCATCTAAAATGCAATTCTCATACAATCACAATTCAAAACCTGGGGATTTGAGCAGAACCAATATAGTTAGGAATCATTTATCCTGATGAGTAAGCAACAAAAAACACTTTGAACATCTAGGAGTTATACAAATGACAAATGCATCCAAAAGAAGGTTTATGAAGAACAAGGTTAGAGAGCTGAACATACTAACATCAACCTGAAATAACAGAGGTAACATCTCATCTACTACAGCTGTTACTCCAAAAACGTTCAAAAAATTTACTAAAGAAGTTTTTAACATGTCTACAAATTTAAACGTAAACTTGACACATCAGCAGAGCTTCTTAAGAAACATGCAATGAAAGCCTTAGAAGAAATGGAAAAATATGATGATTTGATTCAGTTCATCTAATCTGAAAAACTTTACATGATTCCATATCCTCAAGACAGCATATATTGGCAGATTAAAAGAGGGGGAAATGCAACAAAAAAATCACTGGATTGTGTTGTAGAATCAAATATCTTCCACAGCAGCTTCGCTTCTATTCTTCTCTTCCCCATTGCAGATGTGAAGCTTACCCTCTGTGAATTCACATGCCTGAATGGGAACTCCTAACTGCCTGCGCAATTTATTGACAACAAACACCTCCGGCTCCTCGCAAATGGTAACCACAGTACCCTTCTGTCCTAGTCGACCCGTCCGACCGGCTCTGTGAGCGTAGTGGACCGAGTCCGTTGGCAAATCGAGGTTCACCACTAGATCACACTCAAATACATCCAGTCCTCTTGCAGATAATTCATTTGTCACCAAAACTCTCACTTTCCCTTCCTTGAAGTTTTTCAAAGTAGAAGATCTTCCCAACTTGCCAAGATCACCATGGAGGGCGGCTGAATTTATTCCACGTGCCTCAAGCTTGAAAACCACGTCTCTCAATTGCTTGGTGTGGTTCATGAAAGCAATTACGGACTTTGCGTCCAACGCATGAATGCATCTCCTTAACGTGTCAACCTTGTGCTGCGCTTTGCTAACACAGTAGTAGTGTTTCAAGGATGGAGGGAGGCTGTCAACTGCGGCCTGAGTGACCACATTTGCGACCGAGGCAGCACTGGAATCCGAAGCAGAAAGTGGGACGGCTCCAGGAACAGATACAGCTTCTAGTGGTGCTACACTCGTGGCTCTTACAAGTAGTGGATTATTACCCCAACTTCTAGCTGCTCGAGTAACAGAAAATGGTACTGTTGCAGAAACCATTATAAGTTGTCGTTCAGCCCGTTTCGCTAGAGCAGCAGGAACATTAATTGGCTTTGAACTAGATTTCTTTCCCACATGCTCCAAGATCCTATGCATGTCTTCTCGGAAGTTAAAGGCCAAAAGCTGATCAACTTCATCCAAAACTAGAAATTGACAACCATGAGTATGCAGCTTACCAGATGCAGATATTTCAGCAATGCGTCCAGGTGTTCCAACAACAATGCAAGGTTTATTCTTCCTAAGAGCTTCTTCTTGTCTTGAACGGTTGGCGCCGCCTACAAGTTGCTGGACACATTTTCTCCCTGAAGGACCTAACAGCTTCTCTGTCTCCCTTACAATCTGCATGCCCAGTTCCCTTGAAGGTGCAACGACGACAGCTTCAATGCCATTTTTACTTTCAGATTCCTCACTAGCTGGTTTCTTTAAAGGACCGATCTCAGACAGTATAGGAAGTAGATATGCAAATGTCTTCCCTGAACCAGTATATGATTGGATCACGACATCATGGCTATTGGATATTATCGGTATAGCTGTTGACTGTACCTCAGTTGGTACAGTAATGCCTTCTTCTTCAAGCCTCTTCGTTAATAAAGGTGATAAGCCAAGTTCAGAAAATGGTTTTAAGGCGAATACGGAAGAATCCATGTCAAGAACCTTCTTCGTACTTTCTTCCTTAAATTTACTTCTGCTTCTTGGTTTCACTCTGCTTGCTGAAACAAGCTTCGCAGAATTTAGAGCTCTAAATTTGCTGCTTGTTTCTTTCTTTCGAATCTTAACGTCTCTTACTTCTTTGTCTTCCACCTCCTGTAATTTGGGAGTGTGGACTTTACTTGCACGTACTCGTGGAGAAAAAAATGGCCGATCTACTCCACTATTTTTGCCTTTCTTGATGACCTCAACTTGGTTACCGAATCCAAGGGTTGACAGAGTAAGAGGCCCATTTTCAAATGCGGCGTGACTTTGAAAGCGAACAGAGCCGTGCAATCTAGCTGTTCTAAGAGAGCATAACTTCCCTACGGTGAAATAATTTCCAGTCGATAGACACATGCGTGCAGATAATAAACGCATATTTCGTTGCGTTTGGCCAACTAATACTTCCATGGAGCACTTTAAGCTACAAAATGGTGATCACAAGCTCTATAACCCCTCATACATAAGATAAAGCATGTCCAAGGTTGCACCTGCACATGATAAAAAATAATAATCCAAAACGGTCCTTATGCAATTCAGATGTCAAAGTATGGGTGAACGCAATCTACACGCACGTCAACGTTCCATTTCTCATAGAAATAAGACATCTAAGATTCTATAAAAAAAACTTGACGCTTTTCTCTATCTTAAGTAAGAAACTCAACTTGGCCATTTATGACCTTCCAAATAGTTTGACTACATCTACCACATAACTCTGATCCTGACTTGAAGCTTTCATTGCATGTTTCTTAAATAGACTTGAAGATTTAGCTTTCATTGCATGTTTCTTGAAGATTATGAAAGTCCATTTATAAGCTAAATCTTGGTTGTTGTGTAGCAGGATTGTACAACTTGTAAAAGGAATTAAATAACAATATCTGCAGATGGGGGCTGCTGGTTTTGGGGTGATATTTAAGAAGAAAATGGATAGACATGAAAAATATCATAATGAGCTAACGTGACGAGTTCTGATTCGCGCAGCTTACTTTTCATAATGTTAGTGTGAAGCTTTTGAGCCCAATTTGGAGTCCGAATTTGAGCCCGTCTAGCATTTTCCTTAATTTAGCTAAACTAATTATAGACAGTGTTTAACGTAAAATACAGAATCCTTAGTTATCCGCTCCATCCACTCGCTTATCAGGTAGTAATCGCACTTATCTTCACCAAACAAAAATCAAACCCTAAACGGAGTTTTATTTTCACCAAACAAACTCAAAATCTGAGAGAGAAAAGCAGTAGCTCACACGTTGAAAGCTTCGGGTCGAACGACGGCCTCGAGGTCGAAACCGCGGGCGGAGGAGGAGACGTCGGAAGAGGAGAACTGGAGTTTGGAGATTGGAGAAGGAGAAGGATTTTGGGTGAGAAAAAGATGAGAGATTTGGGTTTTCGTGACCTAAATGGGTCAGACCAACCCATTTCTAAACAGGTCTAAAGAATCCCACCATTTAGGACCTGACTGTTTTAGTGGGTCAACAAAACAAAATCTGGTTCTTAACTTTTAAGTGGGTTGGATCGGGTTGGGTTGACCGGTTGTCTGACCTACCCTGAATATTACATTATATTTTTTTGTGCTGAAAATGTGTTTTTCAAAAGAAGACGTAGTACCTCTCTTTTTACTCGAATACGTTGTCTTTTTTTCTTCTTATTTGTTTCTCACGAAACCTTTGATTTTGCGAAAAATATGTTTTTATAGCCAAACACACTATTAGGTGTGATCATGTACTTGAAAACTCATTATTTGAATCGAATGTTAACTTGAAAATTACATTTTCAAAGTCAAAGTCTTTAGTTACCCAACCATTAAAAACACAAATCGATCTCACAAAAGGTGACTAACTATAAATAAAAGAACCTTAATTCGTACTCGAGAGACCAACAAAAACGTAACTATGACAGCGTGGGATTACAGGAAACGAAAGTCGGAGTGGGAACGGTGGAGAATCAGAGCTTCCGCTTCTCGGCGGTAAAGAGCAGGTGACACCGTGATAAGACTGATGTTATGTGAGCTGGTGGGCTTTGTGCATGGTCCACAATTTGAGGTGCCCAATTCAGTTATCTAGTTTGTTCGTAAAAGGTAATGTTATGATAACTAAGGGTGTAAACGAGTCGAATCTTAAATTTAGGTTTTAGTTCGGCTCGTTAAAATTTAAATCAATCTTGAGTTCGAGTCGAGCTTTCAACAAACTTATCAATAGCCAATTTCTTTTGGTTGATTTTAATGAAAACATTTTTTTTACAAACTTTGTATCTGATGTGGAAACAACATATGATGATAAATAATGTTGAATATGTATTTTAGTTTTAACACGCTGGTTTTTATAAAATATTGTTATCATATCGTATAAGATTAATAATAATAATAATACATATATTATAGGCTTTTATATGAATAATTATAACATTGTTTAACATGACGAGCTTTTAACGAGCTGAACTGGATTAATTATTTAGTCGAGTTTTAGATTGGACTCTTGGCTCAACTCGTTTAGTTTTGAATCTAGCTCGAATTATGCTTTTCGAATGTGATTTCGATCACAATCCACATGTAAATTCAACCCGATGTTGCAATTCAAGTTGGTTACATTCGACAAGCTGAACAATCTCAACTAGTCACCTTCCCGACAACTAACACTCTTCAATACCAATCTGTCCCAAATTTCAACCATATTCGACATCCGATTTGATCCAAATTTTTACGTAAAACTATGTTTATAAGTATACTAGGGATACAACGCAAAAAAATATAAAAAAAACTACGAATGTGTGTTTAAATAATAATTTTTTAAAGTTCAGGATAAGACAAAATATTATAAAACGAAAGTTCAAAGGAAATAACCATCACATTTTAAAGTTAAAAAGTATAAAGTAATATCAAAGTATAATTCAGGAAGACTAACTATAATTAATCCTATTAAACACGTATCTCCCGATTAAGAACAAACCAACATTGACTTCTGCCAATTTGAGATCTGAACCAACAAGAAGCATAATCAGTATCACAGAGCTGGATATAGTCCGAACTCTGAGCTCCATTAATTAAGTTCAACAGACATGCGACATGCTTGTATTATTGTCTCGTGCATGGGCATGGGACAAGGACCCCACATGCTCGTGCCAAGATCATGCAGCTTTGTTGCAAGCTTACACTTTATTTTGTCTTCACGTATCTCAACTGGCCAAGGCCCAAGACATGCACATGCATGGTCTGATCAACTATGGATGATCATAGCTTTAATTATCTGTTATAATTTGTTTGTTACTCGTTGTGATCATCATCTGATTCAGTTTGTGTTTACCCTACCCATCTGCTGTCTTCAGTGTGTGTGTGGAAGAGAGTACATGTGGAGATGCTTGTGACATGTTGGCAACACTTGGGTCCTTTCACCTGATCACATAAAGGGGCGGATCCAGCAGATTTTTTTGGGTGGGACAAACTCTAAAATCTGGGGGGAAATTTAGATTTTTTTGATATAAAAAAAAATTTAGGGGAAAATTTGGAAATCTGGGTGGGACAGGTGCCCCACCTGCCCCCTATGTGGCTCCGCCACTGATCACATGGCTATCATATTAATTAGAACTTAGCTTCGTTTGGATGTCTAGTTTGGACGTTTTGTAAGTCCATGTCAAACATCGAAAAAAAGGACGAAACAATCTCAGGTGGCGTTTGTGTTGTCAAAATTAGATGTCTCTGCTCTTATAAGGGTTCCATCTTGGGTTCTCCCCGATTCTACAGTAATTAGTAGGGAACTAAACGTGACGATTAGAGAAGAATTTCTCCCCATTCCTTAAGTCGAGATAGTATATGCTCAAAATTGTATTGGTGTAGAAACCAAACTTTGGTGAATTATGTAATTTTTCCAAACACGTAGCTTCCACACGTTGGTACTCAAAGGAAACCAAAAATGGTTTTTTGAACTTTAGGATTAATTACAATTTGTTACATTTTAAAGTTCAGAGATATAAAATGTCTAAACTTTATATATGCAAATATATAAATATTAATTTTTTTGTTTGAATGAATATATAATAAACACACTTAACGTGACATTGAAGGATACTGCTTCTTAAATATATTTTCTAAAAAAATGTATTATTTTTATAAAAACAATGACAATATTATAGGATTTAAAAGTTGTTACTTACTAGTCTTTCCGACCGATAAAAAGTGAAATACACTCGTGATCGCCGACTAACTTAATGTATTCGAGGAAATATCAAAACTGGTGTTTCATTTGTGTCAACAACTATTTTATTTATGTACTTGCCTTTCACGATCTCTTTTGTTGAAAATGGGCCAAATCAAATTGATATTTCTAAAGTTAAAAAAAATTAAAAAAGTTCTTTCAGATTTCAAGGTTAAAAATCAAAAAATGCGAGTCATCTACAAAAGTTGATTTTGTATTTACGGTGTAGCTAAAGTAGATTAAAAAAAGCCAAGTATGAAGTATTATTTTGCCATATAACACAATATCACGTCGGGCGGCGCAATTCGATTGATTTTAAGATTTTTGAAAACAAAAATAGTTATAACCTCAGTTAAGAGATAACCTATTAGTGGCTCTCACCATTCCAAACCAACTTTATCCATTACAAAACCAAAATAAGTGAAGGTAAAAAACCAAGCAAAATGCAAAAAAGACCATTCCATTACGTCTGCCATGTCAACGTAGAAAACAAAAACCCAAGGACCAAATTGTCAACATCCAAGACCTTTAAAAACCTCTTTTGGATATTCAGATATATATTCTAAATTGCTAAACATCGCCCCAAAATTACTTAAATCGTCCCTTGAAATTACCATTTTGCCCTTCTCTCATTTCTACTGCTATAACGCGACATTTTACCCTCCTATCACACATCTCTCTTCATATTCCTCTTATAATCATAAAAAATAATGTTTTGGAGGTCAGTAATGAACCAACAGACGCCCCAGTGTACTCGAATCTGGTAAATATCTAACATCTTTTTAATAAAAAAATAATAAAAAATAATAAAAATTACGGGCGTCCGACGGAGCCACCCCTGCGTAGGAGGGGGCGTCTGGCTAAGACGCCTTCCCCATGGGGGCAGCGTTTTACCCAGACGCCTTACCCATCGGGAAGACGTTTTACCCAGACGCTCCGCCCATGGGACATGCGTCTGTGTAAGACGCCTCCCCCATGGGGGAGGCGTCTTAGCTAGACGCCCCCTCCTACGTGTGGGCGGCTCCGTCGGACGCCCGTAATTTTTATTATTTTTTTAAAAAGATAATTGATTATAAATTTAGATAATTGTTAAATTAATTAATAAGTTAATAATTACTATATTCGGATGACCGATACCTCTTCGGTACACCGAAAATTCAAAAATTTCCAGATCCAACAATTTCAAAATAAAAAAAAAATTCAGGGGGCCCCCGAACGACCTGTCGAGGTGGTATTTGTAAGTCAGGATGTTTTACCACCGGGGGATTTGGAACTTAAAAAATGTTGGATCTGGAATTTTTTTGAATCTTCATCACTTGCAAAAAAACTCATTGTAATCCGACCGGTTACTACCGAAAACTTGCAAAGAAACGTCAAATAATTTGAGATAACACACCGTATAATTTTAATTTGACAAAAAAATTAAAAAAAACGGGACGTCTGGTTAAGACGTCTGTACCATCGTGGCGGCGTCTGGCTAAGACGCCTCCACCATGGTTGAGGCGTCTTAGCGAGACGCTTACACCATGGTATAGGCGTCTGGCTAAGATGCCTATACCATCGTGGAGGCGTTTGGCTAAGACGCCTCAACCATGGTGGAGGCGTCTTAGCCAGACGCCTCCACGATGGTGCAGGCGTCTTAGCCAGACGCCCGAGTCGGAAAAAAATCCGTTTCCGTTACTTCGCCTGATCTAGGTGTTTCGCCAGACATTTTCGTGGTGTTGGTACTAGGAATGTTAGTAAAACTGAGTTAAAAACTTTGTTTTAAGACACGGGACGATATGAGTATTAAATATATTTGTTAAGGGCAATTTGGTAATTTCAAGTGGCGATTTAAGTAGTTTTGGGGCGACGTTTAGTAGTTCCCTATATATTTGGTCTTCGAAATGACATTCAAATTCACTTCTGATTCATAAATGCGGATCTGAATATGAAACATCAGTATCCATCCAAACACATATCCAAATTCAAATCTTGATTTGAGATCTGAATTTAAATGCATCCGCTTCGAGTTCGTTCCATTGATAGATAACAAGTGGTGCCTAAACAAAACAAAAAAAAGTAAGGTAAAACCACGCAAAATGCAAGAAAAGTGCAGTCCACCTCCGGCCCGTCAACGTAGAAAACAGAAAAACGAAGGACCAGACCAACAAAACCCAAAGACCGTTAAAAACGTCTCAAGCGTTACAAAACGCATGTTCCCACTAATACCAGCCTCAAATCGAGGCCATAAATAAATCCCAAAATCCATCCACCAACCGCCCGCCCCATCACTCGTCACTGGTCGGGTCAAGCGAGAATAACAACAAAACCCCAAAATCCGCGTTTCCTTCTCCGTCTCCACTTTCCCCTTTCCCCATTCCGCCGGGAGGAGTCCCCGAAGGCTGGCTCTTTCCCGATCTCGGCGTCGGATTCGTCCGGTCCTTCGATCTCCCCTCCCCTATCCCTAGACGACGCCTTTCGTTCCCGATTCCGTGATTTGTAGTGGTTTCGGGAGATTTCGTTGCGTGATTTGCGATTTTTGGGCGATTTTAGGGGTTTTGGAGTTTGTGGCGACTGTTTGAGGGAAATTGGATTGCAGGTGAAAAAACCAAAAAATAAAAAATTTAGGATTTTTGTGGTGAGAATTCGGTCGGTTGAAGTGAAGAATGACGTCAGTGGAAGTGCCGACGAGAGGGATGAGGCCGAATTCGGCGAGAAGACCGCCGAAGATGTCTAATCTGAAAGTGCGAGATCCGCCGATACTGCAGTCGATTAGATCGCTTCCCGTTGATTTCAGATACATGCCGGGGTTCTCGGAGGTGGAAGAGGGGGCTAAGATGAAGCTCCCGAATCTCGGGGAATTGGCGGAGAATGGAAGGGAAAGTGAAGAGGAGTGCGAGTCTCCCTACGGTGAGAATGGTGTGTTGCTTGAGGTTGAGAGTCGTGCGGAAGAAGGTGAGAGTTTCTCGGAATCTCGGTTGCCGGTCATCTTGCCGTCTCATGATGATTCGAAGTGGAGCGATACCAGTTCATTTGCTAAGAGGAAGGTAAACTAAAACAGAGCACCGACATTCTGAGATTGCCAAATGTGATTTTATGTTTAACCATCGCTTGCGGTTTTAGTCTAGTTAGTAGTGTTTCAACTTCATAGATTTTCCATTAATACTGGTCTTGAATGTTGGCATTGTCACACCAGCCTGTCTACTTTCTCATGTGCTTTGACCAGTTGACACATTTTGATTTAAATATATACTGGCCTTGTGAAAGTATAGGAGTCTAGCCTGGCTGGATTCACTTCTTTTGGGAAGGGTGTTTCTCCTGATATGTTCATGGTGACCTCAAAATTTTCTGAAATGTACATAGCAGCTCAACAAATTATGTGATCTACTCATTTCGATGTGACCTGTATGCGGCAAGAATATATCATAGCTGATCAGGCAGTGGCCCGTCAATATTGAAGCGATGGTCTTCACTTAATGTGCCACTTTAGTAAAAATAATAATATATAGTCCCAGATCAAAGTCATCGATCCCCAGGTCAAGTTAGAAAGTCTTTAATCCGCTTTCTATAACCCTTCAGACCTTCCATTTGCATCAATAACAAAGATCGTGCTAGCAATTCATAATGTTTATCTTAAATTTACTCACATGCCTTGTCATTGTGAAATTAGTATGTCATTATTATTTCAAAAGTTTGTTTTTAACTATTCAGAAGCTTCGAGCTTGGTGCCAACTAAATGATGGAGAATGGACATTGGGGAAGATACTGTCAACATCAGGGAATGAGACTCTCATTAATCTTGATGGAAAGGTAGTAACTATAAGAATCTTATGCATGTAACATTGTAATTCCGTTTTTTGTATCACTGTCTACCATTTTCACCATATTGTTTTCTGGCTCCTCATTCAGGTTTTCAAGGTCCACAATGACAATTTATTGCGTGCAAATCCTGCGATTCTTGATGGGGTGGATGATTTGATGCAACTTAGTTATTTAAATGAACCATCAGTGCTCTACAATCTGCAATATAGATATTCAAGGGACATGATTTATGTGAGTAACCTGCATTACATAATATTCAATTGGCTAGTTTTCTCTTTCAGCTGCTTGTAGTTTTTTCGACTTCCTGTTGACTTTGAAATAATTTTGTCTTAGACCAAAGCAGGGCCAGTGCTGGTAGCTATCAATCCGTTCAAGAATGTTAACCTTTATGGAAAAGATTCTATTGAATCTTATAAATGCAAACGCATCGATAGCCCACATGTCTACGCCATAGCTGATACGGCCATTCGAGAAATGATAAGAGGTTTGGCTTTTATACAATACTATACCTTTTCTGTTACCTTTTTACATTCTGACATTTTCTATAACATCTTTGCAGATGAAGTTAACCAATCAATTATCATAAGGTTTGTGGGAGACATTTGCATTTTTTTTCACACTGTTTGAATTTCATCAAACTTATATACTTCTTTGTTCATGAAACCCATGAGTGCATCTCTTTACTCTGTGGTTCAAGTAGAAATCTACACATGTATGCTGAGAACGTAGCATTGTGTTCTGTTTCTCTATGGAAAATAAAACTTAAGTTTTCTACTTCAATTGTCACTTTAGTTTATGCTCAATGGTCTGAACCGAAGACTGATTCTGCAATCTATATTTTGGCCGTTAACCAATATTGTTCATATTTAATTACCGGTTTACATTGTATAATTTGGATATTAAATTTGTATATTTTCACAGTATTCATTCCTTGTCAATCAATTGCTTACTTTTCTGGATCTTGTTGTATGGCTTTATCACCTGTTCATGATCAATCCACACGCCCTTATGGAAGGAAAAACTGTCAAGGTTAACCATATCAATCACGAATTGATGATAAATTTCATGTCATTGCCTACAAGAACTGAAAAACTTCAGAACTTGATTATATAATATTATCGCCCCACTCCCCCACCCACCCTCTACAGTAATTAAGGTTGTTTTTTCATACTTTGGCTTGTTATTAAATAACGTCTAGTCAGATACAAGTAATTGAGAAGGAATATATACCCTTATTAGCAATTTCCAAAGATAAAGGACGCACTCAAAAATAAATTTTGTTCCTACCACCACATAGTTTTGGTACTCAGAAATAATTCATATCATCTAAAAAATAAATTTCCAACTTCAATGCTATAATTTGTGATACCACTTGTGTCTTCTGTTTCCATATTTAGTGAAGATTTTTGTCCATATACATGATTGTTTTGTCTCTTTCTCCAGTGGTGAAAGTGGGGCTGGCAAAACTGAAACCGCTAAGATAGCTATGCAATATTTGGCAGCAGTTGGAGGAGGTAGCGGTATAGAATATGAGATTTTGCAGTCAAATCCTATACTTGAAGCTTTTGGCAATGCCAAAACAACAAAAAATGATAATTCCAGTCGCTTTGTAAGCACTTGCATTCCTAAAAGTACCACACGTGTCCCCTTTGTCATATTCTTTGGAGCTTTTGCCAGATTTTTCTTGCTGGAAATGATCTTAGTCTAAATTAGCCATCTAATCACAGTTTTTTGGTTTTGAGTCTATTTTGTCATGCCTAAGACTATAGTAGCAAGGGCCATGGGTGATGTGAGGAAATTGAGTTGGGAGAGTGATCCAAAAGCTTTATGAGAATGTCATATACTGCTACTCTTGGTATTTATAAATATCAGGGAGATCAGAATAAAATTTAAAACTGAATAATATCTAAATATATGGTTCCATTTGGGTTCCTATGATGTAATAAATTTGAACTATACAATTGATTCCGATAATGCTAGTACATGCATTTTAAATAAGTGTGATGTGATATATTTATTTTGTTATGTCTAGATTTATGGAAGTTTTTGTACATACCTAATAAGTATTTGCAAGAATAGAGTACCCGGAGTTTCTCAACTGAAAGCTAGTAATTGTTTAATTATGATACTCCAAACAAAGTACTGAATATGAATTCAATATTATGAATTCAATATTATAAAAAGTGTATCTGCTTCCAGAAAAGATACAATAAATCAATACGTCAAGGGTCAAGAAGCATCCACATTTCATACTTCATAGATGCAAATGATATGTATTTTTTCTCCTCCAAGGGTGTGTAATTTGAGTTTCTGCCTCTTGTTTCTGGTTTATAATTTTAGTATTTTCTAATGCAGGGTAAACTTATTGAGATTCACTTCAATGCAACTGGGAAGATTTCTGGAGCAAAAATTCAAACATGTATAAAGATTCATTTTTTAAATTATATTTATTGTCGATTTTTTAAATGTACTAACTCCTGCAATCTTCAAATGCTTTTGCCCCCTCCCTTGTATGGTTTGAGCAGTTTTACTTGAAAAGGTACGTAACCCATCCACTGGTAGTGCATTTTTTTAAATGTCTTGCTTTCCTATTTTGACACCCTACCCTTTGCGGACAGTCGAGGGTTGTCAAGTGTGGTGATGGTGAAAGATCGTATCACGTGTTTTACCAGCTTTGTGCTGGTGCTCCTTCTTCTTTAAAAGGTATTCCTTTCCATTAATGACATTTATCCTTTCATCTTCCATCTTAGTGTCTTGATCTACTTTATCTCTTAAAAGTGCCTCTCAGCCCTAAATCCACTTCATAGGTCCTCCATGAAAGTCATTTTTGTCCATGTAACTCTACCTAAAGTTTTTTTTGTTTATTCTGTTGTATTTGATTATAAATTAGATTTTGATTTCCTACCGTGTAAGAAAAATTGTTTAACTGGTTTTTTTGCAATCATGTCTTTCTGCCATACGTATCTTTACGTGCAAGCTTGGCGATGACATATCACAATCATGTAGCTGCTTAGCAGTTGGACAACTATAGAACGATGTTGCATACTTGGCATGTTTTGTGTAATTTAGCGCACTTTGCAATTTGTCTGTAGAATAAGTTGATTTTTTCCTCACTCTATGACATTTTCTTTGTCACGTGTTGTGCAACCTGTACTTCGCACTACACAGGTGGATAATTCGGCATACTTAGCATATGCCAAATTCCAAACATAAACTTGTTTGAAAAGTTGATTGTGACCTTTCTTTTCAGATCTTGCCTGTAAAAAGTTCTCCAACAAACACCAAGGAGGTTGTATTTGTGAACCCACAAACTATTACATGATCAAAAGTACACGTGTAACTTAACACAACCTTACCTTTGTCCTCTTCTAAGTTTAGTACTGGTTACAGTTAGATGGCTTTGGGTGCTAATGCATGAAGGTAGCATCCCTTACTTAAGAGTTGCTATCAGTTTTTATGAATCTTATGTGTTTGCATATCTGTATTCAGCTCTTATCTTTTTGATGAACATATATAATGTGCTCTGTTCTCGTGTACAAAACATCTGAATCTTGGTCATTTCACCATGCTTTCCAACAGAGAAAATTAACTTGAAAAATGTGGATGATTACAACTATTTGAAGCAGAGTAGTTGCTCTAAAATTGCTGGAGTGAATGATGCTGAAAAGTTTGAAGATCTAGTGGTAATGTTTTCAACTTTTCTTCATCTTTATAATAAAAAATAGAAATAACAATTTGGAAGTTTTTTCCTTGTATTTTTACCTTATTTATTCCTTTTGCCAGGAAGCTTTAAATACCGTGCATATTAGTGAAGAAGAACAAGAGAGTTTATTTGCAATGCTCGCAGCTGTTCTTTGGCTTGGTAACATTACATTCACTGTCGTTGACGACGAAAATCACGTTGAACCTGTGGTTGATGAGGGTAATATAGCCTTACAGTATTTCCATTTTACATTTGTTGTGTCATGAAATTCAAGTGATCGTCCCCAAACGATATTTTATAAATAATCATGAAGGGGTTAAACAAAATCCAGATTTTTAGTTTGTCCAACATTTATTTGCTGCAATTTTTCATTTAACAAGTAAATATGTTTTGACAATAGATAGCTTCTTAGAGCATTCATTTGGCTATTCAGCTTGGTCAGATTGCTAGATGGCCAATGTATTTGATGTACTTCTCTCGCATGGCACCAACTGCTACAGTTTCTAATATTGTTCAGTTTGATATTTTTCTACTTTCAGATACATTTTTTAGGTCTTCTATTGCATGTGATTCTTACTCTACTCTTCAGTGATATGATTGATTGATTTCCAGTGAAGGGTTTAATGTTGTCTATTTAAGTGTTTCAAGAACTTGCTTTTCTCTGGCCTTTGTTATCTCATGTTATAGTGCTGGAAGAATGATCAGTAATTTTATCCTTCTTGAACACATGATTAATATTGTTTCCACTTTTCTGATTATTGTATTAGCAATTTGCTGAATTTAGGTGTACAAACTGTTGCCAAATTGATTGGATGTGATATTCGGGTTTTTAAGTTGGCACTGTCTACCCGCAAAATGAGAGTTGGGAATGAAGAATTCGTTCAAAAACTTACATTAACGCAGGTTGCTTCCTGACTTTTGCTCCTACATGATGTTATGTAAATAGTATAATTTGGCGAATACTGATAGGCTTCGTTTTCCAGTCTATCGATACAAGAGATGCGTTAGCCAAGTCTATCTACACTGGTTTATTCGAGTGTCTGGTAGAAAAGATAAACAAATCGTTGAGCTTTGGGAAACGAAGGACTGGGAGATCCATTAGCATTCTGGATATCTACGGATTTGAATGTTTTGATGTAAGTTTTACTGTTTCTCCTATGATCTGTAATTCCTTTTACTTACCAAGTTTAATTATCTCAATCAACAGAAAAATAGTTTTGAGCAATTCTGCATAAACTATGCAAATGAAAGGCTGCAACAACATTTTAATCGTCACCTCTTCAAACTGGAACAAGAGGTGTGTTTCTATGATCACTGAATATGTTACTGTTTTTTCCCTTACAAAACTGTATTGATTTTTCTTATGTAAAAATACGGACATCTTTCAATCATGGATTGTCAGAATACAAGGGACCTTGTCTGCAACAGAAAAATTGTCCCCCAAACTGTCACCTATCCGGGGTTTTGGTTGATACAGGAAGAAATATTGTACATACAATGTGAAATCACCATTGCAACTGGGAGTGCAAATATAATTTGTATGGTGGAACTTGATTTCATGCTTTCAAGCTTCAAGCTAGTAGTAGCCCTTATCAATCTGATTGACGTGAAATATTAATCCAAAAAATAGGACTGCTCTTGGATGGAAGGACAATAATTGTTGAAAAGTTACACCGGGAACTAATGTTATGACTAGTAGGGTGTATATTTGCTTGGATTTTATTTGTTGAACTTGTAATTTGCATTTATTTACCTCTTCACTTTGTGTTATCCAGGAATATATCCAAGATGGCATAGATTGGGCAAAGGTGGACTTTGAGGACAACCAAGACTGTCTAGCTCTTTTTGAGAAAGTAAGTACTACAGTCTAAACTGTAGTTGAGTGTATTGATTATTTGAAATATATCGGAAAAAATTAAATTAAATGCATATTCTTACTAAATTTTGAAGAAGAGAAAAAATGCAAGAAAATTTGACCTGTTTTCATCCCAAATGCATATTCTTTCTTCAATTTTATGGCTTGAGAATAAGAAATGCAAGAAAATCACTTTCTCTATTTTCCTTGGTTTTGATTCAGAAACCATTAGGCTTACTTTCACTTTTGGATGAGGAATCAACCTTCCCAAATGCTACAGATTTGTCTTTTGCCGAGAAGCTTAAGCAGCATTTGGATTCTAACTCTTGTTTCAGAGGAGAAAGAGGAAAAGCTTTTACCGTGAGCCATTATGCAGGAGAGGTTGGAGCTGCGAAAAACCTTAGGCCTGTTAACATGTTTAGTGTTCTCTTGCACCTATGATATATTACCATGTTATCCAGGTTTTGTACGATACAGAAGGATTTCTGGAGAAGAACCGGGATCTAATACACATGGACACTATTCAGTTACTTGCTTCTTGCTCGTGTGAACTTCCCAAAGCATTTGCTTCAAGAATGTTTGAACAGTCTACGGATAATCTTTGCCCTTCAAACAGATCTAGTGGGGTTGATACTCAAAAGTTGAGTGTTGCATCAAAGTTTAAGGTATGCAATTCATAATTTTACTAATTTAGATGAAGACAACTAAGCTGCATGGCATATTATATTTATGATTGATCTTGTCAGGGCCAATTATTCCAACTGATGCAACGATTGGAGAGTTCTACACCTCACTTTATTCGATGCATCAAGCCAAACAACTTGCAACTTCCTGGAACATATGAACAAGGACTCGTCCTACAGCAGTTAAGATGTTGTGGAGTGTTGGAAGTGGTTCGCATATCTAGATCTGGCTATCCTACTAGAATGTCTCATCAAAAATTTGCTAGGAGGTAAGGATTTGTATCTTACATGATCTGTTATCCTTTCAATCCAAAAGCAGCTATCTATTTATAAATTGATAATGGTTTAGATATGGATTTCTTCTCTTGGAGAGTGTTGCTTCGCAAGATCCGTTAAGTGTTTCAGTTGCGATTCTTCATCAATTTAACATTCTTCCAGAGATGTATCATGTTGGCTATACAAAGCTATTTTTCCGAACTGGCCAGGTGACTACAACTCAATGGTTGCTTGTGTTTTTTTATTATAGTGTCTTCTTGTTGACATTTTGCCTCCATGTACTATGTATTTCTATTGCACATATTGCAAGACATTGGTCATTTTGGTACTTCTTGCATGTTATAAATTTTATATCAAACTTCTGGATATTTATGATTTATACCATACTTTTGAAGATTTAATCTCATGTTAGACAATTGGACAATTTATATAATCAGTGTCATGTTTGTATGCACAATCTTTACAGCTACAAAGGCTGAAGCTGTGTTTTCTATAAAAAAATCTTTTTCTAAGATAGTGGAATATAAAGTTCTCTTAGAACTTCTGCTGAGATTTTCATATAGCCATGCTAGAAGTTAGATTAAATAATTCACAACATATTGATTATGTTTCACTAATTTTTGTGTCTTCAGTTTGCTTATCCTTTCTCACCCTCTTAACTTTTGTAGATTGGAGTGCTTGAAGATACAAGAAATCGAACACTCCATGGCATCTTAAAGATACAGAGTAGTTTTAGGGGTCACCAAGCTCGTCGTTTTGTAAAGGGCTACAAGAACGGCATTCTCACTCTGCAGTCATGTATGTCTCTTTTCTGTCTTTCTCCAAATTTTGTTCCCATGATTTTAGGAATTAGACTCTTTACATAGCTGTTCTAAATCCTGCTTACAATCACTTATCCATGTTCCACATTTATTCTACGTCATGCAATAATCATCAGGATCACATTTCCAAACTTACTCATCTCTGTTGAATGTTAACATGATCTCAATGCTTCTTTGACATTTTCAGTTATTCGGGGTGAGAAAACAAGAAAACAGTATTCCTCCTTGTTCGAGAGGCATAGAGCTGCTATAGCTTTACAAAGGCATCTAAAACGCAAGCATACAAGGGGAAAATTTGTAAATTTGCAAAAGGCAGCTGTAGTAATACAAGCCGGTACAATTTCATACCATATGTAGCTGCCTCTTTGGTGTAATATATGTATCAAATGAGAAATAACTGATCACTTAATTTGCAGGTATTCGTGGCTGGCTTGTGCGTTGGTCAGAAGATGCAAGTGTAAAGGTACTTTTTATCAGTTTCAGTTTACTGAACTCATGTGCCAATTTTTCACAGAGAGGATTGCCTTTGAGAAATAGCGACAGATCGCATGATAGTTAGCATACCTTCTGAATCTCAACTTTTCCCAGTCAAGAAAAACCCCACAAGAGTACAGCAAAAGAATATATCTATTTGTTTGTTGAGTGTTGACTGAGAAACTGAGTGTGATTTCTTTAAGGTTCAAGCTAGATTTATGCTTTGATTTGTTATGGAGTTTTGAATACAATCCCAACTGTTAGCATTTTCAGTCTCTTTTGCATTCTTTCTGGAGAGTAACATTTTTGTGCTATTATTTGTATACGGAATAGTTATACAAATACTTCTGTGTTATTTCACCACTTTCTTGTGGCCTGTGTCAATTAAATGCAATATTAAGCTTTGCTTTATGGCTACTATAATAACTTGTACTAAATCGTGCAGGGAATTGAATCTGACCAAGTTCTGGTTAAGGCGTCTATGCTTGTTGAGCTACGACAGAGAGTTCTTAAGGCTGAAGCCAGTTCGAGGCACAAACAGGAGGAAAATGAGATACTTCGTCGGAGTATGCAGCAATACGAGAATAGATGGACAGAGTATGAGCAGAAGATGAGATCCATGGAAGAGCTATGGCAAAAGCAGATGAGATCTTTACAGTCTAGTCTGTCAGTTGCGAAAAAGAGTCTTGCCATTGACAATGCAGGGAGAAGGTCTGATGTTTCTGCTGAGCAAAGCTGGGAAAGTGTAAATAACCCAGGGACCAATAATTTCGAGAGTAATGGATTTCAACCAGGTTCGCATGATGGTGAGCTGAGTGCAGGTCATGGCATTGTCGATCGTATAGCAAACGAGTTTGACCATCAAACTCGGGTATTTTCAGATGACGCAAAATTTGTGGTGGAGGTGAAGTCAGGGAAGGCAAGTGCTAGATTGAATCCTGACCAGGAGCTAAGAAGGCTTAAGCAAAAGTTTGAGACTTGGAAGAAGAATTTTGGTTTGCAGCTCCGAGAAACCAAGGTTATCTTGAATAAGCTTGGAACGGAAGGAGGAGGTTCAGACAAATTGAAGAAGAAATGGTGGGTAAGATTAAACAGCACTAGGAACATGTAAAATATCTACTCAAAGCTCAATGAACACCCTGTGCAGTGCGTCCATTCCTTTGTTTAGCTGTGATTTAGAAGAATGAAATCTGTGGATAATACCATACCATTGTAGTAGGCGAATGGCCCCCGTCCGTTGGTTGCTTGGTTATATTGTTTATGTTTATATATATAGTTCCTCTAGTGTTAGAATAGTTTCTTTTTATGCCTTTGCTTTGTAGCTATATAGATCAAATCTATCAAGAGATATCCAAGGTTAGAAAGCAAACGGAAAAAGATACCAAGATTTTTTTATTGTACTTGCATTGTAAAAAGAAACTCGTTGGTTTGAGAAGCTACTTGTTTACACGGGCAGAAAAAGGAACACCTCATCCCGACTTATTTAGCACACGTAACACACGAAGACCTCAATCTTTTTCTTTTCTAATGACTCATCATTCGGATCTTGGGTATAGCTTTTCAAAATTCATCTGATTCAGGATTTGTTGGTTCTTCCATTTTCCTCCTAAATTGAACTGGAAGTGGGATATCGCTGAGGCCCAGCATTCTCTTGTTTTCAGCACCCCCAACAATGCCCACATCTCCACAGACAACCTTACAGAACTCACACACCTCAGGACAGAAGACAAACTTGTAGCTATCTCCGTGCTTCTGGATCTTGAACCAGTTACTCACAGTCACCATTCCTGGTTGACCGACACTCCCTCCGATCGTCAAGTACCACTTACCTGTGTCACTTTCGAACCCCCCGACCCTCCAGACTGTAGAAAGCCCACAAATTCTGTTGGTGATGGTTGAGAAGGCAATGTTGAAGTCGGTTGAGAGGTCAATTACAGTTTCATCCTTCCGGAGAGGAGCGAAAGTGACTGGTACGCCCCCATCGATCGCGTCGGGGGAGACGTTCTCAGCAACATTGGCAGGGCATCTTGAAGTTATTAATTTTGCTAGATCGAATCCCCCTCTAGTGCCATCCTCGGGGACAATGTAGTACTCCACGCCTTGCTCGATGCTCCTTCCACCGGTGTCCAACACGGGCTCCGATTCAGCATGTATGGTGAAAGAGATGAGGAGAATTGTACAAAGAATCGATGAAACAGACATGTCTTTTCTACACAATTGAAAGGATCTTTCAAAGATGAGAAAGAAAAAGAAAGCCTCTTAGTTTAGTTGGATTCAAGCTTGCATGCATGACTACGTATATATAGAGAAAACGATGGCGGGATTTCGGGCAAATGCACGTGAGTGGTGGATTTGATGCTTCTATAATTCTATTCTATAGTTGCTTGCTTGGTGGAATGGGAACTTACAAGCTAGACTTTGGTTAAAAGTTTAGTGCGTCGCTTAAGAAGTGGAGGTGTATGTATTGGGAAGGGAGTCCGGTTGATTAATTGGTTCGTTTCTCCCGAGCGAGTTGTTGCTTGGAGGACAGACATGGATCGATTGATTTAATTAAGAATGTAAAAAAAAAAAAAACTTGCTTCAACATCAACTTTTTGGTATGTCAAAAAAAAAAACTTAGTAAAGGGCTTAAATATGTGAAGGGATCGTGTGTTTGGTTGAGCTTCTACGAATTTAGATTCTAAGAGAATCTCATCACAAGAGCTGATAGAGTGATAGATTCCTCCTACCATTTACACTATCGTTTGTTTTAACTCTTTTGACTTCAAATCTTAAGAGTTGACAGAGTTCTGGAATAGAGATCGAGACGATATGTATTAGAATGGTATGCTTGGATAGTAATTTAAGGAGAGAAAAAATAGACACCGCACGAAAAGTTGAGTCAAAGCAAGAGAAAATAGAAGTTTCGTTTCGTCATCTCAATCAAGAATCTTTTCTAAAAAAAAAGGCACCTTAAATCTTCTTGTTACGGTGTAATTGGTGTTTATTTATGTGGATTACATGCTTCCATGTTGCAAAATCAGCAGCCGTTTGGTTGAAAGCCGTAAAGTATTTTATTTAGACTCGCAAGCATTCTGAACACAAATGATATGTAGTAATGCCTTAAAAGACCAAAGATTTGGTTGGCTAATTGATTTAATTAAATCATCTTTACGTCCACTTTACGTTTATAGTTAATAATGCTCATTTGAAGCATAATACAGCCGATATAATCTATTTTACACATAAAGTTTAGTTTATTTAAGAATTTGACATTTGCCATTTGAACACTACTCCCGAGCAGATCATGTAGATCTGGTGAGGATTTTTATTACAATAAGCAACATCTAGAGTATAACTGATCAACCATAAATTCTTTTTTTGAAAGGGCATTTCTTAATATATGTTCTCCACCATAAGGATATACGTAATATTGTTATTGTAGTATGTAGAAATATCAAAAGGCATAATTTTCACACGTTAATACCTTTCAAACCTCCTAGTTAAGGACAAAAGTTGGCTTATTAACTCAAATTAAGTTTCATTTTTTAAAGTTTCAATCCCTTGTATGCTAAGATAACTCCGACCAAAGCTCTCATATATATGGGGTGAGATATATATCTAAGGGTGTAAATGGGTCGGGTTGGGCCAACTTGGACCCGACCCACCAAAAATTGGTGGGGGTGCGGTTCACGGTTAAAGCCCGTTCCCCAAAGCCATGTCCACAACCCTGATCGAAAGGGAGAAGTGGTGATCAATGCTTAGGGAGGGAAAATGTTTGGCAAGAAAAAAGTTTCAAGACCTTAGATAGGGTTAATTGCAATTTACCATCTTATCCTTTTACTCGTATTTTGTACTCCTAAAATTTAAAACGTGCCCACAAGTGAAAGGATAGGAAGCAAACTACAATTAACCATTTCTTATAGCATTCTTCGTCAAGTTGTGAACACATTTTACGCCAAACAAATTACACTAGATAAAATTTTACCATTACATCGATCAAGGATAAGACCAATTTACGAAAGCTACAATAGAGTCCACCCACACGAACTCAATATTAAACATCAGTAACACAACAAAGATTTACGTGAAATTACTTCCTTGTGTTAGCAATAATGACACATTGCTAAAACATAAGATATATGCAACACTTTACAATACAATTTGATCCGTTATCATTCACATATGTGCTTAAGTTTTATTGAGATGGTGAACCAAACCAAATTTCACACCTTGATAGAGTCCACCCACACAAACTCAATATTACAACACTAGATAAAATTTTACCATCACATCAAAGACACAACATTGATTTACAAAAGCTATAATAGAGTCCACCCACACGAACAAAGTTATACAACAAAGATTTTGTATAACACGTTACAATAAAATTTGATCTGCTATTATTCATCTAAGTACTTAGGTTTTATTGAGGTGATAAACGAAACCAAATTTCACACCTATATCGCGCGCTACACCTTCTTAAACACAACATGAAAGTCAGCCCCATTAAACCCCAAGAACCTCTTCCTCCCCTCAACAAACACTCCAATCTCCCCACACATCACCCTACAAACACTACAAACACCCGGACAGAAGACAATCTTGTAACCAACCTTCGCCTCATCGAACCTAAACCAGTTGCTCACGGTTGTCCTCCCTGGATTCCCTTTCACCCCGTTGGTAGCAACGTACAACCTCTCCCCACCACTGTTTCCGGCCAAACTCCAAACGTTCGATTCTATACACACCGTGACCGTCTCGAACCGCACGTTCACGTCCGCCGACACCTCGATGGTGGTTGCACCGGTGTTGGCCGGGGAGAAGGTGAGAGGGAGGCCGGAGGAGGAGGAGGACGGGTTCTGGGCCACGTAGAGTGGGCATGGGGTGGTGGTGTTTAGGGTTGTGGTTGAGAGGCCGCCACCGGTGTGGCGGTTGACGGGGAGGATGTAGTATTTGGTGTTGGGGAGGAGAGGGTTGCCGGCGATGTCGCGGACCGGTTTGGCTTGGAGAGGTGTGAGGAGGAGGAGGAGGAGGATGGAGAGGAGGAGGAAGGAGGTGGTGATGGATATTGTTGTTGTCATGCTTGTGGTTAATTTGTTGGTGTGTGCATGCAATATTGTTGGTGGAATATTGGTGCTTCATTTATAGAATGCACGTGGTCGATTTCAATCTAATTCAGGTGCACGAAACCGATTCACCCTTTAATATCTGGGAGTGATGAAGTAGCTAGTGAGGTTGGATTCATTAGAATAGTTTCATGGTTAGTACTTTCTTTATTATCTAGACTAGAATTAAGATGACATATTGCT
Source organism: Triglochin maritima (assembly GCA_963682175.1). Lineage (NCBI taxonomy): Eukaryota > Viridiplantae > Streptophyta > Magnoliopsida > Alismatales > Juncaginaceae > Triglochin > Triglochin maritima. The sequence goes on along the minus strand of OY821791.1, from coordinate 7,513,663 downwards.
ATGTGTAATAAATAATTATATTCTTAACTACTTTGTTTATTATGTAGATGACATATTATTATGTGTAATAAATTCTTGTTAAAAAAACATGAGTCGGTGTGACTAGTAAAACATAGATGGCATATTCTGATTTAGCATGACAGATGAGCTAGCTTCGGGTTTGTTTTTTCTTTTTTCTTTTTTTTTTTACTTTCCGGGTGTCCAATTTTTTCTTCTTTTCATGTCATTTGAGGATTAATACTGGGTAAAAAATTAAACAAATAAAAAATATATTTTCAGAAAAAAAAATTAAAATAATAATTTAAAATAATTTTCAAATTAATTTTTTAACAGTTTTTACAACAACAAAAAAATCAACAAATAGAAGGGAACACGTGCCCCCAACTCATTTTTCCCTCCCGCACGTGGAGGGCGTGTGTAGGTGGATTTTGCGGGGTATTTGGGAGACATGGATCCGGACGCCCAGTTCAACGCCCTCCCGTTAAGGAATCCCTTAGTTTGGTTAGAGTAGGTCCATAGAGGGTAATCAATGGACGCCATTCTCACTTATAAGTTCTAGATATACACGTACTAGCTAGTATGGTTTTGAGATGCAAATTCTATTTTGATAGGTTTGCATGGTGTTTATGTTGGAGATTGGTTTCATATTTCAAATTGGTAATTTGCAGTTGTCTACTTAATAATGAATAGAAAAAAGGTACCATGGCCTACCAGATGTGGATGCATGTGACAAAAGCATAGTCACCCAGTAAACGTGATTTATATGGTATTGAGTTTTAAATTTCTTTTTATGTTTTTATACTTACTTGATTTTTTGCCTTCGTGGTGTGAAGGGAGTGGGGAGATATTGACGGGAACATAGACACAATACGTATTGGTGCAACATTTTCAACACCTTAGTTTTCATAGAATAATGAGAACAATCCTAATAGCTTATCCACGAATTGAGAACCTAAAGATAATAATGTTTGACAAAGCTAAGGATACGTGTTTGTCAAAGTCAAAGAAGGAACATAACTCAAGTGTGTCTAAGCACGTAACCGCGTAGTTTCTTGTCTTATACGACGGGTAATTAGTGTGAGGCATTTTGGCTTGAATTAAAGTTTCTTTGAAGTTAGAAATGAAATCAATCAAGTAGGCAATATTCCTCCAAACTCACTTAGCCTCCAAGTCATGAAAGATCATTCACTTAGCTTCATAAAGAGCCCAGCTAGGGATTGTTAAGATCGAGTTTAATTATGGACTGAACTGCATCAGAGTAAAAATCATTAAAAAACCAGTAGGTCACATAATTCAACTGAAACACCAAGAGTTAAGATGCATTCTGGTTCAGTAATTATGGATTGGACCGCATCAGAGTAAAAATCCAACAGTTTTTATGGAATATGAAACTTCAAACCCAGAATTAGATGAAAATATAAAAAATCTATAAATTCAAGCATCTTTCAAATGAGTCCAAGAATGAGATAGTCTTAGATATGCACTGTATACACTCAAATATGGTTTTGAGATCCAAATTTCCATTTTGATGTTGCGGTCTAAGTTGGAGCTAGATTGCAAATTGCTTGCATGTTGTTTCAGTGGGGTTTTTATTGACAAAAAAAAAGATGTTAATATTCTTATACTGACGTCAACACATGTCTAAAAGTCAATTAAGTGGTAGAAAAATTAGTAACCTTAGTGTGGAAGAGTTGAATGTGATAAATCCATTATACAAGAATAAAACATGATCAATATGTCATTAAGTTTGAATTTTCTCATATTCGCTTGATCGACAATTTGTAGGAAGATTGTTGCCATAATGATCGTAGTGTGTAAGCAGTGGGAAGATTTTGAACGAAACGTAAACACTATGAATGGGTGCAGAATTTTCAAGAGCTTATCCACTAATTAATATATGGGCCAAATGTTTATTGACCTCGGAATTATGTGCTTCAGAGTCAATGAAGAAACATAATTGTGTACAAGCACGCAACATGAGATTTTAACTTATACGACAGGTAACTAGTAGATGGGAGTTTATTAAGTGTGATGAGATTTGATAATTAACTTTCAGTTCGTTTAAAGCTAAAAGCAAGATCAATTTTGTACTAGTTTTGTGCTTAATTGTCATGACTTTCCATGTATTTGAAATTGAAACCACACAACTGGGAATTAATCAAATGGAACCTGTGAATTAGAACACAAACCATCTAACAGAAATCCAAACATCACTGATATTTTTTCATGATAAACCTTGAGGTTTACAGAAATTAGGCTTCCTACATACATATTTTCCCCACCATCATATCCCAAGCTTTGCATGGCATCATGAAGTCTTTCAAAATGTGTTGCTTCTCTTGTACTGCTTAAGTGGTAACTGAAAAACTGCCATCTCAAGATTCTTCAAGGATCTTCTGTAGCTCACAAAACCCATGAACCAGAACTCAAAGTCATCCACAGTGACAATCTGCATGTACTTCTGTTTTGGATTATGGATGTTCTCACTTGGGCTCACACTCTTTATTTTCCTGGTTGGGATCAGCACCTGAAATTAGACCAATGGCAATTAAAACTCCCAATGCATTTTTATCAAAATTTTATGTTGAAAACTTCAAGGTTCCTTCGATTTTGCTTAATTTTCAAATTTCGAAGTAGGATTGTAAATGGGACGGGCAGGTTGCGGTTAAAAATTCCAACTTGCCATTCTTATTTAACAATTTTTTTTGCTATTTGCTCGTTAAAATATCGTACCTTGTATGGGATTCTTAAGATGTCTCCTTTGGGAGAAGAGAGTGTGAGTGGTTTGTCACTATGGAATGCAACCTTCTCTGTTGAAATGAAGAGTAATCCGGCAATTGGACCGCCGGACGTCGATAGGTAACACTGGGAAGCCTTGAGCAGCTTCTCTCCTTCCACAATACCAAACAGATGTTTGAATACTCTATACATACTACCTGCTTGAAGGATTCTTGCTCCTAAGCTTAACTTTCTTTTTGCAGTTTCTGAGATTTTAGACCCCAATTTCACTGCAATTTTACGTAAATAAAACTCATTAAATATCTTTGTGATATTCTAAAACTTTGCCACTAGGAATTCTCTGAGTTAAGATAGCTAGAATTCTAACATTCTTCCGAAAAGTAATAATATGTTGGCTTTAGAAAACAAGAGAGACTTGAAGAATCATGTTTGGAATCCTATTATCATTACTACATAACAGAGGCTACAAATGAAGTTGTAATTCCAACTTTAAACAGAAAGTAGATTTCAGACAGCATTGACAGCAAATTACCATGTTCGCGTATGTCTTGTGTGCATTGCTCTGCTTTCCTCCCAAACTTGTTCATCCAACCCATCACTGATACCGCCTTTTCTGTATATCACAAGAAATTTCATTAGAAACCATCGAAAATCAGAAACCATTTGAAACGATTAATATAGTGGAACATACTCTGCTTGCTTTGACATGGTCCAAATGATTTTGACCTGCAAAATTGTACAATAGGTTTGGAGACATCATCATAAGGGATGCCAACGGCACCATCATAGCTTATGTTCTTCATGTTGGTGCAAAGATCACAAATAATTCTCAACTATCTAAATCAAATCAACTTTCAGACTTGTCTCTGAGTTGCTTCAGCCAACCCGAAGATGAGCTATTTAAAGGTGAGATTACTTAATACTAGTGAGAATGTCAAAGTTTAATGGATTAAAGTAGATTCTCTGAACCATCCTTTTTCCCATAAAGAGCCATCATCAGCTAATCAAGAAGAAGAAAACATTATCTTAAAAAACAAAGGAGCACCGATTACACTTTGGTTATAGTATACCTTTTGAAAGGGCAGTGGTAGTTGGCCCAACTGTCCTCTCCTATTTCAGTAATAACTCATAGCATATTGTTTTGTTTCTTCCTTCATCAATGCAAGAGTCACATGAATCAAAACATTAAAAAGTTTTTCAGATAAAGGGCTAAGAACCTAAGAGCAAAGTTCTTAACATGTAGCATTGTTTAAGATGACATATGAAAGAAAAGATGTAAACATATGTTTGAATAAATTATAATCAAAAGCCACCTAAAGTTCAAACTGACTTTCTCATCAAACCAAATAAAATTGTAACTACTGAATTGATTACATTCAAGTTAGACACCTCATCCACCTACCTTTCCAAAGGGTCTATACCAACTTCCTTGGTTGCCCAAGCAAGTCGGTGGCACTGACTCCTCACCTCGTCAAACTACAATTTTCAGTTAGACAACTTTCTTCATTGTTACTTTAACTGTTGCTTTTTTATGTCATTAATGAAACTTTTGAGATGGAATTCAATTTTGGCCTTGTAACTAACCCTGCAAGAAAGCCAATTTAATGTCACAATATCCAGATTCAGATCCTAGGCAGAAGAAACTAACATGACATGTGCTAGAGTGGAGCTTCATGTCAACCAACAACAGGTCCAATGAGGTTCCTTTCCTTGGTCTGGACTCTTGCTTTTTCTCTTCTGAAAGAAAGTAGATTTGTAAGATTCCAGTGGTCACATGTAAATCTGCTTTATAGAAACATGTTCCTTTTCTTCATCAAGTGGTGGAAGGATAGAAAATGTGAATATTCAGACTCACATCAGCCACCTAAAAGATGTAGATTTGATTCCTTGGACAACATTCCAGCAAGCACATGGAGAGCATGATACCTAAAGAGAAGCAAAAAGATGTAAAAGACATGACATCAACAGTAAATTGAAATTGTTGCATAATAAACATTGGAATGTGAATTTTCTTTTTCCATCACCTTCATTCCAAGTTTAAATGGTTTATAAATGATTTCATTGAGATTGAGAAGGTAAGTAAGCTATAAGATTAATAAGCCTCTCAAGTCAATACCAATTGGTTGACATCAACAGTTTGTTGTTGACTGAAAATGTTGCAAAACCAATATTGGCATGTGAGTTCTCTTTTCCATTTGTTAATCTACCTCCATTCCAATTTCAAATGGTCACATTGAGATTGAGAAGGTAAGTAATCTGTAAGATAATTAGACTCTCCAATCAAAACCAATTGGTTTTGAAATGAATCCCAAACATCAACAGATTTCAAGTTTAGGATGACTATAAACATACGCCAAACAAACAATAAGCTGCCAAAAAATACTCATTCTGTAAAATTATTGTTCCTTCTCATTATTGCTTATTATCACAAGATGAAAATCAGAAAACTTGCAATCAAACACTCCGTAAAACCTCAGAATTTGTACTACATAAGAAGCAAATCTTATTCTGATGGAGGGAAGAAACTTAATTCTTGATGAAAGGAACTTATTTTCCTTGTTCCTCCAGAATTATGTCATTTCTTGACACCAACTATCTCTGAGCAGACGTGTGCATCACCGGATAGACCATTGCAGGGGTGCCAAAAGGAGCGCCGGAGACTGAAGTGCCTGGGAAAGCAGTATGTACGCCGTAGACCATATGTGGAGCTGCAGGAAGTTCAACTGGTGTGCCTACTGCAGACACGATAGGTCCTCCAATAGGTTGTCCAATCGCAGGAGCCCCGTAAACTCCAGGCCTAGAAGTTCCAGAGAGCTGGTGAGATGGTTTGCTGGATTTCATCAGAGGAGCAACTGTTCCATTGGTCTGACCAGTTATCGGCCCCTGTGGTGCTGATAATTCTCCACCACCAATGGTGGTGATATCGTGGATGCTTGTTTGTCTTCTGTCCTTTTTCATAGAGTTTAAACGGATGAAGTATTTTTGCGCGTGACTTGCCACTTGTGTCGGTGTCCTTGTTATCACAAAATGTCTAGATATGCTCCGCCAATCGCCTTTCCCGTACTTTTCAAGTCCAAGAAGAAATAACCTATTACATGGAACATCAGATTATTTCAGCATTGAAGGAACATTTTTAGATGCCAATGGCATGATATATGTCATATATAAGAGTCCAATACAAGACAGATTGAGCAAGAAGATATCATTCATATCACATAGAGAGACAACATTTCGAATGCAATATGACTGGTGGTCAGCAGAAGAAGACCAAATCTTGTTACAAAAACAGAAAAGTAAAGTAAAGATATTTAAAAAATTCCTAATCAGTTCAAGCAGGGTCTATCCAAGTCTCACTTAAACTCTCTGAAATATTGTTTTGAATGTTCTTCTTTCCGGGCAATGGTGTAAGCGTCTAAGTGCAAATTTGTAATGGAATTTTAATATTCTCTGCCACAGAATAATATGACAAGGATAAAAACATGAAACTAATCAAATATCAAGTATTACCAATTAGATTGTTCTGACTGTTGGAGGTGCTATTTTCTTGATTTTGCTATGCACTTTGGCTACTGTGTATTTTCCATAATGAGCACAATTTTCCTATAAAATTCTCCATATTGCAGGTTATTTTCATGTTGCACTAAACCTGCAGCACTACATAGTAGGTAGACAGTGCTAGAAATGATATCAAAAGTATTATTTAGCAATGATGCCTCTTACAAAAGTAAATCATTTGAAAGGGCTTCAGCCTAAGCACAAACTGATGATATCCTCCTTCAATAGAACCTACTGAAGATATACTTGAGGTTCAACCTCACCCCAAGTATGCAGAAAGGGGGAAAAGTTTATCATTATAATTTCACAGCAGTAACAAATATTACCTTGTGAAGTTGTCATCAAGTAAAACATATTCCAAGTCTATGTATATGGTCAAGTACTGTTAAGCCTAAAGAGAATAAAATTTTCACCTAGCTTGATAAAATTATCTTTACAACAAGTAATGTCACATATATGCAGCACATTAAAATAAAAAATTATCACTCATGTGACCCTGCCAAGAGAAACATATATATGATATATGCCTATGCATAGTAATAACTAACAAACAATAAGCAGGCTCATATGCTCCACCAATCAAAGGTCAAAACACAGACTCAAAGGAAACTTTTCTCAAAAACACCTTTGCATCTCTATGAACATGTTATTACAACATCAGGGTGCTATATTGCAGTATGATTGCTACAAGAATGAGACCCTCACTCGTCTATGGCGTTAGCATCGGGCTTGAAGAATCTGAACTGTTAGAAGCAACTAACTTTAAGGAGTATTGTGCAATGCCAAGAAACTAAGGAGAATTCAAAACATAAATATAATCGGCAATTGCTCCACCACTATAAAACCTTAGCACCATGGCTCATTCGCTTTGGAAGGAAAAAACATAATTGAGTGTAACTAATTAGTAACTGCCTGTTAGGTGTCATAAGTAATCTACCATTTCTATAATTTAGTTGACAATGGTAGGTCTACACCCCTACATCTGAATCCAGTTGATAGCATTTAGCTATAATGATAAAAATCAGCTTCTCGGAACTTTAATCTAGACTCCAAGATCACACAGTTTCCATAGGAACAATTACGATTCAATTTACACCTAATATTCAAAATAATTTGGAGTATCAAATATTACTTCCAACAGGTGGTTGGAGAGATTAGGAGAAAAACTGTAGGTTCTAACTTGTAGAGAAACTCAAATTTTAACCAATGCAGAAACCATATCTATAATAATTACTTGGAACTGCGAAACTAAGATTTAACTACTTTGCTGACAACTTTCCAACAGAGAATATTACTAGGTTGATTGCAAAAGAAGCAGATTTTTCAACACAGTGCAGAACATACGAAATTAAGAACATCAAACTAAATTAATCAGTGGACAATCTACCACAATATAACCTGTGTTCATCTTCAGTCCACGCAGTTCCTTTGCGACGCTCTAGATCTGACCTCGAGCCTTTCCCTCCACTACGCGAATCGCCATGCTGTAGCCCAGAAGTCCGGCTCTTTTTAGTGGCACTGGCATCATTACCATGGTCAGCCGATTTTTCGGGGGAGGAAATATAGCAAGGCAATGGCACATGTCCAGACTCAATGCCATCAATATCTTCTACCAAAAGCTCAAAATGGTGCTTGATTTCCTCCACTGTTTTCCCAGGCACATCTGCAGCAATTTTCTCCCACCTATCACTACTGTTTTCATCATAGGTGGCAAGTGCAATTTCAAATGCCTTTTCCTGTTCTCGGCTCCAACTCGAACAGCTGCTTGGAGAAACTTCCTCTGAGGCCATTCTCAAATGCCGATAAAATCGGGAACTACGAGGAACTTGAGCAGTGCAAATTGGCTATTGAAGAGGACTGGTTGGTAGTTGAAAATTTCTCAAGAAAATCATAGACACAGGTTTTATCAGAGCATATCAGTCATAATTTGTGGGACACCAAGTGCAGGTAAGATTCCAAAAGGGTCAAGAGAGTTGCCCAAAAATGTCCACAAAAGCAATGAATGACACCATACTAGTCCCAACAATAAATGTGCCTTTCCTGGAATGGAGTTCAGCATCTATGACTGCAAACCAAGCAACATTGCTGTCTAATGATGTTTTCTTAAAATGTAGGGAAGCAATAATTACTTCACTTGCCCCCCGAAAAATTAATCAGATGGCATATACTTCGAAAAGAATCGAACCAAGCGCACATATTTCTTCTCGAAGTGAAAGCAATTTTTTCATGAACAATGGAATTCAATTTTACAAAAAGGATTAGCAACTTGGGAAGCCCAAGACATCCTTGACCATCTAGGTAACAAGATAGCAATTTAACCGTCATTCTTAACCGTTGTAAGGATTTCCTGAGCAATTTTCTTAGCTTGTAATAAGTTAATAAACTTCAGTTCATCCTTCTTATTTTTACCTTTAAGTGCTCTCCTTTTCAACTTCCAAGTACTAGTATTGGGCTACATTGGTGTTGAATCAAACTGTTGGATTAGAGGAAACAACAATAATAAAATTGCTTCTACAAATGTAGCTGTAAAACCATGATATGTTACATGATGTTGGTTGGGCAATAACACACACCAGCACAAACACCATTTTGATTCCTCTGGTCCTCTTCTTTCAAACAACAACAACACATCACGGTTCGAAGTTCAACATGGATCTATGACTCTGGAGGTCTCAATATCGGAATTTAAGCTTTGCATGGTGACTAATTGTTGTGACACTCAAACATCCTTAGTTTTGTAACTCCATATGTCCTCGTCATGATGCAAACTGATTAAAGGGTGTGTCGAAGGAGTTCCGAAGCACCAAAACAACAACACATCACAAGGTGAAAATGAAAACAAATCAAACATGATATAACAAAATGCTAATAATTCCATGACATTATCACAGTAACTAACTGATATGAATTCCTGAATGAGGCCATTCATGTAATGCCGATTGCTCTATTATTGAGTGGACCCAACTTGGACCATCATTGAATGAATTAGAGCCAAACAGATGTTGCAAAAGCAGCAGATGCTAGATCTTTTAGAAGGACAGAACCAAATGCTACTCAGAGTGGAAAGTATATTCTACAGAGTTAGCTAAAACAAAGACATGGAGCAAGAATTTATTAGCAATTAAAATACCAACTACAAGTAAAAAAAAACATGGTTTTTACTTTTAAGTATGTAAAACAGCAATCTAACTCCCCAGCAAGGGATAAAAAGCTGTAAAAAATAGATCAGAAAATTGTTTTCCTTTATGTATGTAACTAACATCATGATGTGTCAAGCCACCTCAACAAGTCGATATGGTTCAATGGTCAGATAGGGTGCATTTCTATAGGATTCGAAGGTCATGACATTTTAAACAAACATCATGCATTTTTACCATTTGAATTTTCACCTTAATGTCTAGCTGTTGCGAGTTAAACTAGTCATTTTGAGATTTATACTTTCATCCGTCCTGTAAGTCAACCAAAAAATCATGATATCATTCAATCGTGATTTTGGAAGAAAAATCATTGACTTCCTACTAATATTTACCTAAGTTGCACCTACATGTTATCGGTACTTAAATTATCCACTACGTCAAAAGGTCACATGTTCAAAAACTCTGGAACAAAAAACATTCCTAAAACAACTTAAACAAAAATAAATTAACATGAGCATTTGGAACAGTAAAAACGTGGAAGCACGCGATGAAATCCTGCAGCAAAACAACAATGTTGGTTACGAATAAGGTGCAATTGGACCCCTCATCAGGTTTGGCTCGTATTAATGAGTGGTACTGGTTGGGATCGCGCATGGATTTGGCGTATGTTGAGATTGGGCGTGTAATGGTAAGAAAATGTGACGCGAAACGGGGAAATCGATCCATGGTCCCGGTTTGGTACTTCGGTTCCGACATTTATGGACCTGGATTTCAGCCTCTACTTCTGTGGACCTGTAACTGAGTACGAGGGTCCGTTTGTGTGTATGCGGTGGAAGCGCCAGTAGAATTGTTGTTCCCGAACAACAATTATTGGATGTCTGTGGAATTAATCAACCATGCAGTGAGACCTGAACTCCACGGGTCTGGATTATTTGTGGGGCTAAGGTGTGCTAACATTTTTTGTTGTCTACTCCCGATGTGTATCGGTGGGGTACGTTTGTGTTTGGTATTCTTAACGATTCGTGGTTGGTGTAATTGGTGGTAAAACTGAATTTTTTTACAAACATGAGGTTGAAATACTTATCACATCACATGCATTTTTTTTTAAATATTGGAGTTAGAATTAGTGGGTCGAAAATAGTCTAGGATATTATGAGTTTTCGGACCGAATGTGTCTTTTAAGATAGTAGATTGTACGTTGTACCTAATGTGGACTCAAGAATTATTAAAATGCTCGTGAGGGTTCAAGCCCCCATGGAACATTATTTGTCATCCAAAGGCTTGTTGGTAGAAAATAAATACATAGGAGTGTAAACAATATTTGGGGATTCCTCCAATTCCGGTTCATGTCCGGACCTTAACCAGTCAGGGTTCAATCCGGTTTTGAACCGATGTATACTCCTATAATCATGTGTACAAAATCTATATTTCCTTTCTCAATAAATTTTATTCAATTAAGATTCTTCAATGACTATTTTAAGATTTTTCAATGGAGTAAGATTTTTTTGTTCGTATAACCTAATTACGAACATTTTTAAAAAATATCAGACCAAATTTGGATATGTTAAAGTCCAACGATGTTTCTGAATGAATGAATTTGGTTTTAGGTATGAAGTCCAAGTATTCTTAGGGTCAAGTACCCAAATGGTAGTTCGATATGGATTAAGCAGCCATTCAAATGCCTACTACTTTGTTAACTTGTTCACTTGCATCAGCAACCTGAAAGGCTGAAACTAACATTGGATAGGCGGAGTAGTATTAATTTAAATAAGCTTAAACACTATTTCTTAAACCATTTTTAAACAGTATAGTTAACTAACCCTTCCATACAAAAATCGCAATAAGTTCGGTTGGTGGACCACGTATCGCTTGAAAGGAACCTCTCTATTTTAGGTTTGAACTGCATTATTGATTTTTGATTCCAGTTGATCAAAAACAAAAATTGTGAGGATTATCGTAAGATGTATTATCTTGAACATGAGGAATCTATTGAAATGGTTCCCACAAACACTACCTTTGAACTCTTGTTTGTGGATTTCGTACATCGAGACATCGGAAGTAACACTGCCACATCTTCATAGTTCGAAAAATGCATGCGCTTTGGGGCCACTAAAATGGCCGAATCAGGAGAAATACAAGCAATGATATTCATGCCTACTAAAGTCCGATAAAATTGAGATAAGAGTAATCATAAGTTAAGTTTATTACCTAAATATTACTTTTGTGCCAGTCCAAAAGTCTAATAATTCTATAAGAGCAGCACTAAGTAAAATTCGACTAGAGAGGACCTCGTCGACCCACTACCTGTAAGGCTGTAACACCTAACATCTTAGATTCTTAATACATATAAGCTAAAGTGACTGTTACTTTTTCCATGTGATTATGTCTAGGATTTTTTTTCTTTCTAAAGGCATTGATATGTAAAAACATTCATAATTAACATTTAATTTCTGAGATTAACATAAGTAGTTCATTTTCTTAAAAAAATTCTGAAACTCATATTTAAATCATAATAGCCATTTTTATGATTAAAATTCATCATATACTTATTGTTACATGCATATATAATTCTTGTCAATCTGCTGAAGCCTTCTTCTCTTCATTGGCCAAATCAGAGATCTCCTTCACGCTTCAGGTTTTTTGCCTACATATACGGTGGAACCACGTAAATTGAGAGTTAGTTAAAACTCAATAAATACTCATTAATAACATCATGTGTCAATAAACCCAGCATCAATAGGTGACCAAACAATCAATATTTTCTTCTTAAGATACTCTAATACTACCTAGTACACCTATCCCTTCATCTTGGGCTACTAGTTGACACCAATCCATTTACTTTCTTCTTGTTGGACAAGTAGAATTTGAGTTCCTCCTTGATGTGTAAGCACAAATAAAAATTCATATAAAATCACAATTCTTATTACACACTTATATGGATGCTAGACTCTTTCGATTAGGTATTTAATCGAGTTTCATACTTAATCTTCATATACCTCTCTCTAGCACCCCCATCATCCTCAATTTGAGTGTACTACCATACTCATGGTAGGTGTCACCAAGTTGAGATTGAGGGAGACGCCTAGGGTGCACCAACCAGGCGGGTCTAGTAGTCGGGACTACATGAGAGACGAAGAAGTGCACAATTGGTGGCTTGGAGCGCAAGAGTTCGTGGAAGAGCACCAATGCTTGGAATCTGAAGATGTCCAAGGGAGGTCGAGGAGCATGAGCAAGCATGGCGCGAGTGTGACACTTGAGAAGTGCATCCTCACATACAGGCAGCCAAACGCGTTTGGGAAGCACGAGGTGGGGCTGTGGCTATGAGGGCACGCGCTAGACATTGCCCGGGCAGCACATAGGCGCGCCTTGGAGGCGTGCCTGGGCAGGCAATGCCTAGGAGTTGAGGCGTGGATGTTTGGGAAGCCAAGACACTTGCGTAGTGGTGAGCAAGGACTAGGAACGAGTCAAGAGAGGTTGCAAAACGTGTGGGAACGGTTAGGCAAGCTCTCCTTGAAAATAGGATTCGGTTATGGAACGGGTCTGTAACCGAATCGGGGAAAATTTGGGTTGGTCAAAATTGTTCTCCTTAAAAATAGGGATCGGTTATACTTTCCTTAAAAATAGGAGTCGGTTATGGAATGGGTCCATAACCGAACGGAGGTGGCATGAGTGGGCTGACCGGGTCAAGCCCCACTAATGCATGCCTCTCCAACGTGTGCATTCGGTTTTGGAGAAAAACCGAACCAGCCAACATGTTTCCCACGTTCTGGTCAAAGGTGACCAAGTTCTTAACCGTTTTATTCGGTTATAGCCTCATACGTGATTTATAGAAGGCACTAGAGAGAGTGACCTTAGTGGGGAGAGTGGGCATTCGGTTTTGCCCCACTCCTCCACAACCAAAGGAGAGTTAGAGGTGATAGTGGGGATTATGGTTCCCCACGTGTGCATGTAGTGGGAGGCTCACAACATGTATAAAAGGGATGCACCTCCAACATGTGGAAAGGGCATCACGACTAGAGATAGGGTTTTCTAGTTGTATCGGGTTTTTCCTTCCTTCTTCCATCCCTTAGGAATTGTAATTCGTTTGTTCATAGCAATAAAGAGTTGTGATTCCGCCAACGTTGTTTGTGTTTACGTTTTCGATTGTGCTTGTTTGACTCTGCGGGAAACCGAGGGAGTTGTACGATTGTGTTGGTGTTTTCAATCTTCCCCGCGGGGATAGAGCGTTTGGCGAGGCCAAAGCTCGAAAAAGTTGAAATTTGAGAGTCTCTAAAGGACTCCTAACACGACCGGTGACAGTAGGCTCGTTCTTACTTACATTTATATTTCGTTAGTTTCATTTCTTATCTTATTCTTACCTTTTGTATATAACTTATATTCCATAATATATACTTCTTCATTCTCAACTAGGGGTGTTATCAGAAATCTAAACCCTAAGTATTATCTATAGTTCATAATTCATAGCAGTTGCATATGAAATCTAAACCAAGACAACATAAGCAAAATAAGTGAGAAAGTTTCTAACACTTACCTTCTTTTTTTGCAATGCAAAAAGAGAGGGCAAACCTCCGAGAATTCTATTAAACGTAGAAAAAAATTACAATTTTCAGAATTAGGTTGACTGTCCAACTCAGATTCACTTCCTTATGTCCTTTTATTATCTCACAGACATACTGACTCACCCATCCGACTCTCGTGATACGAATACATATTACTACCATCTTGAACACTAAGTCCAGTTAGCTACGAAATTTTGAAGCTCGTCATTCTTTATTCTAACACTTGATTTTATACAGATCTCTGATCTGGTCATTCCAACAGTATGCTGGTCATTCCTCATTCTAACACTTACATTTGCTCACAAGTTTACTATTTATAGTTTTTTGTTGATTCGTGACTAATATTCTCGCAAATCTTGGTTGCCAAGGAAGGAGGTGAGAGATGGATCTTCTTCCTCTTTCTTCAATTTGGGGATGGAGAGAAAAAAGAGAAGGATTCCAAAATGATCTCATTTTGGATGATCAAATTGCATTTGGCCCTCCTAAAGTAAAATTGCTTGAATGATCCCTTAATAACAAAATGGATTAAAACTTCCTCCTTGTTTCAGTTTTTTTTAGCAATATTGTAAATCTTAATTTTTAGCTTACACAATTTGGAAATAATTTTTTTTAATTTCCCTGACAACAAACTTATCATAATTTAACAACATAAAACGATGTTAAATCCATAATTAAGTTTGTACTACTTCCTGGGGTGTTATACACAGGCTCACATCATGGACGAAGGAAAATGATATATGGCCGCTCTTTAGGACACGACTTAGTTGACACTCTCCATGTCAGCAGAGAAAATAGTTTATTTATTTATTTTATCCCTCAATTCTTTGGTTGCCCGTACAAATGTCCTGAGCAATCACTCCATCTCTTCATCCCTCCCTTCATCCCTCATTAATGCGTCTCAAATCACTTCATTTCTTCCTTATTTTGGCGCTTCTACACAACAGAAGACTTTTCTTCTTCATCTCAAGATGCGTCTTCATTTTTCTTCCTTTCTATTCTGTGATTCTTCCTCTGTACTCCAATGGAAATTGTTAATGTGCCTTGTCAAGTGGAGCAGCCGGCAAACGTTCCTAAGGATGATATTTTTT
This sequence comes from Triglochin maritima, assembly GCA_963682175.1. Taxonomy (NCBI): domain Eukaryota; kingdom Viridiplantae; phylum Streptophyta; class Magnoliopsida; order Alismatales; family Juncaginaceae; genus Triglochin; species Triglochin maritima. The sequence goes on along the minus strand of OY821791.1, from coordinate 7,498,585 downwards.
CCTTCTTTCGAAGAAGCCAAAACATTTTACGTGGTCTATGCCAATTCTTGTGGTTTTGGTGTTAAGACAATGCAATCTCATTACGATCGTGGTGTTGTTATACGGGTCACGTTGACTTGCTCCAAGGAGGGCACGCCGCCAACAAACCAAGGGCAAGGGAAATCAAAGCCTAGATTATCCAGTAGAGTCCAATGCACTACTCAGATAAGGGTCTCCGGAAACCCGCAAGGGGTTACCACATTAACTTTGTGGATCTTAAACATAACCATGTCATGTTTGAACAAGAGCAAATGCGTTTTCTCAGACAAAAACGAACCGTCACCGAGACCGCCAAAGCACGCATATCGTGCAATGATACTGCTGGGATATCGGCTGCTAAGACCATGCAAACTTTTGTGGTCGAGGCTGGAGGTCATGACAAATTGACTTTCAACGAAAGGGATTTAAGGTTTGTGTTCTTTCTGCCTAACATAATTGAAGTTCAACATTTTGCGCTTGGTCTTAGTGGTCTCTGTGTGCAGGAACGTTATAAACGAAGTCAGAAATTTGAAGATGGGACCTGGTGATGCACAAGCTCTTTAGAACTATTTCATTAGGATGCAGAAGATTGATTCCATGTTTTTCTATGTAATGGATATGCATGACGAATGAAGACTACGGAACGTGTTTTTGGCTGACTGTCGTTCTAGAGCTGCATATTCATATTTTGGAGACACAATATGTTTCGACACCACCTACATTACAAATAAATACGACATGCCCTTTGCCCCATTTGTAGGAGTTAATCACCATTTCGAGTCAGTTTTGCTCGGTTGCTCTTTGCTGTCTTCTGAGACCACTGAAAATTACATATGGTTGTTCCAAACATGGTTGTCGTGCATGAATGGTAAGGTGTCACTATGTCCAGTTAAATGTTTGTGACTGTTCAGTTTAATGTGTGTATGTGTTCGGTTTAAGTGGTGTGACTGTTCGGTTCAAGATTTGGATCCGTTCGGTTTAAGTTTTGTGTGTCTGTTCGGTTTATGGTGTGCATCTGTTCGGTATAAGTTGTGTGACTGTTCGGTTTAAGGTGTGCATCTGTTCGGTTTAAGTTGTGTGTCTGTTCGATTTAAGGTGTGGGTCCGTTCGGTCCAAGTTGTGTGTATGTTCGGTTTAAGATTTGGATCTATTTGGTTTAAGTTGTGTGACGGTTCGGTTTAAGGTGTGCATTTGTTCGGTTTAAGTTGTGTGTCTGTTCGATTTAAGTTGTGTGACTGTTCGGTTTAAGTTTTCAAAGTAGAATTTTGTACCTTTCAATATATGACTCACTCCTTTTTAATTACCTTCATTGTGCAGATATAACTCCCTCAGCCATCATAACAGATTAATGTGGTGTCATTACTACTGTTGTAAGGAATATCTTCCGAGATTCAAGACACAGATTCTGTATATGACACATAATGAACAAAGCTCCCGTGAAGTTGCCAACGCAGTATCGGAAGCACATGTTATTTGATCTGAAATTGATTGTATATGATTCCAAAACCCCAGCAGAATTTGATCGTAATTGGCCGGGTTTCCTTCTTGATTTTGACCTGCAGAACCATAGCTGGTGTCACCACCTTGAGATCGAGAGTGCCCGAGGGTGCGCCATACCGGGCTGGGTTCGTGAGCTTGGAGCATCACAAGGAACTACGAAGCACACAAGGCAAACCAAACGCGAGGCGTGAGGTGAGCAACAGGGGTAGCCCAAGTACCCCCCTGGGTTTTGCAAGGCAAGCGCCAAGGAGATTCGAGATGCGCGGGCATGCGCACACGCAAGGCGAAGCGTGAAGGAGGAATCGAGTGGCAGGCAGCGGCAAAGCGCGTGCAAGAAGGCAAGTAGCCAAGGCTACGAACATGGAGCGAAAAGCCAAGTGCAAGGACGTACGCGTGGCACGGGCGCAAGGAGGCTATGCTTAGGTAACATGTGCACGCGCGGGGCGCGAGCATGAGCAAGCGAGGCAAAGGCGTGGATGTTCGAAAGCCTATAGCACGATTGGTAGCTTGGAGCGCGAGGCGCGTGGAAAAGTACCAAGGCTTGGAGTCCGGGGACAGCCAAGCAAAGGTCAGAAGGCATCAGCAAGTGAGGCACATGCATAGCACTTGGGAAGTGCGAGAGCACGCCCAGGCAGCACTTAGGCGCGCCATGGAGGCGGGCATAAGCGAGCAATGCTTAGGAAGGAGGCGCAGGAACTTGGGAGGCTAAAGACCAGGAGTCAACACCATGACAACACAAGGAGACCAAGTGAGGATCGTAGTCAACACGAGTCATCACCGGTCAACTGGTGGAGGATGGTGCGGGCCGACGAGGACTACCCATGGGCGAAGCAAGGGCCGAGATAGGCGACCAAGCAAGGCGTGGGCAGCCCAACAAAGGCGTGGAGACCAAGTCAAAGGAGGAGGCTACATTCGTGGAGACGGTTATGGACTTGGTCCACCAACCGAAGGGAGAGGGAAGCGTGGGCTGAATGGGTCAGCACCAACACGCACATGTCTTCCTTACATGTAGGTATTTGGTTGGAAGGAGTAGAAATTGTGGTGCATGCATTCCTTGAAAATAGGAACCGAAGATGCACTTCCTTAAAAGTAGGATTCGGTTATGGAACGGGTCCATAACTGAACGGGACATGTGCAAGGGATTTGAACCGGTCAAACCCCACTTGCGCAACTTCCTATTCTTGGGGAGACGGTTTTGAATAGATTATTCCAGCAAAATACAGCATGATTCCCACGTTTCCAGCCAACCTAAACCGAAGGGTTCGGTTATGACAAAGTGGCGCCTATTTGTGGGAATTAATCCGTGATAGAGGGGGAGTTGGGAACAATTCCTATGGATTTATTCAGCCACGATTATTATCAAGTTATGGGGGAGAATAGAGAGCTATTCTCTTGCAACCGAAGGAAGATGGGTTGGGTGGCATCCAACCGTGCTACAAAATAGGGTTTTGAAGCACTATAAAAGGGGACGCCTTCAGAGGTTCAGGATCATCGAATCAAATCGAATCACCATCGAATTGAATCAGGATCACCATCCAGGATCAGATAGGATTCCCATCATAGTTTGAGTTTAGATTTGGGCGTGAGAGAGTTTCTGTGAGAGACTTGTGAGCGTGAAATCTTTGTAATCCCTTTGGGACGTTTCTTCTATTTAATAAAAGAGATTGTTCCACCAACATCTTTCCGTGTTCTTGTGTGGGGAATTTGGGACGTTTGGGGGCTTGGCAATTTGTGAGGGTTGTGCAACCTTAGTTTCCGCGTGTGCTTGTTGTGGGGGCTATTCCGCTAGTTCCCAACTCTGAGGGTAACCGAAGAGTTGTGCAGTTGTGTTGGTGTTTTCAACTCTGCCCCGCGGGGATAGAGCGTTTGGCGAGGCCAAAACTCGAAAAAGTTGGAATTTTTAGAGTCTCTAAGGGACTCCTAACATAACCGGTGACAGTTGGCTCAAATCGATTTATGCAATCCGAGAGTCATGGATACCTGCATTTGTTGGTGATAGTTTTTTCACGGGAATGACATCTACTCAGAGAAGCGAGAGTATGAACGCCTTTTTCGACAAGTATCTTACTTTGAATACGACCCTTAAGCAGTTTGTTCAACAATACGAACTTGCGTTCTGCCATAAGTACGAGAAGCAAGCTCAATCAGATTTTGATTGTCTTCATAAGAGACCCCAATTGGTTTCAATGTATCCATTCGAGAGACAGATGAGCGAGTTGTATACGGTAGGGGTCTTCAAAAAAGTGCAGTTAGAAATTGGGAGATAATATACTGCGATATAACGGAGGAGTTCAATACGAATGACATATTTCATTACAAGGTATCTGAACGTGTTTTGGCTGGTGAGCAGCTACTGTCGAAACGTTTCCTAGTACAAAACATATCCATGAACTTCACATGTGATTGTAGAATGTTTCAGCACGTTGGTCTTCTATGCTGCCACGTTTTTGTTGTACTTGGACGCTTAAATCCTAATGCATTGCTCTCAGACTTTTACATCGTTAATCGATGGCAGAAGGATATTCGAATGAGCTATCGAGATAAGATGTACCCAGACGATGGCGTAATGGAGAAGGATGTGCTTCGTCGTCACGACGACATCATGGGTCGTGCCGTTTGGATCGCACAGGAAGCCTTCATTTCCCACGATATGGAGAAATATTCAAAAAATATTTAAAACCCCATTAAAAGTGCGTTTGAAAAGTGTGACATGTAAATCCGACTAGACGTTGACTCGCCAACTTTTAGGTGTCACGTAGGGCGCGTCACGGACGCCCGCGTCCGTGTATAACAACCCATGGACGAAAGGTTAAACGAAATACACCCTAGTGTCTTCTAGGTGTCTGTAGAGGAAGGTGAGTTACGGTGGTAGGAATCTGGTCGCCTCGAAATATCAAAAGCTCCTCGATCTGCCTCCGCTACCCTCACGTTCTCTAGCTCCAACAGTTGATACTCAACCTCCTCTTCTCTTGCGCCTGCATGGGTACACTCGACCTGATCACTTTCAATATTAGGCTCCAAGTTGGAAGATCCGTTTGCTCGGTTGAGCAACATGTGCAGTAGAACGATAGGTGATGGTATCTGGCATGATGTCGAAGTTTTCTATGCGAGCCTGAGAAAGTTGTTTTGCTCCTCTTTTGCGCGAACTTGCCCATTGTAATAGTGAATCAAAGCAATTTGTCGCGAAAACGAGTTTAAAGTGTCGCGAAAAATTTGATTATTTCTTTCACACCATGTCGCCCAACAAATTAAAAAACATTTATTAGGTCATTTCATTCCGCATTTGATTAATCGAGTTGATTTCTCACACTGAGATGAAATTCGTTATTAATTCCCGGCTGAAGATTTAAATCGATTTCACTAGCAGCCTCACAAAACGGTTGCACGAATGCCTGAATGAGCATTGAACAAAAATGTGATCTATAGATTCATTTTCAATGCCACATGGCGGGCATGACTGACCTAGTCTTACTCCCTTTCTTAGGAGCCTATATTTTGTTAGAATGCGTCTTTCTTGCAAGAACCAATATATTGAATATTTTTAGCTTTCCAGAGCCAGTGGACTTCTATATTTCTTTAAGTGTAAGGTTTGGTTTCACGAGTTTTATTCGAAATAATGTCTAAGTAGACCCACAATAATTAATTATAGTCATGTATGCAAACCAATCATGTTAAATAGTTTTACCTACACCTATTTTCCATTCTGACATTGATTTTTTTACTTTTTTGATTTTGATTTCTACTTTTCAAACACAACAACGATCTGTAGTTAGTTTGACCACATTTATAATGTCACATTCTCCCAACTACTATCCTGTTTAAAAGATTATAAAAGAACCTAATTTGTTTAAAATATTTTCCCACTATAGCACACCACAGGCGCATAAAGCTTAAAATAAGAGAGCCATGACACAATTAAACGGGATATGAATGCAACTGGATAGTTTCTGTAATATCCTAATATTGCTTATGGTGCTAATGATGTTTAAGAGAGGATTAGTGGTGGATGAGATCGACGACTGAGATCGTTTCGGGGGAAAAGTATATAAGGTTTGGATCTCTCTCTCCCCCTCACTCTTCACTCTCTCCCTCTCTCACGATCTCTCTCTTTCTCACGCGTCTCTCTCTTCCTAGTGCTTCGTCGGTGTTGGTGGAGGCGAGGATCGGAGTGTTGGAGTCGCCGGAATCGTCGTAGAGTTCGGGAATCGGAGGTTCGCCGGAGTTCAAGCCTTTTCGCGAGGAGGCGCTCACCGTGGTTTCTTCCAAGGCTTCTTCAAGTTTTAAGGTATGTCAAACTTGCTTTCAAGCTCACCTATTGTTAGTGTGGGAGTGGGAGCGGTCGACGGTAGGCCGTTTATGCTCGTCGGACCTGCACAGCAGCATCTGAACTATAAACGGTCGACCGGTGTTTTGGTTCGGTCGACCGGTTATAGTGTATTTGGGGCAGAATCCCTCGCACCGGTCGAACGATGCCCTTTTGGGCGGTCGACCGGTTGTGCAATTTTAGCGAGAGAAAACGTCCTGGGTATTTTTGGTCGAACGGGACCCTTTTGCCGATCGACCGAAAGTACTGTTGAAGGTCGGTTGGGGGTGTTGACCATCTAAACGGTCGACCGCTCGTTGACTTCGTCCGACCGACGTTTAAGTTAACTTAATGGTCGGTCGACCGGAAGTGTGGTTTCGGTCGACCGTGAAGTGTGGACTGTTGGTAAATCTTACTGGTGGTTTTCGGTCGACCGTGAGTGTTGGGTCGGTCGACCGTTGGTGTTTGGTTTGCGAAAACGTTTTCTTACTGGTGCTTTTCGGTCGACCGGGACCCCTTTTGCCGGTCGACCGTTTGGCGGGTTTTTCGGTTGGGCCAGTACTCTAGGTGAGAATCGGTCGACCGATTAACAGTTTTCGTTCGACCGTTTCTGCTGTTTTTGGCAGATTCGTGGTTTTATGAGTACACTTGACGGCGTCTCGTCTCTCCGGCCTCACGGGGGGCAACGGCAGGGACTAGCGCCCGATAGTTGGGTGCTCGTACGCTTGAAAGTGGCTCGTCTCTCCGGCCTTTTGGGCAACGGCACGGACTGTCGCCCGATGGTGGTGCGAGTGTTGTGGGGTTGGGGTGAGAGGACCCTTGAGACCCGGTTGTGTGGTCGCGACTGTACCGGCGGTGCCTTGTGTGCACGTGTGTGTTGTGGGGTTGGGGTGAGAGGACCCTTGAGACCCGGTTGTGTGGCCGTGACTGTACCGGCGGTGCCTTGTGTGCACGTGTGTGTTGTGGGGTTGGGGTGAGAGGACCCTTGAGACCCGTGACCGATGATTTTCCGGCAGTGCCGGGTGTGCACGTGTGTGTTGTGGGGTTGGGGTGAGAGGACCCTTGAGACCCGGTTGTGTGGCCGTGACTGTACCGGCGGTGCCGTGTGTGCACGTGTAATGTCAGAGATATATATATATATGTATATATATGTATATATGTATATATATATATATATATATATATATATATACACGTTGGTGCACCTGGTGTATTTTCTTGGTAATGTCCTCCGTTGTTTGTATGTTTCAAATTTTAAATTTTCCGCTGTTCGAGGACGTTACAGTTTCCATAATTCTTTCCCTTTGTACAGAATACTTCCAACTGCTACCAAAATAGTCCACTCTACATACCTTATTAGACAAAAATAGAGCCTTGGTATGATTCACCAATAATGTCATCTCACTGTAACCAAAACAGTTCATTGGTATAAATATAGATGTTAGGAGTCTTATGACCATTTAATTACTGAACTGCTAAACATCGCCCCAAAATTACTTAAATCGTCCCTTGAAATTACCAAATTGCCCTTCCTCCTATTTTTGCTTATATATCTCACAATTTCACTCTTTTTTCAAAACTTTCTCTTCCTATACCTACTACACAAGATTACGAATGTCTCGGAGGCCAGGGAAGCAGCCAGCAGTTCCCCCGGTGTACCCGTATGAGGTAACATTACGTTATTTATTTGTTTTAAAAAAAAAAAAAAAAAAAGGCGTCGGCGTCCGAGGGAGACGCCCCCCGCATGGGGCGGGCGTCCGAGGAAGCCGCTCCCCCTATGGGGGGAGCGGCTTCCGAGGACGCCCGACCCATGCGGGGGGCGTCTCCCTCGGACGCCGACCCGAAGCGGGAGACGTCTGCGGAAGACGTCTCCCCGATGGGGGAGACGTCTTCCGCAGACGTCTCCCCGTAGGAGGAGGCGTCTGCGACAGACGCCTCCACCTTGCGGGAGGCGTCTGTCGCAGACGCCTCCTCCTTTTTTGTTTTTTTAATTAATAAATATCATAATTACTTTAATAAATAGTGATAAATCAAAAAAATTAATTTAACAAATTCTTATTAAGTTTAACATTTGTGATATTTAGTTTTAACAAATTTTGATTTAGTTTAACAATTGTTTTAATTTAGTTTAACAAATTTTGATTTAGTTTAACAATTTTGATAATTAAGTTTAACAAATTTTGATTTAGTTTAACAATTTTGATAAATATGATAATTTAGTTTAACAAATTTAACAAATTTGTATTTAAAATTTCAATAAATAGTCATCGGGTCACAGTGGAGGGAGAGGCAAGTCGATACCATTACACGCCTTCCGTTCTTTAGAGGATGATTCAGCACCGCGTCATCCACGTAGACGGGGGATATCTGCTTCGGTCAGGAGGGAGAGGGAGGCATTACGTCGTCGTGAGGAGGAGGATGATTCCTTCGATGATGAGCATGTGGATAGTTTCGACGACGAGAGCGACGATGATGACCCGTATGATGTGCGGCCGGAGGTGGAGAGGCAGGGGGATTATAGCGGAGGACGTGGTCGAGCGGGTACTTCTACTTCCGCCGGATGGATGGTGCGGAAGGGTAGGGGTGGGAGGTTTACGGCCGGGGATTCGAGCTCGTGCACTGTTGATCCCCGCGCTCAGAAGAAGAAGAGGGTCCAGGACGATTCTTGGATCGTGAGCAGTATGACGCCTGGTGGTCCTTTAGATGGGAGCGTCATTCCTAGTTTCTGGGGTCACATTGCTAGACGGATCTGGGACGGAGAGGATCGGAAGGTTCTGAAGTGCCAGAATCGGCACAGAGCCTGTACAGCACTACAGGGTTGGCGGTCTACACTGAGTGCTGATATCAGAGAGGAGATTAGTGCCACGCATTTGGGGCACTTACCGTACAGCATGTTCCCTTATCTCGACATGCCTTTGATTTCGGCGTTTGTGCAGATGAGGGATGAGCTGCCAGACGATGCCAGAGCTGCATGCGGAGATGTGGATCAGATCATACAGTCATGGCATACTCAGTTAGGCATCTCCGACCATGATTCGGATGATGAGTAGGCTGATCTGTTGTACCGTACTCTTAGTATTTGCATTTATATTTGTTTATCTGTTGTACGCTTAGTATTTGTGTTTGCTTATCTGTGGTACGCTTAGTATTTGCATTTATATTTGTTTATCTGGTGTACGCTTATTATTTATTATTTGTGTTTGTGTTTGCGAACATGTCGTACGCTTATTGTTTGTATTTGTGTTTTGCTTATCTGTTGTACCCTTATTATTTGTATTTGTGTTTGATAACCTTTCGTACTATTATATATAATGCAAATAAAGCAAACATATCAAAACATATTACATAATAAAGCAACACTATATAATGTACAAACATATCAAAACATATTACATAATTATACAAACATATCTTGAGCTGCCTGAGACACAAACTCTGCGTTCCCGGCTCCTTCCCCAATGACAAGTGTCCTCCAGAACGAATGAATCTGCTCTAAGTAAATTCCGTTTTCTGATTCAAGACATCCACGGATGGTACATGCGCAAGGTATCCCATGAGAAGTCAGAAAAGCGCACTCGCAACGATATTCAACTTCATCATCTAACTATTGCATTCTCTTCACCTCCTGACTCAGCAACTGCAAACAGTGATGCGAAACTCTACCATTTATGTGACGATATAGAGCATGTCCGAAATTAGTCAAATTTCGCCGTCTCGAGTCTTCAAGAAAGTTTCGAATATTCGTCAGCTGCATTTCAGTAGCCGCGTTGACGCGCTCGAAAAGAGTGTCCAGAGCTGCAGTCGATGTAGAAATCCACTCTTTTAGAGCCGAATGAGCACTTTCGACCCTACAATTCGTGGTGTTCCCAAAATGAAGGACTTTGTTCGTCCAATTCAGCACAAACTTTTCTTTATGCACCAACCACGTGGTGTCCAGATACTCCGTGATAGCCGGCCACGATCTATACAAATCTTTCAGAGCATACACAGCTCTATCATACTCGGCTTCTGAAGTAGAAAGCATGATCTTCCTCCATCTTCCACGCCTCAAAGTCTCTGCCATCTCCTTATTCTTGCCGAATACGTGGTATGCGTAATTCAATACGTCTTTGTTGATGTGCCATGTGCAGAGTAAATGAGCAGAGTCAGGAAAAACCTCTCTCATTGGTCGCATAAGGCCTAACTCCCGGTCTGTTATTATTGCAGTCGGGCTGACAGTCCCCAATAACAGATCTCTCAACTTCTCCATCACCCACAAATAACTGGAGTAAGATTCATCCATCAAAATCGCATATCCAATAAGGAAATTCATGTTTGCTGGTGTGACCCCAATCATTTCGAACAAAGGCATCTTATACTTGTTCGTCTTGTAAGTCGAATCCATGCAGATAACGAAAGGATATGTCCGCAACAACTGGACTGACGTCGGATGTGCCAAAAAAGCGTGAGTTACGACATCAGTTTCTGGATCCGCCATAATCCAATGTAAGTACTCAAACTGCACTGCTTGGTAGAGAAACTGCTGGACGGGATTCTGATCTTCAGATTTTGTCCTCCTCATGTAATCTCTGAAATTATAAATATGCCTTTGATTTGGATTGTCCTCCGGGAATTTTTCTTTTACTGCCTTCAAGATGTTCCGTGGTTTTGCTTGCGCCTATATCACGAACAATCTTCTTCGCCCCAGAACTTAGACCACTAATTTGACGATGACCCTCTGGATAAACTGCCAGTCTGTGGTTGTGATGTCCGTGAGCACTATTATAAACCACAACCCATCCATCACGATCTCGTCGCTCCACCACTTTTATTAAGAAACGGCAACCGCAACCCTTTCTTTTGGTGTTTCTTCGAAGTGCAGTATCCATATCCCGAGACTCCATTTGATTTCGCCGGTCGCATCTCAAATAACAATCCATCCGACTATCTGATCTTGTTTTGTACGACGACACGACCAAAAAAAACCCAGCTCCGATAGCTACTTGTTTGGCCCATTTACATGCTTCATCGATTGTTTCAAAGATTTGTGTAGTTTGAAATAACTCACTGTAATCCACTCCATCACCACCGAAATCTGGAACCTACAAAAATATATTCAAAATTAAAAAAATAAAAAAATAAATTCGAAATTAAAAAATTAAAAAATAAACTCGAAATTAAAAAAACAAAATCAAAATAAAAAAAAAAGGCGTCTGTGTTAGACGCCTGCCCCATGGATGGGGCGTCTGTGTTAAACGCCTTCCCCAACGGAAAGGCGTCTGCGTAGGACGCCTGACCGAAGGGAAGGGCGTCTACTACAGACGCCTTACCCATGGGGAGGACGTCTACATAAGACGCCTCTCCCATTGTGTAGGCGTCTGCGTTAGACGCCTCGGCCATGGGGAGGGCGTCCTACGCAGACGCCCTCACCATGGGGGAGGCGTCTAATGCAGACGCTCGGCCCAAAAATTTCCCCGCGCCAGGCTTACCTCACCCGATGCATCACCCTCGCCAGACATTTTCGTGGTGTTTTTACTGATAAATTATGAATATACAAGACCATAGGCCTTATTTATAGACACGGGACGATTTGGGTATTAAATATATTGTTAAGGGCAATTTGGTAATTTCAAGGGGCGATTTAAGTAGTTTTGGGGCGACGTTTAGTAGTTCCCTTTAATTATTTAAATTTCCTCAATTAACCAATTCAAACTTTGTTTGTATACGTTTCTGTTTTTTTACTTGTCAAATTGCACCAGCATCCTCAGCTAGCTAGCAGTCATGTACATTTAATAAGCCAAGTAGATTTCAGATTACGAAATCACATTTAATTTCTTTAATTTAAATTTAATTTACTGCTCTTTCTTCAAGTCTGTGGTAAATTTATGGCTGATACTTGCATAAAAAATTGCAGTTAGTTCGGTCGGTGGAACAGAAGACGACTTTGAGGATTTGTGTACGTATGAAGATGGAGTTATTGGAGATAACAACAATATTATTAACACGTAATGAGTTCTCGAGACAAAAAAGAATAACACGCGCGAAGTCGTTGGAAGTAATCTCTCTTGTTTAGGTCTGCACTTTAATATATATTTTCGTACGAAGTTAAATGACAAAAGGGGACACATAATTATTGTGTTAAAAACAATGTTCAGAAATGTGAGAGATGGCACCAGGAATCGCATCTACGCGGGATGCGGATGCCATGCTGGTACATATGTGGTTTGTGATTTAATGATTAAATAATATATATATTAATTAAAATTTATATACATGTAATTAAAATTTTATGTAAATTTTTGAATAATTTTTAAGATCATTAATTCAATATTAAACAAATCAGAATAAAAAATAAATAATAAAAAAACAAAAAAAACTGAAATGTTGCCACATATGCGGCCGCATCGGGCCACATATGCGAGCTCGGATGCGGACCGCATCGATGAGGCCGCATCAGGGAGATGCGATGTAGTTCTCCCCTGCATCGCGCCGATATCCGCACATGCGACCGCATTTCAGAACACTGGTTAAAACCTCGAGCGCAGGGTATCATCAGATGATGTCATGTCATGTCGTTTAGTTTTTTTTAAAGATACAAACCGTTTTGATAGGATGGGTTCTGAGTTTTAGTTAAGGTATTTTAAAGTTAAACCAAGATCATTAATTCCAACTAAGTGTTCATTCTTTTGGGAGTTACTATTCGTCGTCGGAAAATTACTTAAATCGCCTTGAAAATTATTTTTTTGTCATTAACAAATTAATTAATACTCATTTCGTCACGTGTTTTTAACAAGGTGTTAGACTCAGTGTTACTCACATTTCTAGTACCAACACCACAAAAATGTCTAGCGAAGCACCTGGATCCGGCGAGGTAACGGGGGCTGATTTTTTTCCCCAACTCGGGCGTCTGGTTACGACACCTCCACCTAGGTAGAGGAGGCTTATCCAGACGCCCGTTTTTTTTTAATTTTTTTAATTTTCTGTTAAATTAAATTTTTTTCATGTTCAATTGCAAGATTTCGGTGATGATTGAGTAGATTACAGTGAGCTTTTTGCAATAGGAGCCAGATTTTTTTTTGGTTATATCATCATACAAACCAAAAGCAGATAACCGGATGGATTGTTACCTGAGATGTGATCGAAGACGTGAAATGAGTTCTCGTGATACGAGTATTGCACTGCGAAAAAATACAAAAAGAAAAGGTTGCGGTCGTCGATTTTTGGTAAAAGTGGTGGAGCGACGGGATCGTGATGGATGAGTCATTGTTTCTAGTAGCACCTATGGGCAACACAACCACGCACTTGCAGTTTGTTCAGAAGGTCACCGACAGGTCATCAGACTTCGTGCTGGGGCAAAGCAAATTGTTCGTGATATGACAGAGACACAAGCAAGACCACGTAACATTTTGTTGGCGGTAAAGGAGAAATTCCCGGACGATAATCTCAATCAAAGACACATTTATAACTTCAGAGAGTACACGAGGATGACGAAATCTGAAGACAGGAATCCCGCGCAGCAGTTTCTCAGGGAGGCAGTGCAGAATAACTATTTGCATTGGATTGTGGCAGATGAAGAAACTAATGTCCTCACTCACGCATTTTTGGCACATCCAACTTCAGTTCAGTTGTTGCGTACATACTCATTCATAATCTGCATGGATTCGACGTATAAGACGAATAAGTACAATATGCCTTTGTTTGACTCGTTTGCTACACTACGTACCGCACGTAAGGGAGGCGTCTCCCTCAGACGCCTAGCCCAATGTTCGGGCGTCCGCGGGAGACGCCTGACCCAACATTCGGGCGGCCGCGGGAACCGCTCTCTCGTTGGGTCGGGCATCTCCCGCGGACGCCCCACCTAAATTTTGTTTTTTAAAATTAATTAAAATAAACAAGGTAATTTACCAGATGTGAGTAGTCCGGGGTGTCCGCTGGTTCTTTTCCTGACCTCCGAGACATTATATCTGGTGAATAGAAGAGTAATATGAAGACAAAGTTGTGTTAAAATGGTGAAATGAAGAATTATATAAGTAGAAATGATAGAAGGGCAAAATGATAATTTGTACGGACGATTTAAGTAGTTTTACGGCGACGAAAATCTTTTTCTGTACGTAAATTGAATGTTTACTCTTTTTACATCGAAGTTAGTTATCCTAAAGATGCCATTTAAGAAACTATTTTCGAACTGGAATCTCACGTTCTGAGATAGTGTTGCAAAAGTTCAAAGGAAAATTGTGATATGTTGTAAATCTAATAAGTCAACCAGTAACATATTTCTTGATTAGCACAAATGAGCTAACATATATAAGTCGAGCCACGGATAGATTAGAATCCAAAGATTTATATCAAACACATAATCCACTAAAAACCTCTTCATGAGATAAGTGAATCACATGAAGCAAGCAAGTATTATCATCCAGCAATGACAATCAACATGTGATTAGATGCTTGGAAGAAAAATAGTTATGGGTATTCTACATTCTTTATCAAGGTTAATTTTATATTAGTCACTTATTAATTATCTAAAACAAAGGAGACAACCAAAAGAACATGCCGTGCCTGGGTGCCAATGTTGTAGAATTTGTAATAAATACATAAAATATACATACCAACATGAAGGATTGCATGATCACACATGAATTGTCATGTGATCTTTTGACTGCCGTATTAATGTGATTGAATTGTACATTTTAATTTATATTGGAGCATAATTCAGGGTATAATAGTCAAACAAGTACACGGATAATATACCCTGCTACAAGTACAAGTAGATAAATCACAATTGCTAATATTCTTTTGGTAATATTACTTAAACTATTTGTTGTTGATCCTTGTAAGTCACAGAGAGTGATGGGTATTTTTATTTTGTTGGTGAAAGAAAATGATAACATAAATACTAGACCATATTCTAATTTTGTGGTTTCCTGCCCAATAATAATTAAATCCTCCTACGGACCAAGCCCTTAAGCTTTCTTTTAAAATAAAATAAAAATCAATTTTCTGTAGAGAACTCCCAATTTCAACTTTTAACGTTTCCTCTCTTCACGTTTACAAATAATAATTAAAGTGCTGCGAAAAAAATGGAACAATCTTAAGTCCATGTTTGTGTTATTGTAATACCAAAATACTTGCCAACGTAAGACGATTATAACGTAATTTAACTACAAGTACTCCTGACTTTTGAAGTGGTTGAACTTAGGTCGGTAATTGTTTAAGCTACGTTTGCCAAATCATTTTGCGTTGAAAAGATTCTTACAAAAAAAAAAGTTAGTTACTTCCAAAAATCTAGCTTCCGAAGATCTTCAAAGAATCATGGAGTTGTGGTCTTGTGGAGGAGAGGTCTTCCCTCCCATCCTCACAAATAAACACATATACCAAAAGATGTAATAGAATAAGCACAAATTCCAAAATTTTCAAAATCCAAATTTATGTTTGGGTAGATATAAATTTGATCGGTTCCATTAGCGAAAGCAGAAAGACAACACACACGCTCCATGTAACAATTTGAAAGATATTCTTTCCAACCACATTTCTATCATCTCAGGAGTCAAATTTGACGTCCTTTAGATCACCAAAAAACCAGTTTCAACTTCTAAAAATCAATCCCAACAAACTCCAACCTCAATTTCTAGATTGGTCACTGCGATTCCAAATGACGCCGATTTTATAGCAGTTGTCATCCCGAAGTCTATTGGAGAGACAATACCGATAACATCTTACAAGCTATGAGGCGTTGTGACGGATTGCTTGTTCAATGCACCATATTATCTACTTTTGGAGGCTTATCGTGCATTTCTTTTTATTTTGCAAGACTTTTGCCAAAACTTTATTGCAATGATCGGTTTATATTGAGTTTGGTCGAGTGTTGTGTATGAAGAAGAAAATGAGTGTTTGTTTCTATTGCTTTTTTTGTTATTTTTACATATGTCAATACTGGAATATATATGTGTGTGATTACATAGCCGTTGGTAGATGATATTGTGGTGATCTCTTTCCTTGACGAGATGTTGCCATAGATGGAGGAGCGTGGGGCTCTCCAACGGTCAAGTCTGTGCAAGGTAAATTTCTCAACACGCCCCCTCAAGTTGGGTCTGGAATAAGTTGATGGATCCCAACTTGTGGAGAATGTTTGAGAATGTCTTGTGATCAAGAGCTTTTGTGAAGATATCTGCGAGTTGATCTTTACTGGAAACGTATGGAACTTCTATTTGCTTTGACTGGATTTTCTCTCTGATGAAGTGGCAATCAACCTCTATGTGTTTAGTCCTTTCATGAAAGACCGGATTTGTGGCGATATGTCGTGCTGCATTGTTATCACAAAACATATTCATTGGCTCCTGGGTGTTGATGTTCATATCTTTGAGCAACTGTTTGAGCCAGACTAATTCGCTAGTGGTGGAAGTCATGGCACGGTATTCTGCTTCTGCACTGGATCGAGCAACGACGTTTTGCTTTTTGCTCCTCCACGTAACTAGATTGCCTCCTACGAAGGTGCAAAAGCTAGTGGTGGATCTCCGATCATGGCTCCTTGCCCAATCTGCATCAGAATAGACAATTATTGAATTAGAGTTATTGTTTTTCATCCAAAGTCCTTGTCCTGGAGTACCCTTGAGATAGCATAAGATTCTATTTATGATGTCTAAGTGGTGAGTGTGAGGGGAATGCATGAATTGACTAATTATACTAACAACATAGGTAATGTCAGGACGTGTGACTGTGAGATATATTAGTTTACCAATGAGTCTTTGAAATTGACCGACGTCACTTAGAGGTGTACCGTCGGTGGGTCCTATTTTTTGTTGGTTTCAATTGGTGTGTTTACAGGTTTAGCACCTAATTTACCTGTTTCTTTGAGAAGGTCTAGAATGTATTTCCTTTGAGAGAGAAAAATACCCTTTTTCGAGTAGGCAATTTCAATTCCAAGAAAATATTTCATGTATCCTAAATCTTTTATGTCAAATTTGGATTTTAAGTAGCTTTTTATTTTATGTATTTCTTGATCGCTATCTCCAGTTATGATAATGTCATCTACATATATAAGTACTATGGTTGTGTTATTATGATTATGTTTAGTAAACATGGATGCATCGGCAGAGCTCTTCAAAAAACCGTAAAGAAGGAGAGAGTGGCTGAGTTTGGCATACCATGCTCGTGGTGATTGCTTTAGTCCATATATGGACTTATGAAGCTTGCATACCTGGTGGGGAGTTGTGGTGTATCCTGGAGGAGGAGTCATGTAGACTTCTTCTTCAAGGTTTCCCTGCAGAAAGGCATTTTTTACATCCATTTGAAAAAGATTCCACCCTTTGTTTATAGCTATGGACAGGAGAACACGAACAGTGTTCATTTTGGCTACGGGTGCAAAGGTTTCTATGTAGTCAATCCCGTAGGTTTGAGTATACCCTTTTGCCACGAGGCGGGCTTTATATCTCTCAAGTTTCCCATTACTATGATATTTGATTTTATAGACCCATTTACATCCAACTGGTTTTATACCTGTTTGAAGAGGGACAATGGACCAGGTTTTGTTGGCTTCTAAGGCCCCTAGTTCTTCCTCCATGGCTTTAACCCAATTTGGATTTCCTAATGCTTCATGATATGATGTGGGTTCTTTATTATTGTCTATTTGGGTTAGGAAGGTTTTAAAGTTATGAGATAGATGGTTGTAGGACAAGTAGTCCTGAATGGGGTAGGTAACCTGTGACACAATATAGTCATTAAGTCTGGTAGGAGTGCAGGATGGACGTGTGGATCTCCTTGGTGGAGGTTCATCTTCATTTCCCCCTTCGTTGCCAACAGGTGGAACATCTTCGACTTGTGGTGTGGGAGTAGGATTTTGTAGGTCATCTTCTTCTTGCGGAGTGTGTGGTGAATGTGGAGGTATGTTGAACAAGTCCATGATGGGAACTGGGCTGGCAGCGGAAGTATCTTCGTCTTTGTCAGGAGTGAAGAACGGTTCGTTCTCAAAAAAAATTACATCCCTTGACACATACATTTTACAATTTTTGGGGTCATAACATTTGTACCCCTTTTTTCTAAAAGAATATCCCAAAAAAATACATTTGACAGAATTGTAATCTAGTTTATCCTCCCGTTTCCTGTGAACAAAACAAGTACATCCAAAAATTCTAAGATGATCAATTTTTATTTTTTTATTTTGTAAGATTTCCAATGGTTGTTTATTATCAGTTGTGGGGCTAGGGAGACGATTTATAATATATGTTGCAGTGAGGATAGCATCAGACCAAAAACGTTTGGGAACATTATTTTGAAAAAGTAGAGAACGAGTAACATTTAAAAGATGTCGATTTTTCCGTTCAGAAATCCCATTTTGTTGAGGTGTATTAATGCAAGTGGTTTGATGAAAAATTCCTTTTTGTTTTAATAGGTTTTGAAACTCATTACTCATGTATTCTGATCCATTGTCAGATCTAAAAAAATGGATTTTGGCATTGTACACGTTTTCAACAAATGCAAGAAATTCGCAAAAAATAGTATAAGCGCCTGATTTTGTTTTTAATAAATAAATCCATGTAGTGCGTGAGAAATCATCGATAAAGCTGATGAAATACCGAAAACCATTATGAGAGTCTATGGGAGCAGGTCCCCAAATATCAGAGTGAATTAATTCAAAAGGAACTTGAGTATGAGTAGTAGAGTTAGGAAAAGATAAACGAGTTTGTTTTGATAACTGACAAATATCGCATAAATGGGTCAGATTTAAGCAAAGGAAATAAATACTTTAATACTTTATGGGATGGATGACCCATCCTTTTGTGCCAAAGTTCTTGGTTATTGGGGGACCCAGCATGCAAGGCTTTACTAAACGGTTCAAGCACATACAACCCATTTGAGAGGGTGACTCTACCAATCATCCTCCCTGTGGTGCGATCCTGAAAGATGACGTCATGAGGGGTAAAAATAACATTACAATTAATTGTTCTAGTGATCCTGGCAACAGATAGTAAGTTTGTGTCAAAATTGGGGACATATAAGATTTTATCATAAAATTTGTTAATTAACTCAGCATCTCCTGTACCTCTAATTTCTACTTTATCACCATTTGCTACAGTAACGAATTTGTTTAGTAATGTTAGATTATTTTTTATATTTGTTAACATAGTAGGATCCCCAGTCATATGATCAGTAGCACCGGAAATCGATAATCCAGTGTTTTATATTAGTTTTAACTGCTGAAAGGGCACGAAAGTGATAGTTAAGTTTCTGTTCCATACCTGATAAATTACCTGTTCTGGGGGTGGTTCTTTGCAAATATTCGTTGAGGTGGCCCACCAGAGCATTTATCTGGTTCGGATCTGGAGCTCCACCAGTTCCATTCGTTAACCCATTTAGCATGCTTGGTCCATTTAAACCCAGTCCGTGTCCATGCGGTATCGGGTCTGAAGAAAACCCGACTTGGCGATCCGGAGTATAAAACCCGTTGTTGTTTCCAAATCTGTCATTCGTGTTAGGGTTAGGGTTCTGGATGTCTGAGTGGCCGCCGCCGTCTCTGGACTGGCTGGTGCTGCCACCGGCGATCCCTTCTACCATATTAGCTCTGGCGTTTCGTTCTCCGTTCTTGGGTGGCCTGAGATGAGGAAAAAGAAACCAACAAGAATTTTTATTATGTCCTTGTTTCTTACAGTTCTCGCAATGTTCGTTTGCTTTGCTGCCGAATCGTTTTTTTGTGTTGTTGTTGCCCTGAGCCTGGTTGCGACCGACGATGAAGGCCTGATTTTCGGAGTTTGGATTTGTATTGTTGTTGTTCATGGTTTTTCTCCGTGTTTCCTCGCGCTGAATGATGCTTGTGATGGTCGCGAGGCTCGGTAGCTCCGGTGCCATGAGTATCTGAGACCGTATTGCTTCATAACTGGGATCCAATCCTACCAGGAACTGGTAGATTTGGTTCTGTTCTTGTCTGAGTTGAATGGTCTTTGCGTCTGTGGTTGGAGGTTCATAAATCTTCAATTCATCTCATCGCCTCCTGAGAGTACCGAGGTACTCAGTGATGGAAGTTGAGTTTTGGCGTGTTTGGGAGATCTCTTGTTTGATTTTGAAGACATGCGCAAAGTTCTCTGTTTTCCCGTAGTGGTCTTGAATGGAGTCCCACAGTTCTTTTGCGCTTTCTTTGTAGAGGAAGATTTCGGCGATGTTGGGTTGCATGGACGCAAGGAGTCAGGACATGACCTGGTGGTCCCTTGTTTGCCATTCTTCTTGCTTTGTTTCTGTCCCCGCCCCTTCAGGTTTTGCGATCTTCCCCGTGATGTGGCCAACCCTCCCATGGCCACTGAGGGAAAGGGTTACTCCCCTCGCCCAGGAGAGATAGTTGGTCCCATTCAGAGGTGTTGAGACAAGGCGCTGGGATGTAGCTGCTTCTGGGTGGTTGATTCCGGTGCCGTCTGACATCGTTTTGGTTTTGTTTGGGTGTGGATGTTGGTTGTAGTCAGCCGTCAACCCCCTTGTATAAGGTGACGCCGATGATGACCTCCGGGAGGTTCTGAGGTTTGAGCGTTTGTGGATCAATGCTTTGATACCATATTGAGTTTGGTCAAGTGTTGTGTATGAAGAAGAAAAGGAGTGTTTGTTTCTATTGCTTTTTTTGTTATTTTTACATATGTCAATACTGGAATATATATGTGTGTGATTACATAGCCGTTGGTAGATGATATTGTGGTGATCTCTTTCCTTGACGAGATGTTGCCATAGATGGAGGAGCGTGGGGCTCTCCAACGGTCAAGTCTGTGCAAGGTAAGTTTCTCAACAGTTTACATGTCTAACTGTCCTTCAACTAGCCTCCAATGACTACCTTCCAAGTAAGGCGGTAAACGAGCCGGTTTCGAGCGAGCGAAGCCGCCTCGTGACTCGCTCGTGGTTCGAGCGGGAAAATTGTGCTCGTGCTCAGCTCGTTTCTGGCTCGTAAGCCGCTCGGCTCAACTCGTTTGCTTGTGAGTTTGTTTGGCTCGTTGACTCGTTTCGTTAATTTCTAGCTCACATGAGCCATCATAATATCATGACTTTCAATCGATCATGTTGTTGAAAATCACAACATTATTGCTTTCTTAAGTGCTTAGCAAATATAACAACAATATTGATGTGATACTATAACAAATCATATTCATGTCAGGATAATCCTATTCACTAATATCTCACGAACTCAAATTTTCCCAGTAGAAAAAATATATCTAAATAACAACGTAAATGGTAATAAGTATTTGGATAATTTAATTTTGTAAATGGTAATGAGTAAATGAATATATGTATATTTGTAGTGTACATGTCGTGTATGTATATGGATATATGCTCGTATGCGTATATACGAGCAACCAAGTCGAGCGAGCTAACGAACGAGCAGAGTTTCACTCAACTCGGCTCATTTATTTACCCAAGTGGATTTTTTGGCTCGTGCTCGACTCATTAACAATTGAGCCGAGCTGTTGAACGAGCAAAATCGAACGAGTTAGCGAGCACGGCAGAAGCTTACAACCCTACTTCTAAGACCATATTTGTTGGAGTTGTAGACCATAGTCTTGATATTTTTTAATCTAATATATTTACCCAATATATTATTATTTTTTAAAAGAAAATTCCAACCTCATTTCACCGTCGTTTATTTATGCCGTCACACAGCATTTACTCAACCGAGAGTTCACCAACCCTCCATCCAAAGTCCACTCTCCTCCGAAAAGTTCAATTCAATTTATTCAAACCTCTCAAAATCACCACCCGGGGGTGCCTTTCCAGATCCCCCAAACATCCACCCCTACCCTTCCCCGTAATTACGCCCCGTGCCACTCCCCCTCCCTCTGACACCCACAGGTATAAAAAAATCGGGACCCGAAGTCACGACTCCCTCACTCCACCACCATTCCCACCAAAACCACCTCAAAGCTTCGTCCTCCGATCTCGACTTCGTTAACGGATTCTCAGGTTCTACTTCCACTTTGCCGGTTCTGGTGTTTCGTTGTTGGAGAATGCGGGTTTCGGGAGGTTTTCCGGTCCGGAATGGCGTTAGGGTTGAGGAATGTGCGGGTGTGTTTGTTTCGTTTTTTTTTTTTGGATTTTTTGTGTTTGGAGAAGTGGAGGTTGTTTTGGTTGGAGATCTCGTTCTTTCGAAGTTGAGGATTTGATTCGGATGGAGTTTTGTGTCTGTTTGTGTTATTAAGGTGAATGTGTGTTAATTAAAGAATTGGATGTTGAGAATTTAGATACGAAAGGCGGCTCTTGCGGGTGCGAAAGAAATTTAACCTTTGCTATCTAACAACCGGCAACAAACTCAACAACATGAACTGTAACATTGCTGTGATTTCTAAAATTGATAGTATGTTTTGAATTTGAATTGCTCGCGTTAGGGAGTGTCGAGAAACTAGAGATTAATCTTGCTTTTTTCGTTGAGTTCGTTAAAATACGGGGTTTGTGTAGAAAGGTGGAGACATTTCTGGGGTTTGATGCTGCATAAAGTAAGTGACAACCAACACCAAGCGAAAAAACCTGTAACAAACACAACAAATCAAAAGAGCTGTAACACTGTTGTCATTCTAAAATTGAGTAAGTTACTTATCCTGAATTGCTCATGTTAGGGAGTGTCGAGAAACTAGAGATTCATTCTTGCTTTGTCGTTAACTTTGTTGAAAGACGGGATTTATATGGGAAAGGTGGAGACACTCTTGGGGTGCCAAAGTAATTCAACCTTTTTTATAGTAGAGAGTACTTAACAACCAACATCAAGCGAACAACCTATGACAAACTCAACCACTCAAAAGAGATGTAACGTTCTGATTTCGAATGTTATGTTTTGAATTGATCGTGCTAGGGAGTGTTGAGAAGCTAGAGATTTAATTTTGCTTTTTTATGTTGATTTTGCAGAAAGATGGGTTTATATAGGAAAGGTGGAGAGACTTCTTGGGTGCGAAAGTCATTTGACCTTTGATATAGGAGGAAGTATGTTATGGTTCATTTGAGTTGTTAGAAGTTGTTTAGACTCATGTTGGTTGTTAGTTGGGAGATCTTATGCTAATAAAATAAGGAATTGATTCCATTGTAATGAAGCATGCCCATTGATAATAAGATCTAACCTTTATCTTTCAGAAAAGGCTCTTTCTGAATTCCGTGATGTAGAATACATAACTTGGGTGCATATCATTATCCCCTTCTACTTGCTATTGTTCTTTATTAATTGATTTTCACTTTGTTGGTTTCGGGCCAAATAGGGTGCGGCTCTCATTTCAGTAAGAGGCAGTTATTTCATGTATCGACTTTAACAGCCTCACCAGTTTCTTGAGATTTCTTGGGACAAATCTTCATATATTACTTCCCATACACAGTCACTTTAAGATGTGATGGTCTCATATCAAACTCAAATGGTTTTCCTTCTACGAGCTAGTTTTTGCTTGGCCACATAAATTTGTGTGTTGCAGAAGTTTGATTAGCAGCAAACCATGGCGATCAGTAGGCAACTTTTGTTGACATATCTTTACTTGCTCATCTATATTTTGCTCTCTTCAGGTGTTATATTGTACAATAAGGTAAATGCACTCCAATTTTTATTTATAATTCTGTGTTCACTACGATAAATAAACCATGTTTCCTACTATTATGTAAAATCACTATTGTTGAGTAGAAGTTGGAAACACATTTGTTATTTACGGTTACTAAAAGACACTGAGATATTTCTGCATTTCTTAATTTGCAGTGGGTTCTCTCAAAGAAATATTTCAATTTTCCATTTCCTATAACCCTGACTATGATTCACATGGGTTTTTCTGGCGTAGTTGCCTTCTTCCTTATCCATGTCTTCAAGGTATATGCATCTCCATTATCTGGGTATTTGAACTTTGCTTGGTCCCTTTAAATTTTAAGGACAGGCTTGTGTTTCTTTGGTATCAGGAAAACAAGTAGATGGTATATTCCTCAATCTGCAACAACAGTTAATCCATTTGATATGCTCAAACAAAAAACAAATTAAAATGAAAAATTAATGCATATAGTCCCATGAAGTTATTGTTTTTATGATAGTTCAGAACTTTGGATGCACATGGTGATAAAATTTTAAGAAACTACAGAGTCATGTACTCATGTTCGCTTTGTGAATAATATTAGTTTGTTATAACTTTGTAAGAGACAATATGTTTTGTTGCTAATTGCACATTATAATCGTTTACCACTAGTAACTTCTCCTTATTCCAAGTTGCGACTATTGCTGTCTTTTTTATTAAAGAATCAAGGGAAATATGTGCTACTCAAGTCCTAGCTCCAAAACTTAGATTATTATATTGAGCTTATTTTAATAATGTTTCACTGTTATTTATATAATTACCTCCTATTTTTAACTTTCTTCTTCAAAGTACAGGTTGTGGCACCTGTTAAGATGACATTTCAGATGTAAGCACGTATCTTCACTTTCTCTGGTTTATTGTTGTTTTGGTTATTCATGTCCTATTGTTTATTGTTTAATATTCTTGCAGATATGCTACATGTGTTATCCCGATAAGTGCCTTTTTCGCTTCCAGTTTATGGTGAGCCCCAAGTAATCATTTTAACCCTCAAATAAGTTATGGATTTTATATATCCTTCTCAATTGTATTTATGCTTATGCATTCCGATACTTACAACTGGTATCAAATAGGCAAGCCAGTCAGATGTATCTCGAGTAAACTGGCTTGAGGGCTCATTTCATGGCTTTGTTAGGAGTAAAGGCATATCTTTTTATTTTGAGCGGTTGCCATTGACATCTACCTGTGTGTATCCCCATTTTTCTAGAGGTTCTTCACATAGTTAAATGATATTTTGCTTTGCATGATTTGCTCATATGTATGGTATTCCAAGTCCTTAGTCTCCATAATCTGCATATCACATTGACATCTACCTGCGTGCATCCTCATTTTTCTAGAAGTTCTTCACTAAGTAAAATGATCTTTTGCTTTGCATTATTTACTCATATGTATGGTGTTCCAAGTCCTCGGTCTCCATAATCTGCCTATCACATTATTCTATTGATTAATCAAGGCAAGGAATTCCCACTATTGATCTTAGCAAACTCATTGAAGATGCTTATTGTTGTCTCACTGTCTGTAATTTTCGTTATTGATTTTGAACTTCGGTGACATTTACTATGCCAGAAAGGTAGAGTCATATTTTAAAATACTTATTTTTATTGCAGGTTTGGTAATACAGCCTATTTACATATTTCGGTCGCCTTCATCCAGATGCTTAAAGCCCTGAGTATGCACATTATCTCTTTCATTATTTTGTAAGAATGTCCAATACGCCTCCTGGAATTCTGTACATTAGAGTCTCTTAGAACAGCTCGTTTTTGTTATTTGTCTACACTCTACAGTGCCAGTGGCGACTTTTCTCATGGCTGTCACGTGTGGGACTGACAAACTAAGGTGGGATGTGTTCCTGAACATGGTTCTAGTCAGTGTCGGAGTTGTCATATCTTCTTATGGAGAAATTAATTTCAATGTAGTTGGTACAATGTACCAAGTTACAGGCATATTTGCAGAAGCTCTTCGGCTCGTCTTGACTCAGGTCCTCCTCCAAAAAAAGGGGTTGACACTGAATCCTGTCACTAGCTTGTATTACATAGCTCCCTGCAGGTATTTGATTGGGTCTATGTATATCTTTATATTATTTATCAATCCATCACGACCAAAAATCAGGTTAGGAGTATGAGTACTCCTTTAAATAGCTTAGAGCCTTAGATTGACATTTGGAATTGCTATGAAATACTTGCTTCATTTTATTATAATCAAGTAGCATGCTTATTGGTTCTGACCTATTATATACATGCATGGCATCTTTTGCCCATGAAATTTTATGTTTCACAATTGTTAGAACTCAGAGGAACCACAATTGTTAGAAAAATTGCTCTGGTCTATTATATACATACATGCATGAAACGATGTTTAGGTATCGCGCCTTATTATCATCTCTCCTGCAATAAATATTTACCATATTGTGCTCTCTGATAGTTAAAATTTACTATATTTTACCTATAGTAAAATAATTTCTATGCTCTCTGATACCTGCTTAGCTTTCGACTTTCTGTCAGTTAAGTTATCTAATTTGTATACATGATAGGTGTCTTGATCTCCTATGTGATTTTACTGTATCTCACTTCTTGTCATTGCAATTTTCTTGGTATTGTTTGACATATATATCTTTTATTTTCTGGCATGTGGCAGTTTCCTTTTTCTCTTGGCACCTTGGTTCTTGTTGGAGAAGCCAGCAATGGAAATCTCACAGATTCAGTTCAATTTTTGGATATTTTTCTCCAATGCCCTCTGTGCTCTCGCACTCAATTTCTCTATATTCTTGGTAATTGGTAGAACTGGAGCTGTTACTATCAGAGTTGCTGGGGTTCTCAAGGATTGGATACTTATTGCCCTTTCAACAGTTATATTTCCAGAATCTTTTATAACTGGTCTCAATATTATTGGCTATGCCATAGGTACTTTTTTGCCTGTTATTCTGCTAAATATCATTCTTTGTTAGTTTTAATTGTTGCCCTGGAACGGCATAATTATAAAGTCATGTGATATGCAGCTCTCTGTGGTGTTGTTATGTACAACTACTTGAAAGTGAAGGATGTTCGTTCATCAATTAAACTTTCTGAAGGCCTCCCTGAGAGACTAACGAAGGTCAGACATTCATCATGCCATGCCTAGAGGCTTAGAGCTCTTTTTTGTCACCTTACGTGATTTACTTCTCCCTTTCGTTGACATCTTCTCAAGTTCTTGTTTGTCCTGGTTCCAAATGCTTATAACAAACATTTGATTGTTGCTAAGAATTTTATATAAACATAGCTTTCTGTGAATTGTAAGCGAAGTTTGCAAGTTACATGATATAAGCTCAACTTAGCATTAAAAATAGTAATACATGTCATTTTACAATTCTATGCAGGAGTGGAAGCTAGAGAAAAAATCTTCAGATCTGTCCGATCATGATGCAAATGGGAATGGTACTATTAACTCTGGAGGCATTGACTCCAAAGTGGATGAAGAAGCTCCCCTACTTCCATCATTTAAACTCCCTCACATTGGCCGAAGCTTACTTGGTCGCCATACAGCATAGTTAAAATACAGAAAAAAATTGTCAGCTTCGAATTACACAACTTGTGAACTCACATGAGACATCAGGAGCAGATCTGGATTCAAATGTAGTCCATTCTTTTGCAGAGAAGCATGTCTGTTAAAATCTTCTTGGTATGTTACCACAAAAGGTGTAAGCAAGCTGTTGAAATCAGTAGCCCTACACCAACAAGAAGCAATTGCTCTTTAGCTGCGGGTAGGTTCATCAAGAAATGTTCCATTTTCACTCTTCTTTTAGCCTGGCACAGACATGAACATTCTTGAGATTTTTTACTGCTGGAAGCCTGAAATGCTGAGTTTGTAATCTCTTTGAAAAATGAGCAAAGAATTCAGAATGATTTTTTTTGTATAGGCATAGTGTATTTGTAATCTCTTTGAAACCGAGGGCAAAGATAATTGGCTTTGCTAGTTTGATTCGTGACCTTTGATTAACATTCATAGTGTGGTAGGTAAACTAAGAAGCATTTAGATACTTATTTCAGTACTTGCTATTGTTTGTCTTGATTTGTTTCTAGGTAAGTTTCACAAAACAAATAGAAATCTTGCCAACTTAAATTTGGAGGTTTGTCTTCTCTTATTTTAGGGATAAAGTCTTCCCTTTGTAGTTGAGTGGTACTTGTAAGTTGTAACTTCATGAAAGTGTATCTTTCTTGTGAGGGTAAATTATGCAGCTGATGAAAAACTATCAACATTAACCAAACTCGTAAACTTCAGAAAAACCCAACTCATTAACTGAAGCTAACGGTTACGGAGTTGCTAGTTGCTACACCTGAGTGTGGTTCTCAGCTGTTTGCAACAAGAAAGGACCTATTAGCATTATGAACACCAGAAAGTGAAAAGTTATACTCTATTGTTAGCTTTCGCTTAATACATTTATTACAGGAACTTTAAATTTTTGTATATTCATACGTGGGGCTCCTACTCATTATTTTGGAGTCATAAGAAAACCACAATTTGTGCTCTCTCCAAGCTAAAACAACTTCAAAACCAATCACAAAAATGCCAATGAAAAAACAAAAAAACTGAAGCTTTTTAAGGGAAGTAATAAAACTTCATTTCCTTGACTTTGGATTTAGAGTGGAAGTGTGCAACTAAGTTCATATACAAAAAGTCCAGTCATGAACTCTAATTGGAACTCCAATCAGAAGATCTTTTAAGGGTTTTTCATCTTCAAATTCTAATCACTCTGAAGTCCTGCTTCCTTAATATTGTCAAGCAAGCAACAAAAACAAACTGCCATATAACGACTTCAGTTGGTTAGTTACTCCACTTGTATACTACAGTTGAACTTCATCCACTCCTCTGACTCAAACCAAAACCACTCTCATTCTTTCTTCTTCTCCACAATAATGGCTGGAAATGGAAGTCTCCATCCTTCGAACCGCAGTAGTTTGGCACCAAAGCAGAATCAGCAGCGGCCGGAGCAGGATGACGAGAGGGCTTCCACTTCTTCTGCATCCACTCCTTATGACGTCGCCTACTTCAACTTCTACGGCAAGGCCACCGTCCACGAGGAGTTGCTCAAGGTCGGTTTAGTCGCCTCGTAATCTCTTCTTTTACGCATTTGGTCTTTCTTAGATTGTGAATAGGGCTGTCAAGTTCTGCTCGGGATCGATAGATCGCTCGATGTTCGCTCGATTTTGCTCTGATTTTGCTCGAAATTGCTCGGATCGGTTAGTAACGAGCCGAGCACGAGCAGACCCCGCTCGCTCGATGCTCGCTCAATTATCGCTCGAAACCTGATTACTATATCCAATTATTTGATTAACCTGAATATTCTATCCAATTACCCAATCGATAAAGTGTTAAACTCATTAAATAAACTAATTTACCAAACCCAGCAATCCACTTAACAAACCAAACCAAAATACTCATTAGAATCAAAACCATATTAGTACTAAACTTTTCATTTTTTTCATTATTTTTTTTTCTCATTCTTTTCTACACAAAAAGTTCAAATAAATTAAGGTTTGGGTCAGGTAGATGATCTTATTTATAAGATGTTGATGTTGTGAGTTGTCCTACAATTTAGAAGATTGTGTTTGATTTTAATATTGTGTTGATTTTGTTTGATCCAAGTGTATAATCTTATTTATAAGATGTTAATGTTGTCGTATAATTTATAAGATTGTGTTTTATTTTAGGTGTTAATTTTAAGATTGTGTTAGTAACTATTATTATATTTGTCTTAAGTAATTTTATAATTTATTTATTATGACAACATTATTAGGAATTCAATACCAAAAAAAGTTTAGGTTAACGAGCCGCTCGTGAGCCGCTCGCGAGCAGATCGAACCGAGCACGAGCAGAATTTTCCGCTCGAAACCCTTAACGAGCCGATCTTGAGCAGACTCGGATCGCTCGTTTAGAGATCGATTACACCCCTAATTGTGAATGTTGTTTCTTGCGGTTTGCGTGGAGATTTTGTTTCTCTGGATAAAGGTGTGGAATTGTTTTCTCCTTCCTAATTTAGTTACTTTTATTATAACCGTTGAAAATTGGTTCATATTTGTTAAGGAAGCAAATCCAGGAAGATTCGGTGGACCGAATTGGATCCGGTCGACCGACGCACAACCCATGAAATTTCGGCGAAGACGGGTCGGTCTACCGAATTGGATTCGGTCCACCGAACCGAGGATTCCAGGCACTCCGTGTGCAGCTGGGATCGGATGACCGAATTGGATTCGGTCTACCGTCAGAGGGTAACAAGCACTTCGGAACAACGGGTTTGGTAAACCGTTGGGAAGATTTTTGGTGTTCCGAGAATCTGGAAAGTGTCTGTCCAATTTGGAACGGTTCACCGAGAGGTTCTCGGTCAACCGAAGGGTTGTTGAAGAATTCGTTAGTTCGTAGAAGAATCGTTCTCGCGGTCTACCGAGCCGCGTGAGAATCGTTCCCTCGGTCAACCGAGAAGGATTCGGTTAACCGAATCGGAACAGGAATCACTCTTGTTGAAGCACGCACGGTTAACCGAACGAGCATCGGTTAACCGTGTCCCATGAATAGTTTTGTTCGGTTTTGCTTAATTGTAGCTCGGGTTTTTGAGTCTATAAAAGGGCTTGTTTATTCTTCAATGTAACACACGAAAATATCAATAGTTTCCTTCATTGTGAGTTGAGAGATTAAGGCTAGAGATAGATCTAGAGTGCTTTGGGAGACACATTGTTTCCAATCATTTGTAATCTCGGTTGCTTCTCTTGTTGGAGAAGCGGAAGAATGAAAGGAAACCCGCAGAAGACCCCCAAGGACGTAGGCACGTTGCCGAACCTTGTAAATTGTGTGTCGTGGTTGTTTCAGGTGTGCATTTTTGTTTGCTTGTTTATTTCCATCTTATTAGTGTTCTTGTTGCAATTGAGTTTGGGAGAGGGTCCGAAGTTAATTCCGCAATCAATATTTAATATTTCGTGGTGCGTTTAATCCGTGTCGAGTTAGTGCATTGTTAGATCCTCTCCCAACAATAACATGATTGATTTTAATTTGTGTTTCTTAAAACCTTGAAAGTTATCAAGCAAGTGTTTCTTTGGTTCAATGTTTCGGTAGTCTCATCCATTGCGCATTTGATGTTTTCTGTGGTGCTTTTGTTTCTTTGGTTTTAGGAGTAAAGTTGTTACTTATTCCTGTTTTAGTAACTTACAAACTACTCTCAAAATGATTGATTCTAGTTTTGGTTCCCAAAACACCTTGAAAGTCGTCAAACGGGTAACTGGATATTTTTAAAATGAACTTAGAACGTTTGACGTTTGTTTGATGCTTCGGATGGAGTTGCAAATGTCGTACCTTCGATTTATGTTGAGATCTTTTTTTGGATTTAGGTGTGAAGTTGTCATTTTATATCCATTTAGTAATTTGCATTTCAAAGTTGATAACTTAAGTACGTCAATCATTGTAATTTGTGCTTCCTTGGACCTTGGATGATGCAGGAGCTGCGTGCAGGGTTACGTGGTAGGGCATGCACCGAAATGCAGACGAGACCAAGCATGGACAGAGCAGCGTATGGATAGGCATGGGCACTCAAGACGTGCTTGATCATCACGGTGGCAGCCAATAGGACTGAACCAGCACGTGGTTGAGCATGTGTTACGTGCATAAACTTCTCCTGGTCCAGCATGGGCAGTAGAGACGTATACGAGTTTGCCACGAAGAGAAAGAAGTGACTAGTGCATGCTTGGTTGGTGTAATACGCTTAACTCATCAAGTTATCTTGGATTAATTATTAGTGTACCGAAGGTTGGTGAAGAATAGAGAACGTGTCCCAAGGAGAGGTGTCACGCATGTGTAGTTAGTGGTCTAAGTACTAGTGTTGCATGCACGTACCTAGTGTTGGGTGGAAGTTGTCTTAGTTAATCAGTCTATAGTCCATAGTTAAACCTTAGATATTAATTAGGTGGAAGAGTCTTGGGTTGTAACAACTATATAAGGACATGATGTATGTAACATGGAGGGGGATACAATCCTTTGATTTTGCTTTGCAAACTTGTTCTTGGTGGATTTCAAGTTTTACCATTCTCGGTGGATTCCGAGGCTTTTTGGTGGATTCCGAGAGTTTATCCCCTCCGATCTCGTGTCGGAGCCGCCGTCGGAGCTCGATCCCGACAACATTCGCTTCTGTTCCGTGTCATTGGAAGTCATCAAT
Organism: Triglochin maritima; assembly: GCA_963682175.1. Classification (NCBI taxonomy): domain Eukaryota; kingdom Viridiplantae; phylum Streptophyta; class Magnoliopsida; order Alismatales; family Juncaginaceae; genus Triglochin; species Triglochin maritima. The sequence continues at coordinate 7,467,063 of OY821791.1, read as the reverse complement.
GTTGGGAGGGGATCTGACAATGCATTTATACGAAATACAGATTAAACGTACCACGTAATACCAAATATTGATTGCGGAATTAACTTCGGACCCTCTCCCAAACTCAATTACAACAAGAACACAAGCAAGATGAAAATAAACAAGCAAACACAAATGCACACCTGAAACAACCACGACACACGCGATTTACAAGGTTCGGCAACGTGCCTACGTCCTTGGGTAGTCTCCTGTGAGTTTCATTTCCTTCTGCTTCTACAACGAGAGAAGCAACCGAGATTACAAGTATATGAAGGCAATATGTCCTCCAAATCACTCTAGATCTATCTCTAGCCTTAATCTCTCAACTCACAACGAAGAGAGAAATATTGTATGCAATACGATATAAGACTAAAAGCAAACAATCTCTTTTATAGACTCAAAAACCAAGCTACAATTAAGCAAAATGTAACAGAACTATTCGTGGGGACACGGTTAACCAATGCTCATTCGGTTAACCGTGCGTGCTTCAACATGAGCGATTCCTGTTCCGTCTCGGTTGACCGAATCCTTCTCGGTTGATCGAGGAAACACTTCTTACGCGGCTCGGTAGACTGCGAGAACGATTCTTCCACGAACTAACGAATTCTCCAACAACCCTTCGGTTGACCCAGAACCCCTCGGTGGACCGTGCCAAATTGTCCAGTCACTTTTAGATTCTCGGAAGTCGGAACACCAAAAATCTCCTCAACGGTTTACCGAACCCGTTGTTCTGAAGTGTCACTTGCTTTTTGACGATAGACCAAATCCAATTCGGTCGTCCGATCCCAGCTGCACACGGAGTGCCTGGAATCCTCGGTTCGGTGGACCGAATCCAATTCGGTAGACCGACTCGTTTTCGCCAAAATTTCCTGGGTTGTGCGTCAGTAGACCGAATCCAATCTCGTAGACCGACTCTTCCTGATTTTGCTTCCTTAACAAATATAAGTCAATATTCAACAATCAACAGGTAACAGAACTTTCTTGAATATGGGATGCTATGTTTGTCGTATAGAAGCTAAGTTTATGGTCATGCAAAATATAATTTATATTAGAGTTGGAGTAGATTTTGCTAAATTGATGTTCACGCAACATCTTTATGTCCTACTGCTGGCTGAGAAGTTTCTAAGTAGAAGTTTTTTCTTTCTCTGCAGGACAAAGTTCGAATGGATACTTATTGATGTTCAATATCATGTTAACGCTGGCGTACCACTAATATATTCATCTGATATGTAAGTCGTGTTGTTCTGGATGTTGGTTGTGGGACAGGAATTCTTTCCATCTTTTGCGCTCTTGCAGGTGCTAAGCGGGTAAGTCGTGTTGATATCAGCGTCGATTCTTGATTCTTAGAAGCTGCCTAATATTTGAAGGACCTTTCGACATGTACAATTATGGACCTCCTAAGTAATAAATTATTTGGTATTGCATTTTTCTCATCATATTTCTGGCTCATCAGGCTTGGCCACTTCTTTGTTATTTTGTTTCTTTGACTAGGTGTATGCAGTTGAAGCTAGTCCGATCGCCACGCATGTATGTATTATCCTCTTAATAGGGAGCTTATGCTATGTTTTCTACTTTTGCATACTTGCGTGTGGTCACTATATGATTTTATCAGTTTAAAGAAGTGGGCTAGCTTGCATTGATGAATCTGTTTTGCATCATATCTCCTTCTCATAATATCACTTTATAATGCTATGATCTATTGTCCACTGCCCAAAGCAAAGTACGAACTATGATCATAAATTAAAGTTTAACCCTACGTCTGATGTTGTTTTTGTACTACTGTAGTCGTAAACACAAGTCTAATTAGTTGTCTATTGCTGGGGGGTTTTCTGTCTTGTATTTATTCAAGTAGTGTGCCCATCATAAAGCTGAAAAACCATGCGTCGGGTTTTCGAATACTTGGCATTCCTTCCATACCAAAGCCAGAAATTAGAATAGAAGATTGTTGCGATACGGTTCTCCTCTTAAAATTGAACCAAAATATGATGATAGGTATTGTTATACTTGGCATTTTTTCATGTCTTGTTCCATAGAAATTATTTATTTGTATATAGAAATTGTTCTTACAACACCAGTATTTAATCATTGGTTCCTTGATGTTTATCTCAGACAGCAGAAATAGTTAAAGGAAATGATTTGTCCAACAAGATCGTTGTGTTACATGGACGGGTTGAGGTAATAAAGCATATAGTTGTAGTTGTTCCTTTATCATGATTTCATTACTTATGAAACACTCTTTTTCTCTTTGTACTTGTTTTCTCCAAATTCTTTCGATTACTTACTTCCATCTAGTTATATATAGATTTGGCTACTGATTGCTCGAACGTTATTATGCAGGATGTTCAAATAGACGAGAAGGTCGATGTTATAATTTCAGAATGGATGGACCATATGCTTTTCTATAAGGTGGTTTTGTGACATTACAATTTCATTGTGCCACTTCAGTTATTTCTCCCCGAAAGTGGCCTAAAACTTCCTTAAGTAGAGTATGTTGGGCAGTGTCATTACTGCTAGAGATAAATAGTTGAAGCCTGGCGGACTATTCTTCATTCTCATGCTACGGTAGATGCTTATTTTTCTTAAAAATGAATACTTACCACTTTGCTTCTTGAAATTATTAGAAAGACTCAACTATACAGAATACACTGAATTGATTTACTATACTTAACTTAAATATATCTTTGGTTGCCACTTACAAATTATCTTCTATTGCAGCTGTACATGGCTCCAGTTACAAACTCCAAGAGATACAGTGAAGATGTGGATTTCTGGTGTGATGTTTATGGAATTGACAGTAAGTAGAAGCATGGCATCTAGCCAAATTTTCTGAAAGAACAAGATTCCTGGATAATGAAATCATTCTATGCGAAAATGCTGTTACCAACTTGCTATCTCAAGAGTAATTTCATAACACAATATTTGTGGAAGGATGTTAAAATGGATGGCAATTTTATATGAATTTCATTATTTTTTCCATCATCACTTCATGAGCTCCAGAGCTTCATGTTGTTGGTAGACAACTTCAGTATAACATAGCAGATTATGTTATGTTCGTGCAGTGATCCCACTTGCGAAACAGTGTTCTTTCGAAGAGGCGAAGAGCCATATGATCAAGGTCGAGAATATTCTGGCACGGCCTTCTGTGGTGCGTTGTAGCTATTTTTCTTTTAACGTAGATGGTGTCCTTAATCACAACTCTGCATAAATATACTGCAATTACTAACTCTCCTAGTTGTGAATAAAGGGACAATATGAATATGATTTATCCCAGTTTGACATGCATTCACTCAAGTTACATTGTGTAGTTTGCATGCCCATGCTTCTGAACCATTGTGCTAGAAGCATATATACTATTAACCATTGTGTTTATTTTTGTTAAGTTTAGGAGCGAACCTGCTTCCCACCAACCAGTCAGACGTTTATGTGCTAGATAGATAGGTTTACCACATGTTATGGGGTTTTTGCTCAAAGAATGTTCAAAGTTTTGTCCAGAATAATGTAGAAACTTATACATAGCTATAGCAAGACAATGCATCTTTATATATTCTAAACTTCATCACTTTACTTTCTTGACTTCTGAAATTTCTATTCCTTGCAAAGTTCAGTAAGAACTTGGTGTATAATCTTCCATTTCCCATTGTTTCATCAATTAGAGTAGGACATATTTAATTTCCGACTTATCATACCTGAATGTGGGATCCTTCCTGAATTTGTAAAGAGGGTTAGGCGTGTGGATTGCCATCGTATCACCGATGAGAAGCTTGAATCAATCACGGCAAAATTCAGTTTTTCATCAAGGACACAAGGTAGTATCTTTTTCTGATGAGTTAATATATCCTTCGGCCTAAATTTAGCACATTGAAAGTTTTCTGTTTGATTTTATTGTTGTGACGATTGTGTCTTCTGGGATTGTTATAAGAATAACTGGATAAGTTTAGGCCTTCGAAAAAAGATTCAACATTTTGTCATTCACTTTGACTATGATAAGAATAATCAACATACCACGGCATGTTAATGTGTTTGTGATTGCAATCTGCTGCTTTATGAGCAGATCCATATCTTCCTTCCGAGCCACGTTCAGCATAAATGTATAGCAGATTCATTCACAAAGTCATCAAAGTGCGATACTACCAATAGCTTCAGAACCTAAGATGGTTTTTGTTGTACATGTTTGCTTGACTTACATATATCTTAATATTTACCGAGATAGGAAGATAACTTATTAACCAAGCCATATATCTTGTGTACGTTCTGGCTAAAGCCATATCATATGGTGCTATTAATTTTATGTTGTTATCATACCTGATATATTTAAAATTTGGCAGATCTGTTGCATGGATTTGCCTTTTGGTTTGAAGCTGAATTTAACGCGTCCACAAACAATCAGGACAGAAATGCTAGAGCGCCGACACACTGGGAACAGGTAACAATGTTTTGTTTCGATTTTACAGCGAACTGATTCGTACGTGCATTTAGTTTTCATACAATGGAAGAGTGTCTTGATAGTTGATATAAGTTATGGTGCTGCACATTTTGTCAGACTTTGCACTATTGCTATGAGCCAGTAGAGGTGAAACTAAATGAAATCATAAAGGGATCAGTAACCTTGTCTCAAAACATGGGAAACCCGAGATCTTTGAACATTCAAGTGAAATTTTCGTGAGTTTTCAAAATTCTGTTTTCATCCTAATTCGTTCCTTCAAATTCCAATAAATGTAGAATTGGAAAGTAATCAAGTCTTTTCCCGTTGTGTTCTTGCAGTACTACCGGTGGTCACCGTTCTTTTGTAAAGGAGGCTGTTTTCAAATAAAAATTGAAGACATGACAACCAAAAGGATGAATCAAGCGCAACCCTAAACGGTGTAGTGGCTGAATGATTGCCGATTTCTTCGATTTTAATATGCAGAAACCTGCATTCTGCTGAACAAGTTGAGGTTTTTTTTCATGCTGACATAGTGAACCATTTCATTTGCACAACAATGACTCAACTCAGTGTAGTGAACAAATATTGTATGATTGTATTCATTCCCAATTTAAAACAATGCTATTATCTATAACTCCCATAGTCCCATTCATGAGTGGTACGAGAGACTTCACCTTAATTCTTGATTTTCCTTTGCAGATCTCAGTTCAGTGGTGATTGTTTTTGTGGTATTATATTTTGCTTCAGCAATTATCTAAAGAAAAGATATATATATTGATCACCTAGAAGTTGACTTCATTATACAACAACCACAGTTTTTTGTCTCGGACTAGTTGAGGCGGATCAGAACGAAACTCAATAAGAATCATCATTCAAGCACTTAAATTGTCTTCTTCTATGCACTTTTATCCAATGCAAGATCCTTAAATCGTCTAGTAGTTTGACTTTATTATCATAAGAAATATTTATGCCTTTTGTTGTGTTGAAAATCGTCAAAAAAAATCGTCAGGGATTATTTTTGGAAGACATATTGACGTAATTATTCTACATCTGGCGGATAATGAGATACTTTTACAAAAGGATATAGAATTTACCTTGCATATGCTTTCTCGTAATTTGTGTTTGTCATAACTTCATGTGACCATTGGGTCAGATTTAACTGAATCAACCCTGACTAAATTAATTGGCCAATATTTCATGGGAACACTACCCTTCTCATAGTCGCCACTCTCGACCGGCCACGTGGCCCATTCAAACATTAGACAAAATCAACATTAGCCCAGCCAAACATTGGCATGGAATTCAATATCTTCGAAGAAGATGAGTTGTACTATATGCATCCCGCACATTCCATGTGTTTTGATACGAAGAGGATTAACACTGCTTACCAAGATATGGAAGTTATTCGTGGATCGATTGGATGTGTTCGAGCTGGGAAGCCTGCTTCTGCGCGTATGACATTTTTGTTCCATCAGTTATTTTCAGAACACAAATGTTCTATTATGTTCACCCCAATTAACATTTCTTATTGTCTATACAATTCTGAGAATCCTAAATATAACGAATTGGGCAATATTGAAAGCAATATAATTCTTGCACACATAAGTAATATAATCGATGAATGAACTAGTTCTTATGGAATACCAGTACATGAGTAATTTGCTTATTGTACACTGTAATCAAGAGAGATTACGTCTTTAAACAACACATTTTTGTTCAAATCATTTCTTCATCGACATAACCCTAGAATAAAGTAGTTTTCTGAATAATTATTTGACAAAGTGCACCGGAAGATCGGATTTAATTTGGAAATTACCGCTTCAAGTATAAAATTCTTTCTTTTGGTTCTAACTATTTGTTGCATTTTTTTTATCTTTTCATTTAATCTTTTCGAAAAGTAGCAGAATTGAGTATCGAGCTTTGTTAACATCCATTAAGTTGTAACCACTATTCAATTCAATGTTTGTAATATATAGTTACACCAATAAATGGCAAATTTTACACACAACAAAACCACAAATCGAGACTGCATAATTGAAAAATTACATTGTAAAAAGACAATATACAATCATACATTATAGATGCTAGATTCCTTACCGAATTTATATAATTTATGAAACGTAACAATTGCTAGAAGATGTTTCTGCGACCTAAGCAACAATGGCCCGGTATCTAGTTATCGACCAATCCCTGATGCCACCACCCTCTTCCCAGTATGATGCGTCCTCAATACCACCTGATAAGAAAAGCAAAGCTCTGCCAATTACGATTCTTTACTCTTGAAGAAATCTGCTTAGCATGTTTGAAACAATAAACCTCAAACTGTTTTGTGCAAATTTTAGTTTTGTACGTGTAACCAATTTGAGAGTAAACACGTTCCAGAATTAGAAGTTACCAAAAAAATTCAAAAGTTAACGAAGTAGTTTCCCTATTTGACTTTAGGATAGGATTGGTGTTAGATGTGTGATATGCGATGTTAGTCAATTAAGTTTGTGAAGTGGCCCTGTGACTATATGATTGTATGACTGCCCAGCAGATCCTTAACAAAGGAACCATACCGTTCCCAACAATAGACAGACAAGAGAACATACTATGGTTGTTCTAGACCCAACAATTTGAAGGAAACAAGCAATTCAAAAATAAATCAAAGTTGCAAAGTGAAAATGACAGTGGGGTGACCGAGGATGCTAACCTTAGACCATCTAAAATTTCAGTATGGTCGTATAGATGAATGCAGAAAGATGCATGCTTCAGCCTTCAGTCATCTTCTTCTTCTTCCTGATTATTAACATGATTGATCTTCTGATTTCGATACATATCAGCAATCTAGGGAAACAAATCAGCGAAACAGTTAGATATGCAATCATGATCAAGTTTAAAAAAATTATCAACTTACCTGCTCAGCAGTAGTAGCCTGATCAGGGTTTTTGTCTTCTCTGACCCTTATCAAACGAGGAAATCGTAGAGATATCCCCTGCAGATATAAACCAAAACATCAAATATAAGGTCGGTTAAAGACAAACCTCACATGGTTTACTGCTTAAGAGTAAACCAGAGTTTTTTTAGCCCCATGACCTGCTTAAGAGGAACTGTTGATTATGATTCTTTTATATTTTTTAAGATTCAGGAAACCCCAAAAATCAGCAGTCCAGAACTATAGCACAACCTAGGATTTTCAAAGAAAAGATGCCAAAAGAAGCCAACAAATGAATAATTAAAAGAGAACAAGATACTAATGTCATCTTAACCTTGTTTGGATCCACTATGCCATTAGCAGCACGATGAACAGGACTAATGCTCAAATCAGCTGCCTTAACCTCCCACACCTGTCAAACTGACGCATTATTGGCTATAGAAAAATACTATAGACATGATTAAAGATATATATATTGCGCTAAGAGCTGAAGTTGGTTGTATCTTTTTTAGAAAAAAAGGATGGAGGTTTACAATTGTAGCTTCCAAGGCCGGGGGAAATTGTCACACGCGGAATGGAACATGTGACCTTTCGTCAGACAAGCATCTTATATTCTTATGTGTTCGTGAAATATTCAAAGGTGTTCGAGTTCATCTTACTTCGCGTACAAAGTTGCATTTTTTAAAATAAATAAACATAGAAATACAATACTAACATAACTCATCCACTACATACAACTATACATAGTCCTGAACTATGAATGGAATGAAAACATGCCTAATCAGAGCCTAAAGTCAGGCAATTGGACTATAATGAAAATAAATAAACAAATCAGAAGATACAATATTTCAAAATCCAAGCAAGTGAGGCTATATGAAGTTCACTGGAATTTACATTGAATACCTTTGTTATACATCACTGTAATGTTTGTACTTCGTAGGTATTTGCACATATTTGGGCTCTAATAGGCTTGCCTACTAAGACACAGCCAGAAAGCAGTAACTTCCTAAGCAAGTATTCATAGGGATCCTACACATATTACAGAAAACAAAGCAAAATTTAAATTTGAACTAAAACTATATCTACAGATATGAGGTCATCAAGGACATAGTAGAGGTGGACTTGGGAGGTTGTATCAGAATATATCAAACTCATGTATTACATTGACTAAGAATTATAGTTCATTGAGGTTGCAAAAAGTAGCATCACCTGAACAGGTTCAAACCATACATCTGGATTGGTTGTGTCGCCATACCGATAATAAGGCTGGACAAGAATAAAGTTTAGCTATAGAATTACAGTGTTAAAAGAAACTGTGATTGGTGATATTTTCATGTAAAGAGAAGTTATGTCACCTTGGGCTTGGGGATGATATTACTACGTAAGCTGGAGGACCTTTCTTCCAGAACCTTCTCAGAAAAGCCAGTACCTACAAAGGCAGGCAGCACAGGCTTAATCACTGATCACGTCCAAGCAATTCTTTAGAAATTCAAAACCACTGATAGCTGACACCAAACAATTACTTACCAATGTTACATATGGTCTGATACTCTTCATTTTCTTCATCATAGCAAGCTAGAAGAAAAGAGCCATATACTCCTAGGGACAAATAAAAGAAGCGAATGTATAACGAGTCTCTTACAAAAAGATGGCCAAAAGTACTTCATAATATTTCAGAGGATAGACAATTCTGACATACCAATGATCTTTGAAGTTCGAAGCAAGTAAAAAATGGAAATAATAAGAAAAAGAAAAGAAATAAGTGTTTCACCTACCAAGGTGGTTCTACTTGGGGTCTAGGTTATAAAATGCTAAAGAGGCTAACCTGTTCGTTTACCACGACCATGGAATGCAGCGATAGGTACCAAATCAACAGAATCTCCAATGCTAAAAAAATAACATAGAATATAAGTATTGGTAGAAAAAAAAAATCAAAAGATTTAAACAAACTCCTCTTCAAGAGACAGACAAAAAACATGGTGTCAACATAAAATCACCCGTACCTGTCCATATAATCTTTTTTTAATTTTAACCAGTTGTTTGATCGCTTTGAAGGTTCATAAGTTGCATCTCTATCCAACGTTTTGATAATTAAACCTTCACAACTTCAAAGAATGGGTAACATCAGGTTCAAATGATATGATAAAATCAGGCTAGAAAGCTCATATAGGGGAAATATCAAGCAGTTTCACTACTTGTAAATGCATAATTTTAGAGAAAAAACTGATTGACATACTCTATTATACAAAGAAACACATGATGAGAAAGATGGGGATTAAATATCAAATCTTTGAAGGAAAAATCAAAAGAAGCCATTGAGGGGGAAGGAAAAGACATGGTGATTTAGATTTCTAGGACGCATGACACACAACTATAACAGTGCTATTACTTGCTTTCTGATATAAAAAAGCAATGAAGAATTTTCAATTCAGGCTTTTAGCAATTAGACAGGCAAGTACAGATGCACAGCTGTAACAATTTACAGCATGACTTTATGTCTATAGTGGAGGCTGGTGAATTATAACCCCCCTGAGATTGCTGCTGCAAACTAATGTACTTAATTTTTTAAAACCAGGATTCTACTAAACAATGAGGTGAGGAGCAAAAACCAGGACTCTACTAAACAGTGAGGAGAGGAGCAAAAGCAAAGCACATTATGGACGCACAAGTGAATACAAAATGTTATGTGTACTAGATAAATATTGGGATAACATGCCTAAAACAAAAACTAAAACAAGATAACCACATTGAAGTAATAAGACAGGAATTCTGGGTTCATTTCCATATATAGGTACCTAGAATTGACAGAATTATCAAGAAATTTTTGTATCTCCTCAAGATCATTTGAAATCAATGCTGTAGCAAACTGAAATACTCCAGGTACCTCTTCAAAGGAGTCGTAGAGATGCTGCAACACAGATCAACTTGGCATATCAATGATAGTCCAACATGGACAGAAAACAACTATGACAACACTCGGCAAACATTATATTAGAGAACGAGATCAAGTATTGGGAACCAGAATATATTTTGTATGATGCCAAAGCACTGAAAAATATTATATTGCCATGTTGGTCATAACCATCTTCTATTTGAAATATAGCCATTAGTTCAAGAGAACTTTAGGAATGTGTCTGCAACATAATCAACCATCAGACTTAATATGGACTGAAATTTAAACTTTCTATGATATCAAAAACAATGTCAGAGATACAAGTGATACCTCTCGACGAACTTTGAGTTGCTCTTGAAGGAGAGGTTGACCATTGAGATATAATATATCAAATGCAAAGGTGCAAACTTCAACCTTTATGTCACTTAAAACCACATCTTTGCGAGCACGGGTGCTAAGAATCTGCAGCAAGTACAAAGGGATATATTTTCACATGGAAGAAGTGATACTGATGGTCCCTTAAATTCGTCTCGTGGTCAAAATATTCAGTCACAATATAGCTGAAACATTCACCTGCTGCTGTTCTAACTCTTTAGGACTTAAACTAAATGTAATCAAAGACAAGTGAATGTAATCTATCTATCAACATCAAAAGAAAAACGTGAAAAGTAAAATGGATGCAATTTGGCTTGTATCTAGCAAATTTTACTGTTAATGTGCACAAAATGGAACTTTTGCATATGAAAACCATATTTTATAAATCTACTCCAAAAAATAATATGACGCATTTGAGCTATGGGATCTATCCATTAAACCTGGAAAGGCAAGATTTTCTGCTTGTCACGATTATATGCTACGACTTCACAGTCAAGTACAAAGGATTTCACGGAGGACTTCTTGAATCTGCATCCAGGAAAATAACAAAGCATCAACTATCTAAGTATGTGCTCAAATTGTACAATATAAAAGATCTTGGCTGCTCTTTTATTAAGTAATCTGCCTGCATCCAAAAAGATTCATGTATCAATATTTTCTTGCTGTGACTTCTTTTGAAACATTAACCTGTACTGCTGTATGGGTGTACTGGTCCAATTTCATTCATATTTTCCACAAATAGCAACCCCAAGTTATTAATCATTCAGGAAGTTTGACTATGGTAAGGATATGTTGTAATGACCTGCCACTACATTCATAGAGAAACTGAGTTTATCGGCCATCAACTCATGGGGTTTATTCTAAAATAGCATACCAGGTGGTGATCCCATCGAACAAGTCACACAGAGATGAGATTAAAATGTTGAAGAACGAGATGAGAAAAATATCAAAATTACAACTGATTTACTTTATTAACTTACTAATTCTATGGCTTAGAGCCAAATTGAATTAGTCCTGAAACAAACCTACCTTGACAAAGAGCTCACAACATCTGGGTACTTCCCAGTATTCCTCTCAGCATTCCGGCTATAAATCTCAACTGAACCATCTTCCATGTAATGTATCTGCATTCAGGATTTTAAAAAAAGTAAAGCATAAGCATTCTATTAACTGATGTGATATTATGAGAAAAACATAGTTCTATTACCTGTGCTCGCTCCCCATCATACTTGTATTCACAGGTAAATTCCATACCTTGGAATTTGTCCAAGATCTCGGATACACCCTTGGTTGGTTTTGCTAACATGGGCCGCACTGGAACACCTAGAGAAAATTTACAAGTATCGGCGAGCTTCCATATACCAACTTCAAGAAGGCTTCGAACTATCTTATCATAATCAGGGAGGACAGAATAAACTTGTTTGATGATTTTTGTAGCCTGGAAAAGAACTTGTGTGTCATTACCAAAGGTTGCACAAGATTTCTTAGCAAGTAAACAATAAAAACTGTGATGTCGAAAAAAAATTGTAAGAAACATCAACAAGTTCTTGCAGAATCATGAACATAAAACAACAACAAAGCCTTTGATCCCGAACTAATTGGAGCAGGCTAGAAATGCACTCAAAAGAATAACGTGAATAGTTTTCTTCCACGTACTCCTATCCAATGCTAAATCGTTGGGAATGTTACAATCTTTTAGGTCTCTTTTGACCGCTTGTCCCCGAGTTAATTTTGGTATGTTTCTCCCTCTTTTCGTCTTCATCATGGGTCAATGTTTCTTTTTCTTACCGGTGCCTCCATAGGTCTTCTTTGTACATGTCCAAACTATCTCAATCCATGTTGTATAAGCCTCTCCATTATCGGGGCAACTTCAACTCTCAATAATATCTTTGCTTCTAATATGATTCATCCACGTATGTCCACACATACACCGCAACATCCTGATTTCAGCCACTCATCTTTTGCACATGTTACATTTCCGTAGTCCAACATATTCCGCTTCATACAACATCAAAGGTCTTATAACGGTTCTACAAAAATTTCCTTTTAACTTGAGAGAAATCCTTTTGTTACATAAGACACCTGATATTTGTCGTCATTTCATTCACTCTGATCTATGACTAACATCTCCGTCGATCTTCCCATCTTTCTGAGATGTCGACCCTAGGAAAAAAATATCATTTCTGCACACCACTTAACCATCCAATATGATCTCTTCTTCATCATGGACAACATAAAACCTTACAGTTAAATTGTGAAATGATCACACACAAAAATTCAGAAAAAATGTTGATTCATAACATTACAAGCTTGACATTTTGTCAACATGCTTTTTTTATCAATAAGGTAAACTATATATTGATGAAGAAAATACCATACAAGGAGTGCTTATCAAACACTTTATGTACTTGCTTAAATATTCTAGTAGCATTTGAACAAAAATTCAAGAAACTTGAAACATTTTGTGTTATTTTTCGTTGCTTACACGTGAATCCAAAGAATAGCTATTTTAAGCACAAACCAAAAATTCAAAGAGGGTTTCTTAAGTCGAAAGGAACGACAACAAATTGGCATTTCTAGTACCTTTCCTGATAGATGTCTAATGAATTAGATTTCTTAGTTATTTTATGTTCACTGTTGTGTTAGATATTACCTTAGATTTAATGGTTGAGGATTTTCCATTTGGCAATATCTTAAGTTCTAATAGATTAGGGCTAATAGGTTTACATATAAATACCAAGTAAACAAAGGGAGATGGCACCTATTGCCCATCAAGTAAGATTTTATTTTCTTCTTTTGGGGTTGTGGGTATTTCTTGTGTGCACAACTTCCACCACCCATCACCGTTGGCGAATATTCTCGATGAGGTACGACGGCGATCATAAAATTTCCCCTATCACTAACCAGAGAGAGAACTATCTTTGCAAAAATTATATGTATCGTTGTTGTTGGGATGTTCAGCCAAATCGTGTTGCATGACAAGAAAGTGCCACTCCATGAAAAGAAATACCATAGTGATCATATTCACAACTCAAGTGTTTGTCATGAATTTCGAAAATATATATGTTCAATTCAGAGCTCATGTTCACAACACAAGCGTTTATGATGGATTTCGAAAATATATATTTATATGTGTAATTGTGTATAGCTCAACTTGTTTGCAAACGGAAGGAAAGTCAAAACCCATAGTTTCAGTTTGCAAAGAAACCTCTGCAGAGCATCATTAAACCTTGAAATAATTTAAACAAAGGCATCAGTCCTACAAGGACTGGATCTTGGTGGAAAACAGTTTCACTTTTTTTCTGCTAAGTGGCCTTGCTTGTCCTATGGATCTATTTCTTACCCACCTTCATCCTATTGAAACCATCATCCTCTTTTTATGGTAATCAACTAATCAGCAACAACAGTAGAAAGGACTATGTTTTCAAATTTTGGACTAAAAACTACCCACATGTGCGAGAAGTATAGCATCTCCTAGTTAGCTCTATAAGTGAAAGCAACTTAAGATGTAAAAAGAACTAACCTCTTCAAGCAATGATTGAGCTTCTGATGGTTTAGACGGAAGTTCTTCAGAGTACACAGCGGCCTGACCAAGAGCGGCCAGCACAGTTTGCTCTGCCAAACCAATTCGCATTTTTGACTGCATTTCATTTCATATATGAGTCTTGCATTATGAAAAACTTGAAAGACTTAAATTTAAATCCAACCTGTAGCAAGCGAATAATATATTGAGGTTCACAATCGGTTGCAGCCACAAGAAGACCTTTGATGTGATTTCTTTTCTTATCTTGACTGTCTTTTCCAGCTTCCTGTTGTAGTTGAAAACATGAAGTACATGCAAGAAACATTTATAGAAAGAGAAAAAAGTATGGTTCTATTTATGGCTTTAGCCCAAAAAAATTACTACTACCAGAAGACAAACCTGAAAAAAAAACTAACAAAGAAAGAAATGGCTCACAACAGAACTATTCAACTACAAACATTTGAAACCAATTAGAATAATCAAAATATGACATGTCATTTGAGGAAGCCGGATAAAGGTACTTTACGTTTCGTAATTCATTCTTGGGAAAAATGTGAGATCAAAATGTTAAAAGCCTAAAATGATTTCAGCAGACCAAACTAGGGAGCATTCAACCCTAGTTCTGCATAACATTACAGACCATATCTCGCCTATCCTTCTTATTGCCAACAACGATGAGTTCTTCTAGAATGATATACCATGTACACTTTGGTGCTTACCTCTTCAATAATAATGCAAATCTCTTACTAGTACCTTCAAGAATTACTTTTTTTACATTTTCAACCTTGAAAATTAAAGCCATGAGTACCCTCAGCTTATGTCAAGATTGACTAAGCAAACATTATAGGGAGAAAATGAAACTCCCTCGTACACCCATATCTTACCTCTTCTTCTTTTTTGATCATTGATAGAGTAAGAAAAAAGGGATACAAGAGGTGATAAATCTAAAACAAAAACAGGGAGACAGAAAGAAAAACAAAAAGACGGGAACAATACCTCGTCACAGCCAAAGGCATAGGTAAAATGTCAAAAAAAACACAAGATGTGGGGAAATAAAAGGAACAAGAAAAATCACAATAACCCCAACAAGATACTATTCTAAAACAGAAAATCCACTGCACTCCCCGAAGTTTGTAGCCACAGATAGACATCTCGAACAGTCTTTTGCCAAATCTCCTCAATTACAATTCTCTTGTTATCAAATCGTAGTCTATTACGTGCGACCCAAATATTCCACCATAAGACAAGAGGGTCAAGATTTCCAACCATCTTAATAGGGCCACTAGGAATGTCTAAGGTCCACTTAAACCAAACTTCTCTGAAATCATCACCCACATCAGTCATACTCTTACCAAGCTTAGACGCAAACTTGTCTAACATAGGTTTGGTAACCTCACAATTTCTGAAAATGTGATCATTATGCTCCTCTTCCTCCAAACAAAGTGGACATCGACTAGCCAAGTATCATCCCCGAGATTTCAGGGCGACCTCCGTCAAAGTCTTACCATGAAAAATCAGCCAAGCAAGGACACAAATTTTCGACGGCACATTCTTGTTCCAAATCAGCGATACGAGGTCTAAGGACGGTCCTGGGGCAAGAAGAATATGATATAGGGACTTGACTGAGAAAGAAAGATTAGATCGGAACTTCCAAATAAGAGAGACGACAACAGTAATGGAGATAGAGCACGAATTTAACAAGCCCAGAAGAGAACAAAATTGAGAAGATTCCCGATCCGTGAGGGACCAGGAGAAAGCTAAATTCCAAGTTGGTGACGAATCCTACCATGTAAGTTACCATAAGGACGACTGACTCACCCATCTATCTGACCAAAACCTAATAACCATATCTTACTTGTTAGTTGTAGTCTTTTAAAAGTCGGTCGAGTAGCAGCAAGTCAGGCTACTGCCAACTACAATTAAGGGGATTAATCCCCTATCAGTTAGGTGGGTAAGCGGGCTAGGAAGATCCAATTACCCACTTGTATTGTGTAAACCCTAACCTTACCCACACAACTACTAACCCTTCTCAGTCCAGCGACTTTTCCGGAGCCAGCGAGCCCCACCAGCAACCTCCTGGCCCTTCCCTGTGTCCAACAGTTTCTTTTCTCCCTATAGGTTTGGTACTTTCTTATTTTCTCTACTTTTATCCATCTTATTTTTTTTGGAAAAAACAGGTTTGTGGGAGAAAATCAGCCTCACCAATCAGGCGTCCCTAGTGGGCAAACTAGTTATCGCTAGACGAACTATTAGCATGGTATCAAGGGGACAACTAGTAGTCGTCTGGCCAACTTTTAGTCCATGGTTACAGATGCTCACTTTAGCATGATAGTATGATACACCTTTAAAGGCATCAAGCATGTTACCAAATTTGTTTTTACTTTTTTCAACTACCTAGAAATATTAAAAAAACTTGGTATTGCTGATCTTAAGTTCAATTTGGTCTTGAATGCATTTTCAGACCAGTTTAACTTTGTCATCTTAAAAATTTAAACTTAAATGGAATAAGGGGTAGTCTTCCCCAACAAACCATTAAATCCTGAATGACTGAATGACTGTCTTCTATTTTCTTTTCTCGGTGTTTGTTTTTTTCCCATTACTTGGGCATTCCTCTTCCTGCAACTCCATCAACTTCCTATATTCGTCTCACTTTTGATTTTCCGTATTGATAAAAGTGAGCTTGATTTTAACAATAAAAAATAAGCTTGATTTTGAGGGTACTAGTTTTTGTTATTTATGCAATTAGACAAGCAGTACGTGGACATCACATCACTTGTGCACCCTGATTGAGTTAAGAAGAGATGAGTGAGTTCAGATTAGATATTAAAATTAGAAGAAATAGTTTATTATGTGCTGAAGGAGCAGGGGGCTGTCGAGATAGTTAGGTAGGACCAGCATTTAGTATTAGTAAAAATGAAAAATTGGAAAGATTTCAGGTCCAGAAGTCCAATATACATAGTTGGAGGGGAACATGCATTCTGTCTGAAAACCAAATGTATCAATGACTCCTATTTTTAAAAGTTAGAGGTGATTGTTGAGTGAAATTTGATAAATTTGTGTCACTAAAATGACAAACAATCATATTGGAGTAAACTTATATAAAAATAACATGAGCACATTCAAATGAATGCATAAGGCTAACAAAATCTACAACCAAATGACATCCTCAAAAAATCTATACATGTTAATTGAACCCATCGTAGTAAAATGAGAATCACCGGATTGTGTTTGTTAGTAAGATATTTACCCTAAAACAAAAAAGAAACTACATTTTTTCCTGAAGTTAACCAACATTATTTACAATAAGCAATGTTATAATGCAGTCCACGGATAAAAAGTAAAAACCACATTATCCGTATAATTCACGGACCTTTGCAATAGCCCGGAAAGTGTTGAAAACCTTCACTACAGTCAAAGGTGGTGGCTTAAACATCATCTTCTGTGACGAACGGCTAACTTTAGCGACAAGCCCCAGGTCTCCAAGCTCCTACACAACCCAACCAAATCCACACCATCAAACCAAACCCGAACCGAACCACAAACTCATCCTCCGTCCCTCCCTCACCTTAAGCTGCTTCTTCACATGCTCCTCCCTCCTCCCGTACGCGTCCGCCATCGCCCTAACCAGCGCAGCATCCCCAATCCCTAACTCAATCCCCTCATGCGGCGGCGCGATCCGGTTCGCAGCCAGATAAACGACCGCCAGGAGATCACCAGGTGTGGTGGCGATGACGGTGCGGAAGACGTTACACAGAATGTCGGTCATGGCGATGCGGCCGGGCTCGGCGGAGATGAGGTCGAGGGCTCGGGCGAGGAAGAGGAAGGGGACGGGGTCGGAGGGAGGCCAGGAGGCGGCGGCGGAGGGGGAGAAGGAGGAGGGCTTGGATTTTAGGGAGGGGGTGAGGTCGGGGGTGGGGGTTAGGGTTAGGGTTTGGGATTGGGATTGGGTGGGTTTGGGGGGTTTGGATGGGGACGGAGTTAGGGTTTGGGGTTTAGGGCGTTTGGAGGAGGCGGCGGCGCGGGCGGCGGACATTAGGACGTCGGCGGCGGTGCGTTTGGTGGACATGGCGGAGGGAGTGGGGATGGAGAGGGTGAGAAGGGGTTTGGAGGGGAATAGTCTCAGCATAGCATAGCATGTGGGGGTTTGGGTTGGCACGTGCCAGGCTGAGAAGGGTTCCCTTTGCTTTTGCCTCCCAATTGCCTTCCCGCCAGTTTTTAATTTGGTATTATTACATCAAAATAGATCAGCTATCCTTACAATTGGTTGGTTGATACTTTGTTGTTTTTTTGTAAAATTTGAATTCTTAACGATACATTCAAACATTTGGTCTTGTTTTAAAATATGGAGTTAAATTTCATTAAGTTCATTTGCTCTAAATCAAGTGACGTTAATTTCCAATGGAGTAGTAATATATGAGCTCTAAATTATGTTCCAAATTGGACTCCTAACTCTTTCCAATAGTTGAGGTGGTTGGTTACGTGAAACTTCCATTTTAATTGAAATAATTATAATATTAATGTCTAAATCACAAATATTCCACTAAAATAAATCAATTTATTCCGCCTTCCAATTCAAATTTCAAACTCACTTTCATCTCACTTCTCCCTCCCTCCTCCTCCTTCGACCTCTCTTGCGGCGTCCTCCGGCCTCCTCTTCTAGCGTCCTGTGGCATCCTCTGACCTCCTCCTCCAGTCTCCTCAGATCTCCTCCTCATCGTCTTCCTCCGGTCTGTTCATACTTTTGCTCGGAGCATGTTTAGTTTGTGTAAGTAATTAATTATCTGGATATTGAATAGTTTTGTCCGGAGCATGTTTAGTTTGTGTAAGTAATTATTTCTCTGGATATTTTTGTCTGAATTCCATTAAGCTACGTGTGGGTTTCAAACGGAGAATGATCTTTGGACATAAAGGTTGTATTTTTTGAAATTTCTGGACATTTAGGGTTCCGTTGACATTTAAGGTGGTTTGGTGATTTAAATCTCACAATATATGCAACTTATCATTGTTACTAGTTATGTTTTCATAGTTATATCTAGATTTGATAAAACATGGACAGGCTAGATATTTAATATTTATATATTTTGTTTACTTACGTATGTCTGGATATTTCATACTTTTGTCCGGAGCATGTTTAGTTTGTGTAAGTAATTAATTGTCTGGATATTGAATAGTTTTGTCTGAAGCATGTTTAGTTTGTGTAAGTAATTATTTGTCTGGATATTTTTATCTGGATATTTAATAATTCTATTGTTTACTTACGTATGGATGCAAATGAGGATGTATCGTTGTTGCGAAGGAATCCTCAACGCTCTAAAATGGAAACACGTGTGTAGAGACATGGGTCATGAAGGAGAAGAAGTAGAAGTCTGGTTTGGAATCGATAGACGAGGAGAAAGGAGTTTCTATCGATACAAGTAAGGACACGAATAAGGTGTACGAAAGAAAGGGAAACAAAGAGAAGACAGTGCACCGACAAGCAAAGGGAAAGCCTAAGATGGTGGACGAATAAGACACAATCGTCAACCAGGTGATATAGCAGATACAAAGGTAGACCCAAGCGGTTGGAAACAAAGAAACTATACATTTTAGTTGTTCTGGTTGGGCATATCTATGAAGGTCAGTACCTGATGGTAGTGGATTTGTCTGGACAAACACGAGGAAGAGAATGAGTCATGCTTGGAGAAGGAATGGAATGTGTCTACACCTATTGTGAGTCCTAGACAAAATGTGTAGCTTTGGGGAATCATATTTGCGGACAAGATGTATTCGCTTTGTTAGTTTATAACATTAGCTTGTTTGTTTGATTTTATAGACTATTGTAACTTTATTATGGTGTTATTTTTGTTTGTTTTGGAATTGTTTGTGTCGGGATATCAGCATCCGAGTAGGAAAACAAATGTATGGACTCGTGGTTATTTTATATATCTAAACCTTTGTCATTGGTATCTGGATATTTATGGACATAAGGTGTTGTGTCTAATGTCTGAACATAAGTTGTTATGAATACATGTTGACTGGATATGTAGGACATGTGTCTGGATATTTCTGAACACAGAGCTTGTTGTCTAGATATATAGTACTTGTGTCTACTTGTAAGGTACAAACTGGTGTAGACATATTACCAACCTATATATGAACAACTGTATATCCAGATATTTGATTACAATATATTTTGTTCAAACATTTGCTGACATGTCCAACAAACACAAGTATTTGAAAATCTAAACGACAGACATCGATATGTCCCCAATAATCAGTTTCATAAACTTGTTAATATATATCCGTACGAATAAATAAAGACACCTTATATATTTGCAAAGCTTATACTGATTTGGAAAATGTGGAGTGATATATGTCTGAATAAGCGACGATAGAAGATAATTGTGTATTATCAAACTGTTTGATACCTTCTATATATGTCCAGACAAAGATAGTTCTCATGATACCTTTTGTAGGAGAAACAAAACCAAAAACCTAGAGCTTATCTAAATAATTTATAAGGTTGTAAAAGTCATCCCAACCCTTTGTCTCTATATTCAGATATGTCCAAGTTGATGAATTGTTGACCAACCGTTATGTTTTTATATCCAGATAAACGAAAGCAACGAAAGCATGAAGTGAAATAGAGTGTTGAAAAAGACGTAGAATGTTGTCATCACCACCATCTTGCATTAAATGTGGTGAAAGAATGTAATGATTATAACTATTTTCTTCTTTAAACAATAGAAAGAGAATGTGATTTGTAGGTAAAAGATGTTATTTAAACAATAATGTAATGATTAAAACAATTTAAACAATAGAGTGAGTGCACACGAGAGATTTGTGATTTGAAGTTAATTTCGCATAAACCAATAGACTTCAAAATATTACCCAAAACCAAAGAGAATGTAGATTCAAACTTGTAGCATTGGTTGAGGTTGCTCTAACATAACTATTTGTTGTATTGATTCTACTGAAAGTGAAATAGAGATGATAACCAACCGAAATTAGGGGATCTAATTGAGCAGATCTAACTGTGAGCTCAAATGAGCCTAGCTTGTTTGCTCACAGGTAGAATCCAAAAGGAGGCAGAGAACACTAACGGTTAATACAAAATTTATATGGATGAGTATTGGAAGAAGCAACCCACTAACTCCGAACGCGCTATTATAATTTATAAGAATTGCTCAAACCACGTCTACCTCTATTGAGTTTTGCTTATGCCTTCCAAGGTTTGCATATGAAGTTTGAATCTCGATCACCTTTCAATTTGTATCTCAAACACAAACTACATACATCAAAACAAACTGCAAAACAAAAAAAAAAAGTTGTGCCTTAACTTGTAAACACCAACAAGCTTACAGAAACGATATGGTTGGGGCAGCTTGATAAAAAGAACACAACATCATAAGCCTTGCCAAACTCAACCCACAACAAACATGAGTACAATCAAGTCCTAAAATTTACAGCAGCTCTATCTCAGTCAAACCATCACTCTTCTTTCTCTGAGTCCATTTTGTCCTCAAGATCCTCCTGAACTTGTTCAGCTTCAGCTTCTTGTCCTTCCTCATCATCAACTTCCAGAACTTCATCATCCTTATCCTGAACAAATTTGTCAAAGCTATAAATCTAACCAAATCAATTGATAAGACAAATTAAAGCTATCAATCAAAAAATACCCACTTCATCACATTCGGCTTTGTACTTCTCCATAGCCTTCTCATATTCAGCTTTCCTCTCAGCAGCCACATCCACATAAGGCCTTTTCTCCTGTTTAGAAAACAATAATGGTAAAAACATGTTCCACTTAGGAAAACACCAAGGAAACAATTAACAAGGAGATGCATACCTCATCAGTCATTGATTTCCACTTCTCCCCACCCTCTTTGGCAACCTGCACACAATATACAACAAACACTAAGGCTTCGAGAGAAAAGATCAAGATCAATTTAATTTGTGATGGAGTAACTGCAACAACAGTTATACCGTAGATCCAGCATTGGCACCAGGGTGAGCTTCCTTGTACTGTACACGGAATTCCTCCCTGAAATCAAACCCAAATCAACTTTAACATAGTGTTGTGTGGATCCAACAACTAAGCTCCATTAAAATCGCAAAACATAATGAATTACAAATTACAAACACATTTACGATTCAAAATTTGAATCACTCTTAACAACAAAACTATCTGTGCAAATTTTCAGTGGAAACTAAATTAAAACCATAACCTTGCAAACATCAAGACACCATTAGCACAGCCCAATATGAAGATTTAGATGAAAATCACAATAGCAACAAAAAAATGCATTACAACAGTAGAAGCAAGTGTGCATACATGAAGACAAAGAAGGCAGAGACCGGGCGCTTGGGCATGTTGGGATCTTTGGCCTTGCCTTTGCTCTTCTTCCCTTTCTTCTCAGTTGAAGTAGAAGCTAATCTCTTCCTGCAATAAAAATACGACATTCAATACAAAACACAACCAACCCTAACTTTTCCAATAGCATTTTAAATCTTCACTCTTCAGTTAAATATTTATTTATGAAAGATTAAACTTGTGCAAGAAACAAAAAGGACATCATTTTTATAGACAATACAAATTGAAACACTTCGACTGCAATGTTTCGTAAGTAATGAGCTCAAAGTCAAACAGGAAACAATACTTGTTGGGGGAAAATTACATATTCGTCAAAAACAGACTCTTGAAATATTACAGAAACTATTCAGACACTAATCTCACAAAGTTCCCTCACCAAACCTCCAATACAAACAACATTGCTTAAGCAATGCACACAATTTCACACAGAAAAAAAGAACACAACATGGCCAAGAATTTAAATCGGCGCAGGCTTTGTGGAATCAAATAAATATTGGATTAGAATATTAAAAAAAATCATCAACCACAACTTTTGCAAAACATTCACTATCCAACTGTCACTTTCCTTCCCAGTCTCATCACAAAAGCAAAATTCTAAAGAAAAAATCCAAAAGAAATCGACACGAAATTCCTAAAAATAAAGAAAAAGGCAAGAAACTCACTTCGACGCGGGTTTCTTCGGCTCAACAACTTTCTCCACGATCTGCGACTCTGCAACCCCCAAAACAAAACCCAAAAAATAAAAAAAAAATAAAAAAAACGTTTCCATAACAGAAAAGGGTAAGATCGAAACCTAGATGCATCTTGATCTTAGAATCGAGGCTACAGCTGTGCATGTCGATGAGAACAACCGGAACGTCCTTGTTACACTCCTCGCTACAAAACCCCACCAAATCCATCAGAAAAAACAAAAGAAAGTTGGGTTTTTAGGGTTTGTTTATACCATCGGGTGAAGGCGCTGCCGTCCTTGGCGCGCTTGAGGGAGTTGGTCTCGGCGTCGACGCGCTTCCGGGGGCGAGGCGCGGCGGAGGACTTGGACGAGGATCCGGCCATTGGATGGAGAATGAACGGCTAGGATGGGATTGGATGGTTTTTTGGGGAAAATTGGAATGGAAGGGTTGAGTGGGGGGTTTTATAAGTGGTTTTGGGTTTGGTTAAAGCGGGGGGTTTGGGCGGGGGCGGGACGGTTTTGGGATTTCGGATGGGGGGATCCATGGGAGGGTGGTCGTTTCGGTCAATCTCGACCGTATGTTTTCAGAAGTTTGGACGGTCAAGATCGGTTTCTGGATATAGTTTTGTATTATATAACTATAATTTGAGGATGGCCGAGTGGTCTAAGAGCATATTTAACAGCGTCCGGGCTAACCCTGGGCGCACTGCACTCTCTCTGCCACGTCAGCTCACCCAACCCACCCAAAAAATCCCCTTATCCATGCCCAAGCTACCCCCACCAACTCTACACTCTCTTTCATCCACATCATTTCTTAATTAAACAAATTTAATTCTCACACAACATTTAACAAAATACATTATATATAAATCTAATTCTAATTACATTATAATTTTAATTCGCGATATACTTATTATTACTATTAATTAATTAACAATATTAATCACTATTAAACACAAAATTTTGAATATTTGAAATTTGAATATTTGAATTTCGAAACGCGCGTGACTGCACAGTATACGCGTGATTGCACAGTCTACGCGTGAATCAAAAGTAGTCCGCGTGAATCTACAGTATACACGTGAAAGAAAAGTAGTCCGCGTGAATGTACAGTATACGCGTGAAAGAAAAGTAATCCGCGTGATTGCACAGTGTCTAATTTTTTCTCTATATATACCCTACACAAAAATCAACTTACACCCCATATCTCTTCCACAAAACTCAAAACTCAACTTACATCCCATATTTCTCCCACAATGTCTTCTCCGGAGTACAATCGTTCCCCCCCTCCTCCACAATCAAATCCGCATCCACGCTATCCACAATCATATCCCTCACGTCCATTTTACCAACAACCATTCCAACAACCCGACTTCTCCCAGTACGCACCACCATTCCCACCACCTGACCAAAACTCACCATTCCCACAATTCTCCCACTACCCCAGATCAAAACTTATCATTCCCACAATACTCTCAATATGCACCATCATTCCCTTATAATCAACCGCAGTTCCAGATGTTTGACCGACCCTTGTCTCAAAATAGCCGCCAGAGTATGGCGGACACTGAAGATGAGGGTAACGACGACGATGAGTCCCCACCACGACACACCCCCACACCACCATCCCCACCTCCACAGCGTCGTCACCGCAAGCAAGTCCAAACTGCCAAAGCCAATCCGAAGTTGTGGACCACAGCTGAGGACGAGAGACTTGTCTCTGCATATATGGAAGTCAGTTGCGATGCGGTGACAGGGACAAACCAGAAGTCTACTTCATTGTGGACTAGGGTGAAACGTGTGTACGACATCTCCGTGGAAGGCACAGGCCTACCCGAAAGGAACGCAGAGTCCTTAAAAGGACGGTGGAGGAGAATTATACCTGCTGTGAACAAGTGGGTCGGGTGCTTCGATCAGGCATTCTGACGGAAAAGGAGCGGCCAGAATGACAACGATGTTGTCCGACAAGCGCACGTGATCTACGAGCGAACTCATGGGCCTAGTAAATTTCTTTATTTTGATGCTTGGGTTATGTTGCGTAGGTACCCAAAATGGGAGAGTGTGATCTCCGGAGCTAATGTCGTGCGTGTTGACTGGGAGTCCCCGGAGTTGCACGATGAAAATAGTCCCCAGTCAGGAAGCCTTGGGAAAAGAAAGAGCACGGACGGCTCGAGGACGCAATCACCCTCGGATGCAGAAGAGCTGATGCCGGAGTCGTCTACACGCCCAGAAGGTGTGAAGAAGGCTAAGAGTGCATTACACCCCGAACGAGACACCGATGTTAGAGAACTTGCACAACAGATGCGATACACCGCCCAAGTCAGAGAAGATGGTTTCTCCAAGCAAGAGGAGTTAGCGAAAAAGAATTTCCAGAGGCATTTAATAAAAAATAAGTTGGACATGCTTCACTCTCTGATGAGGAAGGACAACCCGACGGAGAAGGATCAAAAAGTAATCGATAAACTTCTCGCATGGGCAGAAGAGAATGGGTACGTGTAGTTTGATGTAGTCCGTATTTCGTATGGTTTGTATTTCCCTTAGTTTGTATTTCGGGTTGTAGTAGTCCGTATGGTTTGTATTTCCCTTTAACAGATGTTTCATGTGGTTGACAGTATTTCGTATTTTATTATTATTAATGTCTTGTTGTTATGGTATTGTTGTATTAATTTTTTTTCTATTTAACTTGAAATTGTTGGTTCTGGAAAAATCTTAATTTTAATCACTTACAAAAAATTATTACCCCACATTTATAACAAATACCCAATCCATTAATAACAAAACCAAAACTAAAAAAAATCAAAAAAAAATTAACCAATGGGAGGGGGACACGTGTCCCCCTCCCATGGGCGCCCGGGCGTCTGCCCGGGACGCCCACCGCCCGGGCAAGCGCCCCGCCCGCTAACGGGAGTGCGCCCGGGCGCCCGACCAGGGCGCCCGAGCGGGGCACCCTCGTTAAGGGTGCCCTAAGGCGCCAGACTCAAGTTCTGGTCTTCGAAAGAAGGCGTGGGTTTAAATCCCACTTCTGACATTTTTTTTTTAATTTTTAACTTTGTTGCATTGTTTTGTAAACTACAACTCCGCAGGTTCTGCTAATTGGGAATGTGTTTCGTGAGATTTCATTTCAGTCTTGTAAAATTGTATTTGGGGATTGAAGTTTGGATATGAAAGTGTGTTTATTTAAGATTGTATTGTTCTTTATCTTGTTAGGGTATGAATTATTTTTTTGTGTGGATTTATATTTACAATTTAAACGTCCGACCTGATATGATGCACACAAGTTAACTCGAAAAGTCATATTTATATCCTAAACAACTTCTTTAAGAACTTCTTAAATCGTACTTCTCTTTTAACTTAGCTTATCATCAATGTAACTAACTCAGTTGGAAAATCTTTTAAAATCGAATCTCAATAATCTCATTCGCATGCCTTAGATTTAAAATGTAATGGGTAATCGAGTAGATAATATATATATATATATATATATATATATATATATATATATAGTCAAGCTCTAGTGACCCCAGGGCTCATCAAATTTAATTTAAGCCCCCTACAATCTCATCCTTGTATCTTATTTACAGTTAATCTCACCATTCATTAACATAACCGTTTTTTTCTTAATCTACCTTACAATTTGAAATGAGTGGTGGATATTGTGGGGGCTTAATTTAGAAAAGTTGAGCCCTTAGCTCACTAGAGAATTCCTGTATATATATATATATATATATATATATATATATATATATATATATATATATATATATATATATATATATATATAAACTTGGCTTATTTTACTTTTATTTTCGTTCACATTCGAACTATATGAAATACATTAAGTAAAGCTAAGATATATTCCTATTCTAGCATGCTAACTGACACTTCGTTCTAAACAACAATATATCAAGGGAACTACTAAACATCGCCCCAAAACTACTTAAATCGCCCCTTGAAATTACCAAATTGCCCTTAACAATATATTTAATACCCATATCGTCCCGTGTCTTTAAACAAGGTTTTTGACTCAGTTTTACTAACA
The DNA here is from genome assembly GCA_963682175.1 of Triglochin maritima. Taxonomy (NCBI): domain Eukaryota; kingdom Viridiplantae; phylum Streptophyta; class Magnoliopsida; order Alismatales; family Juncaginaceae; genus Triglochin; species Triglochin maritima. Next base: position 7,439,855 of record OY821791.1, on the reverse strand, counting down.
TTCATAGTACTAACACCACGAAAATGTCTGGCGAACCACCAAGATCAGGCGAAATAACGGAGGTGGATTTTTTTTTCCGACTCGGGCGTCTGGCTAAAACGCCTGTACCATGGTGGAGGCGTCTGGCTAAGACGCATGTACCATGGTGGAGGCGTCTGGCTAAGACGCCTCCACCATGGCCCAGGCGTCTTAGCCAGACGCCTCCACCATGGCCCAGGCGTCTTAGCCAGACGCCTCCACCATGGCCCAGGCGTCTTAGTCAGACGCCTCCACCATGGTACAGGCGTCTTAGCCAGACGCCTCAACCATGGTACAGGCGTCTGGCTAAGACGCCTCCACCATGGTACAAACGTTTTAGCCAGACGCCTCAACCATGGGTGGAGGCGTCTTAGCCAGACGTCCCGTTTTTTTTAATTTTTTTGTCAAATTAAAATTATACGGTGTGTTATCTCAAATTATTTGACGTTTCTTTGCAAGTTTTAGGTGGTAACCGGTCGGATTACAATGAATTTTTTGCAAGTGATGAAGATTCAAATAATTTTCAGACCCAACATTTTTTAAGATCCAAAATCCTCCGGTGGTAAATCATCCTGACTTACAAATACCAACTTGAAATTGTTGTATCTAGAAATTTTTGAATTTTCGGTGTACCGAAGGGGTATCGGTCATCCGAATATAGTAATTATTAACTTATTAATTAATTAATTAATTTCTACTGCTATAACGCGACATTTTACCCTCCTATCACACATCTTTCTTCATCTTCCTCTTATAATCATAAAAAATAATGTTTTAGAGGTTAGTAATGAGCCAACGGACGCCCCAGTGTATTCGAATCTGGTAAAATATCTAACATTTTTTAAAAAAAAAATAATAAAAAATAATAAAAAATTACGGACGTCCGACGGAGCCGCCCCCACGTAGGAGGGGGCGTCTGGGTAAGACGCCTCCCCCATGGGGGAGGCGTCTTACCCAGACGTCCCCTCCTACGTGGGGCGGCTCCGTCGGACGTCCGTAATTTTTTATTATTTTTTATTATTTTTTTATTAATTTTTATTAATTTTTATTATTTTTTATTTAAAAAAATGTTAGTTATTTTACCAGATTCTGGTACACTGGGGCGTCCGTTGGCTCATTACTAACCTCTAAAACATTATTTTTTATGATTATAAGAGGAAGATGAAAAGAGATGTGTGATAGGAGGGTAAAATGTCGCGTTATAGCAGTAGAAATGAGAGAAGGGCAATTTGATAATTTCAAGGGGCAATTTAAGTAATTTTGGGACGATGTTTAGCAATTCAGTATATCAACACCAATTTTATGAACACTACACTACTTGAGTGGACGCTATTTGCGTGCATATTTTTATTATTTTCCTGTGAATGCTTGTGACCTTGTCACAAGTCATGGTAAATCTCTTCTTCAATCAAGCATGAATGCTTGGGTACTTAAGTTTTACTTTCTTTCAATCTAATTTTGTCCAACCATCACAAAAAAAATACACAAGTAAACACACACTAGAGTTGCAAGACAAAATTGGCCTGAAATATTCAGACGGTTGAAAGGATACACAAGGATCCAGCTTAAGATTTACAAACTATCCTCTCCTTTCTAACTTCTAGATGTTGGCACTATCACTGAACAAAACAAAACACAAGTATGATTTTCTGTCTGAACAACAAGATGGCCATCACCCATTCAAGAAAGAAAGAAAAAAACCTCCCAAACAGTACGTCAACCATTGCTAGCTTTAGCAGAAAAGGAAGTCCTACCAATCCAGTTCATGTTCAAACACCTCTCCAAACCAACAAAATACCTTTGCTCCTATTGCAGTTCAGAAGTTTCTAACCACTTCAACAACAGTGCTTCCAGAACACAAGCATGCTTAGAGCTCCCATTCTATGTCGTCCAAGATCATCTGGAAATCTATACCCTCGAACTCGTCGAGATCAATACACTGTGAATTTTGAGGGCACAAAACATGTTTGGGGTCTGGAACCTTGGTGGCATTGTGACCCAAAGGATTGCTTGTGAAGCCGAACTCTGGCTCGTCATCGTCGCTGTCGATGTTAGTTGGAGTGACCCGGTTTTGGTAACTCCTACGCCTGAGAAGGAACACATTGAAATAGTAATTGACCAGGCTCTGCCTGCTCTTAGAAGGAAAGGTTAGAAAAAGCTGTTGCCAAAATCCCCAATCGGGAGATTGCGAACTTTGCCGGACTACAGCCTTAAAATTTTCTTCCTCTTCCTCTTTCCATGAAAGGGAAACTTCTTCTCCCATCTTGTTAAATTTCCAGTGGTAGAAGGCTGAACCAAGTCCACGCTTCAGCTGCAATCTTTTCTCTGCAATGTGAAATCTAACACATTCTACAGAACCACGACGTTCACATTTGCAGTTATCTTCTCTTCCCTTACCAATGGATTTTTGGTCGATTAGAGGCTTCTCATCTTCACCCAGTGGCCAGATTTGTGTGCCCAACCATTTCAAATCGTCGTCATTGAAACGGCCCACATAAGGTGGCAAAACAGCTCTAGCTTGGGGAATATCATCGACATCATCTGCAGGGTCCCATGACTGCAGAGGATTCTTGGAGGATTCTCTAGAAGTGCAGCTTCTCAGTCCGGAAAACGCAAGTAGATCCTTTTCCAAGTTACCATGTGATTGGTTGCCGAGGACCCTCTGACTGGATCTAGTTATCCTGTTACCATTATTTTCTGAGGTACTGTGGTCCTCGTAGATGGAAGGATCTGGCTTTTGCCTCTTCTGCATGAGAAAAATTATCATATTTAATTAACTTGTGCTGGAATCTAAATGCATAATGTTTGTTTGTATGGCATGATTGTCAAAGAATTCAACTGTATGACCACTACATTGAAATTTAAAAGTAAAATGTTAATAAAATTTCACAGAAAGACCCAACTACACACATAACAAATATACCTTCGCTAATAACCACACCCAACCCCCACCAAAGAATACTAAGATAAATCATGTGCAGTATAAATGTAAGACATTTTTAAAAGTCCAAACCAACTCTGATATAACAGCAAATGAATACATAATACCCACAGTTATGAGGTGTGCTGCATATCCAACCATTGAATTAGAATTGCAATATACTCTGATCCACCCTCATGCACCATTTCTATGTCATACTCATGATATGAAAAGTGGTACAGTACAGTAGTTTCTTGTTCAAACCACATCTACTTGCCATATAGCAAACGATATTTTGCTCAAATGCTTCCCGCATTTCCAGTTAAATTACGGCACCTAATAGAACACTAATAACACATTTCGAATCCTAATGCTGAATATTAGACATTCATTGCAACTTCGTATGACTACTATCGACTACCCTGAAATTCAGGATACTACATTGCTCACATCCCAACTTAAAATTACATCTCGAAAGACATTCAAAACCGAAACAAGCTTACGAAAAATCCTGAACCTGCGCCGGAGTCCACTCGTGCCCGGAGAATTCACAAAACACCACATCCCGCAATGCAAGCGCCTGTCCGAACTCCACGATGGCTTCGACCTTCCTCTCGTCCTTCCCCGCCACCTTCACCCCGATCGAAGGATGCCCGGGCCTCGTCGCCACCTTCCTCACCCAATTCAACATCCCAACCAACTCCCCCCACTTCCTCTTCCTCAACCCCTCTTCTCTCCTCTCCTTCTCCTCTATCTTCGCCGTAAGAAGCTGGGTTTCGGCCTCGACCGGCTCCTCTTTCTTCGCCTTGGTCGGGGTCAGAAGGCGATTTTTGGCGTCGGAGAGACGCGTTTTCTCGCTTTTCTTTCTGAGAACTTCACGGATCCAGCGGTCGAAGGAGGAGAGGTGTTTGTCGTGGAGGAGCTTAACGACGGGGGCGGCGTGGGGAGGGAGGTCGGAGTCGGAGGCGACGGCGGGCCAGGCGTGGAAACCGCGGTCGCGGACGGAGCAGAAGAGGCGGAAGAGGTCAAGAACGCGGCCGTCGGCGGCGAGCGGCGGCGGGAGGGGACGGTGGCGAGGGAGGATGTGGGAGAGGAAGAGGGAGTGGAGGTGGCGGAAGAGTGGAGAGAGTTGGTCGCGAGTGGGTTGGACGGAGATGTCGAGGTCGAGGCAGAATCCGACGGTCTGGATTCGTCGGATCAGCTCCACTATGTCGGAGTAGGTGCTGGAGGACATGATGGTGGATTGGTGGGAACGAATGATAATTGAAAGGAAAATATTGGTTCGTTTGTTTGAGTCTGGATTCGAAGGGTTTGAATTGGAAATTTGATTTTGGTTTAGGGTTTGTGATTTAGGGGATTGAGTGGAAAATTGCTGGGTTGGGGTTAGGGTTGGGGTTGGGGTTGATTTTTGGTTTGGGGTTTGATTTTTTTAAATTGGGGGTTAGGGTTTGTGATTTTAGGGTTTTTATGGGTGGATGGATGTGTAAATTGTAATGAAAGGTAAATAGGGTTGTGTATTTTGTGTTTGTTTAGGTGATGGTCCTGATGGATATGTAGAGGTTGGTTTCTTTGTTTGCCTTTTATCTTTTGGGGATCAACTTGAAGAAGTGGATGGGTGTCTAAAAGTGTTTATGAAAAGTGGAATATGGGTTTGGGATTTGGGGTTGGATTGAAAGGAATTGGTGGGGGTTTGATTTATTTTTTTGGGGTTTTGAGTTTGTGATTATGGTTTTTTTTTGGGTGGATGGATGTGTAATTTTGTAAAAGCCTAAAAGGTAAATCCGTAAATAGGGTTGTGTGTTTTTTTATTTCAAAGGATGGATGTAGTGTGTGTGTTTGTGTTTCTATGGGTGATGGATATATAGAGGTTGGTTTCTAACTTTCTTTGTTTGCCTTCCCTCTTTTGTGTCGAACTTGAAGAGGTGGTGATTTGATGGCTTTCCAAAATTGTTTATGAAAAGTGGAATATGGGTTTGGGGTTGGATTGAATGGAATTGGTGGGAGAGTGATTGGGTTTGATCTAGGTTAGGGTTTGTGGACGGAATGGATGACGAAATAGTAAAATAGTAAATAATAGGGGTTGGGTCTTTTTGGATTTTTCTGATTTCAAAGTGTGGATGTCTAGAATCTCTAGATGGTGGAGTTTGTGTTGTTTTAATGGTGTTTCTATGGGCGATGCATGTTTAGATGTAGGTTTTTTAGTTTGTGTTTTTGCCTTTTCTCTTTTGGGTATGAACTTCAAGAAGTTATGGTGTGTGAGAAGGAATGAGGGTTGATTAGCTTTTGAGAATGAGATAGAGGGTTTAGAAAGATGGTGAGGTGGAGATCACCAAGATAACAAGATGAGATATCTTATTTAGATAAATTATTAATATTGTCTCTTGAAATATAAATATTGTGTCTCGAGGTGAAACCAATCTGAAGGCAAGCGATCCAAAATTAGGTAGGCTTGCTTGGGTCATGACGAAATTTTGCACACATGTGGCTCAAATTTTATTTATTTTTCTTTTTTTGCAAGTAAAATGGAAGGTTCAACTTCTCGTAACAATCCTGCAAATTCATCCAGTTTGATCATGAAGTCGTTTTGTCTTATTGGAGGGCAATCGAGTCAACCCATGATGATCTTAGTTAGAGGAACATGTAAAATAGCTCATTAGCTTAGGTTGTAAGGCCATCCCTTAACATGTAAAATTTTTTGTTAACCGTGATTTCTCACGGTCGAAGATGCCTGGGTCATCGACCCGGGTGTTTCAACGCCCGGGTCGACGACCCGGTTGTCTAGGTTAGCCAACCCGGACGCGCCACGTGGCGCGTCCGGGTTGAATTTTATTTATTTTTTATTTTTTTTGTTTTGTTTTGATTTTTGTTTTGATTTTTTTAATTTTTTTGTTTGAGTTTTTTTATAATTTTTTTTTTTTGAAAATTCGTTTTATAATTGTTTTGATTTTTTAGAAATTTTTTAATTTTTTTTTAATTTTTTACCAAGATGAACCCCGAAATGATGTGGAGGAGAGAGGTAGGTTGTTGTGGGTTGTGTTGGGTTGTGGTTAAGAGATGAATAGTGTAGGAAAGAGAAGAAGGTGGGTTGAGGAAAGAGAAAGCTGATGTGGAAGAGTGAGAAAGCTGATTTTAGAGAGAGAGAGCTGATGATCGGGTCGTCCATGTCATGATTAGTGATGGCCTAAGTTATCATGATTCATGACAATAGTGGTGTGACCTCTAAAGACCTAAATCCAAGGCCCACACAAATTATGTGGTTTGCCAAGGCAGCATGAAATTTTGCTAGAACATAATACCGGAGGAGTGATATGAAATAGGCCGAAATGGTCAAACTACTAGTTATCATGTGCACAAGTTTAGTCCAAATAATGATGTCTTGGATCTTTGAATAAGACATGAAAAAATTGCTTCAATTTAATCATAGTGGACTACTGGTGCAGCAATAAGACACAGGAGTTCATATTTAAAAGATGCCCATCATGTGCCATGTGGTGGGAGAACCATCATGTGAGAGTAAAAAGGATGGGTGTGTGATGAGAATTAAATTTATACCGCAAGTGCACGGTGTCAATGAAGACGTGGCAAATACGGGTCGAACACAAGGAGGGAGAGATTTCGTAGTTGATGTTATTTTCGATTAAGAGGAAGAAGGGAGAAGAAATAAGTTGGGTTTTTGGTATTTTTGATTTAATTATCTAAAGTACGAAACAAAAGCAATTAGAACTAAAAAAACAAGAATAAAGATGGAGAATTCCGTCGGGTGGAGGTCTAGACTTAGGTTTAGATTGGAGAATGGAGAAACTTGAAATAAATCATGTTAGTTATGAAGCATTACAAGATAAATGATTTAACATAAACTCAAGTAATCAAAATATACTAATCACGAACTTAAAACAATAACATGCATTCATCTTCTCTACCCCTAATTCCATCACCTCCACCCTTTGGAAAGAGTTAGAAACTCATGGAGGGAGGAAGAAGAAGGGATCCTAGAGACATTAAGAAAAGAAAATTAAAACAAAACAAAATAAAACAGAATTTTATTGCTAAAAAGAAGATTACAAGACAAAGACTAAAAATAAAAACCTAAGATTAAGGACCAAGGACCCTTCTAACATCGTTCTCGGGTCTATTTATAGTTGTTACAAGAGACCTAAGTATAGAATTGGAGAGTACACGTGTCCAGACACGACTGGTCAAAATTGGAGCACACGGATCGACTAGGGGGCGGCGTTTCCGCCGCATGATGCATGTAATGTGCGGCGATTTCGCCGCATGATCTCCTCAGATTTAATCCGAATTTTGGTTGAATGTTTATGGTATGATTTGATCCTCCTTTACGCGTCTGGATTGATTCTTTCCATTCTTTTGAACGCTGGATTAATTCTTTCACATATTTGGAGATATACATTGATTTTTCTATATATTTTCTCCAAGAGAATAAAAGCTACTCGTGATTTGCACTTAGGTCCTTGACTTTTTGCAGTTAAGTCTCCGGCTACTTTTGTGCTTAAGTCCTTGTTCTTTTTGCAATTAGGACTTGAATGCTTTTATGCTTGGATACATTTCCATTCGTAACCCGATAATCTTGAACTTGGTCTTTATGATAGAAATGAGTCTTTTGCACGCGTTTATGCTCGGGATGTGGGTAATTTGCATTCAGGTCCCTGTATTCTGTAAATAAGACTAAACACATACCTTAGTAGCATTTATTGATATAAAAGTAATCTAAATGAAAGACATATGATGCAATGTATGCAATGCATCAGTGCGAGATGGATTGGGATGGTAAATGATGGTGATTTGGTGTGTTGGTCCTTATTGTTTTAGAATTTTTAATTTATTGGAAACATGTTTAACCAAAGTTGAAGAAATCGTGTGATTAGACACCAGAGTGATGCAATGCTTGCATTTTAATGTAGATAATTTTCTTTTAGAAACTACTAAGATATCATGACATTGTTTGAATCACACACATTGTGGTAACGTCTAACCTAGAAGTCGCTTTAAGGGCATCCGTAACGGGAGGTCGTCCGCCGGGACGACCCCCGACGAATCGGTCGTCTTGCACAACATGTTTTTTAATTTTTTTTGTTTTGATTTTTTTTTTAAATTAGTTTGAATTTTTTTTTTGAAAATACATTTTCTAATTGTTTTGATTTTTTAGAATTTTTTAATTTTTTTCCAATATCGACCATGAAATGATGTGAATGAGAGAAATAAGTTGTGGTGGGTTGTCGTTAAGAGGTGAATAGTGTAGGAAAGAGAAAAAAGTGGGTTGAAGAGAGAAAAAAACTGACGTGGAAAAGAGAAAGAGAAAAAAAAGAAAGCTCGTGACCAGATCGTTCGGATTATGGTTACTTGTTGATCTATGGGAATGACTGGGGTTTGTATCAAGAAGTGAAAGAAGTTGCAAAGTTGATATCTATCTATTTTTCCCATTACACACCTCTTTATACTACAAACATCTTGTTGTCATAGATGCATGCCCCAATTGTTGTTTGGTAGATCAATCCTACTTTGGAATGAAATGCAAATACTCCACCACCCCCGACGAAGACGCTACCAAAGACATGTTATGCCAATTGACTCCTCATTCGTTGCCTCAAGGCAGGCGATGGAGAGGTAACTGAATTGTGAGACTTGCAGATCAAGAGAATATTGGTTGTTGTGACGGTTGTTGTTGGTGCAGATAGAGAGAATATTGGTTGTTGCTGGTGAATATTCCATCACTGCCCTCTTAATTCGAGCTTGTAAATTAAGCAGATCACCCCCCTCTTGTTGGAACCTAACCAAAAAGAGTTGGTTGAAAGCAACTTGGATTTAGATTTGCGTTGAATTTTATCCCAAAATAGTGTAAATGTTGTACACATTTCATGCAAATACAATATAAATTTGACATATATTTGAATCCGAATTTGTTATGAGTTATTGTCAAGGGTAACCTTTGAAAAAGAAAAAAAGTGAATATATTGAAAAATAACACATTATTAGTGGAGAGTAAAATGTTAGAAAACTGAAAGATGAATGGTTTTAAGTGTAACCTTTTAAAACTCGTTAAGTGAATTAAACTCTTAGTCGAAGGAGTTATCAGTAATTTTCCTTTTCTTGTTTGAGAATCTTGGGGTATGGCCTGTTTCTTAATCAGACCCGAAGCTGGGTCACTTTTAATATTTTATCATCATGCAACCTTTTATCTTTTTTTGTTAATTAATTTCTCGTGCACTTGCGGACTCGTGTTTTTATAACCATTCAAATAGAATTATATTACTAGCTTCACAAACTGCCTCTAGGCTCTATATAGCTGCTTGATTCCTCTTGTTAACTTTGATAACAATCATCATATGAATATTTCATTTCAAGATAATAAACCAATAAGTGCAGACATTTGGAAAGTAAAAAAAAAACTTTAAATTAATGTGCTGCCACTAATTTCTATCTCCTCCGTGGAACAAATTTAAATGGAATGGTATACCAAGTGAAAATAAAAAAACAAATCAAAATCATTCGGAGCTAAAAAAATTCCATGTATATGTTCTTGGTCTTCTTTCCAATCAAGCTTCTAACTTGCTGGGTTCATCTTCTGATTCACCTCCCCACCTTTTCACCCTTGATGATGCTTGTGCCACCTGAGTTTAATTTTCAATTAAATTCAGAAAATCATCGAAGGTTATAGGGAATGAAAGAATTGAACTTGCATTTTTTTAGTCTGTAGTGTTACAACACTTAATTACCTCATTTTGCCAATCGGTTTTCATGACTACATATATCAGTGCAATTGTTTGCGCTACTGTTCCAATAATCATGCCAGCCCAAATTCCCTGCAAACAAATAACGTAATACACGTTATAACACGAATAAGAAAATAAAAATAAAAATTGATGAGAGAAAATCTTACTTGCACTCCAAAGTGGAAATAATTGCCCAGTAAGAATCCGAGGGGAAGTCCAAACACGTAATAGCAACCGAGGTTGATGTAAGCAACCAAGCCTTGCCAACCACCACCAACCGCAACACCTGAATTTTTTTGTAAACAAAATAAGCCTTTTATTTTATCTATTACACAATCCTATTCTATTTTGAATTCTATTTTGAATCCCAACATATCAAATATACAAACGAAATTATTAAGATTCGATACTAATCTTAACTATTTCAAGACAATAAATATTCTAATTGAACTAGCCACAATTGGTAAACAACATAAACTTTTAATAAGATGTTATCATTTTCACTTAACTAGCTAGAATCATTCACATACTTCAGGTTCACCCTATTGTTTCGCTCGCCAATTAAAAGGGATTAATTGAAAGTTGGTAGTTAATGACCAAGATTAAAATAATGTGCTAATTAAGATGGGTTGTCAAAAATAATTAGTTTATGAATTTATGCTGATATCTATCCAAGTGGTGTGTCAATTAATGGGTCAAGTGAGAGCCACACTAATTTACATGCTTGTTTCTTAATTTACCAATGTGACCCAAACAAATTAACCTCACTCCATCTAACAGATCTATATTATTATTTTCTTTCTTTCTTATAATTGGCAACCTTATGGCGGTGGCAAAAATTCAAGTCAAATGTATCAAAATTTTAAAACCAATCCAGGAACTCGTAAAGTCAAACTCTTTAGAAAATAGGAAAAATCCCAAAATCCAGGGGAGTTGTCCGACCCCCGCTTACACTATCGAGATATATAGTTCGAATAAAGTTGATGACATACAAGAGAGACCGGCGCTAAAATCTTCAAAATAAAATACGTAAAAAAAAAAATGAATTACCTGAGATGGTGGGTTGAATGCTATTGAGCAACATGGTGATGCCAAGCAAGTAAGCAATCTTGGCAACAGCCTTCTGCATCACCACATCGTTGGTGAAAAGGACAGCAAAATGATCCTTTGTTACCAGAATTCCGGCCATGCATGCAAGCCCTATGGCTGATGCTATTAAAACTGCAACCATTACTGAGTAGAAAGTGGCTTTTGGGCGCCCTCTTCCCAACTCATTTGATACTCGAATGCTACAATATTTAAGAACAAAACAAGAATATTATATACATTTGCTTTTATAATTAAAGAGAATGCATTAGTTTGCAAGTATAACATTATGCACAAACATTATTATATAATCAATACTCAGAGGCCAGGGGATATAATCCTCACCCTACAGCAGCATTGATTCCAATAAATAGCATGGCCTCCCATCCATTGACATTCATGCTGAAGCAAAGAAAAAACAATTAGATCGAGTGATCAAAAGAAACATGCTAAAGGCTGACGTTGAGTTGAAAACTGAGAATATAGTTTGAATTGGATTGTGAAGTAAAGTGGGTCACATCGTAGAGTTTATTTAGAATAAAAGAGAAAAACTTTAAAATAAAAAAAAACTTGTTTGACGGTTCTTTTTATGACTATAACTAAACTCTAAGATGAAACGTTGTTGCTTCTTCCTCTTGAGACTAAAGATCTACCAATTAATTAGCTAATTAGCATAGATGACAATCAAGTTAAGGTTGATTTTTTTTTGTACCAGATAGAAATGGATCCAACCGCAATCTCAGCGTCCTTGAGGTTCCCAGTGAGCACAACAAGAATCATGGTATACCAGAGCTCCAAGCACAACATGATGGCGGAAGCCAAGGAGAGCTTGAAGAAGGGCCAAATGTCCTTGAACGCCCCCATCGAGAACCCGTTCCACCCGTCCGTGCACCACCGGACAATGTACACCACCTGCGCTATGGAAACCCCCCAGTAGGTGACGTTGTAGACGAATGCCGCCCCGAGAACGCCCCAACCGAGCTTATAGACGAACACGTATAGCGCACCAACGTGAAACACGAGCGCAATTGCGCCGATCCACGTCATTATGCTCAGCTTGCTTTGTGCCTGGAGAAACTTCTGTGCTGGGAAGTTGACGGCTAGAGCGAATAGCTGGGGGATGATGGCGGTGGTGAATTGCCCGGCCACCTCTGCGATCTCGGTCTTCTGGCCCATGAAGATGAGGATTGGGGTGGCCCAGAAGTAGACGGGGACCATCGCGAGGGCGGAGAAGAAGAGGATCAACCATGAACGTTGCATGTACACTCCTAGCATGTGGACTTGCCCTGCGCCGAAGGCTTGCCCGCATAGGGTCTCCAGAGCGCTCCCCATGCCCAACTACGTACATGTTCATTGTTTGTTTCAGATGGTTACTTAAGAGTATCTTTAATCACATGTTTTGTAAAATTAAATCCGTTGGAGTTAAAAAATAACTATAGTTATTATGATCCTTACATAGATCCCTTGGATCAGGTCTTTCTTTTAAGTCACCCTTCTACCAATTGCAGATAAACAAAGTGGTGTTATTACATTGTAAAATATATTGGGGGTTCTGATAATAATTGAACTTCAAGTTCATATTTTAGGCAATTATTGTTATAAGTTACAATAAATTATTGCACTTTAGGAGTTCCTGCCTTCAGTAGTAGTAAATTATGGTTGGGGAGTAATCTCCATTGTTAATAGTTGATCAATTAATTTAGTACAACAACAATTATATCACATTCCTGGTGCACGCTTATCGTTCTACCATAAACATTATTTATCCATGTTTGAATTGTAAGAATATACTACCGGTACGATAGGGTTTTGGAAAATGCACTTAATTCTGCAAACTTTTACACCACTTCATGTCTATTTTTTTGTAAAAAAATAATTACTAGTCAAATTATTAGCTCATTCTAAGTTACCTACATCCATGTCTAATCTTAATTTAGTTGATTTATCTAACTTGAAATAATGAATTTTACATAGGGAAACAACACTAACTAAATAAACCTAAAAAATCATTACACAAAACAATCACAATTAATATGATCATTCTCAGGTCAGTTCAGCTGGTAGATTTCTAGCATCCTTTAATAATCAACGATCGCAAATAGAAAATCCAAAAAAACACACACACACACACAAGGTAAACAAGCTCACGAGGAATCCAAATGAGAAGTTGTTAACGACGGTGAGAGCAATGGCGACGCCGGACAGCTCAAGGTTACCAAGACGCCCGGCAAACATCTGCGTGGTGGAGTTGATCCCATACAAGCACAAGATATTAAAAGTTATGGGAACTACTATGACCCACAGCTTCCACGCCTCCTTGTAAAACACGGTTTTCGCATCACGGAAGCTAGCGATCTTACGGTAGTCCCCATCCTCGGCCTTGGAGGGGTCGAGGAGGGGGTCGGTGATCGTGGCCAGAGCGGCGGCACCAGTGGCATTGGGAGGGGACATGGTGGGGATGGTGATCGAGGGTTGGTTTTGCGTGAGCGGAGTTTTATAGGGGGTTTGAAAGGCGTGAGGAGTGGGAGTGAGTGGTCGTTGTTGAGATCCGGATTTATGTGGTGTTTAATTAGATTGATGTTATTTTTGGACGTAAATTGATGCGATCTAGAGTTCAATTGTAGTGTGGGTATATTAGGTGTGGCTAACTAAGTTGTTAGCAACTAAAATCAGGGATTTTTTGATTTTTGTTTTTAGTTAGTTAAACATAGAAAGCATTTCCAAATTACAATAAAGGAATACGAGTCTTTTATTCTGTGAAGCGAATCATTCATTAGGTGTGGATGATGTTATCACTTGAGCCTAGATGTTTGTTTGGTTGATTGATATCCATGGAAAAGAAACTTCAATTCATTAAAATACGATATTACATGATAGTCAGATAGTGTTTGAATCCATAAAGTTTGAAATGAAATTGACATGTTTTAGTTGGTAAGTTCTTGAATGTTATGATGTCTTTTGATAATACCTTGGATAATTTCGTACTAATTCGTCTGTGCAGTTTTTACCACCTTAAATCAAAACGAGTTAAGGGTAGACATAATGTCACAGTGACTTGAGACCCTGAGAACATCATGAAATGCATCTAAATTACCACACAAAAAAATCCTACTCATTTTTTAGAACAAAATATCTCCTACCCTTGCCGTTTGCATCTACATCCACCAAAAAGAATATCTCCTATTCTTGTTTTTCTTGGTGTTTGAAATAGATATTTGTCCGAATTCTATTTATGGCGTGGTCGATCTAAGGGGGGTGATATGTCTCACTCATTTTGGTTTATTTACCTTCTGGCTTCTAGATCTGTTGTGTTCGTGAGCAGCGAGTTTGGCGCGAGGACCGTTACATGTAACGCTCAGACACGATCTTGGTTTTGCTTCTTGGCAGCTGTGAGTGCTGTACCAACTATATATTTTGTTTTCCAGCAAATTTCACCGGGATGTATGCATCAGTTAATGTTATTTTTTAAAACCGAAGACGTCGAAAGGTGATTTTAGGGTAGACCATCAGTTCACATGTCTCAAATATAGTCTGTCAACGCTTCTTGGTTAACCTTTTATTATCATACTTAGTTACTAAAAATGTGAAGAAAGGGTATAGGCAGGTCCATTTGGTTGGAAACTTCACAATTATCACTATTTCGCACAATCAGCTTTCTATGACACCCCAAATCACTTCAAAAGTAGACCAAACTAAACCCCTGATCAACCTGTTTGTTCAATACTACCAAATAAGGATCACCCAATCTAATTATAGTACAAATATCAGCCAGCCTACAGTCTACATACAGTGACAATATAACTGCATGAAGGAAAAAAATAGGCTGCATTACGCTCTTGGGGTTGGGATATCTCAACGGAGAGCGGCTTTCAGGACCCCTCTTCACCTCCAGAGATGCATACCCTGCACTATGCTATCTAAATGGACCACAAATGATCATCCTCAAGTACACAAAGAATAGGTGGTTTCCAAGATCCACCACATCTGGATTATGGTTGCTATAGGCTTAATCATAGTTGTTTTTGCAGGATCAGCATTCAAAGGAAGACAGAGCTACTGTTTTAACTAAACTGGTCACAGAATTAGTCTCTCATAGAAAATGTAATAGGATCCCATGGGTCAGGGTACAGATGCCACAAACCTAACAAGATAAAGAACATTGAATGTCATGGGAACGACTTCAGGCCCGACAAAGTTAAAACTCCAAAAAAACTTCAAAAGAAAAAAAACCAAAACAAAAGGATATCATCAGCAATTAAAGGGGCATTTCATTCAGCATGCTAAATTGCAATATGTATTTTTTTAGAACCCTTGTAGGCGGACGCAGGAGTCACAGTCGTGTTGCCTTTTTAAACACTGTATTTGTCATTTTTATACTTAAGGTTGGTCATTTTTAAACACTGAGTATTCCATCACTTCTGAGGGTACCTTTTTACACTTACGGTCGACTCTTTTTTAACACTGGATTTGTCCTTTTTACGGGCGTTGTGACGCCCACGTCCATTAAACATTTTCCATTTTTTAATCTCGAGTGCTGCAGTCCATATAAAGAAAATACATCGTGGCTTATCACAAACTAAGATATTTAGTATGCATCCTTACAAGATTAGAAGTTCTTAGTATCAGAACAAAAACTTGATAATGGTGTTAACATTGCATCAATAGACATGAAGCAACTAGGCCTATACTACAATAAGTAGGTGAATTGGCCAGTGGCGTATCGAGGAATTAGGAATTAGATATACAAAATTGCAAAGACAGCAAATTGCCAAATTCAATAAAATGAGACACATTGTTTGGGAAGGAATGGTGGGAAATGGAAGTTTGGGTGGTTCAAATGACTTCCCTGGATTTTGAGATCTCGTCGTAATTGTCAAAATCATTTGGGTTTCCACCTTCAAAGATTGTCGGTTTCTTTAAACTTTATCCCCATTTTTTTTGAGATTTTGTTCCTTAAAAAAGACCCTTTGAGTATTTTAAATACCAATAGTTAAACATATATATTATGTTTTTATATATCTAATTAGTCCAACTAGTTAAAAATATTCATTGTAATATAAAAACCCAATAACATACCGATTTGTAGGTGCACACCCAATTAGAATTAAATACTCGAAAAAGAAAGTGGTAGTATTTTCAAGTTTATGTTGATATTTTTGAATTCTCTTACAAATTCCTGGTATCGTCCCTAATTTTACACAAAAATATATTTAAAATTGTATGAGTTCAACGACGTAATGAGATATTTCATTTCGTTAAGACATAAATTTCAACCTCCACATACGCCCACGGTGAAATGATGTTGGGTGATAGGTAAACTCCAGTTTAGAACTATAGTCCTAATGCAGAGGTGGATATCGGAGAATTATGAGTCATCAAAAAAAAATTGTACGACAATAAAATTCTATATTATGCCGGAATACTTGTATTGACTACTCGTGTTAAGTTTTTATTTTCCAAAAACATTGGGTATGCAATTGCATACCCACCATACATGGTGGATTCGCCACTGGAAATGGACGATTCATGAATAGCAGCGACCGTTTTGATAAGATATACCATGAATTGCATTTTATCAGTTTTCTTCTGTCTTCAAAGATAAACCACTGATCTTCCATTCATGCTATAACACATCATCGAAGATAAGCATTGGGGAACTACATGAATACAATTCGATATTTACACCATGTAAAAGATGATTTGGCTATAATACCTACTAGGTCTGACTACGAACCTTCTTTGTGCACATTGAAGTAAGGAAAAATCAGTAGAAACCAAAAATACCTCTACCATGAGAATGTGAAGCTCTTGGCCTCCCCCTCTTTGAGGTTCTTCGGCTGCTCCTCAGAGGAGTCAAATAAAACCGTAGGAGCCCATTTTCCATGTGAGCTGGAGATGAATAAATCATATTCCTGCTTCGACCAAAGGAGTAGTCTCTGTTAGCTCTTTGCAAATCAAGCCTTGTGCTCTGGGCATCAACATTTCCACAGGTACTACTTCGGTTGAGAGTGGAATTTGCTCTGGAGGAACTGTCAAATTTGGTAGGTCCTGTGATCTTCATTTGATGGCGCTCTCGCCAAGATTCTGATATTGATTGCTGCAAGTCATGTTGCATTCTCTGACCAGATCCCCTAAACGGACTGTTTATACTCCATTTCCACATCTTACTCCACTGCTGAGATAAAATTTTGGTGATACTAGGAAAAACAATATCACGGCGAGATTCCTCCAAGAACCGATCTCCAAGGGCCTTATTTGTCTTGCTTTGCTTCCCTACAGTTAAAACACCATCTGTTGGCGTGACAGATGGTTTACGATCAACAATGTCTTCTTCTGATAAACTCTTTTTTCTCTCCTGCGGTGTTGAAGAAGATTGACAATCCGTCTCGGACAGGTACTTCCAACTCTCACGTTCTGGATCTTCAAAACAAGCAAAAGTACATATACATGCTCTGGTCATCGTAGCAGCACCATCCCATGAAAGCCGTGGGTCGTACCATAAATCTTTAGTTGAAGCCTTATCCAAGTTCCAATCACATGAACTCCGAAACTTCATCTTAATTTCGGATCTTTTGTCATCAAAACCACAACTCCTGCTTCTACTAAGAAACGAAGACGAGTTTTTCCTGAAAACATTCGCCATCCTTGACTTCAGCGTTTTACTCGACACAATTGAACCCGACAAAGAAGAGAGAGCATTCTGCTTTGAGTTCTCATCTTCTCCCAATTCAGGTTTCTTCACAACACAACTATCAACACTTGAGTCTTCAATGGTCGTACTACAAGAACTAGAAGTCTTTATTTCCGTCTCGTGCCTGCTTTCCGAAACCCAAGATCCTCGATCGAAATTTATCCCCGTCTGACCACTTTCCAGCTGATGCCCATTTGCAAAATCCCCACTAACCAACTCGCATCCGGCTTCGGAGATCTCCATCTTACCATCCCCTCGCCCTATCGAGGTCGGACTCCTCCGGAAACTCTCCACCTTAGCACAATCAATCTTGTTACCATCATCATCCAACTTAAACAACGAAGATAAAGTCTTCCTCTGCGCACCGTCCTCGCATTTCCTGCTTAAATCGGAACTAAAGCGAACAGAACCAACTTCCTCTCCCGCGAACCGCCGCGAGATCTTCGGGCTCCCACTGACACTCGACAACTTCTCGGCCAAACAAACCGAGCAAAACCCGGTGAAAATTTGCGACGGGTGTTTATCGCAAGTCGTAAAGCTCCCACTTTCCAAATTCATCCTGATTCCGAAATCTCAGAATCTCAAACACCCCAAACCTCCAGAAACTACGAATTCAAAGTAAAAACAGCGACTTTAAGCGAGAAAACACATCACATTCCAGCGGAACCGTCGAATCAGCTAAAAAAAACCAAATTTCGACTAAAGGGAGGAGGAAGAACACCTGTGACGATCCAAACGGGTGAGGAGTCAAAATGTGAACCCCCACCGGGAAGAATCTGGTGGAAAATGAGGTAAGTGGAGTGGAACCCTAGAAAAATTGCAGCTTTGTCGTTGGAACCCTAAAAAGATTTTCGCCTTCCGCGACCAATCACGCTCCCCTTCTTTTGTTGTGACCGGAAGAATGACGGAAATAGCCCTGTTGGAGGTCCGTGGTCAATGGTAATATTATCTAAACGGGTCCACTGATAACAACGTATCCTACCGGGACTGAGAGAAATGTTACTGAGTATCTGTAAGTTTTGTTGGTATCACTTTTTACATGTGACATATAAGATAATTATTTTTAAAAAATAATTAGTATTTAACATCCTGATTGTCGTGTTTAACAAAAAGACTATAAACAACAAAACTTTAAAAAAAACATAACAACTGCAGGGGTTGAAAATGATATGTGTGACATTTGATTTGTCCAACTGATTTGAATTTGTTTGGTATAGTAAAATTGCTACTGTAAATGTCGTCAAAATATGATAACAACACTACACTATGAAGCTAGTGGTGTTAAAAGTACATAAGATACCATCTTTTTAGTATTTGTAATTGATTCCTTCAAATTGAAGGAGACACGATGATATAGGATTTGTATTAATTTGCATTTTTTTGTAATACGAATGCATATTAAAAAGTTGGAAAAAATATGTAAATATGATACAAAGTATATAATTAAATGCATATATCCAGTTTATATCCATTGCATTTTCAGTCCTTTTTGGGTTTGTGTTGGTGACGACAATGTTTACAATTGTCTTAAGGAATAAGGATACAACATTTTACATGTTTGTAAGTAAGAATATGAGCTCTTATATCTTGTTTGGAGAGGAAAGTTGCATCAAGGATGGTGGAAATGGATGCAAGGCAAAGGGTGTATTTGTCATTTGAGAGTAGAATGAGTGGACAATGGAAGTATTAACTGTACATCTACAGTTGTAAATAAGCGTGATTGGAGTGGTGATTATTGTTTTGGTTTGACATCGGATTCTTCACCCAAACCATCACACGTGGCGGTGGTGATAGAGACGTTGGCGTCGGTCAAAGGTTCGTCGAACGGGACGGGTCCCGCTCCCGCCATTTTAATAGTCTTCGGTTAGTACGGATGACCACCTTTTCTACTAGGACGTGGTTAATGGCCCATTAACGATTAATTAGTTCTTAATATGAACCATGTTTTAAACTTATAATGGTTCCAACCCCATAAAAATGATAAATTATTGTCCCGAAAAGTGAAATGGACTCGTTACGGATTGTCTTTGCAAAAGGTCTCGCTAGAGACACATCGGCGGTCAGCCCGTGAAGGGGAATTTGCAAAAAGATATTTTTCTCTCTAAAAAATACGCAAGAATTAGTATTTTAGAATGTTTTTTTTGGTTATTACAAAACGGTATGATTTCCTAAAAGTCATCATTTCACAATTATTTGTGTATATGTCATCGAAAAATTAACATCATGTTTCACATGCCATTAGATTGTCAGGCTGGATTCCGACGATGATGTCATCTTTTCCGTCGATAGCGTCATCGACCAAATAAAATATATAAATTTTAATTGTAAATTTTACAAATTATACCTTGTGTAATCTAATTTTTTCAAATTTATCATCTCTCTCCCTCCCCCTTCTCTTTCTTTTCTTTTCTTTTTTAAATTGATTTTTTAACTATTAGCGTTACTTTACAACTAAACTAATCTAAACCTCTTCGCTATCTCTCTCATTCCTCCTTCTTCTCTCTCTCTCATCTCTCTTTCTCTCGAATGAATCTCTCTCAACCTCCGCCTCTGCCCTTCTAGACTTCGTCAACCTCAACCTCTCCAACATTAGACTCTAGGGTCCCTTGCCCATGAGGATCAAATGTGGAGACACGCTTTTCGTCAGGCTCTTCCAACCTTCTACTACCCCCGTCAGGTCAATGTCGGGCATTCGTAAAACTCCTATGCCGACTAGCAACAACAACATATTCAACAACAGTGTGGCCATCATGATCCCCACTCCAGGAACTAGGTATTTGTGGTGAACGAGGGTTGGTGTCGTGAGCCGGGAAATAGAAACGTGTTGAGTCCCTAATGATAAGAAAAAGCTACGTCATTCGTCCATTTCCGCTTCAATGGTTAGGGAAAAATGCTTGATGGACTAGTCTCTCTCCCGTTGAGAGATGCCTCTTCTTCATCTCCGAACTCTCATTGTTCTGATGTTTACGCTCGGAAAGACGTTATCATCAATGTGAGTCACCCTAATCTCATTTGTCCCCCTCATTATCAACTTTGTGTCGAGCTCCTTCATCGACAGTTTGTGTTCGTGTCGTGTTCTATCGTGCCAGATAGTTCTAAAGTCGTATTGGAGTTTTGGAGGTGGTGTGAGATTTGCAAATTTTAGCAAACTACCCCTAAAACAAACACTTGATCCTAAACAAACTCTTGTGTTTTTTAGATTGCGTTTTTCTCAACGCTTTACTTGTAATTTCAGAAGCTGGGAGTTGTATAATATCCACAACTCCATAAATTCTTGTATTTTACTTACAAACTAGATAATTTTCTTGTATCCTACCCATGACATAGGTAACTTTATGTATCTTAACCAAATTAGGTAATTCTATATTTTGCCAACCTACGTAATTCTTTTATTTTACCCACAACTTAGATAATTTCACGTATCTTTCCAATTTTAAACTCTTTATGACATTTTTTTTTCAAACCAATTTTACGTGGCATAACATGTAACAGTTCTGGAATCCAGGAAATTTTTATTTATAATATTGTACCCTTACCATGAACGGTGCTACACAGTGGACACCAAGAATTCTTATCCTTTGAAATTTTGATTTCAATTTTTTCTTATCCTACCTACATTTGAAGAACTTGTGTGATTCTGACTCTCCTAGAGTTTTGACTTTGTAATAGAATTGATTTTTTTGTAATTAATCTAGTGCAGAAGTATCAATTTACCTACTTATTGGTAAAATATTTAATTAGACTTCGATACAAACTAAAATAGTGAATTCTCGATTTTTTTTGATCATCTTTACAAATTACGACCCTCCTGAATTAGATTCCTTGCACCATCCCTGACCTTAATGTAAGGTCCCGAAATAGTTAAAATTTAAAACTTAAAAACACGAAACATCACTGAAAAATATTTTCTAAAACTTCATCTTTATGTTTCTACTTATATTCCTAATGTGCACGAGTGAGTGTGGCGCATGGGCTATCTTGTTGAACTTTATGGCTAACGCGTGAATAATAAAATCAGAATGGGGATCTACTTTGGTACCCTATAAATTTTTTATTAGGTGTTTCATTCCTCAAGCTACAACTTTTAAGTTTTAAGTAGGAAATAATGAGCACAACTTTAGCCTACAGTAGCATATTTATTTTGATCTAATGTTAAATCAGATATCTCGAAACCTATGAGTAGTGCAATTTGTAAGATTTGCTCAAAGTTAAGTAGATTCTATACAAAACTTTTAATTTTTTTTAGTAAATGAAACCTTTTAAATTCATATCATGATTTATGTAAAAATCCTCGGAGGTACGAACCTTTACGGTCCTGTAATCAATTCAGATAATCGCTTGATTTATTAATTATTTAAGTTAAAAAGTGAGACATCAAATAGAAACTTAATGCGGGCATGCAATGGAAACAAATTCCAGTGGGTTAGAAAATATTTAGTACTCTATATTCAGTATATTGGTTGAGCGACACTAGACCAAATTAAAAACCTAATGTAGACCCACAACCTATAAGGTTATAACCGAGTTCTAAATGCAACTTTTAGTTGTCTTTGCGTGTGAAAGCACTCTACGGTCTACCTTTGGAATCTAGGTCGAGCACAATATATATATATATATATATATATATATATATATACACTATTTTCATTGAAAAATTATTGAAGAGGTCTCTCGATGGCAGATGAGGTACTAATTCGCTTTTCATAACGACGAGTTGATAGTGGACACCACGATATCCACCATGCATGGTAAATCGTGCTTTGAATGGGATGACTTAGAAACACAATAAAGTTATTCTCTTATTTCGAGAAAGGTGATGTATCGATATCTACCTCGATTTGGTCCTATGGGGGGAGCGGCTTCCGAGGACGCCCGACCCATGCGGGGGGCGTCTCCCTCGGACGCCGACCCGAAGCGGGAGACGTCTGCGGAAGACGTCTCCCCGATGGGGGAGACGTCTTCCGAAGACGTCTCCCCGTAGGAGGAGGCGTCTGCTACAGACGCCTCCACCTTGCGGGAGGCGTCTGTCGCAGACGCCTCCTCCTTTTTTGTTTTTTTAATTAATAAATATCATAATTACTTTAATAAATAGTGATAAATCAAAAAAATTAATTTAACAAATTCTTATTAAGTTTAAAATTTGTGATATTTAGTTTTAACAAATTTTGATTTAGTTTAACAATTGTTTTAATTTAGTTTAACAAATTTTGATTTAGTTTAACAATTTTGATAATTAAGTTTAACAAATTTTGATTTAGTTTAACAATTTTGATAAATATGATAATTTAGTTTAACAAATTTAACAAATTTGTATTTAAAATTTCAATAAATAGTCATCGGGTCACAGTGGAGGGAGAGGCAAGTCGATACCATTACACGTCTTCCGTTCTTTAGAGGATGATTAAGCACCGCGTCATCCACGTAGACGGGGGATATCTGCTTCGGTCAGGAGGGAGAGGGAGGCATTACGTCGTCGTGAGGAGGAGGATGATTCCTTCGATGATGAGCATGTGGATAGTTTCGACGACGAGAGCGACGATGATGGCCCGTATGATGTGCGGCCGGAGGTGGAGAGGCAGGGGGATTATAGCGGAGGACGTGGTCGAGCGGGTACTTCTACTTCCGCCGGATGGATGGTGCGGAAGGGTAGGGGTGGGAGGTTTACGGCCGGGGATTCGAGCTCGTGCACTGTTGATCCCCGCGCTCAGAAGAAGAAGAGGGTCCAGGACGATTCTTGGATCGTGAGCAGTATGACGCCTGGTGGTCCTTTAGATGGGAGCGTCATTCCTAGTTTCTGGGGTCACATTGCTAGACGGATCTGGGACGGAGAGGATCGGAAGGTTCTGAAGTGCCAGAATCGGCACAGAGCCTGTACAGCACTACAGGGTTGGCGGTCTACACTGAGTGCTGATATCAGAGAGGAGATTAGTGCCACGCATTTGGGGCACTTACCGTACAACATGTTCCCTTATCTCGACATGCCTTTGATTTCGGCGTTTGTGGAGTGGTGGCAGCCTGACACCAACACTTTCCACATGCCTTTCGGAGAGATGACGATCATGCTTCACGATGTTTTCCAGATCCTGCGACTTCCTGTGGATGGTCGTCTGGTTAGTGCTCAGGGGTCGACGTCTGAGCTGAGGTGTTATGTGGCAGAGTTGCTTGGTGTCACACCTGATGGTCTGGCGAGAGATACAGCTTTATGGAGTGGTGGTGGTGTCGGCATCGACTCCCTTGAGGACCTATGCAGACGGGCACGACCTCCGCGGGCCGATGATACACAGTTGACGGCGTACCTATTCTTGATGCTCGGAGCCGTCTTGTTTGTCGACAAGAGTGGTTGTCGGATCAGACCACGCGATCTACTGGAGGCTAGGGACCCGGAGACCGTTCGTGAGTACTCGTGGGGGTCAGCGACGTTGGCATACCTGTACCGGCAGCTTGGGATAGCTAGCCGTGCGGATTGTTCTGGGATTGCAGGTTGTCTTACGCTGCTGCAGGCGTGGATATACGAGTACTTTCCTGCATTCCGCCCGCATCGTGAGCGGAAGATTATCGACGAGGGTCATCCACGTTCGGGTATGTGGGTTGTCCGGAGCGAGGACAAGAGCGATGGACGATTGCGTTCCATCCGCGCACGGCTAGATCAGATGACTGCATCAGAGGTATCAAACTTTACACCATTTATTTAATTTTAAGATGTATTATTTGTACCGTATAATTTGTTAATGTACGCTAATGTTAATGTTATGTGCAGTGGATGGGTAAGATGATACGGGCTGTAGACCCAATCTTGCAGATGAGGGATGAGCTGCCAGACGATGCCAGAGCTGCATGCGGAGATGTGGATCAGATCATACAGTCATGGCATACTCAGTTAGGCATCTTCGACCATGATTCGGATGATGAGTAGGCTGATCTGTTGTACCGTACTCTTAGTATTTGCATTTATATTTGTTTATCTGTTGTACGCTTAGTATTTGTGTTTGCTTATCTGTGGTACGCTTAGTATTTGCATTTATATTTGTTTATCTGTTGTACGCTTATTATTTAATATTTGTGTTTGTGTTTGCGAACATGTCGTACGCTTATTGTTTGTATTTGTGTTTTGCTTATCTGTTGTACTCTTATTATTTGTATTTGTGTTTGATAACCTTTCGTACTATTATATATAATGCAAATAAAGCAAACATATCAAAACATATTACATAATAAAGCAACACTATATAATGTACAAACATATCAAAACATATTACATAATTATACAAACATATCAAAACATATTACATAATTGTTGCCAATATGCTATCCTATGTTGGTACTCCAGCTCCCATCCAATAACACTCTCATCTCGTATTTGATACCACAGAGTCGCTATAGGAGGTACGGGGAATCCCTCATTCAATTCCAAACGAATGTAATGAGCGTAACTCCCTAAATGAGCAATAATCAACTCTCTGCACGGTCTCGTCACGGTAGGCGGACTCTCCCAAGGTAGAACTGTAAGACATGGGTACAACGAACCATCATTTCCGAGAGAGAAGAACATAACTGCACACTTGTAAAAATTTGCAATGGGAAACAAGTCCGTCCACGTCTCCATATAGTGATTCTCGCCACAAGGTCCCCCGCCCCAATTAATCCGGTGACGAGCCTCCGCCACACCGTCGTAGTATACATGCTCATAAAAAGATGGGTTCGCAGCTATCTCATTTGAAATCGAACGACGGGCGAGTTGCCAATTGTCTTCACCACCGTGGAAAACATCGGCGACACATCGAAATCCACAGTTTCCATCAGCACGTACATCATTCCACTGGTGTAGGAATGGCATAATGATTCCTGGAATTCTATCTCCATATGGGAAGTCGTCTACGTCAGCCCGCCCAGTCACTACAATATGAACAAAAAATACAGTTAGATATAATAACAAAAGATACATATTTACTGAAATAAATAACAAAATTATAATAATAATAAATGTAAGGATGGTATACCTGATCCTCCTCTCACCGACGAAGAACCAGAAGATCGACCACGACCTTTGCTTCCACTACCGGAAGAACGACCACGACCTCTACTCCCACTACCTGAAGATCGACCACTACCTCGCTCTGCATACTCAAACGCACTAGGGTCCCGTCGTGTCGACTTTCCCCTTGGTCGACCTCGTAGCTTTGTTTTTACTGCAGGCTCTTTCAAATTCGAATGTTCGGGGTGTAGCTGCTCGAATAAAACCCGAGAGGCAGATCGAATTACGGTAGGGTCACTTCCTGCAATCTCATCAACCAGACTGCGAAAATGTTCGGCGTCTTGAGCTGCCTGAGACACAAACTCTGCGTTCCCGGCTCCTTCCCCAATGACAAGTGTCCTCCAGAACGAATGAATCTGCTCTAAGTAAATTCCGTTTTCTGATTCAAGACATCCACGGATGGTACATGCGCAAGGTATCCCATGAGAAGTCAGAAAAGCGCACTCGCAACGATATTCAACTTCATCATCTAACTGTTGCATTCTCTTCACCTCCTGACTCAGCAACTGCAAACAGTGATGCGAAACTCTACCATTTATGTGACGATATAGAGCATGTCCGAAATTAGTCAAATTTCGCCGTCTCGAGTCTTCAAGAAAGTTTCGAATATTCGTCAGCTGCATTTCAGTAGCCGCGTTGACGCGCTCGAAAAGAGTGTCCAGAGCTGCAGTCGATGTAGAAATCCACTCTTTTAGAGCCGAATGAGCACTTTCGACCCTACAATTCGTGGTGTTCCCAAAATGAAGGACTTTGTTCGTCCAATTCAGCACAAACTTTTCTTTATGCACCAACCACGTGGTGTCCAGATACTCCGTGATAGCCGGCCACGATCTATACAAATCTTTCAGAGCATACACAGCTCTATCATACTCGGCTTCTGAAGTAGAAAGCATGATCTTCCTCCATCTTCCACGCCTCAAAGTCTCTGCCATCTCCTTATTCTTGCCGAATACGTGGTATGCGTAATTCAATACGTCTTTGTTGATGTGCCATGTGCAGAGTAAATGAGCAGAGTCAGGAAAAACCTCTCTCACTGGTCGCATAAGGCCTAACTCCCGGTCTGTTATTATTGCAGTCGGGCTGACAGTCCCCAATAACAGATCTCTCAACTTCTCCATCACCCACAAATAACTGGAGTAAGATTCATCCATCAAAATCGCATATCCAATAAGGAAATTCATGTTTGCTGGTGTGACCCCAATCATTTCGAACAAAGGCATCTTATACTTGTTCGTCTTGTAAGTCGAATCCATGCAGATAACGAAAGGATATGTCCGCAACAACTGGACTGACGTCGGATGTGCCAAAAAAGCGTGAGTTACGACATCAGTTTCTGGATCCGCCATAATCCAATGTAAGTACTCACACTGCACTGCTTGGTAGAGAAACTGCTGGACGGGATTCCGATCTTCAGATTTTGTCCTCCTCATGTAATCTCTGAAATTATAAATATGCCTTTGATTTGGATTGTCCTCCGGGAATTTTTCTTTTACTGCCTTCAAGATGTTCCGTGGTTTTGCTTGCGCCTCTGTCATATCACGAACAATCTTCTTCGCCCCAGAACTTAGACCACTAATTTGACGATGACCCTCTGGATAAACTGCCAGTCTGTGGTTGTGATGTCCGTGAGCACTATTATAAACCACAACCCATCCATCACGATCTCGTCGCTCCACCACTTTTATTAAGAAACGGCAACCGCAACCCTTTCTTTTGGTGTTTCTTCGAAGTGCAGTATCCATATCCCGAGACTCCATTTGATTTCGCCGGTCGCATCTCAAATAACAATCCATCCGACTATCTGATCTTGTTTTGTACGACGACACGACCAAAAAAAACCCAGCTCCGATAGCTACTTGTTTGGCACATTTACATGCTTCATCGATTGTTTCAAAGATTTGTGTAGTTTGAAATAACTCACTGTAATCCACTCCATCACCACCGAAATCTGGAACCTACAAAAATATATTCAAAATTAAAAAATTAAAAAAATAAATTCGAAATTAAAAAAATTAAAAAATAAACTCGAAATTAAAAAAACAAAATCAAAATCAAAAAAAAAAGGCGTCTGTGTTAGACGCCTGCCCCATGGATGGGGCGTCTGTGTTAAACGCCTTCCCCAACGGTAAGGCGTCTGCGTAGGACGCCTGACCGAAGGGAAGGGCGTCTACTACAGACGCCTTACCCATGGGGAGGACGTCTACATAAGACGCCTCTCCCATTGTGTAGGCGTCTGCGTTAGACGCCTCGGCCATGGGGAGGGCGTCCTACGCAGACGCCCTCACCATGGGGGAGGCGTCTAATGCAGACGCTCGGCCCAAAAATTTCCCCGCGCCAGGCTTACCTCACCCGATGCATCACCCTCGCCAGACATTTTCGTGGTGTTTTTACTGATAAATTATGAATATACAAGACCATAGGCCTTATTTATAGACACGGGACGATTTGGGTATTAAATATATTGTTAAGGGCAATTTGGTAATTTCAAGGGGCGATTTAAGTAGTTTTGGGGCGACGTTTAGTAGTTCCCAAAAAAAATTAGGAACTTTTCCTTTGTTGTTGATTATCATTTTCTACTGTTTTTTTAGCTTTGGCGGACCTTGAAAACAACGATTTTACTTGCAGGTACTCGTATTTCAAAACATATCCAATTTATATATTTTTCTTTACTTACTTCACCTACGCCGTTAGTAAGACCTATTTTGTCACTTTTCCATTAGAAAATTTATAAAAAAACACCTCATTAAATAAAAATAACTTTAATGTTAAATAAAAATTAAACAAATAAAATACACAAAAAATCAAAATCTAACCCCACATTCCCGACATCCAACTTTTATTTTAACTTATGCATTTCTAACGACACTTCTAAAATAAATTGTTCAAGTGAAGCGTAAAAGTATCGAAATCCCCCCCGGGGGAACGAAGGCGGACCAGTAGAAGGAGGAGATGGAGATGTATGTCAGGAATGTGAAGGTTTGAGTTTTCGTGGTTTTAATTTTTATTTAACATTAATGATATTTTTATTTAATAAGGATATTTTGGTAAATTTTCTAACGAAAAAAGCAAAGTATCTGAGTAACGACGCATGTGCACACAAGTAAAAAAAAGTAGTATAAATTGGATACGTTTTGAAACGCAGGTACGCGTAAGTAAAATCGTTCTTTTCAAATTGCAACCAAGCAAAAAAAACTCTTTTCTATTTAATACCCCTTTTAATATTTGCATGATGTTTTGAAGATATTCATTTTAATATTTGAATGCACTAAGTATTACGTTAACTAATCGAATTTAAAGACATACAAACCATAAAGAAGAGATGCATAAAGTGGGGAAGAGGAAGTCCTTGCCGCGACATTGTTGTTGGGATCGGAACGACAATATTTGGTGATGTTATTTCAAGGTGATCAATTGAAGTAACTTGATATGTGATCTGTCATTGCGAAGGAATGTATTTGAACATATAAAATGCTTCTTTTGGTCAAATGATTGGAGGGATGCGATTTAACCAGACTTTCTTGGAGCATTAGATACTTGATACCTGCATATGAATCAACATATAGCTAATTGCGTATTTACTTTGTAATGACGTCCTAGGTTGTTTGTATGTTGAGACCAGACGATGACATTCTTGTTAATTGGGCTATTAACCCGGATCCGTATATATAGATCTATATAAAGAGTTGGAGTTAGTCAAATGATGTTTTGACAATAGTGTATAACAACACATATCTCTAGTGACCACCATCTTCTTCCTCACTCTCTTTCTCAATCTCCAAGCTCATCCACGGTGGATCTCAAACTCGACATTTCCGACTTTTCGTCGAACGTACATCGTATTTTATTGAATAATACTACGAATGGTGTAGACCATTTTTTTTTGCAGTGAACATGTGTAATCTAGAACCATTAATTCTCTTTTCCTTCTTAACGTCAATTTTACTTCCAGCATTTTTTTGTCGCAATTTGCAAAAGTATCATATCGTACCTATGCATTGAGTGTAACATCTCCGAACAGTGAAAATTTAAACTTTTAAAATCAAAAGAAACCCAAAGATAAAATCATCAAAAGTGAGGACATTACTCAAAGAAATACCCAAACACATCTGGTGCACCATATTACATACGAGTTTGTCAAAAAAATGATTACATCAGAATACAAAAGACATAATACATGTAATCACGACAATCTAAAATAGGCAAACAACATGATCCAGTCCCAAAGTACAAACTCCCTCGGCCACCACCCGCCGGAACCTAACGCGGTCATGAAAATAAACATAACATTAATGCCTGAGTTTCCATAAGGAAATCCCGTATGACAAGCTCACTTATATGTCATATCATACTAGTATAGCATGACATGAATACAAACAATAAAACAACATTCCCACAAATGACAAAATCGGACATCCGTCCTGCAATCGATCCCGCTGCCACACAGGTCCACAACACCGTTGTCGCCACACCGGCTGCACGGTCCACAACAACGCCGTCGCCACACAGGCCTCACGGTCCACCACATCGTCGCCGCCACACAGGCCTCGCACGATCCTCCTTGTCGCCACACAGGCCGCACAAGGGCCCTCCCGCCGCCACACAGTTCGTACGAGCCGAACATCGGGTCTCCGTGGAGACCTACCGTAGGCACATACGGTCTAGCGGACAGTACGCAACACATCTCCACACGCGACTACACAAGCCAAGCGATTGGTTAGGAGACATTCACACTTCCGCGCAGGTAGAATCAGATATGAAAACATCGTGGTCCACCACCACACCAACGGAGCCGTCGCTCAGGTCGGTCCATCACCGACGCCACATAGACCGCACTGTATCTCACTCGATAGATGCCCAATCGAGCCACCTGCCGGAAATCATCATTGGCAGTCCATCGCCGCAACCACACAGGCCATGCACGATCCTCCCTGCCGCCACACAGGCCGCACATGTGCCTCCCGCCGCCACACATGACGCACGGGCTCGTGCAATCACTGCCTATCAAGGTCAGTTGAACATATCCGCCACACAAAGTGCCAGACAATCGACAGATCCGAACCAAAGTCCGCGGGGTCATCGAGTTCCACGTGCAGACACCAACTCCGCCGCTATAAAAGCATGGCAGCGGCCTCCGTAGCCATCCAGGCCGGTAGTCACTTCACCCAACGACAGTTGCGTGCCCGCTGAAGCAATGTGATCCGCAATCCCTCAAGCTGCTACTCTAACACGAGTCAATTCATAAACTACGGCACCCTCTATAATGCAGAGGCGACACG
Organism: Triglochin maritima; assembly: GCA_963682175.1. Classification (NCBI taxonomy): domain Eukaryota; kingdom Viridiplantae; phylum Streptophyta; class Magnoliopsida; order Alismatales; family Juncaginaceae; genus Triglochin; species Triglochin maritima. The sequence goes on along the minus strand of OY821791.1, from coordinate 7,409,101 downwards.
TCCCAAGTATCCACACTCTTCCACACGGCGTCCCTGGGCAGGCACGCACAACGCACCCACCGTCACCTCCCGGCTCACGCTCCAAGTGAGGGCACGGGTTTCCGTGGACAGAGTTGACACTCCACTAGGACCAGGATTCAATTCTGGGCTCAAACGGTCAACCGAAAAAGGTATACTGGTCGACCGCTTCCGCAAAGGAATCGGTCGACCGAACGCCTACATCGGTCGAACTATGTGCTCAAAACTCAATCCCCAACGGTCGAACAAAAGTCTAAAACCGGTCGACCGAACGTGGTCAAAATCCGGAGTCTGGTCAAAATCATACAAGTCTATTCGGTCGACCGACTCAGGGGTCTCGGTCGACCGAAAACTACCAGGGTCAACCTAATAGTCTAAGTCATCTACCGGTCAAACAAGATCATAAAATTGGTCGAACAACACACAATACAATTTAGTTCACTTAAGTTCCGATCGGACAAAAGGTCTAGAACGGTCGACCGTTTGGATGGTCAACGTTCGGTCCAAGAGAAACTCGAAGCAATCGGTCGAACGACTCAAAGGTCTTGTTTGACCGAAAACTCCCAGACAACCACGACCCACAAGCACAAGCACGACCGGTCGACCGCCACACGGCATCGTTCGATCGGTGATGGTTAAAGTCGGGCAAAAACACTAAACCGGTCGACCACCCGAAGGAAACCGGTTGACCGTTGGTCCACAATGTCCTTGCGTCAGCCAAGGATTTTACGTTGTTTCCTCGTCGCCGGTGAGGTCTCCGACCTCCCACGACCGACCACAAATCCACCCCAACTTTGGTGAGCAATAAGGCCTCTAATGCAAGAACTTGACATACATTTTTCGCGAAGAACGACAAACTTCACCGGAGCTCCAACGACGCCTCCGGACTGCAACCTCACGCACACTCTCTTTCTCGCGCCGCACCAAGCCCAACACGCCCTTGCCTCGCGCACCTTCACCACCAACATACGAGCCACTGAGGGAGAGGAAGAGATGGATGTAGAGGAGAAAGGTTGAAGAAGAAGAAGAAGAAAGGAATGAGAGGGGAAGGAGATGAGACGAGTGTTTTCTCCCAACACAACACCCAACCTATCCCCCTACACCACTAGCCCATCACTTCCACCTTACCTCCCATCACATCCACTACTCCTTTCTCCATTCCCATGCAAACACCACCATTAAGCCCACTTAATCACCCATTAAACCCTAAGTAATGTTAGGGTCATCACATTGAGTCTCTTTATTTTCCGGAAGATTGTAAAACACATTAAAAACTTAAGCGTTAATTACAGTTTGCTCTCCTAAACTATGCCTTGGGTATCATTTTGCCCCTCTAAAGTTTCAAAGTTAACAGTTACCTCCCCTGAGCTTTAATTTTGTAACACTTTGCCCCCTTGAACTTCAAAAACTCATTATTTAACACACATTCGACGTTTTTTTCCTAATTTTTTGTTGTATCTCTAATACACTTCTAAACCTATATTTACGTGAAAGTTTGGATCGAAACGGAGGTCAGATATGGTTGAAATTTAGGTCGGATTGACAAATTCCAACCCAAATTCGACCCAAATAAAGAGACTCAATCCGACCCAAATTCTAACCATATCCGACCTCCGTTTCGATCCAAATTTTTACGTAAATATAGGTTTAGGAGTGTATTAGAGATACAACAAAAAAATTCGGAAAAAAACGTCGAATGTGTGTTAAATAATGAGTTTTTGAAGTTCAATGGGGACAAAGTGTTACAAAATTAAAGCTCAGGGGAGGTAACTGTTAACTTTGAAACTTTAAGGGGATAAAGTGATACCAAGACATAGTTTAGAGGGAAACTGTAATTACCACTACTTAATTCCTCATTAAAATAATAAAAAAACCACGTCCCCACAAAACCAATACGTTCATACACCTATCCCAGTAGGCCCACTAAACCAAGTGGTGATTTGGATGGAGTCGTAGACTAGACCAAACAAAATCGTTCAACCAGAAAACAAAAATTCTCCTTTTCCTATTTGTTATTGTTATAATAAAACGCAGAATAATAATTATTTTCCTTTCTCGAACGGACACTCCGATTCCTCTCCCTCCGGCCACCATCCGTTTTATTTCCTGTGAAAGCATTTCGGTTAGTAAAGTTTCGATCTGTTACTTCGTGTTGGTTAGCTGGCGGATGTGTTTTATGATCTCTGATCTGTTTCGGTAGGATTTGTAATATGTGATGTGTAATTGTGTGGGTTCGATAGATGGTGTGATTTCTTTTGTTTCCTGGATTTTGATTAAGGTGTGATTGGTTTGCGTGAAGCTGACTTTATGACTTTTAGGGTGGAAGTTGGAAAACTCACTTTTAAGTACGAGTTTTTAATTTAAGTTATGGAAATATAATTGGAATTCCAGTTTCAGGATCTGTGAGTTTTCTTGCAGAAATTCAGTTCCTCACTTCCTTGAAGATTTCCTGCAAAGGAATCACACACACCGTGAGTTTTTTTAAGTACAATATTGGATTTATTTATTTATTTTTGTGTTTGTGTTCCGTATGGGTGTGGGTTAGGGGTCTCATGGGTTGTGTATTAGTGTGTGTTGCTGTGGTAGCTTGTGATTTGTGGTAGTGTGTTGTGTATATGCAACCAGAATATTGATTGGTTTGGGTTTTGAATTGATCAGATACTAGTTTGATTCAAAACACTAGTACTAGACGTGTAAAATTGCAGTGTTAATAACTCCCAGAGTCTTACTTTTATGAAAGTTCAAGTGAACCTTAACTGTAACAATTTATGTGCTGGTCTGTTGCATGATAGTTGATTACATATAAAACACTTCTTTGTTGAAATTCACGTGTTTTGGTTAGTCCAGATTTCTGTTTTGTTTTTGTAATTCAGATGATTTTGTGGATGCCTAGTTTAGTGGCGTATAGATTTCACACTCATTCAATTGCACTCCAGTGAAAAATTTCTCTTGCATATGTCTTGGCAGGAATATGTTTAGCCTTGAAATCCCCTTAAACTAGAGAAGGAGTACCTGAAATAGTTGAAGAGAAAATGGGTGGTTGCTGCTCATCTGGAAGGTCTGAAGTAGACAGAGTCCCTTTATATTTCTATGTGAGTGATTCTTAAATACTTCTTCCAAAATTATAGTTCAGACATCTGCTATATCCTGTTTGCAGAAGGCTGATATATTATTTTTTATTTATTCTATGATTACATTCTTATTATCAGGCGATTCCAATAAACTGTCATTTAAATGCACTTTAAATGTATTTTTTCGAAGTTGCTATATTCTGGTAAATTCATGTTTACATTATCAAACTCAAACACAGCAACTTAGATGTGTAGCTTCTTAACATTCATGTATTTTGTTGTTCCAAAGGAAACATCTGAAATTACCTCAAGGAGACTACGACTGTTATCTCCCGTTTCTGTTTCACTTTCCTTTTTGTGGTTTAAAAGTTTGTTCTCGAATTTGAGATTTGTCCACTGGATGCATGTTGCAGTTCATTCCTGTATTTACTCTAATGCCTTAATGACCTTGTGTGAAGAATATTGGTAGTTAGCTATCCTTCTGACACTTGATCCCTATGCAGTGTCCACCAGTATTGGAGCAGCCCTTTTCATCCACTCATGGTGTAGCCGCCGCATTCTCCTCTGGTGTCCTAGTCGATACTAATTTAGATACAACCAGTATCGATACCTTTCAACCTCCTCCTCCACCACTGCCTTATGATATTGGTCTGCCTTGCTTGGAAAATTCACCTGGGAATGCTGGAGATGATAACAAGACTAGTCCAGCGGCACCAATAACCTCTAGTGCCCATGCGGAAAATGATGCCAGTGATATTGAAGTGCAAAGACATATTAGCAAAGACAATGTTAAATCAGATGAGGTAGACAATGTTAATCTAATTGTAGAGGAAGAAGAATGCCCTATTTGTCTTGAAGGTATGTCTCTTAACCATTATTGAACTAGAAATATTTTCTTTTTCTTAAGCCTCCTGTTCAAGTTCTTATCTATGTTGTTATGGAAGGTTGATGTTCGTACTCCGCAATGCATAATTGTTTTCTGGTTTCAAGATTCAGAATTTTGAACTATGTTATTTACCCGTTCAATATCAAGCTCATTATTAAGATCTTGAGTTATTTCATGCAGAATACGACATGGAAAATCCAAGGATATCCACGAAATGTGAACACCATTTTCACTTCTCTTGTATACTTGAGTGGATAGAGAGAAGCAATATCTGCCCCATCTGTGACCAGGTTTTACTCACAACTTTTGCCTTTCATTCAATTCCAATGTTTACGCTCGTCTTTTACATTTCATCATCAAACCAGTGGCTTTGGTAACATAAGGATTGAACTGTTGTTAATAAGTCAAACTCCTTTAACATTTAGGAAATGCTCACAACGAAGAGCTTCATTGTGGAAACAGAACAATGCAGTTAACCCTAAATTACTTTTCTTTAGAGTGATTCAACCGAAGTTAAATGGCCCCTCCAACGTATAATGATCAATGCATATAAGCATCTCCTTTTGGTTTCTTGTTTCGTCAATTCACCGGCCACCACAATCTCATATTGTAACACCCCCAAAAAAAATTAGTTCCACATTGGTTAACATAAAAATATTAGTGTGAGATATAGTGACATCAGTCCACTACCATAACACTTACCAACTTAAGTTTTTTGTGACAATAGATGAGTGTTGTGGGTCAGTGGACGCATGAGTGACGGACCGGGATCGAGCTCAATGTGGGCTCGAGGACGGGACTTACACATATAAGCATAAAATCTTAATTTGGTTTGCATTACTTCAGAATAAGGAACATGAAATCTTTCGGAAGGCATACTTAAGTGTCTAGTTTGGTGCTACTTGATGTTGATACAATTACAAACATGATGATGTAATACAGTGGGTTACACATACCGAATAAATATTCCGTAAGGATCCAGATAAAACCAACATACAAAAACATGTATAGGAAAACAACAAAAGAAAGAGCAGTGATCAGAGACGACCTCAAAGACCGAGTCATCGGAAAGCGAACTGCCTCAGAGAAAATATCGGCCCACATACCAGTGCGTTTGATGGTCTGCCGGTTTTCTCCCAGGATAGAACGGTCTCACCGTCGATCAGGCGCACACCGGAGTCGACGGACCACGAAAGCAGCGCAGAACCTCGCAAGAATCGGTCGCAGAACTCTGGATAAAGAGAGGGTGAGAATAAAAATGTATGTATACGGGAGGAAACCGACTGTGATATATATATGTATTTAATTTTGTAACCTTCAAGGACTTAATTGCAAAAAACTTCTAATTTCCCCCATCAGCCTGAGGCTAAAGCCTCTAATTTCCCCCAAAACCCTCACTGCCTCGTCACGCCTCAGATGAGACGGGCGGGGCGCACATGTGTGTGAAGAATTCTCTCCTCCTCTCTTTCCACCTACAAAGGGTTAAGTGAATAGGAAGTTTACCAACATCCTTCAACTTGTCAGCTTCATCAATGTGGGACTAAAAGTGAGGTGGACACATGACACATGAAGCGATAGTTCTCATCATCATCTCAACATTGAATTTCTTCAATTGAGTTATTCATAGATTTAGCCCAAACTCAATAATCCAACAATTGAGTTATGCATAAGAAACTTTCAAAGTTTCTCATCTTTAGGTTTAATTTTAGTCATTTTGTGATTCGTAATAGAAAATACTTGTTATCATTTTGTCGTGGAAATCTTTTGTTCAAGATGTGATGCTTTTATTGTATATTTGATAATCTTGTTAGTTCATTGGTATACTAATCCTACCTTTTCTTTTCCTGCAGATTGTCATATTCAATAACGATATCACTTGACAACAGTAGTGGAAATTAACTTCTACATTGACCTCCTAAGAGGAGTATTAAGTAATTTAAAATACATGCATTGGTTATGTTTAGAAGAAGAATCACAAAAAAGTAGAAAAAGGACAGACAGAGATTACACTGAACCTTTTCAGAGGGTGCTGGTGTTTCAACCGAATGTTTGAAAAACGGTACCATTGAATTTGATATGCATGGATTGCTTGTTGTCATAGCCCTTAACCGCGGAAGACTTTGGTGGTTAGTTTTTACTTTCCAGGCGGATTCCTTATTATATGTATACGTATTCTGTTTTGTATACGGAGTGGTGAGTTCTTACTTTCCAGGAGGATTTCTTAGTACATGTAAATGTATTTGTCATATTTCAACGAGAACGTGTACGTTGTCCTTTTATTGTCTGTTATGGCATACAGCAAGCAGTGTCGTAATTTTTTAATATAATAAAAAATAAATAAAAACTTTGAAATCTAGGGGAATTTTTTTTTTCGAAAACTAGGTGGATCGCGGGTGGGAACCGCGATCCGTGCCCCACTAAAACTAGTTTTTATAATTTTTTATAAAAAATAATTTTAATAACTTTCCAGGAGGTTTTAATAATTTTTTATTATAATTATTTTTAATTTTTTTAAAATATTTTTTTCAAAATATGTTTTCTAATTTATATTATTTTTTAAAAATTTAAAAAATTGTTTTTAATTTTTTCAAAAATCGACCTCCAAATCACGTCGATAACTGGACGTATTGAAATGTTAGGGTATTTTATACAATAAAAAAATAAATTTTCTTAACAAAAATAAGAAATTATTTACAAATGAATTTTAAACAAACACTAAAACTAATTAAAACAAAAAATTGATAACGTTGTCGAAAATTCGTAGGGTGTACACACATTACAAATACTTTTGGGGGTCGATACAACATAAAATTAAAAACACAATGAATTTTAAAAAAATAATAATAACAATTACAAAACATATTTTGAAAAGAAATATAATAAAAAAACTTAATTAAAATGATTTAAAAAAATTCAAAACATAAAACACTCCAACTAAAATCCGTGACTTTATTTATTTTCTTTTATTGTTTTTGATTTTATGTTTTGAATTTTTTAAAATCATTTTAACTATGTTATATATATCTACTTCAAAATATGTTTTCTAATTAATTGTATTTTTAATTTTTTGCAGTATCGACCTTCAAAACTGTTTGTAAAGTGTATTCTCCCTACGAATTTTTGACAACGTTACAAATTTTAAAAATTTAGAATATAGTATTAACTAGGTACATTTTTTTATCTAATAAAAAAAATTAAATTTCGAATACAAATATAGGTACATTTTAAAATTGGTAACGTTGTCAAAAATTCGTAGAGTGGATACACATTACAAACAGTTTTCTAATACTTCAAAAATTAAAAACACAATTTTAAAAAAATTAGAAAACATATTTTGAAGTAGATATATATAACATAGTTAAAATGATTTTAAAAATTTCAAAACATAAAATCAAAAGCGATAAAAGAAAATAAATAAAGTCACGGATTTTAGTTGGAGTGTTTTATGTTTTGAATTTTTTTAAATCATTTTAATTAAGTTTTTTTATTATATTTCTTTTGTAATTGTTATTATTTTTAAAAAAAATTCATTGTGTTTTTAATTTTTTGTTGTATCGACCTCCAAAACTGTTTGTAATGTGTGTACACCCTACGAATTTTCGACAACGTTATCAATTTTTTGTTTTAATTAGTTTTAGTGTTTGTTTAAAATTCATTTGTAAATAATTTCTTATTTTTGTTAAGAAATTTTATTTTTTTATTGTATAAAATACCTTAACATTTCAATACGTTCAGTTATCGACGTGATTTGGAGGTCGATTTTTGAAAAAATTAAAAACAAATTTTTAAATTTTTAAAAAATAATATAAATTAGAAAACATATTTTGAAAAAAAAAAGATTTTAAAAAAGATTAAAAATAATTATAATAAAAAGAAAAACAAAAATAAAGAAAATAAAACAGAAAACTTAAAAAAAAAATTTGGCGGGAGGGAAGGATCGCGGGTGTGACCCGCGATCCGTGGGGTACGGATCGCGGTTCCCACCCGCGATCCACCTAGTTTTCGAAAAAAAAAATTCCTAAATTTTGAAATTTTATTTATTTTTTATTATATTAAAAAATTACGGGTCTTATGGGAACTGGGAAGATTTGTATCCAATACCCAGATAATCTGAAGAGTTAATTACAGTTTGTTTTTCTGAATTATGTTTTTATTTTTGTATCATTTTTCATTATTAAAACTTTCAAAGTTGACAGTTACTCTTTCGAATTTTCATTTTATAACATTTTATTCTCTTGAACTTTAAGAACTAATTATTTAAACACTTTTGTATTTTTTTCTGTAATTTTTTTGTAGTACACTCTTAAAATCTATATTTATGTGAAAGTTCAAATCGAAATGAAAATCCAATATAATTAGAATTTGAATTGGATTCAACACCAATCGATGCAGTTAGTTAGTGCTGCCAAAGATAATTTAGTCGGCAATATCACACTCCCCAACCCAACCCAACGTTAGTAATTAGTAATTAAAAATCAAATGGTACCACGTCTGTAGAAACCCAGTCCATGCTTAAAGTCACTCAGAACACCCTTAACCATCAAAAAAACCCAACTGCCTGACACATCCACCCGACACATCAACCCAAATCATCTCCACGTCCACCAACCGGTTAAGCTGCCCGATTTTCCACCCGGGCGATGGAACGGGTGGGTGGGGGGGGGGGGAGCATGTGGCCTCCTGATTGGTTGTTTTATTTATATATATATAATGTTTTAAAATATGTTTAAAATGGTTTAAAAATTATTTTAAATCTTTTTTTCAAAATATATATATGAAAATATGTTTTTATGTGTTTATATATTTTTAAATTTTTTAATATTTTTTTTGTGTTTTACCTAAAATTTGAAGTGGTTAAGAGAGAAAAACTGATGTACTTGATAGAGAAAATAAGACGTCTGTTCGAGCGCTTTTAGCGGTGGTCTCAAACCCGGATCTCAACCGCACCCTATACTACGTTACAAATTAACTCTCCCAGTCACTCGCAACCTCCACGTGTCAACCGGAAGAAGACAAACGACCCAGATGGGGCCCACTGAGACCGGGTACGGCAGGTGGTGAGGGTGTTTAAAAAGGAGTGGTGGGTTGTTGGGGAGCAATAAGTGTGCTTCTCTGCTGTGCTCTCCACTTCCTCCCACTCTTCTCCGGCGATTTCGGGAGATCCCCAAAATTAGGGTTTCGGCGGGCGGGAATGGATCGGATCGGGGAATGCGAGTGAGATTAGGTAGGTGTTGGGATGATTCGTCTCGTTTTCGGAATTCGAGTGATATTTTTTTTCTGTTTTGTTGTATTTGTTTTGGGATTTTGTGGTTTGGAGCGGTATTTGAGTTTGATTCTGTTCGCTTCGGGAATTTGGATTAGTTTTTGAGTTTTTTGTTGCATTTTGGAATTTTGTGGTCTGATGCAGTATTTGAGTGTGATTATGTTAATTTCGGTTTGGGAATTTGAGCGTTTTTTTGGCATTTTTGTGATTTTGTGGTTTGGTGCCGTATTTGAGAGTGCTTCTGTTCGTTTTGGTTTGGGAATTTCAGTGATTTTTATTTTTGATTTTGGTTTTTGTTGCATGTGATGGTGAAGAAAGAGAAGGTTTGGGATTTCGCGTTTCGGGGCGAATTGGGAAGAGAATGTTGTTTTTTGGTGGAAAGTTGCCTTTTCTTCGAGGTTTAAGAATGAGACATGGATTTATGAGTGAAATTAGGTGATGGATTTTATGTGGGGTTTGATTTGGTTCTGTTAGTTTCTGGTTTCGTCGTTAAATGAGATTTTTTAGTGTGTTTGATTTTTCTTTGGTTGCGTGCTTTTGAAAAGGTGTGAATTTTCATGAGTAGTAGTACAGACTTGGAAGTTGCTTTGATGAGGTTAAAAAATAATGAGCGTAGTTTTGCAAACACTTCTCAAACAACTATATTTCCTCGAGTCTTTGTATTTTTTTTGTTGTTGTTGATGTTTTGTTGTTTTTAGCTTGATGGTTAATTGGTGCAAAATGTGTGTTGAAATTTAAATCAGGATTCGTTATTGCGCGTCAGTTTTTTGTTTGTATAACGTAATTATGCCTTATTGAAATGAAGAGTTCCCACCCTTATCCCCCTTTCAATTAATGTTTTGGAGTCTTGTTTGTGAATTGGGATCATATCCAAGTTGGGGTTCGGTACGTGCTTTGCATTTTAAGATCGAAATGTGATTCTTACTTATCGCCCATCCAAATGATAGTAATTGTGGAGCTGTTAGGCACAATGTGACGCTAGCCATATTGGTATTTTGACATCACATGTATTTTGGTTAGACAATGGCGTTTTGTTTCATTTGATCAAATTGAAGGGTTTCTTGGATTTATCTGATTATTTAATTTTCTAAAACTTTGATAGTGCTTGTATCACTTCCCCCCAATGAATAACATTGCCGTGTCAATTTTGAAAATAAGCTTGTGTTTTTATTGGAACGACTTGATGGGCCAACTAGTAATTTGGACTTTTTTAACGTGGGCACTAAATTATTGCTGCCCATTTCAAACTTACACAGCTGTTAGTTGGTTTTCTCTGGTTTAGATTTCCCCACCAGATGACTTCTGATTCCAACCTTGTAGGTTTATTAGTGGATATTACTATTTTAATCTCATCAAGCATTATGATGTCTATTTTTCCATACACGGCCATGTTGCTGATATTTTATTGTTGAATTATTTCCCTGTAGGAAATGGACTCAGGGCTATGTTCATCAAGGGTGATGACCCCATCTTGCCAAATCCTGTCACCATCTAGGGAAGAAAGTGGGGATGAAGAGCTATCAGTGCTTCCCAGACACACCAAGGTTATTGTAACGGGTAACAACAGGACAAAGTCGGTTTTGGTAGGTCTACAAGGTGTGGTTAAGAAGGCAGTTGGTCTGGGTGGGTGGCATTGGCTGGTGAGTTTGACTCCTTGAAACTACAGTAGTCAACTTGGACACGGTTTTATTGCTGGTTTCCATTGCTTTGTCTAATGCTTAATTGATATGGTGTAACTTTAACCAAGGCTTTTTAGTCAACAACACTGAGTATTTGGTTTCATCTAATGCTTAAAATATCCAAGGCAATGAGATATTGGTGTACATATCTCTAGACAAGATATTTTAATTTTCATATATTAAACAATGCCTTAGGTTCTGAAGAATGGCATGGAGGTGAAGCTGCAGAGAAACGCCTTGAGTGTTCTAGAAGCTCCAACCGGAAATGAAGATGATGTAGAAGAAAATGAATTTGTGAACTCTTTCTGCAGCAGCAGCGAGAAGGATAATGGATATTGTAAGTTGCGCTTGAGAACCAACACATTTTCACATATGGAATATGAGGTTCTTATCACATTTTCTCTTTTCCATGGTTATTCCAAATCTTGCAGCTAGCATAGAGTTCCAGAAATTAGCCAAGCCAAAGGTTCGGCGTTTGCAGCCGTTTGCAAAATCAAGTGGTGGAAGCTATGGTGGTCAAATTCAATCGTATAGCTACAAAGCTCAAACTGTAAGGTCTTCTTAACGAATAGATTTGGTTCAGTAATTTCTGGATGGACTTCTTAAGTAAAAAACCTTTCTAAAGATTTTGAATCTTTCACCAAGGCACTCGCTGTCTGAACTTCATCTGCGGAGTTGCGGTCAAGAACATGTTATGTCCGATCACAACGTCCATTCTAAAACATAGCAACCCATTGTCGCATTTACCTTGTCAGTGTGAAAGTCCACAATAAGTTAGGAATTTCTTAATTTGAGCAACATTCTTGAAATTCTTCCATTAAAAAAGATTTTTTTTTCAAAATAATCATCAAAAATATAAAAATTGGAAGAATATGCACATAAAAAACTCAATTGACAAAATATGCACATTGAAAACGACATCAAATGACACATGTGATGTCGTTTTCATTAACTAAAAACGACATCACTGATGTTTTTAATATTAAATGAATACATCACTAATGTCGTTTTTACTCAGACATGTTGAACTAGTGACGGGTCGGTCGAGAATCTCGTTTCCTGAAAAAACAGGTAAAGTCATTAGTCAATCCATTAACTAATTTCCCCCAAATTCCCCGACATGCCTCGGACCAGAACGAGACGCGCGCACGTGCATGGGAAGTAGATGTTTAGAAACATCTTTCAACTTCTCATGTTCCCAATGAGTTGTCAATCCTAGTTTGTTATGGATATTGGAGTGGAAATGGAATCCGCATCTCACTCCCATGTAGTTCGTGACCAAGTCGACTAAGATATACATCTTATGCAACTTACGTCGAATTTTCATCAAAATTGTACTACTCAACTCAAAATATTATCCAAGTAGTAATTCTTGTGAGGTAAAACACATAGTGAGAGATTTGTTGAGTCTATCAGATTTGTTACCACTGCCACTCCCGCATTTCTAATCAAACTTAGACTCAAAAATATCTCACTATGTGTTTTACCTTCACAAGAATTATTAATACACCCAACCTACCCGTAGTTAATTCAACATATAAAAACGAGGAGTAATGAAGAGTGGGGAGTGATTTGGAGGTGGAAAGAGGAAGAGGGGGTCAGGCAGTCCCTTTCTGTTAAAGGTAAAACATAGCATCTTGGATTTTGTTTTTCTCTTACAAAAACGACATCCTTGATGTCATCTTTATTTAGGAAAAAATAACATTTCGGATTTCGTTTTTGTAACGTCGTTTTCATATAAAAATACAACTTTGGATTTCTTTTTTACATAGGTAAAAAGACATTGGTGATTCCGTTTTCGCTTAGAATAAAAACATCAGTAATGTTATTTTTAGTTAATGAAAACGATATCACAAGTGTTAATTTTAATATGCATATTTTACCAATTAAGTAATTCATGTGCATATTTTTTGTTTTTGGTGATTATTTTGAAAAAAAAAATCTTAAAAAACATTCTTAAAATTCTTATATTGTCACGAGAGGTCCGGTCTTACGTCCATCCATACACGATCCCCCTATCAATTTTTTTGAATTGCAGAAGGTCAATCTGGCAAAACTTGGGACAGCCACACTGTGGAGATACTCGCGACACTTCAATCTCGTTGGTTCTCAGTGCTCTTCACTTCAAAAAAAAATCTACGGAAAATGTTCGTCGGCTAAAATCCAAATTTACGCTGTTTCAGGTGAGCAGCAATCCAAACCCATCAAAGGAACAACTAATCCATGAGGTACAGCGTCATTTCCTATCTCAGGTAAACAAAAGCTACCTTCATAAAAGCACAACAAAACCCTAAATACATATGATTTAAAAATTACCCTCGTGCTATGCTGATCCGATACTGCTGTTTCTTTCTGATACAAGAAGAGCTTGGACGAGATGCAGGTGATTGTGGGCTTCATTCATACGGCGAAGAGGCTAAAGACCCTTTCCTGCTAGAAGAGATCGACATCTGACTTGCTCGATGGCAACTTTAACTGTGGACTAAGCAGCTAACTCAAAAGTCTATGTAACGTCACCTTCACTTCGTTTACGGGTCTAACCCATTTCAGACATGTTGGTGTAACCTTTCCTAATGAGATCTTAAATATTAAATCTTGCGTTCAATTTGAGACTTAAAGTTGGCATTGGTTGGACGCCGCTAGAACACATTATGTTCATCAAGATGCCAGTTTGCTGCGTTGGACTTGTCGTGACCTTGGATTTCGACCCTCTGATGAAGGTGTTCGGATGCAAATTGGGGTTGCAATTGGCGTTCACACTACTAATTTATTTGCGCCATCTACATTTACATCTTCCTGCACATATAAAACAACACGCAGGATGTTAATTGTGAAGATGAAAGGGAAGAATGAGTTGCACATAAATCACAATGCTTTTAAAAAAAATCGATAATTTCAACATAAGGCTCTCATATTGCAATTTGCAAAAAAATTCATTTCTTATGAAACTTAGGGACTAGAAGTCCTACAGGGGCTTGCAGCCGTCGGAGAAAATAAATAATGCAGTGACCAAGTGACAGCAGCTTCAGCAAACACGAAAATAAATAATGCATCATCACTCGGAAAGTTTCCAGACAAATAACCTTTTCCTCCAGTCTACTGCAGAAAGCCTCGCAAACATGCTGATGTAAGTTTTAACTGATCGCTGCATCCGCTAATTTAGGCAGACGAGTAAATTTAACTCACAAGATCAAATGACAGCATGAAGGATAACATCATACACTTAAATATCTACATATGATGCACAAAAGACCATACATACCTCTTGAGCCTAGCCTTTCTCGTCGGGCTTTACTTTAAACATTCACATCAGCAACAACTTATCGACTATGGGTGTGCCGAAGACCATTCTGGCGATATGGATGGAATACCACATAGCACCTCTTATTCCATCACTGTTACTATCACTCCCGTTTATTTTTAACCCATACCGAGACTTTCCATTGTTGAAGCACCATGATACATACACCTCCGGATCTACAGTTTACACCTTCACTCGGTTATCACCAAACCGTCCTTGCCATCCTTTGGCTAACATCATTGCTGCTCGTTGAATAATTAGAAGTGGAAGAGATAACCTGTATATTTATGCAGACCTCCCCACTTCAAATTTTAATCACACCTTCCTGCTCACTTCGGCAAGAACAGACCGACAAATGTGTACAAGACTAACAAAAATTGGGTGGTGGTTGTACGGTCTTTATTCTTTTGCAAACACCTGTGGATGAGTGAAAATGGAAACAATTTTCATCAATATGTTCAGCATCTTCTCTCAGCTGTTTCAAGTCTTGAATTTGAACTTTGCCGAGTCAGTTCATATTCTGGGTGTTGAGGTTGGGGAACTTCAGAATTTGCATTAGTTGAGACGAGGAAAAAGAAAGCCGACATGTAGATGGATATGTGCCACGTGCTGAATTCGGAAAAACACAATATAATTATAATTAAGCAATGTCTATGCCTAAATAAAAGAGTTAGATATGTTGCGTACTATGACATACATATACAACAGTAAGTACAAACTAACCAAACAGGTAACATAAGTAAAGAATCTCTTCGAATACGATTGCAGAAACCAAAGGTGAAATAGTTGTGAATTTTTAAAAGCAATAACGTGCAACAAAAGCCTTGTACCTGTGCCATATCCAGTAGGTTTCGCTATTTTCAAGCTTCCAGCTAACAGCAGCAGCGACCAATAAAGCAAATCCCAGGAGGAGAATATGCCAGCGGAATCTGTTCAGCAGAAAGTTCAAAATGGTTTTTGGCCAGCCTTTGATGCTTTTCAAACTGCAATATTTGACATTGAGATAATCAAACTCCAAACATTATCCTCACCACTAAAAATCAAATAAAATTGATTAGACTAAAAATCTAGGACACGTCAACCTCCAAAGGTAGTGCAAGGGCCGGATATTGTAGAAA
Source organism: Triglochin maritima (assembly GCA_963682175.1). Lineage (NCBI taxonomy): Eukaryota > Viridiplantae > Streptophyta > Magnoliopsida > Alismatales > Juncaginaceae > Triglochin > Triglochin maritima. The sequence continues at coordinate 7,393,765 of OY821791.1, read as the reverse complement.
ATAGCTATTTACCTCTCAGACAAATTCAAACTGCATCCGTGTGACCAGCACATCCATCCATATGAACTTGAGAACTCTAATACCCATCCAACAAGAAGACCAATGGTCCCTATTGCTACGACCACAATGATATTCATTGACCTAGAAAATACACAAGTTGCTCCATTATTTTAGTCCAACATGCGACAGACAAGATGTCTGCATGCGAATTAAACCAAGTCTATTTACCTTGTTGCACCATTAACAGCCAAAAGAGCAGTGAGAATAGAAAAACCAGTAAGGATTGCTCTTTTAAGAGGTTCATTCATTGTCGTTGTATATAAAAAGGTGCTCACGATTGCCATAAAAGAAAGCCAGAAGTCCAAGAACTGATAAAAATATTCTCAATTGGTTAGTTATTATTAATCAATGACGAGCAGAGGAAAGAGTTAAATAAAGGAATAAAATGGAACTTTTACTCCTTGCAATAAGACTGAGATTTAATTATCAGGGGAGTATTGCTAATGATCGAGGTTAAGATAATTGATAGTAGAGTAAATATGACCACATCCAGGTGGACAAAAATATAATGCTTCAAAGATATGTAACTTTATAAATTTGAGGGGACTGCAGCTGTGCAGTAAGTTTCATACAAGACACTTACAGGTAAACTTAATGTCTCCAGTCAAAGTTTCAAAAGCTATGAAGTTGTACTGGGCAAAGAAAACAATTGCATTCTGGTTAAGTGCTGTAGCACATTAAAAGTTTTAATGGTTTGACATAAAGTTTCCATGAGTCTGTTACTGGAACCATTCCATCTGATACAAACTCAATAATTCTACTAGGGATCGGAATGATGGGAAAACTGACAAAGAAGGAGAAATCCAGACCACACAAATGAAAATGTTATAAATGTGGGCTGGCATGCATTTGTAACTAAAGTAATGCACTATCATGAATCTTATTCTCTTGAAAAGATGTTTCATTTTATTGGTACCTGAAAAAAAGAAGCTGCATAGTCAAGGAAACCCAGTATATCTTTATATCTTCTTTTATATAAGCGTGCAGATACATGGACGCCGCGCGTCCGTGACGCGCGCCATGTCATCGGCCACATTAGTAACCACGTGGGGGTTTCCGACAAAAGAATCATAATTTGTGGATTCTTTAAATCATTAACAATTTGTGGTTTCTGATAAAAAAAGAATGTTTGTTTCCAAACAAAGTGGTTTTCCAAAAAAAGACATGACAGTTCACATTAATGGTCACGAGTCTGGACAATCCTGGACACGAGTCTGTCCATCCTGGACGTAACCTGGGTGTCCAGCACCTGACAATTGACTTCTGTTAATTGGATGGGAAACTGGATTGACTTGTGTCCAGTATTGGACAACACTGGACACGAGCATGTCTATCACTGGACACCAACATGCCCAACATTGGACACAAGCCTAAACAATCCTTTACACGCGTGATCTTGAGTCTGGACATGGGTCTGTCCAGTCCTGGACAGCATCGTGTCGAGCACTCGACACGATTTTGTCCAGTAATGGACACGTGTCTGGACAATCCTGTACACGCGTTTATCCAGACTTGTGTACACAAGTTTGTCCAGATCCTGGAGTTCGATTTAAAACTGGACACGAGAATGTCCAAGAGTCTGATTCCCTCAAATAGCTTGTAATTAAGAACCGAGAACCGGGAAACGGTTCGTTTTCAAGAAGGTGATGTCACGAAGAAATGTTTCGCTTCAGAAATCTCACTTTTGCCACGAAGAAAGTTCAGTTGACAGTCGTCCAGCATGTCATGATTATGCTCCAAACAAACGTCAGCGAGAACAAAACCCTTCACCGGGTCTCCAGCAACCCTAACACGGGCAGGACAATTGATGCATATAGACAATTGTCGATGGACTTCACCCTGCCCTTGGTTGGGTGGTGGACCACCCTCCTTGGAACACGTCAAAGTGGATAACGTCTTGCGTGTAATGAGAATGTCTGATCTTGATGCTAAATCCATTAGCATCCCCAAACGAGGTATAAAATTCACGGGTCTTCTCAAATGTTTTGAAAGATATTCCGACGTAAGGCTGAGAGGAAGAACCCCCTTTAGATTATCTTGTTGGTCGACGTGAGTAACAATCTCCATTGTCGTGGAAAAAAGAGAACTTTTGTATGCATGATAAAGAAGAGAAAATAAGGTAAGAGAAGAAGAGATGGTAGATATCAATCTTCTGGTTTTGGAAAGGGGTTATAACTTGATTTGGAAAGTAAACAGTACCATGCATTTGGAAAAAAGTAAACGTTGCCTAGAATAAAGCGCCTCCCATTTACGTGGAATATCCATTGATGTAGAAAGGGTGTTTCACATTGGAAGCGTCCGTGACGCGTGCGTCCATCAATCATTAAGAAACCTACTAAATCTATTGATTGCTGAATTCTAGATTTCCTACAAAAGGATCGTGTTAAATGGATAAGGTTATAACCACATGGATAGAGATGCAGACTTGCAGCATTGGAAAAACAGGCAAGACAAGAAAATAGTTACAAATCACAGACAATTTCTCCCTGAATTCAACGATCAAGAGATGTTTTGTCACCTCAGTAACGGAGTGAATTAATTCTGAATAGTACTATTATCGAATGCAATTTCCACCCTTGAAACTCAATAAAATTTAGGTATTGAAGAAACATAGAAAAATCAAATTATTTTACCTGTAGAACATGGAATTTAAGTGGACACCAAGTGCCTACATCACATGCATGGTATACTCCACTTGAAATACCACTACATGTAAAGACCACCCATTCAGCAAAGGCCTGAAGAGAAAAAAAATATGAAAAAAGATAAAAAGAAGCTTTTATAATAATGTTGAAGAATAATTAATATATGGGATTTGCAAGCCTCTAATATGAATTCGAATGTCTTGGGAAGATGATACATGGATATTTATTCAAATCACATTTGAAGAAGAGGAAGAGGAAGAGTAGAATTTGGACTATAATCAATTCCATCGAGTAGTAAATCCAGAAATAATCATGCAGTATACTGATAAACAGAGACTCTCCAAGTGTTTCAAATTTTGAACTTGATTGGCCCAAAGAAGATTTTCATAAACGAAGAAAAAAAACTAATTCGTTATACCAAAAAGTCTGCATGTGATGTTTTCCAATCAGAATATCAAAGAGTAATTCCTACTTAATGAATAAGGTGAAAAGATTGGGACATATATGTGCAGTACACAAGTGTGGGTGGACATAAGTAGCTAAAAGAGTGGGTATACTGGGGCTTCCGGAGCAGAGAGTACATAGGCTGAAGGCAGAACCACGTAAAAAGAGCTATTACCATGTCAGAATGGGATAACACGGTGGCAAGATTGCACTATGGAATTTTCACATTGTGGGACTACAGATAATAAGGGAGCTATAAGTGATCAAGTTGATGCTTCACACCAAAAAGTTATAATATTGCATAATTTAGAAAGCTGCAAGTCAAGGAATAATATTGCATGTTAATACTATACTAAACTCAGCATGTTAATATTGCATCTAGGCCACGTAGTTCTAGACTATCCAAGCAATCAAATTATATTTATGATATGAGTATCCACTATCTGTCGACCCCATCTGCTAGCATATGGATTCCGAGAGCAGGGAACATCACATCTTTTTACTTGGAATCATAGCATGTGAAGTGCAGAAAATTGGTGCAAGTAAGAATTGGTAATCTTGCATGATGTGGTGAACAAGGTATTGCACTATCTCTTGAGCAGGTGACGTGACAGATCCAAATGTAGCAAAAAAAATCATAAATATTAGTCTTATACAATGTCTAGATCTAAAGGAGTGGGAAGTTTATTACATGCTCTTGGAAGCTGTCAGTGGCATCGTAAACCTAAAAACTGAAGAAAAAAAAAACAACAAAGCCTTCCCAAACTAGTTAAACTCAATAGGAATCACGGTTCAAGCACTTGAGTCTTCTTCTTCCATGCACTTCTATCCAAACCTAAAAAGTGAAAAAATGGTGTTTTTCTTCGATTTACATATATATGCAGGAATGGTAGAAAATGAACTCTACCTTCATTTACTGAACAACCCCCTTGTGTTTCTAACTATCCGACTATTGTATACAGGTTCGTCCGTTGGATGGATCCTACAATTGGATTTATACCTATAGGCTAAAAACCAAATGATGTGGTGATTTACGTGACAACGTAAGAGATCTTGATAAAGATAAGAAAATGAAAGATAAAAGACACTCATTTAATGACATGATCCTATATCAGATAAAAGAAAAAGTGCATTATATCATAATTCTTACTTTGTTAGTAGTTTATATTATCAATTGATATATTTTTTTACGAAGCACACAAAGAGCCCACAAAAAATGTGATGAACCCCTCTCGTTTCTCATGATACAACCTTGATATGGAGAATCCAACTGCTGGACTGTATCTACCTGTGGTTTTCCCTATAGATAAAAAATCTAACGATTTGGGCATACACATTACTTCACAAGATCATGATGAAAATGATCAAACGCGGGCTAAAGCTTGTGTCCATATCATGACATGCATACGGACATCGTATTAATGATCTGCGTCTCATATAGGCCAGAAAATATGATGAGCCTTGGTCTTGTTTTACCTTGGCCTATATACACAATATATGGTGGGTATTACAAAGTCAAGATCCACAATCTTTACCTTTTGACGAAGGGACCAGAATGCAGGTAGTATGGCTGCTGCATTTGATGCAATAAGTGCAACTGAATGCAGAATGTGGCCTAACAAATATCCATAACAAATTATAAATTTCCAGTAAGAATTACAATAACATGTAAACATAAAAATATGCTATTATTAATCATGCTATAAAAAAGACTCTAGAATAAAACTTGCAAAATAAACTAGGACCACTAGTGATGAAAAATCACTTGAAAAGGAAAAAAAATATAAATTGTTAAAGGCAAAAAATATGAAATTCCTACCTTGTAGCTTTGCGAATATAGTAGAAGAAAAACTATTATTTTCTTGCGTGCTTAAAATAGTACACCGAGGCTGTGTAGTAATGTACATACTGACAAATAAATCAAAGACTAAAAATGGAAAAGACGAAGCCATGCTAATCTTGCCTTGTTATTTCATTTCTAATATGTTACATAGAACTATATTTTATGCACAGTTTCACACGAAGTAAAAAAGTAAATCACAGGGCATCTGTATCATCCACCTAGAACATTAATAACTTATTTGATAAAAAGAACGTCATAATGGGAAGATGGAGACTTAGAAGATTGGGAGATAGATGACAGCCTAGATTGGAGGTATGGAATCAGATTGCTTGAAAATAAACTACCTGAAGTATAAGTATGGATACCTTGATACGAAACAATTTCAACGCTGCAATCATAACCTCCGTGATCACCATCACATCTGCAGTAACTGAAGACAAGAAGATTGTCAAGAACAAAGACATAGGCCGGAAAAAATATGGCACTTGAGTCTTGTGACTATGAAGTTCAAAAGTCTATTTTGTTGCTGGAGGAAGAATACAGAAAAATATAATAACTATTTATCAGTCATTAGTTAGTTACAAACCTGAAAATTGTTAATCCAGATTGGTCAACATCAATGTGACACTGGCCGTGGGAAGAACACTGCCTTGGGCATTTTTCAACTGATATGGATACTGAACTTTCAAATTTAGATTGACTATTAGCTGAATGCTTGACTGCGAAACCCCAAAACCCTTCATTTGGATACACAATATAAAAGTCTATTGTTTCCCTGCTCAATTCGTCTAATGTCAACAGCATTGATCTGTTGCTACGGGTTGTGCTATTTGCATAATAGTCCCAGTCATCAAGGGTTGGCAAGCCTCCAAATTTTGAATAAATTGCATAAGTTATTTTTTCTTTTGATTTTACTTGAAAATGTAAATTAGATCCACCAGCACCAGGAGGAATATCCAGTAGGAAGTATGTCCATGCAACATCAGAGTTGCTTCCGGCAGAATAATTGCTCAATAAAGATTCTAGAGGGAATTCAGTTAGCCCAGCGGATTGCTCTTGTGCTGGCAAATAATAAGAATGAAATGGGAGATCGGAATTTCTACCAACAATTCTCTACAAAAGACACATAAAATAACTAAATCAGAACACGTTTCAGGAAAACAGAAAAGGGACAAAGAGTACGAAGCATTAGGATACTCAAACAGATAGTATACACAAATGACACTTATAGACTTATAGTACATCAAACAAATAGACTGCACCCGTATTAAATTATCTGATAGTGTACGGCATAAAATCAAGAAGACTGACAAACATTAAATCTCTTTCAGTTATCCGAGAACATATAATATGGTGAAATTTGATGCAACTTAAATGTGCACAAGTTTCACTTATAAAATCTTTTTATCGACACATTCAGTCGTCAGGTGAATGGAATTGTCATTCATCTAAAAAAATATATGAAGCATCCAGACAAATTCTAACATAGGTATGAAAAAGGTAAGCTTATGTAAAAGCTTTATCCAAAATAAATGGTATGAGTATGGGTATGGCAAGGTTTTACGTAATGGACACTTTAGTCAGGACAAATTAGATTATCACTGTTAAGCAAGTTGCGTAATGGTCTCTGTGTAACTACTACACATTTGGCAGATATTTAAACAAAATGAAAGAAAATTTACCTGAAGGATATGTTTTTGCCATGTACAATTCAAGCCAGCCTTACCCTGAGTGCACTCATGTACTTCCCAATTGAAAGAATAACAAGCATTAACATTGAGATCCGTCTCCTTTGCAGTGGTGCTATTTCTACTCCCATTAATAAAAGCTTGTATTGAAATGTACCAAGTACCTAATTCTGGGGATTGGATAACCATAGGGAAGTGGGTTATATTGGCTAACTTATCATACACTTTTCTCGATGGAAGGGCATTGCGGCGAGCAAAACACATCAAAGAAACTGCATCTTTGTTATCGGTAATAGTTGACGATATATTGTTTAACATGACTTCATTGGCCACAATCTTGAAAAAAGATGCTGGACCTGCGATGTCTAGTGAATAGATCTTTATTTCTCCATTTCCAAGGCATGATCTTTTTACAGAATTATTGCATGTGATGATACTTTCAGCAGTTGAAAAGCTAGCAGACTCAGAATCTTTTATTTGATTAACTGTTTCAAATTGAGTATTTTGTATATTGTGAGACCTATCAGACTTGGTCTGTAATAGATGATTCCTGATAATGTGGTAATCATCAACCCATGAGTGCCCCATACCGCCTCTCACTTTATGCGGTGTAACATCCAAAACATTTCTTAAATGTACAGTTCCATGAGAGTGACTGCATGTTGGAAGAATAACTGTCTGGTTGCAATATGGACCCCATAAAGTCGGGTCAATACATCCTTCTACATTTACAATGACGCTGAACATGTGTGAGTTGCCTCTTGAAATCTGCGAGTAGATGTGAAACATGTCAGGTTTCAATAATTTCAGGGGTGAAGGAGAGATTATCTTCCCAACAAAAATTGTGAGAAAATATCCAACTTTTGGGTGGAGCTTAATGAAATAAGTAAAAAATTATTATAGACAAAGGAAACAAAATGTACCATCTTTGACTGTGTCCGCGAAGGTCCGAGTCCATTGAAATAGCCAATATACCACACTCCAGAACGTATCTGCAGAATCATTAGGTGAAATCAGTTCTCTTTACATACCTGAAGAAAACCTTTTTTTAAAAAATCAAACTGGGGGTTGAATAAATCCTAATATAGATTCCACAACTCTTTCATAGGCAGACTGCAGACCACAATACTTTGCTACTATGATAATGCATTATCCATATGAATCTGTACCAATCTCTTGAACAAATTAGTCAACACGTTTAAGTATAACTGTATCAGTAATGTTGAACTCCTAGTGTTAAAGCAATATACAAAGCCATATGATTCATAGACAATGTAATATTTTTTCTAAGACGGTTTCAACCTAATGAAATTTGCTTGATACATCTAGTAAAAAAAAGACAGTTTAATAGGAACAATGTGATATTGACCACACCATGAATACCCAGATAGAATATATTTTCTTGAACATTTGACCCAAACATTCAGAAGTGTGGCATCGAAGAAGAATGTTATAACATGATTCAGTGAGAAATTAGAAAGCCAAAGAGCAAATAGTTACGTCAAATCAAAGTTTTCACATCCTTACTAATTGATGTCACGTGATAATAATCAATCGTACAGCATCACCGCTGAAATCTTATTTGTAATAAACCTCCTCTTTTCTTGCAGTCATCGTGACCTTTAAACACACTTCTTCAAAAATAACTGCTCAAATGAGTTCATCTGTGCAATATTACCAAACTAGAACAAGCATGGAAGGATATAATGAGATGAATTGGTAATATGAGCAGATATCCATACAGGAATTAGTGGGTGTTGTGGTACATTACTGTACAAGGATAAAAAAAGAAGCATGCACACCAAAACAATCATAGCAAGAAGAAGCCCATGATAAAGAACATGACAACACCCTCTCACGTGGCAACAGAAGTACAAACGGTGGAATTTGATTTGTTATGGAAATTTGAGAATATTTTATTGTTTAAGAAAAATACATCTTGATGCAAATTGTTCTATAAGATTTATCAGGCTTCTGGAGAAAAATGAATCCTCATAATAGAAAAAATTGAAGGCATAAAAGTATGAAACACTATTATTTTGGTAGGTTGTGTAGTTTAGCAAATCTATTTTGCTGATGGATATTAGTAATTTTCATTATGGAACGTAAACTGAAATATAAGATAAAAGCAAATTAAAATGTCAGTTCTATAGCAGTTTAATTACTCGCTGGTAGGGAATCACAACTCATAAAATTGCAATAACACTATCATTATAACCTTTTTCAGTTTTACAGTATTCACTAAGTAACTGTCAGAAAGAAACGCCCCCAATTTAGAATGAACTAAGAACATTGTTATTTCATTCTTACATGCACTTAAGAAGGAAGCATAAACTAAGGTTTACAGGAACCAAAGTTTCAGTGAGAACCTGTTCATTTGTCAGTTTCACTGTAATGTTTTTCTGAAAAGCAAGGCATTGCTCCCCTGAATGGTCTGGAAAAGCTCCAATGGATCCATTAAAGACAATATCTGGTGCTGACAGACAAAAAGAAAAACCAGGAAATAGTTTTAAGCCTTCCAACGATCAGTCCATCACAAATCATATTTCATGAGAAAATTTAAAGCATTAGTGAAGCAAAATTCATTTAATCCATTGATATTGGGTGAAGATGAAAGCCCAAACTACATGAAGCCCAAAGTTAACAATCCAATAGTATTATTAAGACTGAAGGACAGATGAGTTGGATTTCTAAGACAAGCATATCATCTACTAGCAGTGCTTTTCCAAAACTATTCTATACTTGTCTTTTCATTTCTACCTCATGGCTCGATAAGTAAACCATGAAGCAATATTTGTAATTTGGTCCAAAGATACAACAGAAGTAAACCCAAGTTATACTACAAAAATAGAAGATAACCATAATGCGCCACACATGTGGGATACTGCATCCACACATGTGGGATACTGCATAGGTGCATCAGTGGAATAAGCCTGTCCTCACAAAGAGTCAAAGAGATCTATTTTTCTTTATATTGTCTGCATGATACCCGATTAAGGCTCTCGTAAAAGTCACCCCTAACTTGGAGCTTTTAGCCCATTCTAGATAACCATACCAACCATCTTTTTTTATATCAATCGACCATACCATCATTGTAGAAATTTCACAGCTCTTCTGATTTAGTTCAGGATAATAACAAGTACATTCCATTTTATTCATAGCATCAAACTGAATATAATACCTTTAAATTAACCACGGGAGTATGAACTGTTCTACAAACCAAGACATATTGTCCAGGAAAGTTGAAATTATCAAACAAATCTACAACTGGCACCTCAACATCATATGGTACAGAGTCCAAGGAGTTCGCCACTATAGCTGGCCTCAATGTTCTGAAAGATCAATACATACTCCTAAGCCCCAAGTCATAGCATTTACATTTTCCACTTCTCCCACTTCCAAAGTGAGGCAACGTAAATATATGTGATGATGGCAACCTTTTCCATTTGAGAAAAGGAAAACAGATCAACCAGTGCACATTGCATAAGGTAGCCACAATCATCAGGTAAATTCAGGTTTTAGCAGGCAAGCCCAACACCACACTTGCAGATATGAATTATTTTCCTATTAAAATTGGAGATAACCAATTCATATTTAATATATAGGGTGCATACTTCAGGAATTCAAAATTAGTTTCCCTGCTTCAAAAAAGTGTAAAGATCCAAAACAAGTGCCTTGTTGCTAAGCTTCTTGGTAGGTAGGGGTATCATTTTGATTTCAAAGACCAATTTTTAATGAGGCAGGGTTATCATTTTGATTTCAAAGACCAATTTTTAACGAGCCAACAAGAGCAATAGTTAGGCATATTGGTGAAAAGTTTGATCACCTAATGACATACCTGAGCCATTCAAGGAAGTGTAAGATGCATCTGGAAGAGGGAGACCGCCATTTTTAAAGCACATTATGGGAGCCTTTTCTAGTTTCTCTGTTGACTGAAGGACAAAAAACAGAAGTGTTATGGCACTACCACTCTGGAGCCGTGATTAAGGTTCCAATTGTGTTATTCTTCTTATATCGTTATATCAAAAACTATAAAAAGAAGATGTACTCCCCCCCCCCCCCCCCCCCCCCCCCCCCCCCAAAAAAAAAAGAGTAAAAAATAGGTTCCTGGATTTCATGATTATGCATATATATAATAGAGCCATTACATACCATGTTTATGCATTTTTAACTCATTTAGTCAATTAGCATGCCCATTTTCTGTTCTTGATTAAGAGCCACAATTCTGAGTTATGACCTAACAGGTCAAAATGTGAACTAAATCATCATTGTATGATGGATTAGCAGGAGGCAGCAAATAACATTGCATTTCAGTAGAACAATTAAGATCGTTCATATTTGGAATGCTATGGGAATATGAAAATGATTCTAATGCTTCCGCTATCTAGTAACTTTTTTATTTTCAGTTTTTAAGCCTTTGGATGATAAGATCATAGCAAACATAAAGAAACCACTTTCTAAAGGCAATTCAAGATATTCAGAACTACAAATGCACCAAAACTGTCAGTGGGATCCGTGTAAGGTAAATTGGCATAGCAAGGGGTGACAACTTTTAAGAATTGTTTGACGATGAATGCAATTAAAGTCCATGACAAACAAGAATAAGAGTCCCAAAAGAGGGTTCTGAAGAGTACTGTATGCAAAAATGAACAAGAATAAATCAACACTCAGTGTAAACGGAAATAATTAGTTATGGAACAATGATCTTTGTACTTACAATATCTACATCAGACAGAACATTTACAGTCAAGAATGAAAATGAAGGTGGCAGCTCCACTGCAAGAAATAAGTTTGGTAAAGAAAATTCCGTCAAATATTATCATAGACGTCAAAGAAATTTGATAGAGTAAGGACAAAAGACTCACATTTACTGTTTTACACCAAAACAACAAACTTAAACCCATCTTCATCCCCAAAAGCTCACTTTTTCACGAAAACAAACCAGGTAGCAAAAAACTTAAATCTACCCTCCAATGAGCACATGGAAAGATGAAATCTCAACAAGTAGTTAACACAAAACCACAGGAAAACTCAATTGTAACACAAAATGAAACAAAGATGGGAGCACAGGAGGCATCTAAATCACAAATATAGGTAAACAATAGGAAAAAAGAAAAGAAAGGCAAAAACCATCACAAGGCAGAACAAAAACATCGCCAAGGGCTACCTTAACAAGCACAACTCATGATCAATCAAGCACCTACCTAACCTTAACATCCATCAACATTACAATACACAGTAAACAAAATTAAAGAAAACTTTGTATCAAATAGAAACAAAAGAAAATGCTTAACCTAAGTAGAATAATTCAAATAAAACAGTTGATAAATACAAAACAGAGAAAGAAATTCTTGATTTCAGTAAAAAGAGTCGAAATCACAATTAAACAGTTAAACAACCTACCAAAAAACTTCACACATCAAATAGAAACAGAACAAATTCCTAATCTAAGTAGACTTCTAAGTTACAAAAAAGTAAAGCCCAAATACAAAAATTTAAACACACATACACAAAAAAAAATGTACGATGCTAAATCTCCTTTCAAATAAACAAAAAAATAAATAAATGAAACACTGATCATTGAGAATAAAAAAAACATGACACCAACAACAACTACTACAAACACAACTAAAAATCATCCGGACATGGAAAATCACAAACTAAACAGACAAAAAGTTTGCATCAAACAAAAACAGAATAAATACTTGATACACTTCTGAATTACGAAGTAAAGAAACAAAAAAAATAGTGTAGAACTTAAATAAACAAATAAGCAATCATAAAGCAATAAAAACACAACACCACCAACAACCACTTCAAGCACAGTTTAAAAAAAGCATCCGATCATCGAAAATCATAAACCACACCAAAAACAAATTCAAATAAATAGAAACAGAACAAAATGCTTAATCTGAGTACACTTCTAAATTACAAAGTAAAGACAAAAATAAAAATACCACAAGGTAAAGTGTAGAGCTTAAGTAAACAATCATAAAATCGACCATATAAAAACATAACACCACCAACAACCACTACAAAACTAAAAAACCATCCGATCATCGAAAATCATAAACTAAACCACACAAAAAAAACTTCGCATCAAAACCCCAAGGTATGATATGTAATACACCACAAGGTATAATATCGAGGCCACAAAAAATCACAACATCAATCATATTAAACATCACACCAACAACAAGCACAACTAAAAAAACCATCTGATCATCGAAAATCATAAACTACCCCCCCCCCCCCCCCCCCCCCCAAAAAAAATGCATCAATAGAAGCAGAACAAAATGCTTGATCTAAGTGCACTTCTAAATTACAAAGTAGACAATCATAAAAAAAATAAAAAATAACACAAGTTAAAGTGTAGAGCTTAAGTAAACAATCATAAAATCGACCATAAAAAACATAACACCAACAATAACTACTACAAATACAACTAAAAAACCATCCAATCATCGAAAATCATAAACTAAACCAACAAAAAAAAACTTCGCGTCAATAGAACACAACAAAAATGCTTATTCTAAGTACACTTCTAAATTACAAGGTAAAGAAGAAAAATTAACAACACCACAAGTAAACTTTAATGCTTAAATAAATAACAATCATAAAATCGACCATAAAAAACATAACACCACCACCACCAACTACAAACACAACTAAAAAACATCCGATTATCAAAATTCACAAACTAAATTTTTTTTAAAAAAACTTCGCATCAAATAGAAACACAACAAAGTGCTTAATCTAAGAAGACTTCTAATTACAAAGTAAAGAAATAAAATAAATAAATAAAACACCACAAGGTAAAGTGTAGACTGTAGAGTTGAAATAAACAAATAACAATTATAAAATCGAACATAAAAAAACAACGCCACCAACAACTACTACAAACACAACTAAAAAACCATCTGATCATCAAAATCCACAAACTAAACCAAAAAAAACTCACATCAAATAGAAACACAACAAAATGCTTAATCTAAGTGGACTTCTAATTACAAAGTAACGAAATAAAAAACACCACAAGGTAATGTGTAGAGCTGAAATAAGCAAATAAAAATTATAAACTCGAACATAAAAAACATAACACCACCACCACCAACTGCAAACACAACTAAAAAACCATCTGATCATCAAAATTCACAAACTAAATTAAAAAAAAACTTTGCGTTGAATAGAAACACAATTAAGTGCTTATCTAAGTAGACTTCTAAGTTACAAAGTAAAGGAGAAAAAAAACTAAAAACACCACAAGGTAAAGTGTAGAACTTACATAAACAAATAACAATCTTAAAATCGACCATATATATAAAAAACCAACAACAACCACTACACAACTAAAAACCATCCGATCATCAAAATGCACAAACTAAACCAAAAATAAAAACCTTCGCGTCAAATAGAAACACGACAAAATGCTTAATCCAAACATCAAATTACAAAGTAAGGAAATAAAAAGTTAAGAACACCACACACCACAAGGTATAATATCGAGACTAAGTAAACAATCACAAAAACAACAAAACACAACGAAAAAAACCTTCCGATACTCGAAACACCGAAACCAAACCTAAAAACACAAAAAACCTGCCGATCGCACCAAAATCCCACCAATCCCTCCGTCAATCGAGCACGAAACTGAACATCGACGACATCGGTCCACATTCCGACGCGAAGGGGGAGAGTCGGGATCTACCTCGGAGGTAACTCCAGTCGTACGGCTTCAACCGCGCCTGCGGGTATGTGACGCTGGAGACGACGAAGGAGTTGTACCGTTTCTCCTCGGAGGCGCACAACGCCAGCACCGACGCCAGGATCGTCGCGAGGAGAGGGAAGGAAGCCATCGCCGAGACCTTTTTCGGATTGAATTGAGAGGAGAGGAGAGGTTTGGATTAGTGAGGCTTGGGTTTGCGTAATTAACATTAAATATGGAGTTTGTTGTGGGGGTGGGAAGAGACTTTGGTCGTGGAATGGGTTATTATAATATTGTGATTAATGACTTGGGGTTGACGCGTGTTTTCGCACTGTTCAGCGAATTTCATGTGTTTTTTCTCAGAGAAATAGGTTGAAGTTTACTCCGTACGTTACACGACGCAAAATTAGTTGATATTGATTGAAAAATTCTACACTTATTTATAAATAAGTATAAGATTGTAAGTTGTAATGGGATTAGGGGTGGCAACGGATCGGTTCCGGTTCGGGTATCATGAGAACCGGAACCGGATCCGAATTGGAATTGAGGACCCATAACCGAACCGGATCCGGGTTGGTTCCTAAATTGGGTACCCATAACCGGATCCGGCTGGATCCCGGGTACCCGGAACCGGATCCGTTGGAACCGGATCCGGGGGAGTTTGATTTTCCTTTCACTTGTCAACTTGGATGTCGTTCCCATAACAAATTTTAGTATCCATTCAGTAATTAAATTGCAACTATATGGTTCAGCAGTATCCATCAAAACAAAGTGATTCGATTTGAACTATTGCTAATTAGGACAATCAGGAAAGCATGTTAAAACCTAGTTAGTTAAGCTCAAGAAGCAAAATCCCGTCTTCAGCAGAAGAGAACTTGATCAGTAGACAGAATAAGCACTACGAGTTCACTTTAAGGCAAATGAAAGGGAAATAGCAAAACAAGTTTAGCATACACTACTACGTGACTGCTATTGACAAGGTTGTAACATTCCTTGAGAGAAGAAAAGCACCAAAACTAGCGTATCTAACGCAACCCATGTATGATCTCCAAATGCAATGTTTGGAACCACCTGCATATACATAAAGAAAATGTGATTTGACTGGAGAAAAAAATAAGAAAACATTCTAGAATTGAGGAATGCAAACATGTGAGATCTTATCTAAATATTGATCTGCTCCATGAATGAACTGTGTTCCACCATCTGGGAATATGAATTTATCAATCTCTTTCTTTATCCAATTTTGTCCTCCCCTGTCATCAACCAAACGTGTAATGCAGGCAAGGAAAAAGAATGAGAACATAAGACAAACTCCAAACCTCTCAACAACTCGATCCTCCACCGGATCCGGACCGGAGAAACCATCCCCGGTCTGGAACCCCATACCAATGTTGGAGTTGGGGGAGATGGAGACGCTGGGGCGGGAGGTGGAAGGGGGGAAGTAGAGAGGATGAGTGGGGGTGTGCCGCGTGGAGAAGACCGGAGGGGCTGCGTGGAGAACCGGAGATGGAGACGGTGGGAAAGGGAGCGGAGGCGGCGACGGAAGAGGGAGGCGGCGAAAGAGGATAGGGTTTTTTCGTGGATGTGGTTTGGGATGTTGCTTGGTCACGTGTAGTGTAGGTGTTTTTTTTAATAATAATAAACCGGATCCGGTTCTGGATCCGGTTCCAACGATGAGAACCGTATCCGAACCGGATCTGGGTCGGTTCTGAACTTGAATATCCATATCCGATCCATATCCATTTTATCCCGGTTCGGTTCCGGTTCGGTACCACCGGATCCGGTTCGGTTTGACCGGTTCCGGATATCTATTGCCACCCCTAAATGGGATTGATAAACTGGTCGGACGTAAATTTTAGGGTCATATATACATGATTAACATTTAACACGATAAAGACACGCCATAGACACTATAGTACACGATAACTAATGAGGTACTTGGGTACAAGACTAAGAGTAATACTCGATTACCATATGGATATACACGAGTGCTATTTATAATAATATGATCAACGTTTTACTTATCACAAACTATAATAGTTTGGTACTAAAATGTAAATTTAGTATTAAGGTGTACTAAAAATCTATTCACTTACTAAATAGGCAATAGTGATACAATCGTAACATAGTACTAAATTTGACAGTGTATAATAAATTTAGTAATCGTGTATAAACATGTACTATACACGATTATAAAATGAATTGGATGTGAATCAAGTCCAACACACACAATTATTAAATGTGTTAGATATGAATTAACATCTAAAGTTTATATATATGAGTGTACATCATACGATCGACAACTCTACATAAATTTATCTACTACAAGTAAACCTAGGATGCGATGTGCCGCCTTAGGATATGATTAGTTGATTTAATTTTTCTAAAATTAAGAATCTAACGACTGTATTTGTTACTTTGCATCGGTTTAGTATTATGATATATATTGCAGTTAAATGATTGGTAATTAAACAAAACTACAATAAACTGATTGTGGAGTGAGACTTAAACATCACGAGTAATTAAAGCCATTTTACTTATTACAAATTAACTACAATAAAATGGGCGCTCCACGTTTGTTGTAAAATGACAATCCATTGATCTTGTAGAAAATAATGTTCAAGTTTTATGATTTAGGACATGTATACTTAGCTCGTGCCATAGAACAAAATATAGTTTTTGATCCTTTTAATTACTTGAACTCCAAATTTTAACTAATTAAAAAAAAGAAGTAACTAGACAACTCCCAAAATCTAAGGCCGGGTGTCATCTTGACTCTACATGGCACCACTAATATCTTAACTTATCTGTATCTAGGTCTAATACTTTGGCATCTCATGCCATTTCCGTATCAAATAATCGTGTTTTATTGTCAAGAAAACAGATGATGATGCATCAAATATATTTGAAAAGGATTCTTCGTATTTGAATTGATAATAAAAAAACATATTATGACATATTCAAAGATGATTCTAATTTTTAAAAAATAATATTTGATTCTTATAAAATAATAATAATTAGATTATACAATCCATATAACGTCGAAATTGAACTTTATTTATTTATATGTATCTAACAATGGATTTTCTCTTATATATTTTTGAAAAAATAATGTTTTTATTATTTAACAGCGTGAATGCAAACCCATATAGATTCTAAAGGCTCCCTTCTTAGCTGTTTTATTATCACTCGGAATTGAAATTGCAATTTTTAGCTAAGATAATCACATATCTCTTATATTTATAATCGCATTTCTCTTAGATATCATTGATAGCTGCTCCAACTGGCTAAAATCTCCTATCTACGTTGGTCACCACAGTTAAAACCGACACGTGATGTTCGGCTGAGATTAAACAGTTGCATTCTTGAATGAAAGCATATTCGATTCATCTAATGGTGTCTTCAAACCCACGTAATTATCTATCCTTCACAAAGAATATACATGAGAAAATAAAAAGAGGTGAGACTTAAATATCATGTGGTCCATGATCATGAAGTCAGGATGGACACGTAATTAACAAGCAGGTTAATTGATTGACCAGTTGTTTTCAGACCTCTCAAGGTGATCCAACTTTCTTTCTCAAGTTCGATTATCAAACATTATATTGATGACCAGGACTTGCTAAGCATGGGTTTGGTGGTGACAAATTGTATGCAATATTTTTTGTTTCTTTCTCGTGGGTTTTGTTTCACAACTTCACCATTTCGATGCATGGTAGGAACTTTGCTGTTGGAGCACGATATATTGGTTTGTGGATCAAGATTTTTTTTATCTTTGCATGATTGCTTTGATAATACTTTTTATATATGGATGGAAATGTTGCACTAGATGATCAAGTTAGAAGGTCAATTAGGAGGAGGATTAAGTAATATCTAATACAACACGATAGATGATTAAACCAATTGTGGTTAGTCCAATTAGTAGCTCCCGACTCTAAGCGTAAATTTGCTTGGGTCAGGATTGAATCGAGTATGTGAGTTTACATGTTAGGATTAATGATGAAATTTAAAATGCTTTCAAGAAAAACCAATTGGTGGGTTTTGTTAGTTGCACTGAAGCAATATAAGATCACACCCTTTAGTTGAGGGTTGTGTTCAACTAAAATCAATCACAAATGGGTGTTGATGAAATGAAAGCATGCGGTTATTGCGTTCAAAAACTCTTTTATGGTGGGAAAAATCACAAGAAAATGTTGTTTTATGGTTTGCGGCCACAATTTGCACTTCAAGTGGTGTCTTTTACAGAAAGTTTGCAATAACTAAATATCACGACATATATGTTCAGTTGTTCACTTTGTTAGGAAAGACGATATTTGATTTTGACTATGTCTGAATCAATGTTTGAAGTCCCTATTGCACAAGCTGTGTTCATAGTCTCACGTTCAATGATGTCGCCGGAGTTGATCTCAACATTCCAATTGATTGTGTATTCCTGGATCCTTCTTTTGTGAAAGTTGCAATAATCTTCCAATTAATTATTCCTGCCTACTCGTGATAGAGCAAAAGACTAAATTTTGGCAAGAAAATAGCCAAATAATCAAGAATGTGAAGATTTGTTGCTACGAGAAGAGATGTTACTGCATGGCAACAACTCTCCAGGAACAAATGGCTTCTTTGGGGTGATCGACTGATCGTACGTAACACGTCTTATTTTATTTTCATTATCAGACAACTTCCCGTCGCTCATCCAATCCAATATTTCAAATAAAATTACGCACAGCCAATTACTGAAGAACCCCAGATTGCTGCAGCCTTCATTTAACATTTCAAGAATTTATTCTCAAAATGCCCTACTGAGGAATGTAATTAATTAATATCTTCCTACAACTGCAACGATTACCACCTGATACACAACTAGGAATATCGCCTACAGAAGAAGAAATCCCCGAAGCCCAGATGGTATACAAGGACTTTTCTATCAACCTCATTCGCCTCTATTAAAAAACGATGTTTGCAGGTTTGTTAATCAATTTTTCCAAAAATCAACTCTCCCTCTCACCTATACCAAACTGGAGGCCAATAAGTCTTCTAATTAAATGCTTTTTGCAAGATTATTGCAAAAATATTTTCTTTACGGCTTCGTCCAACTCTACAGTACAACCTTTAGTTTCAAAGGAGCAAAACGCTTTCATCCCGGGGCAACAAATCACGGATAATATTTTAATTGTAAAGGAAATATTACACATTTACACTCTTTCAGAAGATGTTCACCTTCTTTTGGGAACTCCTCTGTCTGAAAATTGGACCTTAATTTCAAAGGTCTTTGATCGAATTGATTGGAATTTCTTACGTAACATGCATGCTATTTAGGTGTGGATATGATTGGAATTTCTTACTCTGGCACTCAAGAAGGTCCTTTCAGAGGCATTCAATGGTACTCCAATAATTATTCTATTACACATCTCTTTTTCTTTTTTCTTTTGGCAACTCTAATCCGGAGGTTTTCCATCGCCTTGTTTCTATATTTGGTGGGGGTAAGCCCTCCACTAAACGCCATTACTATATATACTCCAATTAGCTGGGAGCGACTACAACGTCCACTCATCCAAGGTGGGTCATCCTTTAAAACTCTTATTATCTTCAATAAGGCTCTTTTCCTAAAGAACCTTCGGCCTATCTGCGAGGGACCGGATGGATTACTAGCCACGATTTTTCGACAAAAGTATATGCGTACAAAAAACTATTGGGACCAAATGGCTTCCGCATAATCTCACTCAGACTTAGGAGAAACTTTATCAAACCACGAGAAGCTTTTTTTTTCTTCCAAATTACAAGATAGAAATTAAGAGATTAGAGCTTATTGAAATATGGGTATTTAACATAAAACTAATTGGTAATGAGTAGAGATATTATAACTAAGAGAAAATTTTCATTTTACCGATACAAAATTATTATCTAACACTACATTGTACGCGTGACTCAAATTTATTTTTCCTCTGTGTCTATTTGTGGATAACAATGATGGATGTGTCAAACCGGTCGTCGGACATGTCTGACTTTGATATCATGTTGAAGTGTGAGTATACAACTCAGAACCAATTGGTAATAAGTATACGGATTTTACAACTTATAACTCAAGAGAAAATCCTCATTTTACCGACATAAGACTATTATATATCTAACCGAGCTTAATAATTTTTTGGCCAGACAATTGGTTAGGCTTGGAAATCCTGCTTCAGCCGCAACGGAATTCAAAAATCATCCATCAATTGGACGTTGTAGCTCTCGATTGATCTTGCAACGTAACATTATTCTCTCAATTCTACCTCCCTGTACTACTAGCAGACCAGACACTTTGTTTTGGAAATCAACTCGCCGATCTGGATATATGAAGTCTGCACGCACGGTGGTATGGTTATGTTAAAAGGAACGCTGCAATAGATTATATGATCAGGAGTATCAACAAATTAAGAAGTCCTGCTATTGCAATTCAATCTAAAGTCCAACTCAGAGACAGGAAAAGTGTGCATCTACGGACGTGAATCTAAATTGCACAAATAGGGATCAATGTGATTAAGTTTGTAAGTCCAAAAAAATAAAATAAAATTGAACAACCGGAAACCTCCAATTTTAAGTAGTTTTTTTTTCCTTCTCAAAATAATCCAATTTTAAGTTGTTATAATCAGATTAAAGGATAATTTAATACTCTTCGTGAATTAAATACTTCCAGTTTATGATATGGGTAGAGTATAATTTTACCATTTTAGACTAGTAGACTCTAGTCAGGTTCAATTTTAGTTTAATTAAGTTTAGATTTGGTAGGTTGCTCATCGATCACGTCAACCCAAAGTCAGTAATGCACTAATGCGGTAATTCTCCCTTTGGAAAGTTCAATCTTCTACATCAACATGTCCATTTTGTACTATTGCAGCTTGAATTCCAACATATAATACAAAAGATTAAGGAAAATTTCTACATGCAGGTTGACTTATGTCCCATAATCTGCTGCGTTGATTTCCAGCCTCTTTCGTGAACAATCCAAAATCCTAAGAGAAACATATGATCGTATCATGTTTGTGTTTGTTAGAGATCACCTAAAGTTATAGCAAATATGTTTCAGATAATTCGTACAATTCTTTTTTCAAGCTTATGACTCATACAGTTTAAACGATTTTTTTTCAACACTATAAATTTTCGAAATAAATTGAAGGTCTCTTACAATAATCAGCTCCTTATAAGTTAACACCCCATAATCGTTCCTATTGGAAATTCTAGCAATCGAGTTAATCCTCGGTGGCTCAAATGAAATTAAGAATCACAAATACGACCATGAATAATGTAAGAAATTTAGTGGCTTGACAAGATCGATATCTTTGCTACCAACAACAGAGAAATAATCCACTATACATGTTGAATTTAAACTATGTAGAGAAAAATTACTCTTGACCACTACAAAAACACACATACACACGTTCTCTTACAAAAGAGATGTTCAGATCCCAATTTTATGCTTCCAACAAATCCGAACTTCTTTTCTTTAAGCATTTATGTATTAGACATCTCGTAGACAACATGATCCAACGTGGCCTTAACGTACGTCTCAAATAGTTGGCGAAACTACAACAATTCCCTTGCAGCTAGGGGTGTAAACGGAGCGGATAATATCCGTATACTTAGTCACCCACCCCGGTCGGGTACGATTATGGACACAAAAACTCATATCCGTTTAAAAATTCAAACTCGTATATCCGTACCTGGTTAATAAACGAGTCGGGTATGGGTATATGCATTACCTGTATACCCGTTAAGATATATTATATATTTTATATGTTATATATTATATATGTTTATATATAATATATAATTATATCCTATATATTATATTTTATATATTATACATGTTTACACATCCCGTACCCGTTAACTTAATGGGTACGGGTATACATGTTTTTTGCCGGGTATATGCCCGTACCCGTTAATTTAACCGAGTACAGAACAGATAGGGACATACCCAATCCATACCTGACCCGTTTGCGCCCCTATTCGCTGCATCTGTTTTGTCAATCGACCCATGATCAAATACATATATCTCTACTATTTTAACCACCAGATCATTATATTAGCTTTTCTTTGTATCACATAAAATTGAATCGAATCATACATACATAGTAACATAGATGATGTATGTGTGTGAGGCTGCAAATTATCTGGCTTAACCATATGGATGACAAAGTGCATAAAATAATGAACTATAATAGGCCACGTTGCTCAAATAGTACCTTTCAAACGTGAAAAACAATAAGCACATGGGGATGATAGAGATAAGGGAATATTCTATAATATCTCGATGCAAATATCTTCGGATTTCATCAAGTCTTTTAATTTACTTCCATATATTTGAGATTTTGTTTCTACTGTATCACTAACTAGCTAAAATTGAAACACCAATTATCTCTATCTAATAATCGTGCCTGCGTAGTAATTGTGGGATTTAAAGTCGGATGATGTTTGTTTAGATTAAGAAGTCATTATATAATGAACACCAATGTATTTGTTTCATCAGCTCGAAATCACAATATATACGAAAATAGCCTCAAAAATAGTAAAAAGGACAACTTTTATTATTTGTTATTTTCACGTAACAATCCACTTGAACTTCACTGGAACCCAAAGAAAATTTCTGTACAAGACAAGCAATTTGTTCTTTATTTGAATCGATCATAAACAACATAACGCAATCCAACAACTGGAATTGTAAGGATAATCAAGCGACTTCACGATCGAATAGTTGCGTACTGATATCCTAAGCAAACCTTTTGTCTTTCATTCACATAACTTGGTGTCTAGTTGCTGTCCCATACTAATGTTCTCAATTTGAAGCTTCTAATGAATTTTAGAAAAAAATTAAGTTCACAAAACGACATTAATCAATAAAATGTCATTTCCTTTAGGTCGAAATCAAGGCCGACGGGTGGCAGATGACATAATTGCAATATTCGGGAAACGCGAGGGGTATTCAGGGAATTAAAGAAAAGAATTTCAAGGATATAACTCTATTTACACCAAAAGAAAATAGACCTCAATTTTGACTAGTTAGAGAAAAGTCAAATATACCAGGTGTTGCATGGGAAGCGGTAGATACGTGGACGATCACAAGCCGTTCAATTCCCAGATCACCCAAACACTTGATCCCAACCGTCCGATCCATTGGCCCCTCAAACACAAACCCAGAAGCTTCCTTTCGAAGTCGTCTAGGGTTTCATCTTCGTACGGGCAATCTCCATTTCTTGCAGGTATCATGTTAACAGTGGACATCGAAAATCATACAACTCAACAGCACGACATTAATCTTACTTTTCAGAACTCCAACCATTTACGACTAATTAAATTGCTCGAAATAAGAAAGTTACCATGTAAGTTTTTTCATATGCTAATTCACGTCTATTCTTAATATTTGAAAGTCAAATCTACAAAGTAGATTACATTGTTCCCAACTTTGCTTAGACTATAACTCATAATTAGGTTGGAATCGTAACCCTAGCTAACATATATAATGATGTAAATGACGTCGTTTTGGCCCCCACGATTCTGTTCGATTCACTAACTACTCGTTGATTTTGACGATATCCTTACATGCCACACCAAAACGGACGGCTGATATTAAAACTTAAACCAACGAGATCTCCATCCCATTCGTCAACACAAAACGGATTCGAAGCAACAAAACCCAACAGGAATAGAGAGAGTATACATTACAGAAAGAGAGCAATTCATAGAAGGGATTTGAGGGAACGAGCCTTGATGGGTTTCCTCCCCTTCTTTCGCTTCGCCTCGTCGACCTCCGAATCCTCGCTCGAATCGTCCACTTCGCCTATCGGCCGAACTTCATCATCATTATCAGAAGATTTGTTGACAGTAGGAGCGGATTCGACGCCTCTCCTCTTGGCACGCCATGGCCCGAACCCGGAGTAGTAGTAGTAGAATTCCAACCCGTTCGGCGTCGCTCGTTTCTTAACCTTCTTCTTACCCTTACTCACTGCCTTCTGAGTCTTAGAATTCGAATCGAGCTCGGGTTGGACTTGAACCACGTTTGCTCCTCCATGGTAGTAAGAACGCACCTGCTTAAGATGGTACTCGCAAAGAGAAAACGGCCGCTTCGCTTCCCTCTTGCAATGCCACCCTTTCCCATCACTCTTCTTACAGACCGAACCACCGGAATCGATTATCTTTTTCCTTCTACTTGCTTTCTTCCTATTCTGACCATTTCCTTCGTCGACCTCGTCGCTGTGGAAGCAGACTCCACACGTTTGCATGCGCCGGAACACGATAAGACGAAAAGAGGATCAGGTTAAGACCTAAACGCATACCTGATTTTTATCCCGTCGAATCCCAAACCCTCGTCGTCCTCGTATTCCACCTGCATTGCCCCCAAAACCCCTCAGAACGCGTCCCTACCAAACCCTAACCCTCGCCGCCGCCCCCCCAAACCCTAACATTAGGGCTGGGGAGGCGAGAGAAAGGCAAACCCTAACAGTGGGAGGGGAGAAAATCCCAAAATGGGTTGGAACAATAAGGGTTTGGTTTGGGTTTGGGTTTGGGTTTACCTGGTGGCGGAGGTAGTCGTGGAGGGAGGAAGGGGAGACGTCCCACGGGGAGCGGTTGAGGTGGCAGACCGGGTCGGGTTCGGCGGGTGCTGGACCGGAGAGGAGGAGGTTGTTGGGTTGACCAGGTGGGGACCACTGGAGGAGCTTCGAGGCGTGCTTTCGGATGCGCATCTCGACGTCGGGATCCTAAGGGAGTGCTCTCCTGCTGCTGCTGCTGCTTTGGGGTTAGGTTTGGGTTCGTCTCGCCTCGCTCCTTGTGTTCATTGCTCTCGTTTGGACTTTTTTTTTTTTTTAGGTTCGATTATTATTTTTTTCCATTTTTTTTGTTTATATATGTATACGTCATACGTGGGATTCGAAACTCGGGCTCTATCATAATCAAACTGAAGTACTGAACAAGAGTTAGTTTAGGTATTGTTTGGGGATAATTGCATAAGTACCCTCCACATTGTTTAGATTATCATTAGTATGCTATATTTTGATTTTTATTAGTTTTCAACTTTTCATTTGGTAACTAAATGTTTTAAATCCTTAATTTCAAAAATGCATTTTTCAATTATTGCATCCAATTCAAATAATGCATTTTAAAGTGCATCATCATATGTAATAATCTGTTTTGACTGAAAAACATAATTTCCATGAAATCAAAGATTTCATAAGAAACATTAAATAAAAAGACATAACATATTGATACAAAAAATGGTAATTAATATTTTTTTTCGAGAAACAAGTTTTCAGTAAAATACGTAGATCTTTAATGTATTATTCAAGGTCATTCAAACTCCTCGTGGGATTTAATACCGTATTTTTATAAACAATCTAGTTTTCCTAAAATATTATGGTATTTCGCTATATCCAAACAGACCTTTAATATATTAAATTGTATATTCTCTGTTTTCCCCGCTTTTTGCCTCCCCCAATTAGACAGAGCTTTGAACATTAGATTCAGCTTCATATTTCTCCTTCATTATTCACCTATTAATTATGACCTAGGTCATCCCACTCTCTTTCATCCACATCATTAATTTCATTATCAATTTTTATTATATTCCGAAATCATTTGTATTTACCAAAAGCATTAATAATCTATTTGGAAAACCCAAAATACCAATAAATCTCGTATTTTCAAATTGCATATATTTTATTTATTTAACCACCAATGATTACGAAATACTAAATACCATTAATATTAAGAAAGCAAATATTACATTAATTTAAGCATATGTAAGCTTACATAACACAAGACGATAAACAAGATATACAACATAAACCAAATAATACACGACATAAATAAGCTATTACACGACATAAACTACAAAACACTTACAATACATATTAATAAAACACACTTATCTACAGTACTACAGTACTCGTGTGATTCATTATCTTGTGGGACTGATAGAAAGGAAGAAAGTCGAGAGAAGATGACGTTGGAAAATGAGAAAGAAGAAACTCGTAAGGCTTCTATGAAGTACGACATTTATATTTCACTTCTGAAGGCCAAGGAAATCGACATCCTGACCCCGAATGATGAAATTAATCTGGAAAGATCAGTGACGAAATCTTTAAGTAGAACTTTGTTGTTTTTATTTTCAGTTTATGACATATCTTTCCTATTTTTTAGTTGTGGTTTTAGTTTCAGTTTAAGACTTATCTTTCCTATTTTAATTATCAATTTAGAATTTCAATTTAATTATTGTTTTCTACTTTAAATTTAGTACAATAGTCCATATTTCACAGAAGTTGATGTATTTCAGTATAATTTTCGTACTTTAATTATAAAGTCATCAAAATATAATAAACTCTAATCCTAATTATTATCAAAATATAAACTAAAACTACTTAAATCCTAACTATATATCAAAATATAAACTCCTAATTATTAAAAAAAATAAAAAAAACAAAACAAAAATAAAAAAAATAAAATAAAATAATAAAAACCTGGACCAACGGGGTGTGCAAAGTGGCACAACCTGATCGTCGACTGGGTCGCTGGACCGACCGACAAAATTGTATGAAATACGTTCTTCATCAAGGCTTCGTGAGATGAAGAAAGCTCCAACGCCCAAACATGAAATTGTAATCTGTCACATAACTCTCTACTCTTCTTTGAGTAAATGCCTGTAAAGTTGTTAAAATGCAACAAAATAATAAAATAGCACGAGGCATAGTAGCACGACTACATTAAGGGACACCCTTATTATAACCAAAACTGAAGAGTTTCAAATCAATTCAAAAGGTGAAAATGTTTTTGGTTATGGCTTTATTCGACGTTAGGACGTCTGATTGGTAGGTACACGTAGCAATAGTCGAAATCAAAGGTAATGGTAAAAACATTTCAATATGTAATTGAGAGACAGGGTTTAGCTGCAAAAACATTTCATAGAAAAACGTTTAGGAAGACTTTTGTAAGTTTTAACATGAAAATGCCTGAAATTACGTTACTTTTACGAGAATGCCATCCCTATGTCGGAACCGGAAGCACAAGGGCATAACGGGGTTGTTCAGAATCCCCAACATTACAAACCGAGTCGAATCCGAAAAGGTCCCTGTAATCAGGCACTATTACCTACAACATGACTATGTAGTTTCATAATTTTATAGCAATGAGCATCAAAAGTTTTGAACCATCGTGACTACAGTCAATAACCTTATGTGCATTATCCTTATTTACTATTCTCGCGGATCGCAAAATAAAGAGATTTGCCTTTACTCCTAATAAAGCAATGAAATGCTAACATTCTCGAACAGTGAAAAAATTTAAAATTTTATAACGTACAAACAAACAGAAGATATTACTCAAATACAAGTAAAACATGTGCACCAACATATAATATATATATATATATATATATATATCTGAGTATTTCAAGAGTGTGATTACATCAAAAAGGTATACAACAAAATACAAGTAATCATTCCGACCTCAAAATGAGAGAAAATATGATCTGGACGTGAAAAGCGGCGGTCCTCTCCTCGGTCACCACCCCTTAACGCCAATCACGATGTGAAAAACAAACATGCAACAATGCCTAAGTTTCCAGAAGGAAATCCAGTATGCTAAACTCTACAATGCATGAAACTGGATCACTCTAGCATGCAATTCTATCAACAAAGAAAAACATAAACAACAAGGCTGAGCTCCAGGTCTTTTTCACCCAACCACAACACACACCACAGTTACGGGGCACCAGAGCTTTTTCACCCAACCGCAACTACCACGACAGGACCAAGACTCTTTCACCCAACTCGAACGTCTAAGGACTCCATGACATTTTCACCCAACCATTATCACACGGTTCATGCTCAGGCTCCAGTGCTCTTTCACCCAACCTTAACGTACTACGGAGCTTCAGAGCTTTTTCACCCAACCCTACACAGACTAGCTAGACTTCAATGCTTTTTACCCAATCGTAGCTCTCACAACAGTTACGGGGCTCCAGGGCTCTTTCACCCAACCACCGCACCACCCGTACTCACTAGCATACTTGCCAGAAAAATATCGGCACCACAACTCGCCTCACACGGACGACCACAACAACCGCACCTATAATGTGCAAAACTAGACAATTGCCTCGACCGAACCAAGAGTCCCGGTTGACCAAATCTCACTAAAACAGGGTAATTGCCTCGACCGAACAATTCCCACCAGTAACACACGTTCGGTCGAACCAAAGTCAGACATTAGTCAACCGTTTAGAAGGTCACCTCCCAGGTTCAACGAACATAACGATCAATCGATCGAACAACAAAGGGGACCCGTTTGACCAAAACTCACCAGTAAAATCCACCACCGGTCAACATGATCAACCGGTCGAACCTCCGAGCACTCTCGGTCGACCGAATTCCACCAGTAAAACCCTTCATCACATCCAATCAACGTCGGTCGACCGAACCATCATCGGTCGAACCAAACCACTATTTAACTTATGTCATCTGTCGGACGAGTCAAACAGACAGTCGACCGTTAGATGGTCAACGCCCCAACCGACCTACAACAGTGCACACGGTCGAACGACAGATGGGCCCCGTTCGACCGAAACCAACCATGTTTGCCTCAAATGCACAACCGATCGACCGCCCAAGGGCATCGTTCGACCAATGTGAGGCAGAAACCCGAATTCTCACTAGGAACGATCGACCGTTTGCACCAACCGGTCGACCGATCCAGCAGTAAAATTTGTTGCATGTTTGCTTGCGACGAGACTTTCGGCCTACCGTCGACTTCTAAATACTCACACAACAAAAGTGAGCCACGACTACAAGTTTGACATACCATGAAGGTTTGAAGAAACGTTCGAAGAACCTCGACGACGCTTCCTCGAGCACGTCTCCCAAAATTGCAATCCACCGACGAACCTCTCGCTCGATCAATGATCACAACTCCTCGTCGATCCACATCCACACAAACACCTTCGTCGATCACTTCCCACCCATAACCACTGCAAACGAGACGGGTTGAGAGAGCGAATGAAGAAGAACCAAAAGAGAAGAGTTGGTTTAGAAACCGACTCACCACTTCACCCGACCAACACTCGCCAATCCTCACTTCTCCTCGCCGGGGATCTCCACTTCTAACCACAAGCACAACCTTGAGGGAGAGAGACGCGAGAGTGAGAGAGAATGGGAGAGACGTGAGAGTGAGTGAGAGAGAGAGAAATCACCTCAAATACTCTCCACCACCTCAATCCTCACAATCCATCCAATCTCCACTCCATCCTGGCCGTCCAATCCAAACTCCTCCTAATCACCATCTAAACAATAATTAAAACCCAATTAGGATTATGATCTCACAAGTTTACTCGAGATACATCTTGATAATTTCATATCAGCTGCAAGTATCATAGATTTAGAATGTATAAGCACGAAGACAATGATCAAGAAACATAGTAATCTAGGGGAAATTTCTTGGGTACCCTTCAAATTGGTCTCGGTATCAACAATACCATTCAAATAAATAGCTATCACGTATACGGTATACCCTTCAAAATATCTACATCTTTTCACCTATATCCTTAGGTTAAGCTCTAGTTAAACTCAATTAAGTTGGCCAACCGGAGGAGAGAAAGAGACTAACAGTACCGTTAGTCCCTCCACAATTTCCATCTTCCAATCCCAATATAATTGTAATATGCATCGATGTTTATCAAGTTTGTGGATAGTTTCATCCATGGTTTTTTGTGATTTTTTAGCTTCTTTTATATAGTAAAGTTGGAATGTTGTCATGCTTAGTAATGAAACTAGGTTTTGAGCTATCTATTTTTTTGTTTGTTTTGGATTTGTTATTTTTTCTAGATTCATCGAAAGTTTGAGTGGATATTGGTTGATGATCGTTACTGGCCATTGGCCCATTGCTTCCATTCCAATTTAGGAGATATAAATTGGTGTATTTATCTTGAGGTTGAAGAAGACATAATTCCATGGAAGACAATGATTTTTCATATGTAAGATTTCTCCATTTGTTCGTTAAAAACAGAGAGGAAGGAAGTTATTGATTATAATTTAAGAAAATAAAATGTAAAATTGGGGAAAAAACGTATGGAAAAAAATAGAACTGAAATTAACTAGTGAGAGTGATATTCGTATTCTTCATATTGGAAAGTTCCAAATGTACCCATGAGATATGCACCAAGAAAACAGGGATAAAGTTGAATTTTAGTGTATATGGTTGAACTAACATAACTTAAGGTTAAAGGGAGTAATGGAAGGGTACAATTTAAAGGGATTAGGATCCTCTCCAATTGCTTAAAAATTGGAGAGGTCCAATCTGATTAATAGACCATCCATTTTAGATGGATTTTGAATGCCAACCAACATGATTTTGCGGTACCAGTGGAAAGTTTTTGTAAAATTTCATTCTTAAAATACAGGAATTCTCTAGTGAGCATTGGACTTAATTTAGAAGCCCCCACAATATTCACCACTCATTTCAAATTGTAAGTTAGATTAAGAAAAAAACGGTTATGTTAATGAATGGTGAGATTAACTGTAAATAAGATCCAATGGTGAGATTGTAAGAGGTTTAAACTAAATTTGATGAGCCCTGGGCTCACTAGAGCTTGACCCCTTAAAATTTAAATATCTTGTCATATCAATTCATCAAATTAAGCATAATTTGTGAGCATTAAATCTATACGATTTACTACATAAAATAATTGAATCAACATGAACTTGTGCTTCACAAAAATCAACATGAAATTAAAGTTACAAAAAAATAACACAAAGTTCCTAATATATAAAATTACAAATAAAAAAATTCAATATTTTTTCGAAGAAAAAAACCCGTCGTTGTTATTCATGGGAAAAGACACGATGAATCACAATTAAAGGTTAACAACGTTGTAAGTAATTGTTTAAGCTCAAATCATGTTAGATGGTAGGTTTTACTAAATCACCACATCATCTTATATATTAGTTTAAATTCATGTATGACTACATGATATTGAATATATATATATTTATACAATTTATTGTTTTAAACTATCAGGGAAAGAGCTCACTATGTTGGACAATAGCTGTTCGTTTACAATTAAAAAACAGTGACAATTAGAAACAATTGTAAAACATTGTCAATAAATTCAACATCTCACCCTAATTCAACAATTGTGAACCCTTAAGTCAAAGTTGTCATCCAACGTCTATTTGAAGGTTAATGGTAGTGATTGAAGAAATTGTACTTATCCAATTGTGTGAGAATTGGAGAGGATCCAGACCCAACTTAAAGGATGTGGAGGTATACATGATAAGGTATTTATTTGAAGGGTACCCATTCGGGCTCACCATAATTTAAGAGGATAATACTAAAACTCTTTTTAAGGATCGGTGTTTGGTAGCAGCACTTTAAACACCGATTTAGACAAGTTTGGATATAGATCAAATCTAATGCAAATCTAAATCCAAACTTGTCTTTAAGTTGGTGTTGTGGGTAATATATACGAACAATGTAATATATATATATATATATATATATTTGATGAATATCTTGAAAAATAACATACTTTGATGGAGAAGAGGGTAAAGTGGAAAACTTAAAGTTCCGGGGGATAAGTGTCATGTTCGAAATTTCATTGGGGTTAGGTGAATTAAGCCAATAGTTGAGGGGAGTTATAGGCTATTTAACCATATATTTAAATTGTAATTTGTGCACCCGACCTTTCGTCAAATTGTCACTTAACGTCTATGTCCTTTGGAAATACGGACTTAGACCCCTCACTCTTTTGATCTTTTTGCAACTTGCCCCTCTAACAAATTTTGGACGAAATTGCCCCTCCTTTTAAAACAATAAAATATGACTCGTTTTTTTCTTTCTCATTTTGTTTATGCATTCATTTTATAATAAGGGTTGAAGTTTATACGATATACTAAGAGCATCCTTTAACGCTCAGAAACTGCGGTCGTGAATCGGTCATCCCACGGTCGTGAATATATTTTTTTTTGGACCAAAAACTTCGGTTGTAGTAACTAGTATTTTATTATTTTTTGTTTTTTTGAATTTTTTTTGTTTTTTTTTTTGATTTTTTTAAATTTTTGTTTGAGTTTTTTTTTAATTTTTTTTTCCGAAAATACGTTTTATAATTGTTTTGATTTTTTAGATTTTTTTTTAATTTTTTATCAAAATGGACCCCGAAATGATGTGGAGGAGAGAGGTAGATTGTTGTGGGTTGTGTTGGGTTGTGGTTAAGAGATGAATAATGTAGGAAAGAGAAGAATGTGGGTTGAGGAA
Source organism: Triglochin maritima (assembly GCA_963682175.1). Lineage (NCBI taxonomy): Eukaryota > Viridiplantae > Streptophyta > Magnoliopsida > Alismatales > Juncaginaceae > Triglochin > Triglochin maritima. The sequence goes on along the minus strand of OY821791.1, from coordinate 7,361,113 downwards.
AAAGAAAGCTGATGTGGAGGAGAGAGAAAGCTGATTTTGAAGAGAGAGAGAGTTGATGAACAGGTCGTCCAGGTCATGGTTAGTGATGGTCTAAAGTCTAAACACAAGAAAAAAATGTCTCCTCGTGTTGTACGGTCAGGGGTATTATCATCAAAAAAATTGATGAAAGTTGGTACAAGGGTAATTTGCTAAAAGTTGAAATATGAGAGGGTGTAAGTTCCTATTTCCAAAGGAAATGGGTTCAAAGTGCATGTGAGCATAACAACAAGAGTCAAATTGCAATTTACCTTTTAAAAAATTAAAAAATTCTAAAAAAATACAAAGTACAATAGTTGCAATACTCTCTTTTATTATTTAAAACTAAGGGTGTGATTAGTTTGCAAGAATCTCTATTTCTTAAATGAGTTTTTGGTGATTGTTTTGTAGAAAAATTTAAAAAATCTTGAATTGAATTTTCATTAATCCCAAAACTATCTGAAATTATATTAAAAACGAGTCAACTTCCGCTAAAAAACGAGGAAGACTAGTTACTAGCAGGTTCCTTAAATTGTTATTTTCTAGTGCTGTCGAAAATAGAATATTTTTCCTAATTTTATTAAAATATATATATTTTTAACCAATCACTAGAATTGAACTGCTTGAATTCTGAAAAATTATGTTTTAAGAACCTGACTTCTAAATTTTCTCACTTTTTTTGAACCAATTGCTCACGAAGAAATGGATCAGTATAAAAAGCCCAAGCTGGACATGTTTTACATGGGATGTCCTTTGGATCACCATTGAGCCCATTAGGCCCATAAGGCTGTTTACATGGAGAACAGAAGATTAATATGAAACATGAATTATCTAGTGAGCTCGGGATTTTTTTTTAATTTTATAAGCCCCCACCATATCTACCACACATTTGAAATTGTAAGGTAGATTATAAGAAAAATGGTTATGCTAATTAAATGTGGGATTAACCATAAATGAGATACAATAGTAAGATTGTAGGAGTTTAAACTAAATAAGATGAGCCCTGAGCTTATTAGATCTTGACCCTGATATGAAAATACATGACTTGTTAAGACCATCGACAATTCGACGTGCAGGAAAATGCCAATTTTTTGGTTATTTGTCTAAGAATTGAGAAATCAATGGAGAATAAGTCATTTAGTTTCGGTTTAGAATCACATTTGATAATCAATGGAATTTTAGAATCAGTTATCAAATTTACCCTACCATTGAAAGTAGATTGCATGTTTTTAGATGTCAAATGTAAATCATATTTTGTCCTCAAAATTCGATTATCAAAACCCTTTGTGTCAAGCTTGTTTGTTATTTTTTGACTTGTCAATTTTTCACCTTCCTTGTCTCTTGATAAAAACCTCTTGCATGCATCCGACCCACCTGACCTTGGGCAGGAGCCTCTTTGTGGTTAATATTGATACGAAAGGTTAGTCAAATTCAACCTGAATCTAAACGAAAGGATTTCTTCTTCTTCTAAAAACAGGTTTCTTTTGCATTAATAATAATAATAATAATAGTAATAATAATCAGGAAAGGATGAGGCCATCAGCCCATGATCTACAACCACAGTCCCATTAAAATCCAAAGAAACAATAACGTTTGAATGGTTACCATATTAGCTAGGTCAAAAAAAAAAGTCAGCCCAACCAGCCTAATACATACATACATAGTAGATTGAGTCTAAGAGTGTGTTTGGATTGAACTTAAGAGAATTCAGATTTTAATTGAAAATGAAATAATCATGATTCCTAAAAGAATCAAAATTTGTTTAGATGGAAAAAATTCTTACTCATGATTCTAAATGTTAAATGACCAGTATGCCCATAGATTTAAATTTATATTGTTATTCGATTACTATTGTAAGATATGATATGACTTTTTACTAAGGTAGAATATTTACTAAGTTAGAAATATTTATGTTATTTTTAATATTAAAAATTATCATAAAAAACAATTTATATGAAAATTATCTAATAAATATCGGAAAATATGAAAATATGTTTGGATTAAAATATATATCGTAAATTCATCAAGTTTATTAAAATACAATATATATATATATATATATATATATATATATATGACATTTATAACTCTAATTAGAAATTTATCGAATAAAAGTATTAAAATATGAAGGTATTATAATAAATACAACTGAGGGTAATATGGTAAATGTGACTCTAGAATTTGGATTCTTGCAAGAAGCTATAAAAATTCAGCTTCTTCTTTCTTTACAAATTTCGTTGTTAAGAATAAGAGATTCTTACGAAATCTGAAGTTTGTGAAACACATTTGGATTCTTACCGGATTCTTGTTGGAATCCAGCTAAGAATTCGTTGCCAAACGCACCCTAAGTTTCCATTATGCAAAGTGCACGAGCTCCTTAGAGCATCATTAACGGCGCCCAGGTAGTTCCTGGGCGCCCTGGTTTCTCTCTCAGCCACGTCAGCTCAAACCAACTCCCTAAAATTTTCTTAACCACACCCAAAAACACCTCAAGCGCCCTACATTCTCTCTCCTACACGTCATTTCGGGATCAATTTTAGGCAAAACACGAAAAATTATCAAAAAATTCTAAAAACTATAAACAAATAAAAAACTTATTTTCATAAAAAAAAATTAAAAAATTTTTTAAATGATTTTTAAAACATTTTCTAAACACAAAAACACAAAAAAAATATTTCGACCAACTGAGGGGGCACGTGGCCCCTGCCCTGGGCACGCCCTCCCGTTAAGGGAGGGCTGCCCGGGCGCCCTTCCCGGGCGCGCAGGCAAAAGCACCCGTTAAGAAGGGTGCTCTTAGTGTTTCTCCCAGTTGCTACCCAAGAGTCCCAAGTTGCTCGAGCTACGTACTCACCACATTACCACAGTGCCCGGAGTATGTGAGTCTCATTAGCAAATTAGAGGGGTGATAGGGTAGTGTGGCAGCCTAGGGAACGAGCACAAACGAGTTAGTGATGAATTTTTATTTCGGATGTTCAAATTTGTTTCGAAATTGACCTGTTTATTTGCAACTTGATGTACGATGCATGTTGCACCATGATTAGAATATAAATACTGACAAGAACCAACGCTTAGCCCATATATGTCTCGACATGTTATTTTCAATGAACATTCCTTTCCCTATGTCAAGACACCTGTTTTACCCTTGCCTACTGATTCTGGACCTTCATTGTCTGTGTTTTCTGATTGGTTATGTGAAAATGATGGTATTTCCACCCAAATAAATGGTAACTCTTTAACTCCTATCTCACATAATGAGGATCTGGACATTCAGTTACCCACATTTCAACATCATGAAGCCTTAGATGAAAGTGTGTTGCCCTTTCCCACTCAAGTAGTTGCTCCCATTCAAGGGGAGCTGGTGGAAGGGCTTGCACATGATGATGATAATTCATCTGAGGATCGGGAAGGTCTTCCCATAGCTGGTGTTGAATCTGAGGAGGATATAAGTCCTACTAGAAGTACTGCCCTAGATCCATCACACATGGAGCATTCCAGTCCTTTAGTTAAAGAAGCCATTGTCAATGATGAGAATGGAGTCCCTGATGATCACAACATAGGTGGCTTCACTCCAGTGGAACCCCATGTTCATGATGAGGTGCATCATTCTGAGACTCCTGAACATCCCATGGTAACAAGGTCAAAGGTTGGAGTAATCAAACCCAACCCCAAATATGCTCTTTTCCATGATGTTATTCCTCTTCCTTCTGAACCATCTACTGTTGCAGAGGCTTTATCTCATTCAGGTTGGTTCCAAGCCATGAAAGATGAGTTAAAAACTTTGGATGACAATGACACATGGGATCTTGTTCCACGAAGAGAAGGAATGCACACTATAGGATGCAAATGGGTATTCAGGGTCAAGCTGCAAGCTGATGGCTCACTTGATAGGCTCAAAGCAAGGCTTGTTGCCAAAGGCTATAAACAGGTTGAAGGGGTGGATTATGTTGAAACATTCTCTCCTGTGGTAAAATTCTCAACTGTTAGACTAGTTTTAAGCCTAGCTGCCATGCATAATTGGACCATAAAACAGTTAGATGTTAAAAATACTTTTTACATGGCAAAATTCAAGAAGAAGTCTACATGACTCAAGTGCCTGGTTTCTTAAATAAACAAAAACCCAAACATGTTTATAAATTAAAAAGAGCTTTATATGGCTTAAAACAATCTCCTTAGGGCATGGTTTGATAGATTATCTAACCTCTTGTCCAACACTATTCTGTGATAATATAAGTGCTCTTCATATGTCGATTAATCTTGTTTTTCATGCCAGAACCAAGCATGTTGAAATCGATTACCATTTTGTTCGAGAGAAGGTGGCACTCGGTCTGTTGCAGACCAAGTTTGTCCCCTCCAGACTTCAACTGGCTGATATCTTTACAAAGAGTCTGCCCAAGGATGTGTTTCGGCAGTTGCTTACCAAACTGGGACTCATTCCGCGGCTCAGTTTGAAGGGGAGTGACAAGAACCAACGCTTAGCCCATGATGAAATTGAATCTAATTTCATTAGTCAAGTGGATTCCTACACTGATGTTGGATGCAATGTGTAATGGAGGCTCTTGGTATCAATTACTTTGGTGCCGTCCCCATACACATCAGCAACCCATCAGAGTTAACTCCAACAAAGATGAATTGATTCACAACCTGAGGCAAATCTAAACCTTTGGGCTAGATGGGGATAATTGCTATAGTGTCTCTTGATCAGATGTGTAACAACATGTAATTACTATAGATGAGGATAATTGCTATAGGATCCGACCCGATTATGAGTTGGATCAGCCCGTTACCGGCTACTCTTAACCTTTGTATAAATACTTGTGTGCGCCGCACAAACCGATCACTCGAGAAATAAAACCCTAAATCTTTCTTGCTTCGTCTTCACTTCTTCTTCTTCTTCTTCTTCTTCTTCCGCTGCTGAATCCAGCCCATTGCTGGGTTTCTATAAATACATGTGCCTTTGTGACCTTTGATGCAACTTTTGATGATATAGTATATTAGACAACGTGTGGTGACCTTATTTTTTCCGGCAAGGAATTCCACATAAAAATTGTGTCTTATGGCTGCGTGATTGTATGTTTTTTGCTTCATTTAATTGCTCCACAAGGTCGAATTTCTAACAAGAACTTGCCTACTTCAAAAAAAAAAATCTCCAATAGCTCACATCCAAGCCTACAAACTTTACGGAATCAGCAGATTACGTATCCTCTTTTCAGTTCCCATTGTAAAAAAAATTAATTATAGTTTGACCCTTTCAACAATACATTGATATCACTTTGTATTCCTGAGTTTTCAAAATTGATAGTTATCACATTAAACTTTTATTTTGTAACACTTTGTCCTCTTGAGCTTTAAGAATCCATTATTTAAACTTACATTCGTCGTTTTTAGCAATTGTTTTGTTGTATCCCTAGTACACTCTTAAACCTATATTTACATGAAAGTTCGGATCGAAACGAATGTCGGATTTGGTTGGAATTTGTGTCAGATTCATTAGCAATCCGATCTAAATTCTAATTAAATTGGATCTCTGTTTCGATTCGAATTTTCACGTGAATATATGTTTAGGAGTATACTAGGGATACAATAAAAAATTACAAAAAAACGATGAATGTATGTTTAAATAATGAATTTTTAAAGTTCATATAAGCAAAATGTTACGAAACGAAAGTTTAAAAGTTTTTTTTTTTGAATTTTTAAAATTTAAAAGTTGCTGACTGTTATTCATTTCGGGTCTGCCCTTCGAAATTTTTGTGTGCTTAGTCAACTGTTATAGCAACAGTAAGGCTGCATATATCCCTCCCACTTAACCTAATCCAATATTAGGAATTTACGAACTGAACGAGCTCTTTTGGTAATATTTATGTGTGTTTCTTCTTCAAGGGTAGTCAAATTCCACGCAGGTTGACGATTCTAAATTAAAAGAAATAGTGTTTTTTTTAATTTGATTTTTTATTTAATATTCAAATGAGCAAATATGTGCACATAAACCTTTGGAAACGGAGAAGAGAAAGTATTAGCTACTTTACAGTCAGTGTGGTTTGAACCTGTTACTTTTTTATGAGATCCCTAAGTGACCAATAAATCTATCACAACTTGTCAATAGAAGAAATAATTAAGTAACCTTTTGATCAAATTAAGCTGAACAGAACAAAACTACAGATATAAGCAAATTGTCTCAATTATCTTCCCTAAGATCGTTATTTGCTTGCAAGTACTATATGTTTTACAGAACTATATCCACTTTATCAGAGGACGAGTTTTGCTCATTTTCTCCAGACACACTCACCAATCACATGCAATATCGTCCACACCAGACAACTTCATGAGACTTTAGTCTGACCCATGAAAGATTCGATCGAGGAGTTTGAGGTCCTGAGTGAGATTGAGGAGATTGACGGGAACATGTTTTCACTGTTTGAGGTGAGGCCTCCTAAGCCAATGATAGGGCTCTCACACCTGCACCCCAACCAATCACAAATTGTAACAACATAAAAACATGTTCATGGTACACTTAATATATAGTGCAAATAAAGCCATGGTTGATGCAACTTTTGGAGTACTTGATTTACTTGGGCACATAAGAGAGCAAATGTGGATTGGCATCTGCTGCTATATAAAGTAGACGAGAAGCAATCTCAAACCCCTGCTTGGCAAAAACTGCAGTTTCGTTCTTGGAACCTATTGGAGGGGTGGCCTAGATTTGGTAGGAGATGGTTTGTCTGATAGGATATCTTTGTCTCCCCAACTTAAAGAGTGTAGGTTTCTTTGGGATCGTTTGTCCCTCTCTTGTGTCTTTTCCAAAGAATGATTTTTCAACAAATGGTATGGAAATTAAGTGTGGACACTTAATTATGTCCAACGAATTTATGTAAGGGGAGGTTTTTTTTTGGTGGCAAATTGTCATTTTCAGGAGTCGAGTAGACGTCATGCATAGATGAATCACTTGAAAGTATATGTTTAACAAAAATATATTCGTCTCTTGTCTAGCTAAGATAACTCAATTGGTTAACTTCGAGTTACATTGGCCAAAGATTACAAATTCAAATCCTTGCAAAACGTTTAGAATCTACTAGCCGGAACGTTGTATTCGTCTATCTTCTTAACTAATAGAAATATAATATTTGTCTCTAACTACCCACCCCACATGTCGACTAGTAAATTAGAATGATTAACAACCTTTGCTCGAGTTCGATCGACTCTTGGTTTGCCTAATGTGAGGTCAACAAGTCATCCAACTGAGTTCTTACCTTCAATGTAGTTGTATGCAACTCTGGAGCAATAGTATGATGAACCAAGAAATCTTACCCGTGATTCAAATTTTTTTTTGCCAAGCGAAATGAAAAGATTTTCAGACGTCCATAGAAAAATTATTAGTGGCTAAATCCTTACAGCTCCATAAACTGAAACACTAAAAAATGAAGTGGATCGAACTTCTCCATCTAACCCTAAAAACTCTCTCCATTAGGCGTGTCGGTTTCTCGGGATCCTTTTGCCCTCTCTTGTGTCTTTTCCAATGGGAGATTGATGCCACTCTTCGTTTTGCTAAACTCGATTGGCATCTGTTCTGATGTCTTCTGTGCTTTTCACATCACATAGGGTCCCTCCTCTCATTTATATGATGGTAATATAATGCACATGTGAGGGAGATAGATCTCTTTGGCTTTAATGAGTTTAACTGATCTTTGTTCAATATATCTTGTTTCCGTTGTGAGCAAGGACATATTTGGTTTGTCTTTTCCATATAGGCGAAGGAAACAACATATTCGGGCTAGAAGTCTCTCTTGTCCAATTAATGTACGCTATGTTTGTAGATCCCTATGAAACGAGTGACTAGATTAGATTCTCCTGGAATACTCATGAGATACTGAACTACACCACTAATGAAATGCTATAGCTAGTCAACAGATACAAGTTTTTTTTTTGTTTTTGTTTTGAAGAAGGTTAATTAAAGAATATGTACAAATATTGATGTGAATTCTTAATTAGCACTCTAATCTTGTTCATCATCACAAGTCAATAGAGTTTAGTTCGAATTACTTGGATACGTCATGATATTTAATAACTACATGTGATATACGAAACTAGGTAATTTATTGCTAAAAAAAATGCATATTCGATATACAGATCATGTAGCATGTACTGATACTCCCAAACCTATAGGATTTCCGATTAAATTGATAAAACTAAGTGTTGAGTAATTGTTTTTTTTGGAAGGTCAATAATAAGTATAATAAAAATTTGCACGTTACGGGCAAAACAAGCAAAAACGTCTATTTTTCTAGTGCATCTGAAAAATTAGTTCCGCGTGCCTCTTCACCCGATCGATAATGTCCCAAACAAAATGTTCAAATAAAGCATATCTCAATACACATTTCGTCTTCTACATTGATCAGTTTGCAAAACGGAAACACTAACTCCAATCAGCTTCAATTGTTAAAACTGTCTTTAGAGCATCATTAACGGCGTCCGCCAGTTCACGGGCGCCCTGCTTTCTCTCTCAGTCACGTCAGCTTCTCTCTCTGCCACGTCAGCACAAACCAACCCCCATACAAAATCCTTAACCATTACCCAATCCACCCAGTCACGCTACAATATTTGTTGTCACGTCATTATTTTTATTCCTCTCCAAAACTCTTTCAACAATCAACAAAATATATTAATAATCATTATCGTAATTATTTAATATCAACAATTCATTCGTTTTTAATTAACATTTAATTAATAAATACGAAAAATATTATTAAAATTTAGAAAACCACATTACATAGTACATTAACCGGAAATTGAGAAACTAAAACTAAAAATACATGCTTAAATACTAAACTTAAATACTAAACTTCAAATACATCAAGACGCGCGTGACTTACAGTCGAGGACTTACAATACGCGTGTGACTCACTAAAGACGAGACGATTTGATCGAGGCTTGGACTTCTCAAACATCGAGGACCTACAGTATTTCGTATTCTGTACTTGTATTGTATTTTGTTTCCGAAGTGTATATGTATTGTATTTGTATTTTGTATTTCTTAATTTATTTATGATTTTTTTAATTTTTTTTATATCTAAGTAAATCATAAAATTGTTAATTAATCATAAAATATTTTTTCAATTATTTTGTAATACCTAATTAATTAAATTCCATTTACCTAATTAATACATTATCCTAATTATAAAAATAATCTTTATTTTTAAAACAAAAAAAACAAAAAAAACTGGACGAATGGGGGGGGGGGCACGTGGCCCCCCGCCCTGGGCGCGCCCTCCCATTAAGGGAGCTCTTAGATTAGTCAACATGAAAAGATTGCGGTCTAACATAGTAGATCACATCTAGGTGTTGTTGTTTACCTTGAATATGTGTTTAAAGTATTAGTGTAGAAAAACAGACGATCGGTCGACCGGACACACAATTGGAGCTGGGCAAAAGTTACTGTTGATTTTCGGTCGATCGGAACCTTGGATTCGGTCGACCGGAAACGTTCGAGGAGCTGGGAGAAAAGTGCATGTTGAATTTCGGTCGACCGGAACTTAAGTGTACGGTCGACCGATTATGCACTCGCGCAAGCCAGAAAACTTAATGTCGTTTTTCGGTCGACCGGTACTTCAATTTCGGTCGACCGTTTGCGATACAGTTATTGGTTCGGTCGACCGATTGGACCCAGTTCTGCCCACGTTTTGCATATTTCTCCACGCGATTTTGATGCAATTAATACTTGTTTAGGCCTACTATATAAAGGCAATTTCGTCCCTTTTGTTTAAGGTTAATTCCTATTGTCCACTTTTACATTCTAGAGAGAAAAGAGAGAGAGAGAGAGTATCCTTGTGATTCGGTGGGAGAGATTTGAGTCGGGTATCTCGTCGGTTCGTTCGCGTCTCATTGTAAGCATCTATTGTAATACGTTTCTCTATAGTGGATTTGAGTTGTGTCGTCCGTGGTTTTTCCCGCATTGGGTTTCCACGTTAAATCTTGTGTGTTTGTGTGGTTTGGATTTTGGATTTGCGTTTTGTTCTCAAGATTAGCCAATTAGAATTGCCGATTTCTGTTCCGCTGCGTATTTGAGATTTGTTTTAATTCCGTACACTAGGTTTACTTAGAACATGGTATAATTATAACTTTAAGAAGAAGAATAAGTCTGAACATAATAACAAGATTAACATCAGAACATAAAGTCTCCACGTTAACCAAGTCTAAGAATGCAACTCACTTCCCAAGAGTTCGTTCTCTACGTGCAATTAATTATTCAAAATCGTTCCCGAACCTACCAGCAAGACTAGTCCTAGTTATGTTACCATTATTTATTTTTTGTTTTATAAGAAGCAGTGGTAAGAGAGAGGAGAAGAAAATCATACCTTTTTTCTCAAAACTTAAACCATTAATTCGACCACAGATTGCACGATTCGAATCCTACTAATATCTCAAGACAAGAATTAATCTCTCAACTGAACTACAGAACTAACCTAACCTAACCTAACCTAACCGAACTTGTTCTCTCTCATGAAAGTTAATCAATCATCCATATGAGTGAATCTAATCTCATTCCCATTGAGTCACTTATGATCATCACGTGCATCTCCAAACCAAAAGGACTGGACAGATGCATGATGCACAAGCTTGGGATTGGCATGGGAAGAAGAGCTAGATGGAATAGGTGGAAGAGTTCAAGTGACATGGTGCCACACTCATTCAGCAAGATGACATAGGCAAAGCCAATGCAATAATGAGCTACATTCGCAAAGTGGAAGCTCAAAATGGAAACACAACACTTGCAGGTTTTGTACGTACCCTCCAATGGGATTTTCAGTTTCGGGGTTAGAGTTTGATGTCTACTCCTGCACACCTCCTTTACTTCTCTCCCCCTAACCAATCAAAATAATCAACTCTTTTGGCCTTTAAAAGAAGGCATACCCACCACCCCTACCACTTCATAACACACTCTCCTCTCATCTTTGCTTAGTTTTTTGATCTCTCTTCCTTTCTTTTCATTCACCTTTGAAAGATAGATAGAGATAGAAATAGATATAGAGAGAGAAAAACTTGTCATGGATGGTTACAACAAGAGCATCACCAACACCAACCGTGTGAGAGAAACATGGAGCTATGGGTGGGGAGACTCCTATGGTTGTGGGCTCTCATGGCCTCCAAAGTCATACACTTGTAGCTTTTGCAAGAGAGAGTTTAGGTCAGCACAAGCTCTTGGTGGGCACATGAATGTTCATAGAAGGGATAGGGCTAGATTGAGAGGGTCACCACCTTGGGAGCTTCAACATGAACCAAACCCCAACCCTAACCCTAATCCTGATCTTGGAACTACTACAAGGCAGATTTGTCTACCAAATCTTAATCATGTCCCACAAGTTCATGTGTGTGATACTAGTTTTTTTCCTCTTGAGAGTTTCCTTCACACCACCACCCCCACCAATCCATTACCACCTTTCTCTCCCTCACCATCTTTTGTTTCCAATCCTAAACCTTCTTACTATTGTGGTGCAACCGAGAACCCTAAACCTAGGAAGGCCATGAAGGCCTTGTTTGGTGTTGCGGATGTGGAGGGGATGGGGGGCAAGGAGGGTCACTTGTTGAGGAGGAGAGATGTTGTTAGGTTGGACTTGAAGATTGGGAGCCATGACGATGAGTTAGATGAGAACTTGGATTTGGAGCTTAGGCTTGGGTATGCTTGATTTGGACTGTGTTTGATGGTGGAATGCATACGGGAGTGTACAATGTTATGGCATCAAGAAGCAACAAGCTTATGGTGGTGGGATGTTAGGGCCGCGAAGGGGGTGGTAGTGTTGTTGTGGCCGTGCATTAATCTAGGAAGAACATATCAGATGTAAGAAGCAACAAGCCATTTTACATGTAATGTTTTAGTATGTTAGTTTCTAACTCTGCTTTAGTTTTGATGTAATATTTTGGACGACCTTATGTCATTTGCCTTGAATTAATTTAATACGAGGAACACCTTATAAGCTTTGACCTGAAGGAGAGAAAAATATCGTAGCCACAGTATGTTTTCATTTGCTGGTTCTGTAAAACATTTTTAATCAATTAATTGAGGTTGATGTGATGTCCTTAAACTAATTGATATGATTGATCTTAGTTAGGAACCAAGTTTAGTTTTCTAGATGCTATTTTTTCACTGATTTTGTTGGAAATATAAGTCTAGAATATATTAGCTATATATAGTTAGAGCCTCTTCCTTTTAAGGAGTGCTTTTAAGAATATATTTTCAAGCAGTTAAGATATTTAGAAGTTTGCATGAACTAATTGACTAATTGGGTTTGGTTATTTACTAATCAGATGATAAAATTATTTCCTGTCTTAAAATCAAATAACATCATGTACTAACTCTCCAGAAATTAAGAATTTCACATCATTTATCAATTTGTCTTGTCTAAAAAATAATTATTTTCAAAACTATGTTGGGAATAACAACTAAATTGACGCAAACTAATTGATAAATTTGAACTGATATATAGAACAATGATTAGGCTCCACTCATAGGTGGTAGATTTGGCATGTAGTAGTAATTAAGTAGTAAGTATATATGAGTACCCAATAAACACTTCAATCAGAAGAAAAAAATATCATGTGTTGTTAAAGATAAATATATTAGTGGCTGACATATCATATAATTTCATTTCCCGTACGTATATGTCATAACAACCACATATTGTTCGTGCTCTACTTGAAGTGTTTCATATATACTACTAAAGTAGACGTGTTTGCATATTGATTTCTAGACAATTTTAAACCTTGATTTTGTTGTTTTCATAAAGGAAAGAAGGTTAAGATTAGGTTATAAACGACTCAAGCTAGGCCCAACGCAAGTATGTTCATGCTCGACTCTGACCCCAAATATTATTGGTTGGTTGGCTCGACTTGTTTACTAATTGCAGACACCATTATCACCTTCAATCTTAGTTTTAATACTAAAAATTGCAAGTTGGTTTTTCTTTGCTTATTGAGCTGAACTTGAGCAACTCTCTTGATAAATCATCACTAGCTATAGATTTTTCTCTATTCAAATGAAAAAGAGAAAGAAGTAAGGTTAGGTTTAGATGTTTCATATCTGTGAATATCAATGCAAGTCTATATTTCTTTCTCGTCAGGGAGATAATTTAACTTAATAAACAGGTCAACAAAGGAAAATAGATTCGTATTGATAATCATACATATGACATCTAAAATCCAACTCTATGTTCCTCTTTTTATTGAAGATTATTAAATTTAATCTCTCCTGCTAAATAGGGTCAGGGTAGAATGAACACAATGTCATTTGTTTCCTTTCTCTGACCTTTATCAATGAAAAAGGTGTGAAGCATGCACCAATATAAATTAATAATGAGTTAGAAGATTTATAATTATATTATCATGTCACCTAATGAGTATTAGTTCACATGTCGCGTTTAGTCATTTTATCAAGATTTCATAAAATTCTTTGACTTTTGATCAATTTTATTTAATCTTGAGCAATAGATATAATCCAAATATCGTATTCATTATACAACTGTTGATGCATGGGAAACACAAAAAATGACTCACTAAATTTAAAATAAGTACAAGACTCATTCTAGACTAATACTAAATGATACAAATTTACTTAATTACACATGCTGTTTAATTTTATTTAGATATCAAGCCCAACTCCATGTGTTATTTTGGTTTACTGGTCCTAATGTAGTGTTCAAAACAAAAAAGTCCCGAATAAGTGAAAAATGGACCATCTTGTACAATTTGTATGGACATATATGACCAACAAACCAGGAAGTACTTCACGGATCAAAGGGAAAAGTTATCTCAATCACCAATTTCCACATTCATTTGCATTGACATGCATATGCTAAACCTAGACTTAGTTATAACATATTTTCCGCCGGAATTATGACATACTTTTTTTTATAAGTTAAGGCTTGTGACATATGTTTGAACAAGCTAGAGTGTAGTAAGTACAAAAGGACACAAGTCAAAGTAAAACACAAACATGTTACTGTACCTATACAAGAAAAAGGAAATTAAAGTTCCAAACTATATACAGATTAAATCATAACATACCCTTCCATCCACATGTCCCCCCGAACAGTTAGTACATTAGTCTGCCCATTCCTTATTCCCCTGATAATGCACTTCCCAATGGGCTATAATAATTCCCAAAGGGAATAAGAGGAGAATGGGAAGGACAACAATAAAACACATTGGTTTTGTTGTCCACTCTGGTTGATACATGTCAGGGTATGATGACCATTTCCATAGAAAGCAATGGGGGTGGAGTTGATGTCGGTGCAATGGAAAAGCCAATCCTTACACAGATTAGGGTCCGCTCCGACACTGTGACAATCACATAAATTAATACTCAAAGACTTTGATGATCATTGCATTGCATATATATATACCAGTCCAAAGCAGTTAAGTCAGACATGCACCAACTAGTGGTCACTTCCCCAGACAACAATAATTACGAAAACCAGATATGTATTTATGCAATTAACAATGTTGTCTCCAGCGGCATGGGTCGCTGGTTAGGGATGTAAAAACTACCTGGTAGACGTAAGTTCGAATCCCAACAATGTAGTTAATTACGTTGTGCAAATGGTATAGGCTATCTCCAATTTAAAGACACAACCCGTCTAACTCGAGTGGAGACGAGTACCGGAAAATTCTGAGTAAGAGAATTGTCCATAACTAAAGTAAGTATATTTCGCAGTTAGTTGGCTTTGAAATAATTATATCACAATGAAACAAGTCTCCTAACGAAAGTAATGGAAAAGCAAAACTCACGTCCCCTTGTTGAGGAAACAAATACCACCTAAACTTGAGAACCTTGGAAAATTTAGGATGTAAGTTTTATTTTGAAAGAATTTAATAAATTTTAGTTAACTCCCGACGTTTAACTCATGATGTTGAGATTCAAGTTTAGGTGGTATTTAATCAAAGAACAGAGATTTTCCAACTAAGACTCCCAGGTGGTTGAATATTTGAACAATTTGTGGTATGTGATCTCTCTCTTCTGTGATGTGAGACTATGTTTCTTTCTCATCCTTCAAAGAAATGTTGGAGTCATTTCGTGTGTTACAGATAATTTATTTAATTAATACAATTTGAATCTTCTTGAAAAAAAGTAAACATATGTAGATGCCCAGTTACCTACCAGGGTTATCCTAACTAGTCAATATTGAAGAATGTTCGAGCCTGAATAATGAAGATGTACTTCTTAGTATATGTTGACAAATAAATTTATTTGCACTATTGTAGTTTATGATTAGATTCAAGATATTAAAGAGATGAAAAGGATCCATGATCCACCAAGATCTTTGTTTTCTATATTCATGTGCTATGGGCATGTTGAAGTGCACTTCTTTAGCTTTTGCCCAATGGAAAGAGAGAGATCCAAAGATTTGACGTGGAGGGGAGTAAGATAATGAAAGAATCTGTTGGAGTTGCCATAATCCTAAAGTTTAGTTACACTAGAAGAAGAGATGGAAGTTGTAAATGCTGTTTTTAATCAATTTGCTGTAAACTTGTGACTTTATGACATGGTATACAAATGCACACATTAGCTTTGATTTGGTTTGCATGCCTTGTTTTTTGTCGACTGTTTTTTGGTTTTTTAGCTTGTACTTGATGAGTTATATTAATTGCTCGTAACATAAATGTCATGGTTTGAAAGCATGATTAATTATTGAGAATTGAACTTAATCCTACGTGGCATCCTAGTCACTTGTCACATCATCTATGGAGGGTGAGTCATCTAGGAGTTGATGACTCAACAAGAAGGAAGACAAAAGGTTGTAGGAAAGGAAGAGACAATGGACTCTTTATTTTTTCTATGATTTTCGTCCTATTTTATGATGCAATTTAAGTAGAGGTTGTAATAATCTTGAATGATCATCTTTATATAGTTTATGTTATGTTTGTGTTATAGGGTAAGTTGAAGAGTCTTTGTAAGTGCCTATATAAGCACAAGAGTTCTCCATTTGTAACACAAGCAAAAAACAAATCAAGTCAAGTGAGAAAGAAAAAAGAAAAAATGAGTGTTTGGTGTAAATCTCGTTTTGCTTGTGAGTATTAAGTAGTTTGTTTTCTTCTTTCATTCGTGTCCACCAATTGCGTAGTTCAAAATATGGATCTAGTGATGGCAATAGAAAACCCTCAACATGGAGAACATGACGAGCCGAAGCAGCCCACCAGGCGCAACTTCTGAACCGCCAATTGACGGTTTGGGACCGCTGGTTGGCGGTCCAGGTGTGTCTGGTGGAGGCGTGTTTTCTAGGGTGGCTTGGTGTGGTGCTCACCGTCTTTCTCTCGCATCTAACATTAATTACATACTAAGAACTTGCCGAGAATTAAACATAAATCCGAGAATTGTGTTGCCAATAAATTGCGTTGTAGCAGCCCTGCAGGGCTGAAAATTGTGTAAGAATGCTAAATGCTATTACTTATATTTATTTTAAAAAATTACATGGTTGAATTACTTAATTTTTAGTTCAATGATATAGAATTATATAGACTTGAACCATTTCTCAGTATATGTATTTTTTACCAAATCCAAAACAAATGATTGACTTTCTGGTCTCAATATAGCAACCCACTTGAAGGTGAGCCAAGATAATTAACATGATAACTTCCATGAGCAGGAGGAGGTACATTTTGGTTTTACGCAACCAATTAAGTAGATGGTGTTAAGTAGGGCAACATATAGTTGGAGTCAAATGAAGGTTACTAAGTTTTGGTACCCCTACTTGATAATACAACATGAAAAGGGCAAAGGAGCATCTTTGGTTTTGTTTTCTTAGTAAATAAAGATGATGCATGAGAGAGGTATAGGTATGGGATAAAGTCCTTATGGGTCAAATGACGCCGTCCACATCAACTCATGCAAGCTAGCATTAGCCGAACTTCTTCATCATTCATCTCAAGATCCGTCCATTTCTAGAATTATATCATGTGCATGTTGTTTTCTAAAAAAATATAGTAGTTGAAGTTTAGCCATATGTCTAGGAACGAACAAGTAAGGAACTAACCATATATATGGTGATCAAAGACAATGACGGAGATATGTTACTATTCTCAATAATGTGTTGATAATTTCAATATATCATTTATAGGAGATTAATAATTAAGGTGATCTTCCAAGGACATGATATAGACTCCTAATTACTGTCACATTAGGCACCAACTCTCCATTCATATTATGTATCTGAATCTGAAGTAATTATGCCTGTACAAAAAGTGTTGCTTAATTTACTAGCCCTCTCCAAGAACATACGAAGGAAAATTTGCTGGAGAGACTATTGTGACTTGTGTGAATTGGTTAATCTTGATCAATCATTATTGTTATTATATACATGAGCGGGACCAGAATTTAGCAAATCACCTTGAATAGGTGCACATGGAACCGGTCGATCAATGTGTTGGAATTAATGTCAGAAAATATGTAAATTCAACCTTTACTTTCTTCTTTTTAGTGGTGTAACGTTTGATTTCTCGTTCAAAGCTTAAAATACTGAACTTTGATGCTTCTGCAACTTGTAGAAACTGATTTGTCCCGCATAAAATTTGAGCACCAATAAGCAATAGTTGAAAAGCAACTATCCGTTTATCGTTATACAAAACTTGTCAACCATAGACGTCCAACATTAATTTAGAACGATATGACAACATTTCATGCCATTGCCCACACAAATTAAGGGTCACAAAGTCTTTGTATGGTTAGCAGTCACAAATTGCATTCAAACCTAAGGATTATAATTTGAGCACCAATAAGCAAAGTAATTCTATATTTTTGAACATATTCTTGACTAGACTAGTTTTTTAGAAGAATATTCTCAACTTTTAAATTAAAAACAATAATAATAGCAAATTAAAAGTGTATGGAAATGTCAGAACACAGTCAAAGTTTCATTGAAAGGACAATTCCAATATATGTTATTGCTTGCACGACTGTCAACAATTAGAACGGCATTATTGACATCTTTATGTATAATTACTTTAGCATCTAGTGAGTTTTTTTGTTAATCGAAGGGGTCATCTAACTCTTTGATTTCGGTATTACCTTGCAGCTAGGATAACTATTTTATTTATTTTGTTGTTTTACTTGTATATCTCACTAGCTAAGTAAGCTAATGATCCATGCCCCATGTCTTCACATTCGCCTTATTTAATAAAATTCATCTTTTAACCTTAAAAATCATTAAATTCCATCACGTTTACCTCTTGTATCTTACCCTAGATTTATACTACACAGTCATTCATAAGGGTAGATGAAGCAAACTACTTTTATGCACGTGAAACCAACTACTTTACTTACCGTTTGATGAAGTTAGGAGAACGACCCATATGCAACCTGATTAATGTTATACAAAACTTGTCAACCATAGACGTCCAACATTAATTTAGAACGATATGACAACATTTCATGCCATTGACCACACAAATTAAGGGTCACAAAGTCTTTGGTCACAAATTGCATTCAAACCTAAGGATATGCGGATCGAATGCTCTTGACCATGAGACGAAGATAGACATTGATAACGAAATGTTGGACCATATATAACTTATAAGACACTAACGCGCATGTTTGTGTTTTGTACAGCTAAACATGATAAGTGCAAGTTGGTCCCTATGTAAATTTACAATCCTAACACAAAATTGGGCTACGTACATTAATTGATTAAGGAAGAACCAACAAGAGGAGAGAAATGGGAGTGAATTATGCTAAACTAGTAAACCACACTACAATAATTATGCACTTAAGTAAACTAAAGACAATTAAATGAGAATGAGGGAATGCAGTACAGTGGAGCAATTGCATAACATGAAGACCTAGAAGTGTAGTGTACGTATGACGGACAATTAAGTATAGAAAGTAAGTGTGTGTGTGCGCGGCTGAGTGTGCGTGTGTTTATGAGTATTTCAGCGTATGAAAGTTTGAATTGTGTCTACAAATCATGACAAACATTTATCAAACAAAACACAAGTATAATCACATACAATATGACACAATATGATAAAGGCAACTCAAAGCAACATGTATGCTCTAACCCCAAGCATGAAAAGAGAATCAAGCAAAATCAGAAGAACAACCTAAATCTATGAAGCATGCAAGGTAAAATAAAAACAAAAATACCAAACATCAAGCAAAAATCTAGATCTAATTACATCCACATGAACTCCAACATATTAAAATTAAGACGTAGCTACTACACATCAACAAGATACAAGCATGTAGATTCAGATGAAACCACAATACTAGAAAACAGACCTTCACTGCCCAAATCTGTCGGCAACAGTCGACCGACGATGGAGGTGTCGGCAAATAAATAATGTAATATCGTACGAAATTTCCGTTGGGAAAAATCACTGTTTAGGCCCAGAGCTGTTGGGAAAATCTAATTTTCTAGTTTCTACTATAGTGCAAGTCTTGGGTGGATAAGAGCTACCAGAAATAGCAACTTATTAGTGATCGGAGAAGCTCGAATCCGACCGAATTTATCGTGCTGAAACTTAGACTCTCCATTAAACACATGGGGCTCGAGGGGGCTCTGGAAGGGGTTGAATTGCACATAAATCCCAAGGTATAGAGGTTTGAAGGATTTGATACAATTCAACTCTTTTCGTAACATTGAAGTCCCATCATACTTGCGATCAAGTCCTTACTCCTGCAGATAGGTCCAAAATACTTCAATTTTGACGTTTTGAGTTGGAAACTACTATTTGTCGCCGGAAAACTACTTAAATCGTCCTAAAAATTACATTTTTGTCATTCACAATTCATTTAATACCTATTTCGTCTTGTCTCTTAAAATAAGGTTTCTGCCTACGTTTTTCTCATTTTCCCAGTAACAACACAACGAAAATGTCTGACGAAGTGCATGGATCAAGTGAGATAAGGGGAAAAAATAAAAAAAATCCGTCCCGGGCGTCTGGCGGAGACGCAACCACCATGGTGGCGGCGTCTGGCTGGGACGCCCGAATTAAATGTTTTTGAAAAATAAAAAACAAATGATTTTTTACCAAATTTGAGTGATCCGGGGCATCCGCTACCTCTTTTCCTGGTCTCCGAGATATTGTTTGTGAGAAATATGAAAGTAATATGAAATGAGAGTGGTATAAAGAGAGTGTGAAAAGTTATATAAAAGAAGTGTAGAAGGGTAAAATGGTAATTCGTACGAACGATTTAAGTAGTGTTACGACGACGAATAACAGTTCCGTTTGAGTTTGGTCTTTTTTTATTGCAATTAAGTTATTTTTGTTTTACATCCATTTATTCCTTGAAAAAAGTAAAGCATACCAGAGTATTTTCGAAATGGTTAAAATAAAACAGATATAACATGAGTATAATGCTTGTTATACTATTAATCAACGCAGATGATAATTTTAGCCAATATATCATATACGTGTGTACGTGTCATGTGATTCACACAAAAAGGATGAGCTCAAACATCTCAGTAGTTTGTTTACCTATATGAGTCGAATGTGTAAAATTTGGCGGAAATTTGGGTTTCCAAAATTAAAATTGTATTTCATTCTATCATTTTTCTGATTTCAGTTTTGCTGAAAAATATTAATTACATTAGCCTTCTGTGAGAAAATTTACACCAACTTATGGCATATCAATAACTGAATGATATTTTATTAACATAATGTTATTCAAGGGTATTGATATAAAATCCAAATTAACTACATTTGGTTTGATAATGAATATGCATGTTCGACTTGTAGCCGACAAAAATATATGGACAGCGTAGTAAACGTAGAAAAGTCTATTAAAGCTGCAATTTTTATTATTTTCGTATTGTACAGATGTTGTAGTAAATTTTAAAAAAACCCTTCCACACGTATTTCTTTTTAATGGTCACCATATAATGAAACATAATTGTATACCGTTAAAGATAATTTTTAGTAGAAGCGGAAAAATTGAATTTAAGTAATGGAGTATTGATCAACGATCACAATATTATTTATTAAATACTAAATTACCTTGTCAATGTGGAAAAGATATGAAAGTAAGATGTGATTGTAACCACTTAAATATACCAACAATACCCATCACAACTTTGCCATGTCATAATCATATCATGGCAAAGACCAAAAACTCCTAAGTTATTTTGCAGAAATACATCAAAGTTTTCATATTTCATCAAATACTCTCACTCCCTTTTTTATGAACTTAGGGAGTTAGGGTGCGTTCGGATAGATGCGGTAGCTAAACGTGGTATTTCAGTTCAAAGTTTAAAATTTGTAAATCACACATGGTACACTTTGGAAGTCAGTTCTATATGAAAAGTTATTATAAACGAATATAACACTGAACTAATATAAAAAGTTATTGCAAATGACTAATTTTTACTTTATCAATTTCGAATTACTACAGACTATTACTTATAAATAAAAATTGTTGTAATACGTATTATTTTTATAACAAGTCATGGTTTACGAATAATTTTGTACTACAAGTGAGTTGTTAAAATTTTAAGAATATGGTTTTGTTATGTAATTTTAAATATTTAACTACATGTTTATCCTAACAAAATGAATACAAAGTACAAACCATGGTATCTACAACCTCACAGAACTTTAAAAAAATGAGATTATAATAATAATCAAAGCCCATCGTAATAGGAAAAATCGCATGCTTGGCCACACGTGTGTACAATTTCAAACTTGCCCCTTATGATTAGTGGGGCATGTCGCATGACGTAACGAGTTTTTAAAATAAAAATAAAAAATGGCCCCTCCACGTGGGACAACACAACGCATGATACCAACGTGCGCCCCACTGAATGTTCATTAAAATAATTATTGATCCATTAATAAATAAAACTTAAGGAATGATTAGTCAATGGCTTTGATTTGTAGGGATGCCTAATTTGCATGAACACACCACCCTTATCTCTTTAATAAAAAAACATTTCTTAAAATAATAAGGAAGAGTAATTACTCAAGTCAACGTGGTTCTTATCTTTTATCGCAATTTTAGTTCGAATCAGAAAATCCATTTTCTCTCGTGTCAATCCATCTTTCTTTCATTCTCTCCATTATGGTCCAATATATTATCCGAGCACATCTAGTGGTACACTTAGATGAGATCTTCCTCTCTAACCAGTGGTGGTGACACATAAATAGCAGGAAAGTCAGGTTGGATTTTGGAAATTTTCCTAATTATTAAATATCTGTATGGTTTTTAACCCTTTTGGATATTTATCCCCTATACTTAGTAAAATTGAATTTTGTAGATGGGTAAAATAATCTTTACAAATTCTGATCCCCGAACATTAATCTCGGTTGATTCTGTTTATGTATCAAATAATCATTATAGTTTTTTTTGCATTCATATGAGCGGCTTATCTATTCCCGATTGACATATAGGTCATATATCAATCATTTAACTCATTAATATTAATCTGGAAAAAAAGAACTTCAGAAAAAGGAAAATAGTCAATAAACAAAGATGATACAAGGAGAGTAAAGAAGACAAGGGGTTCAATTATTTACGACGTACAGTGGAGCCGAGAACATATGAACGATTACTTTTCCTAGTGTGCATATGATATCACTTTGCTAGATGTCACTGAAATAGACTAACTCAGAGTTAGACCTACAATAACTTCAAATATGGGTATAGACTTTAGAGAGAGAAAATGTCTTATTTTAAAAATATTCATCTTAAACGTTTCTAACCCCAGGGGTGACTATTAATTACCACGCGATTTTTGAAACCAAACGTACGGTATACGCGACCATAATTAAAAATCCATCAATCCTAATCCATGAGGATCACGACAGGGAAGCTAGAGGGAGAAAGAGATACAGTAACATACTCATGTCATCCACCAAATGTTGTTACTCTTGAGATCCACAACGTCCAGATTAGAAGTGGAGGATTTTTTGAATATTTTTTACAAGTTACATTTGCAAAGGGAAAGTTGTTAAAAGTTTGCCTAATTATATTATATTGTAAAAAAAGTGAATAATTTCATTCTTAGTCTATAAAAGTAGCGTCGTACTAAAGGTTTTGTTGTTGCTGTTTGAGAAAAGTAAAAAGAACTATTACAAGAAAGATGTAATTATAGTTACCAACCATTATTAGTAAGGTAAATGTAATATAACCGGAATTTTCAAATGAGTGACTCTTGATAAGTGGCGTACCTAGGAATTTTCAAATGGTCCCGACATATGAACCTTAACTCATAAAATATAATTACAAAATCCAACAAAAATATATTAATATATAAAACATGATTACATTATTCCTATTCGATTTTTCAAATTTTGAAAACATTGCATAATAATTTCATTACCAATACTTCTAAAAATGTCTCTCTCGATGTATGTAACTAAACAATCATTGATAATTTCATCACTCATATGAAGATATTCATTGTTGAAAAAACTTTTTCAACTGTAACCGTAACGATTGACAAAATCAACACTAATTTCACCAACAAATTAATATACCAATTGAAATACTTCATTTTTCCTCGTATCCACCTCCAACTCCTTGAACATCACTAAAATCTTTCAACATCACAGACATCGAAAATAAAATTCTCTACTTGAATCTCAAGCTTCATAAGTGCAATATATGGATAAAATTGAGCAAGACGAACCAGTTTACTCTTGTGAGAAGCATGGAATGACTTCTTTGGATCAAGAGATGCACTGCAAAGAAGCAACTCCGTGTTTGCTTCATCGTAACGATTATTCAATTCTTGAAGTTGCTAATCTATAACTGTATAGACTAATTCAACTTTGTAATGATGAAAATTTGCCACTTCACTTCTACGTCGTGATCACCTTTGAGGAATAAAATTTCTCGTCCACATGGGTTGTGACTATTGCTTGATTATGGCAAAAGGTAAATACATCATATCTCTTGTAATTCTCATCTACAATTTTCTAATCTATTTTTTCAATCCATTTTTACAATTATTTTTAGAATCTAATTCTAAGGAAGCAAAAATAAAAGTAAAACATGCAAAATTCAAAACTCAACAAAGATTTTGTCCATCACATTGGGAACCACCACACAAAACTTAAATCTCCCAAAATCTTTGTTGGTCAAGTCAACTTCAACTTCTCACTAACACAATCTCAAACAAAAATAGATGTTTAAATCAAACCAAATACAAGATACATTTGTTACGTATACTTTGGACACCCCCAAACTTAGAACCAATCTTAATTTGTTTTGAATTATATAATATCCTAAACCATTGGGCCCAAGGAGGTCCGCCAGATAAAAAATACATTCTTCCTTTCAAGCATCAGCAAACCCTAACATCTCTTCGACATGATCTAACTTACTCTCTCTCTCTCTCTCTCCATTATTCTGTCTACCAAAACTAACCACCATCCAGAGGAGCTACATGGACGACGACCGCAACGACTCGGGCGATGAAGTCAACGATACCAGCCAAACGAGATCCTACGATTGCATGTACTGCAAAAGAGGCTTTTCAACAGCCCAAGCATTGGGAGGCCACATGAACATCCACCGTAGAGACCGTGCTCGTGGTCGAGACGATACACCATCATCAAGTCATGTGGACGGAGGCCAAGAAAAGAACTTGTTTCCCTTGGGTTCTTCTTCTTACTCGGGGTCTTCGGGGAAGAGTGGTAAATCTTTGGATCCGGAGAAGGTCCAAGAGTTGATGAAGTATGGGAAGGATTTAGCGTTGGGGTATGGAGGCAAAGGAAGATGATATAATTGATGGAAGTTGAGAAATATGAAATTTATTTGCAAATGGTAGTAGTTAGTAAAGAGTATTTAAACACGATATCTTGCAGGAGTTTGTGCATCTAGAAACCAAAGGAAAGAAAGAAGGTACACTTCTATATGATTCCTAACGCAAAAATTTTATTTTCCCTCACTCGCCTTTCTTCCTACACCATCCCTTAATTTTGGTTAGGGCTTGCATGGTTTTTAATTGCACAAAGTAAATCAAAAAAAATTTGCTTGGGTTTGTGAAGAGGAAAAAGGGGAGGAAGGGAAGAATGAAAATAAATTGATTTGAGTTTATATACAGCTACTATTGTTTACATATGTAATACATACACCACACATGTATTGGTTTGAAATTGTGTAATTAAAATTGTTGATTTATATATGTTAATAGAACCATTATTTTGGAGAAGAAAGACGATATTAATTGTACATATGATGATTTCAGTTGTATTGCAATGTATCCAAGATTGTTTTGGAGAAAGGCATTGTTCTTTATGATTTCAGTTGTATAGCAACGTGTCTATGATATTTTTTGAAGAAATACAGTGTTCTTTAATATTTTATTTTCTTTGATATCTAAATTTAGATGTTTATGCAAATTGTGGCTTGATTATGGGGGCTATGTCACTAACAGCCACTACCAGACATGTTCGTTTAGCCATAACTCAGACTATTAATTACTGGGATCAAGTACGATGTTATCTTTCTTTTTGTTTAGTTTGTCTAATATTCATAGTGTAAAGTTTTTTTAGTTATTTGTACATAGCATTTGCTTAGATGAAGTCAAAATATTTAGGCCGGCCTTCTCCAAAATGTGGTCTAGCATAAACTTAAATCTAAGGTGATATGCTTATTTATTGAGAATTAAATTGCTTATTATCTAAAAAGAGAGGAATTAAACTGGTTCCTTAAAATGCTGTTGATAATCAAGGGATTATTAAGTGATCAGTTACAAGTTTACCTTCCAATATCAATTTACCATCAATTCTATAGTTACCTCTTAAAAGTTTTGTATCGACTATTCTCCCTTCAATTTTCTCATTAACAGCCTATGCTAGCTTCGGACTATATAGTATACACATGCGTAACTCTTGTGCTCGCAATACTTGAAATTTGATCATTATTATTAGTTCTTTTGCATATTAATATTTATGGTAGAGATGAAATGTTTTGATATCCTTGTACTCGATCTCGAGTCTCGACCAGATGAAGTTTAGGTGTCATTCGCATCATCGCATGTCACTAGGATATGTATTGATATTACGAAATATCTCCATTTTTTCTTCATTTTGTTGGTCCAGCACCATAATTTTCTCCACAGGCATATTTTTGTTCATTTTATGTAAGCCTGTGAAGAACCACTGTTTTACAAGGATATAGTTATAAACAATTTATTATATTAAGGATAAAGCTAAATACCGCAACTGTTGGTCAAAACTTTGATTTCCTAAATCATGATCGTGAAAGCTTCACATCAATGTTCGGATAGAAAAATAAAACCTTGTTTTCAAACAGAATTTTTCGTCAAGCAAAATTTGGCAAAAGGAATTGTTGTAATTGTATATAAACTCCCTCTTGTATGGTTGTATTTAAACATTATTTAACCATTATAAGCTCATATATATTGAACTTAAAGCCCTCCATACAATAATGGACGTGCATGCACGATCTACTTATAACGTCTCATATTATAAATTAGCCTGACATTAGATCTAAGAGAGCATATATTACTGCATGCATGGCTGCAGAGAGTGGACATAAATCTCAACGAGTTACACTCTTGGGATTGGTTCCGAAAAGTTTAAATTTATTGGTTTTAGCCAGCTTCTTTAGTCATACGTAAATCTAAACATTCAAAAGCTAACTTCCCAAATGCTAAATCCGATTTGGGTCATTCATATATGCAGATGGAGAATTTTGCAATTTTAATTACTCATCTCCGAACGCCACAACCTCGGAAGCCCGCCAATGGCCTCTTAATGCTGGTGTGTTATTAGTGGTTGGTCGTATATTTGAAAGATGGAGTTAATGCGAAAAATTGTTTAAGCTCGAGATAGTTGAGCCCGAGGGGTACGTTAACTTTAGGGTTATTTGCTTGAGTGTACCTGAGAAGTTGTTAGATTCGAGATATGCACTGGGGTACATTATTTTGGAGATATGTCGTCTTGAAGACGTGTTAATTATAAAGCACATCAACACTGTCGAGAAATTGGAGCTCTTAATTGAAGAAGTGGATGCCTTTAAGCCAACACCTATATATAGATTGTATAATGCGTTGAAAATTGGTTTATATTTGTTAAGTATACGGAAACATGTTAAAACTGTCAACTGGTGGAGAAGTTCGGTCGACCGACTGTAACAGGAGCTCACGAATGTGAAAGTTCGGTCGACCAATGGAGAAGCATGATCAATCGAAAATAACATGCACTTTTCAGATGTTGAGTTCGGTCGATCGGTGTGATCGAAAATAACATGATTTTTTTTAGAGTCAAGAACGGTCGACCGATGGTGATTCCGGTAGACCGGAAAGTGATTTGGAGCTAAAGATAATTGTGGAGCGGTCGACCGATGCCTATATTTTTGTACGGTTTTATGAGTCTATTTAAGGGCTTTAACAACCCTAGTTTGTAAGGTAGTGCACAAATTATTTCCTTAAGAGATAGATTAAGGTTACAGAAAGATCTAGAGTGTTTCGGTAGACGGTCCATCGGCTTGTAATCTTAGTTGCTTCTCTTGTTGGAGAAGTGGAAGAAGGAAATGAAACTCGCCGAACTTTGTAAAACTTGTGTGTCATGAATTGTTTCAGGTGTGCTTTCATTTATTGTTTATTTCTTTTATCTTGTGTGTGTTCATTGCATTAGAGGTTTGGGAGAGAGCCAAAATTAGTATTTCCGCTTCAATATTCGTTTTGTTTGTATTTCGTTGTGCATCTTTGATTCGTTTTGGTATATCTTCGTTAGAACCTCATCAATTATAATAAAGTAGAATATAATAAATAATTGAAAAATATACAACATATTGATAACAGTGCAATAATATGAACAACAATGCCAACCATAAACCACAGGCATGCATATTTACTTTATGTTATATTCCTTTAGTGCCCTTATTTTTGTTTGAAAGACACGAATTCAACACTCCAAAAGGTATAATATGAATAGGCAGTAGAAGTACTTTAGGCTAATAATATGTGTAATGATGTAGAATTCTCTCATTCAGTTCAGTGTCTCTTTCCTATAGTGTTTAGACTTTAGAGAGAGAGAGATTGCAATTTATTGAAGGTTGACAATTTCAGCCAAAGTTGATAAAGCTTTTGCGGGCTCATCCTATTTAGTGGGGCTTTTTTTGGAATATAATTTAGTGTGGCAACTTCTTTGAAAGTATTGGACTCGGCCTAGTCTATCACATTAATTGACCAGATATGTGACTACAATATATTGGGTTGGAATGCTTGTAAGCATTTTATGTTCCGCAGTCTCCAAACTCCAACAGTGGTAAATTTTCAAGAAAGGATAAAATCTGAACAATTGCAAACTAGTCCTCTCAAAACAAATCTTGGATTTTTTGGAATAATACATCTTAAATCCATTATAAAGTCGTAAGCTTGTAGTAGAGTTGAATGTAAACATAACTATTATATCGATCTCAACATTGTTTCACTTTCCCTTTTTATACAGTCGAGCGCTTCGTTTCGTTTGGGTGCTTTTCAGCGGCTATTAGAAACCTTTTGGAAACTCATAACTTTCCATAATCTACTTCTTTAATCCATCTTTCCATGGCGAACATAGATTTACAAAGAGACGATACCACACAAAAGGTGATAATTATATTATATTGCTTAATGCGATCAAGATATAATTATACAGTTGACGCTTATATATTTCACTATGTTTCTTGATGATCCAAGATATAATTTTCTGGTCGGTCTACTTCTCCAGTCTAAATAACCAAGATAAATATTCATACTTCAATGAATTGGATTCTACCCGGAGATTTAATTAGTTTAAACGGACTAAAACAAAAAAAACAAAAAAAACCTTCATTTTTGGTGATGATATTTTTTGAGTGGTGGTATGGGGTAATAGTAAAAATCAAGTTATGAATCCACAAATATACCCTTGAATATATGCGGAATATGATCATTCAACCTGTAGTTACAAACACACTTTTAGAGTCGATTTAGCAGATTTGGCAGTCTCACATGGGCATGCTTGGTCCATCAATGATAGAGGAGATAATGTCCCCATGACACACGAGATCGAGTCACTAGTCTTTCCTGAAATATTCCATTTTCGGTTCATATCTCTCTCACATCCTCCGGCAACGTCAAAAACTGATGTAGAAGCAAATCAAACATAAATTACATTTTAACAAACTTTCCATTTAGGGTAGTAGCCGGACATCTATTTCGAAAATTTTAACGTTATTTTATTATACCATGAAACAAATGTAACACGTAAGTTCCGAGAGGAGGAGAATTTCACGGTCATTACAAAACAACCACCTTTAACCCAATGTGACGAATTGAACTATCTCAATATTGTGTGAAACACTTTTTTTAGGAAATAAGTATCCACACACCTAGTTGCACTACTTTGGAAGAAGGTTTCAAGTTACAATAAATGATTTAGAGTAGTGACATACATGCTTCATTTTGTGATCATCTTTGGTTTCCAATCCTCCTATCCTCCTCCTTGTCGTTCTCCTTTTTCGACCTCCTCCATTGGTCTCCTCCTACATCCCCAACTTTTATACTCCTCCGACCTCCTCCTCTGACGTCCTCCATCACCCTCCTCCTCCGACATCCTCTGACCTCCTTCTCCTATATATAGAGATCTATGAAGTGGATTTTGTTAACTCTGCCACAATAGAGAAACCCCGCCTACCCGCTTAACTTTGGCGGGGTGGGTAGCGGTGGGGCAAAAACTCGTCCCGCCCCGCCCCGCTTACAGCCCTAGTTACACTGCACCATCTTTTTCGAAAAGCATTAATAAATTTTATCGATAAGAGTACTAATGTTAAATAACATATTAGTCTTGAAAGTTACAAAATGGGTGCATCGTATCCTTAATTATGAGATACAAGTATACAACCATGGGACCAAAATAAAACAATAGGAAAAAGCTACCGAACAAAACCAATTCTCTAACTAGATACTAGTTTAGGTAGTGTTGAGCGTCTAATTGAGGTTATTTACACTTTCAACTGCCACAATGTAGCGTTATTAGAGTTTTACCGCAAGTGCACGATCACATTATAATGCCAGTAAGTACAGGTCGATCCATAGAGAAAGGTGCATTACAAGTTGTGATTTAAACCACAATCAAATGGGAAAAAAAATTCCCACAAAGGGAGCAAGTAAAAATACCTAAACACTACATTAATCTACTCTCAACCCAAAGACAAGTATACTACCAGGCAAAACATAGATGAACAAAAATGCTAAAATCCCCGTAACAGTGGAGCAATGGCGACACACGAAGAATTAGAAGTGATTAATGTATGATGTTGGATCGATAAGGGTCTCTAATCTAATCACTTTTAAGCTTAAACAAACTCTACTTGCTTAACAATCAAAGATGCAACGGAATTTAAAAACAAATGCAAGTAGAGGAAGAAAATAAGCAAACCACAATGAGACGGGGAATTTTTATAGAGGTTTGACACCCCACTTGGGTCATAGCCCTCTCTTGTAAGCTCCGCTCACGACTTCACTAACCACTCCCCGTTCCGGACCGGGAGAGAACACATTTACAATCTTCAAACTCGCGAACAACCCTCACCGAGCTTGACTCCTCCTCTCACAATCCGAGATGGACGCTTTGAGCTTTCACCGAAACTTTTACTCATTTTGACAGAAACAAACTTGAGTGAGACAATCACTCTCTAAACTTGAGCACACTTGGGAAAGATAAGAATTGATTTTAAGTGTGAAAATTGAGGCTTGGAGTGTTTGGAATGATTTCTCTAATGTAGGAGGCAAATATGTGTGGGAGAGTTGTGTGAAATGGTGTTGGACAATTCTATTTATAAACTCTTAAGGTGTTATAGCCGTTAGAGTTAATTGGGTAAGTGTTTGTGTAAGATACACAAAACAGAAACCTGCAGGATGCAATTTAGAATAAATTCGGTCGACCGAATCGGGCAAAACGGTCGACCTGTTGGGAAATTTTGAACAAGATTCGGTCGACCGATAAAGGAACGGTCGACCGCGATAGGTTATAACTTAGGTACGCTTAAGTTAACGGTCGAACACCGAGATAGGTTCGGTCGACCGAAAACTTCCAGACTCTACGAGGTTGATGAAAATGATCAAGTTCGGTTGACCGATCCAAAGTCTTCGGTCGACCGGAAGCTTCCAGGCAGTTGAACATATTGGATAAAAAATTAAGTTCGGTCGACCGAAACAGGTTCACGGTCGACCGACATGCAATATGCATTTTGAGGTATTAATGAATAATTCGAATACGACCGTTGGTATAATACGAGAACCCTAACGGTCAGAAAAATATGTTGATTCGGTCGACCGAATGTGGGCAGTCTAAAACACTATAGGATAATTGATCACTCGGTCGACCGAAATAAATGTGTTGGTGTCATTAATGACACGCTTGAAAATACAATTGTTCATTCTTTCCAAATATTCCAAAAGTATCAAAACTGATATATAAATGTAAAAGTATTTAAATCAATCAAATTGCCACCAAAAGGGTGAGGAGAAAATATCTTAGCTGTTCTTGACTTCGATGATCACCAACAAAATAGAGAAATCCGGTTAGAAGATGCCTCCCCTGCAGCCCGCCCTGCTTGTAACTTAGGATTCTTGGGATGCAAAAGCTTTGGGTTGTACTGTACACTTGTACTCCTACTTATTAATACTAATTTGTAGAATTTGTCCTATGTTTTTTGATACTATAACTTAAGGGATATTTTTCAAACAATGTTATTGGTAGTATACTAATTTAAGGTTTTGTGCTAATTAACTACTAATCGCAAGTTCGTAACTATCTAATCAGACACTTGTTGTGCTCGCATAGTAGTAAAATAATTTCGTGATATAAAAGTAACATGGAATGAGATAAAATTTTGTAAGCACATAGATTCTCAAGATAACCACAATATCTAACTAAACAGCACCACAACTATACAAAATGGGGCAAACACATTGTCGACATCCACAGGTAACACATTCTTTTGAAAATCATGTAAATTTGTGTTTAGAAAATTTTCCTTGTGCGTGATGTTACCAACGTTTTCGAAAGAAAAAAAACTTAGTATGAAGATTAGAGTTTTTATGGTGATGGATTGATGGTTAAGACTTAAGATCTAACCCTGTAAAATAGTGTCATAATAAATAAATAAATAAATCCGTAATATCAATGTATGACGGCTGAAATGGATTCGAAGATGAATTTTTGTCATGTTACATGAATTTACTTCATAAATCATAATACTACTTACTACCTGTGAATGTGTTCAACAAGCTGTATTTTTTTCCCAACTAGTGACTAGTGATATAGTGATGCCCGTTTGGACCTTTGAATTGAAAGAACCACCTACTGTTACAAATCATAACAACTTTGGAATTAAATAATTTGGCGAGGTAAATATCATAGACAACGAGACTTTACGACAAAACATCGATAGGAAAGAGAGAGACAAAGAAAGATAAGTGAATAATAGGAGTAGATTTTGTAAAATTTACAATAAAATAAAGATAACTAATAGACTTGGGTGTCAGGTCGATCTCACCTAAGCCAAACATGTGGATCCCAACCCATTTAAATTTTTTATTTTATTTTAAAATACATAAAAAAACTTAAAAAATAACTAAAATACCACCACAAATTATGAAAATATTTTTAAAAAATAAAAATACCAAGCCGACGACACATGCCTGACACGGTACCCAGGTGTAATAACTAGTAATTATAAACAATTCATGGTTGATTTTGTAAAATTTTAAATTAAATAATAATATATTTAACGAAAAGTTAACTGAATAACATTGCTTTAGGACCGAGTGACGATAAAGTAAATAATTATTTTTTAGATCCCTCAAAACAAATATAAGTTTTTGAATAGAACTGCAATTCGTCGCCGTAAAACTACTTAAATCGCCTGTAAGATTAACATTTTGCTCATCTACCCTTTCTACTAATATAACTCCTTATTTCACTCTTTTAACACAACTTTCTCTACATATCACTCTTCTATTCACCACATAAAATGTCTCGGAGGTCAGGAAAAGAACCAACGGAGACCCCAGACTACTCACATCTGGTAAATTACCTTGTTTATTTCAATTAATTTAAAAAAAAACATTTTTGAGTCGGGCGTCCGCGGGAGACGCCAGACCCAACGAGAGGGCGGTCGCGGGAACCGCCTCCCCCTTGGGGGTCGGTGACGTTGGCATATCTGTATCGTCAGCTGGGCATATCTAGTCGTGCTGATTGTGGTCAGATTACGAGTTGTCTTACACTGCTCCAGGCTTGGATATATGAGTATTTTCCTGCTTTCCGCCCACATCGTGAGCGGAAGATTGTTGAGCGTGGCCATCCTCGTTCGCGTATGTGGGCTGTCCGGGCGGAGAATAAGAGCGAGAGTCGACTTCTTTCTATTCGTAGACGGCTAGATCAGATGACTGCATCGCAGGTATATAATGTATATATCATTCACGTTTATTTAAATTTAACTTTATTATTATTAACTTATAAACGTTTAGGTGGAGTGGTAACCGTATGGTCTCGAGCCTGCTGTAGCTGTGTCGAGGACTACATTTGTCGGCATTATTCGTTATAGGGATATCACAGAGCCTTATATACCTGATCGCGTGTTACGTCAGTTAGGTTACATTCAGGTGATCCCGGTTGACATCCCGACGCCCGAGCATGCAGTACGGTCTGCGACTACGACGATGTACGACGTCAGACACAACGTTTCGTCTGCGGAATCGGTTTGGAGGACATTTCCGAGAGTAGGACGACTACACCTGGCCGATCTGAGTCGTAGTCGCGACCCCTCCACTTGTGCTCCAGATTATTTGCAGTGGTTCGGTAGGTGCTCACATCCACTACTCGTACGCGATATCATTCCGAGACCGGAGAGACCACTGGATAGGACATGTGCCGATGCGGTAAGTTTATCTAATTTTATTTTTAATTGTAAAGTATATTTTGTTATTGTACGCTAATTTTTATTTTACATACAGTGGATGAGTAGGGCGATACGGTGTACGCAGCCGTTCTTGCGAGAGAGAGACATCATGCCGACTGAGGCGACGAGACTTGCATGTACAGATTGGGATCGCCTGATCGAGGATTGGAACAGCCAGTTGGGCATTTCGGACCATGATTCAGATGCTGAGCTGTAGTTGTCTTGCTTTTACTTTCGTTTTGTTGCACTGTTACTACATTTGTTGGTATTTTTTTATGTTTATTTGTGTACACTTATTATTTATTTCTGACAAACATATCTTCTACATATTTCTTTGACTATCGTATTTTTTAATATTTATTTTTCACGAAAATATTTTCAACTTATTTCTTTAGATATCAAATAATATTTAAATTTAAAATACGGTAAAAGAACAACACGATATAAGTAGAAATACACGATATATTATACATTACAAATTATAATCAAAATGTACCACGTAACCGGTTCCAATACTCCATTCTACTTTGGTACTGATCCTCTCATCCAACGGCACTCTCATCTCAAATTTGATACCATAAGGTCGCTATAGGAGGTACTGGGAAATCATCAAGTAATTCCAAACAAATAAAATGTCTGTAACTCCCTAAATGAGCAATGATCAACTCTCTGACAGGCCTCGTCATGACAGACGGACACTCCCAAGGTAGAACAGTAAGACACGGGAACAACGAACCATCCGTTCCCACTGCGAAATACATGACCGCACACTTGTAAAAATTAGCAATAAGAAACAAGTCGGACCAAACCTTCATATAACGATCCTCGCCACAAACTCCCCCGCCCCAATCAATTCGTTGACGAGCCTCTCTCACATTGCCGAAATAGACACTCTCATATATATGATGTGCACCGATCTCATTAGAAATCGCACGACGGGCGTACGACCAGTTCTCCTGACCACCATGAAAGACATCGACAACACATCGAAATCCACAGTTGCCATCAGCACGTACGTCATTCCACCTTTCCAGAAATGGTAAAATGATTCCTGGCAGTCTATCATTATATGGGAAGTTGTCCACGTCAACCCGTCCAAACACTGTAAGATAGGTAAATAACAATTCATTTAAACAACAAAATTAGGAGATAATATATTCAACCCCATTTAGATTACTGATATATATTAAATAACATAACAACAAAGATATCGACATACCAGAAGATCCTGTGCCCGTATTCACGGACGATCGAGACGAATTAGACCGACGACCCCTACTCCCACTACTGCCAGACCGACGACGACCCCTTCTCCCACTACTGCCAGACCGACCACGACCTCGCTCAGCATACTCGAAGGCACTCGGGTCCCGACGTGTCGACTTTCCCCTAGGTCGACCTCGTACCTTAGTATTTTCTTCGGGTTCTCTATAGTTCGACTGATCGGGGTGTAACTGTTCGTATAAAATACGAGAGACACTACGAATTACTGCAAGGTCGCTCTCCGAGATCTCATCCACTAGCTTTCGAAAATGCTCGACGTCTTGTGCTGACTGATCAACAAACTCTGACATCTGGACTCCTTCTTCGATAACAAGTGTTTTCCAGAATGGATGAATCTGCTCTAAATAAATTCCATCACCTGACGTCAAACACTCGTACATGGTACAAGCACAAGGAATCTCATGTGTTGTCAGGAAAGCACACCCATAACGATATTCAATTTCATCACTTAAGTCCTCCATTCTCTTCAACTCCTGAGTCATTAACGACAAGTAGTGATGCGAAACTCGACCATTTATATGCTGAAACAGAGGACCTATGTAATGTGCCAAATTTCGACGTCTCGAATCTTCAAAGTTCCGAATATTCGCCAGCTGCATTTTAATAGACGAGTTCACGCGGTCGAAAAGAGTGTCGAGAGCGGCAGTCGATGTAGTGATCCACTCTTTCAGAGCCGAATGTGCACTTTCCACCTTGCAGTTCGTAGTGTTGCCGAAATGAAAAACTTGATTCGTCCAATTCAACACGAATTTTTCCTTATGCACCAACCACGTGTCTTCCACATACTTCGTCAGCAATGGCCAGGAACTGTAAGAATCCTTCAGATTACGGACTGCTCTTATCATAATCCGTCTGTGAATCAGAAAGCATGACTCTCCTCCACCTTCCACGCCTAAAACTCTCTGCAAGCTGCTTCTCCTTGCCGAATACGTGGTATGCGTAGTTGTACACATCTTTGTTGATATGTCAGGTGCATAGTAAATGAGCTGACTCAGGAAAAACCTCTGCCACTGGTCGCAGCAGATCCATCTCCCGGTCCGTAATTATTGTTGTCGGGCTGACAATATCCAATAATAGATCTCGCAACCTCTCCAACACCCACCGGTAACTAGACTCGGTCTCATCCTGCAAAATCGCATATCCGACGAGGAAATTCATATTTGTTGGAGTAACCCCGACCATCTCAAACAAAGGCATCTTGTACTTGTTCGTCTTATACGTCGAATCCATACAGATTACGAATGGGTATGCACGCAACAACTGAACTGAAGTCGGATGTGCCAAAAATGCGTGAGTCAAGACATTAGTTTCTTCATCTGCCACAATCCAATGCAAATACTTATGTTGCACTGCCTCCCTGAGAAACTACTGCGCGGGATTCCTGTCTTCAGATTTCGTCCTCCTCTTGTACTCTCTGAAGTTGTAAATGTGTCTTTGATTCGATTATCGTCCGGAAATTTCTTCTTTACCGCCAACAAAATGTTACGGGGTCTTGCTTGTGCCTCTGTCATATCCCGAACAATTTGCTTTGCCCCAGCACTAAGTCCGATGACCTGTCGGTGACCCTCTGAATAAACTGTCAATGGGTGGTTGTGCTGCCCATAGATGCTACTAGAAACAATAACTCATCCATCACGATCTCGTCGCTCCACCACTTTTACCAAAAATCGACAACCGCAACCTTTTCTTTTCGTATTCTTTCGCAGTGCAATACTCGTATCACGAGAACTCATCTCACGTTTGTGATCACATCTGAGGTAACAATCCATCCGGTTATCTGCTTTTGGTTTGTATGATGATATAACAAAAAAAAAATTGGCTCATATTGCAACTTGTTTCGCCCATTTACAACCTTCATCGATTGTTGTAAATATTTCTTTACTGTCAAAAAGCTCACTGTAATCTACTCTATCACCACCGAAATCTTGCAACGGAACCTGAAAATTTTGAATTTAACAGAAAATTAAAAAAAACAAAAAAAACGGGCGTCTGGCTAAACCGCCTCCACCTTTGTGGAGACGTCTGCACAAAGGTGGAGGCGTCTGCCTAACACGCCTCCACATAGGTGGAGGCGGTTTAGACAGATGCCTCCACCAAGGTGGAGGCGGTTTAGCCAGACGCCCGAGTCGGGAAAAAAATTCCGCCCCCGTTACCTCGCCGGATTCAGGTGCTTCGCCAGACATTTTTGTGGTGTTGGTACTAGGAATGTGAGTAAACTAAAATTGAGTCAAACACCTTGTTTAAAGACACGGGACGAAATCGGTATTAATTGATTTGTTAAGGGTAAAAAGTTGTTTTTGAGACGATTTAAGTAGTTTTCCGACGACGAACAGTATTACCCTATCATTTTGGTTTTTGCACTGGTATTTCAACCAGTGGTATGGTGACACACTGATGCCCTTTGGACATCCGAAAGAACCACCAACTGTTACAATCCGTAACAACTTTGGAATTAAATAATTAAGTTAAGTAAAAATCATAAGACGACGTCACTTAACAACTACTGTATTACAATTTTTAAAAATATCGGACATATTTATATAGTTCTCTCAAACTATAAGGTAATTTTCACTTCATCCCAAATAATTTTGATGTGTGTCACAATAGCTAATCTTGTATTTCCTTTGTTGATTTCGCGATAAAATATTTGTTTAGGACCGTTTTTTAACTATTGAATACTTTCCATGACATGCAGTTAACAAAACATTATTATTAGTTAAATTACTTGGATAATCAGTAACTTCTGAGTTTGACATATATTTTAAAGACAAAACATTAAGAAACCGAATATCTTATTCATTAAAACTAAAGGAGCCAAAACGAAAATAACCAGGAAGACAATGCCAACTTGTCTCAGTGGTCTGGTCCCTCCAGCCGACACCAATCCAGCATTAGACACGAAATCTTTCAGTTCCATGAATCTAGTCTGGGTTCCGAAGAGAAGGGCTCCACCCAAACCGCCATTGCCAACGTGGGGGCATCGTCCGTAAATATCTTTTCAAGTAATCTCCTAAATTTGTAAAAAACTTGCACTTCAGACAGCGACCTTCACCGGTCCTTTTTTTGGGGGGTAGACGGTGGACCCTCACAAGTCCAGGTTCTCTTCACTTGTCCACAGATCTCTTTTAAAATTCTTTTCACGCCTTTTCACATCTACCCCTACTAAACTAACATATGCGCAGAATGGAGCTATGTGTTTACACACCAACGAAGGTATATTATTATGTCAAGATTGTTGAAAATATGGGACATATAAAGTGGTCAGAAGATTTTCAAGTCATAGTATGGTTTTTTTCATAATAGTATGAGAATAAAACAAAAGTTTGATGAAATTGTTTGCTCTATGTATGTTTTTACGGCCAATAAGATGTATCTCAATATGTATACATCTTTTTCATCTTTTATTATCTCTTAAATGACACTGACTTAATTTTCTCGTTTCTTCCTAATATTAACTTTACTCACCTTAAAAAATATATTCATACACCTATATGTAAAGAAAAAGTAAGCAACTTAATCTTTGCACCACTAATTGTTTGACAATAAAGAGAAAAAAAACGATTAATAGTTCTTTGAAAAAACTTCAGGAGAGAACTCATTTTTCATTTTACTGAAAAAAACAAACAACAGATGATCAGATTCAGAAACACACACAGGAGAAGTATGCATGAAGAAGAAAAAGAGTATATGACGAGCCCATACACTCATTCTACAGGGGGTAAAATGCAAAATCCTATGATATCGCAGCAAATCCCACGCAAACCATACCTTCGTGACTCCACACGTTGTTTACTTCCACTTTCTTTGTGCTATACGTAGCTCGTCTACGGCTTCGAGTCGCCAAAGGGAAGTAGTAGTAGTGGAGGGGTGGAGAGGGGAATCCACAAACCCATCTTTGGGTTGGAGGGGTTTGAATTGCTGATGGAGATGAGCTCGTGGTTTGGAGGTGAGAAGTGGAAGAAAGGTTGGATATTGCTGACGTTTTCGGGGAGAAAATGGGGTTCTAGAGGTATGGGGTTGTGGATGGGTTTTGGGGGACTTTTGGGTTTTGTCAGATTTTGGTCTTTTTTTTTTTTGGTTTGGTTTTTTTTTGGTTTGTTTTCCTTCTGAAATTGGATTTTGGGGAAGATAATGGGATTTTAGAGGTGTGCGGATTTTGGGTGTCTTTATTTTTGGGTTTTTGAGGGTATTTTGATGTTTGGGTTCGGTTTATTTTGTCGGCTTTTGGTCTTTTTTGGTTGGTTTTTCGGGTGGGGGCTTGTTTTGGATTTTTGGTAAAAATGTGAGTTTTTTTGGGATCAGAAGATTGGGATTTTCGATAAAGTTGGGATCTTTTTATCGCCCGGATTCGGAAAATTTGTTTGTGGATTTCCCCCCAATTTTGATTGTGTGTACAGTTTTCATTACAGCATTAAGCCGCCGTCAGTCTAGGGTTTGTTAGTGTGTGATTGTTTTTTTTTAATTTTCTTGACCAATTTGTGTTTAGAAATGGATCTGTTGTGGTTTGGTTGTTAAATTGGATGTCGATTACAGGGTATAGAGCAAGTCTGTAATTGGCGTGAAGACAATGCGGCTTTCGTCGAAATCGGATGATTTTGGTTTGTGATGGATGAGGGATATTCTCGAAACCGATGTTAACATCACTCTCCAATGGGCTTCTGTTTTTATTTATGCTAATCTCTGCGGCATCCGCTGTCGACATCGAATTCCCCCACTGCAACTGCGATGGGGACGAGGGCTTCTGGAGCGTCCAGAGCATTCTCCAATGCCAGAAAGTTAGCGACTTTTTGATCGCCACTGCCTACTTCTCTATCCCCCTTGAGCTACTCTACTTCGTCTCGTGTTCCAACGTCTTCCCGTTCAAATGGATCTTGTTCCAATTCGGCGCCTTCATTGTGCTGTGTGGGTTGACCCACCTCCTCAATGTGTTCACCTACGAGCCACATTCGTTTCTAATAATGCTCTCGATGACTACCGCCAAGTTTCTGACTGCACTCGTCTCTTTTGCGACGGCAATCACACTGCTGACTCTGATTCCGCAGCTTCTGCGCGTGAAAGTGAGGGAGAATTTCTTGAGGTTGAAAGCTAGGGAGTTGGATAGGGAAGTCGGGTTGATGAAGATGCAGGAGGAGGCTCACTGGCACGTCCGGATGCTTATGCAGGAGATAAGAAAATCACTCGACCGGCACACGATCTTGTACACCACACTTGTGGAGCTCTCGAAAACCTTGGAGCTGCAAAATTGTGCTGTTTGGATGCCAAACGAGGAGAAGACTCATATGAATTTGACTCATGAATTGCGAAGGAACACTACAGATGCTGGTGCTGTTTCGATTCCGATAAATGATGTAGATGTACTTGAGATTAGCGAGATGCGCCGCACAGCAATATTAAGGCCAAATTCACTTCTTGCGAGAAAGAGCATTGGAGGTGTAACCGAGCCAGGTGACGTTGCTGCAATTAGAATGCCCCTGCTGAAGGTATCTGACTTCAAAGGTGGTACCCCTGAAATGATTGAAGCGTGCTATGCGATACTGGTTTTGGTTCTTCCTAGAGATGATTCGAGGACATGGAGTCACCAAGAGTTGGAGATAGTTGAGGTAGTTGCGGACCAAGTGGCGGTTGCTCTTTCGCATGCTGGTGTTTTGGAGGAATCTCAGATGATGAGAGACAAGTTGGTAGAGAGAAATCGAGTGTTGCAACAAGCAAGAACAGAAACCATGATGGCGACGAAAGCCAGGAACATGTTCCAAGGTGTCATGAGTCAAAGCATGCGAAGTCCTATGCATTCCATCTCTGGTTTCTTGTCCTTATTGCAGCTGGATAATTTGAGTCCTGAGCAAAAGCTCATTGTTGATGGCATGGAAAAGGCAAGTGATGTTACAACAAAGTTGATCGACGACATAATGGAAAGCTCTGGACATGGTTCAGATAATTTGTCCTTGGAAACAAAGCAGTTCAAATTAAAATCTTCAGTCAGGAATATTGCTAGTATCACAAAGGCACTGTGCATTTATAGGAATTTTGATTTCAGCATTCAAGTCGAGAATGGGCTGCCCGACATGGTAGTTGGAGATGAGAATCGGATCGTTCAAGTGATTATGTCAATGGTAGATAATTTATTAGGCGATGCTGGTGGAGGTTCTCTGACTTTCCTAGTTTGTCCAGAGTGCCAAAGAGGAGGTGGACGGGATCAAACGTGGAAACCATGGATGTCAAGTTCCTCAGACGGATGCACTACTGTCAAGTTTGAAATTTCAGTTAAGAGATGCAATAATAAAGACCTCGCTACAGCAGAGCAGCCGCAGCTTGCTCGGACACCCTGTATTGAAGGGGTCGAGAAGGCCCTCAGTTTCAACATGTGTAGAAAGCTTGTTCAGGTATGGTCTTTTTTGGCTTCTGCTCATAAGATTTTCATTGCATAAAATATTGAGTGGCAAATCATACTCTCGGTTTTCCTTTTTGTATATACAACTTGAAAAGTTGGTATTAACATTTTATAGATATATGATGTACTTTTAACTTGCATATAGAAATGTGTCTTCCATATGAACCCATCCTTTTTGTCTTTGCACCAGACTGTTAATTTTGGAGAGCACTCAAGAGATTTGACCTTCGATATTAGTCAATAGTAGCTATACATATTAGAGATCCGACATTTCTTCTGTAGAAAATAAATCAAATCAATGTACCGATAAAAAAAGAAAATCATAGAATCGATGTATGCTGATCATTGTTATTTGTTTATGACAAAAATTACCACAAATCATTGGCTCACCAAGAAATCAGTAATACTATGTTTCATTTCAGAGTAAAAGACATGTTAGCTAGGACATTTTTACTAAAAAGTGGGCATAAACTAAGGCTTTGGTTTACTCATCTTTTTGTAATCTTGATTTTCGCTCTCTCAATGGGGAACTTCTGATTGCCTCTGTGCTTTTTTAGCCAGTGCCTATTTTGCCGAACGGCTTATGTTTGTGTTTGTTCGAAACCTAGAATATATTTATTTTGTAGATAATGCAAGGCAATATCTGGGCGGTTTCGAACTCTGAAGGTGTTGTCAAAAGCATGAAACTACTACTAAGGCTCCAGCATCAGCCTCAGAGCCTTTCCGCAGACTTCATCGAACCCTCCACTTTTCAACCATCCAGTACCCAGTTCAAAGGCGTCAACGTGCTTTTGGCGGAGGACGACGCCATCAACAGAACTGTTACACAGAAACTACTCGAGAAGATCGGTTGCCGGGTTTGCTCCGTCTCTTCTGGATTGGACTGCCTAAGCTGCGTAGGGGACTCTCGTGCTGCTTTCGAAGTCGTGATTTTGAACATCCACTTAAATGACGTCGATGGCTTTGAGTTGGCCTTAAGGATTCGTAAATTGAGAAGTCGGTCTTGGCCGTTGATTGTGGCACTGACATCTAGCTTGCAGGACGATGTGTGGGAGCGTTGCCTGCGGTCCGGAATAATTGGAGTGATTCAGAAGCCTGTGAAGCTACAAGGAATTGTGGACGAGCTTCGAAGAATTCTTCGGAAAACATAGCCAGTCGTTTCGAAACCTAGACTTTTTGATGTCCTTTTTTTGTTTTGTTTTGTATCAGATTTGAACATTCTGTTGAATTAATAGAAATTGGTTCACTGAATTGGTTACTTCCAGATGAATGCTCAATGCTGTGTTGGCATTAACATGAAAACTGGTTTATATCAGGCAGAATAGTTTAATTACATGATCTGACTAGGTAGTTTATTTAAGAACTTGAGTGCATTTGGTAAATCAACATCTTTTGGTTGGTTGGTTGGTTATTGCAAAACAGATTATCATATATGTTGTAGTTGACAATCCAAATTACTAATTCCATCAGTATTTGGTCTTTATCAACAAGTGGTAATCAATCACTTCGAAGCTCTTCGAATCAATACTCTTGATGGGTACTTTTCTTGAAAGAGAAACATCTGATGCTACAAGAAATTCAGACAAATGGTTAAACTTAGGCCAAATATTGCAATTACCTTGCGGCTAAGGTACGTCTTTAGAATTTTTTCAAACAAATGCTCTTGAGTTGACCTCTGAAATCTGTAAGAGATTTTTGAAGTTGATAATGCCAAACAGGAAAGATTTGACGAACACCACAAGATAAACCACACATGGTCTTTTGCATCAACACAAATCCATCTGGTCTGTGTTCCAATATGGCTGCCAGAGGCTTGGAAGTTGGAACTTAACGTAGATGTAGATATTCAAGTTTGTCAAAATTGTGATACAACTCAACGTTAAGCAAAACATTCAAATTATGCAACACGAAATCACGAGGCATGAAATTGAATGACTAATTGGTGGTGTATTGTTACTTGATAAACAAAGATACTAGGTGTCACCGGGTTGAACTCGGGGATGCCCGAGGGTGCGCCATACCGGGCTGGGTTCGTGAGCTTGGAGCATCACAAGGAACCAAGAAGCACACAAAGCGAGTCAAACGAGAGCACGTGAGGCAAGCAACGGGGGTAGCCCAAGTACTCCCCTGGATTTGCAGGGCAAGCGCCAAGGAGATTCGAGATGCGCAGGCATGCGTACACGCGAGGCAAGGCGTGAAAGGGATCAAGTGGTAGGCAGCGGCAAAAATGCGTGCGAGGAGGCTAGCAGCCGAGACTACGAGCATGGAGTGGAAAGCCTAATCTGAGGACGTGCGTGGTAGCACGGGCGCGAGGAAGCTATGCTCGGGCCACATGCGTGCGCGCGGGGCGCATGCATAGGCGAGCGAGGCGAAGACACGGATGTTCTAAAGTCTATAGCACGATTGGTGGCTTGGAGCGCGGGGCGCGTAGAAAAGCACCAAGGCTTGGAGTCCGGGCACATCCAAGCGAAGGTCAAAGAGCATCAGCAAACATGGCGCGAGCGTGGCACTTGGGAAGAGCATCCTCACATGCGGGCAGCCAAACACGCTTGAAAAGTGCGAGGTGGGGCTGTGGCTATGAGGGCGTGCACTAGACATTGCCCGGGCAGCACATAGGTGCGCATTGGAGGCGCGCGTGGGCGGGCAAAGCCTAGGAACTGGAGGCGCGGATATTTGGGAAGCCAAGACACATGCGTGTGGGTCAGCAAGGGCTGAGAACGAGTCAAGAGAGGTTGCTGATCGTGTGGGAACGGTTAGGCAAGCTCTCCTTGAAAATAGGATTCGGTTAGGAACGGGTCCGTAACCGAATCGGGGAAAATTTGGGTTGGCCAAAATTGTTCTCCTTAAAAATAGGGATCGGTTATATTTGTCCTTAAAAATAGGAGTCGGTTATGGAACGGGTCCATAACCGAACGGAGGTGGCATGAGTGGGCTGACCGGGTCAAGCCCCACTAATGCATGCCTCTCCAACGTGTGCATTCGGTTTTGGAGAAAAACCGAACCAGCCAACATGTTCCCCATGTTCTGGTCAAGGTTGACCAAGTCTATAACCGTTTGGTTCGGTTATAGCCCATGCGTGATTTATAGAAGGCACTAGAGAGAGTGGCCTTAGTGGGGAGAGTGGGCATTCGGTTTTGCCCCACTCCTCCACAACCAAAGGAGAGTTAGAGGTGTAGTGGGGATCATGGATTCCCACGAAGTACATGTAGTGGGAGGCTCACAACATATATATATAGGGGTGCACCTCCAACCTGTGGAAAGGGCGCCACCATTAGGATAAGGTTTCTAATGGTCCTTGTGTTTGTTTCCTTCCTTCCTCCACCCCTTTAGGGATTGTAATTCTATT
The DNA here is from genome assembly GCA_963682175.1 of Triglochin maritima. Taxonomy (NCBI): domain Eukaryota; kingdom Viridiplantae; phylum Streptophyta; class Magnoliopsida; order Alismatales; family Juncaginaceae; genus Triglochin; species Triglochin maritima. Next base: position 7,316,203 of record OY821791.1, on the reverse strand, counting down.
GTTTATGGGAATAAAAGAGTTCAATTCCGCCAACGTTGTTATTGTGTGCGTTTTCGTTTGTGCTTGTTTACTCTGCGGGAAACCGAGGGAGTTGTACGGTTGTGTTGGTGTTTTCAATCTTCCCCGCGGGGATAGAGCGTTTGGCGAGGCCAAAGCTCGAAAAAGTTGAAATTTGAGAGTCTCTAAAGGACTCCTAACACGACCGGTGACAAGCTGGTATCAGAGCTGAGTTTGGGGACTCGGGACAACAACGTGGACACGCGACATCATGGGGATGATGCGGCGGCGTGTAGGAGGAAACACAACAAGTTTGCTGTTCGTGGAGATGCGGCTCAGAAGACACATCGCGGGGGCGTTTGTGTGCTTGGGGGCATCTCACAATCTCTCGCACGAGGCATTGGCCACTTCTCATGGTCTTAGGGTAGACAAGAGGAGAGGGCGTGTGGTGATTGGTGGCAGCAAAGACGCGCGAATAGCGGGGGCTATTCGGGAGAACGTTGAGATCGATGCGTGGAGGGGAAGGTATCGATTTCTCGTGATGCCTATGGATGATTTCACCATCATCCTTGGGTTGGAGTTCTTGCACGGGGCAAGGGATGTGATGTTACAGACTATTGGGAGAGTTCTAGTGCAAGGTGAATATCTGGTTGCTTATGGGAGTTATGAGCAACGTCCTGCTGAGAGGAGGGATGCCATGCATGAACGGGAGCTGACCAAAGTCGTGTATTGCCTAGAGACTCCGGGAGTCTACTTGTTGGGAGGGCGTTTCGAGGTGTATATGGACAACACGGTTTGTAGTTGTTTCGTGAACACTAATAATCTAACGCTGAAGCAAGCAAGATGGCATGAGTACTTGACCGAAGCTGAGTTCGTGTTCAAGTGTAAGCCTTGGAGGCTTATCGAGGCTGCCGACGCGATTAGTAGGGGGGATACCGAAGACGCGGGGGAGGAGGCAATCTTGGAGATCGTCATGGGAGTCCGGGGGGACAACTTTGACAAAATTAGAAGAGCTACACAAGCTGACGCTGATTGCAAGTGTACTAGTTCGCATGTTGAGGAAGGTTTGACGAAACACTTCCGGAAAGATGATGGGATCGTCTGGGCCAAACGGAGCAGGCCCGTGCCAAAGTCAAGGGACTTGAGAAGCATGCTTTTGCAATGCGTGCACAACGCGCGGTACGCTGGTCATCCGAGGGCGGAGAGGACTGCAGCTTTGTTGGGGAGCTACTCCTGGCCGACATGGAGAAGCATGTGGAGGCCTATGTAAGGGATGACGGGGTCAATCCTGAGGAGGCAACGATGAGGTTGCCAACCGAATGTCCAAGAGAGGACTTGGGCAGCGCGGGTTTGAGGAGAAACCTATGGAGACGAGCGTGCCCTCAACACTTGTTCAAGGGAACACACGCCAAGGTGTTGAATCGGAGGAGAGAGCGCATATGGGTCAAAGGTGACCAGGAGATGGTGGCTGAGATGTGTATGTACACAAAGCACCGAAGACGTCGAAGGACTACGAGAGAGGATGACACCCAACTCAAGGAGGAGTACTTGAGAGGGCTCAAGAGGGGTGGTTCTCTGGTCTACGATTGTTGCGGGGAGGCACAACGAGACCTTTGTTGGATAAGGTCTGAACGGTTCGAGGCGGTGATATTCCAAATCCGTTCTTCGTCGAGGACGACGAATGGGTTGAGTGGGGGAGATTTGTCACCGGGTTGAACTCGGGGATGCCCGAGGGTGCGCCATACCGGGCTGGGTTCGTGAGCTTGGAGCATCACAAGGAACCAAGAAGCACACAAAGCGAGTCAAACGAGAGCACGTGAGGCAAGCAACGGGGGTAGCCCAAGTACTCCCCTGGATTTGCAGGGCAAGCGCCAAGGAGATTCGAGATGCGCAGGCATGCGTACACGCGAGGCAAGGCGTGAAAGGGATCAAGTGGTAGGCAGCGGCAAAAATGCGTGCGAGGAGGCTAGCAGCCGAGACTACGAGCATGGAGTGGAAAGCCTAATCTGAGGACGTGCGTGGTAGCACGGGCGCGAGGAAGCTATGCTCGGGCCACATGCGTGCGCGCGGGGCGCATGCATAGGCGAGCGAGGCGAAGACACGGATGTTCTAAAGTCTATAGCACGATTGGTGGCTTGGAGCGCGAGGCGCGTAGAAAAGCACCAAGGCTTGGAGTCCGGGCACATCCAAGCGAAGGTCAAAGAGCATCAGCAAACATGGCGCGAGCGTGGCACTTGGGAAGAGCATCCTCACATGCGGGCAGCCAAACACGCTTGAAAAGCGCGAGGTGGGGTTGTGGCTATGAGGGCGCGCACTAGACATTGCCCGGGCAGCACATAGGTGCGCATTGGAGGCGCGCGTGGGCGGGCAAAGCCTAGGAACTGGAGGCGCGGATGTTTGGGAAGCCAAGACACATGCGTGTGGGTCAGCAAGGGCTGAGAACGAGTCAAGAGAGGTTGCTGATCGTGTGGGAACGGTTAGGCAAACTCTCCTTGAAAATAGGATTCGGTTAGGAACGGGTCCGTAACCGAATCGGGGAAAATTTGGGTTGGCCAAAATTGTTCTCCTTAAAAATAGGGATCAGTTATATTTGTCCTTAAAAATAGGAGTCGGTTATGGAACGGGTCCATAACCGAACGGAGGTGGCATGAGTGGGCTGACCGGGTCAAGCCCCACTAATGCATGCCTCTCCAACGTGTGCATTCGGTTTTGGAGAAAAACCGAACCAGCCAACATGTTCCCCATGTTCTGGTCAAGGTTGACCAAGTCTATAACCGTTTGGTTCGGTTATAGCCCATGCGTGATTTATAGAAGGCACTAGAGAGAGTGGCCTTAGTGGGGAGAGTAGGCATTCGGTTTTGCCCCACTTCTCCACAACCAAAGGAGAGTTAGAGGTGTAGTGGGGATCATGGATTCCCACGAAGTACATGTAGTGGGAGGCTCACAACATGTATATATAGGGGTGCACCTCCAACCTGTGGAAAGGGTGCCACCATTAGGATAAGGTTTCTAATGGTCCTTGTGTTTGTTTCCTTCCTTCCTCCACCCCTTTAGGGATTGTAATTCTATTGTTTATGGGAATAAAAGAGTTCAATTCCGCCAACGTTGTTATTGTGTGCGTTTTCGTTTGTGCTTGTTTACTCTGCGGGAAACCGAGGGAGTTGTACGGTTGTGTTGGTGTTTTCAATCTTCCCCGCGGGGATAGAGCGTTTGGCGAGGCCAAAGCTCGAAAAAGTTGAAATTTGAGAGTCTCTAAAGGACTCCTAACACGACCGGTGACACTAGGACATTAGCTACATGGTGGTACAATATTTATTGGTCAAAAATGAAATGTTTGCTAACTTGATATATATGATGTTTTGACGTCATCTTAGGGTGTGGTTGGAAAGATCAAATGGTTTGACCATTTCACTAGAAAAAAATCTTTTTATACGAGAAATTCAAAAAAAAAGTTCAAAAATAATTTGATAACCAATTTTTTTGTCCAAATAACATGTGAATTGAAAATCGGAAACTTTAATGGTGTAACTTTTCAGATTAAAACTTTTAAGATTAAGAATCCCATCGAAGTTAAGAAATCTAAGAATTCAAATACATATTCATATGTTCATAACTTCATATATTTAATAAGCATTCGAATCAGATAAGTATTTCCTCACAATCCATAATGTTATTTCTCTGAATTGTACACGATATTATTGACAGACCTACTAATAAGTCTACTATTTTCCCTACCATGTACTGAAAGAAATATTATTTTCTAATTTACTCCCAAGATTCACTAGGTTGTTTACATAAGATCAGTGAACAATTTTATTTTAGAATCATGATGCTAAGATCTTCCCCCTGAAATTTAAAAAAAAAGTATTTTCTCTCTCAATTTAAGAGGGCTCCGGATCTCAGTCACCGTATAAAATCCTTAAGGCTTGAATTCATATAGTCAGCATTTTTTTCCCTATGTCTCCCATAACTTGTGAATCCAATTCTAGCAGAGCTCAAAAAACATAACTGTTCTTTCATCAGACCAACTAGCATCTGCACGGTTAAATGCTATTAAATCTCTTAAATTCTTAACCACATCATGGCTGGAAATCCTTTAAGAGCACTGATTGACATCAACTAAAGAGCAGGAGCAGCTGAACCACCACTCAGTAATGGTATGGTTGTAGACTTGTAGTTGGGTTTTATTTTATTTTAAATACTCTACTAATTCCCCACCCCAATTTTAAATCCCAAGACGAGATCTCCCAACTTATCTAACCCAGTTTTAGTTGATGTTCAATGTTGATACCCGAATTATCTTTACGGTGTGAAAGCTAAAATCTTGATAGCCCTCTACAGACTACAGGTGGCTTACATACAAAGGATCCAGGCTTGCAACAAACAAAATAGTAAAAAAAAGTATATATTCTTTTAAAAAAAATACTAAGAGCACCCTTAACGGGTGCTCTACGCCCGGGCGCCCGGGCGGGGGGCCACCCCCCCCCCAATTCGTCCGTTTTATTTTTTTTGTTTTTTTTCTTAAAGATAAAAATTATTTATATATAATTAGGATAATGTATTAATTAGGTAAATTGAATTTAATTAATTAGGTATTGAAAAATAATTGTAAAAATATTTTATGATTAATTTATTTTTTTGACTTATTTAGATTAAAATAAAATTAAAAAAATCATAAACAAATTAAGAAATAGTAGTACAATACTCGTACACTTCGAAAACAAAATACAATACAAATACAAAATACAAAATACAACTGAAATAAGGAAAGGAAAGACAATCATCCTACGGATACGGAATTTAAAATACCAAAATACTGATAAAGTACCACAGATATTGAAAACATAAGCACATACATATATCCTTGTGCTTTAGCCCATTTCTTGAGTTCAGCAAGTGTTTCTTTATCGAACTCGTCCTTGTTTTCCTTCTTCATTAGAGCGAAGATGATATCAAGTTTCTTGCTGTTCAGTTCCCTTTGGAAATTCGCCTAAGCTTCGATGCGTTTCCTCTCCATCCGTTCTTCGTAACGTAAATACTTTTCCTCTTTCACTTTTGCGCTATATTCAATTTGTTTCCCCAGTTCTAACATATCAGGATCAAGTTGTGCCTGAAATTGTTGTTTCCCCTTCTTTTTTTGGCTTTTTTAACACCTTCAGGACGAGGACATGTTTCGAACACCATTTCATCTGCTGACGGTGTTGCGTTGCTCCCATCGTCGTCGGTGCTTTTTCTTTTCCCGCTGGTAAAACTCTCCGGACTTTCTGCAGCGACGTTTCCTGTGGGAAGTCCAAGCACAACAGACTCCCATTTAGGGTACATGCGTAACAAAAGCCAAACATGCATGAACTGAAATTTGGCGTTGTGTGTTCGTTAGTAGATGATGTGAGCTTCATGGATGACATCGTCCTCGTTATAACCGCTTCTCTTCCTCCGCACCGCCTGGTCGAAGCAACCGATCCATTGGTTTACAGATGGCAATGTACGCCTCCATCGCCCCTTCAAAGATTCATCGTTACGCTCTACTACACCTGGCTCGCCTGAGTCATTGTAGATGCACTCCACACGTTTCCAGAAGGACTTCATTTTTTGGTTTGTCCCAACCACAACATCGCCACTGACAGTCATGTAAGCCGAGACGAGTCGTTGATCATCTTGTGCGGACCACGATTTTTGTGACCTCATCGTCGCGGTTTTGCGTGTTCCCTCGGTCGCGGTTTCGTCATTCACATCAGCTGTATAGCGGCTTGCATTTCCACTACTTTCGCCACTTAGGAGGCGAGTATACATACCCATTGGGAATTGGGTTTGCCCTTCTTCCTGAGTTGGCGGTTGGTATTGATTGTGTGGGTAGAACCCTAGGTGTGGTAAAAATTGGCTTTGGTGGGACGGGTGGAATCCTGGTTGTGTAACATTTTGGTAAGGGAAAAAGTGTTGGCTTGGGGGTGGACGACGTGGAGATCGTCGGTAATCTGGTGAACCATTGTCTTCTGAAGATGACATTGTGAGTAGAGAGTAGAGGTGAGTAGAGAATTATTGTGGAAGAAGTAAGATTGGAATAGAGGTGAGTAGAGAATATATATTGAAGTAGTCACGCGCGTACTGTAGGTCCTCGATCCAATCGTCTCGTCTTTTGTTAGTCACGCGCATACTGTAGCTCCTCGATGCCATAGAAGTTCAAGCCTTGATCCAATCGTCTCGTCTTTTGTTAGTCACGCGCATACTGTAGCTCCTCGATGCCATAGAAGTCCAAGCCTCGATCCAATCGTCTCGTCTTTTGTTAGTCACGCGCATACTGTAGCTCCTCGATGCCATAGAAGTCCAAGTCTCGATCGACTCGTCTCGTCTTTTGTGAGTCACGCGCATACTGTAGGTCCTAAATTTGAAATTTGAAATTTATTAATTTGTGGTTTTCTAAATTTTAATAATATTTTCGTATTTATTAATTAAATGTTATTTAAAAACGAATGAATTGTTGATATTAAATTATTACGATAATGATTATTAATATATTTTGTTGATTGTTGAAAGAGTTTTGGAGAGAAGAATAAAAATAATGACGTGGCAACAAATACTGTAGCGTGACTGGGTGGATTGGGTAATGGTTAAGGATTTTGTAGGGGGGTTGGTTTGTGCTGACGTGGCAGAGAGAGAAGCTGACGTGGCTGAGAGAGAAAGCAGGGCGCCCGGGAACTGCTCGGGTGCTGTTAAGGATGCTCTAAAGGTTTCAAAAAACGTAGTTGCTTCAATATATTATACATGATTAAAACCCACTGGCAGGATTAAAATGACCGAACTCAAGGGATGTAAACGAGCCGAGTCGAGTTAAATTTCGAGTCATAAGTATTATCTTATGTTATTATCAAATACAATAAAATAATTATAAACGAAGTAATAAAAAATTTGAACGAACTATCGAGTCGAACTTCAAATTTTTTCGAGTTCAAACGACTCGTTTACCGAATCAAATTTGAAGATTTTTTTATTTTTTATCAAAATCTTTCATTTTCAAATTAAACCAGAATAACATTTTTCGAGTCGAACTATCGAACCGAACCAAAATTAATAGCCCACCGATGTACAGAACAGTCTAGTTTCTTTCAGGGGAAGCTTCTCATAAGTACTTCATTCGAAAGAAGTAAACTTAACTTATCTTACAATTTGCATATGTTCCCTGCTTCTAAGGGGGTGTTAATGGCGCGGAAAGCTCCGGAAAGTGATTTTCGGAGTCAACGGGAAAGCAGAGGAAAATAGAATCCAGTGGAAAACAATTTCCCTTTGACTGAATTCTGTTGTTTGTGCCTGCGTCGGAAAACAGTCTGGATAAGAAAAACGGACGACCGAACTAGTTTCGGTCGACCGAAATGCGACTTCCTCATAGTGTACGTAAACGGAAGACCGAACTAAGTTCGGTCGTCCGAACGGGTCATTCTAGTTACGAATTCGGTAGACCGAAATATGTTCGGTCGTCCGTTATATTCATTTTCGGTGGACCGAATGTTTGACGGTCGACCAAAAAAGTTCGGTTTCCGTGGCTTTCCGACCTCAAAGTGACGGAAAACTCAAAGAAAATTTTATACATACCACAGAATCCGACGGAATCCGTGTTTTCGTGCACAAACGCCCCATTTCCGGAGTCAACCGGAATCCAAATTCCGTTTCCGTCGGATTTCCTCGGAATCCATGTGCACAACCCCCCCCCCCCCCCCCCCCCCCCCCCCCAACTAACAAGAGTGTATGGATGGAGAATAAAATCATGCAAAACATTGTAGAATACTAACTGCCAAGTGCCAACAAAGTAAACATGCAGGGAATATTATAACAGGGTATTAACTGGCAAAATACCCATATGAAGTGGAATATTCCTTAATCAGATCAGAAAGGTTTTAAGAAAGAGAAGAAAACAAAAACTTACATCTGTGATGATGGGAGTCATTTGTATTAGTGAAGAAACCTTATTGCGAAGACATTTTACATTTCATCTCCAAATCAAACAACTCATGCAACATATATAGAACACAAAAACAAAAAAAAACTTAATGAGTGGAACCAACATCATGATAAATCCAGTCCATCATCTATCATCAAGTTTGATAAAGTCCATAGCTTTGATGGCGAACTGATAATGCTTAGAGTTCATTTGCAATCGCACAATTTGCATAGCAGAGTTAAACATGCAACACGATGCCAGATTGGGAGGGAGTTAACATCCAAGAGCATTTGAGCTTGGAAATGAACAAGACATGCTTTAGCTCTAAGTTTATACAGTAGTGCTTTCTCCAATTACTATCTTAAAGCATTTTAATCTTCTTGAAATTTAGAGCATCTTAATAAGCTTTCAGTCAAGTCTCGACATTTTTGCAGGAAAGAAAATAATATTACCACCCTGGGATGTCAAAGAAGTAAAATCTGAGAAAACACTACCAATTAAATGGATGCTAAAATTTTCTTACAAAGGCCATGACACCATCACCTACAAGTTAAATCAAGGGTCGACACAGCAGAAACAGATAAATCATAAGATGAAAGGAAGAAGTAACTGCTAAGCAACAAAGCACTGGAAGGCTCTTTCTAACAATTATAGCATATTTCCTGAGAAGTACATTAAGCATTTCAAGACATCGAGTTGCATTGCCAAAAGAATTATATCAATTGAAATTTGGATGTTAGAACAAATTGTGTGCATAACGTCAGAGTTGTGGTACCTTGATAGGCATGGCAATTCTACATCTTCAACTTGAATACCGTATATATAAATCAGAAGAATCATTATAGACAACCCTAAACTCAGATATATCTTTTCAGCTAGTTGGATAGTACAAATTGTGAAGAAAATTAACAAAACGAGATACGGACGCGAAAGTGGACACCTAATGCATGCGCTCTCCACTGGAGAAATTAGGTCTCAAACAGAACACCATTGGATCATCAAATACCCCAATCCAGAATGCAAAAAACTCAACTAATTCACAATTTTTTAGGCATACATCTGAGTGTCCATTTGCGTCCGCTCCCATTCTTCGGAAACCTAATACTGCAACTGCCAGTCAATTCCCTCATCAAAATCTGCACTGCTCCTACAGTCCAATAGTGCATTCTGCTGATGCTCGTATCGGCATATGTAATTCAATCCGACCAGGAGTTCACAGATGGCAGCTTCGGTCTTCTCCCTGTCAGCAAAATACAGCGTCTGAAGAAGTAGCAAGTTTGTTCTTGTAACAATTTGCTGCTGCTCAAAGTTACGTTCAGTTTGCCATCGAATCATGCTATGTGCCATTGGTGCAAGCCAACTCAAAATGTTGTTGAGCCTCTCCTTCCAACCGTGAGCCAAAGGAGCATCATATATTGCTAGATTTTCTACATAAGACTTGAGACTTCTCCTCAAAGCCATCCGTACGCTCATCGGCAACATTTCATATAGATCATCCCTGGCTTCCTCTCCAACAAGATGGGGATACAAAAGTAACTTCTCTATGATTATGATAATATTTGCATAATGCAGAGCAAGTGCTGAAGCACCTACTGTAGAAGGTGAAGCATGCATCAGTAGGCTGCTCTTTGGCCCAAAATGGGACGCAATTCGTCCACTATTAATCTTGGATTTCCTATCCCCCATGACACAGGACATGGCTGTTCCAACACGACTAATGTGACTCTCACCCTCAAAATGATCCCCGTCGTCCTTCCAAGAAGCAGAACTGCTCAAACTGAGGCACTCCATGAAAAGCTTCCCAGGAGTAGGTCCACAAGGGAAGGCAAAACCCTCCTCACGCAAATTACCGACAGGCCTTCTCGGTCGAATTTGCCCTGGTTTACCATCGCTGACAGCAGAACTCAGCACTCCAGAACTAGGTAGATGGCAATCAGTCTGAATTCTCTTACTGAAGAACCGCCTGCTATGATCTGGAGAAACCTCCGATGCAACAGCAATTTCACCAAACACAAATCTAATTCGCGCATAGATTGTACACACTGCCCTGGCCATAACTCCTACAATCTTATCATAAGTTTGATTCCACAGCGAAGTGTCCCTTAGATGCCTTATGTCGTGGCGCTGCCACTGGATCTTCTGCTCGATCGCCTTACGAGTCTCCTCTTGATGCCGGGCCAACTGGAATTTTTTCACACCTTGCTCCAGCTCATTCAGAACACCTAATTCTCCATAGAGGCTCCCAGCTGATCTAACATATCGCTCCATCTTCTTAACCGTCTTCTCCATATCCTTCACTAAAAACCCCAACTTACCGACCTCAATCCGCCCACTTAAGAGATCGGCATACACATGCTCGAATCCCACCAACGCCTGCTCCGTGCACCTCTTGCCTAACCTAGACACTAAAGCTGCCACACGGTTCAACTCATCGAGCTTCTCAGCAAGAGCAAGCTCCAACAAATAAGACTCGTCGTCTGAAACCAAAGTTCTAACACCATGAAACTTAATAACTTCATTATATAGATTAGAGACCTCAGCCTCCGAGAGGGACTTGTGAAGGTGGATAGCCTTGGACATGGCATTGGCGACCTCGAACGAAAGAATGCCGATGGTATCCACCTTGGGACCAGAATTAGGCGCAAGCGAGTCTTTCGAATCCTTCTTCTTGGTGGTAGTTGATGAATTGCTATCAAGAGACAAGGCATGTTTAAGATTGGCACCAACTTGGGTCCTCATCTTTCTGATCCAGGGCTCAGCCACCATAGCAGATATGAACTGGTAAAGTTCGACCACTCTTTCCGGCCCAAAGTGCGACTTTTAAAAGAAATCCAGAACAATTAGCAGTTCCAACCACCAAGACTCGATCTTTAAGAAAACCCTCAAAGATTCAAACTTCACTGTCAAATTTTACTGCTCTTTCCGGCTCCAAATCCCGGTTTCTACCAGAAATCCGGAGGAACCAAGACTCGATCTTTGAGAAAACCCTCAAAGATTTGAACCTCAATAGTGAATTCTACAGCTCTTTCCGACCCCAAAAGACCGGTTTTTAGCTGAAATTCAGAACAATTGGCAGTTACAACCACCAAGATTTAATCTTTAAGAAAACCCTCAAAGACTCAAACCTCAATGGTGAATTCTACCGCTCTTTACTAGCCCCAAAAGACTGTTTTTAACAGAAATCTGTACAAACCACCAAGACTCGATCTTTAGCAGAACCCTTTAAGATTCAAACCTCTAGGAACCGAAAACGACGGCGAAATCGATCCACGACGAAAACTAGGGTTCCGAGAGCGAAATGGGGGTGAGATTTCGAGATCTTCCGCGTCGACTCCTCCTCAGGAGCAATAAATGCGAGCAAAACCCCCCGAAATTTGACTTCGGATGCCCCAAAGACGAGTTTTTTGGTCCGGAATCGACGGATAAAACAAACCCAAAAAAAACCGACCTTGGCGTGGTCGGTCGGGGATCGGTCGGAGGATTTCGATCCCGAACTATGTCTCTGGTCGGATTACATATAGGAAGTGGAGACTTTTTATGAATTTTCGGTTTTTTTTTTTTGAATTCGTTGGTGTTTTTGGTGTTTAATATAGGGATTTGAGATCTTTTTCACACTTGGGTTTGGACTTTCAACATCTTTTCTTTTGGGGGGAAGTTGTGGTAAAAAGGTTTTTGTTTAAAGTTTTTTTAATTATAAGTGGTGCCGTTAGTTTTAATTATTAATAATAACGATGAATTATGAATCTGCATCACACAGTCACCGATTTATTCCTTCCCCCAACACCACAGGTACTTGGACTTACGTCATTTGTATTAATGATGGACATATAAGGTTTGTTTAAAGTTTTTCTAAAATGCAAATTACAACTCTTCTATGCTTTAAACCTAAAGTTCTTAGAAATATTTATGTAAATTGTCAGACGCCCGTTTCGTCGCCGGAAAACTACTATTCGTCGCCGGAAAACTACTTAAATCGCCCCAAAAATGACCTTTTTGCCCTTAACAAATCAATTAATACCGATTTCGTCTCGTGTCTTTAAATAAGATGGTTGACTCAGTTTTACTCACATTCCTAGTACCAACACCACGAAAATGTCTGGCGAAGCACCTGAATCCGGCGAGGTAACTGGGACGGAATTTTTTTCATGACTCGGGCGTCTGGCTAAACCGCCTCCACCAAGGTGGAGGCGTCTGTGTAAACCGCCTCCACCTATGTGGAGGCGTGTTAGGCAGACGCCTCCACCTTGGTGGAGGCGGTTTAGCCAGACGCCCGTTTTTTTTGTTTTTTTTTTAATTTTTTGTTAAATTCAAAATTTTCAGGTTCCGTTTCAAGATTTCGGTGGTGATGGAGTAGATTACAGTGAGCTTTTTGACAGTAAAGAAATATTTACAACAATCGAGGAAGGTTGTAAATGGGCGAAACAAGTTGCAATAGGAGCCGGATTTTTTTGGTTATATCATCATACAAACCGAAAGCAGATAACCGGATGGATTGTTACCTCAGATGTGATCGCAGACGTGAGATGAGTTCTCGTGATACGAGTATTGCACTGCGAAAGAATACGAAAAGAAAAGGTTGCGGTTGTCGGTTTTTGGTAAAAGTGGTGGAGCGACGAGATCGTGATGGATGGGTTATTGTTTCTAGTAGCATGTTTGGGCAGCACAACCACCCATTGGCAGTTTATTCAGAGGGTCACCGACAGGTCAGCGGACTTAGTGCTGGGGCAAAGCAAATTGTTCGGGATATGACAGAGGCACAAGCAAGGCCCCGTAACATTTTGTTGGCGGTAAAGAAGAAATTTCCGGACGATAATCCTAATCAAAGGCACATTTACAACTTCAGAGAGTACATGAGGAGGACGAAATCTGAAGACAGGAATCCCGCGCAGCAGTTTCTCAGAGAGGCAGTGCAGCATAAGTATTTGCATTGGATTGTGGCAGATGAAGAAACTAATGTCTTGACTAACGCATTTTTGGCACATCCGACTTCCGTTCAGTTGTTGCGTACATACCCATTCGTGATCTGTATGGATTCGACGTATAAGACGAACAAGTACAAGATGCCTTTGTTTGAGATGGTTGGGGTTACTCCAACAAATATGAATTTCCTCGTCGGATATGCGATTTTGCAGGATGAGACCGAGTCTAGTTACCGGTGGGTGTTGGAGAGGTTGCGAGATCTGTTATTGGATATTGTTAGCCCGACAACAATAATTACGGACCGGGAGATGGGTCTGATGCGACCAGTGGCAGAGGTTTTTCCTGAGTCAGCTCATTTACTATGCACCTGGCATATCAACAAAGACGTGTACAACTACGCATACCACGTATTCGGCAAGGAGAAGCAGCTTGCAGAGAGTTTTAGACGTGGAAGATGGAGGAGAGTCATGCTTTCTGATTCACAGACGGATTATGATAGAGCAGTCCGTAATCTGAAGGATTCTTACAGTTCCTGGCCAGTGCTGACGAAGTATGTGGAAGACACGTGGTTGGTGCATAAGGAAAAATTCGTGTTGAATTGGACGAATCAAGTTCTTCATTTCGGCAACACTACGAACTGCAGGGTGGAAAGTGCACATTCGGCTCTGAAAGAGTGGATCACTACATCGACTGCCGCTCTCGACACTCTTTTCGACCGCGTGAACTCGTCTATTGAAATGCAGCTGACAAATATTCGGAACTTTCTTGAAGATTCGAGACGTCAAAATTTGGCACATTACATAGGTCCTCTGTTTCAGCATATAAATGGCCGAGTTTCGCATCACTGCTTGTCGTTAATGACTCAGGAGTTGAAGAGAATGCAGGACTTAAGTGATGAAATTGAATATCGTTGTGGGTGTGCTTTCCTGACAACACATGGGATTCCTTGTGCCTGTACCATGTACGAGTGTTTCGCGTCAGGTGATGGAATTTATTTAGAGCAGATTCATCCATTCTGGAAAACACTTGTTATCGGAGAAGGAGTCCAGATGTCAGAGTTTGTTGATCAGTCAGCACAAGACACCGAGCATTTTCGGAAGCTAGTGGATGAGATCTCGCAGAGCGATCCTGCAGTAATTCGTAGTGCCTCTCGTATTTTATACGAACAGTTACACCCCGATCAGTCGAACTATGGAGAACCCGAAGAAAATACTAAGGTACGAGGTCGACCTAGGGGAAAGTCGACACGTCGGGACCCGAGTGCCTTCGAGTATGCTGAGCGAGGTCGTGGTCGGTCTGGCAGTAGTGGGAGCAGGGGTCGTGGTCGGTCTGCCAGTAGTGGGAGCAGGGGTCGTCGGTCTAATTCGTCTCGATCGTCCTTGAATACGGGCACAGGATCTTCTGGTATGTCGATATCTTTGTTGTTATGTTATTTAATATATATTAGTAATCTAAATGGGGTTGAATATATTATCTCCTAATTTTGTTGTTTTAATGAATTGTTATTTACCTATCTTACAGTGTCCGGACGGGTTGACGTGGACAACTTCCCATATAATGATAGACTGCCAGGAATCATTTTGCCATTTCTGCATAGGTGGAATGACGTACGTGCTGATGGCAACTGTGGATTTCGATGTGTTGCCGATGTCTTTCATGGTGGTCAGGAGAACTGGTCGTACGCCCGTCGTGCGATTTCTAATGAGATAGGTGCACATCCTATTTATGAGACAGTCTATTTCGGCCATGTGAGAGAGGCTCGTCAACGAATTGATTGGGGCGGGGGAGGTTGTGGCGAGGATCATTATATGGAGGTTTGGTCCGACTTGTTTCCTATTGCGAATTTTTACAAGTGTGCGGTCATGTATTTCGCAGTGGGAACGGATGGTTCGTTGTTCCCGTGTCTTACTGTTCTACCCTGGGAGTGTCCCTCTACCATGACGAGGCCTGTCAGAGAGTTGGTCATTGCTCATTTAGGGAGTTACGTTCATTTTATTCGTTTGGAATTACTTGATGATTTCCCAGTACCTCCTATAGCGACCTTATGGTATCAAATGCGAGATGAGAGTGTTGTTGGATGGGAGGATCAGTACCAAAGTAGGATGGAGTATTGGAACCGGTTACGTTGATTGTAATTTGTAATGTTTTGTAATGTATAATATATCGTGTATTTCTACTTATATCGTGTTGTTTTTTTACCGTATTTTAAATTTAAATATTATTTCATATCTAAAGAAATAAGTTGAAAATCTTTTCGTGAAAAATAAATATTAAAAAATACGATAGTCAAAGAAATATGTAGAAGATATGTTCGTCAAAAATAAATAATAAGAGTACACAAATAAACATAAGCATATACCAACAAATGTACTAACAGTGCAACAAAACGAAAGTAAAAGCAAGACAACTACAGCTCAGCATCTGAATCATGGTCTGAAATGCCCAACTGGCTGTTCCAATCCTCGATCAGGTGATCCCAATCTGTACATGCAAGTCTCGTCGCCTCACTCGGCATGACGTCTCTCTCTCGCAAGAACGGCTGCGTACACTGTATCGCCCTACTCATCCACTGTATGTAAAATAGAAATTAGCGTACAATAACAAAATATACTTTACAATTAAATATAAAATTAGATAAACTTACTGCATCGGCACATGTCCTATCCAGTGGTCTCTCCGGTCTCGGAATGATACCGCGTACGAGCAGTGGATGTGAGCATCTACCGAACCACTGCAAATAATCTGGAGCACAGGTGGAGGGGTCGCGGCTACGACTCAGATCGGCCAGGTGTAGTCGTCCTACTCTCGGAAATGTCCTCCAAACCGATTCCGCAGACGAAACGCTGTGCCTGACGTCGTACATCGTCGCAGTCACAGACCGTACTGCATGGTCGGGCGTCGGGATGTCAACCGGGATCACCTGAACGTAACCTAACTGACGTAACACGCGATCAGGTAAATAAGGCTCTGTGATATCCCTATAACGAATAACGCCCATAAATGTAGTCCTCGGCACAGCTACAGCAGGCTCGGGACCATACGGTAACCACTCCACCTAAACGTTTATACGTTAATAATAATAAAGTTAAATTTAAATAAACGTGAATGATATATACATTATATACCTGCGATGCAGTCATCTGATCTAGCCGTCTACGAATAGAAAGAAGTCGACTCTCGCTCTTATCCTCCGCCCGGACAGCCCACATACGCGAACGAGGATAGCCACGCTCAACAATCTTCCGCTCACGATGTGGGCGGAAAGCAGGAAAATACTCATATATCCAAGCCTGCAGCAGTGTAAGACAACCCGTAATCTGACCACAATCAGCACGACTAGATATGCCCAGCTGGCGATACAGATATGCCAACGTCGCCGACCCCCATGAGTAATCAGCAATGGTATCTGGGTCCCTCGCCTCCAATAAGTCGCGTGGTCTCAGTCTGGAACCGCTCTTGTCGACAAACAATACGCAGCCTAGCAGTAAGAAGAAATAAGCAGTCATCTGCGTATCCTCAGTCCGTGGTGGTCACCCCCGTCTGCAACACTCGTCCACAGCGTCGATACTAACACCACCGCCACTCCAAAATGAGCTATCCCGCCCAAGACCCTCCAGGCTGACACCCAGCAACTCAGATACATATAACTTCAGCTCAGATGTCGGCGCCTGCGCACTGACCATGGGACCCTCAACAGGAATGTGAAGAATCTGAAAGACGTCATGCAACATGATCGTCATCTCTCCGAACGGCAAGTGGAAAGTGTTGGTGTCAGGCTGCCACCGCTCCACGAATGCCGAAATCAACGGCATGTCGATGCAGGAAAACATGTTGTACGGCAAGTGACCCAATCCACTGTCAACCACGGTCGTCGTCATATCCTCAGTCATCACTGAGCGCCATGCCTGCAATGTCGTACAGGCTCTGTGCGGATTATGGCACTTCAAAACCTTCCGCTCCTCGCCATCCCAGATGCGTCTGGCGACGTGGCCTCCGAAACTCGGAATGACGCTGCCATCTACAGGACCACCGGGAATAATATCCGTGACGATCCAAGACTCGTCATCACCCCTCTTCTTCTTCTGAGCTCGGGCGTCTGCAGTGCACGAACTCGAATCACCGGTCACAAACCGGCCACCTCGATCCTTCCTAATGACCCACTCAGATGAAGGACCACCGTGTCGCCCCCGTCCTCGACCGGCCTGATGTACCGCCTCCTCCTGTGGCCCCAAGTCGTATCGGCCCCCATCGTCACTGTCGTCGTGACACATCAGCTCATCTGAATCATCCTCGTCGTCGAAAGACTCTCCAGGTGTCTGACGACGACGTAACAGATCTCTCTCTCTCCTAACTGAAGCAGAAATACCACGTCTACGTGGATGACGAGGACCTGACTCGTCTGCTATACTACGTACCGCGCGTAAGGGAATTGATTTCCCTTTTCCTCCACGGTAACCCGATGACTATTAATTCAATTTTAAAAATACAAATTTATTAATGAATTTACTAAAATAATTAAACTAATTATTAACTGAATAATCTTTTAATTTAGCAATTATCACAATTAATTAATAATCCTTTACTAAAATCGTACACAACTAATTACTAACATAATAATCAATTTATTTAGCGATTTTTTTATTAATTATCACAATTTATAATCAATAAAGGATTTACTAAACTAATTTAACTCATTATTAACATAATATTCAATTTATTTAAAATTTATCACAATTTATAATAAAATTAAAAAAAAACCGGGCGTCTGCGGGAGACGCCTACCCTACGTGGTAGGCGTCTCCCGCAGACGCCTACCGTACGTGGGAGACGTCTCCCGCAGACGTCTGTTCATTGGGTCGGGCGGTCGCGGGAGACGCCCGACCCAACGATCGGGCGGTCGCACGAACCGCCCTCTCGTTGGGTCGGGCGTCTCCCGCGACCGCCCGACTCAATTTTTTTTTTAAAATTAATTGAAATAAACAAGGTAATTTACCAGATGTGAGTAGTCAGGGGTCTCCGCTGACTCTTTCCCTGGCCTCCGAGACATTCTATTTGGTGAATAAAAGTGTGATATGAAGAGAAAGTTGTGTTAAAAGAGTGAAATGAGGAGTTATATTAGTAGAAAGGGCAGAGGGGCAAAATGGTAATCTTACGGACGATTTAAGTAGTTTTACGGCGACGAATAGCAGTCAAAGTTGTAATGGTAGAGGCTTGTTATTGTTAACTATCCCATGTGAGTGACAATTTCTAACTTGAGCTATTTGCTCTTGCCTCCTACGTATAGGTTACGAATTTACTCGTAAGTAATTCGTCAAGATTGACACTTCTACCCAAAAAAATTAACTGGAAAATATAAACTTCCTATGTAATTCGTCGTGATATCAAAATATGTCAACTCTTCCATTTTCCTTTTAGCAATGGATTGAAGTAGTTAAAATTCTCTACACTTGCGCTTTGGACTTAAATTATATTAACCTACTCTTCAGATCTCAAAATCAATTTAACAATCATTATGATTTGCAAAATGGGGGCTACAAAATCAACTTTATTTTCTATATTCAGGTACAACCCCATACGATGAATCCAACGCAATCACCTAATACGTGATAAGAAAGACACACTAGCATAGTTTGATCCAACACTAGTATTTCAACAAATTACCATGCCATAGAAAGGAAATGTCAAAATATCAACATAGAATCATAGATAGATAAAGTCTATATTTTGCTTCTAGACAATCCCATGGGGATTTTTTTTTTTTTGAGAGAGCGCTCTTTCTATCATTGACCTACAACAATAATATAAGATAATTATACCTCAAATAATTACAAAAACACATCTAAATGATTCTCAGAACTAAGACAATCCAAATCACATGATCTACCAAGTAATCACATCTCGAGGTCTTGGTGGTTTGGAAGTATGAATGTGAAATAATAATGTGGAGCAAAGGAGAGTGCGTTGGAGGTTGATTGCACTGTAGCTTTTTCAATGGAAGTAAAGGAGGAGCAGGTGAGTTGAATGTCATGTATTTATTGAAACCACACCCACGAGACCATGAAAAAGGGGCAATATTGATGATAAGAAGTCCATGCTTGGGACTTTGTAGTGACCTTTGGGAGAGAGTACTATTTCTCTTCACCCTGTGAGGGGTGAGAGGGACCTGAATGCTGATGCTGATGCTGATTGGTTCATGTTTGACTTGCTAACTCAGTAACAAGTCAATATAATCATGTGGATTTGTTTTCCAAGTTGGTGGTTGTCAATTTGAGATTTGTAATTACTTTAATAATAAAGAATACTACATGTGATAATCTACTTGTCCCTAGTTTGATACCGGGTAAAATTTAGTTGATTTTTCAATGATTTATTGTACAAGTCGTCTTAATTGAAAATGATCTTGCTTAGAGAACATATCATCTTCATGTAAACAATCTCTCCAAAAAAAAAGCAACCATCACTATTTAATTCACATCCAATGATCGACATTCAATCTTCAAAATCTGTAAAGTGCGAAAATTTCGTCGGACAAAAAAAAAATCTCTCCGGAGTTTGAAACTTTGAATGTTGGATTACCAACAAAAATTGTGTGGCACCCATTTTCTTTTCTCATTCTTTTGAATACACAGTTAAATTTCAAAGATATATTAGAGATATGTGTATTTTTGCGTTTACAACGTTCAACAGGAGAATAAACGCTTAAGATATTCCATTTTTGGCTTCATATATACTTTGTTTTAAATTTTGGGCTCTGATATATTTAAGATCTTATGAATTACATAAAATGTGAGATTATTCTCAACATACTTTTACATGCGTGATATCTTTTAAGTCAAAAAGCTACACTATTATATACTGACAACTATTTCGTATTTGATCTTTGCAGCCCTACATTGAATCTTAAAAGTCGCAAATATATGTCTATTATGTGACACAAAACTTGTCTTTTATCCTCGAACTATCATTATCTCATAGAGTCATAGTTGTTAACCAACAAATCCAAATTCTCAAGTTACTACGCATTAGTTAGGATTTGCGCAACCAACTTGGAGAGAGAACAACACCTTTGTGACGTCTACGTATTAATTTGATATAATGGAACAGATGGGCATTAATTAATTATTATTATCATAAAAAAGCATCACTTTTAACCTAATACACAACCCACAAGTTTCCAAAAAGAAGAAAGAAAGAAAAAAAGACAAATGGGGTTTGGAGAAGGACAGTAAAATAATGACTTAACCTTTTTGTTTTTCCTTTTGACCCAAAGGATTGTAGATTACAGAGAGCAGCCCAGAGGCGTGGTGTTTGGTTCGATTTGGTCTCCAGTTTGTCTATGTTGTTTTGTGCCATGATGGATTCTGAAAAATCACACATGTCTCACCTTTTGTTGTCTAGTTCTTTGTTCATACACTATGGAATCTCTAATGGGAAATTATATGAAATGTTTGGTCTTAGCTTGCCATCACTTTCACGAGAAAGACCGGTACTTCTTTTGTTAGTAGCAATACAGTGATCCTTTTGGATGGACTGAAATTCCTTTCATTTATTTGATAGTCAAATTTCTCAGGAGTCTGTGTGGATATGTCGTTCATACATGAAATTTTAAATTTTGTGGAATTTCAAAATGTGTCATTTGTAAATACCATGTTTGGTAGGTTAAAATTTGAAATTTGTAAATTCTAAGTAAAATTTTGAAGAAAAAAATCAATCTAAATAAAAGTGACAAAACAAAATTTCACATTTTTTGGTGGAATTTAAAAATCTCCACCTAATTCCCAACATCAAATTTCACTTCAAATCCCAACACCTCCTCTTGCCACCTCTACCCAGTCGTCGTTGCCGACCTTCACCACCTTGGTCGAGTTCCACCGCCATCAAGATCTATCGTCTTTTCGAGATTCATCACATTTCGTCTCGAAATGACATACTAACCCAAACAAGATGAAAACAAATAACGTCATTTAAAAATATCAGAATTTACAAATTTCGTTGTTTCAAAATTACATGGAATTTACAAATGACTCATCCAAATGCAACCTAATACAGTTCTAATTTTCAAAATCCAAACTGCACATTTTTTTATGTATCCAAATGGGAGTACTGTAGATTCATTCAAATGTTGGTGGTGGTAACCAAATGAGTTTCTGTGTATTGGGGTGGGGGCATGAGTGCCTTCGAGAGGTGGATTTGACTTGAGATGAGAATTCCAGAGAAAAAATAGATTGGGTTTAGCATATGACATCTTGGTATTTTGCGTCCAGACCTTGGAAGATGCGTTAGTGGGATTAGAGTAGAAAAGTTTGAGAAGCGATGTCTCTGATTCCATACGTCTAATACTCCTTGTTGTACAATGAAGAAATTTGAAATATTAATTGAAGACCTTGGAATTCACAGAATTATAATTTTGTAAAACAAGAAAAGAGAATGGACGCCACTCAAACGTGCGTGTGAACACGATTAGTCGATTTTTGATAATTTTTGCACACTCAATTTCATGTTTAGATATGTTTAACACGATAAGTCAATTTTCAATAACAATGACTTCCGTAAACATAGCATACATTAGGTTATGTAGGGAGGCTGCTATTTATGTGGAAAATTTAAGCATATGGATCCATGCAACATTGAGCTTAAGAGGGTAATCAACTTACTTAGACGACTACACTTCCCTATTGTTTTGGTGAAAAAGCGATGAGACTAGGGGTGCACACGGGTTGGGTCGAACCCGAAAACCGATCCGAACCCGACTGGTCGGGTCGGGTCGGGTTCAAAAGTGGTTCGGGTCGGGTTGGGTTAGAAGAAGAAAAAAACCAAAATTTCGGGTCGGGTTGTAGGGGTCGGGTTGACCCAACCTGACCCGAAACCGAATATACCAAGACCCATTTGTATTTATCAGCATCCAGGCCCAAAATCCACTGAAACACTCCTCCCCGAAACCGAATCCACCAAAATCCCTTCCTCTCCGCCCCTCTCCCTCTCCCGCCCCGATCCCTCTCCCATACTCGACTACACCCCCGCCCTGATCCCTCTCCGGCGAGCACCCGAAGCACTTCCTCGAACGTCTTCCTCGACTACACCCGCCAGAAGCTTCCGGAACCCGAACTCCTCCTCCGCCTTCGTCAGAAGCTTCCGGCCCGAACCCTAGCTTTGCTTGCTTGGCGTGGAGTTCTATTGTTGAAAGCTTTGATGTTGCCTCCAAGATGCTCTTCTTCCTCTCTCTCTTCCTCTTTGCTTCCCTGGTGAGTTTTCAAATAAATCTTAACGCCTCTCACAATTTCATCTCACTAATTATTAGAGTTATATATGTAATCAAGGATTTGGGTAGTAAATTTTGACTCCAGGTGGTATGAAAGATAGGATTTGGGTAGTAAATTATTTTCGTATATTCTTTTGCTAAATCAGTTTGATTGTGGTGGTAAAGATTGAATCTTGATGGGTTTTGTTTGGAGGATTTGGTGTTTGGTCGGGAATTTGGTTGGGTTTGGATAATTACATTGTGCTTGTTCGATGTTTTGGTGTGGAGTTGAATTGGGAACAGTAGGTTGTGTATTTCGGGTCCAACCCGACCCAATCCGAAAATTTCGGGTCGGGTTGGGTTCAACCTGAATGGGTTCGGGTTTGGGTTGGATATTTTCCTAACCCAAAAATTTCGGGTTGGGTCGGGTTACAGCACAAACCCGACCCAACCGGACCCGTGTGCACCCCTAGATGAGACAATAGAATGGTCTTTTGGTCATTGTTTCAGACATACTTGCCTATTTTCTTAAGATAAGACTCTAGACTAAGCGTAGTGAAAAAGTGGGTTTGTTTTCTTCTTTAGATTTTCTTTTGGTTTTGGGTGGTTTAGATAGGTTGATTTGTGTCGTTTTATTGTTGTAGTAATGTACCTTTTAAGCGGGGTTGATGATTCCGTTCATATTTAGTTGATATTTCTTTGGTAAGTAGGAATTATGATGGTCTCATTGCTTTTGTGCTCTTTATTGGTAAGTAGGATTTTTTTTGTGCTTTTGTTAAATTATTTCTTCTGTAATAAGTCGCCAATACGTCAAACTAGGAAAAACTTGAGCAATTTCCATAATAGACCTAGAAGAAGAAGAATAAATAAATAATGAGTTATTTACTTGGGTGTCACCAAGAAACAACTAAATTGACTTTATATCACATGGTTTTGACTATTTGGCTTAATGTCATAGAAAAATTAAACTATTTATCTTAATGTCATAGGAAAATAAAATAATTACCTTTATGTCATTCCGTCAGTAAACCGTTAACTTTTCCGTTAATATCCGTTAAGTATATTAATATTTAATAAATTTTTTGTAGAATCACTCTAAATAAACAAAAAAATCATAAAATTCATTATATGTGTTGTAAACATTATAAAAAAATATTCAAATTTTTTATTTATACATTCTATCATCTCTATCTTTCAACTTTCATTTCTTCTTTTCTCTCACTAAACTTAATGACTCGATTACTAAACTAATTGAATTCAATAAAAAAATTGAATTTTTGAAGTTTAAGGGGGCAAAGTGTTACAAAATGAAATTTCAGAGGAGGTAGTTGTTAACTTTGAAAGTTCAAATGTGTAAAGTGGTAAAAATATATAGTTCAGGACAAACTGTAATTAACTCTAAAAGAAAAGTGGAATATTTTGATATGAAATAATAATTTAGAAAATCCAACTTATCTTCATCCACATGTCCATGGGCCTAAACTAGGCCGAACTAAGGAACCAAAAACTCTTTTCCTCTTTTCAAGACTTCAACCCAACACCACAACAAAAACTCCACTTTTTCTTCTTCTTCTTCTTCCTCCACTTCGTTAATGGCGGACAACCTCTTTCTAGGGTTACCTCCGCCGTCCAATCCCACCAACTCCGACGATGTGGCAGCTCCTCCCGTCGAGAAGGAGTCCACTCCCGCTCCGGCTCCACCTCGTCCGGCCCTCAAGAGCGCTCTCAAGCGCAGCGTCCCTCCCCAGTCGCAACTCGAAGGTGAGAACTTAAAGATCCTACTTTTAACACGAAAATATGTTTTTTTAGCTTTTCTATGGTCATTGAAAATCTAGAGATCCCATAAAACATGTTTTTATAGCTTTTGTTTGATGATTTGAAAATTATAAAGTTCCCACTTATGATGTGGAAATCTGTTTTTTTTCTAAGTTTTTTTTGATGATTTCAAAATGTGTGTGCGTGAATATCGCTTGGCTGCTTGGTAAGATGAATCCCCAAAATTTCTATGAGAATAATTGGCATCTCAATTTTCCTACCTAAACTCCACAAATATCCAAATTGATTTTAGAATTTTACTCAGTCAAATTTTATTCTACTTTAACTTCACCAAATTTCCAATTTGATCATAGCCTTCTCTCCGACCCCAATTTTCAGTTGTTCATGCAAGTGTTTAGTTTTCAAAACTGAAACTTTCAATGATACCACCCAATTCCAATGCAATACCCACAGTAATTTCCACCACAATTTTTTGCATGAAAGTTACAACGACTATACAAATGCAGGCGGAAGTGGAAGTTACCATGATGAAAAAGATGATATTGAGCATGAGCCTAATGAGGTTCATGATGGTGCCACCTCACCTATTCTTTCTCAAGCAATTGGTAGTTCAAAGAAATCTTGGTCAGTAGCAATAGACGAAGCTTTAATTTCACCTTTCATGAACACAACCATTGATATGTTAGTTGGCGCTGATCCTACGAAAGGCCAATTTTGGAAGAAAGTTTGGGCTTCGTATGAAAGAGCACGGATGGATACACCTCATAGTATTTCACCCAAAAATATTTTTTCTATCAAAGGTCGATGGAGAAGAGTAGGAGGCCTTACATTGAAATGGATGACTTCCTACTATTAAGCACTTGCGAGGAGAACGAAATGAATGAAGAAGATATGATTCGAGAGGCTCATTCCATTTTTTAGTGTAGTCATAGTTGTAAGTTCATTTACGAACATGCTTGGACAATGTTAAGATAATTTGAAAACTTCAGAGAAATCTTGTATCGTTCTATTGCCAATCATTCTCGTGGTCGTTATCCTTTGTCCCAAAGCCCTAAAATACGAAGTAGTGGGAAGCATGTATGCCTTGATGAGTCTACGGGCGTCTCAACTCCTTCTAACCTATACACACCAACTAGAGGAGATAAAGGAATGGGTTCGTCTACTCGCTATGAAGGTGTAAGAAAGGCAAAAAAAGGACAAAAAGAAGGTTGCAACAAAGGATTTGGATGTTGTGGTTAATTGGAGTGACAAAATTAAAGGTCTGATGGGAAATATGCATAGTAAATGTGATTATCAATGGGAGAAACGTGCTTATAAGGAAAGGCAAAGTTAAATGGAGTTGCTTAAGATTTTCATTGTTAGGAGAGAAGCAAATTTGTCGCAAGTAGAAAAGATCAATAAAACATTAGGCAAAGAGTTAGGGCTTCTGTAATTTTTCCCATTATATGTAGTTGTATTTTACTTGTAACAGTGTTTTCTAGTGCCAGTAAGTTGCAATGTCTTTTGTGTAGTCATTTATTTTCAACTTTGCAGACCAATAATAGTGTTGAGTTGTTGACTTTATGCTTAGCTATTCATAACATGAACAACACACTTATGTGTGGTCAAAGTCTTGATTAGCTTTTTAGAGAGTGAAATGCACACTTCCGTGTTGTCAATTTCAAGGTTAAATTGACGGGTTCATGTTGTGATGCACTTATGTGTAGCACTTCTTATTCACCTTTCTCATATATATAAATTGTAACTTAGTCATTACTTTCTTTCAACCAACTCTCATTCCTTTAGGCATTATCTACAGAATTGACTTAAAGTCCCACCTACTTTACCGTTAGTTCAATTAGTAATAGAGTGGTATGAACTTTTTGATTAATTTGAAATGACCTCAAGCGTTTATCCAATTTGTCTATTTCCATTGTGTTAGATTAAATTGTTTATTGGCATTTCTAGCATCATGGACTATATCAAATGACTATCCAAACAATTTGCATTTCTTATCTATTGCGGATGGTCAGTTGCATTATGCATCATGGGGTTAATTGGAAACAACCTCACTATTTTACAATGGTATGGTTGTGTACACCGACCCCCCTACCTCACCTAGGCGAGAGCCTCTTTTGAGGCATTGGGGTAATGTTGACCTTAGATGTTTATCCAAACAGGGGATAATGAAAAGTTATCACTTGTCAAATCTAGGATTTCCGAATCCTATCACTTCTAAATGATGCACTTTACATATGGCCCTAATGTGATTAAAATTTGAGTTTTACTTACATATTTTCTCCTCCTACTGCAATTAAATAGTGCTTAGAAGGAAAACTTGTGGTTTATGTGAGGAAGGAGCTTTTAGTTTTACTATGTAACTGGAAGTCAGCTGATACTTCCCCTCAACCAAAGCACAATCAATGTTTATAAAAACTTTCGTTGATTGTTTTGACTGGCTTAATTAATCTTCGGCTTTAAAACGAAAAGACAATGGTGCTGATTTATTCTGATTATTCAGAAGAAGGGATTAAGAAACGTCTGAGATTCAAGACTACAACCGATGCAACCACAGCCCAAGTTATTGAAGCTATGCAAAAGATTGCATCTCACATCAAGAATCCATCAAAGTTTAGCAAGGCTTCAAAACTTGCTCTGCAATTGATCCAGGCTGGAAGTATTAAGGATGACACTAGTGATCTCTTCTTTTCTATATTGGAAGCTTCGATGTCTTCACCTGAGGCTTGTGCTAGTCCTTTGGTCAGAGCTGGCTATCAGGAACTGTTTTCTGCCGCACAAGATGTCAAAGAGGTTGGTTTTGCTCTAGGATTATTGTAATAAATACCTGTGAAAAGTGGCATTCATCATCCCTTCCAACAAAAAGAGGTAGCCAAGTTTAATATGTTTTAGTAGTTTTCTGAGCAATGAAAGTTTAATATATTTCATTCCCTTTGCTGCAGGGCTTCAATGAAAAACAGAAAAATCAGTTAATGACATGGACAATGAAAGTGGTTGTGGGAAATGATCTATACACTGACGACAGCTTTGTGGTATGATTCCTCTCTTGCACATCTCGTTTCTGTGTGATGTCTCGTGAAGTAAGATCTAGGAATAACCTCAACTGCTCTGAAGTGAACATGCACCATTATATTGATTGTTGAAATATATGTTTCACTACATTGTCGTGATAAATGTAATGTTTGTCAAAACAAAAACAAAAAAATCCTTGATTGCATTGGAACCATTCGTTAAGTTACCTTGTTTGAAATTAACCGTCATCCCAATGGAGGATGCAATCAGTTGATAGATACACCAATATCTTTCATGTTCCTTAAAGGCGTTACGGATGTTCCATTTTTCTTGACTCTTGACAGCAGCACAAAATGACAAGTATATCAGTAGCAAAATTATGAACTCAAAACATATCAAACGGAATATTTACCATGTTCTCTCCATCCATTATATCTAAGGTACTCTCTCAATAATATATTAGAATTTTTGAGTTGCTTGGAGATTTATTTTGTGATTACCATGTTCTCTCCAATCGTAGTGTTTTAGCCTGCACAACCGGGCATATAAAACTGTTCTGTTGTGCTGTCAGAAAGAATTTAGTTATAGACTCGTGTTTCCACCATGCTAGTGCTTACAATCCTAACACTTATCTTCGCCCTAACACAATTCTGCACTTTTAGTTTTCAAAAGCAGCTGGAAAGATAAAAGAAGCTATTTCAAGTCTGCCTCCTGCTACAGAAGAGGAGGACAATGAGGAAGCAGCTTTGCTGGAGAAGGTTGACAACAAGATGCATGAGTGCCACAATGATGAAGTTCAGGATGGCAAGAACACAGCAACCAACCCTCAACCAGATATAGAAGAAGGAACTTCCGACCCCTTCGGATTAGATGCATTCCTTCCAGTAGGATTCAACAAAGATGAGAAAGTCAAGGCAAAGAAAGATTGTTCAGCACATAAACAGAAAACAGATAGCCATGAAGAATTCAAAAGATTTCTCAAATCACAAAGGGTAGTTCTCATATATTGTTTAGAGACTGCGGGTCGTCGTTACAAAACTCCTTGGTAAGTTGTAATATTTTGCCTCGCACCTCGATTTGTTTCACTTACGTGTTGATGCTAATAGACGAGTTTTGAAATGTATTCAGGGCTCAAACGGTAATAGACATCTTAGTGAAGCATGCCTATGACAATGTGGGTAAATTTACACTACAACAAAGGGATGCGATTGAGAAACTGTGGAACTCCATAAGAGAGCAACAGATCAGGAGGAAACAAGGGAAATCGGTATCTGGGAAGCTGGACATGAACGGTTTCGAGCGTCTCCAGGAAAAGTACGCCAACGAGAAGATAAGCATACGACATTCTGTGGGAGGTGGTGGAGAACGCCGTGCCCAGCAATGGCTTGGATGACCCTCAAGTGAAAATTTCCTGTTGTAACATTACTTAACTCTTGTTTTAATTTGTAATAGATGCTTCCTCTAAAAAGAATCTGAATGATCTTTGGGAACACACTCCATTGCTTCGAGCAAGATTTAGTTGTATAAAAATTTCAGGAAGCAAGAAACATCGCATGAGAGAAATATCTTAGTCTTGTGATCGGTATGGAAGCGTAGTTGTGCATCATAATATCATATGCTTACTGATTTCTTGCCACAACTTCTTGTCATTTTCTTTATCTTTTAGAGGTTCAAAGATGTAGGCCATGAAATCAGTGTAAAATTATTTAGGACCCAAGTCCAGGAGTCGTATTTAGTGCACCTCATGCGCACAATGTAATATATAGTATTCTACCATAATGTAGATCATGAGCAGATAATATATTTTGTATTGTTGCGTTGTAGCATTTTCTCTGGTTGCGTTGCAGCATCTACGTATGAATGAATGTACATTTAATGATTTAATCCATCATTTTGATCGAAATCGTGTTTATTTTAAACGAATCATTTGCCCACTTTGCATCTGCAATTTACTTGATAGTTAAAATCTATGAATCAGTTTTTTGGAGACGGCAGGATTATGAGAAATAAGAGGGCGAAAAATAAATTCTGGAATTTCAAATCATGATCAAGACAATTTCCACTCAAATTAATAGGTACACAACTTACGCATCAAGAATTAACAAACAAGGTCATTTCCCACTAATAAGGCAAAAGTCATCTGTCTGATTTCATGCATCTTCGGCCTGATTTTATTTGATTACTACTTCGAAATTACACACAGATGAAACAATAAAAAATTAGCAATAAGAATGTTTATTCAAGTTGACATTCAAGGTTACAAATTTGCAAGGGTAACCAACCAGAGAAAATGACAAGACCACACAAAAATGAATGTAACAAGTCGCAAGCATTTGAGTTCCGCACTCGATCTACCACGGGACCTTTTCTACAAAACAGTTATACTTCCTAATTTTCATTTTTACTGTCTCAACAGTAAAATTCAGTGATAAAAGACAAGTTGGTGATCAATAAATAACCAGCCCGAAAGAAGTTGGAAGTTCTCCGGAAAAGAAGGAAAAATCAAAATTAAGCCCTGTATTCAGGGACATCCCTTAGTCCTAATCTTGAAAGAACAAAACAGTATGAATCCCAATCTGTTCTTCTCATATATTTCAGAAGCTTCCTCCTCCTTTGAACCATTGCCTGAAGACCCTTCTGCGAATGCTTATCCTGCAATGCGAAAAGAAACATATTGCTGTGGTTTCAAGAAGAACATATACAAGGTTGGTAAATACATAACACAACTACAATAAACATGACAAACATGCATATATCTAATCAAAGAACTTGTAGTCATTTGGGGGTTGGTCAACAAGCACGTAATTATATAAAGAACAACTTATATCCTTTTGGGAGTTGGTCCAACAGACCATTACGTCCAAAGGAATGGGTCAGATGTGTACACTAATTTGTCATCGTAAATCAACATTGGCCTTTTCAGTTAACAAGTCAGATGCACTTGTGCATATGCCAACAAATGAGAAAAAAAGCCAAGTGAGCTAATATCCCCAAGAATATATTTTCATTAAAATGATCCAAATCTATACTCAAGAAAGTTGAATGATTGCCGATAATTTTTTTTAAAGAAGTTTGAATAATTGTGAACAACATATGGACTACAACTGAAGGATATAGTAAAAGACTCCTAGTAACAAAATTGAAAGTAAATTCATCTAATGCCCAACTACCAATTGGTTATCAAGAATAATAAGAAATGTAATCTATAATCAACTCCCAA
Organism: Triglochin maritima; assembly: GCA_963682175.1. NCBI lineage: Eukaryota > Viridiplantae > Streptophyta > Magnoliopsida > Alismatales > Juncaginaceae > Triglochin > Triglochin maritima. Next base: position 7,286,113 of record OY821791.1, on the reverse strand, counting down.
GCATTAGCATCTAACATAATGATACTACAGGAAGGGTCACACAGATATGCAGTCCCAGACATTATCAGTGATTGCCACTTCAGGCATATAAGACAAAACTCAATCAACCCACAAAACATTCTAAAACAAAATACTACATGAATAAGGAATTGCTAGTAGAAAATGACGAAGTAGTCAAGTAGCTCTGAGAAATCAAACAGGTGTGGAAGCATGAATAAATGCAATGAATGATGAAATAGAAAAGAACCTATGAATACCTTCTTGTGCAAAACGGATGACAAATGCTTGATTTTCGTTGTAAGTTGTGCCACTGAAAGAAACAAAACATTAAATATGAATGTTTAGTACTTTGGTGTTATAGATGAAAAGAATAAATTTAAACTGACACAGATAATGAATAAAAAATTGGGTATGTTTGACGGTAAGGATTCAGCACTATAATTGCATTATACAATTATAGTACCATGTGTTGTTGCTATGCACTATTTTCACACTTACATCATTTAGTCTAATAACTTTTCCCTTTTTGTTGGTGTATTCCAATCTCATCCTCCAAAGATCGCATTTTTTACACTTTCTTTCGAATCACATCCTCTGAGAGTAGTATCCTCTTACTCGCATTTCAAAATGTTCCATAATAAACTGTTGAAATAAAACAGTCACTATTTTCCCCATTTCAATTGAACTGAGACTTGAGAGGAAGGTTTTAAAAATTGTACTGAACATTGAATCAATCATGACACTAGGTCAATGGGTGACTAGTTCAACCGGTGAGTCAAAATGGTCAAACCGTAACGTAAGTAAGATATATATATATATATATATATATATATATAATGGGGAAATGGTATGTTGGGTTGTGACTTGTGAGGAAGACGTGAAGAGAGGTAGGGGAAGGCCAAGATTAACTTGGGAGAAGACTGTGAAAAAAAGATTTATAGGAGTGGAACATCTTCAAGGATTTAGTATTGGTTATGAGTGCATGGAAGAACGTGATTCACGCACTAGAACCATGATTCATTTCTACCCATCCCCAACAAGTTTAAGATTAAAGCAAGGTTTTCAGAACCGAACCGGACGTCGAACCGGCATCGTCAAAGGTTCAGAGGTTCAACCGTGGTTGGACCGGAATCGAACCAGTTGAACCGGTGACGTTAGCATGACGTCATAAATATATATTATAGATATAATAGTCATATTTAATTATTTATTAAGCAAAATAATATTCAAAACATCTACAATATCAACATTTTTAGGGTTGAGGTAAAGATTTGGGTTTGATTTTTTTGGATATCTAGTAATCTGAATAACCGAATACATAATCGGGTACTGATATTAAAAAAAACAAAAAAACAGGTTTTTTTTCCTGAACCGGCGGTTCAACCCGGTTCAACCGCCGATTCAGCCCGGTTCAACCCAGTTTAGGGCAAAAACGGTTTTGGGAGGTGAACCGGACCGGACAGGCCTCCGGTTCACGGTTGAACCAGCCGGTCTGGTCCGGTTTTCAGAATAGTGGATTAAAGGCATTGTTGTTGTTGTTTAATTAACATTGAAAGGATTGCACATTTGTACCCTAGCAATACGCTGATCCAACTCCCTGGTGAGTTGGCAGGGTTCAAGGGAAAGCCACGGAGATGTATTTTATTCATAGTGGCTAAACAGCAAAAGACTGGTCAGTTCACTGGTTGAACCAGCAGTTTAGCCGGTTGAATGCAGAAAATCGGAAATTTCAATGTTTACACATTATCCGACCGATCACCTGGCCTGTCCAATCTGGTTTTTTAAACAGTAATTGGAAAAATAAAATACACTCTACTTCTTTTAGACATTACTTGTATTCCATGGTTCACCTTATGTCCTGCCTCTTGCAGAATGAACTATATTTTACCATCACACCCATAACCACAAGAAGCATCTAAAAACTAAGGAACCCGGTTCACATACTAGATGGTTGGTCCAAAACTCAGGTTACTGCCTGCGAGAAAGTATGATCTGTACTAGGTGTAGTGAAAGTTGTCTCAGCATTCAAATTTAAAGGCATACGTTTCCACGAGGAAGCTATAGTCTATAGATGTCAGTTTCATTAATACACGACTAGGATGAAATAGTTGGAAACTATTCATCAATAAAGATACAAGACTACAAGAGGTTGAAGGCAGAAGGGATAAAAAATGGTGCACACCTTGAACCCTTGCTGATCCACAATCCGATTCAGACATTTTAAACTCCTCTCTAACCCTTTTCAACTCTAGCTTCATCTTCTCCTCCGATGACATCAAATCCGGATGAAAATACTGCAAACCAACAAATTACACCAACAATTATCTCCCCTAGCAGACTAAAACACCACACGAATGATCGTCCTAGACAAGTACCTTCTCAACCAATTGTTCTTTCGGCGGCAAAAGCTCATACTCCGGAGTGCCAAACCCATTAATATGAGTCAAAATGCTCAAGCGCGGCTCTGTTACACGAAACCAACGAAATGAGCATCAATTAGAAGTTCATAACACAAACCATCGAACCAACGGACCGACCAAACAAAATCCAAAATCTTACTAATCTCTTTCGAATCGTTCTGGCCATCCTTCAGCTTCTCTAAGCTATCCCTAATCGTGAAATACGCCACTCCCCCAATCATCTCCTCGGACTTCTTCTCCTCGTGCTCTCTCAGCCTCACGAGCCTCTCCTTCATCTCGTGGAGTGAGAACGACTCGCCTCCGCTCTTCTTCTTCTTCTTCTCCCTTAGCATCCTCAGCTTCTCCCCCAACTCCTCGTACCCGTACGACCTGACCAAACTCGACTTCGGCGCCTCGTCCCCCTTCGCCAGCTTCCGGTCCATCTCCTTCCCGAAGATCGACCTCGGTAGCGGCCCTCGCTCGGATCGATCTCCCGGCTTGATCACGATCTTCTCCTTGAGGTTCCTGAGGGAGAAGGCGCTCGCGCTGGGGTTGCGGAAGCTGCTGGAGAGGCCGGAGGGCGGCGGAGAGGAGCGGGATCCGAGGTCCTTGAGGCTACGGCGGATGGTGTCGAGGTCGAGCGTGGGGCGGGAGGTGTAGAGGGAGGAGAGGGTGGGGGGCTCGGGAGGGGGTTTGGGGGAGGAGGAAGAGTGGCGGAGGCGGGACTTTATGTCGTCGAAGGAGAAGCGGGGAGGGGAGGAGGAGTCGTCGGAGGAGAGGCAGCGGAGGTGGTGGAGAGGGGTTAGGGTTTGGGGTTTGAGTCGGAGACGGAGGGAGGAAGACGACGACGCCATTGGAGAGGGACGGAATGGTTGGAGGGTTATGGTTGATGGATCGTAGAGCCGGTTTGAGTGAGTCAGGTTGTTAGTAATTTAAACGGATCTAGTTAAATTTTCGATTTTAAGTATTAGTTATTGTATTGTTATATACACTTATATATGTATAAAAAAATTTAAATAAGCTTGAGTTCAAACCAGTTTGTTTAAAAATTCAAGTAATAAGATCTCTTATTTTTTAACTAATTTTGTTATTTTGGGTGTCTAGTTCTTATTATTATTGGGTGAGTGGTGTGAGTGTTTGGATCGGAATATGCTTATCAAAAATTATTAGACTACTAGATGTCGATTAAATGACTCATAGGATTTTTTTTCTAGGAAAATGATTTATGGACGCCCAACGTCACGGACGCTGGGAGTGGATAAATCATTTGTGTTTCTTTCCACGTTAACATTTTCCATGTCAACATACATTCTGCTCGACGGTTACTGTACAAATCCCTGGTGATGTTGGTTGTGCAACTGACGAGATATGTGTACGTAACGGTTATTGTTAGAGGTGTCAACGGATCGGATATAGGTATATCCATATTCGTATCTGCATGAAATTTACGGATTCGGATTGTCTGCGGTATGAAAAGTATATATTCATTCGGATATTTGACGAATTCGGAGTGGATACAGATAATATCTGCATACGTAAACATAAATCTCAACATTATAACATTTTTTCATTTTCACTTAGACAAATTTTTATACATAGTCACATTTATAACTTTCTTTGGTTTCAAATATTAATTTACTTAATCTTAACTTCTAACTCCATATTCTGAAAATGAGAACAATATTCAATGCTTGAATAAATGTGATCAGTAAATTTATTTTTATTTGAATAAATAAATTTAAACTATATATTCAAAATATAATCACACAAGGTTGAAATATGATTACTTTTAGGTATAATAATGTATTGCATAAGTATATGATACAAATTTGGATACGGATGTTGTACTATGGATATTCGATTCCGGTTCGGATATTATACGGACCGGGTGTACTAATAACCATATCCGGTCCACGACTTTACAGATAGGATACGAATACGGTCTTACGAATATTATTTCTCGGATCAAATGTCCAAATTCGAATACGGATACAGACGGATGCTCAAACGGTTATTGTGTAAATGAAGCTTATCCATTATGTCCCGGGATAATGGTGATGTCTTTGAAATCTCACAGAGATTGCCTTGAACTAGATTTGTTTCCTTAAGTTGATCTTTCTTCCCTCCCTTTTTAGTGTGATTTCAATAACCTCCATTATTTTCCTCATTCATCCCTCTTCTTCTCTCCCAATCCCGATGGAAATTGTTCCTCACGTTGATCAACAGAATGATAGAGAGGCATCTTCTTCTTCTACGCCATACATGGGAATAGAGTTCAAATCAATCGAAGAAATTCGTGATTTTTACACATCCTTTGCGGATGTTAATGGTTTCAGCATCAAAATTAGTCATTCTCACTACGTGCATGGCGTTATTAACAGGTGCACGTTGACCTGTTTGAAGGAGGGTGCTCCCCCCCCCCCCCCCCCCCCCCCCAACCAGGGTCAGGGTGAAGTCCATTTACGCCTTTCCATGCGTGTTAACTGCCCTGCGCGTATTAGGGTTGCTGGTAACCCGGTAAAAGGATATGCTCTCACAGATGTTTGTTTGGAACATAATTATAAAATGTTGGATGTTCATCAACTTCATTTTCTTCGTGGCAAACGTGAGATTTCAGAGGCCAAGAAAGCTCGAATCGCCACGAACGATGCAACTGGAATTTCAGCTTCTAAGACGATGCAAGCGTTTGTTGCCGAAGCCGACGGTCATGAAAATGTTACGTTCATTGATATAGACGTGAGGTAGTGAGAATGTAACCTTAATGAACTTCAAAGGCTTTCCATGATTTTTCCAGTTGTTGTCCATAATCATATTGCATTTTTTTCCAAAACATTATCATATACGTTGTTGTTCTGGAATGGGTCATTCTGGAAATGTTATGTAAATGCTCTGGAATGACTTTGGATTCTGTACGGTTTGAAGTTAGCAAAATGATTTGTGGATGTTGGGGCTGCATTCTTTAAATGTTCTGTAATCGCTCTGTAATGATTCTGGTCTTTGTATGGTTTCAGATAGCAAAATGATTTCATTTAGCAAAATGAATTATGGACGTTCCAGAGTGATTTTCAGAAAATGACTCTGAAAATGTTGACGTGGTACAAAATGTTGTTTTGGCCTATGAAAATGACTCTGGATTGACTCTATAATGAGTCTGTAATGACTCTGGATTCTAAGGGTGAACAGAAAATCCAAAAATTCGGATACCCAGTTTTCTGATCCCGTATCCGATTTATTACATCCGAATATTCGAATATCCGACCCTAATAATTCGGATCGGGTATCCAATCCGATTTTCTACCCCTTTTTCGGACCGGATTCGGATCAAGCCTTTGGAGAATTCGGATATCCGAATCCGAATTATGAGAGCTTGTCAAATCCAAATAATTGGATTCCCACGATCCCTCTTTATCTGACCGAACCCTAATCTCTTTAGTCCATCGTGCCCTTCCTCTCCAACTCCGGCATTACTATAAGAACACTATAAGAACAATGACTTTGTATTGGACTCCTGAATTCCAAATTGACTTTGTGATTATTATTTGTTATGAATCATTTGATCTTTTCGTGTTTATGGTGGAGAATCAATTTTGTGAATGTTTTGGTGATTATGATTTCTTTATCCCTGCATAATTATTGATATAGTATTTATGCAGGTACTTATGGGAACACCCAAAATCCGGATATCCAGTTTAATCCGGATCGGATCCGGAATGATATTTTGGTGATCCGGAAAATCGGATATCTGGATTTCGGGTATCCGAAAATTCGGATATCCGGTTTTGCTCACCCCTACTGGATTCTGTATAGTCATTTGAGTGTTACATTTGCACGTGATCTAGAGCTTTTCCAGAATGTGTCAGTCCTTCCAGATTTAATTCATACATATTCAGGTCTTGAATTCGTATGGAATTATCTGAATTTTGTATAGTCGTTTGAGTGTTCCTCTGATACATTGTTGCATTTGCATTGTTCCATAGTTTATTCATAGTCATGCCAGACTTTAGTTAGACCAAATTCACACTTCTTTTTATATTAGAAATAATTTTGATTTAGTATGGGTTTTTTTCCTGGAAAATGTCTGGTTGATAGTGTTTCATATGCATTTTGTTCCAGAATGTGTCCAGAGGATTCCAGACTAATTCTAGTCTAAATGTATGTTTCTTTTTTTCTCGAAGTCATCTGAAATTTTTATGGACTTCTTCTGGAATATGTCTGGTCGAGATAGTGTTGCATATGCATTTTGTCCATAGTTTGTCTAGAATCATTCCAGGATTTACCTGAATCATTTTATATGTGTTTTCATACGCTAATGCATGGTTTTTATACATATCACAGGAATGTTTTGAACGAAGTTTGTAACACAGAACCATTTCACCCAGATTGCAGTCTGGATTCAAATCTCACCAGGAGATGCAGTCTTTGGAGCCAAATTTCTTTTATGTTATGGATCTAGATGACGATTGTCGTTTGAGAAACATTCTTTGGATGATTCTCGTTCTCATGCAACCTATGATTATTTTGGAGATACTATTTCTTTCGACACAACATATCTTACCAACAAATATGATATGTCATTTGCTCCATTTATTGGTGTGAACCACCATTTCAAATATGTTCTTCTAGGTTGTGCGTTATTGCCATGCCAGACCACCGATAATTATATTTAGATGCGAGACCACGGTTTCCTTCTGGAATGACTCTGGATATATTATGGATTCATTTTGGCGTGACGCTGGATTACCTCTGGATTGAATCTGAATTGACTCTGGACTACATTTGGGTTCCACGTCAACCATGGTTTCCTTCTGGAATGAGTCTGCCTACATTATGGATTCGATCTAGTATGACACTTGATTACTGTTGTATTAAGTCTACATTGACTTTGGATTGACTCTGGACTACTTTGTACTCTGCGTCAACCAAAGTATGAAAACAATGACTTTGGATACATTATAGATTCATTCTGGAATGACACTTGAATATTGTTGTATTAAATCTGGATTTACTCCGGATGGTCTCACGTAGTAAATTTGGACTCTGGGTTGACCCCGGGTTCCTTATGGAATGACTCTGGATATATTATGGATTCATTTTGGCTTGACGTTGGATTACCTCTGGATTGACTCTACACTACATTTGATCGGCATGACACTTGATTACCACTGTATTGAGTATGTATTAACTCTAGACAGATCGTGGAATTACTCTAGATTGATTTTAGACCCCCTCTGGACTCGCCTTCGTTCCTTGGTAACATTTGTGCATTTCAAAACATTTGTATGACTTAACAGATGTTGCCTCCTTTTAAATACCCTATTACGAAGACATGTGTCTTTTCACATGTAATTTACTTTAGGATATGTCTTTTCAGGTATTAATGACATGTTCACCTTTTCCATGCTCAACAAACAATTTTCGGGCATAACTAGTATTTTATTTTTCAAATTTCAAACGCTTTGTCAGTTCAATCCTTATTCTGCCCACTTCTTTGCTGGGTTGGTGTTGACATGTTGCACGTCGTGGTCGCGCAACGTCTGTGTATCAGCTTCTTTTTTTCTAAGATAGCTGAGATAAAGATTAACATAGGGGTAGCATCATCGGACTAGGTTGATATGGCTCGGCTTGAACAACGTGTCGTGTCGTGTCGTGTAGTGTAGTGTAGTGTAGAGTGCAGTGTAGTGTTACAGTGTTAGTATACTTTTTTTTAAAGACTAAGCCTGGTTTGTATGATCTTGTTATTTGTTGGTCTGAGTCGCTGAGTGTGTGACGTGTTTTAGCCTTTTAGGGAATTTATTAGTTTCGTGGGCTAAAGAAGAGGCCTATGAGGCCAGCCCAGGACGCGTTGGATCATCCTACACAGACGAACCATAAAGTTGACCCAACTTGACTCGCAAAATTTCCGCCCTTAAGGCCTTAATTAGTTATTTACCAATTTCCTTCTTATTTTGTGATATTATTTCTAAATTCCTATAGATGTAAAGTTTTAAGCATGCAACCCGGATTTTCCTTTAAATCACTAGTTTGATGCTCAGTGGCTAGTAAATCTGTCAGATATTTTTCATAAATATAACAATACTTAAACAGTTTTTTTATCTGTAACAATAATTAAATAGTTAACCCCTCGACACCATCTTTTGGTCCAAAGTACACTTTCGACAACTACACCAGCTGTGATTTTTGCATCCTTGCTGTGATTTATAGCAGATTATCTAATTAAATCACACCCACCAACTTTTGAAGAAAAAAAACTACTACACCAGTTCGCATAGGTGTTCAATTCATGGGAATAGTAACATATGTAGGCAGGAGTTGTGTCTGAAATTATGATTATAGGAGTCAAAATCTAAATCTTAAAAATCGAAAAACTAGGGAAGTTCTCAAAGCCAAAAGGTCCTTACAAAAGGCTGAAAAATATGATTTTGCTACAGTACACCTCTCAGGTGTCCAAATTGACAATATGCACCCAGTTTTTTTATATTGCCTCATATACACATGCGAGTTGAATTAATTACACATATACACTTCTGTCATTACTCCCTCTCACTCTGTTACCGTTACAGTTTAACGGTGTTAGACAATTTGCAAAATTAAACCTCGTAAAATAGAATTGTCCTTAATTATAGACAAAAATGATCCCATAAAAAATCAAATTGTCTAACAGTCTCCACTCTTTCATCCTTTTTTCTCCCAATCTCTCTTGAATTTCTCCCTCTCTCTCTCTTTCATCCCTTCTTCTCTCTCTATTCAATCTCTCCCTCTCTCTATTGAATCTTTCCCTCTCTCTCCTCTCCCTCTCCACTATTTCACTCTCTCTCTAGAATCTCTCTTTCTCCCGCTCTCTCCTCCCTCTCTTTCTCTCTCTTGAATCTCATTATCCACTCTTGTATTTCTCTCTCTCTCATCCCTCATCTCTCTCTCCTTTCTCCCTCTCCATTATTTCACTCTCTATAGAATCCCCTCTCTCCTTTCTCCCTCTCCACTCTTTCAGTTTCTCTCTCTGCAATCTTTCACTCTCTCTCATCCCTCTTTCTTTCTTTCTTTCTTTCTTTCTCTCTCTCAACTCTTTCACTCTCTCTCTCATTCATCTTTCACACACACACTCTCTCCTTTTTCCCTCTGCACTCTTTCACACTCTCTTTCTCTCTCTCCTCCATCTTTCTCTTTCTTGAATATTTCTCTTTCTCTCTCTTTCATCCCTCTTTTTCTCCTTTCTCCACTCCTTCACCCTTTTTTCTCTCTCATTCCTTTTTCTCTCTCTCTTGAATCACTCTCATCCCTCTTTCTCTCTCTCCTTCGTCTACCCTCCTTTCTCATCTCTCTTTCTCTCTCCTCCAGAGTCGATTCAGAGTGATTCCAGGATGCACGAAGGGTACGGGGAGAATTCAGAGGTGCACCATACTCTATCCAGAGTGAATCTAGAGTGATTACAGGATGCACTAAGGATACACTGAGTATCCAGAGGGGAACCATAACCTATCCAGAGTTAGTCCAGAAAGGACTCCAGGGTTAAACCAGAGATAATCCATGGACATTCAAGATCGAGACAACGGTTACCAAATACACGCATTAACAATAATTCATAAGGGACAAGTGGAGATAAGAAAGATAGGGACGAGAGAGAGAGAGATGGTGAACGAGTGGAGAGGGAGAGAGATTAAAGAGAGAGAAAAAGGGAGGAGAAAGAGAGAAATGGATGAGAGAGGGGAAAAAATGAGGAGATAGAAAGATGGAGGAGAGAGAAAAAAGGATGAGAGAGATAAAGGGAGGAGAGAGAGAAAGAGAGAAAGATGGATGAGAGAGAAAGAAAGAAAAATGGAGGAGAGAAAAAAGGAGGAGAGAAAGAAAGAGTGAATGAGTGGAGAAAGGAGAGAAAGAGGGAGGAGAGAGAGAAAGAGGGATGAGAGTGTGAAAGAGATTCAAGAGAGAGAAAGATGGAGGAGGGAGAGAGAGAAAGAGGGAGGAGAGAGAAAGAAAAAGAGGGAGGAGAGAGAAAGAGGGATGAGAGAGAATCAAGAGAGAGAGGAGAGAGAGAAAGGGAGGAGAGAGTGTGAGAAAGAGAGAGTAAAAGAGTGGAGAGGGAAAAATGAGAGAGTGTGTGTGAAAGAGGAATGAGAGAGAGTGAAAGAGTTCAGAGAGAGAGAGAGAAAGAAAGAAAGAAAGAGGGATGAGAGAGAGTGACAGATTGCAGAGGGAGAAAGGAGAGAGAAACTGAAAGAGTGGAGAGAGAGAAAGGAGAGAGAGAGATTCTAGAGAGAGTGAAATAGTGGAGAGAGAGAGAGAGAGAAATACAAGAATGGATAGAGAGATTCAAGAGAGAGAAAGAGAGGGATAAGAGAGAGATTCAATAGAGAGGGAGGAGAGAGTGAGAGAAAGAGAGATTCTAAAGAGAGTGAAATAGTGGAGTGGGAGAAAGGAAAGAGGGCGAGATTCAAAAGAGAGAAAGAAAAATAGGTGAAAGAGAGAGGGAGAAAGGAGAAAGAATGAGAGATTCAAAAGAGAGCGAGAAATTGATGAAAGAGAGAGAGTGAAAAAGTGGAGATTGTTAGACAATTTGATTTTTTATGGGGTTATTTGTGTTTACAATTAAGAACAGTTATATTTTACAGGATTTAATTTGCAAATTGTCTAACATCGTTAGACTGTAACGGTAACGAAGTGAGAGGAAGTAAAGGTAGAGGTGTATATGTGTAATTAATTTAAATCACATGTGTATACGAGACAATATCAAAAAACTGAGTGCATATTACCAATTTGAACACCCAAGAGGTATACTGTAGCAAAAAGGCAAAAAAATATTGTAATATGAGAGGTACATATTTTCTTAGTGCCAACTTGCTCATTTCTTTTTGCGTATGTTTCTTTCCAATTTTGCGTAAAAGAAACAATAACAACACTTGCTTGTAAAAAAATCATTACAAAGATTTTAAAAAATCATCTACGCAAGGATTCCCTAAACTTATGAAACCAATATCACACACACGCATATGTTTTTAACTTAAACAGAAACTAATCACTTAAATACATTTGTAACATTTTATTTTGAAAAATTCTTTAGTACAGCTGGATCCTTGTGCTTAGCAACACCCAATGAACTTGATCAAGACAAATAGCTCCTTTCCTATCCTCCACCGCGTATGCTTCACAAACACGTCTAGACCAAGATAAGACATCTATCTAATCAATATTATTACCATTAATTGCTTCTTCACCTTCCTGGTCAAACCAACCTATATATGTATGATTATGAATCATCTCCTCTTCTCCCACACGTAGTCGCTTCTTCTTCAAACTTCTCAAGTTTGTCTTCATATCCATGTGCGCTCTAGCTGTGAAAAAAACAAACACCCTACGTCAAAGTGAAGGATGATATTTCAGGATTTGTTTGGTCTTAACTGATTATGAAATTTCTAATAATTACCCAATTCGTTCTTTTGAATTTTAGATTCATGTCCATGTGTGATTAGTTCGTAGAAAAACAATATAAAATAATAATAGTAAATCGAACTTTGAGTATATATGTGAAATAGATTTGTTTGAAGCGGTAGAACTTGACTTCCAGAGTTAAAAATTTACATAAGAAGACTTCTCCAAGTATACGGCTAAATTTGTGGTAGGTAGTAAGAGTAAAAAACAATTGCAAAAAGAGATTGAATACACATACTTCTAAAATCTCATTTCCACTTCTTAATACTAATCTTCCTAAGGTTTATGAAATTCCTTCAAGCCAATCACACAACTTATAAGTTGTAATTCAAAACGTATTTTTCAAGAATTGGATACCTCAACTATTTCTTAATAGAATCGCTTGTAGCCTCGCACATACCACTCGATCTTTAGGAACTACATGTCTTTCCACCACTTACCTTTGAGCTAACTAAAAACACAGCATGGTAAAATTGTACGTCAGTTTTACTCGATCCAAAGTCTTAAAAAGAGGCTTCTCTAAGCTAAATCGCGAGGAGTCACGGCTACGAAATATAATCCTTACACGAACATCAACAGTTTGTTGTTTCACAATAAATACAAACTACAAACAATTTTACGAAATATACAAGAGAGTTGAAACATTATCTTATATAATGGCAATGTAGGTTCTAATTTTAAAACATGGTACGTAACATAACAAGGAAACGCAATTACTTCAAAATGGTCTAATTTTAAACCGTCAATAATTTTTTACATAAATTTTGATATTTTCAATTAGTGATGTTCATTCGAATAATTAATAACCCAAGATGTTACATCTAGACCCACAACACCAATCACCAATACCCCACACAAAATTATAAAACCACACAAAAATCCTACTGTTGTTGTTTCAACAGCCTCATTTGTCTTTGGTGGTTCACAAACCATTACTTAATGACCCCAAACAACAGAGGACGTCCACGGTTGGAAAATCTGCCTCAGAATCAAACGGCATGTCCACATCAAGTCTTAAACATAAACATACTTCCTGTACTCAAATCACACTAAAATATCTAAACAATAGCAAAGATAGCGATGTTGTCCAACGACCATCAGGCAGTTTTACTTGTGCTTGCATCCATGTCTCTTCTTGTGTTTAGTACGTTAAGAGTTGTTAGAAAATATGCTCTCACGTTAATTATGAAAGGAATTGTAGATCACTAGCTTTATGGAAAAGTTGACATCATTACGTTTGATTTTAAAGAGGTGATAAATAAATAAATAATCATGTGATATGAGAATGTAATAATTACTTGGAGGGTCAATCCCATTTTATCAGTAGTAGTTATAAGGAAAAGCTCACTAATGCATAGCGCAACTGGTTGGGGTGTGGATCATTTTCCTTCGAAATCAAATCAGCTGAGCGCAAAAAATAATGAGCCCCTGTCCATGATGTGGGCTGTTTGCAATTTAAAATTGCAATCCACCTATCTCATTGAAGGAGTAGATGTTGAGGATTTCTGGGTCGTCAAAAAATAGTCAATTAGGATTCCTTTGAGTCATATTTGCATGAAATAGTGGGAAAATGTTCTTCATTAGAGAGAGAGAGAGAGAGAGAGAAAGAGAGGAGGTATTTAAGAAGTATTCTGAATACTATGAAAGAAAGAAGAGTAATTTTTTAACCTAAATATATGGATTTCACAGAGAAAATGGACAACTAATTAAATTTACAAGCAACGCAGGGGCATCACAACTGTGAAGCATATGCTTGTGTGGATGAGGGTGGAGTTGGTGCGATGGAGACTTTGGACCTGCACTAGGGTTTGTTGATGTTTGCATGGAGGACTCAAGGTGCAGCATGGCCCCACTTCACTTACTTCTTGTGCTAACTAAACCTAGAAAAACCAAGTTGCTTGGTCCAAGTTATTAATTAGCTTAATCATACACTTAACAAGTTCGTCAGCTATAGTTGTTACATCCTAATCCTTTGCTAATTGGGTTTAATTGTGATTAGGTGGAGGTTTAGGGGATGAGGAGATGGAGGGCTGAGATGGATGGGAGGAGTTGTGGTGAATGGTGAGGATTGAAGGAGGAGAAGTATATAAAGGTTGGATCTCTCTCCTCTCACTCTCACTTGTCTCTCACTCTCTCACTCGTTTCTCTCTCAAGTCTCTCTCTCTCTCGCGTGATCAACAGCTCTGAGGTGAGGAGGAGCTCGAGGTTCGCCGGATCGTGTGATTCGAGGCTCGTCGGATCGTGTGGCCGGAGGGAAAGGATCGGGTTCGGGTTTTCGCCGGAGAAGAGGAGATTTGCGAGGAAGCGCTCGCCGGGGTTCTTCAAAGGCTTCTTCAAGCCTTAAGGTATGCCAAGCTTTAGTGTAGACCTCCTTTTAGCCTTTGCGAGGGTTGAAGTGGCCGACGGTAGGCCGGAAGGCTCGTCGAGATCCTCAGCAGCATTTCTGCTCTGCAACGGTCGACCGACAGGATGGCGCGGTCGACCGGTCGTAGTGTATTTTGGGCGGAAAACCCTTGCACCGGTCGAACGATACTCCTCGAGTGGTCGACCGGTGGTACGTTTTACCAGGGGAAAGAGGCTCTGGGTGTTTTCGGTCGAACGGGTCCCCTTTGCCGGTCGACCGAAAAGCACTGTTGTAGGTCGGTTGGGGGCGTTGACCATCTAAACGGTCGACGGCTCATTGACTTCGTTCGACCGACGTTTAAGTTAACTTATTGTCCGGTCGACCGGGAGTGTGGTTTCGGTTGACCGTGTAGTGCGGTTTTGTTGGGGATTTTCCCTGGTTGTTTTCGGTCGACCGTGACCTGAGGGTCGTTCGACCGTTGGTGCTTTTGAGCGAGAGAGTATTTTCCCTGTTGGATTTTGGTCGACCGTGATTTGAGAGTCGTTCGACCGGTTGGACGTTATTTCGGTTATTCTGAGGAATAGTTGTGGTGTTCGGTCGACCGGTTGGGGTCTTCCGTTCGACCGTTGGGCACTGTTTTGCATATGGATGCTTGTGCCGTGTGTTGTTGGATCCGCCTCGAGGGCAACGGGTGTCCGGCCTTTTTTGGGGCGACGGTACAGACATTGCCGGCCTGAGAGGAGGGTCGTGTTGTGGCTCTGAGGAGCGGGTGCCTTGTGTGCACGTTGTTGTTGTGGCTCTGAGGAGCGGGTGCCTTGTGTGCACGTTGTTGTTGTGACTCTGAGGAGCGGGTGCCTTGTGTGCACGTTGTTGTTGTGGTTCTGAGGAGCGAGTGTCTTGTGTGCACGTTGTTGTTGTGGCTCTGAGGAGCGGGTGCCTTGTGTGCACGTGTGATTGAGGGGTTGGGGTGAGAGGACCCTTGAGACCCGGGGCCGATGTGTTCGGTTGTGCCTGGTGTGCACGGGAGACTGTTGTGTTTTACTGCATTTCATTTCATTTCATGTTTCATTACGCATTTTATGTTCATAATTTAGGGATTTGGCATACGGGGTTTCCCACGGGAAACTCAGGCATATTCATGTTTTATGTCAGGTCGTACGCGTCAGTAGGAGGTGGTGACTACGGACAGGAGCACCCAGACCAGATCCTGTCTCTTTTGGTTCTTCGAGGTGGATGATCTTCCCTTGTACATGTGTTGTATATCTTTTGTGTTGGGTTGTAATCATCCTTGACTCTTGTATTGTACAGTTTTTCATATTATATATATATGAACTCGTGGTTTGGTGACGTCCCCTGTGTCAATTCTTTATCTGTTTAAAGTTTTAAATTTTTCCGCTGTTTCGGGGCGTTACAATAGTTAAACTGCCGAGAAAAAGAAATTAGATTCTTATAACTTGTTCTCTAAGGTTAAGGTGTACAATGATTTTTTTTCTTTTATTTTTCCTAGAAATGATTGATTAAGGGTACATCAGCTTAACCTTGTGTAGTAGTCAAAGATCAACAGTGGTATTTCTTTAGCATAGCGTGCTAAGTCTATTTCACTTCCATTATGAAGGGCTCCTAGCTCTTTTTTTGCATTAGACCAGGAAAATTCTATCGACACCCTAGCTCCAACCTCAATTTCAAGCATTGTGGGGACAAATGGAGATCAAACACAACGATGACCAGCTGAGGACATAACAATCAGTCCAAGGAACCTATAAATATACAATTCCATCCCCAAAATCTTAGTTCACAACCTGATAATTCCGCATCCGATCGTTGAATCATGCTTCAGTCAACATCACTAGTTGATTTTTTTTTTAGTTTCTTCGGACAATCCATGTTTGTAGGTGGGTTTTAAGCATTTTAGGAAATAAAATCTTTTGTCAGTAAAATCCTATACACACTTCAAAAGTCTTCATAACAAATGTTCAAGGATATACATGCATGTGTTACCTTATCTAATTACTCTATCCATATGTTTCTTCCAAACAAGATTGTTTCGTCCAATATCTGACCTTCAGCATGCGAATCTCCTCAACTTGGAGGGTTCACTAACATATACGATTGCGTGATTGTGAAGTCTCGTAGGAAATTATTTGGATAGTTGTTGTTAACCTTGGACACTGTACTAGCAGAGAACAAGAGAACCCTTGTAATCTGGCAATCATGCATGCACGTGTGGTGACCCACGAAGTTTGACTGGTCGTCCACGACCGTTTATCGTTACTTACATACACCTTCACCCATCTAGTCTTACACATGCTATAAAACTGCCAAATTTGAAGCACTGTGTATTACTCTAAAGGGTTATAACAGTAGGCTAATGCATGCTTAATTGTTTCGGATGTAAACGCAAGAAACCCTTCCCTTCTCTCGAGGTCCGAATGAGAACAAGACATGCATGAAAGCAAGGAATGATCCATGTTGCTTTGAGAAATTTAACTCTATGATTCATGTTCTTTTATTGTTTTGTCTACTTTGGAATGCATTTGTATGTTTCTTATATTCATTTTTTAATTGTTTTGTCCACTTTAGAATGCATATATTTGTTTTTTGAACATTTGGTAGTACATATATATGGACAAAACATTTTTTCGAGGCCCATATAGTTATCTTAAAAAAATTGCATTTGCAGGTATTAACTTCTAAGGTTTTGCCGCATATTAATGCCTAGATTTTATTAGAAGTTAGATTTAATGGATAATTGAAAAACTTAATTATGTATAGACTATTATATTAATCCAAGTAGAGTATAGAAGTTAAGGTCCCTAATTGGAAAGCATATGCATATACAACAGTGATGAGAATACAAAAATTAATGTAGAGACCTAGAGATGATTTTGATAAACAAACACATTGAGTAGAAAAAATATGTGATGATGCCAAAGAAAAGGAAAAAAAGGCAAAAGAGGAGGGTAATGAACTAATGACAAAAAAACTTTTCCAAATTTGCTTTACAGAACATTAAGGAAACCTATTAATTTAACATATAAAAAGGTGAGAAAATGTAGAAGTATTGGTTAATTTGTTCATATTTTCAAACGATTGTAGGCTATATATGTAGGCACCATACTTCAGTAATTGTATAACCAATATAGCGCTTGTAGATGGTCAGTATGGTACTAGACGAAGTTACACGATTCATTTGCATGATGATCATCACTAAATGTATTAGTAATTGTGTTAGATTCTAATTATTTTGTAGTTTAAGATAAAGACGTTAGAAGAGCAGGGAGACATGGTGACGACTTATTTTTTTTCCTTGTCTCACTAAATATGTTAGTTAGATACAGAAACCGACATCATTGCGTAATGGTTCTGATTAATTACCTAGTTATTAATAGTGAGAATATAATAAGCTGGATCAACTGAACTTAATATTAGAAAGGCTAAATGGTTTTCGACTAGAAATAAATAACCTATCACTTACATATAATATCCAACAAATATATTGATATACTTAAGCATGCAACTTGCTTCTTAATAATATATATGTTCATATTTCAGTTGTCCCTGAATTATACCACGATTTCATTTTGTCATCTTGAACTTTAAAAAGTAACAAATATCACCCTTATAATTTTATTTTGTAACACTTTGTTCTCACTGAACTTTAAAAATTTATTGTTTACCACATATTTCCTGTTGTTTCCCAATTTTGTGTGTGTTGTATACGCAATATGCTCATAATCTTAATTTATGTTAAAGTTCAAATAAATTGTATCTCAGATCTGGTTCGAATTTAGATTTGATTAACTATCAATCCAATCCAAATTCTAACCAAATCAGACATCCAATTTGATCCACAATTTAACATAAAGTTAAGATTATAAGTGTTTTAGACAAATAATGCAAAAAAAAACAAAAAAATGACAAATATATACTAAAATAACGAATTCTTAAAATTCAGGTAGGAGAATGGAGTAAGTGTTACAAAATGAAAATATAGAGAATGTGATTGTCGTCGCCTTTTAAAGTTCAGAGAGCAAAGTGAAATTGTAACATAGTTCAAGAGGAATAAACTGTAATTAACCCAAGATAATGACTTTCGTTAACCACGTTGAGTAAATTAATGTTAGAAATTTTATTGTTAAAACTTAAACGATCCAATGTCTCTAATTACAGGGAGTATATTTTGCATATGGTCAAGCCCCCCTTATACCTTGTTCATGAGAAGCAGCGGACGCCTTTTATGAGGTGTTGGGGTATTGTGTTTTTTTCTTTTGACGAGTGGTAATGTTACTTGTAATTATTAAGGTAGATCACATAATCGCATTCTACACCGATTGTTACAGGGCTGATGATTAGACTTAAGGATGAGACCAATTAGAATACACGTCTTGTATGACAATAGGGTGATGATGATGAACCATTAGAAAATTTATTTGATGTCAAAATTAAAGATGTTTCATAATACTAGCCATATATAATTTATATTGCACATTACTACAAAAACTAGGAGCATAGAATTAAATCAAATATATTCGACACTATCATTTTCCATATTTTATTATACTTAAATAGCACTACTGTAAATATGCCCTTATATACGATCTAAAGAAGCTTCCGAATAGCAACAAAACAAAATGAGTTAACAAATTCAAACCCATTTAAGTCCACAAAGCTAGAGACCACCATGAAACACAACAGAATGAAATCCAAACACTACTAAAGTATACATCAAATATAGTCTTTACGTAGCACTTTTAACTATATACATACTTTACCGATGGATGCAGCATGAGTTGTCCCCTCCCCACCACACCAACAACACCTCCTTTTGGTTTTTATGTTCGGCTTTTTTTAGAAGAAAGGTTCCACATTTTCACCCATACCTCGTAAGTGTAGAAACATACATCATCTGTAGGAGTTCAATATTTGATTTTCAGCTTTGAACTTTCAATATTGTGAATTGTGATCGGTTTAGATAATGCTACAAAAGCAAGAAAACAAGTGGGTCTCTGAGGTGATAATTAACTCCATATCAAGTAGCTAAAACACCACATCATATCTTGATTATGTATCACATACAACTGTAAAAGTGCTATTTAGTATGTTTAGACCATTTTTAGGAATAAGTGGTGAGAGTACTACTGAAATATAGAGTTTTGGAAAAATATTTGGACCAAGTTGAGAGGATCTTGGACTAATTTGCAAGAGACATTGACTGATTCGTAAAGCAGAAAGGACCTCCTTGCAAGACGACATGATCTGACTGAAAGTACTAATTCAACTTTAAACTTGTATTAATTTTTAGGAATTAAGTTTGAATCCAAAGTCCAAATCAAGACCATACTGAAGAACAACTCAACTAATGGAGAAGAGTGTATCAGCATATAACTCAAATTCTTCAATAAGGTGTAATAGATTTGGATTAATTGCAAAAAAAAAACTAATGCAAGTTTCGGGTTGAACTTGAAACTAGTTCTTGCGATTAGAATTAGGTCACTTCCTCTTGCAAGTAGGCCCTCGTCGAGTCATATAGTTTACAAAACAGTCGAAAATCCTTTCAACTTGGTACAAATCTTTTTCTTTAAGTCAACATCTCTATGCTTTAGAATTCTCTTCACCACTTATTCCTACAAATTTGTAAGAAACATATGCGAATAGCACTTATATATGATGCCTATCGTGACATTTAGTTTACTAGAAATTAAGTTACTAGTAGACAAATGCTAAAAGGGTGTTGTAATTAATCATGATCTAAACAAAATCGTAAACATAACTATTTAATTTCAACACTATCTTAATGCAATTTTCCAAAAAAAAAAAATACTCTCTCAATTATGCAAGTATATATACCTAGAGAACTTGCGAAGACCATCATGAGAGAGAGAGAGAGAGAGAGTATACAAATGAGTGAGGCACTTGTCACCATACAATATGTTGAACGTCGTTTATCGTCATTCATGTATATGCAACAAGTTATGAAGTATAAGATTGCAATCGATTGTGAGTCCAGCTGTTAGATCGATAATCAGTTTAGAGACATACGTAAAGTAGTGCACAAAAAATATCGAATGAAGGATTTGACGAGCTAAATGATGAAAAATATAGTTGCATGAATGGAAGCGTAATTGATTATAGGTGTATGTCTAGTGAGTTAATAGCAATTTAAAATGGAAGGGCGTGTCCGGTTGATTACTATAAGATAAATGTAAAAACAATAATCATAAGCCTATATATGTTATTCCACACTTCGGATGGATTTGCTTCGAACGCAAGAGAAACAAAGTTAACCTGTTTTTTGAAGTTTGGACAGTTGAACTAGATGGAAATTTGAATCTAATCGAAAAGAAATATTCAAAAGCTCTTCTACATGACAAGGAAGTGACTGCCAGTCTGCCACAAAGAACTCGGAGAAAAAAGAAGACCAATAGATTTATGTTTAATTAAAAGCACCCGTACAATTAACACGTAATCAGAACATAATTATATTTGGACGGTATGGAACTGAAGGACAATTAAGAGAACAGGTGTTTCATGGACCCATGGTTATGAATTATTCTGGTGGTGTTGGTTCACCCATAGCAGTACATGAACGAACTTCTTAGTGTAACAGTAGGGTTTTGTATTTATAATTTTCTATTTAAAGGTATTGAAAGTGATCTATCTTGTTGTTTTTGTACAACTTGAAAGGCATTTGTCGGAGTATATTGTGAGAGATAATGTAAAGACACTTGAAATATAATATTTTGTGATCATATATGGAGGGACAAACTTGCTGAAGAACAGATTTTCATTGGCAAATGTAGAAACACTAGTACCTTTAAGAGGTTTTGAGGCTGCTATTCCTCCCAGTAAACTCAACTTTATATATAGGATCATAAAAATTGATAAGAAAATCTTTTTGCATATTTTTATCTACTTTCATCATACTAACGACAATATCTCCTTGTTTGATAGGTGGTACATCTTCTAATTTATATACCTTTTATGTCAAATTAATTTTCATATGTTTGTTCAAGTATTGAATTTTCATTGTGATTTTTAGAGCTAGTTTTCATAACTACACAGCCCGACAAGCAAATCTAGTGAAGTATTTGTGGATAGAAGAATATAGAAATACGATGTCAAACATATCTATAGAGCTTCAAGAGTATAGGTTAAGGGTGTATATAATTGAATGATATATATTAACGAAAAAAAACATCTAGCATAACTTCACCAAATTGAGCGATATTAATGTAAACCGACAAGATATAGGTGGAAATGGCCATAACACAACTATATGTATTGAAATACTTGCTTTTTTAAAGCAATTAAAAATTTATTTGTTAAATGGCATATGTCAACACATAACCAAAAATTAACAAAGGTTACATATACGACATATATGTCGAGAAGGAAGATTACATCCTATATGAGGAGCATGAGGAACAGTTACAAGCCTGTAGCTAGACGGATTTTTTCCTAAGCTTCTTGAAAGGATGGAGGGGGAGACCGAGCGTTCTCGAAAGTGTATTGAAATAATTGTATTAAATTGGTAGGATAACATGTACAGATGTGACTATAAAGAATGCATGGAAGTTATATACACCAAAGCCCAACTATAAATAATATTAAAAAATCACCACTAAAATCCATTGCTTGAGGGAAAGCTCTCTCTCACAAAATTTAACTTTTATTAATTGGCGACATTTGTTTACAAATATATATCAAAAATATATCCATGATGATCATTACTGTAATCAATGTTATATAAGTCAGTAATAGCAATTTTTGGGAAGAATGACCTCAACTTAGAGCAAGAGGATAAGGTCAACTTCACCTTAACAATCACGTACAATTATCTTCCAAAAACAAAAGTGGAATGAAGAAGCAACAAAACTTTGTCGGGGGCAGTTGTTCCCACTAATCGTTGTCTTAATTTCTTTTAAAAACATATTGGGTCACATTGAAAAGCTCCAAGCTCCATCCTCCATTTGTTTGTACTCAAAAATTTAATCTCACATCATTAGTTTATGATAAAGCAAAGGTGTTTGATTAGGCAATAGATAGTTCTAAAGCCAGAAGGGGTTTTGCCTGCCTTGTACTATATAGCTCTGTACATCCAAAATCACTACCACCTTTATATATTTATAGACAGAGGCTCCAAAGTGGCCAACAAGAACGAATTAATGACTTAATTAGACCATGCAGAGTTGGAGAGATGGCTTTCATATGGGCATTATTTTGTTAATGCATTGTGCCTGCACTAGGTTAAGTACATGTCTTTTGGCTACACCAAGAGGCGAATTAAGCTCGTATGCATGAACACAGCAAAGTTGTTAGAAATTATAGTCTTATACACTTGTACTGATTTCCTAGCTTGAGCTTCTTATGGAGTTTGGTAGGATTTCCATGTAGTATATATAAATTATCACCGTAAGCTGCGGAGAGAGTCATAACCTTGTGGTTAGATATAACTTGATAGCGTAGACTATGAGTTAAGTTTCACATGCCCAATAACCAATTTACGGAGGTTTCACAAATACATTTAAATGTTTAAGTAATCAAAATTTCTGCCCCTCAACATGGAAATCCCTGCATCTCCAAACCCTAACAAAAGATCTTCATGTGTCATGAGCAATATATGAGGTACAACGAACAAGAATAGTTTTCTACCTAACTAACGGTACAGAAACCTCAAGCTATTGATCATTTTTTTGCTTAGATATAAAAAAATCCATTATTAAAAACCCATATAAGCTTTTTTGAATGTTCTAAACATTCTTCTTACATTCCCTCTTAGTATATATAGATGATCTGATTAATTAACACCTACAGCATGGTCTATCCACTAATTAAGTTCATGCCAATCGATAAAAGCTCTGATGAGTTCACCCAATAAACTAAGAATTTCCTGAAAAAAGGGTATCAATAATACCAACAACATATGATAACAAAAAATCCAATTGTATAGCAAACACAGATGGGTTGGGTTCGTTTTTTGTCGTTTGGGGGCTTACTGATGAATGGAATCTCAATCTAGCAAGCACATATACACATAAAAATAATTAATCTAAACAGGTGATGAAGTGAAAGGAAGAGGGTCCCTCACCACAGCAAAATATAATCACATCTGCAGCCCATTGAGGAGACCATGCTGGATTAATTAATCCCCAAAATGGTGTTTAAAACCCCTTATGGAAGAAGGGTTTTTATCCAACCTAATCATCAACATTACCAACATTGTAGAACTCAAGTGGTGTAAGTAGTTTCTTCCAACAACAACATGACTGGGTTTGGATCACCTTGTGGGGCTTGCAAGTTCCTGAGGAGGAAGTGTGTGAGGGGGTGTGTATTTGCTCCCTACTTTTGCCATGAGCAAGGTGCAACCCACTTTGCTGCCATCCACAAGGTGTTTGGAGCAAGCAATGTCTCCAAGCTCCTCATGCACCTCCCGGTCCCCGACCGATGTGAGGCGGCCGTCAGCATCTCCTATGAGGCGCAGGCGAGGCTCCAAGATCCGATATACGGTTGCGTTTCACACATCTTCGCTCTCCAACAACAAGTGAGCATCCATCATGATCGCTTAAGCTAAGAAGATTTTATATATGCTTAATTAAATTAAAATTGAGCTGATGATCCTAATTGTAGTATCTTTTAATGTGTAAACTCTACACCAAAGTGTGTCATCTATCATAGCATTCATATAACATTAACGCAATTGAAGTTGGTGTTTTAATGGGAATAGTGTTTAACAGATTCTAGTCTTGTCTTGGGTGGTGTTTGTTTTGGTACATATCACATCGTTGTGGGGGTGGAAGTAATGGATCGTCATGGACTGCTATTTCCTTGATTGATGTGTTCCAATTTGGATTTTACCATTCCTCTTTTACCTCTTGCTAATTTGCTCTTCCTTGTGTTGTAGGTCGTTAACCTCCAAGCACAACTAGCAACCTTAAAGGGACAAGTATCCCAAAACATGTCCAATGGTTCCACTTCCTCAACATTCCCTCAAGAAGACAAGTTGTTCAACAAACTAAACTCCTATCAGCAAGACTTGCAAGATCTTTGCAATAACACCTCAATGAACAATGCTGAAAACATGTACTACTACAACAATCATCTCGGCAGTGCCAATTACGCTCAATCGTCACATGACAATCACTCGAATGCGACCGAGGAAGATGTAATGTCTTTCGGGACCGACGATTCATTTGGAATGCACATGAACACAAGGAAGTCTTCCTACCAAGATATGGAAGACCTTCAATCCGTAGCATACGCATATCTCCAGCGTTGACATCTCATCTAAACATGTACACAAATGTTTCATCAATTTTTTGGGTCTTAGTGCTAAAACCTATGCATCACTACTTATTACTACCAATAATCATGGGGTGGCATTTAGTAGAGAGTTTGTGCCTTTTGTGTTTCCAAGCTAGCTAGTTTAATTATATATACTTTGGGGATAGATGCACGGTTGGGTTTGAGATTGTACCATCACAAATTAAACAAGTACTCATCTTCATCTTCTCATGTTTCTTTATTATATGAAGCAATCATGTGTTTAGTATTAGTGATCACTGATCATGTTGGCATAGAATAGAAATCAAGATATGTTTTATATATTGCAACGAATCTACTTCACATTTGCTGAAACATATCTAACTTCTTAACATGTGGTACTTTGAATCATTGGTACTAGACAATTAGATAATGTTTATGGTTGTTGAGTAAGAAATAAGAATGTGAAAACATGCGTTTTTTGTTGAATGGGAGGTAAAACTACACGATGGAATTACCTTGTTGGCATCTTTTTCTCTCACTTATCCGGTACTTGTTCTGATAGACTTTGAGGATTAAGATCATTAATCCCAATGTGATAATTCTTTCTCTGTTGACAATTTTTTTTTGTCAATTAGAAGCTGGCACTTGTTGAAACCCTAACCCTAATGAGGGTCTAGAGCCTTCAGTTCACCTTCCAACTTCTTCTGACAACACGTAAACTTTTATTAATTTGTATTTTCATAACTTTTGTTAATTTAAATGTGGGTGTGTGTGTCAAAATATTCAAAGACTCGATCGTATAATGAAGAACTAAAATGGTATATAATCGAGGTTCTCTCTCCCTATCATTCAAGCAAGAATGACAGCCATAGTCAAGCTTTGAAATCATCAAAACAAATTCAAGCTGGAACGACATTGAAAAGTATATATAGGAAGAAGAATATGAAAATTTAAACATCTAAGATCTCTAATGATAACAATTATAATGATTACGCTTAATTGGTTTTAGCTGAAATGTTGCCAAATTAAGTTGTCTCTAATAATAAGAGTCGAATGGCTAACCAAGGTGAAGCCTACGGAGGACTTTATTAGAGTTAGTGAGAGTTAGTTGCATCCTGGGATTTAGGGTTTGTTTGGGGAGCAAACGTCTCCTATTGTAGGATCGAAGAAGTTGGCATTTTTTCTAGACGTCGTTCCATCCCCCAAAACTGTAGATGTGGATTTCCCTCGGATTCCTACTGAACTAAAAATTTCTTTAGAAACAATTATATTAAACTATAATAATAATAATAATCCAAATGGTTTTTATTATATAGTCAACTCTATTGATGCATGTACAAATCCAAAACAAAAGCTGCTATGATGGAAATCATATGTATACATCAATGCTATCTCGTGACCAAGAGCGAAAGAAACAAAGAAAGTTCGAGTTCTTTTTCACTAAAGTTGAAATCTTCGATATTAATTTGTATTTGGGATTATATCATTAGAAGTAACAAAATCCATGCAAAATTTGTGTACAGACTCTAACTAGAAATTTCTTTCATGTCCTGACGAGTAGCTTTTATTTGGAAGAAAGAAAAGAAGAAGAAAAGAAGTCTTTATGGGTAACTATAACTGTAAGTTGTCTATGTTATTGTAACGCCCCGAGCCCGGACAACTGCTCACCCGTCCGAATCCGTTGCGTTAAGATACGATCCACGATCCTGACCGCTGCGCACTCTGATATTTAAATCCATCTGATAGGCTCATAATTAATCTGAAAAATATAATCAACAAATTGTGAGCTCGACAGTCCGCAAGTTCCAACCATCAATCAATCAGAATCATAATCATGTGGAAAATAATACGGAATATGACAATCAGTCAATAATCACAATCAAGAGACATGCATCACAAATAAAATACATGCATAACAATCTGGAACCCTCATTCGGATTCGACCACATCCTGTGCTTCTGAAATCTATCAATCAGTCAGACGCACACCTGGTAACTCCACACTAACGACAGGCAGCCCTTTCCTCTCTCGGGTAGCTTCACGCTGTCCGTTAGGCAGCTCTTTCCTAAGTGGCTCAGCCAGAAATATACATACATTCACAGGACATGTCAACCGAAACACCACCATGCAATAATATGCATATCAATGAAATCAACATCGATACTCAGCATGCATGCAACTACGAATATCAAGAGAGACAAACATGATATGAAACTGAAGAATAACGAATCAGTACTTGCCTCCAAATCTCCATCTTTTTCTTCTCTATATTCTTCTCAAAATTCTATCTTCTCCTAAAACCACACAATCATCCAACAATCTTAATTAGTCCATTAAGATATTTGATTATTACATCAACTAAAAAATTCAGGATATTACATTCTAACATCCTTAAAAGAAATTTCGTCCTCGAAATTTAATCTCAATATTGTCTCAATCCGAACAAATCAATACAAAATTTAAACTCGTTATTTATCAAATCTAAAAACCCAACATCACTTATCGCTCATAATTTAGATAATCAATCCAACCAAATCCAAATTCACAATTGAACTCAAGTCCAAATAACTCTAAATTCATCTTTCATTATTTATTCATAATTTGGTAGCAAATCCAACCAAGTCAAAATTCACATTTAAATCAATAGTCAATACTTCTAAATCCAAATTCTAAAATTCCAATCCAATAAAACTTATATTTCAAATCTAATCCCGACTAATTTCGAGGATCGTATTGCTCTGATACCATTTGTAACGCCCCGAGCCCGGACAACTGCTCACCCGCCCGAACCCGGTGCGTTAAGATACGAACCACGATCCTGACCGCTGCGCACTCTGATATTTAAATCCATCTGATAGGTTCATAATTAATCTGAAAAATATAATCAACAAATTGTGAGCTCGACAGCCCGCAAGTTCCAACTGTCAATCAGTCAGAATCATAATCATGTGGAAAATAATACGGAATATGACATTCAGTCAATAAGCACAATCAATAGACATGCATCACAAATAAAATACATGTATAATAATCTGGAACCCCCATTCGGATTCGACCACATCCTGTGCTTCTGAAATCTATCAATCAGTCAGACGCACACCTGGTAGCTCCACACTAACGACAGACAGCCCTTTCCTCTCTAGGGTGGCTCCACGTTGTCCGTTAGGTAGCTCTTTCCTAAGTGGCTCAACCAGAAATATACATGCAGTCACAGGACATGTCAACCGAAACACCACCATGCAATAATATGCATATCAATGAAATCAACATCGATACCCAGCATGCATGCAACTACGAATATCAAGAGAGACAGACATGATATGAAACTGAAGAATAACGAATCAGTACTTGCCTCGAAATCTCCATCTTTTTCTTCTCTATATTCTTCTCAAAATTCCATCTTCTCCTAAAACCACACAATCATCCAACAATCTTAATTAGTCCATTAAGATATTTGATTATTACGTCAACTAAAAAATTCAGGATATTACATTCTAACCTCCTTAAAAGAAATTTCGTCCTCGAAATTTAATCTCAATATTGTCTCAATCCGAACAAATCAATACAAAATTTAAACTCATTATTTATCAAATCTAAAAACCCAACACCACTTATCGCTCATAATTTAGATAATCAATCCAACCAAATCCAAATTCACAATTGAACTCAAGTCCAAATAACTCTAAATTCATCTTTCATTATTTATTCATAATTTGGTAGCAAATCCAACCAAGTCAAAATTCACACTTAAATCAATAGTCAATACTTCTAAATCCAAATTCTAAAATTCCAATCCAATAAAACTTATATTTCAAATCTAATCCCGACTAATTTCGAGGATCGTATTGCTCTGATACCATTTGTAACGCCCTGTGCCCGGACAACTGCTCACCCGCCCGAACCCGGTGCGTTAAGATACGATCCACGATCCTGACCGCTACGCACTCTGATATTTAAATCCATCTGATAGGTTCATAATTAATCTGAAAAATATAATCAACAAATTGTGAGCTCGACAGCCCGCAAGTTCCAACCGTCAATCAATCGGAATCATAATCATGTGGAAAATAATACGGAATATGACATTCAGTCAATAAGCACAATCAATAGACATGCATCACAAATAAAATATATGCATAAAAATCTGGAACCCACATTCGGATTCGACCACATCCTGTGCTTCTGAAATCTATCAATCAGTCAGACACACACCTGGTAGCTCCACACTAACGACAGACAGCCCTTTCCTCTCTCGGTTGGCTCCACGCTGTCCGTTAGGCAGCTCTTTCCTAAGTGGCTCAGCCAGAAATATACATGCAATCACAAGACATGTCAACCGAAACACCACCATGCAATAATATGCATATCAATGAAATCAACATCGATACTCAGCATGCATGCAACTACGAATATCAAGAGAGACAGACATGATATGAAACTGAAGAATAACGAATCAGTACTTGCCTCAAAATCTCCATCTTTTTCTTCTCTATATTCTTCTCAAAATTCCATCTTCTCCTAAAACCACACAATCATCCAACAATCTTAATTAGTCCATTAAGATATTTGATTATTACATCAACTAAAAAATTCAGGATATTACATTCTAACCTCCTTAAAAGAAATTTCGTCCTCGAAATTTGATCTCAATATTGTCTCAATCCGAACAAATCAATACAAAATTTTAAACTCATTATTTATCAAATCTAAAAACCCAACACCACTTATCGCTCATAATTTAGATAATCAATCCAACCAAATCCAAATTCACATTTGAACTCAAGTCCAAATAACTCTAAATTCATCTTTCATTATTTATTCATAATTTGGTAGCAAATCCAACCAAGTCAAAATTCACATTTAAATCAATAGTCAATACTTCTAAATCCAAATTCTAAAATTCCAATCCAATAAAACTTATATTTCAAATCTAATCCTGACTAATTTCGAGGATCGTATTGCTCTGATACCATTTGTAACGCCCCGAGCCCGGACAACTGCTCACCCGCCCGAACCCGGTGCGTTAAGATACGATCCACGATCCTGACCGCTGCGCACTCTGATATTTAAATCCATCTGATAGGCTCATAATTAATCTGAAAAATATAATCAACAAATTGTGAGCTCGACAGCCCGCAAGTTCCAACTGTCAATCAGTCAGAATCATAATCATGTGGAAAATAATACGGAATATGACATTCAGTCAATAAGCACAATCAATAGACATGCATCACAAATAAAATACATGTATAATAATCTGGAACCCCCATTTGGATTCGACCACATCCTGTGCTTCTGAAATCTATCAATCAGTCAGACGCACACCTGGTAGCTCCACACTAACGACAGGCAGCCCTTTCCTCTCTCGGGTAGCTCCACGTTGTCCGTTAGGTAACTCTTTCCTAAGTGGCTCAACCAGAAATATACATGCAGTCACAGGACATGTCAACCGAAACACCACCATGCAATAATATGCATATCAATGAAATCAACATCGATACTCAGCATGCATGCAACTACGAATATCAAGAGAGACAGACATGATATGAAACTGAAGAATAACGAATCAGTACTTGCCTCAAAATCTCCATCTTTTTCTTCTCTATATTCTTCTCAAAATTCCATCTTCTCCTAAAACCACACAATCATCCAACAATCTTAATTAGTCCATTAAGATATTTGATTATTACATCAACTAAAATATTCAGGATATTACATTCTAACCTCCTTAAAAGAAATTTCGTCCTCGAAATTTGATCTCAATATTGTCTTAATCCGAACAAATCAATACAAAATTTTAAACTCATTATTTATCAAATCTAAAAACCCAACACCACTTATCGCTCATAATTTAGATAATCAATCCAACCAAATCCAAATTCACATTTGAACTCAAGTCCAAATAACTCTAAATTCATCTTTCATTATTTATTCATAATTTGGTAGCAAATCCAACCAAGTCAAAATTCACATTTAAATCAATAGTCAATACTTCTAAATCCAAATTCTAAAATTCCAATCCAATAAAACTTATATTTCAAATCTAATCCCGACTAATTTCGAGGATCGTATTGCTCTGATACCATTTGTAACGCCCCGAGCCCGGACAACTGCTCACCCGCCCGAACCCGGTGCGTTAAGATACGAACCACGATCCTGACCGCTGCGCACTCTGATATTTAAATCCATCTGATAGGCTCATAATTAATCTGAAAAATATAATCAACAAATTGTGAGCTCGACAGCCCGCAAGTTCCAACTGTCAATCAGTCAGAATCATAATCATGTGGAAAATAATACGGAATATGACATTCAGTCAATAAGCACAATCAATAGACATGCATCACAAATAAAATACATGTATAATAATCTGGAACCCCCATTCGGATTCGACCACATCCTGTGCTTCTGAAATCTATCAATCAGTCAGACGCACACCTGGTAGCTCCACACTAACGACAGACAACCCTTTCCTCTCTAGGGTGGCTCCACGTTGTCCGTTAGGTAGCTCTTTCCTAAGTGGCTCAACCAGAAATATACATGCAGTCACAGGACATGTCAACCGAAACACCACCATGCAATAATATGCATATCAATGAAATCAACATCGATACCCAGCATGCATGCAACTACGAATATCAAGAGAGACAGACATGATATGAAACTGAAGAATAACGAATCAGTACTTGCCTCGAAATCTCCATCTTTTTCTTCTCTATATTCTTCTCAAAATTCCATCTTCTCCTAAAACCACACAATCATCCAACAATCTTAATTAGTCCATTAAGATATTTGATTATTACGTCAACTAAAAAATTCAGGATATTACATTCTAACCTCCTTAAAAGAAATTTCGTCCTCGAAATTTGATCTCAATATTGTCTTAATCCGAACAAATCAATACAAAATTTTAAACTCATTATTTATCAAATCTAAAAACCCAACACCACTTATCGCTCATAATTTAGATAATCAATCCAACCAAATTCACATTTGAACTCAAGTCCAAATAACTCTAAATTCATCTTTCATTATTTATTCATAATTTGGTAGCAAATCCAACCAAGTCAAAATTCACATTTAAATCAATAGTCAATACTTCTAAATCCAAATTCTAAAATTCCAATCCAATAAAACTTATATTTCAAATCTAATCCCGACTAATTTCGAGGATCGTATTGCTCTGATACCATTTGTAACGCCCCGAGCCCGGACAACTGCTCACCCGCCTGAACCCGGTGCGTTAAGATACGATCCACGATCCTGACCGCTGCGCACTCTGATATTTAAATCCATATGATAGGCTCATAATTAATCTGAAAAATATAATCAACAAATTGTGAGCTCGACAGCCCGCAAGTTCCAACCGTCAATCAGTCAGAATCATAATCATGTGGAAAATAATACGGAATATGACAATCAGTCAATAAGCACAATCAAGAGACATGCATTACAAATAAAATACATGCATAACAATCTGGAACCCCCATTCGGATTCGACCACATCCTGTGCTTCTGAAATCTATCAATCAGTCAGACACATACCTGGTAGCTCCACACTAACGACAGGCAGCCATTTCCTCTCTCGGATGGCTCCACGCTGTTCGTTAGGCAGCTCTTTCCTAAGTGGCTCAGCCAGAAATATACATGCAGTCACAGGACATGTCAACCGAAACACCACCATGCAATAATATGCATATCAATGAAATCAACATCGAGACCCAGCATGCATGCAACTACGAATATCAAGAGAGACAGACATGATATGAAACTGAAGAATAACGAATCAGTACTTGCCTCGAAATCTCCATCTTTTTCTTCTCTATATTCTTCTCAAAATTCCATCTTCTCCTAAAACCACACAATCATCCAACAATCTTAATTAGTCCATTAAGATATTTGATTATTACATCAACTAAAAAATTCAGGATATTACAGTTATAGTTCTCAACTATGTTAAATTACAGAACCTTGGGTGAAACATTCTTATGATTTTAATTCAAAAGTCAAACAAGTTGATATTGTACCCATCATCAAATATATATAGATCAGTTTACTTGCAAGGAACATTTTGATGTGGATATTCATTTATGAAATTCTAATGCTTACAACTTGAAGTGTTTTGCTTTCACTAGGACTAACTCACAGACTTATAGCTTATCTAGCCACTTTTTCAAATTATAATTTACAAATGAAACAAAAGAGATTTATTTCATGTCTGCCTTAATACGTGTACGTAGAAAAAGAACAAACTAACAACAAATATACGTGCTATATAGTGATTACAATTACAATAAGAAGATCCAATTTTTCACGTTATGAATATATAAATTCTCTCTTATCTAAGTCTGATATGTGTCTAAAATGCTGAGATACTTCTTTTTAAGCTCTACTTGATTAATTATATCATAGCTGAACAAAAAATATATATCAAACTTTGTAAAACTCTTCAATGATAATTATTTATAGAGACTTTACGTTAAATCATCCACTCACACTACTCAATGAGAATATAATGGATAAGAGAGAGAACAGTGTAATCATAACATTAATTGCAATTGACGGCAGCATAATGGAAAGGATGTATATACCCTTTCTATCAATATTTACAAGGTACAGGGATATAAGAGTATATTGTAAATCATGAATTTTATAGCAATGTTCACGCACCGCCTATGCTAGTCTAGGCTACCGGGTGCGTCCTGTCGCCTGGGTGACCGCCCTGTTTTGGGCGGTCATTTTTTAATTTTTTTTAATCAATTAAATTTGATAAAATAGTTAAAAAATCAGGAAAAATCGGGAAAATAGGAAAAAATGTACAAATATTATCTAAAAATATCATACATGTTTAGGCTTCAAAAAGACACTGAGTTCCTCGATCAAGGTGTCACTAGGCACCTCTCTATCCACTTAGGTATACAATTTATTGCTTAGTAGTACGATTACAAAAGTAGTTAACTTTCCACCGAAAAGAGAAGTCAAAAAGAGTGCACTTGATTTTGACGGTTGAAGAATGAAGAATCGGATCGGAGACTTCACTTTCCAACTTCAAAACTAAACACCAGACCGGAGACTTAATCGCGAAAACTTAAAGATCAGGAAATTAGACGATTAGAATAGAATGATTAAGAAGAAGAGAATGAGAGATGTGTGAAAAATAAAGAAGTTTGGAGGGGTTTATATAGGATTTGGGGTAGTGATAATATTGTAATTTTTAAAAAAATAAAAAAGGAGTCTCCAACGGCTGTCGCCTAGGCAAGGAGACCGCCTACCTGAACATTGTTTTATAGTAATTATTTATATTAATCTTAACTTTTTATTAATTATTCTACCAAATATACCAATTGCACAACTAATTGCTTTCCCACACCTTGGACCAAAATTCGAACACGGCCCACGTAAGGCCCACAACTTTGAAGGAACGGCTAACAAGGAATTTAATAGTCACCGCTCTCCACGAAATTAAAGTTAAATGATAATTACTTGAAGTTATACTGTAATCAAGCTAACAGCATTTGTCTTTTATATTCTATTTCAATATAACTAAACAAACATCTAACTTTTCTGCACTATGCATTTGTCTTTTCCTATGAGACTTGAAGTGCTAAAGACAGTTTGCAAACGACGGCAATTGTTCACACTCCTCTTGTGTGTGTGTGTGTATATAATCTTATTAATACACGTACACACTTCGCACTCATGACCTAAGCTTGAGCATATTATCATGTCCAATCCAATTCCCATTCTAGTTATAATATCCACAAGGGTCTTTTTTTGCAAATACCTCCTCAATTTTTTATGTACATATGTTTAGTATCTTTTGCAAGTTGTTTCAGAACTTCCGTTGGAATTCCAAGTTTTTCAATTTCCCTGAATCGACCTTAGGAAGACTTAGAAATTTACTATGCTACAAATTATTGAAATGTGATTGTTACGAAAATACGAGTAGCGTGCTAATAGTAGGTCAATCACCTAAAATCAACAAACATTGCCCAATAAATACGAATGAGAGTCTAGGTTAGCAAATTGACTATGAATGTCAAGGTGATTTAGTTCCCAGGTTGGCTAGCCCAATTGGTACTTGGTAGGGTCCGACCCTTTAATTAGACGAGATCGTATATTATCCACAGACAAAACAGGTTACATTTTGAAATTTAATGAAAATAGATAAGAAAGACTTCTGAGGAGAACTAGTTAAGCTATTAAAAAAGTAGCATATGTCCCTCTGGGGCATCAGTGAGGACACCCACGACACGGAATTTAAAGGATTTGTTTTTGTTTTGATATTTTTTAAATTTTGTTTGAATCTTTCGTAATTTTATTTTTTTGAAAATACGTTTTATAATTGTTTTGTTTTTTTAGAAATTTTTTTAATTTTTTTTAAATTTTTCAAGATGAACTTCGAAATAATGTTGAGGAAAAAAATAGGTTGTGGTTAAGATGTGGATAGTATAGGAAAGTGAAGAAAATGAATTTGGAGAGAGAAAGTTTATGTGGAAGAGAGAGAAAGTTCATGACCAGGTCGTACAGGTCATGGTTACGGATGGTTTAAGGGGAAGAATTTGGAGTTCGGGATTTTTCGGGGTCATAACGTTATATCAATAGATTGAGGTGTTCTTGTAAACATAATCTTTTGAGAGGATAATCGTGTAAAAAACTGTATCTGATTTGGCTTTTGTGCAGGGTAAAACTGCGATAATGGATCAAAACCATTCTAGCAAATCCAAGACTGTGAAAATTATGTTGTGTTTATGGAAGTGAAACTTATATCTTAATTAAAATATAACAAAAACACGTATATCATATCCAGCTATTAATTAAACATAGGAACTCAAAAAGGTTTGGTGGCATTCCAATGGCTAAACTCCACTTTTGTTCCTCCCTTTCCTTTCAGCAGAAAATCAATCGCATTGTAAACATAAACCTATCTCTTGATATTTACAAAGTTGTATAAAACCAAGAAAATATTTTTATCCTCAACCTTAACTAAGATTATTGGAATCATAAACTACAGATAGGAAGAAGCCTAACCCTGCAAGGCTACAACACAAAAGCGTGTGGTGAAACATGTGCAAGTTCTTGCTTTGGATGGTTTTGGAACTCCAAAGCAATGTAAAAACCCGAAGTCAAATGTTGAAAGGGACATGACGTGGGAGTCTAGGTTTTATGGAAGTCAAAATTAGAGTCTACCAACTATATATATTTCAAGTCTATCATCTCGAACTCTCGATGCCTGTACTTCTCAAAGATCTTAGAATCAACTTGTTATATACGGTGCTAAGTTTAGCCTTTCCCAGTAATCAAAGTAACAAAAAATCAAACCTGTGGTTGATTGTAAAATAATTATTCCTAATCCTTAGACTTTGCTTTTTTGGTTCAATTGTGGCTTCATTTGAAACAAAAAATATTTGTAAAAGTGCCAAAAAAAGGGTTATTGGAATTTGAAAGAATAGGCAGATTCCTTGGAAGAATGAATATTTAGTTGTGAATTCAAGCTTATAGGTTGAGTTTGGAATTGAATAGATAAGATAAGACCTTCTAGTTAGAAAATGCAAACATACTAACTGTTATGTCCTAACTCTTGCTTAATGGGTTTATTGTGTTTTAGGTGGTGGCTTAGAGGAGGTTGGGATGGATTGAGATGGATGGCTGAGATGAGTGGAGGAGAAGAGTATAAAAGATGATTTTTTCTTTCTTTCTCTCACCCCAAGGGAACGATACCCTTGGGGTGGTCGACCAGTTTTGCGTGTTGGGCAAGAAGACGGAGACTCTGGGTGTTTTCAGTCGGACGGGAGCCCTTTGTCGGTCGACCGAAAACACTGTCGTAGGTCGGTTAGGGCGTTGACCATCCAAATGGTCGACCGCTCGTTGACTTGTCTGACCGATGACTTAAGTTAACTTATTGGCCGGTCGACCGGAAGAGTTGTTTCGGTCGACCGTGTAGTACGGATTGTTGGTGAGTCTTGTTGGTGGGAATCGGTCGACCGTGGGCATGTGTTGTTCGACCGTTTATGCTTTACGAGCAAAAGAGGATTTCACTGATGGATTTCGGTCGACCGGGGCCCCTTTGCCGTTCGACTGGTTGGACGTTATTTCGGTTATTTTGCGGAATAGTAGTGGAGTTCGGTCAACCGTTTATGGATTTTAGTTCGACCGTTTGGGCATTGTTTTGCATATGGATGATGATGTCGTGTGTGGTTTGGATCTGCCTCGAGGGCAACGGGTCCCCGATCTTTTTGAGGCGACGGTACGGACATGCCGGCATGAGAGGAAGATCGTGGTTGTGGCTCTACGGAGTGGGTGCCTTGTGAGCACATTTGTTGTGACCGAGACTCTGACCGGCGGTGCCTTGTGAGCACGTTGTTGTGACTGATGTTTTCCGGCAGTGCCTTGTGTGCACGTGTGTTGTGGGGTTGGGGTGAGAGGACTCTTGAGACCTGTGGCCGATGTTTTCCGACGGTGCCTTGTGTGCACGGTGGCAGTTGCGCTTTTATTGCATTCTTCATTTCATGTCTTATATATATATATATATATATATATATATATATATATATATATATATATATATATATATTATGTTCATATCTTAGGGGTTTGGCATACGGGGTTTTCTTATGGGAAACACATGCATTGTTGTGTCGCATGTCAGGTCGTACGCGTCAGTAGGTAGTGGTGACTGCGAGCAGGAGCACCCAAACCATATCCTGTCCTTCTTCAAGATCTGGAGGTGGATGATTTCCCTTGTATATGTGTTTGTATATCTTTTGTGTTGGATTGTAATCATCCTTGACTCTTGTATTAATTCAGTATACCACTTTATATATATAATTGTGGTTTGGTAACGATCCTGGTGTTAATTCTTGTATCTTTTAAAAGTTTTAAATTTTCCGCTATTTTCGCCACGTTAGACTAACGTATTTAGAAATGTCCTAACTGGGTTTAATTTGTACAAAATAAGGCGGTGAGCGAAAAATGATGCAATTGGATGTTCACTGACTTCTCTCTGACAACTAAATTCTCATCATATATGAATATTATGATATATATGCATGTCAATTGATTCCCAACTAGTCTAAACCTAAGTTAGCCTCCAGTACTCTATCCACGTGAATACAAATGCTTGGGACAAAGTTTCATGTGTGTCTTCTTCTGCTTCAGAACCCTAATGTTTATCATCTGGGAGACATATCTAGTCAATCGCACAGAGTTGTACTACAAGTATAAAGACGGAATTTCATTTTTGTAGTTTGTATACCATACAATTGAGTTAGGTAGAGCTACTTTAGACAAATCATGAAATAAATATGTATGTGATAGCCTTTTGTCATATGTATCAATGTTATACACATGTAGTTTAGTATTTTAATGTTCGAGAGAGAGACATGAGAGATAAGACCACGCAATGCATAATGGATTTCCGCCAAAATTTGTCATTTGATGTAATATCGTTTCGGTTTGTCCTTGATGTTACAAGACTTGTTATTCAAGAAATTTATATAGTTAGAAGAACATTATGAAAAACTAATGATATATAATTCAATTTTATATGACTTTGGCTAAAAGGGATGCGTACTTTAACATGTTGCCTTCAATTCAATGTATATACAAAGCTGTTCAAAATTAAGTACAAATGCAACTTTACAAATTCACCATAGAGACCAGAAGGAATACAAAATTTGGCAACATCATTAGTAGAAATACAATACCAAATAGACCCTTCTAGTAATAGTTCAAATTCATCCAAGTTCCACCAACCCAACCAACCATATACATTCATCCAAGCAACCATCCAAATCCAAGACCACAATGGGCTAATGTATCAAAACCCTCAAAACTTACATCCAAACCAACCTTATTTGCACTACATACTAAACACCATAATTAATACTATTAGCTCCTCATCATCCTTGATGCCAAATCATGAAGATCTCCCAAGTCATTGCACTGTGCTCTCTTCTTCATACATGGTTCCAAAGAATCCCCATCCCTCAAGTATGCTTCATGCACTGAAATTGCATCAATGTGATTAAGAGAACTATTGGAAGATGTGTTGGAATGTCCATAGTATGTGTGTGGTTGGAGAAGATGGCTTCCAACTCCATTGGAGCCTTGACATAACTTGTCTATTGACCTTGTGTTGGAAGCAATGTTGTGGGCAAGTTGGGTTCTTAGGTGCATCACTTGTGCTTGCAAGCTTGCTACCTATGAAGAAATTAACAATTTCATTAAAATTGATATAATAACATATTAACATGGTAGAGGAAAACTTAAGATAGTATATAGGGTGTCAAAATGCACCATGAAAAGAAGAATCATCCGCGTGTAATTAATCTTAAAACCGGAATACCTACAAATGAATTATGCACTATATCATCAGAGTTCTGTGCTACTTTCTAACTATAATCCAGTATATGTTCATAAAGAAAATTATATTTCTTTAATTGCCTTTTAGAAATTTAGAAGGAAAGAAACATTAATAGGGTCCTTAAATAGCTAAAGAAATCAATAAATCATTCGATCTTAACATCGGTTTGAATGAAAGTGAAACAACCGGAGAAATTTACTAAGTGTTAACTTTACCAAGTATGTCTACCGGTTTTTGATAATTAACTTCAATGCAACTTATTGAAGTTGCCCTGCTATATATATGTATATGTATATATATGGAATCGATTTATAACTGTGAATCGATTTATAACCTGTTGCTGCAAAGCAAAGATATATATATGGAATCGATTTATAACTGTGAAGCAATTTATAACCTGTTGCTGCAAAGCAAAGATGTGAGCGACACAACCATAGACTGGATCGTCGACCCTCGCCTGAGCCTCATAAGCGACGGTCACCGCCGCCTCGTACCGCTCGTGCATCGGCAGATGCCACAACAATTTTGACACATTGCTTGCTCCAAAAACCTTGTGGATGGCCGCGAATCGGGTAGGGCCTTGCTCGGAACAAAAGTATGGCGCAAATACGCAATCGGACGCGCATTTGCGCCTAAGAAACTTACATGCTCCACAAGGAGATCCACTTCCGGACGCCATACGTTCGTTTAGCGCTTTGGAAGTGGATTAGAGATAGAATAGCAGAAGAAGAAGATGATGATGATGATGATGATGATGAAGTGGTACTTGGTTGGTTTCTTATAGAAAACTAAAGCATTGGAATGTGGGGATTTAGATGGTAAGTTGTGTAGGGTTTGGAGGGAGCATATGTTAATGGTTTGGACTTTGGAGCTGAGAATTAAAGGTTATACTGGGTATTTAATGATGTTTTTTTTATATGGTTTGATTGTAATCTTATTAAACTAATGAGGGTCGTGATCACTTTTGTCCGCCGAACGCCGCACTTCTTCTTTTCTTTGTTGAGAAGAATATTGATTTCAGACGAGCCAAATCAGCCAATGGTGGATAATAAGGCATTAGTGTTTGTTGTGAAGTGAGATGTGGACATGGAGTTTGATGGACATAAGCAAGGACACATTTTTACCGACGAATGGTTGAAGATACTTATGATGAAACATTTGTATTATTAATTTTGGTATCATCACTACTGTTTGACCCTTTTTCAAGTCGAATCATCCACCATCAAACCACTAACTACATAGGTTAAGTTATGGATATTTAGGGTAATAGTTAATTATAGCATTGCTTGTTAAGAAACTTCTGAAAAAGTAGAAATGGTAGGGTCCACTCTGTTTTTATCTTGATATAAATGGCATACATTCACGTAATTATTTTGAAACCATATAAAGATGGTCAATGAAAAATGATATGGATAGTCAGATACTCAGGTAGTCAGATGGATAACGTACTTCGGCTTTGAAGGAATCATATGTTCCTTAAATCTGTAATGATATTCATATATAAGTCTCATAGAGAAGTTAATTCAAACATATGTTTGACCTTAAGTTTTTTTATTATAGTTGTTAGGATTTATTTTTTAAAATTTGTTGAGGGTCAGGAGTTAATAGAGTAATAGCTTCCTACAAACAATCACACCATTACCAGACAGCTTCTGAATGTTTATATGAGTCAAATGGCTTTGGCAGGAAAAAAATCACCCTCAAAAAGCATTAAAATTGTTCTGACATGAAAACAAATAGAATAATTTCTTCAACCCCCAAAAATCCAAAATGATGGGGAGGAAAAAACAAAAACAGAGCTAAACTAAAGTAGCTTGAAATTTTTTCCTTAACACAGTTCATTTGGGTGATACAACTTTTGCAAAGTTTTATGCTGCCAGTAAGAAAGAAAAGATCAGAATAGTTAAAAGGCACCACTTGGGGCTAACAAAAGTAAATCCTATAAAATAAAAGAAGTTTCATTCTTTCATATAAATTGCATCCCAAAAACAAAGTTGAAGCCATGTAAAGTACAATTGAAGTTTAAAAGGGTATAAATTGTTAGACCCTAACCTAGGGTTAGTAGACTTTTGTTGGTTAGAGTGTGGTTTGCATGGGGAAATGAAGTTGTAGGTGGGTGCATGGGAAGGGGAAGAGGCGGGGTTACTGTAGCATCCGAGTTAAATAGGGCTTTTCTTCTTCTTTCTTCTCCTTTCTCATTTCTCCTTCCTCATTTCTTCCTTCCCTTCCTTGCTGGTGCGTGTGGTGGCAAGCAGCGGAGGAGGAGACCGGAGATCGCGCGGTGTGAGGCGTGCGGAGTCGAGCGCGCGGGGAGATCACCGGAGGCGACGTGCGTGAGCGGAGCTCCGGCATTTCGTCGTAGTGGTTGAGGTATGCCGCTCCTTAGTGTGGTTTGTTTATTACCCTCATGTGAGGGATGCGTTGGTCGAGTCGGGGGAGGTCGGAGACCTCTCCGGCGACGCGTTTCTTCTAAAAACCTCGGCTGGCGCGAGGTTGAAGACGACCAACGGTCGACCGGACCCTTCGGGCGGTCGACCGTTTTAGCACTGTTTGCCCGACTTTAACCTTCACCGGTCGAACGATGCCTTTGGGCGGTCGACCGGTAGTGCATTATTGCTGGTGAGTTGGGATTTTTCTACCTGTTATCGGTCGACCGGTCCTTGTTGTGTTCGACCGGAACTTAAGTGTACCTGTTAGCTTGCATGTTTTGTTCGACCGATCGTTGGTTGTTCGACCGATTATGTGACTTAGAATAATAGGTTGACCTTGTCTGTTGTCGGTCGACCGAGACCCCTGAGTCGGTCGACCGATAGAGTGGATTTCTATGTTGACCAGACTCCGGATTTTGACCTCGTTCGGTCGACCGGTTTTAGACCCTTGTTCGACCGTTGGGGGTTCTGTTTTGAGCGCAGCGGTAGACCGTTTTAGGAGTACGGTCGACCGATTCCTTCCTGGGACCGGTCGACCGAATCACCTCTTCCGGTCGACCGTTTGGGCCCAGGACAGAATTCCTGGTTCCCTTTTGAACGCCAACTTTGTCCACGGAAACCCGTGTCCTCGCCTTGTGCGTGAGCCGGGAGGTGACGGTGGGCGCGTGATGCGTGCCTGCCCAGGGACCGCCGTTGGGAAGAGTGTGGGTGTTCGGGACGCGTCACCTCCATGTATGGACCGTGACCTTGAGTTGATTGTTGGCACCTTGTAGTATAGCAGGCCTGAGGGATCACGGATCCCAGTGTTGATGTTGTGCGGGCACGCAACTGGCGTTGGGTGAGGTGACTACCGGCCCACGGGCTACGGAGGTCGCTGCCCTTCTTTTATAGCGGCGCGGTTGGTGTTCGCGGCTCGAGGAGCCTGATGACCTGGCAGACTTCGGTCTGGTTTGTCCGATGCTGTGCCGGACTGTTGTGATGGACCACCGATGCTGTGCCGGTGATGCCGCCGAGGTTGTGCCGGCGATGGTGATTGTTGAGCCGAGGCTGTTCCGGCTATGTTGTTTTCCTCGGCTGGGCACCTACCGAGATGATGTTGTTATACCTTCCGGGCGACGGCCCCGTTGGTCCCTGTGGCCCCGACCACTGAGATTTACAGATCTGTTTCTATCGGCGCGTAGACGTGACAGAGGCTCCCTGCCGAACCCTTGAGTAGTGTAGCTGCGTGTGGGGGGTGCGATGTTGCGGGCTACTAGACTGCATGTGCCTGCAGTAGGTCTCCTCGGGAGACCCGATGATTGATTGTCGGACTGATGTCCTGTTTTACCCTTCGGGGGAACTGTTTTACTTTCTGTTGATGCCATGACATGCCACTAGCATGATAGGTTCATTATGTGATGCATGCATGTAGGTGAGTTGGCATACGGGGTTTCCTTCTGGAAACTCAGGCATCGTTGTTATATATTTTTCAGGACCGCAGTAGGTCCAGTTGGGTGGTGATCGGCGGGGACGCGCATTTTGGAGTTGGATCCTCTTCTCGGGCCGCTGAGGTCGACATGATTACTTTTTATCCTCTGTTGTCGTTTTGCTGTAATCATGTATCTTTTGATAAACTCTGATGTATTTTGGTGCACCACTTTTATGATTTATGAGTAGTAACAGTCCCGCCTTTGATTATTGAGTTGATTGTCTTGATTATTATTTTTTTTTAAAATTTCCGCTGTTTCGGGATGTTACAACTTGGTATCAGAGCGGTCGATTCCTATGTGGTTCCCAATGAAATCACCCTTGTAGTAATAGGACTCATGCATTTTATCTTTAGCATGCATACATGGCTGAAGTGGTGTTTGTTTCTTCTGTCAGATGGCACCTAGGCGCGTGAGGGGTTCTACACGCGATCGTCCTTCCAGTGACGACACATCTGGTACCCATTGGGACAGGTTGTGTGAGTTTCTGGAGCGTCAGGCAGCTCAGAGCGCCCAGGGCGGAGTGGGAGCTGAGCACGATCGGTTCATGCGTCAGCACCCGCCGACTTTCGATGGCAGGAGGGCCCCAGAGGTCGCAGAGGACTGGATCTTCCGTATGGAGAAGATCTTCCGTGCTATTGGAGTAGCACCTGAGAGGATGGTGGAGCTGGCCACCTATGTGTTTGACGGCGAGGCCGCCAACTGGTGGAGGTCTACGTCCACAGTTCTGTTTGAGGACCGTGTGGATATCAGCTGGGAGGAGTTCTTGGAGGTGTTCCATGAGCAGTACTTCCCCCAGCATGTCAGGGATCAGAAGAGAGAGGAGTTCATGTCGCTGGAGCAGAAGGACATGACACCGACGAGCTACATCAGCAGGTTCAACGCATTGGAGCGTTACTGCCCAGAGATCTGCGTGACCCCAGAGCAGCGGTCGAGAAAGTTCGTGAAGGGACTGAGACAGCCGCTTCGTTCTCGGGTGATCAACAGCATGCCGCGGACCCTTGCAGATGCGGTGAAGCATGCTACGATCATCGAGCAGGACCAGAGAGAGTGTAATCAGGAGGCGCGGAAGCCGCCAGTGAGCACCGTTAGCAGGGCAGCTGATCGTGGGGCAGGAAGACCGGGCAAGAGGCCCAGGTTCGATGGAGGAGGAGCACGTCAGTCAGGGGCGTGCACTTACTGCGGGAGGTTCCATCCAGGACAGGAATGTCCCCGGCGGACTGGAGCGTGCATGGGTTGTGGTCAGATGGGACACTTTGTCCGTGACTGTCCTCAGAGGCAGGGAGAGCCGAGCAGGAGGCCAGGACCACCAGTAGTAGGCAGAGGCGGAGGCAGCCGGTCAGTGGTTCCACCGGGCCAGAGCAGGAGGACCGGGAGGGTCTTCACTATCCAGGCTGAGGAGGCGAGGGACTCCAACACCGTCGTGGAAGGTACGCTTTCCGTTTCTGGTTCTGTAGCGCGCGTGTTGTTTGATTGTGGCGCCACTCACTCCTTCATTTCGGAGAAGTTTGCTGGCGAGTTGGGTCGGACCCCTGTGCGGCTGACTGATGTTTTGGAGGTCAGCACGCCCATGGGAGAGGTGGGCACTGTGGGGAGCTATTTCCCCGGCACCACAGTTGCTTCGGGAGACCATGATTTTCCGGCAGATCTGGTCTTGTTACCGATGGTGGACTTCGACGTCATACTGGGAATGGACTGGCTGTCACAGTACGACGTGCGAGTCTTTTGCCGTGAGAAGAAGATCCTGATTCCGATGGAGGGCGTGCCAGATGTTCTGATCAGAGGTGCGAGGAGCAGAGGGGGTCGTCTTATTGTGTCTGCGGTTAAGGCACAGAGACTGATTCAGCAGGGATGCAGAGCGTTTGTGGCCACGCTGGTAGTCCCTGATCCTGAGACAAGGAGGCTGGAAGATATAGAGGTAGTGCAGGAATTTCCAGACGTTTTTCCAGCAGAGATTCCAGCGTTACCACCGCACCGAGAGATTGAGTTCAGCATCGAGTTGGTTGCGGGTACGACACCTCAGTCGAAGGCACCTTATCGGATGGCACCTGCTGAGTTGG
This sequence comes from Triglochin maritima, assembly GCA_963682175.1. Taxonomy (NCBI): domain Eukaryota; kingdom Viridiplantae; phylum Streptophyta; class Magnoliopsida; order Alismatales; family Juncaginaceae; genus Triglochin; species Triglochin maritima. The sequence continues at coordinate 7,241,364 of OY821791.1, read as the reverse complement.
CAGAGCTGAAGAAGCAGTTGCAGGAGTTGATGGAGTCCGGGTTCATCCGACCGAGTGTTTCTCCATGGGGAGCGCCTGTGCTTTTCGTAAAGAAGAAGGATGGATCGTTGCGGATGTGCATCGACTACAGGATGTTGAATAAGGTTACCGTTCGGAACCGGTACCCTTTGCCCAGGATTGATGATTTGTTCGATCAGTTGCAGACGGCGAAAGTGTTCTCGAAGATCGATCTGCGTTCGGGCTATCATCAGTTGCGGATCAGGGAGGCGGATGTTCAGAAGACAGCCTTCCGGACGCGGTACGGCCACTATGAGTTCTTGGTGATGCCTTTTGGGCTGACGAATGCGCCTGCGGCATTCATGGATCTGATGAATAGGACCTTCCAGCCGTACCTTGACAAATTTGTCGTGGTGTTCGTGGATGACATTTTGGTATACTCGCCTGACAGGGAGCAGCATCGAGAGCACCTGAGGATTGTGTTGGGCATCTTGAGGGACCAGCAGCTTTATGCCAAGTACAAAAAGTGTGAGTTTTGGTTGGATCAGGTGGCTTTTCTGGGGCATATTGTGTCAGCAGATGGGATTTCAGTGGATCCGGCAAAGGTCGAGGCAGTGACTCAGTGGAGAGCCCCGACGAGCGTGACGGAGATCAGGAGTTTCGTAGGTCTGGCAGGGTATTACAGGCGGTTTATCCAGGATTTCTCCAAGCTTGCGTCACCGCTTACAGCGTTGACGCAGAAGGGCGTCAAGTTCGTTTGGTCCCAGAAGTGCGAGGACAGCTTTCAGGAGCTAAAGAGGCGTTTGACGACAGCACCTATTCTGACGCTACCGAGCGGCAGTGGAGGCTACGTGATCTACAGTGATGCATCAGGAGTAGGCTTGGGTTGTGTCCTGATGCAGCATGGGAAGGTGGTCGCGTACGCTTCGAGGCAGCTGAAGGTGCATGAAAAGAACTACCCTACGCATGATCTGGAATTGGCGGCGGTAGTTCATGCGTTGAAGACCTGGCGGCACTATCTGTATGGCGAGCAGTTCGAGGTCTTCACCGATCACCAGAGTCTGAAGTACTTGTTCTCTCAGAAGGAGCTGAACATGAGGCAGCGCAGATGGCTCGAGTTCCTTAAGGACTACGACTTCACCATTTCCTATCACCCGGGGAAGGCGAATTCGGTTGCGGATGCACTGAGTAGGAAGGCGGAGGTTTCTGTGGCGAGCCTGTGCATCCAGGAGTGGAGGCTACTCGAAGCTTTGTCCGAATGGAGTCCATTCACCGAGGGTTCAGAGGGAGCAGTGGTTGCTGGACTTCGGGTGGAGCCGCAGACTGTCTCACGGTTGGTTCAGGCTCAGCAGGGGGATGATGAGCTAGCTAGTCTGCTGCAGTTAGCTTCCAGAGATGGATCAGACTTCAGTGTGGGGGTGGATGGTGGTCTGAGGTTCAGGAGTCGGATCTGGGTGCCGAAGGTTGATGGGCTGAGAGATGACATCATGGAGGAGGCACACAGAGCGAGATACACCATTCATCCGGGGAGCACAAAGATGTATAAGGACCTGCAGCGGAACTTCTGGTGGAAGGGCATGAAGAAGGACATTGCGGAGTTTGTGGAGCGATGCTTAGTCTGCCAGCAGGTGAAGATTGAGCATCAGAGGTCGGCAGGACCAATGCAGAGTATTGAGCTTCCTGAGTGGAAGTGGGAGCATGTGACGATGGATTTTGTAACGGGCTTGCCAAAGACGAGGAGATTCCACGACGCGATTTGGGTGATAGTCGATCGACTAACCAAGTCGGCGCACTTCTTAGCGATCCGGACCACGTTGCCTTTGGAGGGTCTAGCTAAGTTGTACGTGGAAGAGATAGTCAGGTTGCATGGAGTGCCAGTGAGCATCATCTCCGATCGAGATCCTCGTTTCACCTCCAGATTTTGGGGGAGTCTGCAGCAGGCGTTGGGGACACGTCTGAAGTTCAGTACAGCATTTCATCCGCAGACAGATGGTCAATCAGAGAGGACGATTCAGACCCTGGAGGATATGCTTAGAGCATGCACGCTGGATTGGGCAGGGCACTGGGATGAGCACTTGCCACTGATAGAGTTTGCCTACAACAACAGCTACCACTCGAGTATTGGGATGGCACCGTACGAGGCGTTGTACGGGAGGCCTTGCAGATCACCGGTATGCTGGAGTGAAGTGGGCGAGAGGCAGTTAGTGGGGCCAGAGCTTGTGCAGATGTACTCAGAGAAGGTGGATGTGATCAGGAGGAGGCTGGCCACAGCACAGAGCAGGCAGAAGAGTTATGCTGATCGACGAAGACGGGTATTGAGTTTTGAGGTGGGCGATCACGTGTTTCTGAAGATTTCCCCAGCCAGAGGTGTGATGAGGTTTGGAAAGAAGGGGAAACTCAGTCCGAGATATGTTGGACCATTTGAGATCCTCGACCGAGTTGGAGAGGTTGCCTACCGGATCGCCTTGCCGCCACAGTTTTCGGGTCTGCATAATGTCTTCCATGTGTCGATGTTGAGGAAGTATGTGGCAGATCCGTCGCACGTTATTGAGATAGCGGTGCCAGAGATTCAGCAGGACTTGTCGCTCGATGAGAGGCCAGTCGAGATTGTTGATCGCATGGATCATCAGCTCAGGAGGAGGACCATTCCAATGGTTAAAGTCAGGTGGCAGCATCACAGCGAGCGCGAGGCCACTTGGGAGGTCGAGGAGGATGTCAGAAGGCAGTATCCAGAGCTTTTCGGTGAGTGTTTGCTTGATTTCGGGGCGAAATCCTTTTAAGTTGGGAGGATTGTTAGACCCTAACCTAGGGTTAGTAGACTTTTGTTGGTTAGAGTGTGGTTTGCATGGGGAAATGAAGTTGCAGGTGGGTGCATGGGAAGGGGAAGAGGCGGGGTTACTGTAGCATCCGAGTTAAATAGGGCTTTTCTTCTTCTTTCTTCTCCTTTCTCATTTCTCCTTCCTCATTTCTTCCTTCCCTTCCTTGCTGGTGCGTGTGGTGGCAAGCAGCGGAGGAGGAGACCGGAGATCGCGCGGTGTGAGGCGTGCGGAGTCGAGCGCGCGGGGAGATCACCGGAGGCGACGTGCGTGAGCGGAACTCCGGCATTTCGTCGTAGTGGTTGAGGTATGCCGCTCCTTAGTGTGGTTTGTTTATTACCCTCATGTGAGGGATGCGTTGGTCGAGTCGGGGGAGGTCGGAGACCTCTCCGGCGACGCGTTTCTTCTAAAAACCTCGGCTGGCGCGAGGTTGAAGACGACCAACGGTCGACCGGACCCTTCGGGCGGTCGACCGTTTTAGCACTGTTTGCCCGACTTTAACCTTCACCGGTCGAACGATGCCTTTGGGCGGTCGACCGGTAGTGCATTATTGCTGGTGAGTTGGGATTTTTCTACCTGTTATCGGTCGACCGGTCCTTGTTGTGTTCGACCGGAACTTAAGTGTACCTGTTAGCTTGCATGTTTTGTTCGACCGATCGTTGGTTGTTCGACCGATTATGTGACTTAGAATAATAGGTTGACCCTGTCTGTTGTCGGTCGACCGAGACCCCTGAGTCGGTCGACCGATAGAGTGGATTTCTATGTTGACCAGACTCCGGATTTTGACCTCGTTCGGTCGACCGGTTTTAGACCCTTGTTCGACCGTTGGGGGTTCTGTTTTGAGCGCAGCGGTAGACCGTTTTAGGAGTACGGTCGACCGATTCCTTCCTGGGACCGGTCGACCGAATCACCTCTTCCGGTCGACCGTTTGGGCCCAGGACAGAATTTCTGGTTCCCTTTTGAACGCCAACTTTGTCCACGGAAACCCGTGTCCTCGCCTTGTGCGTGAGCCGGGAGGTGACGGTGGGCGCGTGATGCGTGCCTGCCCAGGGACCGCCGTTGGGAAGAGTGTGGGTGTTCGGGACGCGTCACCTCCATGTATGGACCGTGACCTTGAGTTGATTGTTGGCACCTTGTAGTATAGCAGGTCTGAGGGATCACGGATCCCAGTGTTGATGTTGTGCGGGCACGCAACTGGCGTTGGGTGAGGTGACTACCGGCCCACGGGCTACGGAGGTCGCTGCCTTGCTTTTATAGCGGCGCGGTTGGTGTTCGCGGCTCGAGGAGCCTGATGACCTGGCAGACTTCGGTCTGGTTTGTCCGATGCTGTGCCGGACTGTTGTGATGGACCACCGATGCTGTGCCGGTGATGCCGCCGAGGTTGTGCCGGCGATGGTGATTGTTGAGCCGAGGCTGTTCCGGCTATGTTGTTTTCCTCGGCTGGGCACCTACCGAGATGATGTTGTTATACCTTCCGGGCGACGGCCCCGTTGGTCCCTGTGGCCCCGACCACTGAGATTTACAGATCTGTTTCTATCGGCGCGTAGACGTGACAGAGGCTCCCTGCCGAACCCTTGAGTAGTGTAGCTGCGTGTGGGGGGTGCGATGTTGCGGGCTACTAGACTGCATGTGCCTGCAGTAGGTCTCCTCGGGAGACCCGATGATTGATTGTCGGACTGATGTCCTGTTTTACCCTTCGGGGGAACTGTTTTACTTTCTGTTGATGCCATGACATGCCACTAGCATGATAGGTTCATTATGTGATGCATGCATGTAGGTGAGTTGGCATACGGGGTTTCCTTCTGGAAACTCAGGCATCGTTGTTATATATTTTTCAGGACCGCAGTAGGTCCAGTTGGGTGGTGATCGGCGGGGACGCGCATTTTGGAGTTGGATCCTCTTCTCGGGCCGCTGAGGTCGACATGATTACTTTTTATCCTCTGTTGTCGTTTTGCTGTAATCATGTATCTTTTGATAAACTCTGATGTATTTTGGTGCACCACTTTTATGATTTATGAGTAGTAACAGTCCCGCCTTTGATTATTGAGTTGATTGTCTTGATTATTATTTTTTTTTAAAATTTCCGCTGTTTCGGGATGTTACATAAATACCAGCAGTCAAAAAAGGGGATATAAAAAAATTAAAATTTTCTACCACTTGCCGTGCAACCCACACATACATCCTTCAACAAGAACTACGTGTTCTCCAAAACCAAATTAATACAATTAAAACAGGCAATATCAGTTGGAAAGAACTGACAAACAAATGGGCTTCCAACATGTATAATTTTCATTCCTCGTGACCTGAAAATCTCTGAAGTAAAATGACTACTACAAAGTACAAACCTAAGATGTGTTGTAGAACTAAGGAACAAATGGGCTTCCCACCATGCATGCATAAGTTTGACCCTCTTGAATTTTATGTTAATCTATTCTGTAAACTTTTGTCACGAGCAGTAGATTGTTGAGAGATTTAACAGCAAATGCACGGCTGCATCGGCTGAAGTTTGTGAGATATTTCGTTTAAACCATACTTAACTGAATGGGAGAGATGAGAGAAAAAGACGATTGATTAGGCTACAACTAAGTACGACTAAAATAAAAGATAAAGGGTAAAACAAAATGACTAAACCCGTAGGAGAGCATGTGTGTGAGTGTCATGAGTGATTAGTGTCTTTAAGTACAAACGTAAAATGTATTGCATAAATGAATATGAGTGTAGTTATTGTATACTACACTCAACTACCCATCAAACAACACTTCGTGATGAAATGTAAAAACATGTAAATCCACACAAACTTCATTTATAATTATGTCTCCACATGATCCAAGATTATCGTCAATCATTATAACATATAAGACATGAAGCAAGACTTATGCATAATGTAATCAAATATCTATCAACATCACATGAGCATCATCAAATCCATCTATATCTATTCTTTGTATTCTCATTCACCATGCAAGTATCAGACCCTCTAACCAAAACATGTGCTAAATATTTAGTGTGACCATCAACATATCAAAGATATTAAAAGCAACCCATCATAATGATAATAAAAAATGCATTAATCATTAAGATCTAGATTAGGAATACACATTCACACATAAATGACAAGCACATTACTCTTCACCTTCTTATGGGGATGGATATACTTTCTAAGTATTACATAAAACATAAAACAACAAATCTAATACTAAACATACATCAAAATACAAAGCAGAGATCTAACCAATGGATGAAACTAAACTTACAAAGAAAGAAAGCATTGAACGTGTTGAACAAGAATCTAACATTAAATTAAAGAAAAACCTAAGTTACATGCTTTATTCATCTGTTTATTCTTGTAGCCCAAATTAGTAGAAATTAAATTTAATCTATTGTGGAGATGGATATGAATAAGAAATGAAAAAAATAACATCATATCTTTAGGGGGAAAAATAGCTTTAGAAAAAAAATCTAGATTTAATCGAACGACTGTAAAATGATCATTTCTTTCTTGGGTGATCCCAAAATAAGCTAAACGAACCACTGCACTAGTCAATTTCTTAATTTTTTGTTCTGTAAAATAGTTAATGCACTATGTTGTATGTTTGTTTTTGAAAGTTTATTGCTTTCTTGTGTTTGGATAATCGCATTGAAAACAATGATGTTACTAATGCTGCTGTAGTTTTCACATCAGTCTTTATCAATTTAATCATTTAATATGGTCATCTGGCTTATATAAAACATTTCTAAACTTGCATTATATTCGTTGGATAAACAAATTAATGTTGATAAATACACGACCCACACTATCACGCAACACTATACACTCACATTTGTCCTCACTAGCTATGAAACTACTTGGTTGAAGGTTTATGAGATGGAGAGATCCCAAATTTATATGTGAGAATGAAAGGTGTTGGAAGGTTACAGAGAAGGTTAAGTTCATGAAATTTGTTGGGTGGTGAGTTGATAAGGTTAGGTGTTGATCGGATGTTAGAAGAGATTGAAATATCTAGATGTTGGTCTTAATGGATTGGACTATGTAACTAATTAGCTAATACAATTGAGATTTGAGCTTGTTCGTTGGTGTTGCTTTTCAATAGTATTGACCTCTTAGAGCTTGCGAAAAGGGGTGTTGTGGAGATGGGAAGGTTTAGCACCTTTTGGTGGGAGATATCAGTTATTACCTGCAATACGATATGACATATGAGCCAAAAAAAAACCCTCTAAAGATAAAGATTTTAGCATTTTAGGTTATATTTCGGAAACCTCTTAGACTTGTTTCTTCGTTGTTTTTAAGCAAGTACGTGGTCGAAATTAGAGATTTAATCTGATAAAATAAGGTCGATATGTTGAAACAAGGTTGGGAAATGTAACAAACTTAAACATTCGAGAGGGATTTAAATATGATAAGAAATAAATACAAATATCTGTGAACACACGGTCATAAAATGGTATTTTCTAAAAATAATCCAAACTCGGTTTTAGTGGATTCCTTCTCATATTTCTCTTAATTATATCGAAGGTTTAAATAAAAATAACCAAACAACGATGAGTTTCCGATTAGCAAAAAAAATCACCTTGACTTAAGTGTGGCTGATTGGAATCTGTTAATCAATACTTTAACTTGGTTTATTCGGCTTGAATCGAAACAATCGTATCTTCAGAAATATTACTGTCCTTTTGGCATGTAACGAATCAATGTTTCGACATGGTTAATTTTTGAACAGGTAAGGTAATGAACGAATGGGAGTGGACCGAGTGGTACTCCAAAATGAAGTGTGTCAAGCTAACACGTTTGGATTTCGTGCAGGTTTGGACTACTGCTGTTTCACAGCTAACCAACTATTGAACAAGAGTTTCACAAAGAATGGATTATAAACTACACCTGTAGGATAATTATTAGTAAATTTCTATAACCTTGCAATCCAAATTTGGTTATCGGTGCAAGTATTTACTAATGCACACTGTAGGAACTTTTCAAGTAGCAGTTAGCCAACAACCCACCAAAAGTATTTCCATTTTGCACATACAATGAATTGTGGCTCAAAAATGCACATAATAAGATTTAATAACAGGGATTGCAAAAATTGGTATACCACAATTAACGTTTCCTTTGGGGTACAAACCATATATAACGTTATTAAAATATGCCTGTTCAACGTATCCAACCTCTGTGGACAAACAAATAGTGATGAAAACGGGAAATTTCGTTGGTAACCCTTAATGAGCTTCAACATCTCCGCCCACTAATTAAATAGCATACACCATTTATTATCAAACTTGCTTTCAGCTGTCTTTCCTTAACCTCCTCCCTCCATCCAAGCAAACTTAACTCTTCTCGCTTGAGATTACACCTTTACCTGGTTTCATTTTATGAATCACAAGTATAACTACAAATCCTTATTAACAGAGGTGTTATTACATACATTCCTAAGTATAAAAGCTCTACCAGTTTAGTGCAGAGAGATAATTAAAAAACACTGCTGAGAAATAACAAAAATGGACCCATCAAATGAAAGAGTTTCATTTTTCCGCAAAATTGCATCCTTACAACAAAAAAACATGTTGGATGCCTTGAGACGTACAGTTAATGCCACTGGCACTGGGAGATAAGTGGTTTAACAGAAGTCCAAACACAAAAATATTTCAACATAGCAGTCAAACTAGAAACTATTCTCCTACCTCTTGTGGTGAAACCTAACCTTCAACAAGAACTGCATCTTCACCTAAACAAAATGAAAACAGACCAAACAAAAGTGGTATTAGTCAGAAATAAAGAACATATATACAGCTTAAATCATGATTTGGATTCCAAAATTCCAAAAAACGAATTGCAGAAACAAAAAGACTAATACAAACCTGGGATTTGTTATAGACTATATATTCATTGTACAATAACTCCGAGGCTCGAACAGAGGAAGAAACAGGCTTCCCACAAGGTACAGTTATGTCGTCCTTCCACTTCACAAACTCGGATTCCAGAGGCACCGTCTTGCCAAGCCCTTTGGTAGAGTGCTTCCCTTTAGGAGGTTTATCCATATACTACGTGGTAAAAAAAAGGCTAAATAAGATTGGTAGTTCATATATCAAAAAATGTCTATGATAACATTAAAATTCTCTCATGTAAAATACCAAGAGAGATGAATCCTTCATAATACACATCACAAGGTAAAGAGGGGATCATGATAATAATAGAAAGTGAAGAATAAATGTTGTACAGCAAAACTTCATCTCAATATGTACAGCAAAAGAAGATCATTATGAACTCTGTACATGTGCTTATAATCCAACTAGGACTTCAGGAATAAAAGGCAAATCACTGAAACAAGAACTATGAGAAAATTCAACGTACCGAGGCCTTCTTCAGTTCATACATTTCCCCCAATGCAACTTCACTAAGCAGCAGTAGTCCAACTGGATCGCTTTTGTCAACGTAGCAATACTGCGCACTTTTACTCACCAAATCGGCAAAGTAAATTCCTTTGCCAAACTGTAAAGGAAATGTCATCAACATCAAGGTTTATTCATATTCCAACCAGCACATCACATAACAAAAGCACAGCATAAAAAAGGTTAAGTGCTAGTAGCATGAAGAAAAAACATAATGCCCAATTACACACACATGCACCCACACACAGCAAAAATAAAGACTCAAGAGTAGACCATGTAGCCTGTTGCTGGTGCTTCAGGTGGCGCAATTCTAAGCCCTTGACTGAGGATGCCCACAAAATTTGTCAATCTGGAACCTGCAAGGCATCATCTAGTCAGTCTTTTTATTACCATATGAAGGTGAGAAGGAGAACTCTAACTGTCTAACAGATTGACTTAGAACAACTTAGGCCACGTTAGGGAACCCCACGTCATGCGGTGGGCGTTCCCAACGCTGGCTTTTTTGTTTTGTGGTAGGAGAGTGAATAGTGTGGGCGGAGTGAGGGAAATGAGCAGAAACGCTTGAAGGTTGTTTGGTACATGCTTTTTTTTTTGCTTTGAAGGTACCCCTCACTAAATCAGTACAAATACAAGAATTTACTATATTGTGGGTAAATTATGATAAATTACTTAAATAACTAAAAATATAGTATATTACTTAATTTTGTTAAGATACAAGAAATTACCCAAATTGTAGGTACAGTACAAGATTGTAGGTACAATACAAGAAATTACTTACGTTAGGGTACAATATTATAAATAATATATTAATAAAATATTGTTGGATTCCATAACTGTTACATGTGATGTAAGTAAAAAAATTACAAGAGAGAATAAAATTGGTTTGAAATTAGAAAAGATACATGAAATTATCTAAGTTGTGGGTAAAATGTAAGAATTACTTAGGTTGGCAAAATACAATGAATTACCTAATTTGGTTAAGATGGGTAGAGTTACCAGGGTCATGGGTAGGATACAAGAAAATTATATAGGTTGTAAGTAAAATACAAGAATTTACAGAGTTATGGATATAATAAAAGACATGAGTGAAACTGGAAAAATAAAATTCTCTTTCTTGCGTTTTACAAGAAGCAGGGTACTCCTAGCTTCTGAAATTGCAAGTAAAGTGTTGAGAAAAACGCAATAAAAAAAATGCAGCACTCCTTGTTTGGGATCAAGTGTGTGCGTTAGGGGGTAGTTTGCAAACCCCACACTGCCTCCAAGGTTTGACGCAGGGTACCAAACGTACCCTTAGTTTTCCATACCAATTCAACAGAAAGCCTCCGGTTCAGCTCAGTTTTGCTTCTTGAGTAGCTAAATTAAATAACAATTGTATATAACTTACCATGCCACAATAACATCTTATTCTGCAACTTTTCTCTATAGATTGCATATTTATCAACTTCTCCTTCTCGGTCAAGAGCAAAAACTTCTTCAAGTTCAAGACTCCAATCCTGAATGAATGACGACATGTAAGAAAAAAATAATGTTATTTATCACAAATTTCCAAGACAATACCAAGTTTTCAGAAAATTCTTTCTAACCTTGTGTGTGGGGGCGTGGGTATTGAAGAGGTAATTTTTTATTAACTTGAAATCTTCAGCATCATGTGGCAAAGGAAGAATATCACAGTTGAGTTTTTGGTACTTATCATCAAGAGAATCATCACTTTCAGAATCAAAGCCAACTATTCTGGAAGCAATTTCAATGTCCTGTAGTGCTTCCAGCATTTTCACCTATGATAGGAAAATTGAAGGGCGTTAGGTCAAATGCAATCAAAGACTTGCTTTTTTGGTTATTAGATTTTTAGATTATAATCAGGAATATTAAAATTACTCACTAAATTGTCTACTTGTTTATTGTGAAATAGCAGACAGTGAAGTAAGGTTCCAGATCTAGGTCAATGGAGAACATTTCTGTTACTGTAGGCATAAGGTTGCTCCTCCCCCAAAGTAACATGATGTTAATGCATAGTAAAGTTAAAGGTGACTACAACGTATTTAGATCCAAACAGTTCAAGCAATATGTCAAATGCAAATCCCTAATTCCTTCCTCTATTTCAAAGTTCAGCATTATTAAATTATATGGGAAAACAATGTTACTATATTATAACACAATTAGTAACAGAACTTTCAAAAGGTATTCAAAAGTTTGGGAAGCATTTAAACAGTGACAGATGTAAAATCTTGAGGCATAAACTGAAGTTGGTAACAAGGACTAGTCAATGACCACGAAGTTAGTAACGTTCAAGTGGTTACCTTAATTGACTATGGAGGTTAGCTTGTTAATCTTCATCTTAGTGTCATTAGTTGTCATAAAACCATGTGTTTATGTCTTACCCCTTATAATGAATGTGAATCACCAAATTGGTTATGTTGTAGTGTTGTGTCAATATGAGACTACTCTTAGTTACAACTATCAGAGCCAATAGCTATCCCGATGATAAAATACCATCTGTTAGTACTTCTACACAACATATGCCATCTTCAAGGTTATATAACTGAGGATGAGGCGCATAGTTGCTTAGCATTGAACATACGAGGAGATGATTTTACCCTTCTTTATTGGAAAATGGTGAGTAGGTGACTATAAATTATGGATATACAGAAACCTTTCAAAACCAAGGTATCTGCCTCAAAAATGTATTACCTTAGTACATAAATAAATAAAATTATAGGCCACAATGAAGCATGATGGGGGGGGGGGGGGGGGGATCAGAAAAAATATAAACATTCTTTAAGCAAGAGAGAGCCCACCTTCATTTGGAAATCATACTCGTCTCTGATAACATGTGGATGGATGGAAGGAATCAAAGTGAAAAAACGATTACTTGCATCAACAATCATACTTTCCTTTGCAGATGAAAACCGGTCATTGTCATTTAACAGATTTTGTATTTCTGTCAACGCTTCAAAACCTAGAAAAGAAGGTTAAAGTTACTAACACATAAAAGCTATTTCGGAATATAAGAACATAATCCTCCTTTCTATCTCCCAATCACTAAAGCTGATAATTTTACCATCTAGTCTGATTACTTCAGAGGGAAGTTTCTGTTTCTTAGACCTTTAGTTCAAAAAAATATGTTGGCATTGTGGTGATGTCCCATGTATAAACTTTTAGATTAAGAACTAGAACAACAAAAGTTGTCAAACCAATCACACATAATTCAACATTGAAACTCCAGTTTCCCACTTCCAAGACAATTTCCGTACAAGCTAACCACATCTCAGTGAACTTTACAGAGACTACACTTACCTTTCTGAATGTTCTGCTTGCTTAACTTCCCAAGTGGCATCTCAGCCATGTTAATTTCAAACTCCATCATAGCAGCTCTAGTGAAAAAGGAGAGAATGAGAGATAGGAATCAAGCATCCACTAATGAACCAGAAACGACCCATTAGAAATTACCTATATGTCTCAACGTTAAAAAGCATCTTCATAAGATCCACTAGTTGTGGGGCCAACATACTTGTCTCATTGCTCCTTTCTTTTTTCTGCGGTAACTTTTTTACTCCATAGTCCTGTAATACAACAATGTATTGTCAAATGTCAACCCACACCTTGAGATAATTGAACAGCAAATCAAGACTACCAAATTCAAATATAGGATATTTGAGTGAAAATAATCTGCCAAAACCTACGAAGACCCACAATATCTAGTGGAAAAAATCTTCCAGGTTGTTTTTCGAAGTTTTTCTTCTGTTCCCATGCCTCCCAAGGATTTCCTGTCTTCTCAAGAAACAGACGTTTGAACTCTTCAACTGCGTCATCTTTTGACATCTCTTCAAGTTTGTTTCCACCAATTCTATCATTCCCAACACGACCCCACTTTCTAAATACATAACAATCAGATCCTTTGTCCTCCTCAATAACCTGAAGTATGTAGTAACTTCACCATAAAGAAAGTTGTTAAATAAAGGAATTAACTACTGCACAAAAACAAGAATCTCCGAGAAATTGCATAAACAAAAAAAAAGTAAAACGTCTGGGTTTGACTAAGGATGAAAAGAGGACAACCACCAACATTCTGAACAGGACGAAAACATGCCTACTTAGTTCAACTGGAAATGGAATGCATGAAATCAAGGCACACCCACTCAGAGCCAGATTGAGAGAAACAGTTGGCAAATACAAACTATGATGACGAATTAATACTCAGCCCATCAACACCTCAACTGCAGTTCAGATAGTCACATACTGCGGGAGATCTTTGCAGCATGCATGGACGTCAATGACATTGTGAGTATTAATGTGCAAGTATTGTAACTTCTTATTAGCTTTAAACACCTTTACCTATTGTTTTGCCTAACTATAAAATGTTGCGTTTTTTATGTTTCACCCAACATAAGATACTTACAAATCAGCGCTACGAAAACAGCCAAAAACCAATGGTGCATCTGGCAAGAAATAAATACAAGTGACTAATGGAAGTAGAAATAATACAAGATATGTGTGTCTTCATCAATCATGTCATCAGGCTTAAGCTAAGCCCCTGAACATATGCTAATTAATTAGGCAGCATTTGAACAGAAGAAAATGGAGCCCCAATCATCGGACCTTCTTAAGAAAATTTCATGCTGCAAAGGTTTTAGGTTTAAAAAAATCACCAGAAACAAAAAGATGGATATACCGATAAACCAGTATCCACTACTCATGAATACCAATGCAAAAAAAGAACCATAAGAAGCTCACAATCTTTTTTATGAATTGGACTAGCTCGAATATGATGTCACAGCCTTGCTATAAAGAGGCATTTGACCATGCGACCCTACAATGCTATAAATAGTGTTTGCAGCCTTATGATATGTTTTAGAATTTGTTTATAAGATTCCTATAACGAGTTGTAAATAATAATACGACGATTTGATTGACAGGATTTTTGTTAACAATCATTTTTGCATTTACAAGGAATTGAGGCAAGATTTTAAACTAATTACCTATTGACACCAGTCGTAAGGTCAGACATGTTTAATGTGGTATTATATATACTTTTCTCGTCTTCAAGAATATGGCAAGAATCTTGCAGCCCAGATGATTCATGCACAGCACTTCGACCTTTGACTTTCACAGTTACTGTATCTGTACCACTTCTTGTTGCTTCTGTGGTTGGTTCAATCCTATACTTATCAAAATGCAGCTTCTTTTCGCTTTTGAGGCAGTCAACTAGATAATTTTCTCTAACAACTGGTATCTTCATTCTCCTGAGAAAAAATATTTCACATAAATAAAATATTACATGGTGCTGCACAAATCAACAAAATGGATGTGTCATGTGTTGTTTGTACCTAGCTTTTTTAATTTCAGGATCAACATTGTTAAGTTCTCCACCAACAACCATGCAACTGGTATCTGAATTAATGACATCAAAGGATGCAATATCACTATTAAATTAGCAGAAATGCAAGATGAAACAATAGTTGGACTGTAGGCGAAGACAACAAAGGCTCTAAATTCAGACCCTTTTTTATCTTGGGATGAATTGTGCAACCAGCACTTTCAAGTTTGACTTTCCAAGAAGCCTGCATAGCATATCAATCCACTTAAAGAACAGATGGATGATCGTGGAAGTAAACCAATAAAAGAAACTTGATACCAATAATTCTTCAAAGACTCCGCTTATCGCTACTTTTAGATCTCCCAATCTTTCATCACCGCCAGTAGATGGACTTCTAGGAGATTTACTGGAAACTGGGGGAAGAACACGCAGAGGTTTCTTAGCTTTTTGAGTGTCAAACCACTGCATTCAACCAAACAATTGTTTATAAATATGCTTAAACAGCATTAGGTAAAGACCAAAAGTGCTCAAAGTATGAACAGTTGCAACAGTATTAGAAGCAAACCTTGCAAAGATATTGATTGTTACACCCTTCTGGGATTCTCCATTTTTGTTTTACTCGTTGTGGTTCAGTAGTAGAGTAACTACACTTGCTCCAAGCTGATAAATACCCATGACAACTATATTGACCACCAGAGTAAACAAGAGAACCAGAGCACAAAGGGCACTTTTCTAGTACTCCAAACAGCATCCCATCAGCACTGGAGAATAAAATCTGATGTTTAGGTTCTATAGATCCTTGTAAGGAAAAACACAAGCATCTACTACGTGTCTAATTTAGCAACAAAAACAGCCAATTAGATTGGGGATGGCACCTTCACAGAATCCATTTTAAGAACTGGAACCTAAGAACACCTGTCGATATATTATATAAAAGATTTTAATTTAATAATATAACAATACTAATCGTTTTAATCTAGTACACATACAAAAAATTGATTTCTTAAGTCCAAAGGTAATTCTTACTTTCCAATAAAAAACCATGTATACTATCAGGTGTTCAAGATTTTCACACAACAGCAGGACAGCAGGAGCTATGACCTCTACCACCATGCCAACTACTAATTAGCATGAATACTAACATGAATATCCAATGTACTTCAAGAATATGTAAGTAATCTTAGACGAACTTTAACAGTTCTGTGTTGTCTCTACTCCATATTATGTTAGCAAAATTGAATCACATGCTTAAGCAAATTAAATGTATGCTTGTTAGGAAAAACTTCACATTTGCATTTCAATTTTACTGCAAGAATTTTACCAGCGCTCCCTCAGATCATATTCTGATCCCATAGAATCTTGCTCATTAGCTTCAAGCATCTCCCGAAGCTCCTTAGAGGTCACATTTTTTTTAAGCTCATCCTTTATGGCCCACAGAGCTTTAGTTTGCGCTTCCAACTTAGCTTTTAGCACAGCACCACTTGCATCGGATTGGACAAGGCTGCCTTCGCCACGTTTCTTAGATATCTCGCCTATGGATGCATCATCTCCTGCCTTCGGAGGATTCACATCATGCTCATCGGCCAATTTTCTACGTTTAGTACTTCTCGAAGGCGCTTCATGTGGTTTGCCCTCCTTACCACTAAAATTTGGGTCTGAAAGAATCCATGAAAAAAATAGAGGTGTTCCCAGTTTTACTAATTCCAAAATTTACAAAAAAGGGATTCAACATTCATGACTCAATTAGTCAATTACTTCACTTCTGCAATTCCTGATTAGAAATAATACCTTTCTTACTACGAGAATCAGCAATGTCAGCAAGAACTTCTTCTCTCTCTTCATCTGAAAGGTTGTTCAGACCCAACAAGTTTTCGGGTGCAGTTGATGGTGAAACTTCAGTGAAGCATTTGACATGGTACCAAGCTAAACTTTTTGCACCCTGCCCCCCAGGCTTAAGCGATATTCGGACCTATTACAGAATATATCAACCGTAAACAATATTGAGCATATCCATATAGTAAAAATATTATCAGACTTAACATTTTATTGAAAATATTAGCAAATGAGGGAAATGAGCAAACCGGAATAATATCATTAATGATAATGTGAACTGGTAAAATATCATTAAAGACAATATACTATACTATAATACCAAAATTTCTCAACAAAAATCAAATTTATCAGCAAAATGTAACCAGAACAAGTTACTACAATGTGATAAAGACGGATAACTACTAACCCGGATTAACACAACTAGGAACATTGAAGAAAAAAATCCTTCAACTACTCAAAAGTGTGAGTGATCATCCGTTACCCTGTCAAATTAATATTTAAGAAACTAAGACTGCAAAAAAGAAGCCCATGAACATTATATAGATACATCTTTGCATGTATTAAAGAAAGATTTCATTAGGTTTTATGAAGGATGGAAATGATGGAGAAGTCCAATCAGGGAACTAGTAAAACACTTCAAATAGCATCTAAGAGGCTTAGTCTTGCAATATTATTTATGCTATTAATCGGTTTGCAGCAACGAAACTCAAATAACAAATCTAGCTCTGCAAATCAGACAGTACTCCACACAGAAATACATTTATTTAGGACAAAAGGAATTAGACAGCTGCTACATTACAGCGATGTTACAGTTACATTAAATCTGCAAAGGGACAAAGAGCTTAAATCAGAAAGAGAATAGATGAAGTGTCACGAGTTACCACTCCTTTCATGATCTTTTCGTTGCAATGCCTACATGTAGAACGTGAAGACTTTGCAACTTCAATTGTACACTTAGTGTCAGCACTGTCTTTTGTACTTGAGGATGCCTCTTCAACATATGCCCTTAGTTTTTGTTGATCCTCCCACCGAAGCAAGTCTATACCTTCAACATCATCAACCCTAGGAAGTATACAAGGGAGCCATCTAAATGGTGTTTTCTAAGAAAAAAAAATCAACTTGAATTCGATGTGACAATTTAAGTACAATGACACTTGCAGCGACTACACTCATTACAATCTGAAGTTTGTGAGAGCGAGTGTGAGCCTCTATGCATCAACTTAGCAGAATAACCATTACTTTCATAAACATCAAAAAACTCCATGAACAATCTCAATTTTTTGTAGTTTTAGCAAAATGAAGTAATGAACAGTGAACCATATGAATCTTGTGGTGACTGGTGTGTGTATTTAAGAACATTTTAACAATAATTGGCAATGAGTTGTTAGTGGGAGAGTCAAATTATAGCTACGTGATATAGTGCAACAAATGAGCTGCTGAGAGAGAGAATGGTAAAAATATGTTCGAACTTTGTCAACTAGGCCTTGCTGGGCACCTCGGAATAGGAATTTTTATCATTAAAAAAAGTCCTAGGACTTAAGGTGCTTAAACACTCTACATAACTACAATTGACATCCTCCTACACATTGTACCAAAAGAAAAGAAACTCTATTGGGAAGAAATGAAAGAACAAAAGATGTGCATACATACGATTTTATCTGGTTTGCCTTCTTCAGTATACAGGATGCATGATTCCACATCTGGTAAATTTGCAACATTGCATTAATAAGAACTTGGCACATGGACTACAGGTAAAATAAGCAAGCAATAATCATAACAAATGCAAACGTATGTGGAGGAACGGAACAACTTTCTAACAACTTCAGGCAAAGGAACATAAGAATGAAATGAAAAAGGTGAAATGCTGTGAACAAAAAAAGTTCCACGTAAAGCACTTGATGCATTCGAACACATAGAAAAGCACATCTTTGCAAACTTAATTTCTATATGAGAGCACCAATGCAATCAAATAAGGAGGAAAAAACACAGCTCTCCATCAACTTCACCAAACCAAACATAAAACCTGAAACGCAGCTAGCAAACTAATATTCTAACCAAGATAACTGGATGCAATCAAATAATGAGGGGAAAAAACACATCTTTCCAAGAACTTCACGAAACTAAACACAAAAAACAAAAGCAAACACACAGAACGGGGAAATGCAGCAAACAAACCAATCCCTTAAACAACAGCATTTGATGAATACAAAAATGAAACGAAAGAAAAGGCATGTCAATCGTGTCGGGTAGTAGTGTATTTACGTGTATGGTATATTTACCATATCTTGAAAAATATACGCCTTATTCAAAGTAGTTATAGTTATATACAATGATATATTGATGATTTCATATTATTAAATGTCTTAAATAACTAATTTCAAGAGAAAAACAATTGATTAGGCAACAAAATATGCTTAACGTGTCAATTTCGAGTAAATCGTGTATTTTTCTTGTATAATCGTGTATTGTCGAGTCATGTGGTATTTCTTCATAAATCATCATAACTAACACACACAAAAACATGTCTAATCGTGTTATCGTTTGGTGTCGTGTAAAAAGTTGACAGGCACATCTTCCTGAGAAAAAACAGAAACTCGCCTGCAACAAACTTTCTAAATAACAGCAGTTGATCCACTCGAGATAGGGAGAAAAATCACATCTTTCCGAAAGAAATGCAATCAAAGGAGGAAAAATCACACCCCCAAAAAAAACTTTGGCACAGAAAGGGAAATGCAGCCAAAAGAAACCACATATTTCCAACGGAAATCCCAAAAGTTTGGAGATTTTTTAGAACCAACGAAGTTTTTCCAGATATAACATTAAACAGTGAGAGCAGCGACGCGTGACGAAATCGAAAAGGAACTGACGGGCATGAAGCCGTCGAACTGGGTGGCGACGACCATCTTGCCGAGGCGGAGGGCGTCCTTGGAAATAGGGGACTTGCAGGTCTTGCAGGAGGAACGGGAGGACTTCGCGTACTCCGCCTTCCATGCTTTCCGAGGACTCGCCATTGATTAGATGACAACCTTCTTCCTTCTTCTTCCCACTTCTCTCTGAGTTCTCTCTCTCTCTCTCTCGGTTTGGTTTTGTTTTGTTTTTGTTGTCTTCCAATGCCCATTGGATAAATTACTGTATTGTTTGGGGGTTTTTGTATTTTTACCCTGTCAAATTAATAAAATGGAAGATATCTGTACCCGAAATTTTGGTCATTTTTTTGTAAAAGTTTGGTAGATGTCATTGAAATTTAAGTCGTGTATATAAGATATTGGAAATTTCTTATTCACATAGATGTCTCTTAGAGTCATAGGCAGTACTAGAATTTTAAGTTACAAAGGCACAATTTGTATTACATTCTGGAGAAAAATCTAAGAAGTTCAAAAATCTAATATGAAATCCAAAATTAACTATGTGAAATCCAAACTCCAAAGAATATATAATCCAGTAATATACCTAACTACGTAGAATTCAAAATCTAAGATAGTGAATCCTGAAATCCAAACTCCATAAACGTATACTTAACTACGTAGAATTTAAAATCTAAGATGGTGAATCCTAATTAATATACATTTTCCTATGCAAAATCTAAAATCTAAGAAAATTCGGGCGCCTACCCAATATGTGACACCACCATTGAGTAAAGATAAAGATTTTCTACTTTATAATATTGAGGTGTCGATACAGATATTTAGAAATGTGTTTAGTTAATAGGCACAACTAAAGAGGAATTCCCAAGATATTGTAGTTTGTAGTATTATGATTTCAATTTAGGTCTTTTGAAGTGTGTAATTGTGAGATGGTCTTGGGGTACTTAAAAAGTCTTAGTTGCAAATGAATATGTTCAGAAATGCAAAATGTGTTACAAAAAATGTTGGCTAAAAATCTTGAAGATTTTACTGCATGGTTGTAGTTCACGTTCGCCTTATTTGATTACCAACAACTTTGATGGTTTGATTTTTTTTGTTTTCTTTACGATTATTTGTTTGTTTAGCTTATACTTTATAAAGATAATATATATTTACCAATCACACGGGCATTCAAACTCTTGACTTAACCTTGTGACAACAATTGTCGAATATTTTGATTATTCTACTCTAACTAAGCTTCTATATGCCACCTATTTTGTTGGTTGTGGTTTGACCTGGGTACTTTAGGTGTTGGTACTTTTATATACCTAAAATACCAGTTGGTTTGGTATTTTAGTAGGTATATTTTAGGGGTTTTTGAAGATTTTTGGAGATACTTTTTTAAAAAATTAAACGTGTCGGACTGGGCCCAATTTTTTTTTGTCTTTTTTGGTATTTTAGGTAATTTTGTAGATTTTTTATGTATTTTTTCGGGCAAGGTTAGGCCCGACCCGCCCTGAAGCGTGCCGGCCTAAGGTTTAGTTGTGATCGTCGTGGTGTTTCAAACAAGAACTTTAATTAAATTGTTTACCCAGAAAAATATGTTAAGACAATAAAACCTTTGTTTTTCCGTGGTTAAGAATTCAGAAATGTTCTAAACCATTTTCAACCTGCCACACATATTGTGTTAAGAATAGCAATAGTAAAATGTCTAAGTTCGCCAACTAAATCTCAACAACTATCTACCTGCATAAACATGATAATCAATTTAAATTTTAAAAAGCAATAAAAAACACTTTTTACATGCGAATCAAAACACAATTTTATTCATTGTGACGAGGGCAAAACATGCTTAAACGTTTTAAAATTATCATTACAAACTTATAAATAGCTCATTAGAGCGAGTGTTTTAATTTGATAGCCGTGATAGATTATTAGAAAGTAGACATAGGAAATAACACAAATGCATCGTGCATAATAGTGAATATGTGTATTTACAAGGGTGTATACAAAAAAATCCTTCTCATTGTTAATTTATTCGTTTGGAAACCGTATATATTGTATAAGCTTGGAAACCTTTGACGGGTGTGGTTGAATTAATCGGTGAATCAAATGGGTTGGATTTCGATGGTTGGAGGCCCAGTTTAATCATCAAAGACTGAACCCATTATCGACCCTTCATATTTACTTTTCATTTTCTTTGAGTTTTGTGTATATACAGTATGCATTAGCTTCCGAAAGGCTACGTCTTGATGGCATTGTCACACATAAATAACTAATAATGTAATAGTATGCATTTCACCTTAAATACAAACAAGAATTCTAGTAATGATTTGGAAAACTACTTTCCAACACTTCATATAACATATATAGCATTCAATATTTTATTTCGTTTTAATGATTCAATCGAGGAACGTTACACAATGAGTACGAGAATGAGATATATTTAGAAGACAAGATCTAAACCTTGCTGATCTTGTTATAATTTTTTTTATATGGAGTAGTAACACGACGAAAACGAAAATAAAATTGATTGGATTTATTGCGTAAGCGCATACGACAGGCTAAGCTTATGCGTAGGTGCCAAATTTACTGAGGACAGCTGTTGTATTTACTAAGAAGCCAACTGTCTTAATCAGATCGTTGAAGGTCTTCTGGTTTCCTCTTGCTTTCTCAAGAGAACCTTAATTAACTTGTATGCTCGCCAGCCTACGTCTCATAAATATACAGCATACATCCTAAAATTGGCTGCAAAATCAAAACCGACAATCACTTATTCATTTTAAATATTTATTCACATTCTTCCTTTGAATCTTTTAGACGTATTTCTTGATATTGACTACACTATTTTTCTTTTCCAAAAGGGATGAAAGTATAACATATTGGCTTAGACAACAAGTTTAATTGGGTCGTAAAAAGATATACCAAATCAGGTCTATACATGTAAACACTGCCTACTCACACAACAAAAACAAAGAACCTGACCTAATGTCGTTGAGTAGCCGAGCTACTTACAAAACAACCAAACAAATAATCCTAATGTCATTAAGCCACTTACAAAACAACTAAAAATTAAGAATACTAAATGCCATTGAGCTGTACTTGATCACTGTATCTTAACTTTACAAGCGCCTCGCCCACTCCATTTACACTTGAATCGAAGGAATCAAACAATTTCAACACAAAATGGGAAAATCAAATCAAAAACTCATGAGCCAAAATCAACATTTCTCTGTAACACTAGAACAAACACACACTTAACACAAGTTACAAATCCTACCACATACTCTTCCAACTAAACCATACAAACTTATTTTGCCGCAAAACAACTTAATTAAACTCACCTAAACATGCATGCATGCATGCATCTACCAAAATTGTCCTACTTAATTAACACATTAATCTGGATCAGACCGGGCATTAACCACCATCACCATTGCACTCACCCTTGACACTCTCCTCCTCCCCTCGTCTGACAACCCTCCTCCGGCAAATCGGGCAGAACGACGACTGCCTCATCAGCCACCTATCAACGCAAGCCTTATGGAACATGTGGTTACACACCGGCAACACCCTGACGTCGTCCGTGTCTACGTACTCCGCAAGACACACAGCACAAGCCTCCTCTTCCTCATTTTTCCTTTCGTACCGACACACCGGCATTAAACTCAGCTGCTTCTCGCATTGCTTCCGGCAGTTGACTTTCGGACGGGCGCGGTGACGGGCACGGATGAACTGACACAGGAACGTGAAGACCAGATACGAGATGGAGATGGAGAAGATCGACGCGAAGGAGATGACGAGGCTTTGGGAGATGGTGGGGGAGGTGTGGGAAGGGGAAGGGGAGGGAGAGAGGAGGAGACGAGCCATGGATTATTGTTGTGATCGAGCTTGGTTTGGTTTGTATATATAGAGAAAGTGTTTGGTCGTGTGACGCGGAAGAACGTAGAGTTTGTATGGTTTTGGACTTGGACTTCAAGTTGTCCAACTCATGCACACGTCAGGGCTTTGAATGCTTCTTTGCTTAATTCCAAGTTAATATTAAGGGTCATTTGCTTGAGTAGACTTCAAAAGGTGCACAATTGGCGAAATACACTTGATTTTTACTATTCACTTGGGTACACCTCGTTGCACTGCATATTGTTTGCATGCCCTCGGACCGTTCATGGGTCCCACCCCGTTAAATTTTCTGTTGGTTTATTTACGAAACACACCCTCTAAAATTCAAATATCCTTAATATTAAATATAAAAACACAAAACAAATATTTTCTTTACAAACACACCCTTATTCTCATTCTCTCTCTTTTCTTCTCTCTCTACTCTCTCTCTCTCTCCACCCTCTCTCTTGTTTTCTCTCTCGCTACTCTCTCTCTTGTTCTCTCTCTCTACTCTCTCTCCTCTCTCTACTCTCTCTCCCCTCTCTTTCTCTCTTTTGTTCTCTCTCTACTCTCCACTCTCTCTCTTGTTTTCTCTCTTCTCTCGCTCACTACTCTCTCTCTTGTTCTCTCTCTTCTCTCTCTCTCTAGTTCACTCTCTCTCTACTCTCTCTCCTCTCTCTCGCTACTCTCTCTTGTTCTCTCTCTACTCTCTCTCTCTTTCTTTGGTTCTCTCTTCTCATTCTCTCTTTCTCTCTCTCCTATTCTCTCTCCTCTCTCTCTCTCCCATGTTCTCTCTTCTCCCTCTTTCTCTCTCGAATTCTCTCTCTTCTCTCTCGAATTCTCTGTCCTCTTTCTCTCATCTCCCTCTCGAATTCTCTCTCCTCTCTCTCTCATCTCCCTCTCTGCGGTTCTCTCTTCTCCTTCTCTCTCTACTCTCTCTCTCCTCTCTTTCTCTCTTTTGTTCTCTCTCTACTCTCCACTCTCTCTCTTGTTTTCTCTCTCCTCTCTCTCTCTCTCTCATGTTCTCTCTTCTCCCTCTTTCTCTCTCTCTCTTGAATTCTCTCTCTCCTCTCTCACTCTTCTCTCTCGAATTCTCTCTCCTCTCTCTCATCTCCCTCTCTTCGGTTCTCTCTTTCTCTCTCTCCCCTTCTCTCTCGAATTCTTGAGGGACCTATATATTTAGATTACTGATTACAACAATATTCACTACGTACGTCTCATTCTCTTGAGATTGGACTTGGTCCATCTTAGATTCTTTTGAGAGGGAGAATTCGAGAGGGAGAAAAGAGAGAGAGGAGAGAGAATTTGAGAGGGAGAAAAGTGAGAGGATAGAGAATTCGAGAGGGAGATGAGAGAGAGAGGACAGAGAATTCGAGAGAGAGAGGACAAAGAATTCGAGAGAGAAGAGAGAGAATTCGAGAGAGAGAGAGAGAGAACATGAGAGAGAGAGGAGAGAGAATAGGAGAGAGAGAAAGAGAGAATGAGAAGAGAGAACTGAAGAGAGAGAGAGAGTAGAGAGAGAACAAGAGAGAGAGTAGCGAGAGAGAGGAGAGAGAGTAGAGAGAGAGAGAGAACAAGAGAGAGAGTGAAGAGAGAGAGTAGCGAGAGAGAGAAGAGAGAAAACAAGAGAGAGAGTGGAGAGTAGAGAGTGAACAAAAGAGAGAAAGAGAGGGGAGAGAGAGTAGAGAGAGAGAACAAGAGAGAGAGTAGTGAGAGAGTAGAGAGAGAGAGAACAAGAGAGAGAGAGAAGAGAGAGAGAACAAGAGAGAGAGTAGCGAGAGAGAGAAGAGAGAAAACAAGAGAGAGAGTGGAGAGTAGAGAGAGAACAAAAAAGAGAAAGAGAGGGGAGAGAGAGTAGAGAGAGAGGAGAGAGAGAACAAGAGAGAGAGTAGCGAGAGAGAGGAGAGAGAAAACAAGAGAGAGGGTGGAGAGAGAGAGAGTAGAGAGAGAAGAAAAGAGAGAGAATGAGAATAAGGGTGTGTTTGTAAAGAAAATATTTGTTTTGTGTTTTTATATTTAATATTAAGGATATTTGAATTTTAGAGGGTGTGTTTTGTAAATAAACCAACAGAAAATTTAACGGAGTGGGACCTATAAACGGTCTGAGGGCATGCAAGCAATATGCAGTGCAACGAGGTGTACCCAAGTGAATAGTAAAAATTCAAGTGTATTTCGCCAATTGTACACCTTTTGAGGTCTACCCAAGCAAATGACCCTAATATTAATGAAGTTGGGATATTCTAGAATAGGTTTTTTTGTTTTTCAAATCATATATGATTAGTACGGATTTTATGATGTCATCTGAAAGTAAAAACGAAGTTGGCATATTATACCATCCCAGTATATTAATTATTAGAACGAATCGGAATAATGTTTTTTTAACGGTAATAAATAGTTATTGATAATATGAATGGTAACGGAGAATTTATGTGACATTATAACTCATATATGAGAAGTAAAACAATGTTGAAATAGAGGGGTTTGAAGCCGCATAGTAGTGTTTGTCTAATTTACATTTTGTTAGACAGTTCTTTGCAAATGACACAAGTAATTGTCAGAATAACCTCAGGTTATTGGTTTTATCATAATTGGTAAAGCAACACAATTCAGGCAAAGGTACAG
The DNA here is from genome assembly GCA_963682175.1 of Triglochin maritima. NCBI lineage: Eukaryota > Viridiplantae > Streptophyta > Magnoliopsida > Alismatales > Juncaginaceae > Triglochin > Triglochin maritima. Next base: position 7,215,679 of record OY821791.1, on the reverse strand, counting down.
AATCGTCCACACACATGCCTAAATAAGGAAATTTGTCATTCAGACGTTTTAACTAAAACATTATGAAGTTGAAACCTCTTTGAGAAATGGGATGACGAGTTGCTGCAACTCTAAGTATCAATCTGGAAACGTGTCGAGTAGCCATCAAAAGTAGTGATTTGGATCCAACAAACTAGAGGTTCCTAATGATTGTCAACGGAGTATTAATATAATAAATTTATTGATTTAAAAAAGTATTAACAAGGACAATCTTTGTATTAGTGTAGGTGAAATGTTAAATTGTCTTAAATTTATATTAAAAAATGACTTAAATTGGTCAAAACCAACGCATGACTTGAAAGACGAAACCTTAAGAAGAAATTAATTGGTGAATTTTAAGTTGTAGAGGTCAATTTGAGGTAAACTTGAATATATTTAGGTAAATACGATTGGAATGTAACTATTCGGAAAATTTGTAGCAAAGTAGCGCTGTGAAAACTTTTGGTCTTCAGTAACGATTAGAAAGGTAAAATATTTAAATTGGAACAAGTGAAACGATTCTCCTAAGTCCTAATCATTAAACCATACGATGTTTCGAAATAACAACTACAAAGAGTTGTCGCAAAATGTAAAACCCCCAAGTTTAGTCCCACATTGCTTAACATGAGAATGTTGGGGGTGAGATATAAAGACATGAGCCCACTACGATAACACTTACCAACTTAAGTTTTGTGACAATAAGTGAGTGTTGTGGGTCAGTTGGCACATGAGTGACGAATCGAGACCCGAACTCGATGCGGGTTTGGGGACGGTACGTTACACAAAATGTCCTCTCTAAACTTCGTGTTTATAAGTACTTATTTGGGCTTATTGCATCCATAAGACATATTAGTATATTACTGAAAATGGATGTTATATCTTGATGTCGTCATTTGTTACATATTTATTCGTATGTCATTACAAAAAAACCATAATCATTCTCACACCACGTATTTATGCTTATCTTATTCTTGTGCATTTATGTTACTCTGTTCCATATAGTGAGATTCTTTAATTCTATTTTTTTGTAGAGGTGAAGGTCAACAAGTTATCAAACATCATACACATGTATTGGTATTCTCCATCCCCTGTATGGTTATATAAGCTACAGGTGCAAGCTAGTGGCACTTTTTTGGGTGGTTGGGCGAGTCTCAGGTTTTGCAACCCTAATAAGTTAAGAATATGATGAAGACGTAAGATACAAAGTCATTATAGACAACACAATATGCAACCAGATCAAGATAAACATAATTCTCATGACTCCAAACTTACACCAACTAGCTAGACTTGCTAATTACAAATCCTATAGTTGACAGCTCTACATTAAATACCAAACTATTGTGTATTTGATGGCTTTTCTTCTTCCTCTAGAACAAAATACAGGTTACAGAAAGACACTCATATAAGTAACATACATAAAGATCTGATACCCAATTCTTCATCACAACAATGTTCCCCAAGACTTTTAGTTCTCCGCCTTGCAAATATCTGAGATTTCATTCAGTAATCATATGCAGAACAGATTCTCTAGAATCCACATGTCTCTGTTATACATGAACACAACAAATGGACCATCTTCTAGAAGAAACACATGCAAAATAAAGATCTCCGACATGCTGGAAAGTGCTCTGAGATTCTCATCTAATTTCAAAAAAAAGAAAATCTCCTATAACAAATTGCCAAGTCCACGTAATAGAGAAGAAATGGTGAACTTGGAGGTTTGCTGATAAGTACAAAGTTTGGAAATATGCATAAATGTTTCATCTTAAGTGAGACAAGACATATTCTATTCTCAACATTGAAAACGACCCCCCGTGGTTTCATAATTATCTTCTAAACAACTTTTTTTGATTGGTATCTATCTTGGATAACTTAGGGCCTCCTTAACGGAGGCCCTTTTCGGGTCGGGGCGAAATTCGCCCCGACCTGGCTCCCCTTAATGGGGAGCGGACCCGGGTCAGGTCGCGACCTGGGTCTGCGACCCGACCTGGGTCCCGACCCAGGTCTGGCCACGTGGCCAGACATGGTTGGTTGAATTTTTTTTATTTTTTTTATTTATATTAGTTAAATAATATGTTAATAAATATATATAATTAAAATAAATTGTAAATAAATATAATAATTAATAAAATAAATCAATTGAATTAACTATAATAATACAAAATCAATATTGAATTTAATATTAAATTTGAAATTGTGTTTACCTTTCAGCGAGATCCCCGCCAGCTTACCGGCGAGCTGGGCAGCCGTTCGATCACATTCTGGAGGGTCGCGCACCACCTGTGAGATACGAAGTGAATGATAACTCGTATGATATGGGTTATTATCTTACAGATGGTATTTATCCAAAATGGACAGCATTTATGCAATCAATCATCCTTCCTCAAACACCTAAAGATAAATTATTTGCCCAATTTCAAGAGGCAACAAGGAAAGATGTGGAACGTGCATTTGGAGTGCTTCAGGCAAGATTCGCCATCGTGAAAAGACCGTCGTTAGCATGGACTCCAGACATTCTCGGTAAAATTATGACTGCATGCATAATCATGCACAACATGATCGTGGAGGACGAACGCGACTCTTATGAACAGTTGGTGGATATAAACGAATTTATACATGAGCGCCCTCAAGAAATCGATGAAAGTTCAAACCCGTCGGGTCTCCGGTATTCCACTGAGCGTATCGTGGATATTAACAAATATCTGCGTAACAGAGATCGAGTTCGCAACGCTAAAAAACATATGGCATTGCGAGCCGATTTGATCGAGAATATATGGCGACGTTTTGGACGGAATGAGAATTAATTATGTTTGTAATATGTATTGTAATATTTTATCTTTGAATTATTATAATATGTAATTGTCGAATTTTAATAAAATCTAATTATTATGTGTTGTTCGTAATTATTGTAAGTTAATTAGATTAAGTTATTATAAAAATAATAAATTCAATAGTTTGTAAATTATTATGTTGATATAGAAAATGAGGTAAAAAGAAATAATGTGGAGGAGAGAGAGTGTTGAAAGTGGGGTTGGGGTTAAGAAGAGAAAAATGGGTTGGGTTGTGGGTTGCATAGTATTTTTTGCTGACGTGGCAGAGAGAGAAAGCTGACGTGTCAAGATATTTGGGGTTGGGGTTAAAGATGGCCTTATGCTTATAGTTTTGCTTTTAAGCCATAATTTTCACTAGGTTGTCTGAGTCTACCTTTGGAGGGTGATAAGATTGTAGAGTATGTTGGCCTTTCATTGACAAGTTGCTATTTCAGACCAAGTGCTTATAATTAAATAACGTTTAAGAGAACAAAACGAGCCTCGACAAGATCATGATTAAAGCACTTTTTTAATCTGATAAGCTCAACTAAGTCTTATCTAACACAAGCACGTCTAATCCTAGTAAATTTGTTCAATGATAGAAACGGAAACTTCAACTACAACGTATTCCCTTTTAGTTAAAGACGAACAAATTATGTAACATCCCGAAACAGTGGAAATTTAAAAATTTATGATCAAGACACATGAACTCAATAATCAAAGACGAGACTGTTACTTCTCATAAAACAAATAGTGGTTTACCAGAATTACATCAGAGTTTTTCAAAATGATACATGATTACAACAAAACGACAACAGAAGATAAAACGTAATCATGTCAACCTTAGCGGTCCGAGAAGATGATCCAACTCCAAAATGCGCGTGCCCGCCGATCACCACCCAACTGGACCTACTGCAGTCCTGAAAATATATAACAACAATGTCTGAGTTTTCAGAAGGAAACCCCGTATGCCAACTCATCTATATGCATGCATTACACAAATGAACATATCATACTAGTAGCATGTCATTGAAGGGAATGTGTTCTAAAAGTTTTACTTTTAAATGCCAATTATTATGAATTGAATGAGAAATCATTTTGTTCCTTGTTTATGTTATTCGTCCTTTAGAAGTGTTAAGGAAGAGGCTCTTGGTCCTTAACCGTAGAGCTCTAAAAGATATTGGTTTGCATAAAACAAAAGATATTCGCAATCATGGTAATTAACATGGAACATTAATTACCGAGTTAAGATTGTCGTGTTGGTCATAGATCATTGTAGCTCTACAAGTGAGTGACGACACGGGTATGCAAAAGAGGAAAATATTACTTTTGTATACTGAATAGACCTAATAAGTAAAATATTATAGAAATGTGTTTCTGTGTCATTAATATTTTACTGTGTCTTTGGTCCTTTGATATGAGACTTATATCTGATCACTTAAGGAATACTTAATTAGATCAGTGTCTTGAACTATCGATCAGTGTAGTGTAAAGGCATCGGTTGGTTAAGTAGAACTTTCGTTGGAGAAGATAGTTAGTCAAAAAATTATCATTGCCCCTCTTAATTGAGTGATGATATTAGTGGGCCCCTTGATAAAGCAAAGTTATAATGTGCACAATGTGATTTGAGTTAAGTCACATATTTATAACTAGCTTAAAGAGATCAAGAAATGAATACTAATACAAAGATGACACAATACTACTTTGTGTGTATTCTTAATATCATGAGGCAAGGGACGGACACAAGTGATGCACTCCATCACTAATTGGATCGGGTTTTGGTTCGAGTGGAATTAAGACATCTAACTAATTGGGAGCTATAATGTGTAGCTAGATACCGCTTATAGCTTGTGATATTAAGCCTTTAATATCACTGCCAACTTAGTTTAGATCCTCCCATAGGTCACACCACAAAACTGGGAAACAAGAAATGGGGATTTTGAGTTCATAAGGATGTGTCGGGTTTCATGTAGAAAATATGACACATGGGGTGAACAAGCAAAATCAAGATTATGTTGTGATTAATGACATAATTAGAATCTAAATTAAATTCATATGTGATGTAATATTATGGGGTGTAATGAGTTGACATTACATAGGATAATATGTTACATAAGTTGTGAATTTACTACTAATCCCGAAATGTCAAATTTTGTAGGGGTTAAACCAAAATTTGACCAGTCTGCAGTACTGTGCAAAAGTCGACCGATGAACAGTAACCGGTCGACCGATGAACAGTACCAGTCGACCGATGAACAGTAACGGTCGACCGGTCCAGACGGTTTTCTGCAGAATTAATTTAAGAATTAATTAGATCATGCATGGAATTGGTCCATAATTGATTTAATTCGTGACTAATATTATTTATTAATAAATAATGGATGGTTAGATGGAATTTTGCATGAAATCATGGGCAAGAGGTTGCACATGAATAGGTAATTTGGAGAGAACCTATAAATAGAGGTTATCTCATTGCCTTCCTACGTCTTAATTAATATTGCTTTTCATGCAAAATCTCTCTCCTTAATTCTCCACGAAAATTCCATAAATTCTTAAGTTTAGTTTAGTTCTTAAGAGATCATCTTCTCAAGGGAATTAAAGAGGGGTTAGTAATTGGATTCTAAACCCTATCGGAGATTGAGAGACTAGCTTCCCTCTCTCCGATCTTGTTTAGAGTTTGGTGAATACTCGGAGGCATCCGGCGCAGCGAGGAGCATCCCAACCGTCTCCGAATCTTCGAGAAGTTTTAGAGAACTTCTAGGTATGAATTTCGGAGCTCCTTTATGTTTGTTTTAATAGAGTTTCTGAAACTAGTTTGTTAAAACAAACCGATGCATGCAATAAATTCTAGAAAATTGAAAATTGATCCTTATTATACATAAAAATCCGAAAAATATATATGTATAATTAAACATGAAATCCTACAGTGGTATCAGAGTCAGGTTCAATTTTCTCATGATTTATGGCTGTAAACAAATCTAGTTTACCATCTAGGATTTAAACAATTCGTTTTACCGGTTTTTCGGTCTTTAAATGTTTGTTGAAATAATTCTTTATAATAATTCGTTTTAAATGTTTTGAATGTTTAAAACATGGCATATAATTATTAGAATTATGATTTAGACATAAGTCTAACTTGCAATAATTTCGTTTTAAGTACAAACGATTATTTTGTAAGAGAATCAACAAAACCGAAAAAACTGCGATTCATCTTTCCATTGGAAATTGGATGAACAGCGGTTCATAATTAATTTGTGAAATATGGATGTATGAAAAATGTTTTTAATGGATTTCAAAATATTTTTCAAAGAATTGTTGAGAATTCTAGATGATTGATAAATTAGATTCTGTAGTTTATAGCAATTGCGTGCATGGATGCTTGAGTTGCTTTGCAGGATTGTGAGTTTATATGTTCCAAATCAGACACTACAAATGTATGTAATTATTATTATACAGGGGCTTATGTATGTAAAAGCCATATTCTATATTTTCTATCTTTAGAATTGCATTTGCATGTGAGAGGTTTTTACATAGGACTTGCACTAGTCGGTTTTTATCGAATGTGAGGAGCATGTTTATTTTCTGTAAAATCTACATCTCCGGTGCAAGAGGAAGTCGCCGCTGTAGCGCATCGATCGAGGATCGAGGATCGGGGATCGAGGATCAAGGATCGAAGGGAACATATAAACTCACACGATGTGGATTGTGTGAATGTTTAATTTCTGTTTTATAATTTCTGCTATGCATGTGATGAATGGTGAATGTTAGGATGTGTATGAATATTAATATGCATGATAACCTAAAATTCTAAATCACATGTTAAATTGTCCAACAAAAATTAAGAATAAATTTCCTTCTTATTTCATCCACTAGCAGCCATTGATCGAGGGATATTCTGCTGGCCCTTAGCGAGAGATAGCTCCCTCTATCTTTGGGAATAGTGGGAGATATAAAGGTTGTCTGTTGTTGTGCCACAATTAAATATATGAGGTGTGTTTCACCCTAGTGAACCCCAAGTATGTTTAGTTGTGAATACAATAGATAAACGTATCTCGTATCAAATGAAAATAAGTTTTCTTAACATTACCTAGAGCCCTCGCTCGGTTTTGGGAAAAAGTTTTTCTTACAAGGATACGTCATATTCCCTCATAATTAAAACGACAAGAGTCACAAGAGTTTGAAGATGCTAAATATTGCTAAAATTCAAAAAGGTTGTGATTAGAAAATGTTTTCTTACCTTGATATTGTAATGTATTCGATAGCCCTTAGCTAGTCTATATTACAATTAATAGGATCTTGGATTGTTGCATTTATGGGCAAGATTTTAATTTGCAACATTTACATTTATATATTCGATATATGTATGCATGTGTATTAAAACATAAAATTGGCATCAAAACCTGTATGATTTATTTTGTAGAAAAATGTCGAACATCCAACCTATCGTACGATCCATGATAGAAAAACACCATTTAGCAAATGATGGCTCAAACTTCATTAGTTGGCAACTCAAACTCAACATCGTGTTAAAGTTTGAGAAACTATCTCACATTTTGGAAGGTCCAATCCCAAAGTGGAATGAGAGATTAACCGATGAAGAGAAAGAGGCTAAGGCCAAGTGGGAAGACCAAGAGAACCAGGTTCACGGTCTTATGCTAGCATCCATGGGTGACTCGCTCCAAGCGAAATACTTGGATTCAAAACCCAAGAAGACCATGGAGGCTTTATCTAAGATGTTCATGGATAGTGCCCGAAAGGAGCGCTATAAGACCACCATCGCACTCACAAGGTGCCATATGGCGGAGGGAACATCGGTATCTATGCATTTTCTCACGATGCAAGGATACCTTGAGAAGTTGGCAAAGCTCTCTTCACCAATGCCCGAGGACATTGCTGAAGATATGATTCTTGGCTCTCTAGCCCCGTCCTTTAAGGACTTTGTGATGCACTATCACGTGCGTGAAAATGGGGTGAGTCTTGAGGAGCTTCACAACGCTCTCAAAACTGCTGAAGTTGACATGGGCAAGGGTAGGGACAAGCAAGTCCTTGCCGTCCATGGGAGGGGCCATAAGATTGGTAAAGGAAAGGGCAAATCTACCAAAAGTGGTTCAATCAAGAGCAAGGGAGTAGGAGGTGCTCGTGCGAGTGCCTCAAGGGGGAAATCTCAGAAATCTCCAACTCCCAATACGGAGTGCTTTCACTGCGGTGAAAAAGGACACATCCGGCCAAATTGCCCCAAGTACAAGGAAGACCTTGACAACGGAGTGATTGAACGTCGGCGCCCCAAAAAGGCCAAAGGTATATTTGTTATTGAAATAAATTTAGCCACCTCTGTCCAGGATTGGGTAATAGATACCGGATCTTGTGCTCACATAGTTTCTAATGTGCAGCTACTCATGGATAGGAAGGAACTCGTACGGAACGAGGTAGAATTGAAGGTCGGAAATGGTGCGAACGTGTCTGCGGTTGCACAAGGTTCTATGGTGCTTCAATTATGTAGTGGTTTAAATTTATGTCTAAAGAATGTTTATTATGTACCTTCGATTAGCAAGAATATTATTTCTGTATCATGTCTGGATATGGATAATTTTAATATAAATATTTCAAATTCTTGTTTGTCTATATCGAAGAATGGTGTGTTCTATGCAAATGCGTTCATAAGGAATGGTCTCTATTTGCTTGAATTGGATAATAAACAAATCTTTAATATCAATAACAAAAGACTTAAGACCACTCACGAGAATGATACTCTCTTGTGGCACTATCGTCTTGGTCACATAAATGAAAAGCGCATCAAGAAATTGCAAGAAGCTAACCTTCTTGGTCTACTTGATTTTAAATCATTGGAGACGTGCCAACCATGTCTAATGGGAAAAATGACCAAAAAGCCTTTCAAGAAGAAAGGCCCAAGGGCGAGTGGCTTGTTGGATTTGATACATTCCGATGTATGTGGTCCAATGAGTACTAGTGCACGAGATGGTTTAAGGTACTTCATTACGTTCACGGATGATTATAGTCGTTATGGCTATGTTTATCTAATGAGAAACAAAAGTGAATCTTTTGACAAGTTCAAAGAATTCAAGAATGAAGTAGAGAACCAACTCGACAAGAAAATCAAGTCTCTACGAACGGATCGTGGAGGTGAGTACTTAAGTGCCGAATTTGACTCATACCTAAAGGAGTTTGGTATTGTACCTCAACTCACCCCTCCCGGTACACCTCAGTGGAATGGGGTATCCGAAAAGAGGAATAGGACATTGCTCGACATGGTTCGGTCAATGATGAGTCATGCGGAATTACCTCTCTACTTTTGGAGTTATGCACTACAAACTGCGGCTTACACACTAAATAATGTTCCATCCAAATCCGTGGAGAAAACTCCTTATGAGCTATGGAGTGGTAAAGCACCTAAGCTCAGTTTTCTCAAGATTTGGGGTTGTGAGGCTTACGTCAAGAGATTGATGTCGACCAAACTTCAACCAAAAGCGGATAAGTGCTTCTTTATTGGTTATCCTCGTGAGACAAGAGGATACTACTTTTGGCATATCACCTCCAATCGAGTGATTGTAGAGAGGGATGCCACATTTCTGGAAAAGGAATTTCTAGAAAGAGTAAAAAGTAGTGGGAGTAGGGTTGTGCTTGAGGAAACTCAAGATACTCTACAAGATCATGAAATGAATGATGACATTCAAGATCATGAAAGCCCAACCGAGATTCCTTTGGTTAGTGAGAGCGTGAGTGAGAGACCCTCGCAAGAAATTGTGAGAGAATCTCAATCATACCCACCAAGTGTACGTTCAATAGTTGAACGTGAACCCACTCCTCAAGAAATTGTGGAAGAAGTTCGAGAGACACGAGAAGAACCAAAAGAACTTAGAAGGTCAACAAGGGAAAGGAAGAAACCCGATTTATATCTGGGACTTCATGAAATCATGGTACTAGATACCAATGATCCCTTAACCTTCCAAGAAGCAATGGAAAGGGAAGACTCCAAACTATGGCTTAAGGCCATGGAATCCGAAATAGAATCCATGTATGATAATCAAGTATGGGACTTGGTTGACCTTCCTCAAGGGAAAAAGGCCATTCATAATAAATGGGTTTTTAAGAGGAAGATGGACATGGATGGGAACTTGACAACCTACAAAGCGAGGCTTGTAGCGAAAGGTTTCACTCAAGTTCAAGGAATTGACTATGATGAAACTTTTTCACCGGTTGCCATGTTCAAGTCTATTCGGATCATGCTCGCTATTGCCGCATTTCACGATTATGAAATATGGCAAATGGATGTCAAAACGGCGTTCCTGAATGGGAACTTGGAGGAGGATGTGTACATGGTACAACCTCAAGGTTTTGAAGATCCAAAGAATAGTGAGAAGGTATGCAAGCTTCAAAGATCCATCTATGGATTGAAGCAGGCATCAAGGAGTTGGAACAAACGCTTTGACGAGGAAGTAAAGAAGCTTCACTTCATTCAAAGTAAGGAAGAACCTTGTGTATACAAGAAGGTTAGTGGGAGCCATGTAGTATTCCTAATCCTATATGTCGATGACATATTGCTTATGGGCAATCATATTCCTTTGCTTGAGCAAACGAGAAGTTCATTGAAATCTGCATTTTCGATGAAAGACATGGGTGAGGCTCAATACATCTTGGGAATCAAGATATATCGAGATAGATCTCGCAGACTCATTGGCCTCAGTCAACGTGCATACATTGACAAGGTCTTGGAAAGGTTCAAGATGAACAACTCCAAAAAGGGCAGTGTGCCAATGAGTATGGGTGTGCAACTCAAGAAGTCTCAACGTGCGCAATCACGTAAGGACTTAGAGTACATGAAAGATGTCCCTTATGCTTCTGCAATTGGGTCGATCATGTACGCGATGACTTGCACAAGACCCGATGTCTCGTATGCTCTAAGTGTGACAAGTCGTCACCAATCCAACGCAGGTCCTGAGCATTGGACTGCGGTCAAGAATATCCTGAAGTACCTTAACCGGACTAAGGATAAGATTCTTGTTTATGGAGGACAAAGGGAATTGATAGCTGAAGGTTACTCGGATGCGAGTTTCATGAGTGATCCAGACGATAGAAGGTCGCAGTCAGGATACGTCTTCCTTCTGAATGGTGGAGCTGTGAGTTGGCGTAGTTGGAAGCAAAGCACTACTGCCGACTCAACCACTGCTTCCGAAGTGATGGCTGTCGCTGAAGCGAGCAAGGAAGGAGTGTGGATTAAGAAGTTCCTTGAAGAGCTTGGGGTAGTTCCCTCGAGCGAGGGACCAATAGAGCTATTTTGCGACAATAGTGCATCTATCTCGCAAATCAAGGATCCCAAATCACACCACAAAGTGAAGTACATGGATCGTAAGTACTTCGTGACGCGTGACCTCATCGACGAAGGCAAAATAAATCTGTTATGGGTGGACACCAACAGCAACACAGCCGATCCATTCACAAAACCCTTATCCCAAGCCAATGGCGAAATGCATTTCGAGTCCATGGGATTGAGGAACCATGTAGATTGGCTTGATGATTGATATGTAATGGGGTTTACCCTAGTTATTATTGTTTTATGCATTGAGTATGTATGAGAAAGAAAACTTTAATAACAAGTGGGAGATTGAAGGGAATGTGTTCTAAAAGTTTTACTTTTAAATGCCAATTATTATGAATTGAATGAGAAATCATTTTGTTCCTTGTTTATGTTATTCGTCCTTTAGAAGTGTTAAGGAAGAGGCTCTTGGTCCTTAACCGTAGAGCTCTAAAAGATATTGGTTTGCATAAAACAAAAGATATTCGCAATCATGGTAATTAACATGGAACATTAATTACCGAGTTAAGATTATCGTGTTGGTCATAGATCATTGTAGCTCTACAAGTGAGTGACGACACGGGTATGCAAAAGAGGAAAATATTACTTTTGTATACTGAATAGACCTAATAAGTAAAATATTATAGAAATGTGTTTCTGTGTCATTAATATTTTACTGTGTCTTTGGTCCTTTGATATGAGACTTATATCTGATCACTTAAGGAATACTAAATTAGATCAGTGTCTTGAACTATCGATCAGTGTAGTGTAAAGGCATCGGTTGGTTAAGTATAACTTTCGTTGGAGAAGATAGTTAGTCAAAAGATTATCATTGCCCCTCTTAATTGAGTGATGATATTAGTGGGCCCCTTGATAAAGCAAAGTTATAATGTGCACAATGTGATTTGAGTTAAGTCACATATTTATAACTAGCTTAAAGAGATCAAGAAATGAATACTAATACAAAGATGACACAATACTACTTTGTGTGTATTCTTAATATCATGAGGCAAGGGACGGACACAAGTGATGCACTCCATCACTAATTGGATCGGGTTTTGGTTCGAGTGGAATTAAGACATCTAACTAATTGGGAGCTATAATGTGTAGGTAGATACCGCTTATAGCTTGTGATATTAAGCCTTTAATATCACTGCCAACTTAGTTTAGATCCTCCCATAGGTCACACCACAAAACTGGGAAACAAGAAATGGGGATTTTGAGTTCATAAGGATGTGTCGGGTTTCATGTAGAAAATATGACACATGGGGTGAACAAGCAAAATCAAGATTATGTTGTGATTAATGACATAATTAGAATCTAAATTAAATTCATATGTGATGTAATATTATGGGGTGTAATGAGTTGACATTACATAGGATAATATGTTACATAAGTTGTGAATTTACTACTAATCCCGAAATGTCAAATTTTGTAGGGGTTAAACCAAAATTTGACCAGTCTGCAGTACTGTGCAAAAGTCAACCGATGAATAGTACTGGTCAATCGATGAACAGTAACCGGTCGACCGATGAACAGTACCCGGTCCATGATGAACAGTACCGGTCGACCGATGAACAGTAACGGTCGACCGGTCCAGACGGTTTTCTGCAGAATTAATTTAAGAATTAATTAGATCATGCATGGAATTGGTCCATAATTGATTTAATTCGTGGCTAATATTATTTATTAATAAATAATGGATGGTTAGATGGAATTTTGCATGAAATCATGGGCAAGAGGTTGCACATGAATAGGTAATTTGGAGAGAACCTATAAATAGATGTTATCTCATTGCCTTCCTACGTCTTAATTAATATTGTTTTTCATGCAAAATCTCTCTCCTTAATTCTCCACGAAAATTCCATAAATTCTTAAGTTTAGTTTAGTTCTTAAGAGATCATCTTCTCAAGGGAATTAAAGAGGGGTTAGTAATTGGATTCTAAACCCTATCGGAGATTGAGAGACTAGCTTCCATCTCTCCGATCTTGTTTAGAGTTTGGTGAATACTCGGAGGCATCCGGCGCAGCGAGGAGCATCCCAACCGTCTCCGAATCTTCGAGAAGTTTTAGAGAACTTCTAGGTATGAATTTCGGAGCTCCTTTATGTTTGTTTTAATAGAGTTTCTGAAACTAGTTTGTTAAAACAAACCGATGCATGCAATAAATTCTAGAAAATTGAAAATTGATCCTTATTATACATAAAAATCCGAAAAATATATATGTATAATTAAACATGAAATCCTACAGTCATGACATCGACAGAAAGGAAAACAATTCCCCCGAAGGGTAAAACGGGACATCAGTCCGACAGTCAACATCGGGTCTCCCGAGGAGACCTACTGCAGGCACATGCAGTCTGACAGCACGCGACATCGCGCCCCCCACACGTGGCTACACTACTCAAAGGTTCGGCGGGGAGCCTCTGTCACGCCTGCGCGCCGATAGAATATAGATCTGCAAATCTCTGTGGTCGGAGCCACTGGGACCAACGGGGCCGTCGCCCGGAAGGTATAACAACAACATCTCGATAGGTGCCCAGTCGAGGAATCAACATAGCCGGAATAGCCTCGGCCCAACAATCATCATCGTCGGCACAACCTCGGCGGCATAACCGGCACAGCATCGGTGGTCCATCACAACGTCCGGCACAGCATCGGACAGGTCCAAACCGAAGTCTGTCTGGCCATCAGGCTCCACGAGCCGCAAACACCAACCGCGCCGCTATAAAAGCAGGGCAACGACCTCCGTAGCCCGAAGGTCGGTAGTCACCTCACCCAACGCCAATTGCGTGCCCGCACAAACATCAAACACTGGAATCTGAGATCCCTCAGGCCTGCTATACTACAATGAGTCCAATCAATCCATCTCATTAGTCACGCTCCATACATGGAGGTGACGCGTCCCGAACACCCATACTCTTCCCAACGGCGGTCCCTGGGCAGGCACGTGGAACGCGCCTACCGTCACCTCCCGGCTCACGCACAAGGCGAGGACACGGGTTTCCGTGGACAAAGTTGGCATTCACAAAGGGGACCAGGAATTCTGTCCTGGGCCCAAACGGTCGACCGGAAGAGGTGATTCGGTCGACCGGTTCCAGTAAGGAATCGGTCAACCGTACGCCTAACACGGTCTACCGATGCGCTCAAAACACAATCCCCCAACGGTCGAACAAAGGTTTAAAACCGGTCGACCGAACGAGGTCAAAATCAGGAGTCTGGTCAACATCAAATCGAATTATCGGTCGACCGACTCAGGGGTCCCGGTCGACCGAAAACTAACATGGCATTTCTACATCATTTTAAACTATCGGTCGACCGACTCAGGGGTCTCGGTCGACCGATAACAGATAGGGTCAACCTATTATTTCTACGTCATATAATCGATCGAACGCAAACATACTACGGTCGAACAAGCATGCATAAAAATCGGTACACTTAAGTTTCGGTCGAACGATCCAAAGGCACCAGTCGACCGACAACAGACAGAGAGTCCCAACTCACCAGCAAATACGCACTACCGGTCGACCGCCACAAGACATCGTTCGACCGGTGAAGGTTAAAGTCGGGTAAAACACTACATTCGGTCGACCGCCCGAAGGGACCGGTCGACCGTTGGTCGTCTTCCACCTCGTGCCAGCCGAAGTTTCCCACGGAAACAACGCCGAAGAGGTCTCCGACCTCCCCGTCCGACCAACACAACCCTCCCACGAGGGTTAGGAACCACAAAACCACACTAATGAGTCGACATACCTTCCACCAAGACGACGAAATGCTGGAGCAACGCTCGCGCCGCCGTCACCTCCGCACTCGCGACCTCCTCCTCGCGATGACCTCCTCACGCCGGAGCCTTCCCGTCCTCTGGAACACCCGAACAAGAAAGAAGAAGGGAGGAATGAGTGTTGGAATGGAGAGGAAAAGGAAGAAAGGAAGAAACGTTGGGTTATAAACCAAACTCGGCTCTACCGTGCCCTACCCATCCGACCCATCACCTCTCCGCCTCATCCACAGTGCACGCCCCCAACTCTTCCCAATGCACCCACACTCCCCCATGCTAACCCATCTTCTAATCCAAATTAACCCTAAACCAAGGGTTAGGGTTCTAACAAAGTAGGTTCCTATAACGTAGGATAGTAACTGTAATAATCAGCTTACAACTTAACATGCCTCGAGAGGAAACTATAACGAGCTAAATATTTATCAAATCATATATATCAATAAATCCTAATTAACATGAAACTATTATGCAAAACAAGTGGTGTATGAGGAAGATAGAATAAACGATCAAAAGGATTGATCCCATAACCTGTCGTTTCATCCAATCAATTAATCATAGCTAGGCGACTATATCAGTGGCGCATGAACCTTGACATAAGTGAATTCAGTGATTATTGTCGAGATCTTCTCTAGCGACTTTACGCGTCTTCTCCTACCACATGGTAGGAGTTGAAGAAGAACTTGAAATAATGCAAATAGAAGCTAAACTTTCTCTTATTGGAAGTACTACACATAACATAAACTCACTAAAGAGTTCACTTATTCATTAGATTGCTAGTCTGCAACAGTCAAGATTGGAGATTGAACTTAACACTAACATATCACATTAGGGTTTAAGTAAAATAGGGTATACACAAAGAAATATTTTAAGGAAAAACACTATATATATTAAAAATGCAAACTATAATTATAATTACCCACAATCATAACCCAAGTTTCGGAAACGAGTGAACATAGACACTTTCCCTGTCAACCATCCATCCAACACCCTCAGTCTGAGTCATCACCCAATCCACATAAGGACAACTAGAACTCCACTCTCACGTTCCCACACCGAAATTCAAGGCCCACCATCACCTTCTTCCACACTTTCAGCTCTTCGGGTGGAAGTAGTCAAGATAATATCGGATTCGACTAACGAATTGCATTTGTTTGGTTGGATACGTTCGTAAAATATAAAATTGTATAAATTATGGATTAGTACTGCTAGGAGAATGTGTAACATCCTTAACAACGAAAAATTTAAATTTTTTATAACACACAATCAACAGAATATATTACGCAAATACTGAACACAGGTGCACCAACATATAATATATATATGAACATCAGAGTATTTCAAAAGTTGTGAATACATCAAAAAGACTATACAAATGGAAACAATAATCACTCGACCTCGACTGAGAGAAAGGTGGATCCGGTAGCAGTGCCCCTCTCCTCGGTCACCACCCCCTATCGCCGCTCACGGCCTGAAAGTAAACATGCAACAATGCCTCAGTTTCCTGAGGAAACCCCGTATGCTAAACTCTAAATACATGAAATGAAAGACGTCCTAGCATGCAATTCTACTAAACAAGAAAAACATCAAAATAAACGACTGGGCTCCAGGGCTCTTTCACCCAACCACAACACACACCACGGTCACGGGGCTCCAGGTCTAATCTCAACCAACCACCGTACCACACACTCGTCGCCAAGTTGGGCTTCAGGTCTTTTTCAACCAACCGCAGCTAACACGACACGACCAAGGGCTCCAGGTCTTTTTCAAACAACTCAAACGTCTAAGCGCTCCAGGTCTTTTTCAGCCAACGTGAACGCATTACGGTGCTCCAGGTCTTTTTCAACCAACCCCGCACAGACTAGCTGGGCTCCAGGTCTTTTTTACCAACTGCAGCTCTCACACAGTCACGGGGCTCCAGGTCTCTTTCAACCAACCGCCGCAACACCACAATTTTAAGCTGGGCCTCAGGCCTGTTTCAGCCAATCTCAAGCTCTCACACCGTTACGGGGCTCCAGGTCTCTTTCAACCAACCACCGCAACACTCGTGCACCCTAGCACACTTGCCGGAAGAACATCGGCTCCAAAACTCGCCCCACACGGACGACCACGACAACAGCACCTCCATAGTGCGAAACTGGACACAAACGATCGACCGAACCAAAAGTCCCGGTCGACCGAATCAAGAAATTACAGGGCAATTGCATCGACCGACACTCCATCGGTCGACCGATTCCCACCCACCGCACTCGTTCGGTCGAACCAAGTCAAGGGACGGTCGACCATTCAGATGGTCAACTCCCAGGTTCACCGAACAAAATGACCATTCGGTCGAACGACAAAGGGGCCCCGTTCGACCGAAAGTCACCAGGGGCAATTCCCACAACTCCACAACTAATTCGGTCGAACACCTGAGCACTCTCGGTCGACCGAATCCCACCAGGGAATAATCCCTCACTCGCACCACGAATCCGATCGAACGCCGAGACCTCCTCGGTCGACCGAATTCCACCAGAGCGTTCCTCACGCTCCACACACAGGTCCGGTCGACCGAAACTACCTTCGGTCGAACCGACCACTATTCTCACTTAAGTCACGGTCGGACGAAGTCAACGAGCGGTCGACCGTTTAGATGGTCAACGCTCCCAACCGACTTAAGACAGTGCACACGGTCGAACGGCAAAGGGGACACGTTCGACCGAATCTCACCAGGCTTGCCTCCCATGCATAATAGGTCGACCGCCCCCGGGGCATCGTTCGACCGATTTGAGGCAGAACCCGAATTCTCTTCACGAACGGTCGACCGTTTGCACCAACCGGTCGACCGATCAGGCAGTGAAATCTACTGCACGTTTACTTGCGACGAGCCGAAAGGCCTACCGTCGACTTCCAAATACTCACACTACTTAAGTGAGTGAGCTTGACATACCGGAAGGCTTGAAGAAGCCTTTGAAGAACCGCGACGACGCCTCCACGAGCACATCTCCCCAAAACACGATCCGTCGACGAACCTCGCGTCCAAACGACGATCAATCGCCTCCTCGACGATCCACACTCACCAATCCACTTCCGATAACCTCCAACACCCAACCTTGACCACAGAACACGAGTTAGGTAGAGGGAGAGAACCAAACGTGCGGAAAGGGGAAAGAACCAACACTCACCTCAACTCGCACCCGCGCACGAGCCTCACTTCGCCGGAGCACACCACCGCCACGCCGGAGATCCACCTCTGGAAGGAAAAACGTGAGAGAGAGAGAGGGACGTGAGCAACTGAGAGAGAGAGAGAGAGAGAGAAAACCATAAATATCTCTCACCTTTCAATCCCATCCATCAATTCCAATCCATCCATCTCCACCACTCATCTCATCCCCAAACCATCTCAACCCCTCATCCAACCATCTTCCATCCCAGCCGTCCATCTCCATCTCCCCTAATCACCTTCCTAAACAACAACAAAACACAATTAGGATTAGGATAAAATCCTACAGAATGTATGATAATATCTTGATTGGATATGAGTACGAAATGACCATTTATTTCTCAATTTTATAATTCTACAAGGTAAGAAAACAATGGACAGTTCATGCTCATTTTCAGTTGTTAGGCGTATCCATTTTCTCTAAAATATGGGTTAATATATTATAATCCAAAAAGAATCTTTATTTCCAGGGGTGATGCCAAGAATTTAGGAGAATGTTGGAATTTGTAAGGACAATCGAGGGGTGTTGGAATTACAATGATACAAAATCCTAGTCCGCGGAGACCCAAAGAGGTCTTTGCAAACTAAGAGAAATCCAAAAGCTAAGGAGGTAGTGTCTTTGCGAAATAGAAATCCCAAAGCCGAGAAGGTCGTTTGATTCCACCTTATCCTTCACCGGTCGTTTATCTATATTCATTTTTTAGATATAATAATAATTTGTACCAAAGTTGTTAAATTCTATTCAAGTTCGACTTGTTTATTAAACGAGTCAAACTGAAACACCAAAATCCATTTGTTTAATAAACGAGTCAAGTTTAGCTCAATAAAAGCTCGTTTAAATTTATACACCTATTATATATATGTCATAAATAAACATATTATTTTATATATCCCAATTAACTAAAGTATACCATATAATTTATAAAAATTCTCATTTATATGTTAATGATGTTTATAAAATATAAATAGTATGTCTTGCAACAAGTTAATCAAGTCTTAAAATGTAAATAGTTAATCAAGTTAATCAACTTGTTGAGCAAATTCTTAAACGATCAAACGAACCAAGTTTGAGCTCAGCTCGTTTATTAAACGAGCTGAGTTCAAATAAGGTGGGTTCGACTCGTTTAGGCTCATTTACACTCCTAATCTGTACACAAAAATGCAAATAAAATCCCTTGGTTTGGATTTTTACTAATAATTAAGGTGACATGTTACCATATATAAAAGCTACTTGCTATAAAAAAAATTGAGTGGAAGACATAAATATTGTAGCTCACATACAAAATACAATCAATTAGCTTTGATTTGAATCGTCTATCAAGGCATGGTCAAATGGTCGTCGTAGAAGTCTGAAACATATCCTACTCAAGTTCAAATCCCAGATGGACCGAGATCTCCACCTTAACATATTCGGAGGAGAATGATTGTGACCTATCTACTCTCCTCATTGGGGTTGTACTTCCACCGGTCCACCACAAGTGGCTAAGACCATAAATAGCAGTGTCCAGACTACCCTCACTCGCCCTGCTCCCTCTCTTTGCCACGTAAACTCACCCAACACTAGGGGTGAAAACGGAGCGGATACGAAGCGGATGTGCCAGTATCCGAATTCGTATCCGTTTTTTTTTCTCGAATCTGAATCCGAATTCGAATCCGATCAAATGTATGAGAAAGGGATCTGAATTCGTATCCGTCGAATTCGGATCCGAATTCGAATAAACTCGCATCCGAATCAAGTTTAAAATCCATCCCGAATTAGGATATCCGAATTCGTTAAAAATCCGAATAGACTTAAAAACATTTTGTGATTGATCTAAACAAGAATAAATTTCAGTCTTTATTTTTTGCCTACATGAAAAAATATTAAATATAATATAAATAACATAATTTAATTCATATATATTGTATATATTTTATTTATTTATTTATATGTGCATATAAAATACGAACCGGATATTATTCGAATTGGATGTACCAATATCCATATTCGCTTCGTTTTTTACGGATGTTTATATCCGAATACAAATTCAGTTGCGGATTATTTTTTTTCTCGAATAATTTTTTTGATTTCGAATACGGAGTCGGTCGGATTGACGGATTTCGGACACAAAGTTTCACCCCTACCCAACACACTAAAAAAATTCCTTTACTTACGCCAAGAAATACCCTACATTCTCTCCCTTCACGTCATTTGGAGATCAATCATTTTTATAAAAAAATCACAAAAAATCCTACAAAATCAAAACAAAAAAATTCGGAAAAAAATAATTTGATAAAATAGTTTAAAATATATTTTTTAAGATTTTTAACAAATAAAAAAATCAAACGAGGGGGCACTTGCCCCCAACCAACCAAAATCTAGCACCCACCCGGGTGCGAAATTGCGTCGCCTGCCGCACGATTTTGCGCACAGGCAGATGACGTTTGGGGGAGGTGGCATGGATTTTGCGTGGGAGATGTCGTCGTGATTGGGCACCCTGCTCTCTGTCCGACCGTTAACGATGGTCTAAGTGAGAGCAGGTCAACGAAGTTTCGGGTGACAAACAAATTTTATGATTCAAGGCATCATACTTTTGTTGTTGTTTGTGTATGCCGATGTACCATTAGGCTATCACTAACCATGACCTGGATGACCTGGTCATCAGCACTCTCTCTCTTCAAAATCAACTTTCTCTCTCTTCCACATCAACTTTCTCTTTCCTCAACCCACATTCTCATCTTTCCTACACTATTCACCTCTTAACCACAACCCAACATAACCCACAACAATCTATCTCTCTCCTCCACATCATTTCGGGGTTTATCTTGGTAAAATTTAAAAAAAAATTAAAAAAATTTCTAAAAAATCTAAACAATTATAAAACGTATTTTCAAAAAAAATAATTAAAAAACTAAAACAAAAAATTCTAAATATCAAAACAAAAAAAATAAAAAACAAAAAACAAAATTTAATATTATTTTATTCGACGACCCGGGAATTCCGGGTCGTCGACCCGGGCGTTTCAACGCCCGGGGCAGTGACCTGGTCGAAGATGACCAGGTCATCTCCCCCGTTAAGAGGGGGATGACCCGGTCATCCCAGGCCATCCACGACCTGACCTGGGATGACCTGGGATTTCATCCCGTTAAGGGATGCCCTTATAACGAGGAAACTTATTTTCGCTAGTTATAGCAAGCTCACGTGCCTTATTTTGTATCTCACACGATGAAGAAAACTTTTAGGTACTTGAGTAAATCACTTTGTACCACGGTTAGTTATTTTACTGAATTGCTAAACATCGCCCCAAAATTACTTAAATCGCCCCTTGAAATTACCATTTTGCCCTTCTCTCATTTCTACTGCTATAACGCGACATTTTACCCTCCTATCACACCTCTCTTCATATTCCTCTTATAATCATAAAAAATAATGTTTTGGAGGTCAGTAATGAACCAACGGACGCCCCAGTGTACTCGAATCTGGTAAAACATCTAACATCTTTTTAATAAAAAAATAATAAAAAATTACGGGCGTCTGACGGAGCCGCCCCCACGTAGGAGGGGGCGTCTGGCTATGACGCCTTCCCCATGGGGGCGGCGTTTTACCCAGACGCCTTACCCATCGGGGAGGCGTGTTACCCAGACGCTCCTCCCATGGGACAGGCGTCTGTGTAAGACGCCTCCTACATGGGGAAGGCGTCTTAGTCAGACGCCCCCTCCTACGTGGGGGCGGCTCCGTTAGACGCCCGTAATTTTTTATTATTTTTTTAAAAAGATAATTGATTATAAATTTAGATAATTGTTAAATTAATTAATAAGTTAATAATTACTATATTCGGATGACCGATACCTCTTCGGTACACCGAAAATTCAAAAATTTCCAGATCCAACAATTTCAAAATCCAAACGACCTGTCGAGGTGGTATTTGTAAGTCATGATGTTTTACCACCGATTTGGAACTTAAAAAATGTTGGATCTGGAATTTTTTTGAATCTTTATCACTTGCAAAAAAACTCATTGTAATCCGACCGGTTACCACCGAAAACTTGCAAAGAAACGTCAAATAATTTGAGATAACACACCGTATAATTTTAATTTGACAAAAAAAAATTTAAAAAAATGGGACGTCTGGCTAAGACGCCTGTACCATCGTGGAGGCGTCTGGCTAAGACGCCTCCACCATCGTTGAGGCGTCTTAGCCAGACGCCTCCACGATGGTACAGGCGTCTTAGCCAGACGCTCGTGTCGGAAAAAAAATCCGCCTCCGTTACTTCGCCTGGTCTAGGTGTTTCGCCAGACATTTTCGTGGTGTTGGTACTAGGAATGTTAGTAAAACTGAGTCAATAACCTTGTTTAAAGACACGGGACGATATGGGTATTAAATATATTGTTAAGGGCAATTTGGTAATTTCAAGGGGCGATTTAAGTAGTTTTGGGGCGACGTTTAGTAGTTCCCTTATTTTAATAACACCCTTTTTAATTAAAAAAAACAAAACAAGCATATATTATTATATTAGATGACAAAAAGTGGTAATTATGTTAATCTCTTTTCAGAACTTGTTTATTATGTTTTACTCTTTTTTTTCTCTTTTACACTGAAAGAAGTGTTGCGACTACTTCTAACCATATAAATGTTAAAAACATTCGGCTTGTATTATTTTTTGATCTTTACTGATTATTGTGTTTTATAACAAAGATTTTAATTAAATACTATCTACTTATTCTAAAAAACATAAAATAATAATATCCGTCCCGCTTTCACCGTAACTTCGGGTTCACCCATTCGTAACCCAACTCCTCCGCCACTAACCATAGTTAGTTAACCCCCACCCCTATAAAAGTCTCACCCCCTCCACCCTACTCCTCACCCCAACCATGTCCACCCGCGCCTTCCTCCCTCCACCCTCCCTCCACGTCCCCTCCCCGTCCTTCCGCTCCTCCGCCACCATAACCTCCCCCCGACCCACCTCCCCCTACGAGGTCCTCGGGATCCCCTCCGGCTCGTCGGGGACCGAGATCAAGGCGGCTTACCGGAAACTCGTCCGGTCCTGCCACCCCGACGTCGACCGGAGGAATTCGTCGGCGGAGGAGTTCATCCGGATCCAGACGGCGTACTCGACTCTGTCGGATTCGGAGAAGAAGGGGCGGTACGATCGGACCTTCCGTCGGTCGGCGTCGTTCACGGCGGGGAGCGGCGGTGGGTACGCGTCGTTCGGCGGGTTGAAGAGGAGGACTTGGGAGACGGATCAGTGCTGGTAAGGATCGGGTCGGGTGGCGGATCCGACCCGATTTGGGTGATGAGGATTGGGACTGGTTGGTAGTGTAAGACTTAAGTTTGGATTTGGGAACTTTGTATGAGTTCGTATGTTGTGGTTTGGGACTTTGGGCTTTAGAGTTGTAAGCTACGAAAGGAACGTGAAGTTTAGTTTGGATGTTGTTGGTTTTTTTTTTGAAATAAAGGTTTTTCCTTAATAAAATAGTTTGATTGTTAGACCATCACTAACCAACCATGATCTGGACGATCTGGTCATCAACTCTCTCTCTTCAAAATCAGTTTTCTCTCTTTTCCACATCAGCTTTCTCTTTCCTCAACCCACATTCTTCTCTTTCCTACACTATTCACCTCTTAACCACAACCCAACGCAACCCACAACAACCTATCTCTCTCCTCCGCATCATCTTTTATTTCCACTAACTTTTATTATATTCCAAAATCAATTATATTTACTCAAAACATTAATAATTCAAACAAATATTTATTAATAAGCAAATAATTATTTTTATCAATAAAAAACAAAATACATATTTATTTAAACCATTATACGTAGCGTAATACAATAAAATATTGCATTACCTTAATTTCATTAAAATGAAAATGCATACTACTAAAAAAAATTAATTTGAAGTTCCCCCGAATCGTTGTCATATGTGCTCGATCAAGTCATATCTTAAGGCGAGATGCCTGTTTTTTTCACGAATGTGTTCTCTGGTGTCCATGTACGTCTCAAGATTGACAACACGACCGGTGGAGAACTGATTCGAACCCAGAGTTGATGTGCCCCATAAGTTGGGCGGGAGGTCCTGATCAAACTCTGTTGTATCATAAAGAGTGGAATATGAGTCTCGTTCGTCCTTTACTATCATGTTGTGCATTATGATGCACGTAAGTTGGAGTTTCAAAGAAAGAAAGAGAACCGACGTGCTATGGAAAAACTCTTTGATATATATACGTACAACTACTAAAGCTTAAAAAGTTGGGTTTAATGACTGAGGAGGACGAAATCCAGCTAGCAAATGTACGTAAGGAGTTGATGTCATTTTCCGTTTAAGCGTTGTAAATCTGCTTTAATTTCAATTAAGCGGTGTATTGTAGCTTTGTTCCAATCTAAGTGTGCTAATATAGTTTTAATATAAAATTATTTACGAAATAATATCCCCACGTATTTAAACCAAATACAAATTAAATACAACATCTTCAACAAATAAATAATACCCTAACATATTTAAACCAAATAAAAATTAAACTCAACATCTCCAACAAATAAATCAACCTAACATCTAAAACAAATATTTAACCAATAAATATTTAACAAATAAATAAAACTAAAAACTAAAAAAAATTACAAAAAAAAACCCAGGTTGGCTAACCCAGGCGAAGATGACCTGGGTCATCTTCGCGTTAAGGCCAGGTCATCTTCGACCCACCCCGGATGACCGGGAAAAACATCCCGATAAGGGATGCTCTTATGATTCACCACAATCAAAGTACAAAAAGACTCGACGGGTCAGTTGCATGAATGCCCATAAGTCCCAATACTACGACATAACCATAAAATTAAAATGCATGAAAAAGGACAAGAAATATAGAGTTGACAACCATGGGAGTAAACGATGTGGTGAGGAGGTTGCACGTCATTTTCCTCGTGGTTGCGGCTCCATTCTTCTACGATAAGTATCCTAACTTCCTCTGTTGTTAGCCACTCTCGGTCTTTCTTTTCCCTGTCTGTCATGGGACTGCGAGTAAGTATGAATAAATCAACTGGCCATCAATCAAACGAGCTTGCGTGATGGCTGGATGTAGAAATGTATGGGGACGAGATTAGTAGGAGAGGAAGAGATTTTATTTCTGTATGTTTTGAAGTAATTTACATGGTTTGAATCTGAGGCTATTTATACAACATATTTTAGCCGTTTGGTTGTAATAAATGCTTGTTTGGAGAACCCCAATCGACATGGAATGCCATGCAAAGCTTTGGGCATCCAACCGACAGCCTCAACGGTATGTATCTTTAACACGCCCCCTCAAGTTGGGTCTGGAAAGGATTGATAGATCCCATCTTGTGAAGAATGTTGACGAAGGTCTTGCGATCGAGAGCTTTGGTGAAGATGTCGGCAAGTTGCTCCTTACTTGGGACATAGGGAACCTCTATTTGCTTTGATTGAATTTTTTCTCTGATGAAATGGCAATCGACTTCTATGTGCTTGGTTCTCTCATGGAAGACTGGATTTGTAGCAATGTGTCGCGCCGCATTATTGTCGCAGAACATTTTCATAGGACTTTGAGTTGTGATGTTCATATCTTTAAGCAGTTGTTTTATCCAAATTAATTCGCTGGTAGTGGATGCCATTCCACGGTATTCTGCTTCTGCACTGGATCGTGCGACGACGTTTTGCTTCTTACTTCGCCATGTTACCAAGTTCCCTCCTACAAATGTGCAGAATCCTGTAGTTGAACGTCGATCATGACTTCCAGCCCAATCTACATCGGAGTACCCAATTATTGAATTAGAGTTGTTGGGTTTCATCCATAAACCTTGTCCAGGTGTTCCTTTAAGATAACATAGGATTTTGTTTACTAAGTCTAGATGATGTGTATAGGGAGCATGCATGAACTGACTTATTAGACTAACCGCATATGTAATATCAGGTCGAGTGACAGTAAGGTAGATAAGTTTTCCAACTAGCCTTTGGAATTGCCCAATGTCAGATAGGGGAGTCCCATCATTTGGTCCTATCTTTTTATTGGTTTCTATAGGTGTAGGTGAGGGTTTTGAACCTAATTTCCCAGTTTCTTTGAGAAGGTCTAGGATGTATTTCCGTTGAGAAAGAAATAACCCCTTTTTTGAGTATGCAATTTCTATTCCTAAAAAATATTTTAAGTAGCCCAGGTCTTTTATGTCAAATTGTGATTTTAAATATTCTTTAACTAATGCTATTTCGTGGTTATTACTCCCAGTTATGATAATATCATCAACGTAAATAAGTATGATGATGGTGGTGTTATGTTTATGTTTTGTAAACATGGATGCATCAGCAGAACTCTTACTAAAACCATAATTAATGAGAGAGAGACTGAGTTTGGCATACCAGGTACGAGGTGATTGTTTGAGGCCATAGATGGACTTATGAAGCTTGCATACCTGGTTGGAACAAGTGGTGTAGCCAGGAGGTGGAGTCATGTAGACTTCTTCTTCTAGGTTCCCTTGTAAGAAAGCATTTTTCACATCCATTTGAAATAAACTCCATCCCTGATTTACAGCAATAGAGAGCAGAATACGAACAGTGTTCATTTTAGCGACAGGAGCAAATGTTTCTAAGTAGTCGAGGCCATATGTTTGTGTATAGCCTTTGGCTACAAGTCTAGCTTTATATCTTTCTATCTGTCCATTGCTATGATATTTGATTTTGTAGATCCATCTACATCCTACAGGTTTAATACCAGGTTGGTGTGGAACAAGGGTCCAGGTATGGTTATTTTCAAGGGCTTTTAGTTCTTCTTCCATGGCTTTGACCCAATTTTGATTACTTATAGCCTCATGGTAGCTGGTTGGTTCTTTATTTATGTCTAGTGTTCCTAGGAAGGCTTGATGTTTGTTAGAGATATGATGGTAAGATAGAAAGTTTTGGATAGGATATGTGATTTTGTGAGAGAGATGAGAGAGATAGTAGTCGTTAAGTCTTGGAGGGAGGCGAGTTGGGCGAGTAGATCTTCTTGGTCCTTCTCCTTCTCTTTGGTTTTCTTCATTCTCTTCTCCTCTTCCTTCAACATTTTCTTCTTCTCCTCCTCCTTCATTTCCTCCTCCTTCTTCATTTTCTTCTTCTTCTTCATTTTCTTCTTGGTGTGGAGGAAGCAGGTCGTCATAGGTGTTATTAGGTATTGGGGTAGCGGAAGTATTATCAGAGCTAGAGTTTTTGAAGAAGGGTTCGGTTTCGAAGAAGGATACATCGCGAGAAACATAAGTCTTTTTATTTTCTGGATCATAGCATTTGTACCCTTTTTTCCTAAATGAATATCCTAAGAAAATGCATTTGATAGAGTTATGATCAAATTTATTTTCCCTTTTCTTGTGAACAAAACATGTACAACCAAAAATTCTAAAATGGTCAATGCTAATGTCTTTGTTAAACAATATTTCAAGAGGTTTTTTATTCCCAATTGTGGGACTAGGAAGACGGTTGATAATATACATGGCAGTGAGAATGGCATCTGACCAAAAAACTTTTGGGACATTGTTTTGAAAAAGCAGAGACCGAGTGACGTTCAAAAGGTGTCGGTTTTTTCGTTCGGAAATCCCATTTTGTTGTGGTGTATTAACACAAGAGGTTTGATGAAAAATACCTTTTTGACGTAAGAGATTTTGAAATAAATTGCTCATATATTCTGATCCATTATCAGATCTAAAAAAACGGATTTTTGCGTCGAACATATTTTCAATGTAACAGAGAAATTCGCAAAAAACTGAGTAAGTGTCAGATTTGTTTTTTAAAAGATACGTCCATGTGGCTCGAGAAAAATCATCAATAAAACTAATAATGTATCGAAACCCGTTGTAAGACTCAATGGGGGCAGGTCCCCAAATGTCAGAATGCACTAACTCAAAAGGTGTGAAGGTTTTGGTACTAGATTTTTGAAACGGTAACCGAGTTTGTTTAGCAAAACGACATACATCACAAAATACTTCATTTTTAAAAGCAGGAAAAAAAGATTTTAATACGGTTGAAGATGGATGTCCCATCCTTTTATGCCAGAGATTGTGGTCACTGAGAGTTTTTGTATGATGAGCCTTTTCACTTGTTTCTAGAACATATAGACCATTAGAAAAAATGCCTTTACCAATCATCCTCCCTGACGTACGATCCTGAAAAACAACGTCATTAGGAGTAAAAACTACATTACAATTGAGATTTCTTGTAATTTTTGCTACCGATACAAGATTAGCGTCAAGATTAGGAACATATAAGATTTCATCATAAGTGTTGTTTACTAAGTTTGTTTTGCCTATTCCTTTGATTTGTATTTTGTTTCCATTTGCAACTGTCACAAATTTGTTTAATAAACTTAGGTTTTGTTTAATATTACTAAGTAATGTTGGATCTCCAGTCATGTGATCAGTGGCTCCGGTATCAATTATCCAGGCCTTGTTATTAAAAAACGTGTTTTTTTCAGAAAGTTTAGAAATAACAGAAGTAATTGTGTTACCTGACAGATTACCTGATGTGGGAGGGTTCTTGTGCAAAAGTTCATTCAGGTGGCCCACCAGGTTTTTAAGTTGGAGTGGATTCATGGTAGGATCCGACCCGCCAGTGCAAGATCCGACCCCATTGGATCCGTTGTACCCGTTATCATACCGGATCTGGTTTCCCGGGTTGGAAGATCCGATTGCGTGACTTGAATAAAAGGCGGAATTATCCGCATAACCGGTAGGGTTTGCAACCCTTTCGCTTGGTCTGCCGCCGCTCCGGAGAAAGCTGGTGTTGTCGCCGCCTCCGAGGAAGTTGGTGCAGTCGCTGCCTCCGAGAGAGCTGGTGCCACCGCTGCCTCCGAGAAGACTGGTGCTGCCGCCCGATCCTCCATCCACCATATTTGCTCTCATCTGTCTTTCATTTTTTTGTGGTCTGAGATGGGGAAACAAAAACCAGCATGCGTTTTTGCTATGTCCTGGTTTTTTGCAGTTTTCACAGTGTTCGTTGTTTTTGTTCCCGAACCTTTTTTTTGTTCCCTGAGCTTGGTTTCGACCGGCGATGAGGGCCTGGTTGTCGGAGTTCTGGTTGTTGGTGTGGTTGTTCAGTGTGTTTCTTCTTGTTTCCTCGCGCTGAACGAGGCTTGTGATGTTTGCGAGGCTGGGAAGATCCGGCGCCATGAGTATTTGAGACCGGATGTTCTCATAGCTTGAGTCTAGACCTACCAGAAATTGGTAGATCTGGTTTTGTTCTTGTCGGTTTTGTATGACTTGTGGGTCAACTGTGGGAGGTTCGTAGATTTTCAGTTCATCCCACCTTCTTCTGAGAGTACCAAGGTACTCTGTGATGGTCGCCCCACGTTGTTGTGTTTGCGTGATTTCTTGTTTTATCTTAAAGACATGCGCGAAGTTTTCTGATTTTCCATAATGGTCCCGAACAGAGTCCCATAGTTCCTTTGCGCTGTCTTTGAAGATGAATATCTCGGCGATATCTGATTGCATCGAGGCAATAAGCCACGACATAACCTGATGATCCGCTGTTTGCCATTCGTCATGGAGCTTTTCAGTCGCGTTTTCTTCTGGTTTTGCTGTCTTCCCGGTGATGTGGCCCAACCTTCCTCTGCCACTGAGGGAAAGCGTGACCGCGCGAGACCAGGACAGATAGTTGGTCCCGTTTAGCGTTGTCGAGACCAGGCGATGAGAGCTCATCCCATCAGAAAGAATTTTGTTGCCGTCTGACATGCTTTTTTGGGTTTTTTCTTCTTCTCTCCTGGGTTTGGATGTGGGTTTTGAGGACCTTCAACCCCCTTGTATGAGGTGAGGCCGGTGATGATTTGTAGAAACTGAGGCACACAGAATCAATGCTCTGATACCATGTAGAAATGTATGGGGACGAGATTAGTAGGAGAGGAAGAGATTTTATTTCTGTATGTTTTGAAGTAATTTACATGGTTTGAATCTGAGGCTATTTATACAACATATTTTAGCCGTTTGGTTGTAATAAATGCTTGTTTGGAGAACCCCAATCGACATGGAATGCCATGCAAAGCTTTGGGCATCCAACCGACAGCCTCAACGGTATGTATCTTTAACACTGGAAGTACGATGGTTCACTAGTCGTCACAATTTGTTGCGTATTTTCCCGAACAACTGGAGTGTATAGCATATCTGCCCTTTTTTAAACAGTATTGTAGCGTCTCCCCCACTTATTTTTAACGAACATGTCCACATGTCAAGTAAATCAAAGCAATGATTCATCAAAGAGTTTGCCTTTTCCTGAAAATCCTGTTACTACGCTCTCGCCATAGGCACCAAAAGAATGTATTAATTAAGCAATTCCAGTTATCTTTGTTAGAATTAACTTGGTTTCGGACAATGTGTCAGAACTACACGTTATTAGTAGGCATTAGATTCAGACCAGGTTTAGTATTTATGTCCCAAAAACGTGTTGGTCGAATGGTTTATGACATATTTGTTAAACCTTAGTTTTTATTTTATGTATCTTACACAAAAAATTCTCAACATATATATCTCTCTACAAGCTTATAAATATAAGTTTTCACACATTATTTATACAACTCTCCAACTTTCAAATTGTTCTTACATTATTTTGTGAGAAATCATCCAACTTGACCAAATTCCAAATCTTATACACTTCAAGCTTAAACTTCACCACTTGACCAAATTCTATATCTTACTCAAATGTGCTCAAAGTTAGAGAAGTGTTCATACTCCTATTCTTGTTGTCGTCAAAGTGTAATACTTGATCTCGGCCAGTAACGGTGATTATGTTAGAACCCTAACCCGGGTTTAGGGTTAACTCGGGTTTAAGGTGTGGTTTGCATGGGGAAGGTAAGTGTGCAGGAGTTTGCATGGGAAGGTGAAGGGTCGGGTACTGTAGCATCCGAGTTAAATAGGGCTTTTCCTTCATCTTCTTCTTTCTTCTCCTTTCTCATTTCTCCTTCCTCATTTCTTCTTCCTTCCTTGCTGGTGCGCGCGGTGGGAGCAGCTGTCGCGGAGGGGGCGGACGAGGAAGACTTTCGCGCGGAGGCTTAGCGCGAGGAGACCGGAGGAGGCGACGTGCGTGAGCGGAGCTCCGGCGTTTCGTCGTCGTAGTTGAGGTATGCCACTCCTTAGTGTGGTTTGTTTGTTGACCCTCATGTGAGGGATGCGTTGGTCGAGTCGGGGGAGGTCGGAGACCTCTCCGGCGACGCGTTCTTCGTAAAACCTCGGCTGGTGCGAGGTTGAAGACGACCAACGGTCGACCGGACCCTTCGGGCGGTCGACCGTTTTGGCACTGTTTGCCCGACTTTAACCTTCACCGGTCGAACGATGCCTTGGGGCGGTCGACCGGTAGTGCATTATTGCTGGTGAGTTGGGATTTGTCTACCTGTTGTCGGTCGACCGGTCCTTGTTGTGTTCGACCGGAACTTAAGTGTACCTGTTAGCTTTGCATGTTTCGTTCGACCGATCGTTTATTGTTCGACCGTTGGAGGTTTTCGTTCGACCGATTATATAACTTAGAATAATAGGTTGACCCTGTCTGTTTTCGGTCGACCGAGACCCCTGAGTCGGTCGACCGATAGAGTTGAATTTAATGTTGACCAGACTCCGGATTTTGACCTCGTTCAGTCGACCGGTTTTAGACCTTTGTCCGACCGTTGGGGGGTTCTGTTTTGAGCGCAGCGGTAGACCGTTTTAGGAGTACGGTCGACCGATTCCTTTCTGGAACCGGTCGACCGAATCACCTCTTCCGGTCGACCGTTTGGGCCCAGGACAGAATTCCTGGTTCCCTTTTTGAACGCCAACTTTGTCCACGGAAACCCGTGTCCTCGCCTTGTGCGTGAGCCGGGAGGTGACGGTGGGCGCGTGATGCGTGCCTGCCCAGGGACCGCCGTTGGGAAGAGTGTGGGTGTTCGGGACGCGTCACCTCCATGTATGGACCGTGACTTTTGAGATGATTGTTGGCACTTTGTAGTATAGCAGGCCTGAGGGATCGCGGATCCCAGTGTTGATGTTGTGCGGGCACGCAACTGGCGTTGGGTGAGGTGACTACCGGCCCACGTGCTACGGAGGTCGCTGCCCTGCTTTTATAGCGGCGCGGTTGGTGTTTGCGGCTCGAGGAGCCTGATGACCTGGCAGACTTCGGTCTGGTTTGTCCGATGCTGTGCCGGACTGTTGTGATGGACCACCGATGCTGTGCCGGTGATGCCGCCGAGGTTGTGCCGGCGATGGTGATTACTGAGCCGAGGCTGTTCCGGCTATGTTGTTTTCCTCGGCTTGGCACCTACCGAGATGTTGTTGTTATACCTTCCGGGCGACGGCCCCGTTGGTCCCTTTGGCTCCGACCACTGAGATTTGCAGATCTGTATTCTATCGGCCCGCAGGCGTGACAGAGGCTCCCTGCCGACCTCTTGAGTAGTGTAGCTGCGTGTGGGGGGTGCGATGTCGCGTGCTGTAAGACTGCATGTGCCTGCAGTAGGTCTCCTCGGGAGACTCGTTGTTGATTGTCGGACTGATGTCCTATTTTACCCTTCGGGGGAACTGTTTTCCAGTTCTGTTTGAGGACCGTGTGGATATCAGCTGGGAGGAGTTCTTAGAGGTGTTTCATGAGCAGTACTTCCCCCAGCATGTCAGGGATCAGAAGAGGGAGGAGTTCATGTCGCTGGAGCAGAAGGACATGACACTGACGAGCTACATCAGCAGGTTCAACGCGTTGGAGCGTTACTGCCCTGAGATTTGTGTGACCCCAGAGCAGCGGGCGAGGAAGTTCGTGAAGGGACTGAGGCAGCCGCTTCGTTCTCGGGTGATCAACAGCATGCCGCGGACCCTTGCAGATGCGGTGAAGCATGCTACGATCATCGAGCAGGACCAGAGGGAGTGTAATCAGGAGGCGCGGAAGGCGCCAGTGAGTACCGGCAGCAGAGTGGCTGGTCGTGGAGCAGGGAACCCGGGCAAGAGGCCCAGGTTCGATGGAGGAGGAGCACGTCAGTCGGGAGCGTGCACTTACTGCGGGAGGTTCCATCCAGGGCAGGAGTGTTCCCGTCGGACTGGAGCGTGCATGGGTTGTGGTCAGATGGGACACTTTGTCCATGACTGTCCTCAGAGGCAGGGAGAGCCGAGCAGGAGTCCAGGACCACCAGTAGTAGGCTGAGGTGGAGGCAGCCGGTCAGTTGTTCCACCAGGCCAGAGCAGGAGGACCGGGCGGGTCTTCACTATCCAGGCTGAGGAGGCGAGGGACTCCAACACCGTCGTGGAAGGTACGCTTTCAGTTTCTGGTTCTGTAGCGCGCGTGTTGTTTGATTGTGGCGCCACTCACCCCTTCATTTCGGAGAAGTTTGCTGGCGAGTTGGGTCAGACCCCTGTGCGGCTGACTGATGTTTTGGAGGTCAGCACGCCCATGGGTGAGGTGGGCACTGTGGGGAGCTTTTTCCCCGGCACCACAGTTGCTTCGGGAGACCATGATTTTCCGGCAGATCTGGTCTTGTTACCGATGGTGGACTTCGACGTCATACTGGGGATGGACTGGCTGTCACAGTACGACGTGCGAGTCTTTTGCCGTGAGAAGAAGATCCTGATTCCGATGGAGGGCGTGCCAGATGTTCTGATCAGAGGTGCGAGGAGCAGAGGGGGTCGTCTGATTGTGTCTGCGGTTAAGGCACAGAGACTGTTACAGCAGGGATGCAGAGCGTTTGTGGCCACGCTGGTAGTCCCTGATCCTGAGACAAGGAGGCTGGAGGATATAGAGGTAGTGCAGGAATTTCCAAATGTTTTTCCAGCAGAGATTCCAGCTTTACCGCCGCACCGAGAGATTGAGTTCAGCATCGAATTGGTTGCGTGTACGACACCTCAGTCGAAGGCACCTTATCGGATGGCACCTGCTGAGTTGACAGAGCTGAAGAAGCAGTTGCAGGAGTTGATGGAGT
Source organism: Triglochin maritima (assembly GCA_963682175.1). Lineage (NCBI taxonomy): Eukaryota > Viridiplantae > Streptophyta > Magnoliopsida > Alismatales > Juncaginaceae > Triglochin > Triglochin maritima. The sequence continues at coordinate 7,181,699 of OY821791.1, read as the reverse complement.
CCGGGTTCATTCGACCGAGTGTTTCTCCATGGGGAGCGCCTGTGCTCTTCGTGAAGAAGAAGGATGGATCGTTGCGGATGTGCATCGACTACAGGATGCTGAATAAGGTTACCGTTCGGAACCGGTACCCTTTGCCCAGGATTGATGATTTGTTCGATCAGTTGCAGACGGCGAGAGTGTTCTAAAAAATCGATCTGCGTTCGGGCTATCATCAGTTGCGGATCAGGGAGGCGGATGTTCAGAAGACAGCCTTCAGGACGCGGTACGGCCACTATGAGTTCTTGGTGATGCCTTTTGGACTGACGAATGTGTCTGCGGCATTCATGGATCTGATGAATAGGACCTTCCAGCCGTACCTTGACAAATTTGTCGTGGTGTTCGTGGATGACATCTTGGTATACTCGCCTGACAGGGAGCAGCATCGAGAGCACCTGAGGATTGTGCTGGGCATCTTGAGGGAGCAGCAGCTTTATGCCAAGTACACGAAGTGTGAGTTTTGGTTGGATCAGGTGGCTTTTCTAGGGCATATTGTGTCAGCAGATGGGATTTCAGTGGATCCGGCGAAGGTCGAGGCGGTGACTCAGTGGAGAGCCCCGACGAGCGTGACGGAGATCAGGAGTTTCGTAGGTCTGGCAGGGTATTACAGGCGGTTTATCCAGGATTTCTCCAAACTTGCGTCGCCGCTGACAGCGTTGACGCAGAAGGGCGTCAAGTTCGTTTGGTCCCAGAAGTGCGAGGACAGCTTTGAGGAGCTAAAGAGGCGTTTGACGACAGCACCTATTCTGACGCTACCGAGTGGCAGTGGAGGCTACGTGATTTACAGCGATGCATCAGGGATAGGCTTAGGTTGTGTCCTGATGCAGCATGGGAAGGTGGTCGCGTACGCTTCGAGGCAGCTGAAGGTGCACGAGAAGAACTACCCTACTCATGATCTGGAGTTGGCGGCGGTAGTTCATGCGTTGAAGACCTGGCGGCATTATCTGTATGGCGAGCAGTTCGAGGTCGTCACCGATCATCAGAGTCTGAAATACTTGTTCTCGCAGAAGGAGCTGAATATAAGGCAGCGCAGATGGCTCGAGTTCCTTAAGGACTACGACTTCACCATTTCCTATCATCCGGGGAAGGCGAATTCGGTTGCTGATGCGCTGAGCAGGAAGGTAGAGGTTTCTGTCGCGAGTCTATGCATCCAGGAGTGGAGGCTACTCGAGGCCTTGTCAGAGTGGAGTCCATTCACCGAGGGTTCAGAGGGAGTGGTGATTGCTGGACTTCGGGTGGAGACGCAGACTGTCTCACGGTTGGTTCAGGCTCAGCAGGGGGATGATGAGTTAGCTAGTCTGCTACAGTTAGCTTCCAGAGAGGGATCAGACTTCAGTGTAGGGGTTGATGGTAGTCTGAGGTTCAGGAGTCGGATCTGGGTGCCGAAGGTTGATGGGCTGAGAGATGACATCATGGAGGAGGCACACAGAGCTAGATACACCATTCATCCGGGGAGCACGAAGATGTATAAGGACCTGCAGCGGAACTTCTGGTGGAAGGGCATGAAGAGGGACATTGCAGAGTTTGTGGAGCGATGCTTAGTCTGCCAGCAGGTGAAGATTGAGCATCAGAGGCCGGCAGGACCGATGCAGAGTATTGAGCTTCCTGAGTGGAAGTGGGAGCACGTGACGATGGATTTTGTCACGGGTTTGCCGAAGACGAGGAAATTCCACGACGCGATTTGGGTGATAGTCGATCGACTAACCAAGTCGGCGCACTTCTTAGCGATCCGGACCACGTTGCCTTTGGAGGGTCTAGCTAAGTTGTACGTGGAGGAGATAGTCAGGTTGCACGGAGTGCCAGTGAGCATCATCTCCGATCGAGATCCTCGTTTCACCTCCAGATTTTGGGGGAGTCTGCAGCAGGCGTTGGGGACGCGTCTGAAGTTCAGTACAGCGTTTCATCCGCAGACAGATGGTCAATCAGAGAGGACGATTCAGACCCTGGAGGATATGCTTAGAGCATGCACCCTGGATTGGGCAGGACACTGGGATGAGCACTTGCCACTGATAGAGTTTGCCTACAACAACAGCTACCACTCGAGTATTGGGATGGCACCGTACGAGGCGTTATACGGGAGGCCTTGCAGATCACCGGTATGTTGGAGTGATGTGGGCGAGAGGCAGTTAGTGGGGCCAGAGATTATGCAGATGTACTCAGAGAAGGTGGATGTGATCAGGAGGAGGCTGGCCACAGCACAGAGCAGGCAGAAGAGTTATGCTGATCGACGAAGACGGGTGTTGAGTTTTGAGGTGGGCGATCACGTGTTTCTGAAGATTTCCCCAGCCAGAGGTGTGATGAGGTTTGGGAAGAAGGGGAAACTCAGTCCGAGATATGTTGGACCGTTTGAGATCCTCGACCGAGTTGGAGAGGTTGCCTACCGGATTGCACTGCCGCCACAGTTTTCGGGTCTACATAATGTCTTCCATGTGTCGATGCTGAGGAAGTATGTGGCAGATCCGTCGCACGTTATTGAGATAGCAGTGCCAGAGATTCAGCAGGACTTGTCGCTCGAGGAGAGGCCAGTCGAGATTGTTGATCGCATGGATCATCAGCTCAGGAGGAGGATCATTCCGATGGTGAAGGTCAGGTGGCAGCATCACAGCGAGCGTGAGGCCACTTGGGAGATCGAGGAGGATGTTAGAAGGCTGTATCCAGAGCTTTTCGGTGAGTGTTTGCTTGATTTCGGGACGAAATCCTTTTAAGTTGGGTGGATTGTTAGAACCCTAACCCGGGTTTAGGGTTAACTCGGGTTTAAGGTGTGGTTTGCATGGGGAAGGTAAGTGTGCAGGAGTTTGCATGGGAAGGTGAAGGGTCGGGTACTGTAGCATCCGAGTTAAATAGGGCTTTTCCTTCATCTTCTTCTTTCTTCTCCTTTCTCATTTCTCCTTCCTCATTTCTTCTTCCTTCCTTGCTGGTGCGCGCGGTGGGAGCAGCTGTCGCGGAGGGGGCGGACGAGGAAGACTTTCGCGCGGAGGCTTAGCGCGAGGAGACCGGAGGAGGCGACGTGCGTGAGCGGAGCTCCGGCGTTTCGTCGTCGTAGTTGAGGTATGCCACTCCTTAGTGTGGTTTGTTTGTTGACCCTCATGTGAGGGATGCGTTGGTCGAGTCGGGGGAGGTCGGAGACCTCTCCGGCGACGCGTTCTTCGTAAAACCTCGGCTGGTGCGAGGTTGAAGACGACCAACGGTCGACCGGACCCTTCGGGCGGTCGACCGTTTTGGCACTGTTTGCCCGACTTTAACCTTCACCGGTCGAACGATGCCTTGGGGCGGTCGACCGGTAGTGCATTATTGCTGGTGAGTTGGGATTTGTCTACCTGTTGTCGGTCGACCGGTCCTTGTTGTGTTCGACCAGAACTTAAGTGTACCTGTTAGCTTTGCATGTTTCGTTCGACCGATCGTTTATTGTTCGACCGTTGGAGGTTTTCGTTCGACCGATTATATAACTTAGAATAATAGGTTGACTCTGTCTGTTTTCGGTCGACCGAGACCCCTGAGTCGGTCGACCGATAAAGTTGAATTTAATGTTGACCAGACTCCGGATTTTGACCTCGTTCAGTCGACCGGTTTTAGACCTTTGTCCGACCGTTGGGGGGTTCTGTTTTGAGCGCAGCGGTAGACCGTTTTAGGAGTACGGTCGACCGATTCCTTTCTGGAACTGGTCGACCGAATCACCTCTTCCGGTCGACCGTTTGGGCCCAGGACAGAATTCCTGGTTCCCTTTTTGAACGCCAACTTTGTCCACGGAAACCCGTGTCCTCGCCTTGTGCGTGAGCCGGGAGGTGACGGTGGGCGCGTGATGCGTGCCTGCCCAGGGACCGCCGTTGGGAAGAGTGTGGGTGTTCGGGACGCGTCACCTCCATGTATGGACCGTGACTTTTGAGATGATTGTTGGCACTTTGTAGTATAGCAGGCCTGAGGGATCGCGGATCCCAGTGTTGATGTTGTGCGGGCACGCAACTGGCGTTGGGTGAGGTGACTACCGGCCCACGGGCTACGGAGGTCGCTGCCCTGCTTTTATAGCGGCGCGGTTGGTGTTTGCGGCTCGAGGAGCCTGATGACCTGGCAGACTTCGGTCTAGTTTGTCCGATGCTGTGCCGGACTGTTGTGATGGACCACCGATGCTGTGCCGGTGATGCCGCCGAGGTTGTGCCGGCGATGGTGATTACTGAGCCGAGGCTGTTCAGGCTATGTTGTTTTCCTCGGCTGGGCACCTACCGAGATGTTGTTGTTATACCTTCCGGGCGACGGCCCCGTTGGTCCCTATGGCTCCGACCACTGAGATTTGCAGATCTGTATTCTATCGGCCCGCAGGCGTGACAAAGGCTCCCTGCCGAACCCTTGAGTAGTGTAGCTGCGTGTGGGGGGTGCGATGTCGCGTGCTGTAAGACTGCATGTGCCTGCAGTAGGTCTCCTCGGGAGACTCGTTGTTGATTGTCGGACTGATGTCCTGTTTTACCCTTCGGGGGAACTGTTTTCCATTTCTGTCGATGCCATGACATACTACTAGTATGATAGGTTCATTGTGTAATGCATGCATATATAGGTGAGTTGGCATACGGGGTTTCCTTCTGGAAACTCAGGCATTGTTGTTATATATTTTCAGGACCGCAGTAGGTCCAGTGGGGTGGTGATCGGCGGGCGCGCGCGTTTGGAGTCGGATCCTCTAGTCAGACCACTGAGGTCCACATGATTACATTTATCTTCCCTTATCGTTTTGTTGTAATCATGTATTCGTTTTGGCAAACTCTGATGTATTATGGTGCACCGCTTTATTGTTTATGAGAAGTAACAGTCCCGCCTTGATTATTGTGCTCTGTGTCTTGATTATGAATTTTTAAATTTTTCGCTTTTTCGGGATGTTACAGATTATCTCTCTCGGGTGATGAGAAGAAGAAATCAAGCTCAACGAGGATTGTTCGCGAGCTTGCTTTGTGAAGACTTGATCTTGGCCTAGAACAAAGATCGAAATAGTGAAGACGTAGGCGGAGCTCGTGGGATCGAGTGAAACTTGCAAGAGATAACTAGAACTCGGATTGTGGGTGTCGAACCTCTGTAAAAGATTTGACTCCATTGTGGTTTGCATTTACTTTACTTTACTCGTTTTTAATTGTTAATTCCACTACATCTTAAGTAGAGATTAAGAAATTGATTAGATTAATTATGTCATACACAATCCTACAACTCAGAATCGCAAAGCGAGGGCCTTACCCCAGATTTTGTACGTGCTTGAAAGCAACGAGATTGACCAGAAATCTTTCACTGATTCTGAGCCTAATTTTTTTGGGATGAGAACTACGAAGCATTGGTTGAAATCTTCAAAAAAGTCTTTTGGAATAAGATTATTTTGAAGACACCTACATAAGTGTTTTAAAGCATCTTTAACCTCGTACCAGAAGTGTTGAAAAAAATGAATATTAAAACCATATGGTCCCGGAACTTTCCCGGGCAAAAGAGCAAAGACCGCCTTTTCATTTCAGGTTCCAATAAATCTCGTGTTAGGTCTTCTTGAGAATCTGAATTGCTTCGAATGTGTGTTCGGTCTTCCTGAGATCCTAATTGCTTCGAAAGAACGCCGTCCCAATAGATTGGTGCTTTGAGGCTCCGAGTTCCATTAAAAAGCTTCTGGAAGTGTTCCACAATGTGAGTCGAGATCTTTTGTTGGGAGAAGGTAATAGTATCTTCTATTCGTAGGGATAAAAACAATATCTGATGAAAGAATTTGGTGTTCTGATCTTCCTCTTACAGCCATTGCACTATAGATCGTTGTCTCCAATGCATATCCAATTCAAATGTTGTTGATTTTATGCTTTTGCAACTACCATCCCGGTAAAAGAGAGGTGAGAAACTGAGAATTACTTGGATTATATTATATATATAAGGAAAAAAATGTATATGTAAGAGACCTGCAACCATCTTAGTTGTGTCATCGCATTTTCAGCCACTTCCGGTTAGTTTTTTCCTATGAAAATTTATGGTTAGAAATATACTATATATAAGGAACATGTGGTAAAATTTTAAGATCAAATGAATTATTGTAGTCCCTAAAAATCAATAAATTTCAGTCGTTCAAATAAGAGCATTTTAGATCAACGACGAAATTAACTTTGATTGACCTAAAATTTTAACATGTTATAGCTTAAGAGATAACAATACATGTGATTATGTTCGATTTTAAAAAATTAACTTTAAAATGTGCTAATTTTGAGTGTCACAATCAAGTTAGCTATACAGTCTCGTTGATCACTATATATATATATATGAAAATGAATGCGAACGACAATCAAATACTAACGTTGTAATTTTATGAAAATTATTCAAGAGATCAGGTACGAATTCATTACACATACTATATTTCTTATCACATCTAAATGGATTCTATACCCTGCAATTGTATCTTGCAAACAAATTCAAATCAGTCGGTAAGATTGGATATTATTTGAACAATTTTAACTCCTCTTGTTGGCATGATTTGAAATCTTAATTGTGTATGTATTGATGCTTTCACATATTATAACAATTGGAAATCATTTGTAGCTACGTTATCTATGATAACTAGTGTATGCAAGGGCAAGGACGCAAGATGCAACATTTAAGTGATTCAATAAGTGCATGAAAGCAACACCCATCAAATCATTTTAATTTGTTATTGACTAATGACCATAAGCCTTTGGACGTTTTCACACCATAGATTACTATAGGCTAGATTACTTATATGGTTAGGACTTAGGGCTCCAAGTGAATGGGAAAAGTCTCGGTCTGTTATTGAAAGTTCAAACATTATAGAATTAAAGATTCCCTCGAAATTGCATTCTAAAGCCAGGTTGGTTGTTCACCACCTTAAACAAAATAAAGCATGTTGTACTACTACTATCCTCCTACCATATCATTAGCGAGCTTAGATGGTTATCTTCCTCCTGTCGTACTAATCTCTACTTGTAAATGGGTATGTGTTTCTTCTGAAGAAATAATTTTCAGATTCTGAAAAGAAACCCAATTGTTTTTCCTAAATAGTTAAGAACAATCTATGTAAATAAATCAAAATCTCCTTTGTTTAAGAAAAGAAAGTTACTAAGCCGAAACGAAATATGTACTTAATTCCACTACCCTATATGAAAACTAAAACATTTTCATTTTTACAGTCTGAAGTAAAAATATTAAGCTTCCCAACTTGCACATGTCGGCTGATATATTTAAAAAAAAAAAATCTCAATTAATCGATTCCCACCGTACTCTAACAACCACATGTGGGAAGTAATATTATAAGGATCTGAAAAAGCCGTGGTGATTAGGAAAGGAGCAATCCATATCAAAGCCCCTTAAATTCATGGGAATGGTATGAGAAACCTACAATCAATCCAGAAAAATCCAAGTCAACTTTCACTAATTAATTCCTGGATGTAGTCAATATAGTGGAGAAGAACATAGTCTTCATTCTGTGCATATAATTGGCTAAATGCCTCAATCATCATACCATTCTAGAGGAATGTGGATCCCACATGCATTTTTATTTTTATTTTTGGGAATTTTAAGTTGGGTCATTTTATGTAGAAAAACAGAAGCGATTCATCTGATTTGGGTTCTACCAATGAGATATAATCAGAAATCCATCGACAAATGGTTTTTACCACCAAGAAAATAACCACACACAAGTTTTTAGAGTCTTTTATTCGAACCATCTAGGAATTACATTTTCCACATGCAACGAATACTTTTAAATTATCGTCTCCTGAAATGTTGTAATCATGATTTTAATCATCGTAAGGGACAAATGACTACTTGTGTGTGTTGGAGATAAGGTTTGACCTTGGTCAGGGAATTTGGAATGATTTTGTATAGCTTCTAGAAGATGTTTAGATGTTTATGTTTTCATACATTTCAAACATTGCATATATACTGGGAACTACTATTATTCACCGGAAAACTAGTTAAATCGTCCTAAAAATGACATTTTGCCCTTAACAAATCAATTAATACTCATTTCGTCCAGTGTCTTTAAACAAGGTGTGTGATTCAGTTTTACTCACATTCCTAGTACCACCACCACGAAAAAGTCTGGTGAAACACCTGAATTCGGCGAGGTAACGGGGGCGGAATTTTTTTCCCGACTCGGACGTCTGGCTAAGACGCCTCCACCCAGGTGGAGGCGTCTGGATAGGCCCCTCCACATAGGTGGAGGCGGTTTAGCCAGACGCCTCCACCAATGTGCAGGCGTCTTCGATAGACGTCTCCACCTTGGTGGAGGCAGCTTATCCGGACGCCCGGTTTTTTTTTTAATTTTTTTGTAATTTTCTGTTAAATTCAATTTTTTCAGATTCCGTTGCAAGATTTCGGTGGTGATGGAGTAGATTACAATGAGTTTTTTGACAGTAAAGTAATATTTACAACAATCGAGAAAGCTTGTAAATGAGGGAAACAAGTTACACTAGGAGCCAATTTTTTTTGGTTATATCATCATACAAACCAAAAGCAGATAACCGGATGAATTGTTACCTCAGATGTGATCGCAGACGTGAGATGAGTTCTCGTGATACGAGTATTGCACTGTGAAAGAATACGAAAAAAAAGGTTGCGGTTGTCGGTTTTTGGTAAAAGTGGTGGAGCGACGAGATCGTGATGGATGAGTTATTGTTTCTAGTAGCATCTATGGACAGCACAACCACCCACTTGCAGTTTATTCAGAGGGTCACCGACAGGTCAGCGGACTTAGTGTTGGGGCAAAGCAAATTGTTCGTAATATGACAGAGGCACAAGCAAGACACCGTAACATTTTGTTGGCGGTAAAGAAGAAATTCCCAGACGATAATCCGAATCAAAGACACATTTATAACTTCAGAGAGTACACGAGGAGGACGAAATCTGAAGACAGGAATCTCGCGCAGCAGTTTCTCAGGGAGGCAGTGCAGCATAAGTATTTGCATTGGATTGTGACAGATGAAGAAACTAATGTCTTGACTCACGCATTTTTGGCATATCCGACTGATGTACCGCCTCCTCCTGTGGCCCCAAGTCGTATCGGCCCCCATCGTCATTCTCGTCGTGACTCCTCACCTCATCTGAATCATCCTCGTCGTCGAAAGAATCTCCAGGTGTCTGACGACGACGTAAAAACTCTCTCTCCTAACTGAAGCAGAAATACCACGTGTACGTGGATGACGAGGACCTGACTCGTCTGCTATACTACGTACCGCGCGTAAGGGAATTGATTTTCCTTTTCCTCCACGGTAACTCGATGACTATTAATTTAATTTTAAAAATAAAAATTTATTAATGGATTTACTAAAATAATTAAACTAATTATTAACTTAATAATCGATTTATTTAGCAATTATCACAATTAATCAATAATCTTTTACTAAAATCGTACACAACTAATTACTAATATAATAATCAAATTGTTTAGCGATTTATTTATTAATTATCATAATTTATAATCAATAAACGATTTACTAAACTAATTTAATTCATTATTAACATAATATTCAATTTATTTTAATTTTATCACAATTTAAAATCAATTTAAAAAAATTAAAAAAAATCGGGGCGTCTGCAGGAGACGCCTACCCTACGTGGGAGACGTCTCCCGCAGACGTCGGAACCTGGGGTCAAGGGGGAGGCGGTTCCGGCCGCCGCCCTCTCGTTGGGTCGGGCGGCTCCCGCGGACGCCCGACCCAAAAATGTTTTTTTAAATTAATTGAAATAAACAAGGTAATTTACCAGATGTGAGTAGTCAGGGGTCTCCGCTGGTTCTTTTCCTGACCTCCGAGACATTTTATGTGGTGAATAGAAGAGTGATATGAAGAGAAAGTTGTGTTAAAAGAGTGAAATGAAGAGTTATATTAGTAGAAAGGGTAGATGAGCAAAATGGTAATCTTACGGGCGATTTAAGTAGTTTTACGGCGACGAATAGTCGTTCAGTATATACTAGGGGAATGTAAGTTAGCTACCATATATTAACTTACAAGTTGGTAATTTTTCAAAATAGTGTGTAAACTAACATAAACGAAAATACAACGATATATTTGTAAATCGTCATAAACAATAATCTATACGTATATTGTCTTTTTAATGGGAATACACATGGGTGATGGAAGGAATTTGACAGCAAGGAATTGGACTTCCCTTTCTTTCAATAATTATAATTAGTCTGCAAAAGCTAAACAATAGTAAATTAGCAATAACAAATGGCCAAATGTAACACAGAGCATAAGAGTACAGATCTACAATCCAAAATATCAAGTTTAGAGGCTATAATATTACGATCTTAGCCGAGGGATGTGTGAAAGAACAAAATATGGCTCTCAACAAAAAAACATAATGATATAATAATGACAACGATGGGTTTTTGTTTTTGCCTGTGAGAAGCCGACTCCTACTTCTTTTTTCATTAATTAGCCTGCTTAGAAACATCCAAATTAGTCGGTGTTTGCGAATACTCTTGAGTTTTGCCGAAATGGAGGGTCAAGTCTGTAATGTTGTTGATTAGGCGACGGCAATTTTCTCCGTTTACTCAATAATTAATTTCCTTGAATGCATTTTTTATTTTTGATATAATTGAAAATTCAAATCGTGTATTTTCGATCAATGATGTATCATTTATGTACGTTGAAAATCATAAAATTTGATGATAAATTCTTATAAGATCGAGAGACCGACAAATATAACACGTTCATGTTCATTTTCATTTTGATTTTGATGACGTTGAAAACATATATCAATCGCAAGATTTTGATTTCAATTATATTAGAAATTGAAAGTATACCGAGGCACTTACCAGCAAAGAAATGGAGGGAGTCCTGATCCTGCATTAGGAGTGTAAATGAGATAGGAACATAATAAAAAGGTAAACATATACCGTAATTTAAAAACCATAACGGCAATGGAGTACTATTTCTCGGCCCATTTTTTATACTTAAGTCTAAAGCATGACATTTGAAAGAAAATACGAAAATTTCATTCTCAAGTTGAATTTGAAATATGATCATTGAACATTTTTGCAATAAATCAATGACCAGTGGTTGATCCCACGTATCTGAGTCAATCGGAAGTAAGGGACCTCTGGATAGGGTTGTAAATGGGACGGGTAAAATCCGCCCCAACCCGCAAACCTGACCCGCCTAAGTCGGGTAGCGGGGAAAAAAATTCAACCCGCCACCCGCCAACCCGACTAATAAACGAGGCGGGTAGCGGTTGTATTTTCTACCCGCCCCGTTTACCTGATTACCCGCCTAAGAATTTAATAAATTAAATAATAAATATTATATATATATATACACACACTTATATACCATATACATATACATATTCTCTTATCCATAATTTACTAATAGTGTTATAAAGTTGAAGTTATTTATAATTTTATGATGTTCATTACATTGGTAATGTTTTAAGGTGCTAATGTGTTATGTTTTTAATTTATAGTGTTATGCAAAAAGAAAGAAAAATATATAAAAAATTCATTTATCCATCTACCCACCCCGCATAACCCGTTTACCCGACCCGCCCTACCCGCGTAACCCGTTTACCCGATCTTAGGCGGGTCGGGTAGCGGTTTAAAAAAAATCACCCGACCCGACCCGCCAACCCGTCTACCTTAGACGGGTAAGATAGCGGTGGGTTCGAAACCCGACCCGTTTACAGGCCTACCTCTGGAGGAGTAATCGAATGATTCACCAACCCGACAGTACAAGGTTCGGGAATAGTGTGAACCCGATAACATATTGGTTTAAGTTAAAATCATAAATTAAATTTGGTTGGACCAATCCATAGAGTGAACCGGATCCACCAAATCAACTCAGACTAGGGACAAGCTCAATTGGGTCCAGTGGCGTCCAAACTAGACGGGGTGGGCGTGGGCATGGGCATGGGCATGGGACCAGGCCCATCTCTTCTCCATGGTTAAAATAATTTCATCGTGGTTAGGTCACACTTGTTATTCTGGTCTGGTTTCGGCTTTGCGTTATTCAGGTCTAACAGTAGCATTCACGCAATCCAATGACTGATGGGGTGATTGGATAATTACCCACTTAATAATTCTTCCAATATCCCACTAATACTAGGCCATCACACATGCACCGCTTCATCTCCAGGATAAATCTCATTTGGGTCAATTGGTTTTGTTCACCTGGTTTGGAGACAAATTGACCTTGTGCACCTGTATTTCTCATAATTAGTCAGGTACACCCGAGATCTCAAATTATTTACACATATACACCTCTGTCGTTAATAGTCCCGTTAAGTTACGATTTTGGGGTGAAATTTTACATATCACACATTATAAAATAAAAAATATCCTTAGTATCAATAAAAAATTACAAACAAACAAACATTACTCTTTTTTTCTCTCTCTTCTCAAATCATCTCTCTTATTTTCTTTCTCTCTCACCCTCCTCCCGACCACCCTCTTCCTAACCCAAGAAGAAATCTACCTTCTTCACTTCAAGTCCCTCCTCCCAAATCCGCCCCTCTCCACCTGGACCCCACACTCCCAAACTCCATGCACATGGCATGACGTCACCTGCTCCCCTTCCCTCTCTGTCACCTCCCTCTCCGGCTTAATCAATCGATCACATACAAGTGTGCATTTGTTCCTTCCTTGCACGTTGCCACAAGCGATCCTTCTTTTTTAGAAAGCAAGAAAAAATCCATTTTTTTCCTTTTCAAATCGGATGGTGGCGGCAAAGATGGAGAGGGAGCACCACATGTACGGGGACGGGCAGCACGTAGAGGCGTTGGGTTTCTAAACGGAGGTGTTGGCCTCGACCAAGACCATGTAGGATTTCGTGTCCCCATATATGATATTTAAAAAAATTAATACAAACATACAAGATCGATTTCATATTTTCATTGATTTTACATACATGTATTTGTTTATTCTAATATCATGCATTCCTACACATATTAAAATAAACAAATGAAAGATGATCATACCCAAAGGTTCTCTAAAATCTTTCAGAAGATCCGGAGTTCCGTTGCTCGTCGAATCGCCCGCCGATTCGCCTCCAAGTGTTTACCAAACTCTAAACAAGATTAGAGAGAAATGAGTTAGTCAATCAATCTTTAATTAAGCTTACAATCTAACTAATAACCTCTCTTTAAACTCCTGAGATTTCTATCTCCAAAACTTAAAACTATTAAGAGATTTTCGTGGTGATTAAGGAAGAGATTAATTAGAGAAAGAATTTTTGCATTAACATAAACAAGTAGGATGAGAGGTTTTTATAGGCTCCCAAAACATCCTTATCAAGAACTATTGGTTAGTCATGATCTCTTGCTTATTCTCTTCTAAAATTAATCTCAAATTGTCACATAAGCACCCTAAAAAATGTTTGATGAAATCTGGAATAAATTCAACCTATGATCTAATTATTCTCTTAATAATTCAGGCAAAAATCGTACTGTTCGGTTGACCGAGAATTCTTCTCGGTTAACCGAACCATTCGGTTTTAACATATGTTCGGTTGACCGTGAGCTAGACGGTCGACCGAATATATATGAGAAAAATTCCCTGCAAAAAAACATGCGATCCATGTTTTGTTCCGGTCGACGGTTGACCCACCAAAAATTGTCCTGACGAATATTCATCGGACGACCGTGTCATATTCGGTCTACCGAAAATATCCCAAGATATCTCCTAGATATTTTCTCTCGATTGACCGAACTCAATTATCCAGACACTCTAGACAATTTCGGTCAACCAATTGTGTTTACCCGTTCCACGTTCGGTTGACCGTTCCGAAGACAACTCGGTCGACCGAACCCTAAACGGTTTACCGTGTTCCACCCCGATTTTGACTTTGTCGAATTTTGGATTTATTTCCAACAAAATTTGATCTTTTGGGGTTTTTAGCAAATTCATATCTTATGTAATATATTATCCTATGTAATATTAAATTATTACACCTCATATGAATTTATTATGATTCTAATTATATCAATTCTCATGACATATTGATTTCATTCGTTCACCACATGTGTCCCTTTTACACATGAAACACGACACATCATATGAACTCAAAATCAAGCTTCTTGTTTCCCAGTTTTGTGGTGTGACCTATATGAGGATCTAAGTCAAATTGGCAGCGACATTAAACGCTTGATATCCCAAACTATAAGCGGTATCTAGCTGCACATTATAATTACTCAATTAGCATAAATGTCTTTGTTCCACTCGAACTAAACACGATCCATTTAGTTATGTAAGTGCACCATTTGTGTCTGTCACTTGGTTCGTGATATTAAGAATATATACAAAGTAGAAATGTGTCACCTTTGTATTATATTCAATTTTGATCTTTTTAAGTCAATTATAACTATGTAACTTAACTCAAGTTACATTGTGAATATTATAATTTTGTTTTATCAATGACCTACTAATATCATCACTCAATTAAGAGGGGTAACGATAATCTTTTGACTAGCTATCTTTTCTAGCACAAGTCATGTTCAACCAACTATTGGCTTTATCACTATACTTATTGATAGTTTTTGACAATAATCAAATCAAACATTTCTTGAGTGAAAAGATATAAGTCTCATATCTTAGTATCCAAGACACAGTAAAACATTAATGACACGAAACACAACTCCATAATGTTTTACTTGTTAGGTCTATTCGATATATAAAAGTAATTTTTTCCACTTTTATATACTCGTGTCGTCAATTATTTGTAGAGCTGCAACAATCGATGACCAACACGACAATCTTATCTCGGTGATTAATGTTCCATGTTAATTAATATGATTGTGAATAACTTTTGATTTATGTAAACCATTATCTTTTAGAGCTCTAAGGTTAAAGACCAAACGTCTCTTCCTTAACACTTCCAAAAGACGAATACCATAATCAAGGAACAAAATGTTTGTACATCCAATTCATAATAATTGGCATATAAAAGTAAACCTTTTAGAACACAATCCTTTCAGACCAACCCCCAGCCACCGCGCCGCTTGTTACCTCAAGCTCCACGATCTCCACTTCGGGAGTTTTGCGAAGTTGGAGAGATTGTCGGGAGTTCGGGAGTTTTACGTCATCCGGAGTTGGGGCAATTGAAGGAGTTGAGGAAATGGAAGAGAGAGAGAGGAGAGAGAGGGTCGGTGGAGTCGATGGATGGGTAGGGTGAGAGAGAGAGAGAAAGAATGATGAGAGAGAGAGAATTTGTGGAAAGGAAAAGGAGAAAGAGAGAGTAATGTTTGTTTGAGTTTTTTTTTAGTTTTTATTATTGATATTATGGATATCAAAATCATAATTAACAAAATGTATGAGTAATTTACAAAAATTTCTAATTCAAATGTTATTAGCAAATTTATAAGGTGTAACGTGCAAATTTTCTAATAAAAAATATTATTAACAAAATTTCTAAGGTGTAATTAGCAAAATCTTCTAATAGAAAATGTTATTAACAAAATTTATAATGTGTAATGCGTAAAATTTCGAACAGAAAATGTTATTAGTAAAATTTATAAGGTGTAATGTGTAAAATTTCCAACAGAATCCGTAAGTGAGTAAGCTCCACAAACAGCAGACGTGCATAAGTATAAAAAATTTAAGATCCCGGGTGTACTTAGTTAATTATGAGAAATACGGGTGCACGTGGCCAATTTGTCTTCAAACAAGATGCACAAAACCAATTGACTCATCTCATTTCTATTTTGCTTGGTTGGTTTCAAACAACACTTGTTGTTTCTACATCAGATGCAAGCCACAAAATCTCATGTTTTTTCACGTTTTATTTTAAGAATAAATGCTAGTTACTGATAGAATATGTACCACATAATAAATCCATTACTAACCAAGTATGGACTAACTCATGCCAATGTACCCTACCTTGATAAATCTAAATCACATTCACACATCCTTATCAACCTTTGCACACTCCATCTCCCCATTTATTGTGGATTTTTATTTTTTATTTTTGGAAAGTAGCATTTACTGTGGATGCTGCAAATCAATTTCCCCACTAGTAGTGTGGCTCTGGTGCCATTGACAAACAATATCCAATAACAATTGTGATGACAAGATGGACAATTGCTGAACGGAATTGGTGAGGAGTTAATGCCCTTATAAAACCAAAAGACCAAAAAAAATTAAAAAAATTGGATGCTTCTGAGTTATGATCAAGTCTGAGGGGCAAAGGTTGTCAGTGCGGACGGGTGGCTGGAAATTGTGTTTGTCGTAGTTTCTAATGTAGTTTTTTTTGTAAGAATTAACAACTTTATTCCATCGAAAACTAAAGGCTCAAAATGATGATATTCTAAGAATAAGAATTTATCAATTTGACTATACCAACGAAACCCATAATTAATAGGTGGCCTAATCATCACCCAACTTACCTCGGATTAAGAATATGTGGCCTAAAAGCCCAAATCTGATTCGACTCATTGCCCAATTAGTTAATTGTGGAATGTTGTTTGACTAGTTGAGATTGTTCTCGTATCAATTAGTTTCTAGTTTTCGTGTCTGTTTAGTTTCCAAGCGTGTTGGTTGTTTGAGAGTTCCCAAAACAGGAGCTTTGTAGTTGAGGATTACAAACTGCAACATATGTTTGGGAATTAGAGGTTTAACATTTTGAGTTTTAGGTACCCTTCTCCAAACCACCACCGCTTTATTTATTTTTTTCTTTTAGGTTGAATTTTGAAGTATAGAGGTTGCGATTTTAACAAATCTATTCTAGTGTGAAGAAATTACATCCCAAACCTTAGAATCCATTAAAATCAAATTGGATAAAAAAAATTACCATTAAACAATTCAAATCCACTAAACAAAAAATTAAAACACACATGTCTCTCCTGCAATCAAATTCTAGTAAAAGAAATCAGATGAACAAATTCAAAAATTCCTAATGCTCAAAATCACAATATAAAAAAACACAAACCATACCACAGATCATACTTTGTCCCCCCTCAAAGCTCAAACCCAACCAAGAAAAGAACCCATCGAACCAAAAAAAAGAAGACCACCAATTAAATTCCTTCCCAAAAATCAAACCAACAAATCGCTGTCTTCTCAAGATGCCCACTCACTTTTGGGGGAAAGTTGGGAAATGAGATAAATTAGGTGGGGGTATTCGGAAGTAATTTTGGTGAAGTAGGTGGGATAAGATCGGACTTTGTGGGATAAATATCTTGCGTTTCGTTAAATTCTCGCTCTTAGTAGAGTTTTGTAAACCGAATTCCCTTCTATAATGGTGACGCTAACAGTTTCGGAGTAAAAAATCACTTTTTGGCGTCGGTCAAAACGCGTAATCAAAACTCTGTTCCCAATCACGCGTAATCTGGAAAAGAAAATATTTTTTAGTTGATCACCCAAGGAGATTTGTTTATACACTAATGGGAAGTCTTCTTAACTTCTCGTCAGATTTTATTATATATACAAAATTTTCATTTTTATTTCTCAACATATAATGTTGAAAGACAATGGAAAACTCAACATAATAGACGACTGAATAAATTTGTCCACCAGAGTCATCATCAGAGAGAATCAAACACATTTTGGTTCACCGAAATCTTTACTGGAGTCACCACTGCAGACGACCAAAATTTATTCCGTATCCGACCTATTTGCTAAGAGAAAATCCAATCTTTTTAATCAAACTCTCATTTCGGTCCACCGACCGTCTTTCAGTGATTTGTGATTCAATATCCAAACTAGTTGAAATTAATTTGTGTAAACATGCATAAAGAACAGAATTAAGTCAAAAGAAGAAAAAGAAATCCACTCAATTCTGTTTTTTTCTACTTTCGGTTTGACTTTGAAAATTACTTTCCGGAATATTCTACGTCACTAAAGAATAAAACAGCAGTCAAATGCGTTGAACTTTGAAAACTAATTATGTGCCTGAAACAGGCCCTTGAAACAGCCCACTGAAGAGCTACTTGCAATGGGCCCTCTACATAAATATTAAATACTCGTTATCTTCTACATGGGATGTGACCATTCGAATAAGTGGTCTTAATTTAAAGGCAGAAACACTAAAAAAGATTTTTAAAAAGGCTCAACCAACGTCAACGGTAAAAGGGATTGGGTATCTTTGTGGGGTTCATGGATCGTGAAAAGAAATTTCAGGGGTAAATTGAGGTGTTTTATCTTTCTCTCTAAGTCCTAATTATTAATCTTTTTACATTATTTTCGATGCGTGTTGGTAAGTGGTGGCTAAGTTTATCCTTAAAAGAAGAAATATCTTGAGGAGTCAAATGACCCGTTTGGGTCACTTTGCATCGAGTGTCTACTGAATCAGACTTGCTTTCGTCATTCAAACAAAGGTTGCGAACTATCGGGATGTGGAAAATCTCGTTTGTGTTTTGGTAGTTTTGTCGTAACTAGCTGGGTTAAGTAACGTTCTATTTATTTTGTTGGGTTAATTACAATTTGTCATTCTGAATTATATCTTCGTATCACTTTACATTTTTAAATTTCCAAAGTTAACAGTTGATTCTTTTGAACTTTCGTTTTGCAACACTTTGTTTAATTGAATTTTAAAAATTTATTATTTAAAACCACAATCACCTTTTTTGAATTTTTGTTGCTGTTGTATTCATAGTACAATCATCGAAAGAACCTTTAGAAAAGAAGATAGGGAAACAATTAATCAAAAATAGTCTAGCATTTTCTATAGATGTAGTATATCATTCAACACTGTAAGGACGCCTGAGTGGAAGGAAGCAATATCCGATACTTGTACTTACGGACCCAGACTTAAACCCATGACGTATCATGAAGTTGGACATTAGATCAATGTGTCCAATGGAATTAGTTAGTTAGTTTGTAATTCTAATTTCTCTTTTATCTACTATTGTATAAACTCTGAGTTACCTTTGTAATCGTACTACTATGCAATAAATTGTATACCTAAGTGTTTAGGTGGGTAGAAAGTGGTGCCTAGTGAGGCCTTGGTCGAGAAACTAGGTGTATTTTCGAAGCCTAAACATGTATGATATTTTTAGATAATATTTGTGCATTTTTTCCTATTTTTCCCGATTTTTATTTTTTTTATAAAATTTAATTGAATTACAATGAATAAGACTGGACGCCCCCGGTCGCACAACCGCCTAGGCGACTGGACGCCCCCGGTCGCCTAGGCGGTCCGAGAACGTTGTATTTTACAAATAAATAAAGTATGGAATAAAATCTCTGTAAAAATAAAATTAGAAATAAAATTTCTGAAAAAGAGAAAATTAAGAATAAAGTACCTGAAAAGGTTAAGGTAAAGAATTAATTCTCAGCAAGAGGGAAAATTAAGAATACAATGAATAAGTAAGTTGAAGATGTGAGAATAAAAAAAGAAAAATAAAATTGAGTATTAGTTTTTAAGATGTTTGAATAAACGTAATTGTTTGAAAAGTGTAAAACGTAGAAAACAGTAAGAAACACTTCAAAATAAAAAAATCTTTTTTATCCACGATGTGACCTATGATCTTTTTTCTCATGCGATTACCTGGAAAAACCAACACATAAGGTGCCTTTTTAAAAAAGAAAAAGAAAATACTGTTAGAAAGAGGTGACCGGTGGCTGAAGACGGACTTGGAGGTTAAAATTTAAGTGGAAAAGTCGAGTGGGTTGGATAAGTAGTTTTACATACATTAGGTCATAATAGGGCGTCCTAGTAAGATATTTTATTTAATGCTAATACATTCTGATAAAAATATTATTAGACTGATTTTAATTTGGAACCTCAGCTCGTTTGTTCTGGATGATAAAAAAAAACAGTGGTTGCTTGAAGTGCATGCACAAACAAAACCATTGGAACTCTATCCCCTGGTCTAGTCTACACTCTACTATGTTCTGTTCGTCACCACTTCCGATTTCCTTCCCTTTTTTAACATTAATTAATGATAGTTGAGACATCCATCCCTATCCGAATCCATTAATGTCTGGTGGGGGCAACGACAAGACGTCGTATATATTCTTCCCAACTTCCAACCGTAGCTCAACCAATCAGCCGTCTTTTTCGTGCTCCAGAACCCTACTATTTGTATGTAAATAAACTAGACCCGCTATTTGTATTTAATTGACACTTATTACTTGGCTTCCGCTTCACTTTTCTCTTCTTTTATTGATTCGAGAGGGAGGTGAGATATTTTTATATTTTTTCTTATTTTATCTACTCTTTTTTAATCTTAAACCATCCTAAATATATGGTCTAAACTATCCCCCAATTAAGAATATTCTGACTGGACAAACCCTAATAGGTATATTTAATTAAAATACCATAGTGCGATTGGTTTGCACTCAAGAAAGTGAGTGGTAATTGGACGTTTGAGATGAGTTTTGGGTCATTTATTACAAATGTTTCTCGTCATTTCTGCTGGAAAACTGAAAAAAGACTAATTCAGAATCCTTTACTTCAAACTATTTTTCTATGTTCAGCATTAAAAGATATATTTTCATGTCAATTAGAATCAGGGTTCTGAGAACTAAAAGTTTTAACATAAGTTAAAAACAAAAGACCACAATATTTTTTTGTTTTATTATTTTGTTTTGTAATTTGTTTTACTAATTAGGAGTTTATATTTTGATAAATTGTTAGAATTTAAGTAGTTTTAGTTTATATTTTGATAATAATAGAGTTCGAGTTTATTATATTTTGATAACGTTATAATTAAAGTACGAAAACTATACTGAAATACACAAACTTCTCTCATTTAGCTTAGCTTCGTAAACAAGTTTTCTATTTTATTAGTTTCCCCAAGATAGTTTTAAGATAATTATAATCGCAGACAAGATTTCAAATCGGTCAAATAAGGCATCACGTGAGTACTGCAGATTGTCAGTCCGACAAGATAATGCATTACACGCGTACTGTAGATTGTCGGTTCGACATTATAAAGAAGGAAGTGAGGCGACGCCAATGATGACTCTCCAAAAGTTCGTAGAAAGAGTGATAACCAATTCAGTGTTGAATAACTAAGAAGACTCATAGCATAATACACGATAAGGCTACTTTCACGTTGGTGCGCAACATGATTTTCCGGGCATGATGGGGAGCATCGATTGTATGCACTAAGAGTGAAAAAATTGTCGAACATCTTGGAAAGAACAATACCAAGGCCAGAGCGACAAGACAACATTTGTGTTAGAGGTCGTAGCGTCGAACGACCTTTGGATATGACATACCTTTTTTGGTATGTCCGACTCATATAACGATATCAACGTACTTCAACGATCTCTTCTTTTAATGGTGTGTTTGAAGGGCGTGCGCCCCCCGTCTGGAATGAGGTGAATGGTCGTTAATATGATCTGAGATATTTATCTTACTGATGATATTTATCCGCAGTGGGAGGCACTCATGAGTTCTATCCCGTTTTCACAACTCCCAAAGACATGTATTTGCACAACACCATGAGGCAATGCGTAAAGACGTAGAACGCGCGTTTGGAGTGTTGCAGGCACGATGGGTAATCCTAAGGAGGTTATCTCTGCGTGGAATGCCGACATACTAAACAAAATAATCACTACGTGCATCATAATGCACAACATGATTGTGGAGGATGAGCGTGACTTTTATTCCATGATTTATGATACAAGTGAGTTTGAGCAGGATTGCAACATACCGAGTCTGCGACCACCACCTTACTCCATCTCACGAGTTCTGGACATTAATAGGTACATGGACAAAAGAGACCGCGTTCGTGATACAACCTAGCATCTCGTGCTGATGATAGGATTGATCGAGAACAACTGACAGCGATTCGGCAGAAGCGACGCTTAAGTGTGTTTTATTAGTATGTATTGTAGTTGTCTTGTGGTTTATGTCGTGTAATATTTGGATTATGCTGTGTATTATTTGGTTTATGTTGTGTATTTGGTTTATCGTATCGTGTAATGTAAGCGTACGTTAGTTTAAATTAATGTAATTTTTGCTTTCTTAATATTAATGGTATTTAGTATTTGGTAATCATTGATGGTTAAAGAAATAAAGTATATGTAATTTGGAAATACAAGATTTATTGGTATTTGTTGGCTTTTTGGTCTTAATCTATGTTTTGATGATTTAATCAACCTAATCTTAATTATGATCATGTAGAGTATCACACATGTTGCATTGCATATATATTGTTTTGTGCTAACCTCTACAGGTGATCAAGACTCAAGGAAGAAAGGAAATCAAGTCAAGACATGTAATCAAGCTCATTTGAAGACATGTATTTTGTATTTCTTTGAGTCTTTAGGAACCTTGTGTAATTGAGCATACTTGAGCTAAAAACTACTCAACCACACATTAGATTCCCTATAGAAGTCACACACAAAATTTCACATAATTTGGACTTCAATAGATCATTCAAACTAAAACCAGAAAACACCTAAACAATACTTGAACTGCTTGGACCAAAACGGTCGACCATTGAAACCTTTTTGTTCGACCGTTCACACGTATCACATGACCGTTTGTTTTGTCGTATTATTCCCAAATACCCTAAAATTACCAAACATCCGGTCGACTAAAACTTTCCTACCGGTCAGACCGAACCCGGACCGACCGGTCGAGCGGACTTAAGTCAAAGCTGAATTTTGACCAAACGGTCGAACGACATACCCGTTTCGGTCGACCGTTTTTAGGTAGAATTGGGTCTTGCAAGTTTCTGTTTTATGCATCTTACACCAACTCATACTCAATCAATCCCAACGGTTTTATTCTCTTTAATGCCTATATAAAGAGTTGTAAAACACATTTTAACACAACTCTCCTACTACTATTTGTCCCCAACATTATAGAGAAGCTCCACACACTCAAAAGTTCAAAATCTTCCACACTTAGTAATCAATTCCATATTCTACTCAAGTGTGCTCAAGTTTAGAGAGTGTTGTTCCACTCATTGTTTGTGAAAGAAAACAAGGGTCTTGGTGAAAGCCCAAGACATCTAGTATAGACTTTGGTGAGAGCCCGAAGTGGTCCTCTCGGATTGTGAGAGGAGGAGCCGAGCTCGGCGAGGGTTGTTCGTGAGCTTGAAGACTTGTAAAGGCATTCTCTCCCGGCCCGGAACGGGGAGTGGTTAGTGAAGTCGTGAGCGGAGCTCGAGGGAGATCGAGCGGAGCTTGCAGGAGAGGACTAGGACCCGGGTGGGGTGCCGAACCTCTATAAAAATCCCCCGACTTCTTTTGGTTTGCATTTTCCTTCCTTTTACTTGCTTGTTTTGTTTTTAATTCCGCTGCATCATCATTTGACTTGCAAGTAGAGTTTGTTTAGGATTAAAAGGTGATTAGAGATCATGGACCCATAACCCACACGATTCTACAGTATTTTGGTTTTCCAAATAGATATTTAATGTTTTTGGTAAATATAAATAATTTTGGAATAAAATAAAAGTTGAGAATGAAAATAATGATGTGAAGGGAAAAAAGTGAGATGACCTAAGTCATGGTTAAGAGGTGAATAGTGAAAGAGAAAAATGATGTCGAGTCATGATGACGTGACATGTCATTTGGAGGAGAGAGTGATACTGAATGACCTAGGTCATTCGTGTCATGGTTGTGGGTGCTCTAAGTGGTTCATCCATTCATGGTTACCTAGCGGAGCTTGAGACCAAACAGGGGGGCCAAAATGGTAGGGTTAGAAAAAATATTTAGAAAAAACGTTTTGAAAAAAAAAGGGAGAGAGGGGCAATGTAGTATTCTTTGTTGAAATTAACCGAAATATCAGGGGTATATGTTATGATTTTGAAATTTAAAGAGGACTACGACCCACTTACTTAATACTAAGTTTCGCACCTGATAGTTACATACGATCAGCCAAAATGTAATTAAAATACAACTCACAAATAAAAGACAGAATAAGAAGATATATATATATATATATATATATATATATATATTGACCCTATACATGAATTCTGTAGTGAGTCTCGGGCTTAATTTTTCTAAATTAAGCCCCCACAATATCCACAATTCATTTCAAAATGTAAGGTAGATTAAGAAAAAAACGGTTATGTTAATGAATTGTGAGATTAACCGTAAATAAGATGCAATGGTGAGATTGTAGGGGGTTTAAACTAAATTTGATGAGTTCTGGGCTCACTAGAGCTTGACACTATGTATATATAATTACAAATACAAATACATCGGTGATATGTCCCACGTCACCATCCACGTGAAGTAGTGGTTTTTGTATATATTTTATATCAAATCATTTGCACGTATTTGAATTGTAACCGTACAGTGCATTTGGAAACAAACCTACGTTTAGATTGGGAACTACTAAACGTCGCCCCAAAACTACTTAAATCGCCCCTTGAAATTACCAAATTACCCTTAACAATATATTTAATACCCATATCGTCCCGTGTCTTTAAACAAGGTTATTGACTCAGTTTTACTAACATTCCTAGTACCAACACCACGAAAATGTCTGGCGAAACACCTAGACCAGGCGAAGTAACGGAGGCGGATTTTTTTTCCGACACGAGCGTCTGGCTAAGACGCCTGTACCATCGTGGAGGCGTCTGGCTAAGACGCCTCAACGATGGTGGAGGCGTCTTAGCCAGACGCCTCCACGATGGTACAGGCGTCTTAGCCAGACGCCTATACCATTGTCTAGGCGTCTGGTTAAGACGCCTCGACCATGGTGGAGGCGTCTTAGCCAGACGCCTCCACGATGGTACAGGCGTCTTAGCCAGACGTCCCATTTTTTTTAATTTTTTTTTGTCAAATTAAAATTATACGGTGTGTTATCTCAAATTATTTGACGTTTCTTTGCAAGTTTTCGGTGGTAACCGGTCGGATTACAATGAGTTTTTTTGCAAGTGATAAAGATTCAAAAAAATTCCAGATCCAACATTTTTTAAGTTCCAAATCCCCCGGTGGTAAAACATCATGACTTACAAATACCACCTCGACAGGTCGTTCGGGGGTCTCGCTCCCCGGTGAGCGAGCGGCATTCCACCTCGCCGGTGAGGTGGCGGGGGTGGCAAGGGGGCAGCGCCCCCTGGAAATTTTTTGGATTTTGAAATTGTTGGATCTGGAAATTTTTGAATTTTCGGTGTACCGAAGAGGTATCGGTCATCCGAATATAGTAATTATTAACTTATTAATTAATTTAACAATTATCTAAATTTATAATCAATTATCTTTTTAAAAAAATAATAAAAAATTACGGGCGTCTGACGGAGCCGCCCCCACGTAGGAGGGGGCGTCTGACTAAGACGCCTTCCCCATGTAGGAGGCGTCTTACACAGACGCCTGTCCCATGGGAGGAGCGTCTGGGTAAAACGCCTCCCCGATGGGTAAGGCGTCTGGGTAAAACGCCGCCCCCATGGGGAAGGCGTCTTAGCCAGACGCCCCCTCCTACGTGGGGGCGGCTCCGTCAGACGCCCGTAATTTTTTATTATTTTTTATTATTTTTTTATTAAAAAGATGTTAGATGTTTTACCAGATTCGAGTACACTGGGGCGTCCGTTGGTTCATTACTGACCTCCAAAACATTATTTTTTATGATTATAAGAGGAATATGAAGAGAGATGTGTGATAGGAGGGTAAAATGTCGCGTTATAGCAGTAGAAATGAGAGAAGGGCAAAATGGTAATTTCAAGGGGCGATTTAAGTAATTTTGGGGCGATGTTTAGCAATTCAGTTTAGATTCACATCATCTATGCTCATTGTCTCTGGTAGTAATTATTCAATAAAAAAATTAAATTATCTGATAAATATCACTGCCCCAAAAAAATCTTTAAGAATACCATAGAAAGATGCAGTCAATAAATTCCAAACATGATTTCACTGGATAGATAAGAAGTGAGAGAGAGAGACACATGGTCAACATGAAATGCTCACACGAAACAAACGGGCACGGATATCAGTGCAGCACTCCCACTCACGGTCCGGGACAGACAGCACCACTACAAAAAGATAGCAAGTAAAACCACCCCTATCTGCAATTTCCCCTGCATGCACGCAAGACAAACCAACAAAAACACACACCACATTCTCTCTCTCTCTCTATCTATCTATCTATCTCTCTGTCTCTCTATACAGTAAACAAGACTACTCCACATGCATGGCGTGACCCGCCATTTCGCCCTTTTTGCATCTTGACTTGACCACACCTTCCCTCTGTTTAACCACACTGTATTATGTTGTTATTATTATTATACTGGAACAGAACCTTAATTAACCACTTTTGTTTTCAATATCTTAAAATGTCATCAACAACTTCTTGAGCCCAGAGTTTGTTTTCCTTTTCTAAAGGCCATTGTTTTTTTCTAAAAGGCATTGTGTATTGTTTGATCTTGACTAACAAACAAGATATTTCACTTGGGATATCAATTGTTATGTTTTGGATGTTAGAATTTAAAATAAAATTGATAGTAAGTAGATATAAAAAAAATTGATATAAAGGTTCAAAGGTTTTTGCCCAATGTTTTACTGATAATTTCTCAGACTCTCCCCTAATATATTATGTGTATGATTCTTATTTGCTAAAATATATCAAGTGTTATTGTATCGTTTATGTGTTTTTTATTGTTCCTTAATGTTTTCAAGGCCAAAATCCCTCACATGGGCTTGATTTTTCAAAAAAATCAGGAATTAATTTTAATTGGACTAAATGTCTCAAACTTACAGATAAGTTACTTCAAGAACGTGCTAACATTCTAGTGAAAAACATATTTTCTAGAAATGGAGTTAAATCTAAAATTCAGATAGGTTAGTGAAATCCTATATCGTAGATAAACATGTCAAAATTACATTCCACGACACAAGAAATAACTAAAAGCGGGATAATATGAAGGCATTTCGCACATCAAACTACAATTACAACGATGATATTCATTTTGTACACCTAGGGTTGAATAAAAATCCGATTTGGTTAACACGGTCGTTCGGTTTGAACCGAACTTAATCGAACGTCGCTCCAAATTCTCTAAATCAAAGAGTCAGAAATACAATCTGGTTCGTGGTTCTCCAAATTAGATAACTGGAAATCCGATCTAGTCTTGTCGAATTCGGTCGTGTCCTAAGAGCATTCCTTAACGCAAGTTTTTTGAGGTCATACACGACCTCACGACCGGTCATCCTCCCACTAACTTTTTTAACGCGGGAAAGAGAAGGTCGAAGATGCCCGGGTCGTCGACCCGGGCGTTGAAAGAGAAGGTCGAAGATGCCCGGGTCGTCGACCCGGGCGGTTGTCCGGGTCAACCAACCCGGACGCGCCACGTGGCACGTCCGGGTTGAATTTTTTGATTTTTTGATTTTTTGATTTTTGGTTTTGTTTTTGTTTTGAATTTTTTGTTAGAGATATTTTTTATTTTTTTTATGAAAATACGTTTTATAATTATCTTGATTTTTTAGAATTTTTTTTATTTTACCAAGATGGACCCCGAAATGATGTGGAGGAGAGAGATAGGTTGTTGTTGGGTTGTGGTTAAAAGGTGAATAGTGTAGGAAATAGAAGAAGTTGGGTTGAGGAAAGAGAAAGCTGATGTGGAAGAGAGAGAAAACTGATTTTGAAGAGAGAGAGAGCTGATGACCAGGTCGTCCAGGTCATGGTTAGTGATGGCCTAACTTGAACCTTTTTAAAAAAAAATATTCTTATTTTTAATACATTACAACCTAACGAATAATGGAGAGATTTTTTTTGGTACATTTGGGTATGATAGGAACCAGCATCATGAATTCATCAATAATAGACACCTAGTCTTCTTTACAAATTTCGTCTGACCTACGTTACAACACAAAGAAACAGTTTTAGATTTAGAAGGAAAAATGGAAATTTAACACCTTTGAAAAAATTATGGTTCGGATCAGTTTTAAACATGTGTTCACCTCTATATACACATTATACCACGGTATTATGAGGCCATAGCAATGACAACAAAAAAAGTCATCAAAAATTGTTAGGGTCAAGAACTTTTGCCTCAGCCAACAATGGAGAATGAAAATAATAATTGTGCGACGATTGCCCCAGCCAATTTTTTTATTATGAAATCTTAAGTTTCCATAGATTTTACTCCGAGCATCTAATTTTCCAAAGATTATATTCTTAGCTTATTTAATAATCAAGTTTAATAATCTAGCTTTAACAGTCAAGTTTTTATTAAAATAAAATTAAAGATATAAAACTAAATGATAATATATATTTATTTGTGAAGATTGATAGATGAGTTGGAGGTAAGAGAAAAGATGAATTGACATTAAGATTTATTTTAAAATGTTGTAATTTAGAATAAGAGAGAGAATAAAATTATGATTAAATATTGTGAATAAAAACAGATAGGCGACAAAAGAAAAAGAAAATTAAGATAACATTTTTATAAATTATGTTGTTCCGGATTGGCTGATAGGAGATGTGTTAAAAAAAGTACCATACGTTTGAGGTCCCGTTTGGATGTGGGTATAGGAGGTTTTGTTTTTACAGAATCCTACTGTTGCACATCAACTCACATCCAAACAGCAGATTGATTGTCGTTAAACCTGAAACCAAGTTTTCACATGTTTTTCCCTTTTGCATATAGAAACTAGAAACACGTGGGACCCATAGCAAGTGTCTGTCGTACATCAACGCCCTCAATATTTCGTTGAATTACATTTACTGCCATCGACTTATTACGACCTTGCCCTTGTAATTTAGGACAAAGACATGCCATGTCCCAAGGAAACAATAAATAAACATTCCTAATCTACGGTGGAGGTACCCAAACTTTACCTTCTTCTTGCGTGTTGGTGGAGGTGATCAAGAGAAGGTGTTTGTCGACCAGAGCTTACCATCCATTCCTTGTCCTATTCCAACGCGGCTCCCATCTCACCTCTTCGCCTCGGTACCGCAGGTTCGTCTCTGTCTTCCTATTCGCCGTCCTTCTCCGTTCGTTTGTGGGTAAAAAATGTTCTCTTTAAAATTTATTTCCTCATCTACGATGTAGGTATGCATTAGGGCATGTTTTGAAAATTTTGGGGAACATTACTTTTGGGTGAGGTGAAGCATGCCTCGAATCTTACTAATTGTTCGAAGCACACAACCCAAAATGCTTTGTAGGTGAATAATTAAAAGGACTTCAACTAAAAAATGCTTGCATGTCTACAATAGCGGTAGTATATTTGTTGCCTTCGCAATGCAAAATGTGTAGCATCTTTTGCCATTACAACTCCAGCACTTCATTAAGTTAGTTTTAGTGGGAGTGCATTATAAGTCACTGGATGCACACGAAACTGCATGTATTTATCCTAGTTTTACAAAATTGTTTTACAGTCAATGGACCCAGGTAGGCTGCAAAGGCTTTTAGAGGATGCCGAGGAGGATGAATTACTAGTACTTAGTATGCTAGTCTGTGTAGATGAGTACATTAAGACATCTCTACTGAAGACGCCTGTGCACACCGCCCCTTTGACTGGAAATGTGGAAACGTTAGACATGTTATCCGGACATTGGAGGGCATGTTATGACACTTGTAGGATGCAGAAGCGAGTTTTCCTAAAACTCTGCCACATTTTGAAATCAAGAGACCTACTGCAACCGACCCGTGACATTAGCGTTGAAGAACAATTGCACATGTTCTTATACACTTTAGGCCACACACATGCTAATAGGGCATTGCAAGACCTCTTTCAACATTCAGGGAAACAATTAGTAGACATGTTAACAATGTCCTACGTGCCCTCACCACTTGGGCATGCGATATTATTCAGCCCGCCAAGTCACTATCAGAAACACCCCAATACATCCACGAATACAGAGGTGGGAAATTTTACCCTTTTTTCAAAGATTGTGTGGGGGCACTTGATGGAACACACGTGGATGCCTTCGTTCCTAAGGAAAAACAACTAGCTTATTGTTCAGGTCGAGACCCGAAGCACTCAACCCAAAATGTCGTAGCAATCTGCGATTTCAATATGCGCTTCACTTTTGCAATCTCCGGATGGGAGGGTAGTGCTCACGACAGTCGCATTTTAAATCAAGCCCTATACGACCCATTTTACAACTTTCCACTACCCCTAAATGGCAACCCCCTTACTTTGTGATTACTATTTTATTAGGGTGGATGTAGCTATTCTACTTAACGACGACTTTCTATCCACTTGCCAGATAAATACTACCTTGTCGACGCCGGCTATCCGAATCGAAAGGGTTTCCTGACACCTTATCGGGGAACTCGGTACCACCTCCCTGAATTTCGTGCATCTCGACCACAAGGTAGACAAAAGATGTTCAATAGCATGCACTCTTCCCTCAGAAACGTTATAGAGAGAGCTTTTGGGGTGTTAAAGAAACGTTGGGCTTTGTTAACCCACATGGGTCATTATCCTTTAAAATCATAAGCTCTCTTCGTACAAGTAGGAATGGCACTCCACAACTTCATAATAGATGAGAGGAACGACGAGTTGATGGAGGAAGCTGAAAATTCAGTTGATACGGGTGTCCCGGTGAGCTCGTCTTGTCATGAATCTATGAACATTAGGGATGAAGTCAATATGACACAATTAAGGGACCTTATTTGCGACGCAATTGTATCTTCCAACAGAAGCCTATAAATTATGTATTGAAATTTGATTATGTTGTACCCAATTTGTACTACGAATGGTTGTCGGTTTTATTGTATAACAATAATTTCCTGCTGTGTATTGTCTTTATTTCAATGAAATTGCAACCACGTCCAATTGAGTGGTTGTCTTATAACATTAATTTCCTGCATTTGTGTGTCAATTTGTTTCACTTTTCTATCTTACATATAACATTGTACAATTACGTTATGTTGTCTCTTTCGTAAATTCACAGGGAATACAAACATGGACAATTTCGATGCAGATTCCTTCTCGCAAGAGCAAAGCAATGGATCACCGATGCACCGCCTTTTCCAAACAGAACAAAACTCAAATTTGGTCGGGTATTCATTCACTTTTGAGGATATTTACATGCCGAACAACTGTGAGGCAGCCGTAGTTGAGTCATCCACTGTGGAAGGCTCCAAACATGATGACAACGTTTG
The DNA here is from genome assembly GCA_963682175.1 of Triglochin maritima. Taxonomy (NCBI): domain Eukaryota; kingdom Viridiplantae; phylum Streptophyta; class Magnoliopsida; order Alismatales; family Juncaginaceae; genus Triglochin; species Triglochin maritima. The sequence continues at coordinate 7,150,757 of OY821791.1, read as the reverse complement.
CGGGGGTGAGCCGCCATTGATGTGCCTGGATGCTTCCTTGCTTGTAATAAGGGGACCCTGTAAGGATGGGAGAACTGCTCATTGGACGGAAGATAGACATGCACTTTTTGTTTGTCTTTGCGTGGAAGAGGTCAGAGCGGGAAACATGCATGCAACATGTCTAAACGCCACCGGGCGAAAAAACCTAGTCAACAGATTCAACACCTTCACCAATTTATGCTACTATTGGGATCAACTCAAAAACCATTGGAACAATGAGAAGAGAAGGTACAGTACGTGGAAGTGGTTGAAGCAACAAACCGGATTGGGCTGGGATGAAGGTCGGGGAACCTTCTCAATGGATGAACAATGGTGGAAAGACAACGCATCAGTGAGTAATTAATTTGTCAATTTAATTTTCAGTAATGCTTTCCCTTTAATATATGTAACCTTTCAATATTTATTGCACAGAGCCACAAATATTTGACCGACTTCAAATACGCACCTTTACCATACGAGGAAGAAATGTGATTCATCTTCGATAATGGTTTGGCCGAAGGTGATGCAGACGTATGTCTGAGAAGAACAAGGACAAAGAACCGCCTACCCTCCACTGGGAGCAATTCATCCCATGCAAGCATACCTGAGCTAGCAGGAGTTGAAAATGGAAGTGGCGATTCCGGAGACAACAATTTACTCCCAAGTGGTTGTAACAAGAAGGCCGCCGTACAAAACAAAAAAGAAAGAACAAAGAAACCTCGCATCCCACCATTCGTGCAGTACTTGGGTGAGAAGATTACCAACATCTTCGAAGTGCTAGCTCAAAAGAAGGACATCCTATTTGCCGAGGTCAGTTCCCAACGAAGACCTCCAACAATTGCAGATATAGGAGAGTGCTTGGAAAATTCAAAGGAATGTGGCATGGTTCCTGGTACTCAAGACTTGGTGGACTTGAGCGAGGTTTTCGAATCCGTGACAAAGAGAGAGGTATTTGGGGTATTAGGCGATGTGGACATTCGAACGTTGTGGATAGCGAAGGAGTTGGGAAAACTAAGGAAGCTGAGGTAGTAGACGTAGTGGTTATCTTATTTCAATTGTTCATAGAACAGATAATGCTTTCTTTGTTCTTAGAGCGTTGTACGTTCTTATTTGTTGCTGAAGTTGCTGTGAGACTTATTTTCGAACTCCGTAGATGTTAATTTCCTTACATATTGTATGCGGCATTTTGAAAAAAATTAGATGCAATTTCGTCACCTATTTGTGCTGCATGTTAACGTATTTTGAGGGCAGGACTTCCTGCTGTAATCGCTGAAGTTAAGAAGGAAGGCATCACCCAACAGTGGAGTAATGGGAGAAGACTTTAATCCAGTAACATCTCTTGTTTGTGTTGGTTGCCCAATGCCCATACCCAGGGTACCTTTCAAATTCTGGAGGTCATACACATTGCAGGAATCCAATGCCCTTTAATATGCAACGAATTTTTAATTGATGTTTGAGAATGTCAAATACTTCACTAAAACGTGGACATCACTGAGTTTGGCAGCTCTCGTTGACGTGTGTTCTTATGAAGTTGATGTAGTGTTTGAAGTTCAGTTTGCAAAATAGTTAGTACACTCTCCGAACAAAAAACGAAAACAAATACTTCACCTACTGTATTTCACTAAACAAGTAGTTGGGGGAAAACCAAGCAAGACAACCATATGAAAAGGAGGCCACCGATGACATTACATTTGTGAACGTTTATATACATAGCCAAATATAGTAATATTACACGAAACCCTTGCGTTCACCCAAAAAATTGCCAGACACCATGTACTTCGTCCAAAACAACGTACTACTTTATTACTAATTAGACTCCTGTCTTAGCCACATATTCCCTGAATCGCTCCTTCACGAGAGGCAGTCCCAGGTGAGGGTTGGGCGTAGCAGGCACAACTGCAGTTGGGGGCGATCGGTCGGGGGTCTCCTGCATCGTAAGGTGTCCGTAATTACCACACCACAACTCGTCGAACTCGTACTCGTTTTGCTGCACGATATTCATCGGATCTGAAATAATAGCATCGACAAAATTTTATTAAACGTTATCTTTATGTTAGGAAACGGGAAAGTTGTTCTACAAGAAAACGTATAAGTAGTTGCAGTACAACTAATACTCTCGATTTGCTTATTGTGAGACATATTTTTACGACATTGGGTCCACTGTCAATTTCCGTTAAATACGGTCATACAAGCACCGGTTGGTCCAAAACAACGTCGAAGCTTGAATGCTTTAGCTACTAAATCACCAATTGCAACTCAAACAACTATGTACTACTACAAATGCGACTCAAGAACAACCAAACATTTCATAAGCATCTACTAAGTTCAGTACTCAAATTAAATACATGTCGTTACATACCAGGTGGGACAGTTTTGGGAGGTCCAGGGGACGATATGCATTTCCTTTCCACAACGTCCAAACGAAGCTGCATACTATAAAGAGCTTCCAAAACCTTTTCGTTTTCACGACCATCTTCTGTCCGTAAGAGATGTAGGATCACAGCCATGGAGTCCTCCTTGACGAGGAAACGACAGCGCGCGTTAGGCTTCACAGTAAGACAAAAACATGAGACAGTAGTGAGAGGTTGCACGTCGATCATACATTTTCAAAAACAATAACATAACACGCAGAAGGGAAGGCATGTCATTACCGGGTGAGACGGTGCCCCACACATGAAGACGGAAGTGTTGTTGGGTGCCTGTTCTTTGCGTGCCAAGAACCCGCAGAAGCAGATCGGAAGGCGATGGCCAGTGGAAACACTCTTCTGCCCATCAAGGATAACCATTTCGCGACCGGGGGTGGAGGGGAACAACGTTGGACTATAGGCCAAATGTGTGAGGAAGAAATGAAAAGTAACTTCTGGAAGGGAAGAAATGTGAAGGCTTTGGGAAAGGAAAGGAATGAATATTTTCGTCAATTACCTTCGACATGACCATTCCAGTTTTTTCGAAACACCACACACCCTAACACCCAGCCAGTAATCGGAGAAACCAAAGTTGAAATTGATACTGTAGCTTACCAAGCAGAGTCCACGGTTTCCCAGAAACAGAATCCCCAAAAGCACACATCCAAACGGGGCAGGAGTAAAATAATATAATAAGTTAAAGATATATAAGAGCACCCTTAACGGGTGCTCTTTGCTCGGGCGCCCGGGAAGGGCGCCCATGCAACCCTCCCTTAACGGAAGGCCTCGCCAAGGGCGGGGCACCCTGGGCGCCCGGGCGGGGGGCCATGACGCATTGCATACATTGCATCATATGTCTTTCATTTAGATTACTTTTATATCAATAAATGCTACTAAGGTATGTGTTTAGTCGTATTTACAGAATACAGGGACCTGAATGCAAATTACCCACATTCCGAGCATAAACGCGTGCAAAATATTCATTTCTATCATAAAGACCGAGTTCAAGTTTATCGGGTTCCGAATGGAAATGAATCCAAGCATAAAAGCATTCAAGGAGCTAATCACAAAAAGGTCAAGGGCTTAATTGCAAAATGCCAAGGACCTGATTGCAAAAGAAAAGGATCAAGTTATTTTGTTGGAAAAGTCAAAAGAAAAGTCAAAAATAAATCCCCAACAATGGAAGGAATAATCCGGAGTTCAAGACAATGGAAAGAATCATCCAGACGCGTAAATAAAGATCAAATCATACCATAAACACATGACCAAAATCCGGACCCGAGCAGACCTGATTGTGCGGCGTTTTCGCCGCACAACACCTTCAATATGCGGCGTTTCCGCCGCCCAGTCATTGATCTGTGTGCCCGATTTTTGTCCAGTGTCGGGTCGACGCGTGTACTATCCTTTTATGTATTGGTATCCCCTGTATCGGCTATAAATAGCCATGTAGGACGAATGTAACACATCTTTGAACCTTTGGTCTTGGATCATTAGTAATAAAATTCTGTTCTTTTAATTCTTGTTTTTATTTTATTTTAATGTCTCTAGGATCCATTCTTCTTCCTCCCTCCATGAGTTTCTAACTCTTTCCAAAGGGTGGAGGTGATGGAATTAGGGGTAGAGAAGATGAATGCATGTTATTGTTTTAAGTTCGTGATTAGTATATTTTGATTACTTGAGTTTATGTTAAATCATTTATCTTGTAATGCTTCATAACTAACATGATTTATTTCAAGTTTCTCCATTCTCCAATCTAAACCTAAGTCTAGACCTCCACCCGACGGAATTCTCCATCTTTATTCTTGTTTTTAGTTTTAATTGTTCTTGTTTCTTGCTCTAAATAACTAAAACCCAAAAATCTCAAAACCCATTTATTTCTTCTCTCTCTCTTCCTCTTAATCGAAAATAACATCAACTACGAAATCTCTCCCTCCTTGTGTTCGACCCGTACTTGCCACGTCTTCATAGACGCCGTGCACTTGCGGTATAAATTTAATTCTCAACAGGCCACGTGGCCCCCCATTGGTTCCGATTTTTTTGTTTTAAAGATTAAGATTATTTATATATAATTAGGATAATGTATTAATTAGGTAATGGAAGGACGAGTTACACATGTGAATTTTGAGGTAAACGATTCTCGATATAATATGAGATATTATCTTACTGATAATATTTATCCAAAATGGGCAGCATTCATTCCGTCCATCGTTCATCCACAAACACCGAAGGACAGGTTATTTGCTGAACGACAAGAAGCAGCACGAAAAGATGTAGAACATGCATTTGGAGTCTTGCAAGCGCGGTTCGCGATAGCGAAGAATCCATCTCTTGCATGGAGTAAGACTGTACTTAACAAAATAATGACAGCTTGCATTGTAATGCATAATATGATAGTGGAGGATGAACATGTTTTATTTTGTAATTTTGGAGATTGGAACGAATTTGTTGAGGATCAACCTGGAAATTCCGTGAACGACGCGGTTCGGTATTCCACTGACCGTGTATTGGATATGACCAGGTACTTGAGAAATAGAGATCAAGTGCGTGATCGCACCACATATTTGAACCTTCAAGCCGATTTGGTCGATAATATATGACAACACTTTGGAGGAAATGCATCTTGATGTATTTTAAGTTTAGTATTTAATGATGTATTTTTAGTTTTAGTTTTTAAATTTCCAGTTAATGTACTACGTAACGTGGTTTCCTAAATTTTAATAATATTTTCGTATTTAATAATTAAATGTTAATTAAAAACGAATGAATTGTTGATATTAAATAATTACGATAATGATTATTAATATATTTTGTTGATTGTTGAAAGAGTTTTAGAGAGAAGAATAAAAATAATGACGTGACAATAAATACTGTAGCGTGACAAGGTGGATTGGGTATTGGTTAAGGAATTTGTAGGTGGTTAGTTTGTGCTGACGTGACGGAGAGAGAAGCTGACGTGACTGTGAGAGAAACCAGGGCGCCCGAAAACTGCTCGGGCGCTGTTAATGATGTTCTAAGGGCAAAAGTAATTAAAAATCAAATAACAGCTAAAATATTGAACTTAAAAGTAAGCTTCTCGGATCTTATCCCTCGACAAAAAGAGCCGCATCACGTACTCAATCACATTCTCTGGGTCAATTTACCAAATCTACATAAGAATTTAGAATTATAATATAAATCTGCATTCATTTTTATTATTGAAAAGATTTGTTATCGTGTTAATGGAAACTGTCATTATTTTTTCCATAAAAAAATCATTAACTCCCCCCACCCTCCGCAGTAAACCTACCCCCAACTCGATACCAGCCGTCCATCCACACCTCCCACAGTAACCCTAGAATCCAACGCCTCCCCCATCCCAACCGTCCGATCCCAATCCCACCCCTCCCACTCCCATCCCACGTGGCGCCCGATCCCCCATCCCCTCCTCTATAAAAGCCTCCCCCCTCCCCCTCCCCTCACAACCGCCTCCTTTCTTAAAAATCTAGGGTTTCGATTCGGTCCGCGATGGGTGAAGATCGTTCCAAGGGCATCGTGAAGTGGTTCAACGGCACCAAGGGCTTCGGCTTCATCACCCCCGACAGTGGAGAGGAGGATCTGTTCGTCCACCAGAGCTCCATCAAGTCCGATGGCTACCGATCCCTAGCCGAAGGCGAATCCGTCGAGTTCTCCGTCGTCGAAGGCGACGATGGACGCACCAAAGCCGTTGACGTCACTGGACCGGGTGGATCTAACGTGAAGGGCGACGGTGGAGGCCGTGGCGGCGGCGGTGGATATGGCGGTGGCGGAGGTGGTTATGGCGGTGGTGGAGGTGGTTACGGAGGTGGTTCTTATGGAAGTGGTGGAGGTGGTTCTTATGGAAGTGGTGGAGGTGGTTATGGCGGTGGTGGTGGTGGTTATGGAGGTGGAGGAGGAGGAGGTGGGGCTTGTTACACCTGTGGGGAGAGGGGGCACATGGCGAGGGATTGCAGCCAGGGAGGTGGCGGCGGAGGAAGGTTCGGAGGCGGTGGTGGCGGGAGGTATGGAGGCGGCGCAGGTGGAGGAGGAGGTTGTTACAGCTGTGGCGAGCAGGGGCATTTCGCTAGGGAGTGCCCGAACCCCAACGTGAAGTGATGTTTGATGTTGTTTGTTAGTGATTAGGTCGGTTTGTTTTTGATGTTTTTGAAGTTCTGTTTTGGGATCCCAATGGTAGCAGTGATTTGGGTGTGTCGTTGTTTGCAGTCTGTTTGGGAGGTGGGGTGTAGTTTGAACAAGAAGATGATGATTCGAGTAGGTGATGATCAGGTGGTTTTGTTTTGTTTTGTTTTGTTTGTTGAAGCTTTTTGTTGTGGCGGTTCGGTATCAGGTTGTTTTACCTCCTATAATATACAAAAACGCTTATGCTTGGTCCATTTACGATTATTTTTGTCTTATGTAAGATTAATCATGTTATGATGTTTTAATTTCGATTCCGTTTATTTGTAGTTTGTTATGTATGTTGTTATTGGTTAATTAAAATGTTGCTTGCCTCTTTCCTTGAGGTGTGGTTTGGTTTCTTCCTTTTCATGTTGGTTAATTTCAACTTATGTTCCAGTGCAAGCTGTTGTCTTTTCTGTTTTAGTCATCGATCTTGTTTGTTTGTAGTGATCTCATGTTTCTTAAGGTATACTTTTGTTATCATCCCTCCTACATTAGGTTGTTGAAGAGTAAATGCTTATTATTGTGGCATTCATTTGTGTTGTCTCCAGGTGTTTATCTGGGAAATTGATGTTGTAGTTGTATGATGTATGTTTCTTTTGTTATGGTTTTGTTTGTGAGATTGTACAATGGTTTAGTTTGGCAGCTTGTTGTTATTAAGCTTATGTTTTTGTAAGCTCTTTTGTTTGTCCTTCTATTATTCTGGTTGTGGTAGGATTGATATTGCTCTTCTATTTTGGTACGTGTTATCTGTGTTTCTTGATGCACAGGGTGGATGAGTATGTTCGTGGGTCAGTACTATTATGAACCTTTTGCTTTCGGGAATAGTGAGTTGCTGTGTGAATGCGGTGTACTGGTCCTATGTTAACATTTTTAGTTGCTATAATCGTACCTGTGTTTGCACATCTTTGGTGTTGGTTTATGTGTAAGTCTTATGATGCTGTTGCGTAACATAATCATCTCAGGAATGTTGAACATTCTTAAGTTGGTTATCAAGTATTCATTTGTGTTGTCTTCGGTTGTTACCATCTCTGTTGATTTGCAGAATTTGACGCTATTGTCTTGGTGGTATGCCTGATATGGCACTTCGGGTTTATACTCTCTCCATTATTAAGCCCCTATGTTCCTCGTTTTCATGCGATTTGATCTACACAAACTTCGCAAAATGAATGTTTTTTGGGTTGACCCTTCAATTTTGCATTCCTCATAGATTCTTCAATTTTGCTTTCCTCTGAGTCCTGGATTTGTTCCAGCGTATGGCACCAAAAGTCGATATGATGCATTTATACTTGCGAAGGTTTTTTTCCCGGAAAGCCTTTCAGGAAGTCTTCTTAACTTCGTCGTTCGTAATTTTCTCACCGCATAATTTTTGGAAGCCAATCATGTTGCCGAATTTCCATCTTATCACTTGGTGATTCCTAAGAATAATGCTGTACCTTTTGAGGTTGAGGATTAATTCGGTGATGGATTTCATGGTCTTTTCCTTTTGCATGGTTTAACTTCATCCATCAGCTTTATCTAATACCTATCATTGTTTCGACTTTTGGTCGCGTCACTGTTTGGTTTTTCTTGAATATGGCTATTGCAAATGGATTCCTACCTTTTTTTTCTCGAATTGATCATCTTACTTTTTTTCTTCTTCTATTTCTAAAGTCTAATGTTCCTACGTGTTTAAATAACATTCATACATGATTCGTATACTTTAGAAACGCGTATCCGACTTTTTAAACAGTCTAGTTTTAAATACATATTCAAGTACATTGTCGTAGCGAATATGGAATACTCTTCACCACTAAAAGCTACCCAAAGACAATCTTGCTGAGTTGCCGCAACAATTAAGGCGTTTTTTAAATAAAAGTACTTAACAATGTTCTATGATATTCATGTAATCCTTAATTTAATCGCTTATGTTTATGTGGGTGAATCGATGTAACTGACATCTACGTTTTCCTACAAAATTAACATACTAACTTATAAACACATAGCTGAAACCGAACATTATTCCAGTCATTGTGTAGCTTAACAAAACCACGGTTAGAAAGCAAATACAATTTTATGTACTTCCATCTGATTTGATTTGTCACAAACTATCAGCCAAATGTGGGCATTAGTAACCTATTAGTCTTCTACACGGATTCCATTTTGATATAAATAGTCCGCCTAACATGGTCCAGTTAGAAGTAGATATATATGTGAGAAGCAAGCCTTTATTTTCAAAATCAGAATGAGTTGCTATGTGGGTCGAGTCTGGGTCATGCATGTATCTAACAATGTGGGCTCAAGTGTTGGATAATTACATGTCGGTCGAGTCATTGCGATTCGACCCATGGAGTTTAGTACAGTCAGAGGCCTAGCTTCTGAAAGAGAACCAGAACTTTTATGTTGTTGATTAATGGTTATGGCTTTAAAAATCAATGGTATAATCAGACCATAACCTTTAAAATCCATTTTCTAGTCTGACATTTTTTAGATATTTTTCATGCCCATCCCACATCCCTATCCGCCTAGTCTACAACGTGAATGTCAAAATGTAACTCCCAACCCAAGATTTTAGCAGTCACGCATTTAGAGTAAGGGTTGTGCCCTCCTAATGTTTCATCCAAGTTTGGATTTTGTTGTGTAAAGGTGATGTAATGGAGATTAATTTACATATATGTGGTAACATCTCTATATATTTTAAAAAAGCAATAAATATTTCATCGTTCCTAAGAAAGGAAGATACATCAAAAGTTGTCAAGAATTGACATTCTATGATCTCAAATTTCATGGTAAAGGATACATTAACCAAGTCCAGCAACATCTACTCCAGAATTAATTAATATCTTACCCAAAACGAACACTCACTTTTCTTAGGATTGAAGAAATTTGGACAATTGATACAAAGCATTAATTCCTAGAACTGCACAACTAAATCCCTGATTGACTCACTTCGAATCTCCAGCTCACATGCTGACATGTTGCCCACCATGTAAGCACAATTATCTTAAACAAAACACCCCATCTATGATACTTAATATTTTATTATGGTAACACGACGAAATCACATGCACACCATTACTTACACCAACATGTCACTACGTAAAAACTAGAGACAAAATAGACAAATATATTGTTTCCCTCCGATCAACCTTTCCTTAATCCCAACCAACTTCTTCTTTATATTTACTATATATAAGAGAGAATTAGAACAACAACTTCCCATAACTCTTGATTCCCTTTCTACTCCACTCTTAATTTCTTCTTCCTTTCTCAAACATGGCCAGAGCAACCTGTCTTCTCTCCATCTTCCTAGCTGTCCTCCTCGTCCTGATCAACATCACAGGTCAGCTACAAAATCCAAGTCTGTGTTTTCTGTTTCTAGTTAAATTTTCATTGCAAACGAGGGTAGCTTTATTTTCTTAGTTTTCCATGCTGAAATGGTTGAATGATGAAACTAGAAATTGGTTGAACGCTCCATCGACCGATAAGTGTACAAACTAGAAATGGTTTGAATGATATATAAGTCATCGTACAATCAAATTTTAACTTTGTGTTTTGCAATGATGATCCACATAAATTGTTACGTGTTATTATTCTTGCATAGATTTCTAATATTCGAATAGTCAAAATCAAAGAGTACAAACAATATTCACACGAAAAAAAACGTAGAAAATATATTAGGTAAATGTATTGAGTCTATTCTTAAGGATTTAAATCTTATAAACTTTGTATTTGGAGTTGATTTTTTTTTATTTGACATATATATTTTCAACTAATTATTTGGTCCAACTACATTTCAGTTGTCCAGCCAGCAACATTCACATTAACCAACAACTGCGCCGACACGATCTGGCCGGGCATCCTCTCCGGCGCCGGAACCGCCCCTCTAATCCCGACCGGCTTCCCGTTACCCCCCGGCCAATCCCGAACCATAACCGCCCCATCCAACTGGTCCGGCCGCATGTGGGCCCGGACCTACTGCACAACCGACCCCACCGGCAAATTCACCTGCCTCACTGGCGACTGCGGCACCGGCGCCATCGACTGCACCGGCGGCGCCGCCCCGCCGGCCACTCTAGCAGAATTCACCCTCGCCGGCGCCGGAGGACTCGACTTCTACGACGTAAGCCTCGTCGACGGCTTCAACCTCCCAATGCTGGTTCTCCCGGAGGGTGGGACACCGGGCGGGAACTGCGTTCCGACGGGATGTACGGTGGACTTGAACGCGGCGTGTCCTGAGGAACTTCGGGTGGCCGGAGAAGGAGTTGCGTGTAAGAGCGCTTGCGAGGCGTTTGGAAAGGCTGAGTATTGCTGTAGCGGTGAGTATGGGACGCCGGAGACGTGTAAGCCGTCGGCGTACTCGGAGGTGTTTAAGAATGCTTGCCCGAGGGCGTATAGTTATGCGTATGATGATAGTAGCAGTACGTTCACTTGCGTTGCGGCTAATTATGTTATCACTTTCTGTCCGGCGACCACAAGGTAATAATATTGTAACTAATAAGTTGTCAACTATTGTTAGTTTGGCTTTTAGTTTGGGAATTTGATGGTCTGAAGGACGTTATATATATGTTTCTTAATTGTTAGAGAATATTCTCACATCAGTTAATTTTGATATTTTCACGTAAAATCTCTCTAATTATCATAAATTAATTTTGATTTAGATACACACTTTAATATTAAAGATCATTTTTTCCCTCTTGAATATTGTTGAAAAGATAACCTGAATGTAGTTAGTGTGTCGTTAACAATATAACTACGATAGTGTGTGATGGATTATCTCAATTGAGTCATTCAAATACTTAAGCTGAAGTTATTGCACCACTAATTAAGTTAACCTATATCTTCGTACCTCCAATCAACATTTTCTGATCATGGAACGTGTGAATGTAGTTATAGTGTAACGATCAATTAACGCAATAATTACACCTTCTTTTTATATTTCAAATCATTGTTTTCCTCAAGAGCTCTTGAGTAAGATGACCTCTAAATAGAAAAGTTATATTATTGAGTTGAGCTCTTGAGTTATTAAGTTAGAGAACAAGCACATCATCGTGTCCATTTGCATCTATCATTAGAATAATTAACATTTGTTGTTACAAAATATAGTATGAGATTAATGATTTACTTGAATTCTGTATTTGCAGTAAAAAATCTTTTGGTGACAATCCAAGAGCAGGCATGTCCCTTCACAACAACTCGATGGTCTTCCTTGGTGGTCGACCCAAGCCTTACTACTCCACTTCACCACCACCATCAAAGGCGACGGATACCGTCGCCATTGCTTTGGCTCTGACGTGCCATTTCATGTTCCAATTCCGACCGATTTGATTTCGTGAGGGATCACTGGCCACCTTGACCGACCATTAGATTTGTCTTTGGATGCGCTACACAAAATATTGCCGTCCATGTTACTTCGCACGACCCACCACATGCTTGCAAAAAAAAAACTTATGTTATTTTGGAACAAACTTATTTTTGTGGATTATTCTTATGTTGGGCTATTAGTAAACATAGTGGTCGTTGAACATGTAGGAGTGTTTAGTGCTGTGGATGTAAAAATTAGGAGATTAATAGTGCGATTAGGCAAATGTAATATATTAGATCTTTATCTATTTTATGGTGTTTTGCTATGTGGGAATTGAATGTGGAGTTGTTTCATTGGAATACCAAGTCCGTGTGTTTATATATATATATATATATATATATATTAATTTTCTGATCATCAACAGCAATTAGCAAACTATTACTATCACTTGTGGACGTAGAAAATTTTGTTAGTTCGTAGAGGTCAATATATACAATACTCAAACTTATCTACTTTGAGGGATACAATTATACTCTTTTAGTAACTGTAAGTTGACTTGTCAAATTCTAATTACATTTTCCTGAAATAAGTCCAGATACCTTTTCTACTTGTATTATTTTCATTGAATATAATATTTCTATATATACTTGAAATTAGAAATCTGACTCTTATATATACAAATGTAAAATTCAGTGGAGGTCATGACACCCACTGAATCCCAAGTGAGTCCGCCCTGGATAACCGTATTCTCTTTGGATTCTATTAAATTGTGTTACACAAACTATAATGTGTTGGCCTGATTTATTGAAGTACCAAATTCTTGATTAACTTATAAGCATGATTCAGGTTACCCATTTGTTAATTTTAAGAAACGTGGTTGGTCGGTGTTGTTGTCTGTGTCTCCTCCTCTATCTCTACTCTCTAGACATCATATATAAAAGTTAAAATATTGATCCACCTTCTATGACAACAGATGGGATCACAACTTAAATTATGCAAAAACAAATTTATTTTGTACTTAATATTCTTTGAAGCGACTACCATAACCAATTAAAAGCTATATCAATTGCGCCAGCAAGATTTCTTACTTTCCACAGAAAGGCAATGACCAAAGTTATGATGATTAGTCAGAAAGCAAGATTTTGTGAGAAAAACTGGTTTTAAAAACATGTATGACTAACCACATCTGTAAGGGCTTCTTTTAGTTTGTAAATTAGCTTTACACGTTAGATTTGCAGAAGATTTGGTTAAAAGCGGCAATTGGGGCTTCTTCACTAATTTAGCTGAAAATTATTGGCTTCTAATATTAGATTTTGATGAAGTCAAACTGTCTATTTATTTTGTTTTTCAGTTTTGGGACATGGTAAAAAATATTTGGAAAAAGTACAAGACAGTTTCCCAAAAAATGAACTTGGCAGCAAAATCAGTTCAGAGCAACGCCACATAGTAAGTGAGGTTGGTGATTCCATTTAAATTTGAACCATTGGATTTCTGTGTTTCATCTATTTTTGTAAATTTAATTTGCGATTTCGACCCCTCTAGATTCCTGCTTCTTGAAATTTGACCATCTGAATTAATAAAAACAAATAATAAGATAAATATGTGATTTTCTCTTCAAATACTCTAGTACTTGAGAGTATCCATTTTAGTCTCTAAATCAAATTCCAGTCAACTTACTCTAATTCGAATCAATCAATCTTGTTTGGTTTGAGATTTGAGTTTTAGTGTGAATCCATTTATCCTCAACCTTAATTACAATACAAACCTACTCAAAAGAAGTTCAAACTCCAAAACAATCAACAAAAACACAAAAGGACAAAAAACAGAAATCCTAAAAATTAGACGCCGACAATGATGAATTCAACATTGTTTCCGAACTTAAAAATAATATTAAATTTTAAGTCTGTAAAAGTAATCACATGTAAGGTTGTAATATAGTACAAATAGCAAGCAAAAGTTGTACATGCATGGTAACATGAATGCAGTCATTTGCAAAGTATGTTAAAGAGTTTTTTTTTGATGCTTAGTCAAAAGTAAAGTGATTGATATCATAACTTCGAGTTCCATCTCTTGATATTTTTTTGATTAAATGTATCTTGATGATAATAATATTAGATCATTTTAGAACCGCGACAATTCATCTAATCTCATATGGGATCACATAAATTATTCTGATAAAAAAATTCTGAAAGCAGTCAACACCAAGTCACCAATGCATTGACTAGATTTTTCCCAATCCGACGTCAGATCCAACTATTAGAGTCTCTTTCCTATTCAGATGGCATGTGTCCAAATGTAACAATCTTGGTGGCAACAAATCAGTGTGTGTTTTGTTTTTTTTCCCCCGACCTGTAAAAGTTTCTTCTTGTGTGTTCTTTGCATAGCATATTAGCATAGCATAGCAGAGGGGGGAAAAGGATGATTAATAAGTCCAAAAGATATTATCTTTGAAGCTAATGAAGGTTATTATAAGGGCTCTTTTTATCTTTGAAGCTAATGAAGGATATTATAAGGGATAGAAGGTTAAAGGTGGAGGCAGATAGATTTAAGGTTAGGTCAATTGGACTTCGGATGATAGGATTTTTTAAGTACATTTGGGTTGGATTGGTTGTCAAGTTCGGGTCCAATAGGTTTGGTTCGGCTGGCTTTGTGTTTTAAGCAAGTATATCATAAGAATATCATATAACAAAACAAAAAATATTACGGAAACTACAGGTACATGTATAACATTAATTTTTGGGTGAGCATCGTAACTCATAGGCACCCTTGAAAGCTTGGGATATGATATTATTTTCTATTTTGGCCAAATCTTTCAATTCTATCTTGGCACAGAGTGTATTCAACTTCACATGATGTTGACTTTTGATGCATTAACTAATTATTTCATCATCACAAAAACTTTTTTCAATGCAAGAGTATAATTGAAAATTCATTGAAATTGGAATGTATCTAAAGAATATCCTGATAAACAATAATTTACAGGGTATTATTCTATAAGTGTTCGGAGCATATGAATTAATTAATTTTATACTTAGAAGCTCCTACACAACTTTCAAGCCTTTTATGTGCAAGGCCGTGACACATAATTAAATTTAAAATTCCATAAAAGAAACAAACTTACAAACTCAGAAAGAAAGAAATAAAAAAAGATACATGAAAGTCAACTTTGGACTCCACGATCATATAAGATAGTTTAGACATCCTTGGTTTTTATTCTTCATCTGCATCTCTCCTATTGTGATCTGAATTTTGCAGCTTAATTACAAATCATGGCTGAGAATGTAACTGTTGAAGCCCCTGAAGCTATAGAGCTCGTGACTTCTGGATCACATCGCTATCTCTGTGTCAGGTTCAGTTTCTTCTGTCTTCTTTTTCTTGTCTCTACAGTCTTTGTTACTTATGAAGTTTGTTTCTTTTGACGTGGTTTTTGTAGTTTTGAGATTGTTTGGATTCTTACTTATTCGTCATCTTGACATCTTTGAGAATTTTGGTATCCAAAACTTGGTGGATCAAAGTGGGCC
The DNA here is from genome assembly GCA_963682175.1 of Triglochin maritima. NCBI lineage: Eukaryota > Viridiplantae > Streptophyta > Magnoliopsida > Alismatales > Juncaginaceae > Triglochin > Triglochin maritima. The sequence continues at coordinate 7,135,356 of OY821791.1, read as the reverse complement.
CTAAACTGTTCTTTTGCAGGGAATCTTGGTTGTAATGAGTATAGGTGAAGTTTGTAATTTTAAGAATTTTAGTAGGCTGACTTTCAAGTTGATTTTGTTATTCATTTTTCTGTTTTCATATTTTTATCTTGATATATCTGGATAGAGAAGTTGGCAGATGTATAAATTTCTAATAGTTTTGGAACTCCAATCTTTCTATGTTCTTCTCTGGATCCATCATACCCTTATTTTTCCATGTGTTGCTAAAGGCCATCTGTAAATTTAAAGATTGAAATGATGTTGTTTAGGTATATGTTGAACATTTGATTATTCGATATTCTAAAAGAAATACACAACTTCCATAATAGGACTCAATTCTATATTTTGTGATAGGATGCCTGAGGACTTCAACAGAAGCCATGTTAAGGGTGCAGTTAATGTTCCCTACTACTCTTCAGTTTCTCCTGAAGGTTTCTTCTCTTGCTAGTGATTTGTATAGTCAAACTATATGGTACTTTCTTGATTTTATTTTTGTGCTGTGTTTGAAATAGGAAAGGTGAAAAACCCACAATTCATTGATCAGGTTTCGGAATTATTCAGCAAGGATCAAAATCTCATTGTGGTAAACATATATAAATATCATTGTTATCTTTGCAAAAGTTGAGATGACTGTAATTAACCACCAACATGATTATGATAAGGAGTCTAGAGCTGAAATTGCCAAAATGGCTAGTCTAACAACCTATCATAATTCGTATGTCCCCGTTAACCTGGTATAGTTTGTTATTGAGTCTACTGAGCCACATCAACCTGATCATTAAATCACCAAAAACAAATAATTAAGTTAAACTTATTGTATTAATGATGTAGTCATGTAGAATACATCTTCAATCACACCCTCTGTCCAACCATTTCTCAAAAATTTGTAGCCCATATGGACATTTTTTAATGCAACTTCTCTTGCAATTTGACAAGATAAGTTGACCAATAAATAACAATGTGAAGTGTTTATGAAAACTCTGATTTTCAAAGATAGAACAAAATGACACTTTTAAAATTTTCTTATCATTGTAGATCTAGTAAAAAAGTAGATGACACAATGAAACTTGGTCATATAAAAAGTCTACTACTTCTGAACTTGGTCAGTGAAGAAGTTGCACTGGATATTCTTATAGATAAAAATACTATTTTTCTCTCTCTTTTTAAAGGGCTGTAACACTGGAGGAAGATCCTCTCTTGCGACTGCTGATCTCTTCAATGCTGTAAGTTTCCTATATATTTCCATCTACAAAAACATAGCACTTCATTCTTATTTCATAATTAATGAGATACTCAGTATTTCTTTATCAACTTTTTATCTACTTCCAACCAAACGATGATAATAAAATTATTTTCATATGTCAGGGTTTCAAGAATGTGAAGAACATGGGAGGTGGCTTTAAAGCTTGGAACAAAAGTGGGGGTTTGGACGAGTCTAATGCTTGAAATATTTCTTTTGCTCATGCCTTGTTCTGGTTTCCTGGTTTGTGTGGATAATTTAATGGGATGCAAAATTCCATGAAATCTCAAGTTACACATGTGATATGTCTGGAGAAAGAAAAAAATGTATTTGCACTTTGCTAAGTGCATTGGGAAACTGCTATGAAACGTGTGATATGAATGTCAATAACTACAATGAATGAAAAATATTTCATCATCTTTTAATGTTAGTGGTAAGTGAATCTTTCTGCCTTTCAGTTCTGAATGTAGTTTGATGTGCACAGTGCACTGGTAATGTTTCTGTGTTTTTTTAGTAGCAATTGTTTCACTAGGTTTGAGTACAACAAATCACCCGAAACAAGCTTTGTAGTTATGATACATATGTGTTCCTCACAAATGATTCCTGATGGAATTCAAAAGTATCAATAGCAAATCTTGAAGTCAAGGTTAAATATTGTGTTCTTAGAAATACAACAATAAAATCATATGCCCGAGAAGTACAACAATAAGATCATATGGTCTGAAAGTGAAGGAAAAAAGAGAGAGAAGTGGATGGAACTACATATCTACATATCGGATGTGGCGATTTCGGTCGGCATTTCTGTAAGAACCCTAAACCCATGCTTAAGAGCTAATGGGTGTTAGGAGGAGAGATGGTGATTAGAGGAGGAGTTTGCATGAGGAGATGGGTTGCACAGTGGTGTGCATGGAGAAGAGAAGGGAGGCGTGCACAGTGGTCTGGGGTGTAGGGTGATGGTGTGGGGGGTGGAGTGATGATGGGTTGGGTTTTGAGAAGAGGAATCCGTTCTTCTCTCTCTCTCTCACTTTCGTTTCTCTCATTTCTCCATCTCACTCTCTCCCTTTTCTTGTGCGGCGTCCAGCAGAGGAGGAGGCGACTCCGGAGGAGTAGGCGTGGTGCCGGCGTAAGACGTGCGAGGAGGATCACCGGAGGTGCGAGCGAGGCTCTGGTGGATTCTCTAGTGTGATTTTGTTGTTAACCCTCGTGGGAGGGTTGCGTTGGTCGGTCGGAGGAGGTCGGAGACCTCTCCGACGAAGTGTTTTGGTGGAAAAACCTCGGTTGGCGCGAGGTTGAAGACGACCAACGGTCGACCGTACCATTCGGGCGGTCGACCGAATGTATGTATTTTGTCTGTCTGTTGTGTTTCGGTCGACCGGTTCCTTGTGTTCGATCGACCGGAACTTAAGTGTACTGGATTATTATGCATGTTTGTTCGACCGTTGTTGTGTGTGCGGTCGACCGTTATTTGACGTAGAGATACTAGGATGCCCTGTTAGTTTTCGGTCGACCGAGACCCCTGAGTCGGTCGACCGATAGATTTATATTGATGTTGACCAGACTCTGGATTTTGACCTCGTATCGGTCGACCGGTTTTAGATCTCTGTTCGACCGTTTGGGACTTAGGTTTTGCGCAGTGAGTTCGACCGACGCAGACTTTCGGTCGACCGATTTCCTTGTGAAAGCGGTCGACCGGGTTGCCTCTTTCGATCGACCGTTTCTGCACAGAACTGAATTTCTTGTTCCCATTTTGAATGTCAACTTTGTCCACGGAAACTCGTGTCCTTGCCTTGTGCGTGAGCTGAGAGGTGACGGTGGGTGCATTCCGCGTGCCTACCCAGGGACCGCCATGTGGAAAAGTGTGGGTGTTCGGGACGCGTCACCTCCATGTATGGATCGTGACTAATATGATGGATTGATTGGACGCATTGTAGTGTAGCAGGCCTGAGGGATCGCGGATCCCAATGTATGATGATTGTGCGAGCACGCAACTGTCGTTGGGTGAGGTAACTACCGGCCTATATGGCGACGGAGGTCGCTGCCCTGCTTTTATAGCAGTGACGTTGGTGTTTGCGGCTCGTGGAGCCTGATGACCTGGCAGACTTCGGTCTGGACCGTCCGATGTTGTACCGGACGTATTGATTGGACCACCGATGCTGTGCCGGTGATGCCGCCGATGCTGTTCCGGCGATGATGATTGATGTGCCGATGTTGTTCCGGCTATGTTGTATGATGGGTCGATGTTGTTCCGGCTATGTTTTCCTCAGCTGGGCACCTACTGAGAGGATGATTGATGGAGCGACCGAGCGACGGCTCCATTGGTGTGGTTTCGACCACGAGTTACAGATCTGTATATTTATGGCGCGGACCTGGCGGATGCCCCTTGCCGAACCCCATGTTTAGTGTAGCCGCGTGTGGGGGGCGTCGCGTCTTGTCCGCTACACCGTATGTGCCTACGGTAGGTCTCCTCGGGAGACCCGATGATGATTGTCGGACTGATGTCCCATGTTACCCTTCGGGGGGACTGTTTTCCTTACTTTTGATGACATGACATGCTACTAGTATGATAGGTTCATTTGTACTACTGCATGCATTTAGGTGAGCTTGGCATACGAGGTTTCCTTATGGAAACTCAGGCATTGTTATTGCATCTTTTTCAGGACCACAGTAGGTCCAGTTGGGTGGTGATCGGTCGGCGCGCACATTTGGGACCGGATCCTCTATTCGGACCACTGAGGTCGACATGATTACATTTATCTTCCTTTGTTGTTCTGTTGTAATCATGTATCGTTTTTTACAAATTCTGATGTAATCTGGTGCACCGCTTTTATGTTTTATGAGAAGTAAAAGTTCCGTCTTTGATTATTGGTCTCTGATGCTTAAATAAATAATTTTAAAATTTTCGTTGTTTCGAGATGTTACAATTTCATTCCACCTGCCTCATCACATTGAGAACAAGTGCTTCAGCAACTTGGGATCATCATTGTACATTTGTACCATCGGCTCGCCGTTGACGCACAAATTGACCCATCTGACGGAGTCCAGTAGAATTTCCTTCACTACCACCGCATTTTACTATTTCCATTCTGTAATTCTTATTGCTCTCACATTTTTTGGTGGTTGTAGCCTCTCACATTTTTGGTGGTTGTACCTTAGCATTGTTGTGTCTTTCACACTATTGAATAACTATACCTTCGACATTAATCACAATCTCAATGGTGATTATTTTGGGCTAGTTTCTTTAGTTTTGTTGAATAACTTAGGCTTTAACATTCAATCACAATTTCAGCGGTGATCAGACAATGTTTAGTCCAATAGTTTGTTTATATTCAATATACTAGATTCGCTTGGCAGCATGCAATATCTAGAATCAATGAAAAATATGAACATGTGACACAGGCAAAATTGGAAAATAAAAGGATCGATGGTTGTTTAGAGAGGGGGTCGATAGACAATTTTGGACACAATTAAAAGATCAATGAGATCTGCCTTTTACAACAATGCTAAGTTAAGGAACATTCCTCATTACGCTGTTTTAAAGGGATCAAATGAAGCCGATAATTCATCATAACATATAAGTATGAAACCTTAATACTCAACTGAAACATGACGAGAGGGGGGAAGAAAGTCCCCAAGTGCCCCTCTCACAAGCATTTTTCCTGGACTAAAACTTCAGCAAACTATAAGAACTAAAGAATACAGGACAATTCGCATGGAGCTGTTGTTCCAAAATTAAGACGCAACAAGCAAATATGTTGGACCAACAGCACCTTCTCCGGTTCTGATTTTCGTTTTGCACCATAGTGTTACAAAGAAGCGAATTGGAACGAAAACATAACTTATGATGCAACTAGATCTGGAGTTTCGGCCTCGACGGATAGTAGAGCAGTGTGCACCTTTCCAAGCCAGCTGTCAAGCCGATCACGCAATGATTTGATTTGTGGAACCCCTAATACTCTAGGCTGCACCCATGAAACATACACTGTTCCGTCAACTTGATCAATAATTCCCTCGATGAGGTGTACCTGCAGAGCATTTTGAAAATGGTCACATGTGGAGATCGTCTCCTAAGCAAACATATAACACCATAACAATAAAGCATAGGAACGACAAGCAAGTTTGCACTGAATTTTGAGAATGAATTGTATTATTCATTTTGCACAAAAGAAGAGGGTTTACCGAGAGGCTCTTCATTAGAAGATATTCCACATCCTCAATAGAAAGCTTGGTGCTTTCTGCAATTATGCTCAACGGGATTGTTCTATCTTCAGAAGGCCGACTGCAAGAAAAATCATAAACCTCCGATTAGGGGGTTTCCGATTACAGGTCCTCAAAACACAGTTTCTGTCTAAAAATAAATATGAAGAAACTAGTATCCTTTCTTTTCTTTCTGTTTTTCTTTGATCGGTAGTATTATGTTCTCTAGAAAGAACATTTCAATGGGATCATACCTAAAGATAATTTCCATCAAACAAAGAATGTTGATTTTTTCCAACAGCTTCTTCTCATTCTGTACCAACGCTGGCTGTGCATTCAGTGCGGCATTATGAACACGGCAGAGTTCATGATAGCGAACTAAATTCCCGGTGTTGAATGCCTGCAGTATGTAGTATAACCACTCCACTTTGCTTCCAAGAAGACTATTTATCTGCAAAAAATTAGCGAATCAGTAACAATGGTAGATAGCCAGAACACTTGCACTACAATGTCATGGGGGGGGGGGGGGGGGGGGACTGGATAAATGAAAGGAGGTAACATGAGTTAAGCTTCAGTTTATCTGCAAGAAGTGGGCACGCGCACATATTCATTTCGTAAGGGGGAATCCATGTAAACCAAACCTATAATCACCACAGCCCAAAAATGATGACTCTGAAATAGAACCCTCATCGCAAAACAATTATCAACCTAAAAGAATAATTCAAGCTTCAAGGATAAACACAAAGCACTTAATTAAGCTGTGGAACAAATACAAGCAACATTTTATGCCTGGAAACAAACTGACTCGAGAAAAAATTATGACCCCAGGTAGAACTAGAGTAAGGCATTGAGAATCTTGGCACATATGAATATACGATATGCTTCTCAACACTCGTAAAGATTCTATTGAACTCCAGCATGGTTGAAAAGATTCATCAAAAACAGAAGCTATTTAGTACTCACGCCAATGATAGGGTTCAGGCAATCTATAATTCAAGAACTATGGTATTATTATAAAACTGAGGAATTTATTCAGCCTACATTTAACGCCAACATACCTTCCAATGTCATCATATACACTCAATTACAAGAGAAGAAGCTATTTATTGCCCACGCCAATGATGGGATACAGGAAATTTATAATCCAAGAAGTAGGGTAATATTATAAAACTGGGGAATTTACTCAACCTTCATTTAACGCCAACATACCTTCCAATGTTAGAACATTATTTAATAAAACTATACGTTAAGGGATGTTAACATGAGGAACAGACTCATATGAAATGAATTGATGGTCATTCATTAGTTTCAACTCCGATATATTAGCTCAAGAAAGAATGAGACTGAAAAAGAATTGTTCTAAGATAATTGGAGGTTTATTAGTTTGATCTCCACTATAAGTTTATGTTTGAGAGGTTCATTTTCAAAGGCATAGGAGCTAAATAAAGCCTCTAAACCATGAGCTATCAAGATAAAAAAGAAAATTGATAAGTAGAAAATCTTACAATAGGGTGAGCAAGAAGTTCTCCAAAGTTATATATGTTATCACCCAATAATGCAGAAAGTGACAAGTCAAATGCCAGATCCTGAAAGTAACAAATAATGGGAATATCAGATTCATAAAGATCAATAATCCCCACACAGAATAATGAGTACCACAACTAACCAGACTCTAATGCAAGAAAGAATTGCACCTAGCATCTAATGCTGGTTTTTTTAATCTAAACAGAGAATTATCAAGACCATCACAATGAATGACATCCAAGACAGATGAATGTTCAAAGCTACAAGAAAAAACTGAGTAACATGTAAATATATTAGGAAACTGTTTGCATGCTCCTCTTAGTTCATTTAATCAAGAAATATGTTGCAGTTGATTAAGCTTCCTACCATATTAACCAGGTCTTCATTTCTCAGCCAGGTATAGGAGCTAAGTTCATTTTAGACATTTAATCAAGAAATATGTTGCAGTTGATTGAACTTCCTACCACATTAACCAGATCTTCATTTCTCAGCCAGGTATAGGAGCACCATTCAGCAAGGTGAACATAATTCTTATTGTAATGGTTAAACCGTTAGAGAGTGGGAGAGAGCAAGAGAATGGTAATAAATGCAGAACTGGAAGAAATGTTGTGAGCATAATTCTGGGGGGGGGGGGGGGGGGGTATGTTTTGTACTTAAATGGACCTTTTTTGATAAATTATTGATATCCCACAACCCTCTTCAGACATTTTGAAATGACTGTAATTTTTAATTTACCAGTTTGAATGATTCGGAAAGTGATTCCACGGTTGTGTATGCCAGATAAAGAAGAGCACTCTTATAGAACTCTGCGAATTCCTGATTTGATTTGTGGTACTGAGATGACATCCAGTAAAAACTGGCATGAACGGATGGGTCAATATCAGTCATGCTATCTAACGTAGCCTTTCCCTCTTCGAGAAGCTTTTTACACTCCTTTGTGCTTCCCCTATCCAAAAGGAAAGAAGCTATTTGCATCTTGATATACAAAATTGGTTCCTCTATACGTGAGTCACGAGTAGCACGGAGCTTATCAATAATTCCCTCAAGATAGGCAATGGCAGCATCTTTTTCAGCATATTGACGAGAAACAATGGCAGCAAAATGGGCAAGCTTTAGGAGATTGATCTTTGTCTCAAAATCAGTGATGAAATTGTGATAGAGCTGAATGAGTGCATCACCAGCCTGAAATAACATGAAGACATAAAAAAGAAAACCATGTTTAATAACAACTAACCGATAAACTATGATTTCTAGCACTCAATATTCAGGAATTTCAATCATGTTCAAATGGATGGGAGATAATTTTGATAGTCAGCCGGAGGGAATTTTTCTATGCTTTGGACTAATACCAGCTTATTGAACATGCAGCTGAGCTACATGATAACATTCAATATTAATGAAATGAACACCAGATCAAAAAGATGGTCTGCAATCCTTAGTTATGGAAGAATAAAACATTAATGGTCAGAAAAGAAACTTTTGAGCAATGCAAACGTATGTCAGAAAGTAAAACAAGGTTGATATCACCATTATCTAGCTTCAATAAACAGAGACGACTCTTATTAACGTTTGTAAGAAATCAATCTGCATTATCAAGATCAAACCAAAAAACAACCTAACAAGGCCGAGGTTTTTTTTATAAAAAAAGACTCCTTAAAGTCATACACCATACTTGCACTGTAATACAAGAGCTTATGTGTATAGACATATAGTCAAGCACTCTCACTCTTGAATTGATAACCAACCCACCTCCATCTTGGAAATGTAACTATGTTTACTTGAGGCAGTCCCCAAATCTAGTAAATACTAAAATGTTCCTACCATATTACTGTTGGGAGGGGCAATTCCAACAATTACTACATACCCTGGAAAAACCTTGCAAAAGAAATTGAAAATCACCAAAAAAAACTCCCATCTTCAATATTTTCAACCAAATAAAATTCCACCATCAAGGATTCCAAAATCTGAACATTCCACCACCACGCATAAACTTTACAACATTCTAAAATTCCTCCAACGCATGAAATTGTATTAACTGTCATTTCAACAGACAACCACCAAAATTTCACCTTTAAGGATCCCACACCTAAACATCCTCCAACCCTCACACTAAATTTACTACATGTAAATTCCACCATCACACTAAATTTACTACATTACAAACTTTCTCCAGCCACAAAATTTCACAAAACCCTCTACTCAACAACCAAAATTCCACCTTTCCAAATCAAAACATCCTCCATCCCGTAGAATTACTAGACTCCTCTACTCCCATGTAAAATTACACCATCGCGCATAAATTTACAAAAATTGCAAACTTTCTCCAGCCACAAAATTTCACAAAACCCTCTCTACTCAACAACCAAAATTCCACCTTTCCAAATCAAAACATCCTCCATCCCATAGAATTACTAAACTCCTCTACTCCCATGTAAAATTACACCATCACGCATAAACTGTACAACTTCCTAACTTCCTCCATCACATAAAATTGCACAAAACCCTTTACTCCCCAACCAAAATCCCACTTTTAAGTGTTCCACTCTCAAATCCAAACCCCTCTCCCCAACCGAAACCGCACCATCATCTCCCAATCCCAAATCTCAAAACAAACCCCCCCCTCCCCCCAAAAAAACCTAAACCCCCCCGGTAAACTACTTCAATCGAACCAAATCCAAATTTTCCAGCGTCGTCATCCACAACCCTAACAGAAACGAAACAAAAACACAGATCGAAAACACAAACTCCACCCCCAAAACACTAACTTCCCCTCAGATCCGGCCGAACCCGAACCCCTATTTTCCAAACCTGGACGACGGCGAGGGCGACGAACTGGTCGAGCTTGAGGGTGAGCTGGTGCCAGAGCTTCTTCTGGTAGAGATCCGCGAGCGCGTTGTACCACTCGGCCAGCTCCGGCCGCGCGTTGCGCTGCGATTCCAGGTACTGGAGTGCGCCAGCCATTGGAGGAAGGGGAAGAGGAAGCGGAAGGAGGATTGGAAGGGGAGAGAGACCTAAAGAGGCGAAAAGTCTAGTTAGGGACTTCGGGGTTTGGTTTTATAATCGGATCGGAGGAGTGGGTTGGGCTCTTCCTGCCTTCTAGGTTATTGGTTTGTTTGCTTTGTTAAAGGGGTTTGGGTTTTAAATTTTTCTTGTCGTGTTCATGTTTAAAATTAGATATACAAATTAATTTTTGTCGTTTTTATCTATCTTAAAGTACAAGTTTTCGCACAAATATTATATTTTATATTTTTCTAAAATATAATAGTATATATTTGTGGTGTAGGTTATCAATTTGCTTTGTTAAACGGTAAGTGTTTATTTTTTTTTCTTTTTTTGGGTAGATTTTTTGGTAAGCGTGAAAGTTGGTCTTTCTTTTTTTCTTTTGTAGATTTTTCTTTCTTTATGAACAAGATGCATGTGAATAATTGAAGGTACTAGTCTGTTAAATATGGCAAGACATACCCATTAGAAGACATATCTGTTATGGAGTCAATCAAGCAAATCCTCCAGATCACACGATCTCTCAATGAAGGCAAATCAAGGAAATCAAGAATGATTTGTAACTACCAAGGAAAGCCTACAACGGCTCTGTTTGTTGTAATTCCTTTGTATAAATAGTACACCAAAACCCTAAATCATATATACAATAACATTTTCACTAATATTGTTCAAATCAACATGGTATTAGAGCATGCGTTCTAAGAACAACAAAACTCCACCCAGAACAACGAAAACCCACACCCAAATTCGGCCTCAGAGGCTCCCCTGAGCTCATCACCGGTCGGCAAGCTAGGTGGTTGCGACCTCGTTGCCCTCCACTCCTAGCTATGACAGACAACAGTGGTGAATCACAACGCCTCACCACCCAACCCCTCAATGGGACAAACTTCCTCACCTGGGCGCGAGCCGTCTCCCTATCCCTCAGCGGCAAAGGGAAGTTCAACCACCTCACTGGGAAAGCCACCAAACCCACCGAACAAGGAGGCGAGGCAAAGCAGGAGGAGTGGCAGAACACCGATCACCTCGTGATGTCCTGGCTACTCCAATCCATGCAACATCATATCGCGGAAATCTTCATGTACAAGAATAGCACAAAAGAACTCCGGGACTCCGTCCATGACCATTATGGTAAGCAACAAAACTTTGCGCATATCTTTAAACTAAAACAAGATTTGTCGCAGATCAAACAAAACCAAAAAACTGTGACTGAATATATCGGCCTGCTGAAACGAACATGGGATGAACTCGCCATCTACGAGCCACCCACCAAAGATCCAGAAATAATACAGGCAAGAGCTGAACAAGATCGTATTTATACGTTCCTTGTTGGGTTGGACTCAAGTTACGAAGCGCTCAGATCGAACATCCTCATGGCGTCGGAACTCCCCACTCTCTCGGCCATCATAGCGGTGGTTAACCGGGAAGAAACTCTCCGGAAAAGCCACACCGCTCAGTCGAAAACCCCCTACGAAAATCAGGCGTTTGTCACTGCAAAATCCAACACAAACCCTCGCGACAAAGGTAAAAATAAATTCGGAAATAAAAGCAACGAATACTGCGATAACTGTAAGAAACAGGGACACAATCGGTCGACGTGCTACTTCCTCTACCCACATCTCCGGCCATCTAAGGACAACTCAGAGAGGAGGGATGGGAGGAGCGGTGGCCACACAAACCCTAGCGGGAGAGGCGGCGGCGGTGCTCAAAGAGGAAACCCTAGCAACTAAGGAGAAAAAATGAAATGGAGGACAATCGGGTCGAGTTCGGATCAGCGCAGGTTTTATAGCAACCACGGTGGAGCACCCGATTCCTCTCCCTATCTGGAGCTCCAGATACCCGACTCAAACAATACATCCAACGGTGGAGAAGCAACACAACTTGGTGCCCCTTATAGCCCAATTAAACTCTTTTTTGCAATCCAACACCCCAAGTAAAGGTAATTTCTCAGGTATGGATTCCTTCTTAGATAATTGCAATGCATATTCTTCTAAAATTAATTCACATAACTCTAGTTGGATTATAGATTCTGGTGCGACTGATCACATGACAGGAAACTCCTCGTTGATAAATAACATAAAAACTAGTTTAAATTTTATAAATAAATTCGTCACTGTTGCTAATGGAGACAAAGTGAAAATTAAAGGTACAGGAGAAGTACAATTCTTAGATGATAAAATAACCGAAAATATTTTGTATGTACCTAATTTCAACTTAAATTTATTGTCTGTTGCTAGACTCACAAGAAATTTGAATTGCAACATTGTCTTTACACCTTTCGATGTAACATTTCAGGATCGCACCACAGGGAGGATGATTGGTAGAGGAAAACTCACCAACGGACTTTATGTGCTTGAAACTCAAACAAAAGGGATGACTGCAAAAATTCATAATCATGAAAGTTGGCATCAAAGAATGGGACACCCGTGTCATATGGTTTGCAAAAATTATTTCCCACTTTCAAACATGAATTATTTTGTGATGTATGTCGATTATCAAAACAAACTAGACTTCCTTTTTATAATTCAGAAAATAAGACAGGTCGTGCTCTCAGTCAACCCTATCGGGTTTGTCTTAGCTGATTCACTCGGATATTTTGGGACCCGCTCCCGTAGAATCCTATAATGGGTTCAAGTATTTCATTTCGTTTATCGATGATTTTTCACGAACAACTTGGTTATATTTGTTAAAAGCTAAATCTGATGCTTTCTTGGTTTTTTGTGAGTTTGTAACCTTCGTTGAAAATATGTTTGACTCTAAAATCAGTATACTCAGATCCGATAACGGATCCGAGTATACCAGTAACAATTTTCAAAACTTTCTGAAACAAAAAGGATTTTTTCATCAAACCACATGTATAAACACTCCTGAACAAAATGGTGTCTCTGAAAGGAAAAATCGTCACCTTTTAAATATCACTCATTCCTTGCTTTTTCAAAACAATGTTCCAAAATGTTTTTGGTCAGATGTTGTTTTAACTGCTACTTACCTTATAAATCGCTTGCCTAGCTCAACAATTCAAAACAAACAACCCTTAGAAATTTTACATGGTAGAAGAATGAGCCTTAACCATCTTCGGATATTTGGTTGTACTTGTTTTGTTCACAGGAAGCATCTGGACAAACTTGATCATAATTCTATCAAATGTATTTTTTTAGGATACTCTGTCAAAAAAGGGGTACAAATGTTATAACCCTGTTAATTGTAGAATTTATGTCTCTCGTGATGTATCTTTTTTCGAGCTTGTCTCCTACTACCACGAACACCACAATCCTTCCGCTGCACCCAAAGCTCCTCTACCGGTTGCAGACATCCTCAACACTCCCACAGCCGCACCTCCGGTCACCGCTACACCTACTCACGAAGACCTCGAACCACCCCCTTAAGTGGACGACCAAGGGGGAGATGAAGGTATTCCTCCAAGAAGGACCACATGTTGTACTCGTCCACCCTCTCGACTTCAAGATTATGTGGCATCCCACGTTACTTACCCTATCGAGGACTACTTGTCCTACTCCCAAATAAAACCTGCCTACTATGCCTTCTTAAGTCAAATAGACAAAATTAAAGAACCCACCAACTTTCATGAGGCGTGTCAACACCCTAAGTGGATTAAGGCTATGGATGATGAACTAAATGAAGGGAATGTGTTCTAAAAGTTTTACTTTTAAATGCCAATTATTATGAATTGAATGAGAAATCATTTTGTTCCTTGTTTATGTTATTCGTCTTTTAGAAGTGTTAAGGAAGAGACTCTTGGTCCTTAACCGTAGAGTTCTAAAAGATATTAGTTTACATAAAACAAAAGATATTCGCAATCATGGTAATTAACATGGGACATTAATTACCGAGTTAAGATTGTCGTGTTGGTCATAGATCATTGTAGATCTACAAGTGAGTGACGACACGGGTATGCAAAAGAGGAAAATATTACTTTTGTATACTGAATAGACCTAATAAGTAAAATATTATAGAAATGTGTTTCTGTGTCATTAATATTTTACTGTCTTTGGTCATTTGATATGAGACTTATATCTAATCACTTAAGGAATACTTAATTAGATCAGTGTCTTGAACTATCGATAAGTGTAGTGTAAAGGCATTGATTGGTTAAGTACAACTTTTGTTGGAGAAGATAGTTAGTGAAAAGACTATCATTGCCCCTCTTAATTGAGTGATGATATTAGTGGGCCCCTTGATAAAGCAAAGTTATAATATGCACAATGTGATTTGAGTTAAGTCACATATTTGTAACTAGCTTAAAGAGATCAAGAAATGAATAATAATACAAAGATGGCACAATACTACTTTGTGTGTATTCTTAATATCATGAGGCAAGGGACGGACACAAGTGGTGCACTCCATCACTAAATGGATCGGGTTTTGGTTCGAGTGAAATTAAGACATCTAACTAATTGGGAGCTATAATGTGTAGCTAGATACCGTTTATAGCTTGTGATATTAAGCTCTTAATATCACTGCCAACTTAGTTTAGATCCTCCAATAGGTCACACCGCAAAAACCGTGAAACAAGAATTTTGATTTTTGGTTCATATGATGTGTTAGGTTTCTTATAGAAAATATGACACATGTGGTGAACAAGTAAAATCAATTATGTTGTATATAAACACAATTAGAATCATGATAAATTCATATGAGATGCATATATTATGGGGTGCAATAATTTATTGTTGCATAGGATAATATATTGCATAAGTTGTGAATTTGCTAAAACCCCATTAAGTTCAAATTTTGTTGGAAATAAATCCAAAATTTGAAAAAGGCAAAATCGGGTAGAAGTTCGGTAATCCGTTATGGTTCGGTCGACCTAAGGATCTGTGGATCGGTCAACCGAACGTGGAACGGATAATCGTAATTGATGACCGAACTTGACCAAAGTGCCTGGATCTTTGGTACGGTGTACCGAACCAGAAACGGTCAACCGAACAATGTCAAGTTTCGATATTTTCGGTTAACCGAATAGCACTCGGTTTTAGACGTGAATGGGTCCGATCGGTTAAAGAGAATTTTTCTCCTTAAGATTCGGTCATCCGTCACGTACTCGGTTAAACGATCGTGACAAATTCGGTTAACCGAGTGGGACTCGGTAAACCGAACAGCGGTCGATTTTCTGCCTTTGATTATTAAGAGATTAATTTGATCGATGGTTGGATTAGCTCCAAATTTGGTCAAACGTTTTGTGGGTGCATATAATGCATTATGGAATTATTTTATGAGAGAAATTGTCATAAAAACGTGGCTTAAGAATAGCCATGATTAAGAGTAAGATTGGAACCTATAAATAGGTCCTTATTCTCCCTAATTGGGTTACACAATTCAGAAATTATTTTCTCTCCTGATTCACTACTAAAACCCACGAAAATTCTCTTAGTTTTCTAAGTCTTTGGAAGGAGAAATCTCAGAGGCTAAGGAAGGGGTTTGTAGCTAGATTCTAAGCTTGTTTGGAGATTGATTGTCTAGCTCCTTTCTCTCCAACCTTGTTTAGGGTTTCGGTGAACACTCGGAGGCATCCGGCGCAACGGGAAGCGACGATCATCTTCCTCAACGTCTCCGAATCTTCAAGAAGTTTTAGAGAACTTCTAGGTATGAATTTCGGAGTCCCTTGTGTTTGTTTTAATAAGGTTTTTCAAACTAGTTGTTAAAACAAACCGATGCATGCATGAAATAAATCAAAGAAAATTGTAATTGATCCTTATTATACATAAAAATTTCGAAAATATATATGTATAATTAAACATGAAATCCTACACTAAAAGCTCTAGAAACTAACAAAAAATGGAGTCTTGTTACTCCTCCCAAAGGAATAAAACCAGTAGGTTGTAAATGGATATACAAAATTAAGTACAATAGTGATGGTACTATAAAACGATTTAAAGCTCGCTTAGTTGCTAAAGGATATACTCAAACATACAGGTTAGATTACCAAGAAATATTTGC
Organism: Triglochin maritima; assembly: GCA_963682175.1. Lineage (NCBI taxonomy): Eukaryota > Viridiplantae > Streptophyta > Magnoliopsida > Alismatales > Juncaginaceae > Triglochin > Triglochin maritima. The sequence continues at coordinate 7,119,425 of OY821791.1, read as the reverse complement.
CCCTGTCGCAAAGATGAACATCGTTCGTGTTCTCCTCTCTGTAGCCGTTAACTCGGGATGAAATCTCTTCCAAATGGATGTTAGGAATGCTTTTTTGCAGGGCAACTTAGAAGAAGAAGTCTATATGACTCCTCCCCCATGTTACAAATCTGATTCAAGCAAGGTATGCAAACTCCACAAGTCCATATACGGGCTTAAACAATCTCTTCGTGCATGGTATGCCAAACTCAGTCACTCCCTACTTCTCTATGGTTTTTCTAAAAGTTCTGTTGATGCCTCCATGTTCACTAAACGTTCTCATAAAACCACCATAATTGTCTTAGTATATGTGGATGATATTATAATAACTGAAAATAATGATGAAGAAATCGTTAGTCAAACTTTACCTCAAATCCAAATTTGATATCAAAGATCTAGGCACCATGAAATATTTCCTTGGAATTGAAATTGCTCACTCGAAAAAAGGACTCTTTCTATCCCAAAGAAAATACACTCTAGATCTTCTAGATGATGGTGAACCAAATCAAGACTTAGGACAATTCCAAAGATTAGTTGGTAAACTCATATACCTCACGGTCACTAGACCCGACATCGCCTATGCAGTTAGCGTAATAAGTCAATTTATGCATGCACCTCATAAAAAGTCATCTAGAGATAGTTGACTGGATTCTCCACTATCTTAAGAAAACCCCGGGTCAAGGTCTTTGGATGAATAGAAACAATTCTAACACAATCGTTGGTTACTCTGATGCAGATTGGGCAGGTAGTCACGATCGAAAATCTACTACCGGATTTTGTACGTTCGTTGGAGGAAATTTGGTCACATGGAGAAGCAAAAAACAAAACGTGGTGGCACGATCAAGCGCTGAAGCTGAGTACCGTGCAATGACCTCTACAACAAGTGAGCTAATATGGCTCAAGCAGCTTCTCTCTTTATGAACAAGATGCATGTGAATAATTGAAGGTACGAGTCTGTTGAAATATGACAAGAAATACCCGTTAGAAGACATACATGTTATGGAGTCAATCAAGCAAATCCTCCAGATCACACGATCTCTCAGTGAAGACAAATCAAGGAAATCAAGAATGATTTGTAACTAACAAGGAAAGCCTACAACGGCTCTGTTTGTTGTAATTCCTTTGTATAAATAGTACACCAAAACCCTAAATCATATATACAATAACATTTTCACTAATACTGTTCAAATCAACAGAGTCTGATTTATAGTTGACTAGTACTGGAATTACAAACAAGGAGGGGTGGGGCGAGTTAGGAATTGAGTTAGTAACATGTCTCGTCCCGCCTTAGGATGACACGAAGGGGTTCCAAACGGGGTGAGTGAGATTTCTTGTGGTGTAGGTTATTGGTTTGCTTTGTTAAAGCCTTAAAGGGTAGTGTTTGCTTCTTTTTCTTTTCGTGAAATATTATATTTTAGTTAAAAACCTTCTCAGCATCAATAATGCCACCCCTTCCACAACTTTAACCCTTGGGAATTTGTTAGACTACCCATGCGAGTCACTTATATAATACTTCTCTTCCATAATAACTCACAAGAACTAGATTTTTCTTATTCTTTATACACTCTTCGGCAGCCAAGAACCTATTACTCGTAACTTTACTCCATATAATTGAAAAATAAACATGAGATCATCAACAATCAATTAGGCAATTTTTTAATGAGAACCTTGAAGCAACCTTCCTAATTTGCTTCTTTCAGGGCACAACTCTTGTATGCAAATACCATACATCTACCGTTAACGTTAACACTAGTTTAAAGTGTAAACACATTTCTTGGTTCCCCATTTTGCTCTCCTACTTGTGGAAACATGGTTAACTCACTGCATCTTTCGATCTTTGAAGCCTTCCAGACACTTAATAATAAGAGATACTCAAAGCAATGATAATTCATGGACCTCCACTCTCTAGGCCAACAATTTTTCTGGTATGATTGTCGTCGTACCACGTTGAAAAAGTTGGTGAAAGTTGTGCACACAAGAAATACCCACAACCCAAAACGAAGAAAATAAAATCTTACATTGTACGTCTAATGCATTTTTAATCCTAATTTTGCATTAAAGTTCAGGTCAAATCAGATGTTAGATATAGTTTGAATTTGAATTGGATTAATACTAAATCACTCATGTTCAAATTAGATTTAACATTCGATTTGATCTAAATTTGAACGTAAAGTTAGTATTAAAAGTGTATTAGAAATACAATACCAAAAAAATTCAAAAATAAAAGAAGATGAGTGTTTAAATAATGTAATTTTAAAATTTAAACAAACAAAATATACAAAAAAATATTTCGGAAGCGGAGAGTTAGTGAAATTGGAGTGTAGTTTAAAAAGACAAATTGCAATTAATCCGAATCGGATTTCACATTTCACGACGGAAAAGCAAAAGAGGCAGGAAAGACTCGAAGATCAAACACTTCTCCGATTCTCTCTCTCTCTCTCTATACTGTCTCTTCCCCCCCGGCGACGATGGTTCTCGAGGTACGAATCCGGACCACTCTAGGGTTTGGTTCCCTTCTCCCCTCTAATTTCCCCAATCCCTTCTCAGGCCACCATGATCTGCATCGACAACTCGGAGTGGACCCGCAACGGCGACTACTCCCCCACCCGATTCCAGGCCCAGGCAGACGCCGTCAGCCTCATCTGCGGCTCCAAAACCCAGGTAATCATGAATTATCTTATTGAACGGTAGACCGAGTTGCGGAAACGCAGGATTTAGGGTGTTTTTTTTTGGGAATTTGTAGGCGAATCCGGAGAACACCGTCGGGATCCTGACGATGGCCGGGAAAGGGGTGAGGGTGTTGGTGACGCCGACGAGCGATCTGGGGAAGATACTCGGGTGCATGCATGGTGAGATTAATTTGGTTTTCTGTTGTTCTTTGTGGTCCGTGTTTATTGGTTTTGATCGTGAATTGATTTTATGTGAGGTTTGATATGTCGTAGCATGAGACGAAGATCATGGGCTCTATTATTACCGTGTGATGGCTTGTTTGCCAGAAACTTTATGGAAGTGGGGGGAATTGAACTTCTGAAGTGACTTGTGAGTGATTTGATTAGTTTGCAGGAAAACTTAAAAACATGGAACTAGAGTTTAGGCATAGTTGTACAACTTACAGTTTTGTACTTGGGGTGACTTCCTTCAACCCCATTTTCCCTCTGATGTTAGGGGAAGTCAACAATCTAGACTTTGAATTCCCCCCACTTATTGTAAACCAATAAAGCCTGACAATCCTCAGGATTTTCTTGGAAGTTGCAACGGTTGACTTCTTTTTCCGTTGCAAACATGAAATGTTGATACGGGAGATGGAAAGGGAAGGTTTTGGAGTACATAGGGGTTGTTTTGCATCTTCTGAGCTACAAGATATATGGTCACTGTATCTGTAGTTTGTACTTATTGAAGAGTTGAACCATGAGTGAATTGTCATTTTGTTGGTGCAAATTGCGAGAACCAAAGTGCCAAAGTATGTCTAACCCATGGCTACCTGCGGACAACGTCAACACTCAACGACTATCACTGTATCAGTCTCCATCCTCATAGAAGAGCTAGGTGTTTGAACACCATAGAAGCTAGGCTGTGCTTTGATTCCTCATGGTACACTATCTAGATCTCAAACTTATAGTTTTTGGTTCTGTGTAACAAAGTATTCTCAAATATCACTAGTCAAGGACTGGTGGAATTGTTTTTGACAGCCTGTCAGGGATGTATTTAGATAACTCCGAGTTTCTGATTACTTCTAACTTAAATTGACCATTTCAGGAGGCATTGAGCTATCACTTTCAATTGTTTGTTTAGTTTTGCAGGATAGGGTACACTGCCTTTTACCGTAATGTACCACCCAATCACTTATGCTAAAAGATTCTTGCCAATCTTGCTGCAATTGTACATTGATGGATCATAATTGTTAATTTTCTTATTTGGTTATTCTTTGTCATGTGGTTAATTATAAAATAGTGGGTACATTTCTTGATACTACTCTCAAACCAGTAATCATGTTCTGCTTGTTCTTTTAGGCTTTCAACACTAAATTTATAGTAAATGGATGTTTTAGATGGTACTATTTTATTTTGTAATCATGATCTGAGAAAAGAGAATACTTTATCATCACAGATCAGACTGTTGTATGGTGGGTTTTGTGATTTCTCTAAAACAATAAGTTTTCCGTACAACACAGGAAATCATCAAGTAAAATGAAGGCCACACAAAACTTATATCGCTTAAAAGTCTGGATGCAACAGTGCTAACACACTGCATATGCGACAATGAAGTCTTTTGGCATATGGTTTTTTGATGTTGCAGTTGCGTTAACACAAGTTCTACATGGGTGGTTTTAGGATGTAGCTAGCTCTAAATTAAATGAAGAATGTAGTTTGTTTAGGTTGTATTTCAAATGTGATTGGCATCATATGGTAGATGAAGACCGATCAGACCCTAGAGCTTTTCATCTAGTTTTGCTTCAAAAACCACCTCTGTTCCTGCTTCCAAGAATACTCACTTCATCACATAAGAAGTAAAAGCTTGCATGTTTTGTGGTTACTTTATGGTGTTCACAACAACAACAACAACATGTTTTATGGTGTTCACAATATTAGAAAATTCTAGGTTGCCTCTTCCTAGAACAAATTTGTACAGTAGGAAGTAGCAAATGAATAACTCGTGATGATTTACCACTTAAGTTTTGCAAGGTTGTTATATGCTTGAATCCTTCTATCCACTAACTGGAAAGAAAATCATCATGATTCTCAATATCAACGCATGATTAGCAAGTAGAATCTATTCGTTGCACCTTTTTTTATCCACCCTTTTATCATACAATTTCTTATGTTTCTAGAGATAATACAATTTCTTATGTTTTTTTCTTCTAATGATTGCATATTCTAAACACAGGATTGGAAATTGGTGGTGAGACAAATATGGCGTCTGGGATCCAAGTTGCTCAATTGGCTCTTAAACACCGTCAGAACAAAAAACAGCAGCAAAGGATTATAGTTTTCGCAGGAAGGTAGTTTTTTGTCAGTTTCTTGTACATTAGTCTTCACTCTTCAGGAATGTTGATACTAACTTTTACGTATCTGTTTTACTGGTTAGCCCTGTGAAGTATGACAAAAAAACACTGGAAGCAATTGGGAAAAAGTTAAAGAAGAATAGTGTAGCTCTTGATGTCATTGATTTTGGAGAAGATGATGAGGGAAAGCCTGCAAAACTTGAGGCACTTGTAGCTTCTGTGAACAACAGTGACAGCAGCCACATGGTTCATATTCCTCCTGGTTCCGACGCACTTTCTGATGTGCTTTTGAGGTTTGTGCCGATGATCCTCTTCATTTTATTTTTTAGCGCTTCGAGTTGCCTGCCACATCTGGATCTTATAGACATTTGTGCAATGTCTCTGCAGCACACCAATATTCGCAGAAGATGCAGAAGGAGGAAGTGGGTTTGCTGCTTCAGCTGCAGCTGCAACAGGTGGTATGTCTGGTTTTGATTTTGGTGTCGATCCCAACTTGGACCCAGAGCTGGCTCTTGCCCTCAGGGTTTCAATGGAAGAAGAGAGAGCAAGGCAAGAAGCTGCTGCCAAAAAAGCGGCCGAAGATGCTTCTAAGTCAGAGAAAGGACAAGAACAACCATCAAGTTCCAAAGATGCACCTATGGCTGAAGCACCTACAGATAGATCAAGTCAAGAGGCTGAAAAAGGAGCTGAACCGATGGTTGTTATTTTCTCATTCTATCTTTTGTTTTTGTTTTTGGTTTATTGTTTATTTTGAGTTATGATTAAATTCCTTACCTGTTTCATGTCTGACTTATTCATATAGCCATGGGAATAGGTGTGCATATTGAATGGTGAAAATTGGAAAGGATACAGCAATTTAATTTTCATCAATATTTGACTTGAACCTTCATGAATTTGCCTTATAAAGACACATCATAATTTATACTAATGTTACTTGCGTGTCAAAATGTTTACAGGATGAGGAAACCACCTTATTACAACAGGCTCTTGCAATGTCTATGAGTGATAACCCAGCTGGCCAATCTGGTGGTTCAGGAATAAATGACCGTGATATGTCTGATGCTGCTGAAGATGACCAAGAATTAGCTTCTGGTTTGTGTTATTTATGAATTTGTCTCTAATTTTATTTTATGTTTTCCTTTCATTACATCTTTATTGCCGAAATGACACTCATTGATAAAATTTTGATGCCTTGTAACTTGTAAGTGACTAATCGAATCACTAACAGGAATATATAGATGCATTTGTTAAGGCATTTGCTGTGAGCACTTTAACATCTGTGAATCTTTAGGCAGTTACTAGCTCAATGCAATCAGTGCAAACTTTGAATCCTGAAGTTTATGCAAAAAATTATTTTCCTTTTTATTCACTTTTGGTGTCAACTTGTGTGGCTTCTTGTATGTCCCTTTTGAAAGATGCATTTCTATAGTTCCAACTTTTTAACCAACAAACTACTATGGCACTCTGTTGAAACATGCTATGGAGGTGAATTTCATTTTAACTTTTAAGAAACATCCGTGGTTAGCTAAGTTTCAAGCAATTGTTCCAAAGTTTGATGTTCGTTCCTGAGTTATAGATGTCTGACATCTGTTATGGACTTACGCTGTTCTTTGTTTTCTTGATCATGGGTGCAGCTCTGCAAATGTCTCTACAAGACAGTGGTAAAGATATCTCAACAGATGTGAACAAGGTGATGGGTGACCAATCCTTCGTATCCTCCATCCTTGCCTCGGTACACACGATGTTTGCACCTTTTTAATCATTAGAATTGGAATAGCACTTTGTTATTTTTCTCCAAGTTTATGTTTGCACCTTGCATTGCTATTCCCTATGCAGCTACCTGGTGTCGATCCAAATGATCCTTCCGTGAAAGATTTATTAGCTTCTATGCAAGGCCAGTCTGGGGTATGACATTACTAGATCCAATGATATGTTGCAATTTCAATAAAATGACTAGTCCGTGGCACCACATATTCCATGTGCATCATTTGGTTCACATACATTTGCAAAAGTTAACTGCAGCTTGCCACAAGGTTACTGCAGTATATTGTCAGCTTACCAGAGTAACCGTGGGAGCAAATCTTCAAGCCTAGTGTTGCATGGATTGAGTTACACTTCCATTGGCATTGCATTTTAATGATAAATTCTTCCAAAGTAAAAGTGTAAATTTTAGCAGTATAAATAACAATTTGTTAAATTAAATTTCTGTTTGCTGCAGGAAAAGAAAGACGATGAGAAGGGAAATGGTGAAGACTGAAGGTGACAAGCAATGACCTGCAAAAGAGCATTTAGCCTGCTCCTTTTTATATGGTATTGTTAACCCTAGCTTGGATTCATTTGCCTTTAAAACAATTATCAAATTTCCTTGTGTGAAGGCAATTTTTTATTTTAAGAAATTATGTTAAAATAATTAACTTGTGTTTACCACGATTGTGAACAGTTATATAGTAACTCACCCGAAATCTGGGTTCAATCAACTGAAAATCATGATTCACGATTCTACAATCAAAATTGATCTGTTAATTTAAACGACCTTTTATTCTGCTTCCACAATGTTTTCTGCTCTTCAGGTTTCATTTTGTTTGCCACTCATGGAATCCTGCTTACAAGCTACTTCCTCTTTGTTTCTATTCTCCTACAAATTTCTGAATATGATTCTCTGTTGCAGATTGGAGGATGCAACCTGTTCTTAAATTTTATTTGCCATGCCTACACTTATATTTCTGATGGCCGTTATGTGCTTCATCCTGAAACTTGATGGAACTGCTTGTATGCTTTATTTCTACTGCCTTGTACGTTAATTCAAAGAAAATGAAAGAATCTCCGGAGGTGTGATTCATTGAGTAGCATTTTTATTTTTTCGGATGAATGCTTCAAATTTTACATCTTCATTAGAATGTTAGCTTGGTTTTTTTTCTTGCGTTCATTTTCGGCCTGTCTTAAGCTTGTCGCGTTTGGTTTTGAATTAACCAACACGAATGTGAGATTCATGAATAAGTTCGTGTGGTTATTAGTTAACTTGTGCAATTTCCTTAATTTTAGTAAATTTATTCTGTAGATTGTTAGAGTATCACTACTATAAATTCAAGCAAAACGATTAAATACTCAAATGGGAGCAAGTTCAAAAATAACTATAATCCAGTCCATGAGACTGCAAGAGTCTAATCTTTACCAGGGAACTTGATTTTTGTGACTAAGATCGTTTTCTTGAGACCCAACAATGGGAAATAAATGTATAGAAGTATAGTTGAGACGTGAATTATATTATAGGATGAATGTCAAACAAACCGCCAGTGACGCCTTGACGGTGTTGACTGCGCTGGGAATGTCCAACCTTTGAGAGACGACAAGCCATGGTTCTAAGGGTTAAGATTTGCTTCTCTTGAATAAGGCATATGCGTAGATTTGAAGTGTGTATATATATATATACATCCATTGAGTTTCTTCCATATCACCATCCATGCCACCCTATCTCCTTGATAATTTAAAAGACCACAAATCATTAATGGGAGCATGCGAACTTGTATCTTACGTATTACCTAATCCGATTTTGTCCTGAACTCCTCCCTAGGATTGAATTCACAATATGAATCATATCCACACATCAATAATCAAGAGAAAGATATAGGTCATAAATCAAAACAGAATCATACTCTACTAGTTTAAATTCTGTAAAAACTGTGATACCAAACAAGTATATCACTTTGTGGAATACATACATGACTTCATTAAACAAATGGCCGATTCACTTTAACAAGAAAAAGAACCTCACTGTGAATTAGATCATTAGACATTGCCGAACAAATTTAGCTCAGAATTATATATATATATAATCTACTTCCATGTTACTTTTCATTTTAAGCATAGTCTTAACTATCTCGAGACAAGAAATCTCTAACTCGGAATAACCTCCCAAAACAAACTTATCACTCACCCACAATAATTAGAATACAATGTTGCACAAAACCCCATTTCCCATCACACCACTGGTGCAACAGATTAGGCACTTGTTTGGAAGTACATGCCTGTTCACCACCACCACCACATTCTCCCACACCAACTCCCTCGTGCTTTGCTACCCTTTGTTGCTTCTTTTAGAAGCACATCCCTGAGCTGAAGGGCTTGAGATATGATTGTGAAAGGGAAAAGCTTTGTTGTTTAGTGCCTCGGCATCATGCATGGGAACATTGGTTGTGCAAAAGTTGTGGGTAAATCGATAAAACATAATAGTATGTGCTAGTCTTCTTCTTTGGGGGTCAGTGAGAGGTAATAATGCATACATGTTTTATATATGGGTGTGACTCGTAGATAGAAGACATGATATGATAACACGATACGAGTTCGGTACAAAAGATTTGACTTTCTACGGAGATATTTTTTTGTCTATTGAGATTGTTGTGCATAGGAAGTAAAATGACATTATTTGTTATTGTTTTTGTTCGTACTCTAAAGTTAAAATAAATGGAGGAGGCGACACAAGGATAAACCTGAGAGTGTGTGTTAGTTTTTGGGGGTTAGTGCGAGGTAATGATGCATCCACACCATAGGTGTGGCTCGTAGAAGTCAGAACACAATAACACGACACTAATACGACACATGTTAGGAATTTCACCGCATAAGAAAAGACCAAATAAATAGAGAAAATAAAAATGCACAAACCAATAATAACTTGAATCAAGGTTTAAGATGATTCATTTGATCTGAAATTTTTATCACATGTTCCTTATATATGGTATATCACACCCATAATTTTTCATAAAAAAACTAACAGGAATTACTTGGAAACGTGGCACTACTACAGAAAAGGGAATATACGTCGGATGTACGGGGCTATACACGTCGGATATAAGCACACCCCTATCCGACGTCTAGGTGTGCGTCGTCTATACATAGACGTCGGCCATAGTATAGCCGACGTCTATACCTAACGTATATACGTCGGCTGTAATTATACACCGACGTGTATTCTTTAATGTATAGACGTCGGTTAACTAACATACGACGCATATACTTTAGGGCTAGACGTCGGTTAGATAACATACGACGCCTATACATTAATGAATACACGTCGGTTAACGAACATACGACGCCTATACCATAGGGATAGACGTCGGATTCAATAGAAAGCCGACGTCTATTCCTTTCTTCAGAGGAATAGACGTCGGCTTATAGCAACGACCGTCGTCTATTCCTAAACCTGGACAAAAAAAATAGCATCTGACGAAATTGTTTTTAGTCGTCGTATTAGTGTACATACAACTGCACCAAATTCATTCACCTATAAATTTGTTCACAAATACTCACAATTTCATCCACATACATCCATATACTTCCACAATTTCATACAAGCACAAACAAACAAGCATACATGCACAAACACAAACACAAACATACAACCATACATGCACAAACATACAAAGCATACACAATTGACATTCAACATACTTGCAATTAATTCATTCTAAAATTAAGGCGATTATATTAAGGCAAAAAGTGTAGGTTTGTAATACAAGTGCACTTGTTAACTAAATTACAAAAAATACAATTGGCAGGAGAACCTCTTAGTTCGTCAGCATGTTTCTGATGAAATAGCGAGCCCATCGGTCGCGAGTTTCATCGAGCTCCTGTTGCGAGAAGGGATCACTACTTTTTGGGAAAACCTATCAAAAAAATACAAGTGTGTTGAATATTAATAACTAAATATTGAAACTACACAACTATACAATTGAATAACGATCTACATTACCTCGGTTAGACATACGTCTTGAGTTACCACATCGAGGATTTCCTCCATGTATCTCATCACGTAGTAACCGCATTCCGTATTTCCAACCTGCTTCCGGTACTACAAACATAGGAATTCGCTAAATATTTGTTCATAACTTAATTAACAAAAATGGGATAGAACGTACTCTCATTCCATGCCATGTTATTCCTGATTTTGTGGTTGTTCTCCTACCACATAAAGCTCTGTAAACCTTAATTGCCCTGAGTAGCACAAGTTAAAATATCAATCAATAATACTAATAAAAATCCACGAATTACTTTATTCACGACTAAACGAACTTACATATTTAGAAGTTTCTTTATTGAGTCCATTGGTTTATTCGACCCCAACGGATCAAACCAATATGCCGAATTAGTCGTTGGGCATACAACGACAAGCATCCAATGAGCCCTGTGTTATATATATAATTAGAAGTTTATTACAAAATAAAATTTCACTTTGAATTACAAAGTTTACCTCTCATGATAAGGGAGCAGATAATATTTCTTGTCTTCTTCTTTAAAGAATGTCCATAGTTGACCCGATTTATCGTCATTCCCGTATATATATGTAGATGGACTGATAAATCCAAATACTTAATCCTCGGGAAAGATTGACTTTCTGGCGTCGTAAAGATGTCTACAAGTATAAAAATTATAATTTATTACAGTTTTTATAAAATTATTCAATATTTTTCATTGTATACAAAAGAACACTTACTTCACTTGCACGTTGATAATCATGATACACAACGAATCCATCGCCATGAACTGCATGATATCCTCTTTGGTGACGTACAAAGCGGGAGGCAACCCTTTATCCCCCTCCAACTCCCAGGTACTTAAGGATTGTGCCTCCCTACCTACCATACATTGATACAACATTTTGCACCTACTTGGAAGCGAATTAATGTTGATCGGAGATTGGTTGTTTGACCCTTTGCTCCGGGGGCTTGACACCTTACAGATATATATACAACCGTTAAAATACAATTGTTAACAAATTTGAAGTTTAAAGTCTTTCAAAGTTAAACTATACCTCATGTTTGTCGTTTAGCTCTACTAAATAACTAGGCCACCGCACAAACCCACCGATAGCATCGCCGAGAGTAACAATCTCTAAGTGATCTTCCACACTAACATCTTCTCCATCATTCTTGGAACGACTACATGATTCATTTTCACCGTGCCATATCCACCGTCTGTAATTTGGGTCAAAACCTTTCTCAAACAAATGATCTTTCATTTTCCGAAAAGTCAACACTGACATATTATGACACTTATTGCACGGACAATACGCCATGTCGCTGTCTTTCATTTTCTTAGAATGTTTTTTGGCAACCTCTAAGAACATATTCACTCCGTTTTCATACTCATCACTCAATCTGTTTGAAACAATCCACTCTCGGTCCATTTCAATCTAAACAGAGGCAAAAATGATAGTTATTATTGCAGAAAATAAAGAAAATTTCAATTTAAAAGAATGTGTTCGTAGATGAGAAGATTCGGAGACATTAAGATGAGAAAAGAATGACTCAGAGGATAAGAAATGAAGTCCTTAATCTAGCGTGGAATAAGGAAGGTTAGAAATCTAACTAAACAATCAAGGCCAAAACAAACCTAAAGTCCACTATAGGTCCTTAGTAATAGACGACGCCTAACTTCGAGGTCCCACCGAGGACCACTAGTCTGTAGGAAATCAAGAACCCGGAGGTCCCTAATATCTCAGGGAGACTAGATGGGCAACGACGTTCATACCGAAACGGTCTTAAACATCGAGGACCACTAATCTATAGGAAATCAAGAACCCGGAGGTTCCTAAAATCTCAGGGAGACTAGATGGGCAACGACATTCAGGCCATAACTGTCTTAAACGGTTTCCTCTCCTTAATGCGTCCGAAAATCTTAGGGGCCAACGTCTAATTGATTTTATTAATGCTCTTTTATTAAGTGGTTTCTGGGCCAAGGAAAGGGTGATGAAATCCCCCACCTCATCTCCTACAGGTGACTGCCCCCTAAGTGTTTTTCATACCTTAATCTAACAAACAACACACCAAACAAACACTCACCTCACTCTTGTTCCAATGCAAGTCCTACTAACTAATGTGTGCTTTCTAATGAATGATGAGTGAAAGATAGTACGTACCTTACGCCAGCAATCTACGATAGAAATCGTAAATAATAGAAAAATACAATGCATGCAAATCCTATATGATGAATGACTTAGCAAATATTGTCTAATCTTTTGCTTTGGGTTATTAAAGGCCAAGTTGTTTAAGGGGGGCAATGAGTTATTATCATAATATTAAAAATTCAAAAAATTAAGGCAATAAACATTTAAAATATTAAAAGCAAGTATTAAAAATAATTACTTGAATTGACAGAAAAATATTTTAAACACAAACTATCATGTTATTAATAATAATTGCGAATAAAATTTTATTGAAATTTTGACAGAACCTCCACTTAAAATTTGATATGTAAAATTCTTCAAATGCTTAAATCAACAAGAAAATGTATATCTAGTTATCTACTCACATTCACATCATGTAAAATTCTTCAAATCCTGAAACCAACCCAACTCAATCCAATGAATATGTTTATCAAATATCAACACATAACACACATGCAAAAAAACTCCGAGAAGAAGTTGTTTATCACGTCTACATGTCAAGAGTGTACGTCCACATCAAGACCATACAACTCGTGCCATTACACATCATCAATCCATAATTTTGATTTCTTTTTTTCTACTTTGGAAACCATTTGCTACACACCAACAAATTGAATCATTAATTAACTTGGAAAATAAAAGGAATTCTAAATGTTGATATTTGCATCAATACACTTAGATTATCACATTAACCAATAATGATTATCACATTAACCAATATTTGCATCAATACGTTATTATTGTGAACTAATCCTAATTTGGCGTTGGATTCTTGGTCTAAACTAATCCTAAATTAAGGATCTAAAATTGAGCACGAACCAGAGGAGGGAAAAGTTGTGATGCCGGAGGAGCTCTTTGTGGTTCCCGAAGACGTCGCGGAGGAGACGACTGTAAACGACACGAGGAAGCTACATGCGGAGGAGGCTAAGTTAGAAAGAATATGTGGAGAAAGACGAACTTAAAACAACCAAAAACGAACTTAAAACCTACATGTGGAGAGAGACGGAGGAAGACGGAGGAAGAAGGAGAAGAGAGCCGGAGAAGTGGAGGAGAGCTTGGGAGCTCGCTGCGGTGCCGAAGACGGTGCGGATCGGTCGGAGGATGGTCGTGGAGGAGAGTTCGGTCGCGGGACGGCTAGGGTTTGGGTGGGTTTCGACTGAAATGAATGAAAGAAAGCGCGTCTGTCCGATTTCTTTAGGACCTATATACGTCGGATGTTCCATAACACCGACGTCTATACCTCGACGTCTATATGGTTGGCGTATAGACGTCGGTCGTCCATTACGTTCGACGTCTATAAGCTGACGTCTATACACTATAGACGTCAGATTCACAAGGTACTAAAACACCGACGTCTATAGGTTGACGTCTATACACTATAGACGTCGGCTAAACGTGTTATTCGCACACCCGACGTCTATAATGTCACATAGAAGTCGTCTTCCATTACCACCGACGTCTATTCGGTCCTCTCCACACTAGACGTCGGTGGTTGTAACGGCCGACGTCTATTTGGCGACGAGTAAAGCCAATTCTGCACTAGTGTGGTGTCACAGTCGGGAGTCGGGACTCATATATATATATAGTTTGCCGAAGCCGATAAGCCTCCACTCTTGGCCAGCCAATTGCCTCCATAACACATCCAGAAGAAAATGTCAACAACTAGTTTCCAAGTTGATAATTGAGCCCATATACCGTCTGATGTAATATCAACCACTGGCTACATCTCCACTTCCACATATTCTGCTTGTCATTGCCTCCCAACTATTATTCTCGTATGTAGACCAATAAGATTTGAGCTTTTGCAATTTAGCAAAGACGATTAAGTGAGTGTGATGTGATTGATAAAGACAAATAATTCTCATCAAGCCATGGATGGCGTGTTCCATGCAGGCATATAATTAGCATGCACTAATTATATTATAACAAGAGCTACACCATTTGTATTTTAGAGAAACATACAATTAATGTAATTGAAATGGAAGTAATATTAATGCCAAGCCGAGTTAGCTCAGATGACACCTAAAGCATTCTTCTAACCAAAAGTTGTAAGTTCGAATGTTGGACATAATACCTACATTATTGTATAGTCTTTACATATAACCAATGCTTTGACACTCTCTCCTTCCGGATCCGACCTTGTAATGAAATGGAAAGCATGAACTTGAATGTGGTAAATATTTTCTTATACAAAGTAAATATTTGATAAACTATACAGTCCAAATTTTGGGAAATAATTTTTTCTACAAGTTACGTCGCGATTTGTTCCCTATATGTTACACCATACCTTGAGATGTTGTATTAAATTTGAAGTTAATTAGCTAGTATATATCAACATTGGATAGGGATAAGATGGTGATACGATGGAAATATCTAGAAGTATATGTGCTTCTTTGGTGGGGGAAATGAGGTTCACAAGGATACAAGAAGATTTACTTCGCATGCACTACTACAAAAAAGGTCATATACGTCGGATGTTAATGCCTATACACGTCGGATATCAGCACCTTCACATCCGTCGTGTATTCGCACGACGTCTATTCTTAGACGTCGGACGTATAGACATCCGACGTCTATTGTCCAAGGAATAGACGTCAGATATTCAAGACATCCGACATCTATTGTCCAGTCCAAGGAATAGACGTCGGATATTCAAGACATCCGACGTCTATTGTCCAGTCCAAGGAATAGACGTCGGATATTCAAGACATCCGACGTCTATTGTCAAGTCCAAGGAATAGACGTCGGATGTTCAAGACATTCGACGTCTATTGTCCAGTCCAAGGAATAGACGTCGGATGTTCAAGACATCCGACGTCTATTGTCCAGTCCAAGGAATAGACGTCGGATGTTCAAGACATCCGACGTCTATTCCTAAACATTGACAAAAAAAATAAATAGCATCCTGCACAAATACAAACATACAAGCATATATAGACAATCATTCATTCATTCATTACAAAGAAATATACAACACAATTAATTTACAAAAAAATGATAGTGACAGGAGAAATACAGGATAAACATAAGTCTTCAGTTGCCACGTCGAGAATTTCCTCCATGTATCTCATCACGTAGTATGGGCTGAAAGGAAAGGAAAAGGAAAAAGTTGTTAGTTAGTGTATTAATTAGGATTTTAGCTAGGTAAGGAGGAGACACCTTGAGGAGTTTGTTGACAATTTTGCAGACCAAGGTCTTGCGGAAACCAAGCGGACGCATGGCGTCGACGACGATGTTAATCCTCTTTAAATCTACCTGCAGACAGAGGAAGGTAGGTTTAAAGATGATTGACGCCGCCGTCGACGCCATACAATTACTTGTACATCATTGTTCGGCCATATCGATGTAAATAAAATGCTGAGCAGATCGTATCGCCTTCACATACACCGTGTGAATGTTTTTATCTATCTAATTATTCAAACATAATTAGAAAAGTGAACACATCATTGTTAGAGGAAATAAACTACAAATGAACAAAAATAAAGCTTTACTTACATGGAATCTGACGTCCCCATTGTGGAACTGTAGTGGCGGAGGAGATCGCGGGATGGATCGGAGGAATCAGACGGGATGGATCAAGGAATCGGATCGCGGCGGCTAGGGTTTCGTATTTTCTGTCTGGAAAGAGTGAAAGAAAACGCAACTGTCTGACTTCTTTTAAAGACATATAGACGTCGGATATTGCATATCTCCGACGTCTATTCCCCGACGTCACCAATAGACGTCGGCTTCTGTGAAGTCCGACGTCTATTCCCCGATGTCTATTGAATATATACGTCGTATTATAACAGACGACGTCTATTCCCCGACGTCTATTGGGTATAGACGTCGGAGTTATATGCGGCCGACGTCTATTAGGCGACGAGTATTCCCAATTCTGCAGTAGTGATGCATGTTTGATAATCAGTTAACACTGAAGAACGGATTAACTTAATGCCAATCTACGTACATGATAAAGAGTCACAACACCCTGATCCTAAGCTAATTCCAAAACCCATCTTCAGTTCAGATTGTAGGTTGAAATTCTCCCGCATGAAGCTGGAATTGTTAGTAATCAACAGTCAACCATATGATGGTCTTAGACTTTAATTTAATCCCAACATGTAACTTACAAGCTGAGATTCAACTTTCAGTCTACACTAATCCACGACTATAAATCAATAGTTGGAGTTAATTAAGCTCGTATTATATATTTTTACAAGTGCCAACCAATATCAACCAAACCTACTTTTAGTGATTTGGATGCCAACCAAGGGCCTTTAGGTAACAACATCCTTATATATATCTCCTCTCCATCCATCTCCATATGCTCTCAAGACTAGACCATAGACTTACAATTAATACAAGAGAGATTTCCAAATTATGGCAATGGCTTTGAAGATGGTGAGAAAATGAGAACAACAATATATATATATATATTCTCATCCTTAAGTAAGTCATAAATATATGCATGGTTGATGTTAATTAATTATTGTGTATTATTTAGGCAATCACAGGGATGTATGTTTTGGAGGAATGCTGGAAGTCTTTTGTTGAGATGAAGAGGAAGAGAGTGCACCGATACGTCGTCTTCAAGATCGACGAAGGCACCAGGGCTGTGATAGTGGACAAGGTCGGCGGACCCGACGAAGGGTACGAAGACCTTGCTGCCTCTCTTCCCCAAGATGATTGCCGGTTTGCGGTTTTCGACTTCGACTTTGTTACCATTGATAACTGCCCCATGAGCAAGATCTTCTTCATTGCATGGTATTTTTCATAACAATTAATTCATTTCCATGCAAAACTAGATTCTTACCTCTGTTAGTCCCATGCATGATCCTTGCAAGTACGTACTTTCGCACAAAGGATCTAAGTTCTCGTATACTATGATTAATTAGCTCATGAAACATCACATTTTTGTTTGGAAGAGACAACGTACGTAGAACACTAATTGATGGTTTAGTTTACAAACCATCCACTTGAACATTTGGCTTCTTCTTGGACTTCAATTCAAGTCGCAGTTCAATCAACAAATAATTGTAGGACTCTAAAGAGGCGACTCTTACCTGCTCTTGATACAACACTAATTAGTTCCCACAATTCCAATCAATTGAGATATGATACCATTTTACAATGATTAAATATTCCTGAGCAAACACAAAGTCCGATGAGGTTGTTAACTTATTGCATCTCGTAGGGCACCAACACCATCAAGGATAAGAGCAAAGATGTTGTATGCTACAACAAAGCAAGGGCTGAGGGCAGTGCTGGAAGGGGTCCACTATGACATGCAAGCCACCGACCCAACAGAGATGGGGATTGACATAATCAAAAACAGGGCCAACTGAACAACATCCAAGTGTTTTAACAGCTTGGACTATACTGAATCATTAGATGTGGTCTAGCTTACTTTGTGTTTCTTATGGTCTACTTAGTTCTCACTTGTTCTGGTAACCAGTATGTATTCTATCAGCACTTAAATAATTCTGCAGGCATGATGTAGGAACTTACCCTTTGGCTGATCATTTGAGTTATTTCCTTGTGCATTTTGGATTCTAGACAAGAATGTATATGAGTTGCTGTGTTTTCTGTGAAAATTCTGCAATAGGGAGTTTTGAGATTGATGGTAAATGACTATGATTATTGTTTCTCTATTTATGCACTCAACCAAATTAACGAATGATTAGTTTAGTAGAACTACAAAACTTATCCTAAATTCTTCAAAAATCTCAACGTCTTGCCGGTCACACCCCCAACAAAATCCAAACTAACAATGTAACATCCCCGAACAGCGGAAAATTTAAACTTTTTAAATTAAGAGAAACATGTGGACACAACCATCAAGAGTGAGGACATTACTGAAAGAAATACATAAATAAGTCTGGTGCACCATAATACAATACGAGTTTGTCAAAAGAGTGATTACATCATAACACAAAACACAAGGTACATGTAATCACGACAACCTAAAGTAGGTAGACGACAGGATCCAGTCCCAACGTGCAATCTCCCTCGGTCACCACCCGCCGGAACCTAACGCGGTCCTGAAAAAGATGCAACAACAATGCCTGAGTTTCCATAAGGAAACCCCGTATGACAAGCTCACCTATATGCCCTAACATACTAGTATAGCATGACATGAAATACAAAGCAGTAAAACAACATTGCCACCAAGGGCCAAACCGGACATCCGTCCCGCAATCGTTCTCGCTGCCACATAGGCCCCGCGGTCTACAATCGCCACCGCTGCCACACAGGCCACACGGTCCGCAACATCGCCGTCGCCACACAGGTCGCACGGTCCAACAACCACTGGTACCACACAGGCCACACGGTCAAACATCACCGCCGCCACACATGCCGCACGGTCCAAACAACGGGTCTCCGTAGAGACCTACCGTAGGCACATACGGTCTAACGGACAGTACGCAACACATCCCCACACGCGACTACACAAGCCAAGGGATCGGTGAGGAGGCGTTCGCACTTCTGCGCAAGGTAGAATCAGATCTGAAAACATCGTGGTCCACCACCACACCAACGGAGCCGTCGCTCAGGTCGGTCCATCAACCGGCGCCACACAGACCGCACGGGATATCACTCGATAGGTGCCCAGTCGAGCTACTTGCCGGAACACATCATCGGCAGTCCATCGCCGCAACCACACAGGCTACGCGCGATCCTCCCTGCCGCCACACAGGCCGCACAGGGGTCCTACCGCCGCCACACAGGCCGCACGGCACGTGCAATCACTGCCATCAAGGCCAGTCGAACATATCCGCCACACACAGGGCCAGACAATCGACAGATCCGAACCGAAGTCCGCAGGGTCAACGAGCTCCACGTGCAACACCAACTCCGGCTACATACGAGCAGGGTCACGACCTCCGTCGCCGTCAATAGGCCGGTACCTCTCTGGACCTCCGTTGCCAATCCTGGCCGGTAGTCTCTGTGCCTCCGTAGCCATCGGCCGGTAGTCACTGCACCCGTCGGCAGTTGCGTGTTGCTGAAGCAATGAGATCTGCAATCCCTCAGGCTGCTACTCTAACGCGAGTCAAACGATCCACCAGATTTGTCACGATCCATACATGGAGATGACGCGTCCCGAACACCCACACTTTTCCACACGGCGGTCCCTGGGCAGGCACGCGGAACGCGCCCACCGTCACCTCCCGGCTCACGCACAAGGCGAGGACACGGGTTTCCGTGGACAAAGTTGGCATTCAAAAAGGAACCCGAAATTCTGTCCTGGGCCCAAACGGTCGACCGGAAGAGGTGATTCGGTCGACCGGTTCCAGAAAGGAATCGGTCGACCGTACTCCTAAAACGGTCTACCGCAGCGCTCAAAACACAATCCCCAACGGTCGAACAAAGGTCTAAAACCGGTCGACCGAACGAGGTCAAAATCCGGAGTCTGGTCAACATCAAAATCGGATCTATCGGTCGACCGACTCAGGGGTCCCGGTCGACCGAAATCCTACAGGGTCAACCTAGCATTTCTATGTCATAAACGGTCGAACGCAACCAACAATCGGTCGAACAAGCATGCAATAAATCCAGTACACTTAAGTTCCGGTCGACCGAACACAAGACCCCGGTCGACCGAAACACAACAGGCAGTCCCAACTCACCAGCAAATACGCACTACCGGTCGACCGCCACAAGGCATCGTCCGACCGGTGAAGGTTAAAGTCGGGTAAAACAGTATCCGAGTAATCTATCTTGTGTTGTTTGCCAAACATCATTGTAATCTATCTTGTGGTAAATTTTCGATCAAATTGGATGTCGAATTTGCTTCAAAAAATGAGTTAGATTTTGAACCAATTTTTCTCAAATCCGAGTAAATTCTGATATCTTATTGATTCAAACTTTATCATATGATACACTAGAAAGCATATTTGACAAACAATACAAAAAAATTGAGAAAAAATGACGAATATATTGAAAATATAACAATTTCATAACGAAGAGGATGTCAAGGTGTTTCACATATCAAAGTTTAAGGGGTGTGAGTAAAAATATTTAAAGTTTTGGAACTCAAACATTTACTTGTTACCAACGAGACTAAGGTCCCGTTTGGATGCTTGGAGATTCCACTCCCCGACTGGCATGAGCTGCTACAGTGCAGAGACGAAATCCAAACACCCTGACAGATCCCGTGGAACTCAGCTCCTGCCACAGAAAATCGATGCATGATTTGAATGGAGGTGGAGAAGCTTAGGTGAGGAGCTTCTCCCAGGAGTTGTGGTTGGTGGATTAGGTGAATGATTTCCTGTCCAAATTATCCTTACATCATTTGGATATCAATACTGGGTTAACAAATAAAATAAAAATTGTTTTTTTAAATATAAACAAAAAATATATATTTTCAGAAGTTTTTGTTTTGAAAAAACAAATTTAAAACGAACTTTTTAACATTTGTAAATAATAATAAAAGTTGGGAGCAATTTATGAATTTATTTTGACAAGATTTTACCTACTACAAGAAACATTCTGCCTATCCAAACAAATCTTAACCTGAAGAAGTTGTTGTAGGATTTCATGTTTAATTATACATATATATTTTCAAAATTTTTATGTATAATAAGGATCATCTACAATTTTCTACGATTTATTTCATGCATGTATTGGTTTGTTTCAATAACTAGTTTTAAAAAACTTATTAAAACAAACATGAGTCTACGAAATTCATACCTAGAAGTTCTCTAAAACTTCTTGAAGATTCGGAGACGCTGTGGATGCTTGTTGCTACGCCGGATACCTCCGAGATTTCACCAAACTCTAAACGAGATTGGAGAGAGAAGAACTAGCCTCTCGATCTCCAATAGAGTTTAGAATCCAATTACTAACCCCTTTAGTTTCCTTGAGAAGATGACCTCTTGAAACTAAATCTAAACTTAAGAATTTGTGGAAATTTCGTGGAGAATTAAGGAGAGAGATTTTGCATGAAAAACAATGAATTAATTCAACTAAGGAGGTAATGAGATAACTTGTATTTATAAGTTCTCTCCAAATTACCTATTCATGTGCAACCTCTTGCCCATGATTTCATGCAAAATTCCATCTAACCATCCATTATTTAATAATAAATAATATTAGCCACGAATTAAATCAATTATGGACCAATTCCATGCATGATCTAATTAATTCTTAAATTAATTCTGCATTAACCGTCTGGACCGGTCGACCGTTTGTAGGTTCGGTCGACCACTCGAACCTGGTTTCGGTCGACCGTTCAATAATTCGGTCGACCGTTCGTAACAGGAATTATTCCATCGCTATGTTCGGTCGACCGACCGATCACATTCGGTCGACCGTTCGAACAGATGAAAAATTCCCTGTTATCGGTCGAGACATGTCCGATCGACCGTGCCCTATCGGTCGACCGTTTACTGCTAACCGGTCGACCGTTGGAGCACTGTTCCGCAGACTTGTCAAATTTCGGTTTTAACCCCTACAAAATTTGACATTTCGGGATTAGTAGTAAATTCACAACTTATGTAGCATATTATCTTATGTAATGATCAATCATTACACCTCATAATATTTACATCACATATGAATTTAATTTAGATTCTAATTATGTTATTAATTACAACATAATTTTGATTTTGCTTGTTCACCCCATGTGTCATATTTTCTACATGAAACCCGACACATCCTATGAACTCAAAATCCTCATTACTCGTTTCCCAGTTTTGTGGTGTGACCTATGTGAGGATCTAAACTAAGTTGACAGTGATATTAAGAGCTTAATATCACAAGCTATAAGCGGTATCTAGCTACACATTATAGCTCCCAATTAGTTAGATGTCTTAATTCCACTCGAACCAAAACCCGATCCAATTAGTGATGGAGTGCACCACTTGTGTCCGTCCCTTGCCTCATGATATTAAGAATACACACAAAGTAGTATTGTGTCATCTTTGTCTTAGTATTCATTTCTTGATCTCTTTAAGCTAGTTATAAATATGTGACTTAACTCAAATCACATTGTGCACATTATAACTTTGTTTTATCAAGGGACCCACTAATATCATCACTCAATTAAGAGGGGCAATGATAATCTTTTGACTAACTATCTTCTCCAACGAAAGTTATACTTAACCAACCAATGCCTTTACACTACACTGATCGATAGTTCAAGACACTGATCTAATTAAGTATTCCTTAAGTGATTAGATATAAGTCTCATATCAAAGGACCAAAGACACAGTAAAATATTAATGACACAGAAACACATTTCTATAATATTTTACTTATTAGGTCTATTCAGTATACAAAAGTAATATTTTCCTCTTTTGCATACCCGTGTTGTCATTCACTTGTAGAGCTACAATGATATATGACCAAACACAACAATCTTAACCCGGTAATTAATGTCCCATGTTAATTACCATGATTGCGAATATCTTTTGTTTTATGTAAACCAATATCTTTTAGAGCTCTACGGTTAAGGACCAAGAGCCTCTTCCTTAACACTTCTAAAAGACGAATAACATAAACAAGGAACAAAATGATTTCTCATTCAATTCATAATAATTGACATTTAAAAGTAAAACTTTCAGAACACATTCCCTTCAGTTGTTGCTCTTAGATTCACATTCACAAAAGCTGACTTTTCATCGGCAGACATTTAGGAGTTATGCCGAAACCAACCCTAATTGGAATTTGCCGGAGAATATTTTGCAGAAGAGGTAAATTACAAAATTTATCCTAAACTCTACCAAAACCTCAACTTCTTGTAAACCCCACCCCAACAAACACCAAATTAACAAACACCCTTCCCCCAAATTCTCCCTCGTACTTAAACCCGTCTGTTTCCCCAATCCAAAACCCTAAACCCCTCTTCCGATGGACCCCGACTTCGAGTTCGACGCCGGCAGCTCCGACGACGACCTCGTCGTCCCCGTCCCTTCCCAGACCCCGAAGTCTCAGTCGGCGTGGGACTTCGCGGCGTACTCGGAGTCCGTCGCCGAGGAGCACGCGCGCCGCAACACCACCTCCGTCGACGCCAAGATCTCCAGCGCCCTCCGCGAACGCCAGGTTCCTCTCCCCGACGACGACGCCGAGGACGAGTACGAGAGCGGGGACGAAGGGGACGGCGACGTCGTGGAGGACGAGGTCGTTGAGGCGGAAGAGAAACGCGGGAAGAAAGTGAGGAGTTTGTTTATTTAGATCTGTGGATTTTGTTGTGGCATGATTTTACATGAATGCGAGAAGATAATTCACGATTTGATTGGGTTTCGAACTGAATTGATGCGTTTATACTTTCATTTTAAGCAGAATCTGTATACATTTGAGTGTGAGGTTGTCTGTTGCTTACACAAGACGATAATAAAATCACATAATGTGATCCTAAAGAAGTGAGGGATTTGTACGTTTAGATTTGTGAATTTGGTTGTGACATGATTTTACATGGAATAATTTGAAAACTGTTTCGTAATATATCCTTGTAATGGATGTTGAAACCTTGGTCATGGTTAATCCACTGAAAAGTGGTTATTTGTTGATACTTTAAAATCAATAGAGGCTGGTTGAACTTCAAAATTAACCACAAATAGGAGCTAATGAATAGACCCACAATCCCAAATGAAGACAACCTTTCTTTTGTTGATGTATATTTGATGTAAGAAGAATATGTGAGTGATTCATATACAACACCTATTTCTTTTATCAAGGATTCTACCAATTGATATGTTAGGAGCATCTGTTGACAAAATTCACCCCATCATCTCATGGCTATAGAGAAAAGAAGATTGTTATCATTTGGTTAAGTTTGAAGCAAAATTGATGTGTAGATATGATTGTTTTAAGCAGAATTGTGATGTTTGTCAATTGTATTCACGAAACAACGACATGATGATCCTAGTTAATTTTTGGTAGAAGCTTTTGTGGTAGTTTAGCGTGATTACAAGGATTTCTGAAAATTGAGTGCAAAATTGTGGTTTGATTAAGATGTCGTTTGACGTGAGCACAACAAGACAATTCGTGTTCTGGTCATTGTTTTTTGCAAAAATGACCCGTTAACATCTATTGTAACCAAAATTTGTTTAATTTGAAGTTTTGTGAGGTTCATTGGTTAATGGCACAAAATCGTAACAGA
Organism: Triglochin maritima; assembly: GCA_963682175.1. Classification (NCBI taxonomy): domain Eukaryota; kingdom Viridiplantae; phylum Streptophyta; class Magnoliopsida; order Alismatales; family Juncaginaceae; genus Triglochin; species Triglochin maritima. The sequence goes on along the minus strand of OY821791.1, from coordinate 7,094,381 downwards.
TGCCGTGATGCAATCCTTAATGAATAATGGTAAAACCTTTTTTTGTTGTTTAACTTGATTGTGAGGATTCGTGAAGATTGAGTGTAAATTGATCAAGATATAGTTTGACATGAGCACAAGAAGATAATTCATAGCATGGTATTAGTTTTGGGCAAAGAGCTTCTTCAAATTATACATGTTGCCATAGACATGAATTATGTAATTTTCGGGAGAAGTAAAAAACTGTTTGTCATGAATAATATAAGATACAACTTGGTTGTTGGTGTTTGTATCATTAATTATGAGTATGTTGCAGGAGAAGGTCAAACCTGGAAAGGGTTCTGCAGTTTCTGATGGGAACGAGACCAGAAAAGATAAATTCTTTGCGTCGTCTGAAGGAGCTAAATTTAACGCTGATTCCTTTATCAAGCTTAATCTATCCCGTCCCTTGCTCAGGGCATGTGAAGCATTAGGATACCATACCCCTACACCTATCCAGGTTTGTTATGTTACGAACACGATAACTTTTGCTTTGATCACAATCACATGAAGTTTTAATAGGAAAATATTTGTTTTTGACAAGTTTGTTTCTAACTGGTTCAGTCAGCATGTATACCATTGGCGTTAACTGGCCGTGATATCTGTGGTAGTGCCATAACTGGTTCCGGGAAGGTACATGCGCTTACCATACGGTGTTTTGATTTGGTCACAAAACTTGGTTAAGATGTGAACTCATATGTTTTTTCTTTGTTTTTGTTCATTTAGACAGCTGCATTTACCTTGCCCATTATGGAACGGTTACTTTACCGCCCTAAGCGCATAAATGCAATCAGAGTTCTCATCCTGACCCCAACCAGGGAGTTGGCTGCTCAGTAAGTCATATAGGATTTAATTATCATTCAATATAATTTTCTCTGGTGCATACGATGTAAGTCATATCCATCTTTATGCATGTTTTCCCAGCCATGCAAGAACACACGTTTGACCTCACATGTTATGCCAATATGCTTCAAATGATTTTGTGTCTGTAAGATGGTTTTGAATGATTTATTTGCCTATGTGATTTGCATTTTTTTTTCATTTTTTAGAATTAAGACTATTTTCTGATCATTGATAGGGTTCACAGCATGGTTGAAAAACTTGCTCAATTTACAGATATCAGATGTTGCCTTGTTGTTGGTGGTCTTTCGACAAAGGTTAGTTCAAAAGTTCTCTTCCCCACTTAACCTCGTAGTTTTCCTATTCAGGGATTTCGTGGAATATTTTTGGCAGTGGTTGTCTGCTAACTTGGCTCAGTAATTCACTAATTTGTATTATTGATGAAATGTGCCAACAAACTAATTTTTATATAAGATTTAAATCATTGATTTCTTTTTTAGTTATATTTGATGTTCTTTGAATAAAATTCCTTTAAATTCCTTTTAGTTGATTTACCATATCAATAGAAAGTAATTCCAGACATGACATTGTGTTAAATCACCACCTTGATTATTTACAAAAGTGCTCACTTTTTTCACTTAATCGGTTCATCTCACAGTTTCTTCAATTCTTTGTATTGTTCAGGAGCAAGAGAAAGCTTTAAGGTCTATGCCTGACATAGTGATCGCCACTCCTGGTCGAATCATAGATCATTTGCGAAATTCTCTTTCAGTGGGTTTAGAAGATCTTGCAGTTTTAATCCTTGATGAGGCTGATAGACTTCTGGAATTTGGATTTAGCAGTGATATTAGTGAGCTGGTAATGTGTGTTGTGAACTCCTCGAGTTCTCATTTTCATTTCACATCACATGATTCATCAAAATTCCATCTCGAGTTCTCGATTGTGACCCACCTAGGCTTGTGAATGAAAGGGCATGAACATTAAGATGTTCTAATCACTAATCAATCATCAATAAGAGTGATGCTATTGTAGTAAATTAAATATCAAATATCTCATGTATTAGCTTTATATTTGGTAATTGTCAATTTATTTTAATGCTTGCATTTCTTCATTTGTGGATACATTCTAGATTTCTAGTGTGATAATAAGCGAATAACAACTAAACCTTCAGATTCGACAATGCCCCAAAAGGAGACAGACAATGCTATTTTCTGCCACGATGACCGAAGAAGTTGATGAACTGGTTAAGCTTTCTATGTCAAAACCCGTACGTCTGGAGGCTGATCCTTCCGCTAAGAGACCTGCCCTTCTGACTGAAGAGTAAGACTAATTTTAGGTGCCACAATCTACATGTAATAGGGTTTATTATGTCCACTACTTCAATCTTTGGTTGACCAATTAAACTTGATTTCTTCCATAGGACCTCCCCCAAAAAAAATTCATGGTGGTTCTAACTGTTATTCACATGCTTATGCTGTCGTTTCTTGCTCATACCTTTTTCTATCATGCTTTTATGATGAAATTTCTCTAATTTGGTTGCTTTATTATCTTCTGTTTGATTGACAAACTTAACTTTGTGATTCTTGAGGGTGAATGTTCCTAGTCCCATCATTATATGATCTTAAATAATTAGCCCAAATAGAAAATTAGTTACAAACTTCTGTATCATTGTTGTCAGTTGCTACAATGTCATGTAGGTAATATTCTCCGAGGTATCCATTTGTACAAATAGACAGTTTAAAACTTCTGTATTTCCAGTAATTGCTAGCAACATTACAATATTCATTTTTACTGAAATATTAAACATTATAATGGCTATATTGGGGGCAAAAGGTGTAAAATGACATGGTGCTGGAGTTATCAATCAGCAATACTTTTTCTGTACAATATGCCTATTATCAAGATGTACTAAAAATATATTATTTCATTTGACCTAAAGTTCAAATGGCCATGCAGACATATTTCTTTGACTTGCATGTGATATCTCAATTCTTGTTTTATCTTGAATGTTGCAAATCCAATTTGTGCATCTTATAAACATACATTGCATAATATAACTTTGTTTGTACTAATGCTCAGGATAATCAGGATACGGCGCATGCGTGAAGTAAATCAGGAAGCTGTTCTTCTGGCACTTTGTTCTAAGACTTTCACTCATAAAGTGATCATTTTCAGGTTATCATGGAACTCATTTTTGGTGCCACATTTGGCCATATAAACTAAGTGCCTTGTAGCCCAGCCCCTAGCTGGTTGAGAAGTGGTCTCCTAGCCAATGAGGTCAAGGGTTCAATTCATAGTATTGTCCTGGCCTCCCGGGCTGTAGCTCTGCTTGTGTGGGTGTGTGGTTTCATACCTTATGATCACAGTTGAGCCCCCAGAAATGCGGTTTCGCAGTTCTTGGGAGCGTACACCTTGGTGCAAATGGTGTTGGACCACCCCCAGTCTTGATCCAGCATTCATCTTGGTGCTGTGTGATTCTTGATTAAAAAATGCTTTTCTTCGCTTTCATTTGCATTGGTGTAATATACTTGTTGTCATTGTTGTTGAAATGACAACTAATTTTGAGTGCAATCTTGTTGCCTAGGTTTCCTGCTATTTCCTTTTTTATCATAGAGCACAAGTTGTACCACGTGTTAACTCAAACTTATATCTCACAGTGGGACGAAACAAGCAGCACACAGGCTTAAGATAATTTTTGGTCTTGCTGGCTTGAAGGCCACAGAGCTTCATGGTAACCTTACACAGGCCCAGCGTCTTGATGTAAGTGCTTTACTTGTAGTTCTTTTAGCATCAAGGATTTGACTGGTGCTAAATCTGCTGCAATTTTCTTGTTGAGCTCCCAACTTTACCAGTTAAGATGTGGTCTATAATTTAGCAGGATGTTGGATTGTGATTTATTTTCTAGAGGAACGATTCTTATAAATTAGTCTTAGTTGTTATCCTTGCAACTCTATGTCATGAGCACAACTTAAATCTCAAGGAGATTCAACTTCTGCGTCCAATTTATTCATTTTTTACCTCATTGTAAGACCACAATCCATACTGATTTTAGATTGCTATGTTTGAAGGCTCTGGAACTTTTCCGAAGGCAAGAAGTTGATTTTCTAATTGCAACTGATGTGGCTGCTCGGGTGAGGATTATACTAACTTGCCAAGTGTCGTAGTATATATTTTGTGGGATATTGTATTGTTATTTACTCCAATACCTTTATGTTAGAAACCTTGGATTTGATAGCCAATTGAGGAACTGTATTGGAATATTGTTGTGATGTGATGTGATGAAATCAAATAAATTTCTTTGTTCAGTTGATCTATTTAATCTTCGAGGAATAAGCACAGTTCTTTAACATCAGCATTGTCTGTGTCTTTGTGGCAGGGACTTGATATTGTTGGCGTTCAAACTGTCATAAATTTTGCCTGCCCACGTGATCTCACAAGGTTATTAAATCACTATTTTACGCAAACATATTTTTGTTTGGATTCTACACATGCAGTCTACCGTGGAACATGCACTTTTGTACATTGACAAATAAAAGATTCTGTTTCGATGTTGGCCCCTTATCCAATGTTTTTGAACTTGAGTGTACCATACTACCATTTTGTTGTGTTGATGTGTTCTAAATCTATGTTTTTGAACTTCAGCATAACATTGGCAGAATTCCACTGGTGCCCAAATAGTTGTCAAAGTTGTGTATTTCGAAAGCCTTTTCTTTTATGATATTTAACAGAATTAGTGTTGTTTATCCTTTTATTATTGTTTAATGCTGATATCAATCGTATCCTTTCGTAAGGCACAATGTTTCAAGTTAAAAGAACCATGTCCCAGGTGGGTCGAAATCTAAAGATTTATTATTTAATCATCCATTAAGTGTTCTTAAGCACTCTCATCGCTCTATTTGCCTCATCAGAGAAAAAGAGCTCTTATTTGAAACAAAGGTTTTTAGGACAACTTGGAACTCTTGAAGTTTTACAAGAGTATTCAATAGATCCATGGTGATTGGGCTTGGTGAGATTGTGGAATCAATATGATTATATATAAATCATCGTGATTTGAATTGTTAATGTCTGTTGATTGCTTTATCCTTTTAGTTTTAATATTTTTTCGTTTTCGTCTATTACCTGCAGTAGACTTTTAACATAATTATACTAACTGAAATTTTGCTTTCTTTGCTCCATTGGACAGCTACATCCATCGTGTTGGACGTACAGCAAGAGCTGGACGAGAGGGATATGCAGTCACATTTGTCACCGATAATGACCGTTCTCTAGTAAAGTCAATTGTGAGTGCTTGTCCATTGACCTCTCCATTGACCTTGTACTTAATTTGACATTTATTAGAAGTGCATGCTCATGTTTCATGGTTTATAAGTGCTTGGACTTGGTATCTATTAATTCAAATCCATTCCTGTTATTAGTCAATGATTCTTGTTGCAAGTGCATGTTTGTGTTGTTGCGTACTAATGTTTAGAAAATCTTGTAAGCTTAGTCTATGATTCTCCTTATATCAATTTTAGATTCTTATCCGTCTCTTTCTTTTGAGGGATGCAGCCAAGCAAGTCATTAGCCTGTTTATTAATAAGCTGTGACTGAATACACTTAAGAAAATGAAACACACACAAGGAACTCATTAGCTTGTTAAATCATGCAAATGGTAAGGTGTTATACTCAGCTACTTAGTGACCAAACCTCATCAGTTCATGCAGAACCAAAAATGCTGATGGGCAAAATAGGTGAAGGATCACGTAACACATTTTTTAAGGTCATGTTAGCACATAAACATATAAATTCACTTTTCTATTGATGGGACTTACAAATCCAGTCGTTGAAAGTTGACGAAACAAAGTTAAAGTACTTGTATAATTGGTAAGCATGTACAGTGAGTAAGTTTGTTATAGGAAATGATGCCCTTCCAATGGAACAAAATAATGAATGATCCTCATATTAATGCTTTGAAATGGTAAATACAGAGGAATGTCCGCACTTCAGCAACTAGGAGTGGTAATTTGGTAGACCTTTGAACTGTCACAACGTACAGCAGTTGCACTGCTTCCTTTCTTTGGCACAACAGGATAATTAGAGAGTGGAATTTGTGCATTTTGCAGCATATTTCTTCCGCAGATAACAAACCGTCATGATTGCGTGCATGTCTTTATTTTCTGCTACTTTCTTTTTAATGATGAATGACTGATTCACAGGCAAAGAAAGCTGGTTCACAACTGAAGAGTAGAATTGTTGCACAAAGATCCATCATTGAGTGGTCAGAGACCATTGAACAGATGGAGGATCAAATATCTAATATTCTCCAGGACGAAAGGTATGTTTGGAGTTTTACATGGACATTGGCTCTTTGATAGTCACACTTGTAGTTCCTAATTCACATTGCTTGTTGCAGTACGGAGAGGATAATACGGAAGGCAGACATGGAAGCATCCAAGGTATACACTTTAGTTTCAGACCTATTACTCTTTGGGTTTTCAACGATTTCCTCCATATTTATCTAAATTTCTTTTTTCTTTATCCTTGAAATGGAATTTTAACTTCATGTGTTCTATCTCCTAGCACCAACCTCTTTCTTTTTTATTCACAGGCGGAGAATATGATAAATCGCAAGGATGATATATTTTCTCGTCCTAAGAGAACTTGGCATGTCAGCGAAAGAGAAAAGAAACTTGTGGCTGAAGCTGCCAAGGTGACTCTCTAATGGAGCCGTATCTGTATATATTATTACTGGCCTACTGGGGTTTGTAAAGATCACAAAATATTAGCTTATTCTTTGCTATATCAGTGTAGATTGTGGTTATAGACTAAACAAACTGTAGTTAACATGACAAATTGAATATTATCCATTAACATTTTGTTCTGTGTAGATTGTGGTTATATAATAAACTAGAAGTCAACATGCTGAACTTAAGTAGCTATGCCTTGTGTTGGAGTATACCCTTCTTCAGCGGCTCCCAACAAATGTTAGTTTTGATGTGATGGAAAGGAACTAAGGATTGAAACAAAATTTAATTGCAATTTTATTTATTTATTATACTTCTGGAGCGCCCTTTGCTTATTGGTAACGGTTAGATATTCGTCCAGCAAGCTGCACTTGGGAAAAGTCAAACCGGCGAAAAGCAAGTTCTAAGTGCTCAGCAAGCTGAAGATTTTAAGATGAAGGAGAAGCGACGGCGTGAGCGGGAGGTCAAAAATTTTCTCTTTCTGAAAGGAAATATCTTTTCTTGTTGGATTACTTCATGAAAATTAATTTTATTTTGCACTTGTTTGCATTTCCATTTGATAGAAGAATTTGCCACGTAAGAAACGCAGAAGATTGGAAGCAAAGCGTGAAATGATTGAAAATGAAGATGACAGTGATCAGGTTTGCTACCATTTGCTGCTATCTGCCATTCCATTTTATTCTTTAATCTGTACTACAGAAGCTTCCAATGTTTCATTATACTCTACTAACCTTTTGGTGTCGTATTAGTTTGCTGTTGAATCACCTAATTGTTAATTTTCACAAATATTTGCATGTTCTGCTTACAGATCTATATTTCGACTGCTGAACTAGATATTAAGCAAGGTATTTTGTACTTATTAATTCTGTGTTTTGTAATTCTTATAGGAACAAGGAAATAGGAAGGAGAAATCCGGAAAGTCCGTAACAGATTTAGCTTATCAGCGTGCGAAATCCATAAAAGCTAAAAACAGAAAATCAGAAGCAGGGAGAACCATCACAAAGCCTGGTCGAACAACGAAAGGTCTGTCGAAAAAACATAACAGAAAGGAAGAGATGCAAGAATTATTCCAGAGTGACATGAACGAGAAGAAACAATTTCGTGCTTCAAAGAAAGGGAATCAGATGATGGGGAAGAAAAACTCTAAATCATTTAATAGCAAAAAAAGGTATGAATGTCTTCCAAGTCTTTTTTAGATTGAATTATGGTAGTAGTCACACTCCCAAAGATTTTACCCCCTTATAATAGCTGGTGTGGTCGTTTAATGTAGTTTCAACATAAACCTAATTTGCTGCTGCTTTCTTTTACCATAATTGTTTAACCAAGGACAATATAGTACAAAGCAATAATTGCAATGTTAGTTGTTGTAGGAAAGGTATATGTTGGCTTTGTCAAGTTTACCTCTTTGCTATTTTCTACTATATGTACTACTGGATGAAGACTCTAGTAGTACCTGTACTCATTTCACTAAGCAATACTTTTTTCTATACGTCTTGTTTTTATACCTGTAAACTAAACATGTCCGGACTCAGTGCAAACCAGACTTTAAATTAAAATTTGTGGTTTAATTGACCTGACTTTTACCATGAAGTTGGTTATTTTTCCCTCGTTGCATATCTTCACAGTTTCAGTTATCTAATCACTCGGCATTGATTTGTGTATGTATATGTCTTGTTTGATGATTTGATTGACTGATCAGTAGGTTTTGTCGTCAATGTATTACTCTATATGATATTTAACTTTCGTTTGTACCTGTTTTCGTCGCTTGATATTTCTTCAGGTATAAAAGAAGGTAATAAAGAAAGCCAGCTGATATTGTCTATGGGCTCTCTGAGATGCCGAAACCCAGATTAGGTTCTTATCCGTGAAGGTTGTTACTAGTGCTGCTCCAGGTCCAGACTGACAGCATCGCTTGCTTGCTAATGCTCTTTTTTCCCCATCAGAAGTGTGCTAGTGTGGTGCTACTGCAAGGTTGCGGGCCCTGAAAATTTTGGTCATGATTTGACATCTTTACTAATGCAATTCGATGTTTCCTCTTTCGGACTAGAGTTAAGATGCCCTCGTAGGGTCATTGTCGATAGCATTCCTTGTTAGAGATAAAATGCAAGGTACCCGAGTAAATTTATTTATGCTCACATGATTTATAAATGTAATGCTTCTTGCGGTTATATATTGATTCTTCCTTGATTCTTTGAGTTCATCTGGTTTGGTTGAGGATCTATGGCTGTTATGTAAGGGTATCTTTTCCCCAAATACTTTGTCAGCTTGTGCTTTATCTACTTTATGATCGGAATGTTCACAATAAACTGGAGTTAGGTTTTGTGTGAGTTTTGAGGCGGCCGGACGTTTTATATATAAAAGATTTAGCATGTTTCTAGCAGCATATGGACTGGATGCCCGATATATATAGTTCTAGGTGAGACTGAGAGTACTATCTTGAAATCATGACTTGTATTCTATAATGAGATGGGTGTGGACATCAAAGAATATTCGGTTCAGATCATCCGATGAGTGTGACATCAAAACATCTGTATTTTATGCTATTTATCCTTCAGTAGACGTTGGGAAGAAAAGGACAACACCACCGACAAAGCAGAGAGTAAACAGTTCACGAGTTTGTCATGAATTGGCTATTCCAAACACCCACCACACAATAAGCTAACAGACGGCCTTTTTGTACCCTTTTTCTGATTGATAAGATTACAATTATTTAACCTTTTGTCGGATGGTAATTAATAATGGCCTGCGAGAACTTGAAAATGTCTTGCCACGGCACGCAAGAACATGATCATGTACATTCGACTCGATTGTTTGTTATGTTTACTTGCCTATTTTCATGTTGGCATGCTCACTATTGTTTTCACTTTTCAATCATACATGGGGTTTACTCATGTCTGTGTTGGGCAAAGAAGATGTTTGATGTTTCCATTCGAGTGGAAGAGATCATTGATTGTAATAAATGCCTGAAGAAAAAGAGACATCCTTCCAATGCCTATTCCGCTCTGCTCTCGTGGGGGTGGGACCTCCTTTATATGATACATATTAGCTATCATTTTAACTTAGTGATGACAAACAATCGCTGATATCCTTTCTAGACCATTATTATTTGATAGTTAGGCCATCACTAACCATGACCTGGACGACCTGGTCATCAGCACTCTCTCTCTTCAAAATCAACTTTCTCTCTCTTCCACATCAGCTTTCTCTTTCCTCAACCCACATTCTTCTCTTTCCTACACTATTCACCTCTTAACCACAACCCAACATAACCCACAACAACCTATCTCTCTCCTCCACATCATTTCGGGGTCTATCTTGGTAAAATTTTAAAAAAAATAAAAAAATTCTAAAAAATCTAAACAATTATAAAACGTATTTTCAAAAAAAAAAATTAAAAAACTAAAACAAAAAATTCTAAAAATCAAAACAAAAAAAAATAAAAAACAAAAAAGAAAATTTAATATTATTTTATTCGACGACCCAGAATTCCGGGTCGTCGACCCGGGCGTTTCAACGCCCGGAGCAGTGACCTGGGCATCTTCGCCCTTTGTGTTTCTCCCGTTAAAAAAAAAATCTTACACGACCCGGTCACGACCTCGTGACGACCTGGTCACGACCGAAGAAAGTGCGCGTTAAGGGATGCTCTTGTACCCATGAGTATGACCCATCTTACACCTTCCCGTCCTCTTGTGGTTAGTTGCGATCTTAAGGATGATCTGGTTAGTATTTCATATGGTGGTCAATACATCAAATCAGATCCAACTATATGGTCTTGTATTGCACATTTTTAATGTTTGAAGGCATGGGATTCTCTTTTTCAACATATTTCTATGTATAGAATTTTGTATATGAAAATACTAGAAGAATTAAATATAGTTTATGGGGGTTTTTTCTTCTTTGATATGTTCTCTACCCGATCACAATTTGAATCCCAGACATGTAAATATGTGCATGTTGATGTCTGATTCCTAGTTTTATCCATCTAAAGACTAATGATCTTCTAATTAAGTTAACCGATTTGGTAGAAGGTTTGTGATCGAATGTTACTCTCATTGTCTATTAGTTCTAAGAGGTACGAGACATTAACATGGCCAGCTTACAACTTTGTCCCCATTAATTCATTGTAATCTCTGGATGACTCTAGTTCCCGACCTAGTTTAGTATATTCCCACACTTCCTCAAGGAAAGTCTGATTCAAAACTCAAATTTGTAATTTTGAATAGGAAAACGATTAACGGACGCTAGCGTTCGGGACGCGCGCTTACGTGGTCAGCCCAGTCAGCAGACGCGTTTGAGTTGGCAGTCTCCACAGAAAAAGTTTATTTTTTATTTTATTCCTCGTTTCGTACAAATGTCTACATCCCTCCATCCCTCATTAATGCGTCTCAAATCACTCATTTTCCATGAACATTTTGGCTCTCCTACACAGCACAGGAGACTTGTTATAAATCTCAGCATGCGTCTTCCTTTTTCTTCCCTTCTCTTCTGTGGTCCTACATCTGTGCTTTGATGGAAATCGTTCATGTGTCTTTCCAAGTGGAGCAGCCGACAAACGTTCCTAAGGAGGGGATGTTTTTCCCCTCTTTCGAAGAAGCCCAAACATTTTACGTTGCTTATGCCGATTCTTGTGGTTTTTGTGTTAAAAAAAGGCATCACACCCGTTTGTTTGCTACCTCTGGGTCAGGTGTTAATGTGCTGGAACGAGATGCAATGGTGTCAAAGCTTCCGAGGATTTTGGCGTGATGTTCTACTGTTAAAAGTTCAATCAGAAAGTTCTATGCTTTTGCGTATAATTCCACATATACAACAAACAAGACCAAAGTCATCCTTAAGAATGTAGGAATGATCACATTCTTCTTCATTTTCTTCATGTACAGCAGTTGTATGTCTGTTCGGAATAAGAAGTCAGTCTGTTCGGAATATGTTGTGTGTCTGTTCGGAATAAGAAGTCTGTCTGTTCGGATTAAGTGGTGTGTATGTTCGGAATACTTTCTGTTCCATTTCTGCACAAATTTTCAACATAATCTGGACAAACATTTTACATAAACTGGACAAACTTTTTACATAAACAAGACAAATTTTCTACATAAACAAGACAATCTTTCTACATAAATAATAACTTTCTATGCTTTTGCGTGTAATTCCACATATACAACAAACAAGACCAAAGTCATCCTTAAAAATGTAGGAATGATCACATTCTTCTTCATTTTCTTCATGTATAACAGTTGTATGTCAGTTCGGAATAAGAAGTCTATCTGTTCGGAATATGTTGTGTGTCTGTTCGGATTAAGTTGTGCGTCTGTTCGGAATAAGAAGTCTGTCTGTTCGGAATATGTTGTGTGTCTGTTCGGAATAAGAAGTCTGTCTGTTCGGAATAAGAAGACTGTCTGTTTGGATTAAGTTGTGCGTCTGTTCGGAATAAGAAGTCTGTCTGTTCGGAATATGTTGTGTGTCTGTTCGGATTAAGTTGTGCGTCTGTTCGGAATAAGAAGTCTGTTTGTTCGGAATATGTTGTTTGTCTGTTCGGAATATGTTGTGTGTCTGTTCGGAATAAGAAGTCTTTCTGTTCGGAATAAGAAGTATGTCTGTTCGGAATAAGTAGTTTGTCTGTTCGGAATATGTTGTGTGTCTGTTCGGATTAAGTTATGTGTCTGTTCGGATTAAGTTGTGTGTCTGTTCGGAATATGTTGTGTGTCTGTTTGGAATATGTTGTGTGTCTGTTCGGATTAAGTTGTGTGTCTGTTCGGAATAAGAAGTCTGTCTGTTCGGATTAAGTTGCGCGTCTGTTTGGAATAAGAAGACTGTCTGTTCGGAATATGTTGTGTGTCTGTTTGGATTAAGTTGATCCAACCTAAAAGTTAAAAACAATATTTTATTATGATAAGTCTGGACTCTGCACGAATAAAGGGTCGGCACGCTGTCCTAGGGTCTGCACTATCTGTGTATTGGGAAAAGAATCGTTAAACCTAAAGAACCGGCGTTTTTAAGAAGACCAAAGCACGTGAAGAGAAATTTTGCTGACTGGACGCTGACTCAACACGTCCACGTAAGACGCGTCCGTGACGCCCGCGTCCGTGTATAAGGACTCTTTTGAATAATAATGTAAAGCAGACTCTACTCTACTCTACCATCTATCTACCTGAAAAAAATTAAAATAAAGCAGATTCCCTGCAACTATGCCTCTGACTCACTAAACACTCAACGAGCACCCGCTTTCCCAAATCTAATCTCAAACCTTCAATCTAAAAATTGTAAAACTACTATTTCGTTTAAAACATCTGACAGTTTGACTCGTCAGACCAACTAAACTTCCAACAGAAACATTCCCAATGGAGAAACCACACTCACACACATCCTCTTTCATGTTTCAAAAAGATTCGTAATTACGTCTATACCCTTAGAAATATCTACATGAAAATATATTAGATAATGGGGGAATACAATGCGAAAAAAATTTCCCTTTCGGATTGTTAAATCAGTAATTGAAAAACTATTTTCTACTGCTTTCAAGATTAGTTTAATAATATTTGAGAGTAATGTGAATTCGATAAAAAAGAATTTTACGATTATCACAAAAAAAATGCAGCACATGTTTCACATTTCAACGCAAGAATGTTACATTTTCGGAATTAAAACCTCACGTCATTCTAATGATCCAATTTCTCAATTACAATCCTCCACTATCCAAAAAAAACCCCACAAAAATACAAAGGAACCATGGTCCCAATCTTATCTCCATTTCAGTACAAAACAAAACAAAAACCTACAGCCATCCCCCACAAAAACGAAAAAAAACAGAAAGAAAATGTCCCCTCTCAAAAAGTTCAAATCCCACGAGATTAAAAAAAGAGAAAAGGATTATACTATTTTACCTTCCGTCAAAACAAGAAACATAAACTTTAAATATTTTTCGGTAGTTAACCGACACACAACTTATCACCATAACAAAACACCACATATTCGAATACAAATCCTAATAAGTGTATCAATTCCCTAAACATCCAAAAGTACAAAACCTTTCGTTCTTATGTAAAAATTGAAAACAAAATTAAAACCCCAAACCTACTCTCCAAAAAAAAATTATAATTAAAAATTAATCCTAGCAACTATAATAATAATAAAAAGCAAGAACAACATGTTCTCTAAATTCTAATTGTTTTTGAAAAAAAATTCAAAACCCCCAATTTTCCACCTTTTCCCTCCCCTACAAAAACCCCACCCAAACCCCAACTCTCCCTCACCACCACCACCACCATGTCCCTTTCCATCTTCTTCTTCTTCTTCTTCCTCCTCCCAAACCTAACCCCAACCCTAACCCTAACCCACCCATCCCCTTCCGTCTACATCCTCCTCATAAACCACACAACCAAACCCCACATCTTCCCCTCTCCACACCACTGGTACACGTCCTTCTCCCCCACCCCACCTCTCCACGTCTACTCCACCATCCTCCACGGCTTCTCCGCCGTCCTCACCTCTTCCGACCTTCTCTCCCTCTCCACCCACCCCTCCGTCCTCTCCATCCTCCCAGACTCCCTCCGCTCCCCCCACACCACTCGCTCCCCGGAGTTCCTCAACCTCCGCACCCGCCACGGCCTATGGTCCGGATCCGATTACGGATCCGAATCCATCATCGGGATCCTCGACACCGGCATCACCCCCAACCACCGGTCGTTTGTGGATACCAACTTAGGTCCGGTTCCGGGGAGGTGGAAGGGGGAGTGTGAGAGTGGGGTTGGGTTTGAAGGTAGGTTTTGTAACCGGAAGTTGATCGGAGCGAGGTTTTACTCGAAAGGTCATGATGCTGGAGAGTCCATCGGCGGGCCGGGGATTAATGAGACGATCGAGTTCCGGTCGCCGAAAGACGCAGACGGGCATGGGACCCACACGGCTTCCACTGCCGCCGGACGGCATGTGTTTTATGCTAACATGTCAGGGTACGCCTCGGGAATCGCCAAAGGTGTGGCACCCAAGGCTCGGATCGCGGTCTATAAGGTGTGCTGGAAGGGGTCGGGATGTATGGATTCGGATATTCTGGCCGGGTTCGATGCGGCGGTGAGGGACGGGGTGGATGTCGTGTCGGTTTCCATTGGGGGTGGAGGTGGCGGCGCGCCGTATTATTTGGATCCGATCGCGGTCGGGGCGTTCGGGGCCGTGGCGAGAGGGGTGCTTGTGGCGAGTTCAGGTGGGAATGATGGCCCCGAAGGGATGTCCGTTACCAATTTGGCGCCGTGGTTGCTGACGGTTGGGGCTGGGACGATTGATAGGACTTTTCCGGCCGTGGTCGTGTTGGGGGATGGGAGACGCCTTAATGGAGTTTCGCTTTACGCCGGGAAACCACTTCAAGGTACCAAAATTGGATGGTTTTAGTTCTGGTTTAGTTGGATGTTAAGAGTATGTGTTTTTTGATTAATATTTCCAGTTCTCCTCACTTCTTAAATTCTTTTGTTCATAAAAGACTTTTTAATTTATACTTTTGTTAAGTTGTACTTGATGTAGCATCATCTTGTCATAAATTTCATGATATTTCTACATAATTTTGTGTTGATTTTCTCTCGCACATACCTTCCGAATTGCAGAATTTGATTATACTTGCAAATTCACTTAAGTTATTATTTTTTTCCTGAAACGAATTCTCAACTATCCCTAAATTTCACAGTTTGCTAAGAATGCAAGAATTATTATTTAAAAATAATATCAGAACACATTCTTAAGTGCAGCATTTCAGTTAGTTAGCATGATGTTCTTGCCAAATCCAAACTAGACGTTTCCTACTTAAATTCAAACTACACAAACCAAGCCTTAATCCAAAATGCAATTTCAACAGGAAAGATGTTCCCTCTGGTGTTCCCGGGAAAGACTGGAGGCCTATCGGCGTCTTTATGCATGGAGAACACACTAGACCGAAATGCTGTTCGTGGAAAGATCGTCGTCTGCGAGAGAGGCAGCAACCCTCGTGTTGCCAAAGGTGTTGTTGTCAAAGACGTTGGAGGCATCGGCATGATCCTCTCGAACGACATCTCCAACGGCGAGGGCCTTGTCGGGGACGCCCATGTGCTCCCCGCATGCGCGGTTGGCACCGATGAGGGAGAATTGCTCAAGTCCTACATTGCTTCCTCTCCGAACGCCACTGCCACCATCATATTCGACGGTACGAAAATTGGAGTCAAACCCGCCCCGGTTGTGGCTGCCTTCTCTGGCAGAGGGCCTAACGGTATCTCCCCAGCTATCCTCAAGCCAGACTTAATAGCCCCCGGAGTTAATATTCTAGCTGCCTGGACTGATGCAGTTGGGCCCTCCGGAATGGACAGCGATAAGAGGCGGACCGAGTTTAACATCCAGTCAGGCACATCTATGGCATGCCCACATGTTGCAGGGGCCGCGGCATTGCTTAAGTCGGTTTACCCGAAGTGGACTCCTGCGGCGATAAGGTCCGCAATGATGACCACCGCAAGCGTGAATGATAACAGGTTCGAGGTTGTGGTGGATGAGTCGACTGGGAGGGCTTCCACGCCGATGGATTTTGGCGCGGGGCATTTGAATTTAGAGCGTGCGATGGACCCTGGGTTGGTATATGATCTTGCTGAGAAGGATTATGTTGAATTTCTTTGCTCCAGTGGATACGAGCCAAAAACCACACAGGTATGAAAGGAGTGTTTTACTGTTCTACACTTGCATTCCTACTTAGATCTTTGCAATTCCAACTTTTGTTGAGTTTGAACATGCTTTCCCTAGCTTGCAATAGATTTTTTAAAAATATAAAACTGAAGAATGATAATTTATTGTATATATATGATAACGGAATTCATCAATATGCATGCTATTACGCCTTACAAAGCTCTAGAGTTCTGTGACACGGCAGAAATATTTTCAATAAGATCTTGAGATGTTAATGTGTTCAGTTTGCAGTAAATTACTAATGACTCATTAAATCATGTGAAATAATAAATATTTACCCAAGTTATACATGCAAAAACTGAACTTCATAAAGAGTTCTCAATGCAAACCTTGCATCAAAGGCATACATGCCCACTAAAATTCCACTCTTTACCATAATACACAAATGTATGATTTTTCTTGTCAAAGTTTTTATATTATGTAACGAGCTTGAAGCTCTGTGATCATGTCATGAGACGTTGCCAAAATATGCTCCTAGAATTCAGAATTCTTGCCTGAACTTCAAACTTTCACGCAGGTTATAACGCATGTTCCTGTCACTTGCCCGGCGAAAAAAGCAGCACCAGAGAATCTG
Source organism: Triglochin maritima (assembly GCA_963682175.1). Lineage (NCBI taxonomy): Eukaryota > Viridiplantae > Streptophyta > Magnoliopsida > Alismatales > Juncaginaceae > Triglochin > Triglochin maritima. The sequence continues at coordinate 7,077,545 of OY821791.1, read as the reverse complement.
AACTACCCGTCATTTTCAATTGTATTCAATGCGTCGGTGGGGAACGCAAGTAAGACTTTCATAAGGACAGTGACGAATGTTGGTCAGCCGAACAGTGTATACAAGGTCAAGGTGGAGATGGCAGGCAAGGGAGTTCAGTTGGTTGTGAAGCCCTGGAGGCTTGTGTTCACTGAGGCGGTGAAGGAGAGAAAGTTTGCGGTGACGGTATTGGCCGATATGAAGAGTTTGGAGATCGATGAGTCCGGTTCGACCTTTGGGTACCTGTCCTGGTCTGACGGTAAGCACGTGGTTCGCAGTCCAATCGTTATCTCTCGGGTGCAACCCTTGTGACGTGAGGGAGCAATGGAGTGGTCTCTCTATCCACAGATGATGTTTAGCGTTTGGATTGTGAGGGATTGTTCTGTCCAGTGCTTTGCTGGTTAGGTAGGATAAGATTGGTTTGATATTTAATTATTTAGTTGCTGTTTTCTTCTGTTGTTTAGTTTAGAGTAGGATTGCTGATTTGCTGGTAGAGAGGGGAGAATGGTGTAAAGTTCAGGTGTGTTTCACTTATATATTTTACTATGTAATTTGTGGTTGTGTTCTTGGTATGTTTTTACAACAAAGATGAAAATATTAGGTTCAACCTACCAGAATGATTATGTTTTCCTTGATAGTTATCTCTGATCTTGGTGCATTTATCAAATCCTGTTTCCACAGAGCTAGTGGGCCATAGGATTTGCAATTATTTTGTTAGTGTACAGGAACACCAGGGGGCAGAAAAAATCGTTTGGCATCAGAACTGTCGGGAGGATCGTTGCCCACTAAAAGAATTATTGTTCTAGTCTCTGTTAACATGTTGTATTTAATTAGTGATGAGTGACTCGTGGGGACCTCATGAAAAGAACTGCACTCTCGTTTTCAAGAATTTAGAAACATTGATGTCGTTGTCTAAAGCACAGGAGGTATTGGACACTTTTGGGCAGGGTCCCAAAGCTGTTTTAAGGTATTAAATATTTGTTTGTTAGTGATCGTGGAGAGATATGTAGGGGGAGGCGTGGAGCATCAACTAAAGCTTCTACTTTGTAATTGTGCGTAGCCAACCCAAATTATGTTTGGTTGCCCTTAATTCTTGTGTAATACTGTGTAACGTGGACGTTAAAAGAAGCTGACTAGGTGGTGCTCATTTGAAAACAAATTCTTCAATAATTTGTATGCAACTATGCAAGGACGTGTCTTAATGACGCAATATCAATTACTGATAGCTAAGAGTGCTTACGTAATTAATAAATTACTATTGAGTGTTGACTTCAGACAAAGACTGCAGATCACCTGTTGGCTGTGGCAACTTTTAGTATCTGACATAATAATATGACGAAACCTTGAGAAGCTGATCAAGTAAAAGATTTTAACAAAATATATGGACTTGTAAACTTACTCTTTATAGTCAAAATTCCTTGATAATCAGGGCCATTTCATTCATAAAAGCTGCTTTGTGGACCACAACTGGGGTCGAACAGTTTACCAGCAAAGCTTACTAAACTTGAGTACAACATTACGAAACCGAAATAAAACACAAGCAAATCATTGCTACAGTTTCAAAAAATCAGATTGTCATGTAGGTCAAAAGATTTAGTTATTTAACTTTCCAAGTAAAAAAAATGGTGTACCAAGTTTTGGAATTTGGAGACAAATAAAGAGAAATCAACAAATTTTGTACATTCAAATAAGGCAGACGCAACGTCATAAGAACCTCTAATTCATTGGTTAAATGTTGTGGAACTACAAATGCATAAAGCCAGCTGCAAACAACTCTATATATTACTAAACCAAGAACAAGGTGACAAAATAATTTAATCTACGCTGTTATGGAAATGATCCCATGAATGATCCATGCTTTATTCGCTTCTGACCAAAATACCATCGATTTGAATCTTACCGCTGAACCCAAAAATGGCCTTCCCATGTTATTCTCTCGAGGAGAACCATAAAAGCATCAATTCATTCCCCCAACTTTCTTTAAAAAGCCAGGGACAGATTGAAATTATTGCCACGATGTCACCTGTTTGTAGCCAATTGGATAAGTTCCGCGCCCGCAATCCGACTCCTTCAGCTTCATGCCCACACCAGAAGCAGCACCAGGTTGCGACGCTGGCCTTATTTGCCCTTCAGTTGGGCCACCCTGCACCGGCATCAGGAACTGCCTAAGACCTCCAATTTCTCTGTTTCCTCCATCAAGAGACATGCTTGCTGTGTTCAAATCAAAGCTCGGCCTTGTACCATCAACTGCACCAAAACCAAGGCCAGAGTGGATGCCACCTACATTTACAAGAAAAGGTGGCCTAGCTGAATGTGTACCATTCAACGCTGCAGAAGAGCCTATTATTTGTGGTACAACTGTTGCACCTCTTGAGTCGACCATGTAGGGATACGATCCTGGTCCGTACATTGCTGAAGGAACCGATAAAGGTGGCCCCATCGCAGGTCCATTGTACCCGTAACCTACCAATGTTTGAGGATAAGCCATCAAAGATCTCATACCCATTTTGGGGTCCATTCCAAATGTATTTCCCATGATAGGTAGATGATGCCCCATACTCTCTTTCCTATCAAGGGACACCTTTGAACCCATGATTGTAACAACTGGATCATCTAGCTTCACCTCCCCACGTAAACCACCAAGGTCAATAGGACCTCTGCTTGTATTGTGAGGAACATTTGAATCGATGAAGGAAGGGCTATCATTCAAGTCGATGTCTCTCATGGAGGACTGCTTGGCAGAGGATGAAGAAGCAGGAGAAGGGCTCCCATTTCTGTTCTGATGATGGAGCTTCCAATATGAAGAATTTGTAAATGTGTTATCGTCTCCAAGACGGTTAAGGTCCAACTTGAGCCTATCTGCTCTTGACGAAGTGACCTCGACAGAGGACTCACCTGAAGGCAACCCACATGAAATAGGAATCTGCTTCTCCATGATGGGCTCATCTACTTCCTCATTCACCTCCTCTGCGATGTTTAAATCAATCTCAAGGAAGGAAACCTTTTGCTTTGGGCCTGATACCGTCTTTTCACCATCTGACGTTCTTCTAGGTGATGCAGGGCGAAATGCACTAGTGGCTGCAGAACCCCTCCATCCCATTCCTCCTTCAAAGTGGAGTGGTGTGGCTGGCAGACCAGGTGCTCCTTTTGGAATTGCAACAACAGCAACAGGTGCGGATAAGCTGTTCTGGTTATTAACATTAGAAACGACAATGGGCAGGGTGTCCATGTCTTCGGCGAAGATATCCTCATTCAGATCAAATACGCATTTGCACTTTTCACTAGTTACTGAAGATGGCTTCTGCGAGTGTTCCTCTTGTTCAGGATCTTTCTGAGTATTGCCCACGGGTTTTTGGCTTGTATCTGGTTGAGAATTATCATCAGAATTATCAGTTTTTGTGGATGATTCACTGAAACCTTCTTGGCCATGCATGTCCTCTTCTAACTCAGAACTACTGGTTTCATCAGCTTCTGAATACCCATCGGATGAACTATGTCTTTCTCTATCAGCAACTTCAAGTTTTGCTTCAATAGCTACCTGAACAGCAAGCTCCAGTGCATCATCCCCATAATCAAGTGCTGCCTTATGCTTAACTGATCTTGATTCAGAAGCATTTTTAGTTCTCTTGCGTGACTTAGAGGAACGACGACGACGTTGGGATTCTTCCTTGCTGGAAAGCAAATAAGAGCCCTCGGCCTCTTTATTTTTGTCACTTGATCCCAGGGCTTTTATTCCATGAGAAGTATTGGAGCCCTCTGGTCTTCCTTTGGGTGAAGTTCCCGTTGCCACTGGGAGTTCTTCTAAGGTTGAACTGTATTTTGGTAAATTAGTAGCATTATTAGTGTGTTGGAACACGTGTATTTCCCCTGGAGCAATTTTAGCTTCTTCACAATCCATTTTTTTCACATCAGATTGTTCCTTTGGAAAACTTGACAAGGGAAGAGAAGCACATAAACCAGCTTCTTTCTGCTTGTCTTCGAATGAACCAGTGTCCACTGTGCATTTCTCAACTTCCATCTCCTTGGAACCATTGGAAGCAGTAACTGACCGCAAAAACTCAGGCTGAGCCACCTTCTTCTCCACAGCTAGAGATTTGCATGAAGAAGACAAAATAATTGCTCCAACAGGACGATCAGATGGTTGTTCTAATTGAGCAGATGTATTTTCCTGATAAGAACCTGAGACAGCAGCAGGTAGGGATGTCTTGCAATTCCCTGATGGACTTGTTGAAGCATCTGGTATTAACGTGTCATGAAAATTAGACTGAGCAGGTACCAAAAGATCCAGATTCTGCAAGGCGTCCGCTTCAGAACCAAGTTTACAACTGTTATCATTTATAAGAGGCGAGTTGCCCTGTGTAGTACCCATATCTTCAGCCATTTTCCCATGGTTGTCCTTGAGTGATTCATCAGCAGAACCATTAGATTGCACACCCTCACTGATGCTTCTATCATTTTTAGGATTGATGGAGCTTCTAATATTCTTCTCTTCATCTTGTTGATAAGAGAAGCCCTCCTTTTCCAGATCCCATAAATCAAGCAAGGATCTTGCTTTCAACTGGATATTAGGGTTCTCAAGTCCAATAAGTTTCTTAACAGTGAAATTAATCCCCGAAGAGATCAACTTCTCCTTGTCCAAAGGAAGCCTCTGTAGCGCCCCTAGTAACAAGGTTATCAGTTCTTCCTCCAAACCATCAGATGTGCCACACTTTTCAGCCTCTTCAAGCCACTGATTAAGTGAGCAGTGTCCATTTAGCCGAACAAATTGATCAAGGCAAGATTTGTTTTCTGTGGTCGCCAAAACACTTGCTACAGTCGACCATTGTCTGGCTGCATCAACTATGTTATTACTAAGAGAATCTTTCTGATTTTGCATAACCGAAATGAGCTCTTCAACTCTGCTAACAGTTGCAAGCCCATCTTTCATCTCAGTGAGGGTAAAGAAGTCTTCCAGTGCCATACTAGCTGACTAATTTTTATTTTCGAACATCAACCTCTTCAATAGTGTAGCTTTTGCATCCAGTCATTTTGGAGCTTAACCAAAGGTCGTCCTTTATCTATTTGGCAATGGCGATGATAGATTATTTTGTTCAGTTTTCTTCTCTTGAACAACTATTGAATCTCGAACTGCTGCTTCAACAAAATGGAACCAGAGCTTAAAGAGTGTGTATAAAAAACGATGGTCGTTTGGAAAGAAACCCGATAAGAAGAAATTTCTGCAATAAGAAAGCACATTCATTTCAGACTTCTCACAGGTTATAAGGTATTATAACATTAATATGAATCACCATGTGAGGAAAAATACCATTGGACTAATAAGGCTTTGGTTACAAAGATTAGCCAGCAACATATAGCACAAACAATTAATGAGCACTAATTCTAACTGTTCTATTTTAACAAGAGATCAAAGAAAATATAGCAACAGAAAACATGTAATCAATGTAAAAGGAAAATATTATCATCATCATGAAAAGGCAATACAAGCATTATTCTCACACGAAGAACTACAAATTCCCACCATTCTTCTGGAATTTATTTACAGAGTTGAAGTTCCGATAGCCAATCATAGAAAATTAATGGTGATTTTGTGCATTGTTGACAAACAATTTTCAGTAAAAAAATGCGGAAGGTACATGGACTTAATTTCTCACTTGCTTCACTTATGCTGGAAGATACTATTGGTGTATACATATATATATATATTTAATATGATCACCAAATTTTAATTTTTACAACTTTTGTCCCACTAATATTTCAAATATTAGTAGACTCTCAAATTTTACCAAACTTAATTTCTTAAAGTAATAGTCTTGCATTTACGTTTTGCATTTGCTTGTTCTTAGAAGAAATGATTGCTATGCAAGGGACAGAGTTACCACTAATTTCATATGAACATTAGAACTTAGAATGAAGTGTTTTTTTATTTGAATCCATTGGGCAATATAAATGGCAAAGTGATAGAGACTAATGACTCAAAGAATCTGCAAGCAATGCAGAAAGTAGATTAACCTATTTGGAAAGATACTTAAACAGAAGAAGAAGATCCAATGTGAAAGGTGCATATAAAACAGTGTTCAAGACTCAATTCTCAATTTTGAGCAGAGGATAAATTCTACAACATTTTAACCGAGGTGCAATAACACCATCAATGATCCTGGCAAAGTGTTTATTCACTGTGACTTGAAGATAAAAGAATACTGCACCAACCAACTCCTAGATCTACTGTCACGTATGCAAACCCTAATCGCCTAGTCTAAAGTTAGGGTCCATCCATTGAATATTTTGATTATTTTCATTTTACTTTAGATACTAAAAATTTGACCATGGTCTTTCACAGTGCTGTAGAAATGCCTGGTTTAGTAAATTCATGTCTAAGACAGACAAAGGGAAAGCATAGTTGGCTTTTATAATGTCTAACCAGAAAGCTCAAAGATGAGTTATCGAATCAATGAGGATGAACTTCACGAAGACCTAGTTGGCATGACATGACCTCTAGTAAAAAGACAACTTTTATTAGATGCAAAACATAGTACGGAGTAAAATTTTATTTTAACTATTTTACATGTATGTAAATTCATATAAATGTTATATACTCTGAAGCAAAGGTGGCAACAGGGACCCAACCATCCAGACATGAAGAATGTGCATAAAATATTTCACAAACATCTGAACAGACAACAGGTAATAATTAAATCATGCACCCCTACACCATGGAAAAAACCCTACAAGTAGGAAAAAGACACTCTCTTACGGATAGGACACCCAAACGTACAAGTAAAAGAACAATAAGGATAACAATTATAAGTGATTGACAGCGTTGGAAGGCAGGATTCAGGACTCTTACCTAAACTAACCATCTAGTCATGAAGAATGCGCAACATAAGTTTCAGAAACATTTGATCAGACAACAGGTAATAATGAAACTCTGCTCTCCTACACTCATCATCAACATTACCCCAATACCTCAGAAGAGGCTCCCGCCTAAGCGAGGGGGGGGGGGGGGGGGGGGGGTCGGATGTACGCAACCCTACCACTGTAAAACAGTGAGGTTGTTTCCAATTGACCCAAATGATGCAAATGCAACTATAATCGCCTACACTGTAAAAAATAAATCCTATAGGCATGCTAGTCCATGCTATGAATCCCTGCCTGATCTCAGCCTACAGAAATTGAGCACTAGTACCCAAACAAGGTTCAGCAATCAGGGATTATAATGATGCTGGCTGTGTAATTGCAGAACAGAACTTAAAGATACTAAAGACATACAAAAACTGTTCGAGTGTAGTACTTTTTCCAAGTGCACAAAATACGTTTTTTTGTGAAGGAACCTGACTGTTGAAACATATATGGAAATAAACCCTTAAGCTAGTAAATGTGGTTGTCCTGAACTAATCTGTGTTCACCATGGCCTTATTATCACTAACAGCTTATTCAATCCATGCATGATCTACCTTGTCTAGTTTGTAGAACCTTGTTAAGTTAAAAATGTCGGACGTGCTACCGTGCTGAAAAGTGCAGACCTAAAAAAAGAATAATAGTGAGGAAATCAAGAGCATATAGGCATGTCTCAGGTCCAGAAAGATGCTTTAAATTTGGTCATGTGAAAATGCTTTACCTTTCAAACTAAATAAATTCAACATACCAACATACATCTAAACATTGGTAATTTATTTATATATATACACAAGCAATGAAGCAACCGACGCAAATGAGGAAATTAACATAAACTTTTAGGCGATATAACCTTAATAGAGATAATGTTAAATCATTTTCCTACCAATACAGCAACGCAAAGAACGCAATGTCTACTTCACTTGTCAAAAGGGGTTTAAAGATGGTATCATTTGAGACCTAAAATATAAATATAGCAGTGTGACCTAACCAACAAAGAAAAGTGGATTCAAATGTACAGAATTACATATCAAGAAACAGATAAAACTGACACCTATGGACTTGACTCCTTTAATGTCCTCCAGATGAGAGAGTGGACGGTTCACACAATTATGTTTCTTTCTATTTGTGCTTGTGTTTCTAAAACTAGGAGTACAGAGATCAATCACAATATCACATAGCTCATCCATAACTCTGAATGGATATAACACCAAAACACATCAATCTCGAAAATTCACTAACCTTTACTGCCCTAATCATCCCGAAATCCGCAATGCTCAAATAGAAACAAAGAAGAGTCAACTTTCCCCTTCAAAACTTTAAATCATGACGCTAAACTCCATAAACCTATCAGATTCATTTAACGAACCGAGAACCGGCACACGACTCGGATCCAACTCAATACACCAAAATAAACCCCAAATAACATAAATAAGCCTTTCTAAATTAACTCCCACGAAGACGAAAACCTTCGTTTCGGAGTCCAACGTAACGAACTCCCACAATTACCCCCATCAACCTCAACCTCTCACCACTCACTCCGGTCACAGATTCTATCCGGATCAAATCCAAACCTCACAACGAACCCAATCATCACCCTAACCCTAATCCCAACTTCAACCATCCAGAAATGACACAAACACACCAAAACGGATCGAATCCACCCCCAAAACCCGACCTCGAGATCCGAATTCTCCGCAACCCCAAATCCTAGACCCGCCCAACCCCACCCCGACCTCCTCGAAAACAGAGATCCGCAGATCCGAACCCCGCGACTCCGACCGACTCAAACCCTAACCGAACCGCAGCCGGGAGCGAGGTAAGATGAGGATTCCGTTACCTTCGAGGGAGAAACCCTAGAAAACGCGGGTTGCGTTCGCGTTCTCGTTTCCGGGACGAGTTTGAGGTGTTTTCTCCTTTCGCTTCTTCTCCTTCTTCGACTTCGACTTCTTCCTTTTATTCTCCGATTAGATTAGATTAGATTAGATTAGATTATTGGAGTGATTAGTAGTTAATTGGGGGAAATGGAAATGGTTGTTTCCCAAACCACACTATACGGCCTCGCGAGCACGTGCGAGGACGGACGCGGTACTGTGGGGCCCACCACTGGAAGTCCGGATACGGGTTTGGTTCGCCCGCCCTCCGATTACAGGTTTGTTTAAATCAAGATTTTTTTGGCAACCGTTCCACTTTGTGAAACTCTAACTACGGTTCTAAATTAACTTAATCCAACATCAATTTTACCTTATCTGTATTTATTTTATTTTTTTTCACTGAAGATTTGATACTAAAGACCTAAAAGTTTGATTCTACTACTTCAACTAACTGCACTACACGCTTAAGGCCTATAGGAACTGTATGGCCCTTGCATGGAAGGGAATCTGAATTTTTGTATATTGTATGTATAGAATTTACATTTTTAGTTAAATCTTAATATGTAAGTACTATAATTTTATGTATGTATCTACTCTTAGTTTTCAAAAAAGTAGTAGTAAATGAACTTTATGTGTGTTGATAGATGCCACATTATTGTTTTGCTATGAGGGCACAATTTGAATCTTTTTATTTATAAATAAATAATAAAGTGATGATTTTTCAGTCTTCTAATGAGAGCATATAACTAATGATTTCGATTCAGAATTGCAGACAATATACAAGTAAGATGGTACGGAAGCTTAAGTTTACTATTTTTAACATGTAAAGAGTGGAAATACAATAAAGGAATATACACGTATACACGTCAAAGTTATTAAGGTGTACATGTGTAATTTTTGAGCCACTAATTAGAATTGGGGGTCTTACTCGGTATGGAAGTGGAACTGTAATGAGCAACTACGAACATCCACATTTCTATAGTTGCTTGCAGGTGAGTTCCCAATATAAATAACATTTGTGAGTTCATGGTCAATGGTCTTCTTGTTTGAACGTTTTAAATTACGGACGTCAAACAATCAAGTTAAGCTGATTGTGGTTGAAGAATTTGTATATTTTTGCATCCAACAACGACAGGACAGGACTTTGTTGTAATGTTGCTCATGTCGAGATGAGCAGACAGGTGGGTCTAAGTGGGTAGTTGGCGTCAACGTCCTCTAGCAAAGTGATAAGATCATCAACCATGACACTTTAACTACTTGAAGATCAATGAACATGGGCAGATGGATTTGCTCTCCGTCAATGGTCCGATGACGGTGATAGCAAGTGCATCAAATTGGCGGTTTGGAGCATGTTCTAATTTGCAGTCCATTGATTCGAGATAAATCATAAATGGTTTGTTTTTGGTAACTAAGTAAATTCCTCTTCCAGTCTCATTTTTGAGCAGAGATGGAGGCGAAAACCTCGGGATACCTATCAATTTTCCCAAAAGATAGGGGTTGAGAGAAAAAGCAGGACGTCTGGAAACTGTTCGGGTGCTGTTAAGAATGCTCTAAGAGTAAGCACTGTACAAATCGAATCTGGAGATTAATCGGGAGTCGAGAGAGTAACATCCCTTGAGACCCTGGAAAAATAAATGGTTTGTTTGTTGCATTGCAGCCATGCAGCCGTTGAATTGTTTGAAAGAGTTGGTATAGGTTGGTGGAGCCGTTTTGAATTCCCTGTCACGTAGCAAAGTGCAAAACTAAAATTCCAAAAGGTACTGCTTTTGAAATGTAAAAGAAACACCAACACTTTTGGATGGATTTGGTTTGGTATCACCATTTGGAGTTTATTAAGGATTGTAATTTGTAACATACATAAGTCTGGAATACCTGACCCGTGACACCTGACATGGCACGTGAGTTACAAACATGCACCAGAATCTGAGGTCCCAATGGAAAACTCAAAAACATGTATTGAAGGGCCAACAAGAATGATCTTGGGAATCATGTCGAATAATTAATTGTTCCATGAGACGGGGGCGATGCATGTGCCGGGATGGGACGACAGCACACTTCCCTGTGAACCCCATTGACCTTCTGTTGAAAATCTAATCCTGAAATTTGAAGTGAAAAAAAATCATTTTGTCAAAGTCATTGCCTTGTTAAAAAGGAGATTACCATTTGTCGTCAGAAAACTATTTAAATCGTTCTAACAATTAACTTTTTCTCCTTAATATTTCATTTAATACTCATTCATCCCGTCTCTTAAAACAAGGTTTCTACCTACGTTTTCCTCATTTTCTCAGTACAAACACCACGAAAATGTCTGACAAAACATTTGGATTCGGTGAAGTAAACCCCCCCATTGGGGAGGCGTCTTAACCAGACGCCACCCCCCCCCCCCCCCGGGGGGGGGGGGGGGGGGGGGGGGGGGGGGGTCTTATCAGACGCCCCGTCCTAAAAAAATTAATTTGAGGTGTGTTATCTCAAATAATTTGAGGTTCCTTTACAAGTTTTTAGTGGTAACATGACAGATTACAATGACTTTTTTTGCAAGTGACGAAGATTCAAATTTTTTCCATATCCAACAATTTAAGGATCCAAAATCCCCTAATGGTAAAACTTCTCAACTTACAAATACCACATCGACAAGTCGTTCGGGAGTCTCGCTCTCAATTTTGGATTTTAAAATTGTTGGATCTGAAATTTTTTTGAATTTTCATCACTTACAAAAACTCCTTGTAAGGTGAGATGTCAGACAGTCGACCGTTTGCTTCTCGGTCTACCAAACATGTTCCATGCGGATGACCGAGTTTCCATCGGTCCACCGTGATCGTAAATGCAGTAAAAAAAATATCTTCTTGGAATCATTGGGTCGGTTTACCGACCTCTACCCGGTCATCCGAATATTTATCCTCGGTAGTTTCGAAAATTCTCTGGAAATCTCTATTCGGTGTACCGAAGGGGTATCAGTCATCCGAATATAGTATTTATTAATTTAATAATTAATTAATTTAACAATTATCTAAATTTATAATCAATTATCTTTTTAATAAAAAATACAAAAAATAACGAGCGTCCGACAGAAAGGGGTATCAGTCACCTATGGGGAGGCGTCTTAGCCAGACGTCGCCCCCATGAGAGGGGTAGATCCCGCGAACGCCCGTTATTTTTTGTTATTAAAAAAATATTAGATATTTTACCAGATTCTAGTACACCAAGACGTCCGTTAACTCACTACTGACCTCCAAAATATTATTTTTTATGATTATGATAGAAAGATGAAGAGAGATGTGTGATAGGAGGGTTAAATGTCGTGTTATAGGAGTAAAAATGAGAGAATGACAAAATTGTAATCTGTACGAACGATTTAAGTAATTTGTCGGCGATGAATACAAATTCAGATTAAAAAATGTCAACACACCTAACGATGTAGTTCACCAGCAGAAAAGCTGAGTAATTGAACTCAGGATACGAATTATACATGGCAGCAAGAAGGCTTCACGTTACAAAAGATACATGTGTGATATATTTGTAATTTGTAAATTGTAAACTGTAAACTGTAGAGATAATAGTTTCCTGGTGAAACAACGATTCTACTCCAACCAATTTGGCTCACAGTGAGTGAAGGTAGGAGGCTCATCCTCACTGGTCATTTTCTAGACAGGTTTCTCAGCAAGCCAACGAGTGAAATGCTTCCATGACTTCTCTATCTTCCTTCAGCCAAGGGTTCTTTCTTTTCCAAAGCTTCCTGAACGACAAACATGATTAGGATTTAGGCAGAGTTTAGATCGATAAATTCTCAGTTCGAAGATTCATAACCATCAGAGTCGAAGCCAAGTTTGGAAACAATGGAACTAAAGTTGATAACTAAGTCCTAACCCCAATGTGTCACACTATCACCTCTAATAAGATAATGATCCATTCAAACAAAATAGCATATATGACATAAAGAACATACTTTTAATGTAAAAAACAACATAAAGAACAAACTGTGGGCATAGATTGTAGATAATAGATATTTTCAGAATATTGAAAACCAGGCCCAATAAATATAGTACATGTCTATCTAAGCCCACCTCACAATTTTCTGCCTCCATATCAAGCCTGGTAAGTTCATTCAGTAGCATAGCAGATGCAGGCAACAGTCTCATGATTTTCCTAAAAAAGAGCAATAGAAGGGTCAAGAAATGTAATGTAGACATAGTATGAGGGATCTATGGACTACTGATTTGGTTGATAATGTCATTGCAGTTAACATAATAAGAAATGATCACCTTCTTGGTTTATCAGGAACCAAATGTCTGGACACATTTTCTTCTTTCAGTGGTGTCCTCTTTACTTCGTATTCATTCAATTTATCAGCAGTGGAATGTTTAGACATGTTTTCTTCTCTCAGAGGCGTCTTGTTCGCTCGACCATTGTCCGGTTTATCAGGAGCTGAATGTTTAGACACATTTACTTCTTTCAGAGGCGTCACTTCACTTGATATTGGTCTGGTTTATCTGTATCTTTGGAAGATAACATCTGTGATTCAAAAAGCAGTATAAAGATCACAGTTTAAGCACAAAACAAAAATATTAGCTGTGGTTTACTTAGAAGGAAATAAATCACTGAAGACAAGCACAATGCCACAGATGGGAAGAGGTAAAATGGTAGACAATGTAAAGTTTAAATGTCATACTTCAAATTCATGACCTCACCAACACTATATAAACCCATTCGAAGAATTTAACTAACAGGATCTCAATCAATGAAACTCCTTTAAGTATTTTAAAATTGGTGCAACTATTTCATACAAAAAGTGAAAAAACAATTTGTTGCAAGAGAAAAGCATTCTAAGATTCTAATGCCAACGTAGAGAACATGGATGCCCTTCACATTTGACCTTATCATGCCTTAAGGTTTCCATCACACGTTACGTGGACTTCTATGCTATCAAATCAGACCTGACACAGCCCAAAACATAATCAATACAAAATACAAACTGTGATGGATAAAATAACAATAAGATAGAAACAAGATTGTGGTTTTGGATGCTTGTTCTTAAAGTTTGGCACTGAAGTGAAACATTGAAAGTATGTGCCACCTCATCATTTTTCAAATTCATTTGCTCCGTTAAGCATCTTCTCTTGTTGTCTACAAATGCTAAAAGTGTCGAAGAAGAGGTACTTGAAGGGTCAGAAGGACTTCCTGGTGAAGAACGGAGCATCAAAGGTATGACCCAAAGATTTTATTATCACTATGAAAATAAATAATTAAATATTTGAATACGAATATTAAGCGAAATTGTTATGAATAGATGATCTGTTCTATTTAAAAGGCAAATTATATAATGGTTAAAGTCATACCACTTCTGATTCACCGATCTTTCGTTTGGCCAAATCTAGCCTACCTGATGAAACACCAATTCTTTTTTTAGGTGGGATGTTTGTAGACTGCTCCACAACGTTAAACCTAAAACAACACAAAAACCATCAGCAAAAAAAAACTCACTGTTACTGAGGTAATTGTTAGAAATTGAACTATTTGTCTCTTGAAAATTGACATAAAAACACATAGCAGTGTGAGTTTAAGGAGAAATTGGGTAGCAAAAGGTACAACAAGATGTTAACATGGGCTAAAAAATTCCAAATGTACAGGGTAAATAAGAGTCGGAAAACTGAAAATGAATACATTGAGGAGAGCCTAACATTATTCAGATGATTTAAGAAATAAGAGTTCAGGGTTTTTGCTTTTAGATTACTTTTAGGAAATCAAAGTTACACACTATTGGAAGAGAGTCGGGTAGAAGGTTCCATAGTTCACTTTGCAACATATATACACATTAAGTACCGCCATTAAGCCATTTATCTATCACATTGCTTGGGCAACCATTTTTTCTAATAGGTCCTACGGTTCCATGTTTAAAATACTTAAAAGCAAGAATAGGAATGAGATGTCAAAAGTAAAAAGGTAAACTAACATCTACTCTTAACGGATACATGAGTGTAAAAAAAAATCGACAAAAAATAAGACTAATTTACATCATTTATTATTGGCTACAGACAAGAGGGGTTTGAAAATCATTCTTGGGTGTAATTAGACTCATTTAATGGGATCTTCAAAGTAGCCCTAGAGGCAATGAGGCCTTCGAGGCAGATAAGGCGCTCAAAAAGTTTAAGAGGCTATAGCCTATTTGAAAGGAAGAGCCTCAATAGAGTTTGAGGCAATGACCCTCACCTAGCCAGGCTTCGTAGCCTGAGGAGACGAGGCGAGTGACCTCAATAGCACACCAATTCCAAAAACAATCAGACCACTTGATTCACGATTAGACTCATATACCTCATGACTCATGTTGAAACATCAATAATCATTTTCTACAAAGACTCAAAGAATGTTGCCCTGATTTTAATATGTATCGTCATGCCACAATTACTCATGAAAGTACAGAACACAACAGAATTAGTTTTGATTGTGGGCCATACGACAGCCAAGCTGGGAAAAATGGTTCAGTAAAATAATGTGTCCATGTGACTGGATTACGGCTAAGTTACTCTCCTCCTCAATGTACCTCATAATGGGAAATGTGTAAGCCGGAACAAAAAACATGAAAAAGAAATCAAACTGCACAACCTGATGGAGCAGAAAATGCACCAATGGTGGGACCTATGTGTGTAATGTATATCCTCATGTTTTTGTTCAAGGTTTATAAATTTCATGTATTGTATGAAAAACTCATTTGCTTTAACCACCATTCAAATTCAACCACTTGCTTGTCGCATAAATTGCTAGAAATGTAGGATGGTGTTTACATAACAAAATCAAAAATAAATAAGTAACTCAAATTTCTTGACAATTTAAAAGTCAAAACTAAGTCAATAAGCATAGGGATCTTGGGCAGTACCTAGAATCATGGACAAAGCTCAAATAAACAAACAAAAATAAAGCAAACAAGAGAAGTGGCTGGAAACCACTGATATTCCTGAATTCCTGATTATGGTCATATTTATTTCCAAGTTATTTATTTAGAATTTAACCAAAAACTTGGAAAATGGAAGATGAGTCGACAAAAATTTAATTCAATATTGGTTAGCCAGCATAATATAAGTAAATGTCAAGAACAAAAAAAATACTTTATTTTCATATATGGTGCTGCTTGTCTCAGCAAAAATGAACTATGATGATAGTCATTAACTCCTGGCTTCACTGTCAGAATCTGGAAAATCATCAACAAATCCCGTTAAAACTGAAAACCTGTCAAAATTTGAATCCCAAAGTTACATCATTGTTGGCAAACACAATTTTAGGATCTATGTACATCAAACGGATCAAGCAGTGCAACTCAAATCCTTGAATTTCAAATTGTTAGGAAATGTTGTTCAATATTTAAAGTCAACAAGATATTTTTTAGATTGAATAAGAAGATTGAAATTTATTTTGAACTTGTCAGATATAAACATCGGAAATTCCAATGACATTGTCTAATTATCAGACCCTCTGTCAAAGTGGTATAGAGACTACCAAAGTCATACGCTTCTTGCCTTCAAGATATTCCTTCAAGTATCTAGTCAGCTGCCAAAAATATATAAAAAATAAAAAGTTCAACATCCATGAGGAAGTGGGATTAAGACACGAGAGAAGTTCTCCCAAAATCAGAAACAAGTAAATTAAACATCTAAGTTAGACTATAAAGATATTAAAACGTAAGATGTGACAAATGAGCATAAGTACAAATGAGTTCTGAAAGTGTTTTTAAGTGACTTTTTCAGATTCTGCTGATGCTCTAGCAAAGCCTGGAACAAAAGGTTGCTATTAATGATACTCATAAAAGTAACAAAAGGGAAGAATCTCCGAGTATACCGTGTAGTTACACATTCCACGTCGCAATATCAAGACTCAGAGTCAACTACAAAACAAAGCATAAAGCTAGAAGGCCTACCCTTAAACACAATCCGAAAGTCATGGACGTATTGTTGATGAAGTTGCTTTGCGCTAAGGGTTTCCCCTAGTACAAACAAAAAGGGAAATCAATATGCAATCTAAGAATATTTTTCATAAATCACTATAAAAGAATAGAAAATCTATATAATTTTTTTAGCAGAATACACCTCCATATGAGATCGAATGACTGCAGCAGAAATACCCTAAAATACCCTAATTCATGATTCAACCAAAATACCCTAATTCCTTTTGAAACTCAAACAATTTTGCAGCTTATAACTTTCCTCGCCAAAATATAGATAGATTCCTTAAGCGATTCGAGTGATCATAAAAAAAAGGTAAAACAAAACAGTAGAGGCAAGCAACACCACCTCCGGCTAGCATCACCATCATTATTGCGAAATATCTTCCGCAAAGCAAGCGGCAGCATCCAGGGCTCTCTGGGACACCCAAACATGGTGTGTGTCTTCCCCGACCGGGTGGGCCCCATCGCGGCCAAAAGCCCACTTCTCCCTTCCAAAAAATCCCTCACTAGAGGCTCCATAACTCTCTCGAAAACCTCCCTCCTGCAAACAAACCATAAACCTCAAGCCTCGACCGAAACCCCCAAAATCAGCACCGAACCGACAAACCTGATCCGACTCGAGTCCGAACACGTGCGCGAACCCGTCGTAGGCCTCGCTCCGTCCCCGTCTGGAGTCGACGAACGACGGCGGGGCGGAGAGAGTAACTGAATCCACCCCATTGCGAACCAGCACGATCTGTTCCTTCATCGGGAGAGGTCTTTTGGGGCACCTCTTCCGATCGGGGCTGTTCGGGAGGCGGATGCGGAGGAAGACGTTGAGGGGTTCGGGTGTGGAGGGATTGGGGAGGGAGAAGGGGGTTTGGGGTCGAGGAGGGATTTGGGAGGACAGGGCGTTGAGGGTTCCATGGTTGGGGAAGTTCGATTCGATTCGATTCGAGTGGCTTGTGGGGGAAGAGTTGGGGGTTGATGGGCGGGAAGGGGGAGACGAGTGTTTTTCGTTGGGAATTACCGTTCGTCGTCCGAAAATTACTTAAATCGTCCTAAAATGAATTTTTTGCCCTTAACAAATCAATTAATACTGATTTCGTCACGTGTCTTTAAACAAGGTGTTTGACTCAGTTTTACTCACATTCCCAGTACCAACACCACGAAAATGTCTGACGAAGCACCAGAATCCGGCGAGGTAATGGGGGCGGAATTTTTTTCTCGACTCGGATGTCTGCCTAAGCCGCCTCCACCCAGGTGGAGGCGTCTGGATAGGCCGCCTCCACATAGGTGGAGGCGTCTGGATAGGCCGCCTCCACATAGGTGGAGGCGGTTTAGCCAAACGCCTCCACAAAGGTGGAGGCGTCTGTCTAACACGCCTCCACGTATATGGAGGCGTGTTTGGCAGACGTCTCCACCTTGGTGGAGGCGGCTTAGCTAGACGCCCGTTTTTTTTTTAAATTTTTTGTTATATTCAAATTTTTCAGGTTCCGTTGCAAGATCTTGGTGGTGATGGAGTAGATTACAGTGAGTTTTTTGACAGTAAAGAAATATTTACAACAATCGATGAAGGTTTTAAATGGGCGAAACAAATTGCAATAGGAGCCGGATTTTTTTTGGTTATATCATCGTACAAACCAAAAGCAGATAACTGGATGGATTGTTACCTCAGATGTGATCGCAGACGTGAGATGAGTTCTCGTGATACGAGTATTGCACTGCGAAAGAATACGAAAAGAAAAGGTTGCGGTTGTCGGTTTTTGGTAAAAGTGGTGGAGCGACGAGATCGTGATGGATGAGTAATTGTTTCTAGTAGCATGTATGGGCAGCACAACCACCCATTGGCAGTTTATTCAGAGGGTCACCGACAGGTCAGCGGATTTAGTGCTGGGGCAAAGCAAATTGTTCGTGATATGACAGAAGCAGAAGCAAGACCCCGTAACATTTTGTTGGCGGTAAAGAAAAAATTTCCGGACGATAATCCGAATCAAAGACACATTTACAACTTCAGAGAGTACACGAGGAGGACGAAATCTGAAGACAGGAATCTTGCCCAGCAGTTTCTCAGAGAGGCAGTGCAGCATAAGTATTTGCATTGGATTGTGGCAGATGAAGAAAATAATGTCTTGACTCACGCATTTTTGGCACATCCGACTTCAGTTCAGTTGTTGCGTACATACCCATTCGTAATCTGTATGGATTCGACGTATAAGACGAACAAGTACAAGATGTCTTTGTTTGAGATGGTTGGAGTTACTCCAACAAACATGAATTTCCTCGTCGGATATGCGATTTTGCAGGATGAGACCGAGTCTAGTTACCGGTGGGTGTTGGAGAGGTTGCGAGATCTGTTATTGGATATTGTTAGCCCGACAGCAATAATTACGGACCGGGAGATGGGTCTGATGCGACCAGTGGCAGAGGTTTTTCCTGAGTCAGCTCATTTACTATGCACCTGGCATATCAACAAAGACGTGTACAACTACGCATACCACGTATTCGGCAAGGACAAGCAGTCTACAGAGATTTTCAGGCGTGGAAGGTGGAGGAAAGTCATGATTTCTGATTCACAAACGGATTATGATAGAGCAGTCCGTAATGACGTAATCTGAAAGATTCTTTCAAGTCCTGGTCAGTGCTCACGGAGTATGTGGAAGACACGTGGTTGGTGCATAAGGAAAAATTCGTGTTGAATTGGACGAATAAAGTTTTTCATTTCGGCAACACTACGAACTGCAGGGTGGAAAGTGCACATTCGGCTCTGAAAGAGTGGATCACTACATCGACTGCCGCTCTCGACACTCTTTTCGACCGCGTCAACTCGTCTATTGAAATGCAGCTGACGAATATTCGGAACTTTCTTGAAGATTCGAGACGTCGAAATTTGGCACAGTACATAGGTCCTCTGTTTCAGCATATAAATGGCTGAGTTTCGCATCACTGCTTGTCGTTAATGACTCAGGAGTTGAAGAGAATGCAGGACTTAAATGATGAAATTGAATATCGTTGTGGGTGTGCTTTCCTGACAACACATGGGATTCCTTGTGCCTGTACCATGTACGAGTGTTTGGCGTCAGGTGATGGAATTTATTTAGAGCAGATTCATCCATTCTGGAAAACACTTGTTATCGGAGAAGGAGTCCAGATGTCAGAGTTTGTTGATCGGTCAGCACGAGACGCTGAGCATTTTCGGAAGCTAGTGAATGAGATCTCGGAGAGCGACCCTGCAGTAATTCGTAGTGCCACTCGTATTTTATACGAACAGTTACACCCCGATCAGTCAAATTATGGAGAACCCGAAGAAAATACTAAGGTACGAGGTCGACCTAGGGGAAAGTCGACACGTCGGGACCCGAGTGCCTTCGAGTATGCTGAGCGAGGTCGTGGTTGGTCTGGCAGTAGTGGGAGCAGGGGTCGTCGTCGGTCTGACAGTAGTGGGAGCAGGGGTCGTCGGTCTAATTCGTCTCGATCGTCCGTGAATACGGGCACATGATCTTCTGGTATGTCGATATCTTTGTTGTTATGTTATTTAATATATATCAGTAATCTAAATGAGGTTGAATATATTATCTCCTAATTTTGTTGTTTTAATTAATTGTTATTTACCTATCTTACAGTGTCCGGACGGGTTGACGTGGACAACTTCCCATATAATGATAGACTGCCAGGAATCACTTTACTATTTCTGGATAGGTGGAATGACGTACGTGCTGATGACAACTGTGGATTTCGATGTGTTGCCGATGTCTTTCATGGTGGTCAGGAGAACTGGTCGTACGCCCGTCGTGCGATTTCTAATGAGATAGGTGCACATCCTATATATGAGAGTGTCTATTTCGGCAATGTGAGAGAGGCTCGTCAACGAATTGATTAGGGCGGGAGAGTTTGTGGCGAGGATCATTATATGGAGGTTTGGTCCGACTTGTTTCCTATTGCTAATTTTTACAAGTGTGCGGTCATGTATTTCGCAGTGGGAACGGAAGGGTCGTTGTTCCCGTGTCTTATTGTTCTACCTTGGGAGTGTCCGTCTGCCATGACGAGGCCTGTCAGAGAGTTGGTCATTGCTCATTTAGGGAGTTACAGACATTTTATTCATTTGGAATTACTTGATGATTTCCCAGTACCTCCTATAGCGACCTTATGGTATCAAATGTGAGATGAGAGTGTTGTTGGATGGGAGGATCAGTACCAAAGTAGGATGGAGTATTGGAACCGGTTACGTGGTACATTTTGATTGTATTTATTAATGTTTTGTAATGTATAATATATCGTGTATTTCTACTTATATCGTGTTGTTCTTTTACCGTATTTTAAATTTAAATATTATTTGATATCTAAAGAAATAAGTTGAAAATATTTTCGTGAAAAATAAATATTAAAAAATACGATAGTCAAAGAAATATGTAGAAGATATGTTCGTCAGAAATAAATAACAAGAGTACACAAATAAACATAATCAAATACCAACAAATGTAGTAACAGTGCAACAAAACGAAAGTAAAAGCAAGACAACTACAACTCAGCATCTGAATCATGGTTCGAAATGCCCAACTGGCTGTTCCAATCCTCGATCAGGCGATCCCAATATGTACATGCAAGTCTCGTCGCCTCACTCGGCATGATGTCTCTCTCTCGCAAGAACGGTTGCTTACACCGTATCGCCCTACTCATCCACTGTATGTAAAATAAAAATTAGCGTACAATAACAAAATATACTTTACAATTAAATATAAAATTAGATAAACTTACCGCATCGACACATGTCCTATCCAGTGGTCTCTCCGGTCTCGGAATGATACCGCGTACGAGTAGTGGATGTGAGCACCTACCGAACCACTGCAAATAATTTGGAGCACAAGTAGAGGGGTCGCGACTACGACTTGGATCGGCCAGGTGTAGTCGTCCTAGTCTCGGAAATGTCCTCCAAACCGATTCTGCAGACGAAACGCTGTGCCTGACGTCGTACATCGTCGCAGTCGCAGACCGTACTGCATGCTCGGGCGTCGGGATGTCAATCGGGATCACCTGAATGTAACCTAACTGACGTAACATGCGATCAAGTATATAAGGCTATGTGATATCCCTATAACGAATAATGCCGGCAAATGTAGTCCTCGCACAGCTACAGCAGGCTCGGGACCATACGGTAACCACTCCACCTAAACGTTTATACGTTAATAGTAATAAAATTAAATTTAAATAAACGTGAATGATATATAATTATATACCTGCGATGCAGTCATCTGATCTAGTCGTCTACGAATAGAAAGAAGTCGACTCTCGCTCTTATCCTCCGCCCGGACAACCCACATACGCGAACGAGGATGACCACTCTCAACAATCTTCCGCTCACGATGTGGGCGGAAAGCAGGAAAATACTCATATATCCAAGCCTGCAGCAGTGTAAGACAACTCGTAATCTGACCACAATCAGCACGAATAGATATGCCCAGCTGGCGATACAGATATGCCAACGTCGCCGACCCCCATGTGTAATCACCAATGGTATCTGGGTCCCTCGCCTCCAATAAGTCGCGTGGTCTCAGTCTGGAACCGCTCTTGTCGACAAACAATAAGCAGCCTAGCAGTAAGAAGAAATAAGCAGTCATCTGCGTATC
Source organism: Triglochin maritima (assembly GCA_963682175.1). Classification (NCBI taxonomy): domain Eukaryota; kingdom Viridiplantae; phylum Streptophyta; class Magnoliopsida; order Alismatales; family Juncaginaceae; genus Triglochin; species Triglochin maritima. Next base: position 7,055,229 of record OY821791.1, on the reverse strand, counting down.
CTAAGTCCGTGGTGGTCGCCCCCGTCTGCAACACTCGTCCACAACGTCGATACTAACACCACCGTCACTCCAAAATGAGCTATCCCGCCCAAGACCCTCCAGGCTGACACCCAGCAACTCAGATACATATAACTTCAGCTCAGATGTCGGCGTCTGCGCACTGACCATGGGACCCTCAACAGGAATGTGCAGAATCTGAAAGACGTCATGCAACATGATCGTCATCTCTCCGAACGGCAAGTGGAAAGTGTTGGTGTCAGGCTGCCACCGCTCCACGAATGCCGAAATCAACGGCATGTCGATGCAGGAAAACATGATGTACGGCAAGTAACCCAATCCACTGTCAACCACGGTCGCCGTCATATCCTCAGTCATCACTGAACGTCATGCCTGCAATGTCGTACAGGCTCTGTGCCGATTATGGCACTTCAAAACCTTCCGCTCCTCGCCATCCCAAATGCGTCTGGCGACGTGGCTTCCGAAACTCGGAATGACGCTGCCATCTACAGGACCACCGGGAAAAATATCCGTGACGATCCAAGACTCGTCATCACCCCTCTTTTTCTTCTGAGCTCGGGCGTCTGCGATGCACGAACTCGAATCACCGGTCACAAACCGGCCACCTTGATCCTTCCTAATGACCCACTAAGCTGAAGGACCACCGTGTCGCCCCCGTCCTCGACCGGACTGATGTACTGCCTCCTCCTGTGTCCCCAAGTCGTATCGGCCCCCATCGTCACTGTCGTCGTGACTCCTCGCCTCATCTGAATCATCCTCGTCGTCGAAAGACTCTCCAGGTGTCTGACGACGACGTAACAGATCTCTCTCTCTCCTAACTGAAGCAGAAATACCACGTGTACGTGGATGACGAGGACCTGACTCGTTTGCTATACTACGTACCACGCGTAAGGGAATTGATTTCCCTTTTCCTCCACGGTAACCCGATGACTATTAATTCAATTTAAAAATACAAATTTATTAATGATTTTACTAAAATAATTAAACTAATTAGTAACTTAATAATCAATTTATTTAGCAATTATCACAATTATTCAATAATCCTTTACTAAAATCGTACACAACTAATTACTAACATAATAATCAATTTATTTATTAATTATCACATTTTATAATTAATAAACGATTTACTAAACTAATTTAACTCATTATTAACATAATATTCAATTTATTTCAATTTTATCACAATTTATAATCAATTTTAACAAAAAAAAAACCCGGGCGTCTGCGGGAGACGCCTACCCTACGTGGAAGACGTTTCCCGTAGGCGTCGGTTCCTTGGGGGGAGGCGGTTCCCGCGACCGCCCTCTCGTTGGGTCGGGCGTCTCCCGCGGACGCCCGACTCAAAAATATTTTTTTTTAAATTAATTAAAATAAACAAGGTAATTTACCAGATGTGAGTAGTCAGGGGTCTCCACTGGTTCTTTTCCTGGGCTCCGAGACATCTTATGTGGTGAATAGAAGAGTGATATGAAGAGAAAGTTGTGTTAAAAGAGTGAAATGAGGAGTTATATTAGTAGAAAGTGTAGAGGGGCAAAATGGTAATCTTACGGGCGATTTAAGTAGTTTTACGGCGACGAATAGCAGTTCAGTTTTTGTTTGTCTCTGACCTAACTATTAAACTTGAATTTGAAATGTTAATGGATACCTATCACGTAAGATTCTCGATTCCTCCGATGTCACCTTAGATCACAATTAACTGTAGATAAATCTACCGTCCCCCGCCCAAATTCGCCTGCCGTGTCCCCCGTCTGAGCGCAAGAACGAACGATGGGCGTCGATAGCCCGCACTTGGGAGGGACGTATCAGGGACACGTGTCCTCTCCCTTCGTTGAAATTTATTTTATTTGAGTTAAAAGTTTGATAGAATTCATTTTAAATTCGTTTTAAATGTATTTTTCAATTTTTTTATGAATTTTTTGTATTTGTTTTGATTTTGTAGAATTTTTGTGATTTTTTATTTATTTTACCTAGTATTGATCTCCAAATGACGTAAATGAGAGAGAATGTATAGTGTTTTGGGTGTTTCTGTGCGTGATTAAGTAACAGAAAAATCAGTTGTCGTGACAGACTTTCATGAATAAGAAATGGACAGCTGAGGTAAGACATCACATTCCACTTCAACCGAGGAGAAGCTTTCTCTCTCGTTGGTCAGACATAGAAAAAACCCGTAGCAGAGAGATAGCAGGGCATCCCGGGTAGTATGGGCACAGTTAAACATGCTCTTAGCATTTTGTAGTTATTACAACTTTTTTTGGGGGGACATGAATCGGTATTTCGCATTTTAGGACATTAAGCTTGGTGAATATTTTTATTTTCCGTTGGATTGTCCGAAGAACAAAGAATAATTATGTCTTCTGAGCTGTCTTCGTGGGAGTCGTGACACCATGATTCGGGTCTTTTGCTCCAATACCTCTCTCTGGATCTTGGTTTTCCCGAACGATTGTTCTCTTTCCCCTTCCTTCCGATAAGTCATGATGGATAAGATCCGCTTAATTATTGGATTTTAGTTTGTTCCCCTGTCATTTTTCTTAATGTAGCTCCCGATGTACGACATAAATGTTGATGATCATAACATGAGTTATTAATTAATTGACGTGAGTCAATTAATTAATAAAAACTAAGTGCTCTCAGAAAAAAATAAATGCTAATTGATGACGAAAGTAGCCGTAATTTTTTTAATTAATAAATTGGAAATTGGAAATTTTAAAACTAAGAAGAAGAAAAATTGAAAAATAATTCAATCGCAGGTGCAAACCGCGATCCGTGGTTGCACCACGGTTCTTAGCCAGACACCCCATTTTTCGTTTTTTTATTATTTATTTTTTGTGTTAAATTAATTTTTTTCGGTTCCGTTGCAAGATTTCGATAGTGATGGAGTAGATTACAGTGAGCTTTTTGATATTAAACAAATATTTACAACAACCGATGGGTGAGTCTCGCTAAGACGCTCGTCCAAAAAAATTAAAAAATTCTTAAAATTATACGGTGTGTCATCTCAAATAATTTGAGGTTCCGTTGCAAGTTTTCAGTGGAAACAAATCGTTCGGGGGTCTCGCTACTCGGTGAGCGAGCGACATTCCACCCCGCCGTGAGGTGGCGGGGGCAGTGCCCCCTGGAAAAATTTTGGATTTTGAAATTGTTGGATCTGAAAAAACTCGTTGTAATCATCCGTATAATTAACCACGGGCGCAGGATCTGGTGAGTTGGTGAGGTGTCGGACGGTCGACCGTTTGATTCTCGGTCTATCGAACATGTTCCATGCGGATGACCGAGTTTCCATCGGTCCACTGTGATCGTAGAGACAATAAGTTTTTTATATTCCTGGAATCATTGGGTCGGTTTACCGACCTCTACCCGGTCATCCGAATATTTATCCTCAGTAGCTTCGACATTTCTCTGGAAATCTCTATTCGATGTACCGAAGAGGTATCAGTCATCTGAATATAGTAATTATTAACTTAATAATTTATTTATTTAGCAATTATCTAAATTTATAATCAATTATCTTTTTTATAATAAAATTAAAAATAAAAAAAATTAGTGGGCGTCCGCAGGAGCCGCCTCCCCATGAGGGAGGCGTCTTAGAGAGACCCCCCTCCATGGGGGGCGGTTCCGACGGACGCTCGTTAATTTTTTATTTTTTTATTATTAAAAAGAAGTTTGACATTTTACCAGATTCGAGTACACCGGGGCGTCCGTTGGCTTATTACAGACCTCCAAAATATATATTTTTATGATTATGAGAGGAAGATGAAGAGAGATGAGTGATAGGAGAGTGAAATGTCGCCATATGTGAGTAGAAATGAGAGAAGTGCAAAATAATAATTCGTTGGGACGATTTTAGTAGTTTCCGACGATGAATAACAGTTCAGTATTAAAAACATTTTTTAAGATAAACTAAGTGAAACTGATCCTTTGTTTTTAGCAAAAGTGGGGAAAGTCAACTCTAAAATATAGATTCCGGAAGCAGTGGAAGTTTATTTTCAAAACTTGTTAGTATCTGATAACCAATTACTAAGGGCACCCTTAACGGGGGTGCCCCGCCCGGGCGCGTGGCCGGGCGGTGGGCGTCCCGGGCAGACGCCCGGGCGCCCAAGGGAGGGGGACACGTGTCCCCCTCCGATTGGTTTTTTTTATTTTAAATTTATTTAGTTTTGGTTTTGTTATTAATGGATTGGGTATTTGTTATAAATGTGGGGTAATAATGTTTTATAAGTGATTAAAATTAAGAAATTTCCAGAACCAATACACTCTTTAATCACGGGTGCAGTATTTAATCACGGGTGCACTATTTTCAATCACGCGTGCACTGTTTTCAATCACGCGTGCACTATTTGCAATCACGCGTGCACTTTAATCACGCTTCCAAAGAGTAAACTGTGCAATCACGCGTGAACAGTGCAACAAATACATCCAAACCCTCCCAACTATAAATACATCTATCTATCTCCTGATTCCTCACATTTCCTTAACTTCTCAACTTGCTAACTTCTTCTCTCATCAACGTCGGATAATAGTTTAAACTTCGGTCAATCCGACGATGATAACTGGAATGAGACATTAAATCTAATGGACCGTGCTATTGAATTAGCCGGACATGTTGTTTACGAAAGGACTACACGTCCTAAGCAGCGTCGAAGGAGAACGACGAACCCAGATAGAGATCGTGAACTAGGTTACAGACGCCTTGTAGACGATTATTTCTCTGACAACCCTGTGTATTCTGATACTCTTTTCAGGACAAGATTTCGGATGAGAAAGCATGTCTTCCTGCGCATCCACAATGCCATCGAAGCATCTGATGTCTTCTTCCAACGAACACCGGACGCAGCTGGTAGGATGAGCATCTCCGGTCTACAAAAAAGTACGACAGTAATGCGAATGCTAGCATATGGCGTTGCCGCTGATGGGATCGATGAGTACCTACGAATGAGTGCGGCAACATCCAGAAATGCTCTCCTCAAATTCTTGAAGGTGTTATTCGCATCTTCGGCCCTGAGTATTTACGTCGGCCAACTGCAAATGACTTGGCATGCCTACTACTTATGTTGGTGAGCAACGTGGGTTTCCAGGTATGATGGGGAGTATCGATTGTATGCACTGGGAGTGGAAAAATTGCCCAGCTGCTTGGAAGGGACAACATCAAGGGCGTGCTGGGAAAGCAACTCTGATCCTTGAGGCGGTGGCATCGTACGACTTATGGATCTGACACTCCTTCTTCGGAATACCGGGTTCATGCAATGACTTGAACGTCCTGCAACAATCTCCGGTTTTCGACGACATACTAGAAGGCTGAGCACCACCTGTTAATTATGAGGTAAATGGTGTTCAATATGATATGGGATACTATCTTACTGATGGTATTTATCCACAGTGGGCGGCCTTCATCCAATCCATCCTTCACCCTCACACCCCGAAGCACAGATTGTTTGCTGAAGTGCAGGAGGCAACGCGTAAAGATGTTGAACGCGCTTTCGGAGTGTTGCAAGCGAGATTCGCGATCATCAGAAACCCGGCTCTTGCTTGGAGCAAGGACGTTCTGTCCAAAATAATGACAACTTGTATCATCATGCATAACATGATAGTGGAGGACGAACGCGACTGCTATGCTAATTTTGGAGATATTCGCGAATTTATGGAAGATCGTCCTGGAACTTCAGCTGAGGAAACGTCGTATTCGACCGATCGTATAGCGGATATTCACGAGTTTTTTGTCAATCAAGATCGAGTGTGTGACAGGAACCAACATTTGGATCTGAAAGGCGATTTAATCGAGCATATATGGCAACGCTACGGACGAGGAGCAGTTTGAAAATCGGTTAACGTAGTTGGTAATGTAGTATTTGAAATTTTAGTTTATGTAATATGTACTGTTGTTTCTTAACTTTGAGTGTAATATTTCCTATTTTAGTTTGTCTTAAATGTAAAGTGACTCCGTAATATTTAATAATAATTTCGTGATTTACCAGTAATTATTAACAATATTTCGAGTTAAAATAGAATTATAATGTAATTAGAATTAGATTTATATAAAATGTATTTTGTTAAATGATGTGTGAGAATTAAATTTGTTTAATTAAGAAATGATGTGGATGAAATAGAGTGTAGGGTGGGTGGGGGTAGTCTGGGCATGGGTAAGGGTTTTTTTTTGGGGTGGGTTGGGTGAGCTGACGTGGCAGAGAGAGAAGCTGACGTGGCAGAGAGAGAGTGCAGGGCGCCCGGGGGTAGCCCGGGCGCTGTTATTTGTGCTCTAAGAACGCGCGTGGAAAATCTAATTCCCATCACAGACTCACTCCCTGAGTTTTTCCGTAAACGTGTAATTAGTTTGTAAGAAGCGGTGGAAAACTTGTAAATTTTCTTGAAAAACCGTCACCAAGAACTGATGCGGAAAATCCAATTCCCGTCACTAGCTTACTCCCTGAGTTTTCCTTTAAAGGTGTGATTAATTTGTAAGAAGTAATGGAAAACTTAGAATTCAATTCCACGTCTTCCTTAAAATTAATAGAGCAAACAACAGAAATAATTCATAATGTAATTTTATAAGAATTTGAAATTTACATGGATTAATTTTCAGAATTATTTTAAATTTTCTTAGAAAAGCGACACCGTTACGAGGTGTTAGTAGCGCGGAAAACTTCGAAAATCACTTTCGGAATCTAACAGAAAGTAGAAGAAAACAGAATCTAGTGGAAAATATTTTTCTTTTGACTGAATTGTGTTGTTTATGCATGTTTGGACAAATAATTTCGGTCAGTTTGGACACCTAACATCGATGACCGAAAGAAAGTTGGTGGACTAAAATGAGCTCTGAGCAAACATGAGTGGATGACCGAATGCATTTTGATTATTCAAACCAGTGATTATTTTTTAAGGATTTCGGTGGAACGGAATCTCGTTTTCTTTCGGCTCCTTTAGTTGGGATTACACCTCACCCGCCAGCACACCCAAACGATTCCTGAAGCGCGTCTAAAGCTCTGTTTTAAAAACCGGACCGAACCGGCGGTCGTACCAGGTTGGACCGTGAACCGGTAACAAATCAGTCGGTTCGGTCAAAAAACCGGTTTCTCTCGTGAACCGGAGCGAACCGAAGAAAATCGAAAAAACCGATCGAACCGATCGGTTTTTTTCGGTTTGGTCGAACCGAAAAAACCGGTTTTTTCAATTTAAACAAAATTTGATTTTTATTGTTTTATTTTTTGTTCAATTTTGACCTAAATTCTAAGATTTCTACTTTTTACTACTCCTTCCCCAACCCCTCACCACACCTCCACCATCGTGATCTCCACCGTTCCACCCCTCATCGCACCGCTACCGCTCGCGATCTCCACCAAGGCCGGCAGACCGGCGGATCTTTAGGACAGTCTACCACCCCTACTGCTTTAGATGTTGAAGTAAATGAATAATTTTTGTTGAATTGTTCATAGTTTAGGTACTTTGTTATTACTTATTATGTTAAAAAATAAAAAAAAAATCGGTTCAATCGGTCGGACCGTCGGTTGGACCGCCGCTACGGAGTCGGTTCGGTTCAACCCTCGGTTCACAAAATGCTGATGTCATGTTGACGTCATCATCGGTTAGACCAGGTTGAACCATCGGTTCGACCACTTTGAACCAAACTGAGATATTTTGGTTCACTCTTCGGTTCGATTTTTAAAACATTGGTCTAAAGCATCCCTCCGCTTCTCACACGCGTCTCCTCCGCGCGCAAACCCACACGCTCTCACTCTTTCCTTTCCCCCAAAGCATCCCTCCACCACCACCACTATAAATACCCCAAACCCTCCCCACTCCTCCACCCCCACCGATGGCGTCGTCCCAATCCCGTCCCTCCCTCTACCCGAAAGTCGTCTCTTCCTCCCCGTCCCTCTCCTCCCCCTTCCTCGCCCCTCCCTCCACCTCCACCCCCTCCATCTACCCCACCATCGACCCCTCCGACCTCTCCCAAACCCCAATCCCGACCGTCCCCGATCCCATCGAGGATACCCTAATCACCGTCCCTGGCGCCGTTCTCCACCTCATCGACCCCTCCGTCAGCCACCACCTCGCCTCTGGCGACCTCTCCGTCTCCCGCCTCCGTGACGGCGACCACACCGCCGCCGTCCTCGCGAGGGTTGGAGACGTCCACTGGCCTCTCGCCAAGGACGAGGCCGTCGTTAAGCTTGACGACTCCCACTACTTCTTCTCCTTCCGCATCCCTAATGAATCTAACGATCCGAATCCGAACCTCGATCTGCTGAATTATGGCCTCACTTTCGCCTCCAAAGGTCAGGAGAAGGTTCTCAAGGAGTTGGATGAGATTCTAAGAAGGTATTGTAGTTTTGAGGTGAAGGAGGTGGAGGTTGGGACGGTCGGGGAGGCTGCGAAGGGGACCGCGCCGGAGGAGGTGAAGGACGGGTCGGAGAAGAAGGAGGTTGTTGAAAGAGAGGCGGTAGCGTATTGGACGACTCTTGCGCCCAATGTCGAGGATTATAGCAATGGGGTTGCGAAAATGATCGCCGCCGGGTCTGGGCAGGTTATTAGGGGGATATTGTGGTGCGGGGAAGTGACGGTGGGCCGGTTGAAGTGGGGGCACGATGTGTTGATTAAGAGGATCGAGCCGAAGGAGGTGCCATCCGAAGTTAGTCCGCAGGTCGTCCGGAGGTTGAAAAGGTTCGGACTTTGAAGTTTTTGTTGATTTGTGTCTTGGTGTTAGTTGTCTTTTTACAAATATATGAACCTTGGTGGTGAAAAATTGAATATGTCACGAATATATCAAGTACTGGCACAATTTAGGCTGAAGTAGTACCATTTTGCCTCTTGGTTATAGACTTATTGTTGCGATCGTCTCTTTCTGCCATGTAGTAGGATTTCCTTATAGCATAGATGGCCTTGTGAGTAACTTCATGCTCATAGTGAATGAGCAACTATAGGAAGTCAGCAAACATCGTATTTAGAATGTTAAAACATGGGCTGAAGCCTGAAGTCCAATGCCAACTCCTTGTAATTAGATTGATTTTTTTTCAACCTTTACCAATGTAATTTGATAGCAAAAAAATGAGGTTACTTAACCACCCTTCAATAAATCTCATTAAAAATGTTCCATTTGTGAACCAAACACCATGACTTAATTAATCTTGTAATTGTATTACATTACACCCTCAATTGCAACAAACCAAATATGTCCTTAGTACATATCCAAGATTCTAGTCCTTCCAGAACTTTATTTCAATAATATTATCTCATTTCTATACAGTTTAATACGGGCTACCCATCGGCTTTTGTGTCTGTAAACTATTGTCTTTGTATATTTTTTTCCTCTTCTGTTCTCTTCTGCTCACCTTCACCTTTTGATTTTATAGGGTTCGAACAGTCACAAAAATGTCCAAGAAAGTGGCGAAGGGAGTTCTTACTGGAGTTGTGACTGTAACTGGAATTTTCACAAGCTCTGTTGTGAACTCCAAAGCAGGCAAGAAGATTTTTGAACAACTTCCCGGGCAAGTTCTCCTTGCTTCACTTGATGGTTTCGGTACGTTGATCTATTATTTCTTGTTTCTCATTTTGAGAAATGTTTCAATCTTCAATATTTAACCTTTTTAATTCACTAGTAAGAAAATACTATTACATGATGTATCCTCAGGCTGTCTTCCTTTGAAACATTTAGTAGACGTTGCATAGAAGCAACAATAGTGGTGGAGGATGCATTGTCGCATCAGTAAAAGTGAACAAAATTAACATTTAAATGACCTGGCAAACTTTTCTTTTAACATTTTAAAGGAGTGTGCGAGGAGTTTATACCCTTCAAGTTTACAAATTAAACATCTGTTGATTCTGTTTGCCAAATCCACACTGTTTGACTACAAAGGCTACTGAAAATGATTAAAGTGCCTTAACTGACCTGTTGCTTAAATTTAAGATATATTGTCTGACATAGTGACATGTTACTTTAAATTTTTTCATATACTTGGTAGCATCACTGATGTATCTCTTTGGATGGTATAGGTAAAATTTGTGATGCTGTTGAAATGGCTGGAAAAAAGATATTGTCAACTTCTTCAGATGTGACCACCGGACTTGTATCTCGCAGGTAATGCAAAATTGAGATGAAACACTGATGAAATATAGACTGATAATTTATATTGCGTAGTGTAGAGTGAAATTCTTGAGATACATGCTTTATTTATCTGCCATGTGAAATTTCCTGTTTTAACAACCTGATGGGTGTCATCTTCTACTAGTCATATCTTTTTTAGTTCACAATTTAAGTAATGTTCCCACCCTCTATAACTGGATGAGGTCATTTTGAACCCAAACATCTGATGTTAGTGTTAGTCTGAGTTTGGATATCAAACCTTAGACTTCTCTGTCTCAGTAGCTATTTTCATCACCCTAAGTCTAAACATTGTTGTATGGGCACGTTGGAATATAGGTATGGGGAGCAAGCTGGTGAAGCCACAGATCATGGCCTTAATGCCGCGGGACATGCCATTGGAACTGCATGGACTGTCTTCAAGCTTAGGAAGGCACTGAACCCAAAAGACGCCATGAAACCTACAAGCGTTGTGAAATCTGCTGCCAAAGCTGCTGTTGCTGATGTCAAGATCCAAAAAAGAAAGTGAATTTAGTGTAGGATAGTGTGTGATTTTGTATTTATGGTGTTTGGGCTGATATCTGCGTTGAAAAAATATATTTTTGTTAAGATCGTAGTTTTTGAGCTTGTTTGATTTATACTGCTGATTGCAGTCGTCCAATTGGAAGCTGAGTTGTGTTTATCAGTCAATATGTTTTGCGTGCAAAAAGTGAGTAGTCTCTTGTTAGAAAGCATTTCGTGTTCACGTTTTGCATCAGTTATGTTCTGCTTGCTGCGTGCAACCCCTGAATGTAAGAAAGTTCATGTGTTTCTGGGTTTATCAAAAAGAAGTATCATAAATTCATAATTACTTTTACCTATTATATGTTCATTGTTCAAGCAAAAGCCTTTTTAATTGATAATTCTTCAAATTTTGGTGAAATGACCATGTTTTCTTTCTTGAACTTGAGATGGACGGGTTCGTTACTTCGTTTGTGTTGTGCAGGCATTGAGTTTTGACTTTGAGCGTCTATCAGACAAGTGGGTGATAAGATATCTGAGCGTAATAAAAATGTTTAGTCAAATCGAATCTAAGCATTAGCTAGATAAGCGTCCGCAAAATTAACTTAGAGAAAACTTATGAGTTAGGATCTGTATCTAATTTCACGCAATCATCTTAACCTATTGTTCTACATACACCCACACAAAGTAAAAATAAGGAATTTTCTCTTTCGAAATAATCATAAAAAAATAAAATTAACATAATATAAGGTTGAGAAACTTATTTAACAAAATATAAGTCAAAAATACAGTTTTATTACCGTTTTTATTATATATGTTTAATAAAAACGACATCGCAAATACTATTTTCACGAAACATAAAACGATATTCGAGAACACCATTTTTGTCTAAAAAGAAAAATGGTCAGACAAAAAAGATTTTGTCACCCCCTTCTCTCCGTCAATTTCTTCCCCAAACTTTCCCAAAACCACCGGGCACTTTACTCTCCCTCCCAATTTTTTGGATTGTTTTTTTTGGTTTGCAAAGACTAGAGTGTGTTTGAAATTTGGTTCTTTGATGTCTATGAGACTATGACTATACGTTCAACGTTCCTCTACTTTACGAAATAGAATTTGATTACGTTCAACGTTCCTCTACTTTACGAAATAGAATTTGATTCTCACAATAAGATTTGACTTTGAAAAGTTATCTAAAAATAACAAGGTTTAAGCGTACAAAATGACGTTCAAATTAAGCTCATAAATATTCAACACAATGATTTATATAATATATATGAAGCACTATTTTCTGAAGCATGGAAAATGTCCTAATCCTTTTTGGGTAATTCTAAAATTTGAAATTATTTATATGATAGTTTCTTGAATATTTTTTATATATAATCCTTGAAAGAGAAAAATATTCTTATTGTTGTTTTAAGTAAACATGAATAATAAAAACGACATCAATGATGTAGTTTTTTCTTTGTAATAAAAACGATAATAAAGTTCGTACCATTTTTTCCCAAATAGGTTTCTCAGCCTAATATTCTGCCAATTTTGTTTTCTCGGATGATTATTTAGCTGAACTGCTATTCGTCGCCGTAAAACTACTTAAATCTCCCGTAAGATTACCATTTTGCCCCTCTACCCTTTCTACTAATATAACTCCTCATTTCACTCTTTTAACACAACTTTCTCTTCATATCACTCTTCTATTCCCCACATAAAATGTCTCGGAGGCCAGGAAAAGAACCAGCGGAGACCCCTGACTACTCACATCTGGTAAATTACCTTGTTTATTTCAATTAAATTAAAAAAAAAACATTTTTGCGTCGGGCTGTCGCGGGAGACGCCCGACCCAACGAGAGGGCGGTCGCCGGAACCACCTCCCGTCTCCCGCGACCGCCCGACCCAATGACCAGACGTCTGCGGGAGACGTCTCACACGTAGGGTAGGCGTCTCCCGCAGACGCGCAATTTTTTTTTAAAATTTGATTATAAATTGTGATAAAATTTAAATAAATTGAATATTATGTTAATAATGAGTTAAATTAGTTTAGTAAATCGTTTATTGATTATAAATTGTGATAATTAATAAATAAATCGCTAAATAAATTGATTATTATGTTAGTAATTAGTTGTGTACGATTTTAGTAAAGGATTATTGATTAATTGTGATAATTGCTAAATTAATAGATTATTCAGTTAATAATTAGTTTAATTATTTTAGTAAATTCATTAATAAATTTGTATTTTTAAAATTGAATTAATAGTCATTGGGTTACTGTGGAGGAAAAGGGAAATCAATTCCCTTACGCGCGGTACGTAGTATAGCAGACGAGTCAGGTTCTCGTCATCCACGTAGACGTGGTATTTCTGCTTCAGTTAGGAGAGAGAGAGATCTGTTACGTCGTCGTCAGACACCTGGAGAGTCTTTCGACGACGAGGATGATTCAGATGAGGCGAGAACTCACGACGACAGTGACGATGGGGGCCGATACGACTTGGGGCCACAGGAGGAGGCGGTACATCAGGCCGGTCGAGGACGGGGGCGACACGGTGGTCCTTTATCTGAGTGGGTCATTAGGAAGGATCGAGGTGGCCGGTTTGTGAGCTGTGATTCGAGTTCGTGCATTGGAGACGCCCGAGCTCAGAAGAAGAAGAGGGGTGATGACGAGTCTTGGATCGTCACAGATATTATTCCCGGTGGTCCTGTAGATGGCAGCGTCATTCCGAGTTTCGGAGGCCACGTCGCCAGACGCATCTGGGATGGCGAGGAGCGGAAGGTTTTGAAGTGCCATAATCGGCACAGAGCCTGTACGACATTGCAGGCATGACGCTCAGTGATGACTGAGGATATGACGGCGACCGTGGTTGACAGTGGATTGGGTCACTTGCCGTACAACATATTTTCCTGCATCGACATGCCGTTGATTTCAGCATTCGTGGAGCGGTGGCAGCCTGACACCAACACTTTCCACTTGCCGTTCGGAGAGATGACGATCATGTTGCATGACGTCTTTCAGATTCTTCACATTCCTGTTGAGGGTCCCATGGTCAGTGCGTAGGCGCCGACATCTGAGCTGAAGTTATATGTATCTGAGTTGCTGGGTGTCATCCTGGAGGGTCTTGGGCGGGATAGCTCATTTTGGAGTGGCGGTGGTGTTAGTATCGACGCGGTGGACGAGTGTTGCAGACGGGGGCGACCACCACGGACTGAGGATACGCAGATGACTGCTTATTTCTTCTTACTGCTAGGCTGCGTATTGTTTGTCGACAAGAGCGGTTCCAGACTGAGACCACGCGACTTATTGGAGGCGAGGGACCCAGATACCATTGGTGATTACTCATGGGGGTCGGCGACGTTGGCATATCTGTATCGCCAGCTGGGCATATCTAGTCGTGCTGATTGTGGTCAGATTACGGGTTGTCTTACACTGCTGCAGACTGGGATATATGAGTATTTTCCTGCTTTCCGCCCACATCGTGAGCGGAAGATTGTTGAGCGTGACCATCCTCGTTCGCGTATGTGGGCTGTCCGGGCGGAGGATAAGAGCGAGAGTCGATTTCTTTCTATTCGTAGACGGCTAGATCAGATGACTGCATCACAGGTATATAATGTATATATCATTCACGTTTATTTAAATTTAACTTTATTATTATTAACGTATAAACGTTTAGGTGGAGTGGTTACCGTATGGTCCCGAGCCTGCTGTAGCTGTGCCGATGACTACATTTATGGGCGTTATTCGTTATAGGGATATCACAGAGCCTTCTTTACCTGATCGCGTGTTACGTCAGTTAGGTTACGTTCAGGTGATACCGGTTGACATCCCGACGCCCGAGCATGCAGTACGGTCTGCGACTGCGACGATGTACGACGTCAGACACATCGTTTCGTCTGCGGAATCGGTTTGGAGGACATTTCCGAGAGTAGGACGACTACACCTCGTCGATCTGCGCGGGATTCCTGTCTTCAGATTTCGTCCTACTCATGTACTCTCTGAAGTTGTAAATGTGCCTTTGATTCGGATTATCGTCCGGAAATTTCTTATTTACCGCCAACAAAATGTTACGGGGCCTTGCTTGTGCCTCTGTCATATCCCGAACAATTTGCTTTGCCCCAGCACTAAGTCCGTTGACCTGTCGGTGACCCTCTGAATAAACTGCCAATGGGTGGTTGTGCTGCCCAAACATGCTACTAGAAACAATAACCCATCCATCACGATCTCGTCGCTCCACCACTTTTACCAAAAACCGACAACCGCAACCTTTTCTTTTCGTATTCTTTCGCAGTGCAATACTCGTATCACGAGAACTCATCTCACGTCTGCGATCACATCTGAGGTAACAATCCACCGGTTATCTGCTTTCGGTTTGTATGATGATATAACCAAAAAAAATCCGGCTCCTATTGCAACTTGTTTCGCCCATTTACAACCTTCCTCGATTGTTGTAAATATTTTCTTTACTGTCAAAAAACTCACTGTAATCTACTCCATCACCACCGAAATCTTGCAACGGAACCTGAAAAATTTGAATTTAACAGAAAATAAAAAAAAACAAAAAAAACGGACATCTGGCTAAACCGCCTCCACCAAGGTGGAGGCGTCTGCCTAACACGCCTCCACATAGGTGGAGGCGGTTTAGACAGACGCCTCCACATTGGTGGAGGCGGTTTAGCCAGACGCTCGAGTTGTGAAAAAAATTCCGCACCCGTTACATCGCCGGATTCAGGTGCTTCGCCAGACATTTTCGTGGTGTTGGTACTAGGAATGTGAGTAAAACTGAGTCAAACACCTTATTTAAAGACACGGGACGAAATCGGTATTAATTGATTTGTTAAGGGCAAAAAGGTCATTTTTAGGATGATTTAAGTAATTTTCCGGCGACGAATAGTAGTTCCCTTGTTTAATCCCCCTAAAAATAACTTGATTGGTGGGATATTATTCCACCATTTACTCAAAGGCTCCGTGGGCCGAAACATAAAGAAGACAAAGCCCAAATGCATTGGGTCGTCATGTTGGACTAATAAAGACCATTAGGTTCTTGGGAACCTATAGAAATAATAGCCTAGTTTTTGTTTTTTATTTACTTCTAATTTTGATCTTAGCATGCTGGTTTCAGTTCGAATGTTCAATCAAGTTGTCCCTGAATTGTACATAAACATGCTTGAACCAAACCTAAATCTTTTTTTTGTTCTTGATAATTTTAGCATTCGTTCATCAAACTACTTATTTATGGTCTGTAATATTGTGGGTTACCCCCACTAACCTTGTTTGAACCTTTGTTTCGAGGTTGTGGTTCCATAACCCCGTTTATCTAATGAATGAACCAAAACTAAATCTTGAATAATATTTTCGAGCCCATACTCTCCACCCTAATTAACTCACGTGAGATGGTACGCCTTTACTTTTAACCTTTAAGCAGTTCAATCTCCATTAGGTAGAAAGTAAAGCAAATAAATTGATAAAAACGCACATAAATTATAAATACTCCGACCGAAAGCGACATTATGCATTTATGCTACATGAAAAATAATAAATTAAACTGTATAAACGTAACCACTAATTATTCAAGATCATGTAAGAAAAGAAAAATTCCAATTAACTTTTACTGTATCAGCAAAGCTAGCTACCACTAACCCAAAGCGAATCCCAGTCCATATTCATCCGAATACTTCAAGATGAAGTCACAATTCCCAAAAGTACAAATTCTAGATTCTTAGGAAAACCTTATCAACACAACTCCCTCGTATTTCTCCATTTAAAAACCAACATGTCGGCAACCGAAAATTACTTTCCAAACTCCTAGACAAAGTTAAACTCTTGTTAGGATTTGGTAACCTAAACACAATAGATAATAAAATACAATAAAAACTTTAATAAAGAATAATGATCTCTGGTCACCACCACGTTGGTAAGATGAGATGACACTATCTTAACCAAACAGTATATGTGGATACGTGTGTGTCTTCTTCCATAAGAAATAAAAAGTGTCCATGTCTTATCTACACAATACACATGCATATATGGCACTGGACTGGTGGTGGTTATCAACAACCATGTGATGTGAGTATGTACCTAACAAAAATAAGCTGAAAATATTTCTCAAAAGAAAGAAGCCGAAAACAATAATGTCATAAAAGCTACAAAACAAGACTCTTGAGTTTAGTTCAACTGGTGATTAGGGTCTTGATTAGAGTTGGAGCAAAAAATTCTTAGGAATATATATGCAATTCACCCCTCTAGTTAATAACCTCAACCTACTTATCTTAAATGAGACTGAACGTTCAGAACTAGTAGATATACTTGATCATGTAATCTTCCTCAGTTACCCTAGCCCTGGATTATACATTTATACTCTACTATTTCTTTAATTTGTTATGCATTGTATTGTATTTTATCTAAAGACAAAATAGTCATAAAGTAGGAACTCTAAACTACATGTATGCAATATACTAGAATATTTTGTTGTACCAACATTTAAATATATTCTCGTAAGGAACTTAATTTGCATATCTTTTTGGCATTCCGACTGGCACATTTTTTGTCCCTTTAAATTCAAATGTCCGTGGATTGTCTTACAAATTGCAACCTATTTTACCTGAACTTCTGATCCTGCCATGATTCATGCATTTGGAGGCCGTACTATTTACTCTACTTATATAAATATATTTTATTTTTGATAAATCATGTTTCTAAAACCCTCCAAAAAAAAAAAAAAATTGCCCCCACGATGTTCATCAATTTGCCAAGCATGCACGTCATTTCGTCTTTGTAAATGTGCAATGTTTAATGATGTGAGACATTTCCGACATTTCTGATGGTTGTGACTTTGGACTTGTCCTTGTAATTAAAGCATGTCTGCAAATCAATGAGCGGATGAAATGGAATTGGCGGTGGTAAGTGGTAACCAATGCTTGGTGTTTTTCTTTATTGTCTTATACTTTTTTTTTGCCAACTACCTATTTCTTGATTTGTATATTAGGCAGTGGGGAATATTTTTATTTTCTGGTTTTACATTTTAGGCTTCCACAAGTAGAGTTTTGGATGACAATTGTGGTATTGGTAATCTTATCTTTAATATATATATATAAACATTTTTAGGCGACGTTTACCTCACGGGATAATCTCCGTATATATATATATATAATATATAACTTACTTGGTTGATTGTATTAATGTGATTATTTTCATTTACTTGTATGGATATTCCTTTACTAAATTTTGGTTAATTTGTTTTGGTATAAATAATACTTATTTACTTTGATTTGTAAAATAATAACTAAATATATCTAACGAGTACGACACTTAGGAGATGATAAACAAAAAAATCTTCCTTAGACGAAGAAGATGATTTGTTAATCCAAAATGTAATGTCCAATTTTCAGCATATTAAGCATGAGCTTTTAGGCTTGAGTTTTCGTACCAAAACTTAATATTTTAAAACTCAAAATTAAAAAAAGAAACATGAGGTTTGAGTATAAAATTTATGTGAAGTTTTGAGATTTGCACCTTGTTTGAAGCTTTAAATTTTAAATTTTGAATCTTAAACTTCAAAACTCAAGTTATCCAAAAAGACGATTGGTTGTTTGGAAGCGGTTGAAAAGAAAAATGTAATCACATAAGTTTCGATAATTACAGGATCATATCATATAATATTAGTAAAGGAAGTTGGCGCATATTGGCAGTAGTTAATAAATCTAGTTGGCAGTCAACACCAAACACTGAACTACCTGTTCTTGGATTGATGCATGCATGAGAAAAAGTCATATATATGGATTTGATGTGCATGCATATATATGGATCACAATTCACACCAGTTCATGGCTCACCTAATATTAACATCTTAGGTAATGGACCTTTATGTGATGAGTTGTGTTCATCTCGATCTCCTGTTCAATCACCCAACCAAACCCTGTCCATCATCTGAGCCTTATATACCCCTCTTAGATCATGATAGAGAATATATAACAACCACCATGTTAATTGATAAATAGTCAGTTATATAATTGGAACGTACTAATCAGACATGGTCACTTGATGCTTCTGCGTTTTGGTGCAAATTGGACTCCATGCATATATAAGTGAGGTCTTCGTTAGTACGTAGGATCGGGTCCTATATATAATACTCCTATCACATGGATATGTCAAGATCCTAATTAAAGAGTGTGTTTTTTGGTCAAGAAACCATGCTGAACATTTTTATGGGATATACACAAAGTAGGGACTACTCGACTAATGCTTAATATTATAGCTTTAATGACGTACACATGAAAACATCAACTATATATTGTTTGTATATGTTGAAGGGTTTGGGGGTATATATACCCAATAATTGTTCATTTATTTTTATTTGGGACTGGCAATACCTATGTTGCGGGAGTGTCTAATGTGAACCATTCATTCGATTTATTACTATTTTTTAAGATTATTTCAGTGTGCATAAAGTGCTGATAAGGTGTTTTTGTTTGCTTTACGGATATTTTCTGCAATTAAATCACCACCCAAGTGTTCCACGCAAAATAACCACATTAAGCTCCGAACTTCCAAAATTACAACAAAAGGGATTATAATACTTGGATATGTTGAAACATTTTTTAAGAAAAATGGAAAGGAACTTATTGACTAAACCTAAAGCTTCCCGCATTATTAAAATACTAATTAATACATGCCAAATGTGTCGAACAAACCCTGTGGTCTCACGTACCCGGGTTGCATTGGTCAACCAAGAAGAAAGAGTTCCTTGGTTAACTAGGAAGGAAACATCATTAACTTCTTAATCGTGTAGAGCATGTCACTTATTATTGATAATTTTTCCTTTTAACATTGGACTTCATATATAATGGATGTCAAATAAAGCCACAAAATTTCAAGGGGCTCACTTTGACCAGTGATTTCACCAAAAATTATGGGGGAATGATGTTTTCTACGGCAAAATGCACTTGTTTGTTGCTTTCGTATTAATGGAATCAAAATTAACTTCAAGGTTTGACAGAGAGACTTAGATATTTGACTTTTAGAATGTGGTAGACCAACTAAATTTCGGATAATATTAAAGCGGATCCATCAGCTTATGGAGCATAACTGTGACCCCATAATGTCACCCACTCCAAAAGATCAATTCCATCCGACCAGGGAGATGGAGATTGTTCATGAAAGCAATGAGATCGTTCCGCATATTTGTTTTGGCTTTGTCATGTTGTGAGCTATTAAGTATCTAATAGGAAATATCCAAATTAATCTTGATCACACGGGTGAAGTAATTTTAGGAATCTAGTCTCACATTACTTAAAATTAATAAAAGTCCACAATTTTAAATAGAGTTATATCCGTGTTTTGTTTTTGTACTTGAATTTCAAAAACAAAATGGATCTATCAAACTACAAGAAGTATTTTCCAGACTTATCAACAAAATATGATTTTGTTACTCAATAAGTAAGAGAGTTAGTTGTGAAGTCACCTGTATTCAACAACATCTCAATATCACCACATAATGGCACCTGTGAAAAACATTTTCAGTTCACACTTTTTTCTTCTTTTACATATTATCTTCCCAGGAAAGGTGAAGTCAAGGTCACATGTTTTCAACTAAAAATAATTGAATTTTTTCTTGGATGCACTTCCAAAAGTAGCTTATTGGGCATTTACACACATACTTTTTTATTAGCCTTGTACACTTACAAAATTGAATAATTGCTTAAATACTCTTCCCACCTTAACACCGTTAACGTCCGTTATAACTCCGTTTGGTAATTTTATGCTAATACCCTCGTACTACCACTAAACTTTGTTGTCCAGTCCGACGAGCTCGACGTACTTGACGCGCACGGCGAGAGCGTGGATGTTGTACCCGTCCTCTCTGAGTCGCACGATAGTGTCACAAGGTATGAGCTGGACGAGCGTCGTCCTAATTCCGTCGGCGAATCGCGGCCCCACCAGAGACGGAACAGAGGAGGCGGGGGAGTCATCGTCAGTTCAGGAGTTGGGGAAGAGAGGCGTCACAAAGCCTTGGAGGCCGTGGATAACGATCCTCCCATCGTTGAAGATATCCGAACGCGTGATCTTGATCTCGTCGACGAAGATCTTGAGATCGGACGGCAAACCAGAGTTATTGCTAGAGACGACGTTGGAGGTTATGGTAAGGCACTAACCAGGGGAGGAGGTCTCGAGCTTGGTTGAGAAGGTGAGCTTGGAGAAGTAGAGATGCGCGAAAAGACCGAGAACGAGGTGCTCCTTGAGGAGGGAAGGGGAGCAGGAGAAGCATGAGCAGATGGAGTCGTTGGAGGGGGTGAAGATGGTGACCGGGCCGGATCCGACGACGAGGAGGGGGGAGGAGAGAGTGGGGACAACCATCGCCAGCTCCTGGAAGCCGAGGTTATTCTATTTTAGTGGTAGTTCCAGGGTACTAGCATAAAATTACCAAACATAGTTATAACAGACGTTAACAGTGTTAAGGTGGAAGTGCATTTAAGCAATTATTGGGTTTTACAAGTGTCCAAGGCCAAAAAAAGTATGTGTGCAAAAGTTCAATAAGTTACTTTTGAAAGTGCACACAATCAAAAATCCCAATAATAATTTGTTGTGGTTGACACTTGGACATTGTGAGACAGATATAGCATCCAACTGTTACATTTAGGGATCCTTATACGCGGACGCGGGCGTTGGTGACGCGCGCTGACATGGTCAGTACAGTTAGCAGTCCAGTCAGTAAAATTCAAATGTCTTTTACTTTTTGAACTTAACTAAGTAGCATATTTATTTTGTGTCACATGTAATTTTTACTTTCCCGATGCAAGATTTCGATTCCCAATGCAATATTTTCCCAATGCAACTTTTTCTGAACAGACACACAATTTAATCTGGACAGACACAACTTATTCTGGACAAACACACAACTTATTCTGGACAAACTTTGAATTTATTATGGACAAACTTTGAACTTATTCTGGACAAACTTTGAACTTATTATTGACACACACAGAACTTATTCTGGACAGACTTTGAACTTATTCTGGACAGACTTTGCACTTATTATGGACACACACAGAGCTTATTCTGGACAGACTTTGAACTTATTATGGACAAACACAAAACTTATTATGGACACACTTTGAACTTATTATGGATAAACACACAATTTATTCTGGACAAACTTTGAACTTATTATGGACAGACACACAACCTATTCTGGACAGACTTTGAACTTATTATGGACAACACACAGAACTTATTATGGACAAACTTTGAACTTATTATGGACAAACACACAACCTATTTTGGACA
Organism: Triglochin maritima; assembly: GCA_963682175.1. Lineage (NCBI taxonomy): Eukaryota > Viridiplantae > Streptophyta > Magnoliopsida > Alismatales > Juncaginaceae > Triglochin > Triglochin maritima. Next base: position 7,033,375 of record OY821791.1, on the reverse strand, counting down.
GACACACAACCTATTCTGGACAAACTTTGACCTTATTCTGGACAAACTTTGAAGTTATTATGGACAGACACACAATCTATTCTGGACAGACACACAACCTATTCTCGACAAACTTTGAACTTATTCTGGACAGACTTTGCACTTATTATGGACATACTTTGAACTTATTCTGGACAAACTTTGCACTTATTATGGACAGACTTTGAACTTATTCTGGACAAACACAGAACTTATTATGGACATATTTTGAACTTATTCTGGACAGACTTTGAACTTATTATGGACAAACACATAACTTATTATGGACAAACTTTGAACTTATTATGGACAGACACACAACCTATTTTGGATAGACTTTGTACTTATTCTGGATAGACACATAACCTATTCTGGACAGACTTTGAACTTATTATGGACAATCACACAACTTATTCTGGACAGAATAATGTGTTCGTCTGTCCATTTTATGTTGTGGGTTTTTCCGTGGGGGAATCAAAAGTTGCATTAGGAAAATAAATGTCGCATGGGGAACGAAATGTTACATTGAGAAACGTAATGTTGCATTGGGAGAGTATAAGTTGCACGTGACACAAAATAAATGTATTATTCAATTAATTTCAGAAAGGAAAAGACATTTGACTTTTGATAACTAGACTGTTGTTGCTGATTGGACTGACCACGTCAGCGCGCGTCCCGGACACAAGCGTCCACTAATCATTTTCCTTACATTTATTACAACTCGAGTAGTTTTTTTTATCAAGCAGTAGGTGATTACTTGATGTGTATGCCATCATGGGAAGTGCTAATATTGGAAAATTAGTACCAATTTAATAGGAAAATGTCCCCAAGGCATGTTTCAATTGGTAGGTCCGTGTGGTTTAATATGTGATCCAAAATTCTTGGTATTCATGGCATCGAGGGATAGTGTCTTGTAATTCTAAACTGGAGGTGTACAAACACTGACAGATCCAAAGGTGGGCACGTGTCCAAAGGTGGGCACGTGTCCATGAAGGAGAACCTTAGCAACAAGTTGAATATGAAGCGTCAGCTGTACATGCTTCGGATGAAGGAGAACACACCGTTCATTGAGCATCTCTCGGTGTTCAATAAGTTGATAGCTGATCTGACTCAGCTAGAGGACAAGATGGAGGATGTAGACAAGGCAATGTTGTTATTGACGTCGCTGCCGGACTCGTATGAGAATTTGGTGAACACGATCATATATGGCAAGGATTCGTTGGTATTGGAGGAGGTCAAGGGCACGCTGATCTCCTACGATGCAAGGAAGAATTCGAGTAGTAGCTCTTTCGAGAAGGGTGAAGGATTGATCGCAGCACCGGAAAGGGGCAGGACGGGTAACAAAGGAAGAAACAACGGTAAAGGGCGGTCCAAATCAAAGGGGAGATCCTTTGAATGTTTTTTCTGCAAGAAGGTTGGTCATATGAAGCGTGATTGTAGGGCCTTCAAGGAGTCGCTGCAGAAAGGGAAAGACGGGTACAACTCCGCTAGCGTCGTGGAGGAGAAGAACGAAGTCGATGTTCTAACGGTTTGCGCTGCAGGTATTGACAAATCATCATCTGGATGGATTTTGGATACAGGAGCATCTTTTCACATGTGCCCGGATAAGGAGTGGTTCACATCCTATGAGCCACTGAAAGGAGAAAGGAGGGGTCGTTGTTATGGGCAACGATGCGCCGTGCACTACCGTTGGTATTGGTTCCGTACAGTTCAAGATGTTCGATGGGTGCATTCGAACGCTGACGGGTGTGCGTCACGTACCGGAGTTGAAGAAGAATCTGATTTCTCTAGGAGAGCTTGATACTCTCGAGTGGAGATGGTCCGGCGGGGACGGGAAAATCAAGGTCACTCATGGTGCGATGACAGTGATAAAGGGAACCAAGGTGGGCAACTTGTATTGGATGCTCGGGAATGTAGTAGCAGGAAAAGGTGCATCAAATGTTGCACACGACGAAGACATCACCGTACTTTGGCATATGAGGCTTGGTCATATGTCGGAAAAGGGTTTGTGTGAGCTACACAAACAAGGATTGCTGAAGGGTGTTAGGAGCTGCAAATTGGATTTTTGCAAGTATTGTGTCTTCGGTAAACAGCACAGGATTCGATTCAAGACGTCTATCCACAAGACGAAGGAAATTCTGGAGTATGTGCACTCAGACGTCTGGGGACCGGCTCAGGTTCGGTCAAAGGGTGGAGCCGAATATTTCGTCACATTCATAGACGACTTCTCAAGGAAGGTATGGGTTTATTTTCTGAAAAATAAATTTGATGTCTTTGATAAGTTTAAAGCATGGAAGGCCCAAGTAGAGAAGAGTACAGGAAAATTTGTGAAGTACTTACGGACAGATAACGGAGGTGAGTACACCTCAAGGGAGTTTGCAAGTTTCTGTGAGAAAGAAGGCGTCACGAGGCATTTCACTACACCGCGGAGTCCGGAACAAAACGACGTACCTGAAAGGATGAACATGACACTATGCGAACGGGCAAGGAGCATGAGGCTTCATGCAAATCTGTCGAAGGATTTCTGGGCGGAAGCAGTAGATCTTGCATGCTATTTAGTAAATATCTCACCGTCATCAGCACTTGAATTAAAGACGCCTCAGGAAGTGTGGACGGGTGAGCTATTTGATTACTCAAGGCTTAGGATATTTGGATGCAAAGCCTATGCGTTGGTCGATGAGACACAACGATCGAAGCTGGATTCGAAATCAAAGGAGTGCATATTCCTTGGTTACGATAGGACGGTGAAAGGATATAAGCTTTGGGATCCGGTGAGCAAGAAGGTACTCCTACGGAGTAATGTGGTCTTTGACGAGACAAGTTTGCTCAAGGGCCTTGAGGAGAAAGAGCAGCAAGAGGTTCCCATGCAGGAAGACGAAATCGAAGTTGGGGTCACGACTTCAAGGGAAGAATCGAATCAAGAGGTTCAGCAGGAAACAATTGACTCACGAGTAGAGGAGGAAGCTGAGCAAGAGAGTATTGCTCAAGGAAGACAAAGGAGAATCACAAAGGCACCGGTGAGGTATGGTCACGATGATGCTAGTATTGCGTTTGCACTTGTTACCGAATGTGGGGACCCTTGCACATTCGAAGAAGCTATTGAGCAGGAGGACAGGAACAAGTGGATGGTGGCCATGACCGAAGAGATGGAGTCTCTTCATAAGAATCAAACTTGGGAGTTAACGGAGCTCCCCAAGGGAAAGCGCGTGATTGGGTGCAAGTGGATCTTCAGGAAGAAGGAAGGGTCATCTCCTATGGAGGAGATAAAGTATAAAGCAAGGTTGGTGGCAAAAGGATATGCTCAGAAGGAAGGGGTCGATTACAACGAGATCTTCTCACCCGTTGTAAAGCATACCTCTATTAGAGTGTTGTTAGCTATGGTAGTTGTGGATAACATGGAGTTAGAGCAGATGGACGTGAAGACAGCTTTTCTTCACGGGCACATAGAGGAGGAGATCTATATGAGGCAGCCGGACGGGTTCATCACACGAGGCAAGGAAGGACAAGTATGCAAGCTGAAGAAGTCCCTCTATGGACTTAAACAATCGCCGAGGCAATGGTACAAAAGGTTCGATTTATTTATGATTAATAATGGTTTTGTACGTTGCGATTATGATAGTTGTGTATACTTGCGGAGTCTTGGAGATGGCACACACGTGTTCTTGCTTTTATATGTCGATGATATGTTGATCGCGGCTAAGGAGATGAAGCATATAGATGATCTCAAACTGAAGCTTCACGGGGAGTTTGAGATGAAAGACCTCGGGAGTGCAAAGAAGATTCTCGGTATGGAGATCTCAAGGGATACCGAGAAAGGTGAAATTCTGCTCACTCAAAGGAGTTATATCCGGAAGATACTCGAGAGGTACAATCTCGAGAACGCCAAGCAGGTGGCCACACCTATGAGTGCTCACTTCAAACTCTCGTTGAAGTGCAGCCCCTCTACTGAAAAGGAAAGGAGAGATATGGAGAAAGTTCCATATGCTAGTGCAGTCGGATCCGTTATGTATGCTATGATCTGCACTAGGCCAGACATTTCACACGCAGTTAGCCTCGTGAGTCGTTATATGGCTAACCCAGGAAAAGAGCATTGGGAAGCGTTGAAGTGGCTGCTGAGGTACCTGAAGGGAACCATGGATGTTAGCTTGAAGTTCACCAAAGATGGAGCACAAAGGCAGGTGGAGGGGTACGTCGATTCATATTACGTTGGAGATCTGGATAAGCGGAGGTCCACAACAGGGTACATGTTCACTTTGGGTGGAGGTCCAGTGAGTTGGAGATCGGTTCTCCAACATACTACCGCGTTGTCAACAACGGAAGCGGAGTACATGGTTGCTGTCGATGCCAGAAAAGAAGCTATATGGTTGAAGGGTTTAGTTAGCTCTTTGGGGATGGAACAAGAAGTGACCAAATTGCATTGCGATAGTCAAAGTGCAATTTATCTAGTCAAGGATCAGACGTTCCATTCAAGGACCAAACATATTGAAGTAAGGTACCATAGGATCCGAGAGTGGATCGAAGAAGGGCAGGTTGTTCTCCAGAAAATCGACACAAGTGAGAATCCTGCGGATATGATGACCAAGGTCGTCAATCGGGAGAAGTTCGAGTTGTGCTCAAAGCTTCTCAATGTCCTCAGAAGGTGAGAAGGAGGGCGCTCCGGGGGTAGCGCCAAGTGGTGTCTCGTGTAGACACGAAGGATGCGGGTTAGAAGAAGACTCAGGTAACAAATCTAAACCAAGGTGGAGATTGTTGAATATTGGCTTATATTTGTTAAGGAAGCAAAACCAGGAAGAGTCGGTCGACCGAATTGGATTCGGTTCACCGACGCACAACCCAGGAGATTTTCGGCGAAGACGGGTCGGTCTACCGAATTGGATTCGGTCCACCGACCCGAGGATTCCAGGCACTCCGTGTGCAGCTGGGATCGGACGACCGAATTGGATTCGGTCTACCGTTAGAAGGTTTCAAGCACTTCGGAACAACGGTTCGGTAAACCGTTGAGGGGATTTTTGGTGTTCCGAGAATCTGGAAAGTGCATGTCCAAGTTGGAACGGATTACCGAGGGTTACTCGGTCTACCGAAGGGTTGTTGGAATAGTTCGTTAGTTCGTGCAAGAAGCGTTCTCGCGGTCTACCGAGACGCACGAGAATAGTTCCCTCGGCCAACCGAGAAGGATTCGGTTAACCGAATCGGAACAGGAATAGTTCCTGTTGAAGCATTCACGGTTAACCGAGCGAGCGTCGGTTAACCGTGCGCATGAATAGTTCTGCTCGGTTATTGCTTATTTTTAGCTCGGTTTTTTGAGTCTATAAAAGAGTTTGTTTGTACTTGCTCTTTCATAACATTGCATACAAGTTAGTTTCCTTCATTGTGAGTTGAGAGATTAAGGCTAGAGATAGATCTAGAGTGATTTGGAGGACCTATTGCCTCCAAGCGTTTGTAATCTCGGTTGCTTCTCTTGTTGGAGAAGCGGAAGAAGGAAAGGAAACACGCAGGAGACCCCCCAAGGACGTAGGCACGTTGCCGAACCTTGTAAAACGCGTGTGTCGTGGTTGTTTCAGGTGTGCATGTGTTCTTTGCTTGTTTTATTTCCATCTTGCTTGTGTTCTTGTTGCAATTGTGTTTGGGAGAGGGTCCGAAGTTAATTCCGCAATCAATATTCTATTTTACGTGGTGCGTTTAATCCGTGTCGAGTTAGTGCATTGTTAGATCCCCTCCCAACAGTCTAGTGGGTCTTTATATATGTTTACAGCAAGTTCAATCGCTCACTTGGCATTTGACCCCATTAATTGCAGGTTGTAGACTGGTTTGCCCACCTAAGGTATAGAACTGGAGTCCACTCGTCCCAAATAGCTAGTAACATTATATGCAATAGGACTTGGAGGTTTTGTTCGTGGTGATATATACAAATTACTTAATAATAAGGACTTCATTTAGAACACTTGTTTATCGTTTATATTTCTTAATTAAACTTTTTTTCTTCATCACAAGTACAAATTTTTAAAATCAATTTTCTGCTAGCTACGTACGTACGTAAAGACTTCTTCAAAGATCACATCATTCATTTTTCTGAAATTCTACCTTCCACTTGAACATCATTTTCTATGTTTGCTTCTTCCAAAACCGGTCATGCTCAAGCATTAATTAATTCGATCTTTTGTACGACTTGGTTTATGGAATCAGGCTTGGAAGGATATATATGTGATCCATTGTCTTGATGGCTGTGTTAGTTTATTATGTGTGTAAAAAAGAAAGACATGTTCTAAGTGAGATGCTGCAAAAGTAGTGCAATTGGGTGGTTCAATAATGCTCAGTTTGGAAGACTTTACTCAAATAATTCAGATGTCATAGATTTTGACTAAGTTATGCGTTTTCTAAATGTTTCCATCAAAAGGTGGCTGAACTGTAGCTACACAGACAAACATTCTTATTTATAATAATGATGACACTATTTACAAATGTAACAACAATTCTAAAGTCCCCTTATTCAAAATTATCATCATTCCTCGAGTCATCCGGATCCACTTAAGATAATTAAATCTGTAGAACTCATTTGGGGAACATCATATCCAACATCTTGCTTATATTATATGTACAATTATATTGACTATTTCCTAATATGGGGTTGTTTGCAAATGAAATTATATGATAGTTCGTAAATCATTCGTCATTTTGAAATACCACATGTATACAAAATTTCTCAAAAGAAAATACCACTCTAGAGGTGAAATTTAGTAATTTCAGAGATAACTCACTTAACTTTACTTGTTTTGGTTGATACAAGATATTTTTTAGAAATTTGATACAAGATGATGTTATATTTTATCAGTGCACACGCATCAGTATGATTAGACACGATTTCAAATTCCCTATGAATTAACATAAGCGGTGCCAACGAGATAAGATCTGAAATTTTTCGAAGGTACGTCGTCATTATAAAGTGATGTTTTTATCCGAATAATCTAAATACAATCACATTATTTATAATTTATGGATTTGTAAATCCATAAATTGAAAACTCCACCAGACTTACAAATGCGACATCCAAACTCAAACTTAAAGTACTTGGATGAGAATACAGTTGACTTGGAGGAAGCCTTCCCATTTTAGAAGTTTTAGTTCTAATACAAAAAAGGTAGGTGAAAATTTTGGTGATTAATTTTGGAATAAGTTGTAAGTAAGAGAAAATGCATTACTATAAAATTTGTAATTCTAATAAAATTTACTATAAGTTGTAATTCTAATAATATCGTATTGTCATTATCTCATGAATTTACTATAAAATTTGGGGAAATGATTTTACAAACTGAAAATTCAGAACTCCATGCAAAATAATCACAAAAAACTAAACGTATTATATTATTAAAAATATAAAATTTAAACATGTCATTGATGTGGTTTTAATCAGGAAGCCCGCAACTATGCAAGAATTGTTGAAATATTAGAAAACATGGAGAACTTACAGATGTTCTGAAAGTTTACTAGATTTCATTGAGAAAATAATTATAAGAAAGTATGTATAACCAATGGTCAGTTGTTTATATCATATAATAATAAAAATTAGTTGTACATTAAAGAGTTACAATTTAATATAAGGAAGCTATAGTTTGGTAGTCTATGGTTTCAACTCTTGCTTTGGTGGCATCAAGAACTGAACAAGCAGAACAAGTAACTGGTAAACATAATACGTACTTGATCATTACAAATGGAAAACGATTAGCGGACGCTAGCGTTCGGGACGCGCGCTTATGTGGTCAGTCCAGTCAGCAGACGCGTTTGAGTTGGCAGTCTCCACAGAAAAAGTTTATTTTTTATTTTATTCCTCGTTTCGTACAAATGTCTACATCCCTCCATCCCTCATTAATGCATCTCAAATCACTCATTTTCCATGAACATTTTGGCTCTCCTACACAGCACAGGAGACTTGTTATAAATCTCAACATGCGTCTTCCTTTTTCTTCCATTCTCTTCTGTGGTCCTACCTCTGTGCTTTGATGGAAATCGTTCATGTGTCTTTCCAAGTGGAGCAGCCGACAAACGTTCCTAAGGAGGGGATATTTTTCCCCTCTTTCAAAGAAGCCCAAACATTTTACGTTGCTTATGCCGATTCTTGTGGTTTTTGTGTTAAGAAAAGGCATCACACCCGTTTGTTTGCTACCTCTGGGTCAGGTGTTAATGTGCTGGAACGAGATGCAATGGTGTCAAAGCTTCCGAGGATTTTGGCGTGATGTTCTACTGTTAAAAGTTCAATCAGAAAGTTCTATGCTTTTGCGTATAATTCCACATATACAACAAACAAGACCAAAGTCATCCTTAAGAATGTAGGAATGATCACATTCTTATTCATTTTCTTCATTACAGCAGTTGTATGTCTGTTCGGAATAAGAAGTCAGTCTGTTCGGAATATGTTGTGTGTCTGTTCTGAATAAGAAGTCTGTCTGTTCGGATTAAGTGGTGTGTATGTTCGGAATACTTTCTGTTCCATTTCTGCACAAATTTTCAACATAATCTGGACAAACATTTTACATAAACTGGACAAACTTTTTACATAAACAAGACAAGTTTTCTACATAAACAAGACAATCTTTCTACATAAATAATACAAACTTTCTGTTCCGTTTCTGGACACACTTTCTATGCTTTTGCGTGTAATTTCACATATACAACAAACAAGACCAAAGTCATCCTTAAAAATGTAGGAATGATCACATTCTTCTTCATTTTCTTCATGTATAACAGTTGTATGTCAGTTCGGAATAAGAAGACTATCTGTTCGGAATATGTTGTGTGTCTGTTTGGATTAAGTTGTGCGTCTGTTCGGAATAAGAAGTCTGTCTGTTCGGAATATGTTGTGTGTCTGTTCGGAATAAGAAGTCTGTCTGTTCGGAATAAGAAGTCTTTCTGTTCGGAATAAGAAATCTGTCTGTTTGGATTAAGTTGTGCGTCTGTTCGGAATAAGAAGTCTGTCTGTTCGGAATATGTTGTGTGTCTGTTCGGATTAAGTTGTGCGTCTGTTCGGATTAAGTTGTGCGTCTGTTCGGAATAAGAAGTCTGTCTGTTCGGAATATGTTGTTTGTCTGTTCGGAATATGTTGTGTGTCTGTTCGGAATAAGAAGTCTGTCTGTTCGGAATAAGAAGTCTTTCTGTTCGGAATAAGAAGTATGTCTGTTCGGAATAAGAAGTCTTTCTGTTCGGAATAAGAAGTATGTCTGTTCGGAATAAGTAGTCTGTCTGTTCGGAATATGTTGTCTGTCTGTTCAGATTAAGTTATGTGTCTGTTCGGATTAAGTTGTGTGTCTGTTCAGATTAAGTTGTGTGTCTGTTTGGAATATGTTGTGTGTCTGTTCGGATTAAGTTGTGTGTCTGTTCGGAATATGTTGTGTGTCTGTTTGGATTAAGTTGATCCAACCTAAAAGTTAAAAACAATATTTTATTATGATAAGTCTGGACTCTGCACGAATAAAGGGTCTGCACGCTGTCCTAGGGTCTGCACTATCTGTGTATTGGGAAAAGAATCGTTCAACCTAAAGAACCGGCATTTTTAAGAAGACCAAAGCACGTGAAGAGAAATTTTGCTGACTAGACGCTGACTCAACACGTCCACGTAAGGCGCGTCCGTGACGCCCGCGTCCGTGTACAAGGACTCGTTACAAATATATCATTAGTTAGGAAAAGGACAAGGAATAAGTGTGATTTGTGGCAGACGTGGTGGTCATTAGTTAGATCTTTGCCACCACCAAAGAAACCATAGGGCCCACCATCCATGCCACATGTTTGTTGTTAGAAGTTGGAATTCTTATCCTGCCATTATCTTACTGGTGATTATAGTATTATATCCTGCGCAAACCAAGTTACACCATTATGTGAAAATATTAGTTTAAATAAGGCGACTGGTGAATTACTGATGTGTGGTTGATTACGGAGGCAAAATATATACTTAAAGCACACATCAACAGAGTTCAGGAACAGTGAACTTCAACCACTAACTTGTTCAGATTTTATTGTTTATTAATCTGAAGATAATAAGTCATGCACATCCACGAATGTTTTAAATATACCGACTTAAACTCTTACGGTAGTAAGACGAGAAATGTGACGGAAACATTAATATGCTGAAGTTTACTACGTTAGCAACTTCATATTTTCAAGTAATGTGAGGATTGTTATGAGCTTGTTATTGGTACAAAGTCAAATTCGTAATGTACAAAATTAAATCTTAGGTGAATTGGAGTATGAGATGTACACATGCTATTAGAGCCTCAACCATTTGTTATTGTGATAACAAAAGGTATGTTTGAAATCAAATTTTGATTCTCAAAAATCAAAACCAAAACATGAAGTATAATTGACGTCTAAAAACTTAAATCAAATTTTGATTGTGAAATTTGTTCAGTTTGATTATCAAAATGTGATTTCAACTAGATCCTAAATGTTGCGGTAAGACACCGTCAGAACCTGCAATACCTTGTCAAGTGGGCTATGATTGGAGCTTCTATTGCGACTACAAAACATAGTTCAACTTGTTATACAAAGAAACGTCGATGGGCGATATAAGGACATGATGCCATCATTATGCAATTTAACTCATGGTTAATCTACAATCTTTGTGATCCTAGTAGGGGGAAACACTGATTTGATTATAATTATGTAGTAATGACTATACATTGTGTAATAAACTTAATCTAAACACCTTAATTAACTTAAACTAAACCTATTTAACCTTAATTAAGCCGTGAACAGTGAAGCATGTGGTGGAGTTGAAGATAAGATTTGGTTTTCCTATAAATAGAGGTGTTAGGTTTAATTTTAACGTTTTCTTCGTAACTTGGTTTCATCAGAGAGTGAGAGAGGCGATTTTGGAGGAGAAGAAGAATGAGAGAAGGAGAAGGAGAAGAAGCTAAGGAGAAGAAGTTGGGTTGGGCTTGTCAAAGCTTGGGAGGCGTCCACAAATTTCATCAAGGTATGCCAAATCTTCATTATAACTCACATAAGCTTTGTGAGTGTTGGGGATCGACGTTGGTGTTGAATTCCCCATCGGATTGCAACATATTCAGAGGTTAGAGACGACGATCGGTCGACCGGTGCCTGTGGGCAATCGACCGATGCTATTATTATATTGATTTGCACCTGCAAACGGTCGAACGATGTCTGAGGACGGTCGACCGAAACAATGAGAATAGGTCGAACGGATCCACTTCGCCGGTCGACCGAAACAATGAGAATAGGTCGGTTGGGGATTTTGACTTATTAAACGGTCGAACATCCTTAACCTTGTTCGACCGATCTATTCGATGCTAAGTCGGTTGGGAGCTTTGACCATCAAAACGGTCGACCGCTCTTTAACTTTCGGTTGACCGACTGAGCATTTTAATTAAGCAGTAGAGTGCCTGTGATGTTTCGGTCGAACTGTATCTCAGTTCCGGTCGACCGAATATTACTTAGGCAAAATGCTGAAATCCCTGTTATCGGTTGAACGAACCCTTGGTTCGACCGGTCAGATATATAAATATTATAAATCTTGTATATCGTAGACCATCCAAACGGTCGACCGCTAGATGACTTTTGTTCGACTGATGGGTCGGTAATTCGGTTGGCGTGGTTCGACCGATACACTTGTTTGTACAGTACAGAGTACTGTGCGGAGGACCGGTCGACCGATGTGCTTGTAGCGGTCGACCGATCTGCCGCAGGTTGGTGGATTTATCCACACGCGAGCCGTCGAGTATAGGTCGACTACCGGCTCCGAGGCGACGGTCGATTACCGGCCTTGAGAGCGACGGATTTCACCTTCGACGAGGGCGTATTATTGTTGGTCCTCTCATATCGAGCGGGGTGTGAGAGATGATTGCCGTAAACCTTGGGTTGTTTGTTGGGGTTTGTCGGTAGGCCGAGGATGTTCCGGCAGGGTGCGCGTCTGGCGGCTCTTGGGGGAGCAGCGACTGTCGTCTGACCCGAGTTGTGCATTCGGCGGGCTGACTCGCTTCTGGGGTGGCGGCGTAGTGTCAGTGTTCCTTTCTGCGGCTCTTGGGGAGCAGTGGTGCCGACTGACCCTTGTGAGGCAGTGGTGGACTGACTTGACCCTCGTGGTGGCAGGAGTGGTTCAGTACCGCGGAGGCGGAGAGATGTATTATTGTGGACCCGAGGCGGATGATCATGTGCATTGCATTGCATTGTCTTTAATTCCATTTTGTATTTTAAGAGGTTTGGTATACGGGATTCCTGCAGGGAACTCAGACATGTTTCAATTGTTTGCATTTCAGGTAGCGAGCAGCATTAGAGTCGAGGTGGTGACCGAGGAGGGTGCCCCCGGGATCTGATCCTGTCTTCTTTTTGTATCTTTTGCAGAGGTGGTGATTACATGTATATTCATTTTTGTTGTAATCACAATTGACTCATATGTATATTTGACTTCCACGTGGATATATATATATATATATATATATATATATATATATATATTTCATCTTGTCGTCTCGTGACGTGCCCTGTGTTGACCGTTGACGGTCTTTATTATTGTTTAAATTTTCCGCTATTTTTGGAAACGTTACAGACATGAGATGAGAGAGTGAGGTTGGAAGCTTCTTCTGCCTACCTAACCATCGGAAAAGCTGAAGGTAGGTGAATGCTGGAGAGTGACTTGAACTCTAAAGTGGACCACATAAGAAGACAACCATCCATAGTTCTTATTTTCCTGTATTTCTTATCAACAACCTCTTCTCCTCTGGTCCCATTGGCTAATCCTAATCCTAATCCTAATCCTAATCCTAATCCTAATCCCATGTTTTCTCTGTCTTCCAATTGTTTCGTTCCTTCCATTTTTGGCATAAAGCAACAAAGTTGTAGTACTAGTTTATAAAAAATCAATTTGAAGTGCAATTTTCTTGCCATCTAATCAATATCCATGTGGTGTAAGCAAGGAATCAACGATCCTTAAAAATGGTATAAAGTAATAATTTTGTAGGCTGGATTTTAAATAATTAAGTGCCATCAAAATATTTTTTTATAAAAATAAATATGAAATTTTGTTAGAATGGAATGGTATGTCTAACCCTAACCTAGTGTTATTTATAAATTAGCACATTGTCGACATTCTAAAAAGTACATTTGTAATTCTATAAATAGAGGTTCTCACGCTGTTGTGATTTGAATGGTAAGATAATAATTTCCCCCCGTCGAGTGTATACCTGAGATAGAAAAAACTACTTGAACCAAAAGCAAACGATGCTATTTCATGATTAATACCAATTTGACTATTGTCATGTGAATGGTACGAATTGGGAAGAAATCTTTCGTTATTGTCATTATCATTATTTTGATGATGTTGGAGAGATTAGGAAGTGTCGTTTTGAAATAATTTCCAGATTATGACGTTAAACTTTGTGGAAGCCTACAAGTTAACCTGGTTGACCTCCCTACTCAACTTTAAAACACATCATTCCATATAATAATCAATGAAATGATCTCATTCTCAGGCGCCCCTTGTGTGCAAGTTATTATCTCCTTGGTTCAATCTCTCTGTCATGTTCAACCAAAATGGTTTCGTCCATTGACATTACTTGATACACCATGTTCCATGTCTTTGTTATGTTATTTATTTTGCTCAAGACTACGTTGTGGGTGACTTGGATCTTCAGATTAAAAAAGAGATTAAGAGCACAAGTTGACAACAATTAGCCACTGACAAGTAGTTGGTTTCTTGCAATTATGCTGGGTCCTGGTTATATCTATTAAAATTTACAAAGGGAACTAATATTAAGCAAGATGGTTTAAATTCTTAATAAGATATGAGATGAGAAATAATAAAATATTATTTACATTTTTTAATTATTTCCACCAATGCACATATATATATTTCAAATATTATCTAACACCAATAAGATAATTCAAACAATCATAATAAATGTAAAATCGAGAGACACATCATTTGACTATTGTTAGTCCAAATTAAGAAAAAAACTTAAGTTGAAAAGAAAATGTCCATCAAGTCTGTTGGTGATTTTAGTGTCATCGATTCATTTTAGTCGTAATGTGATCTACTTGAGACCGATGCGATTTATTGTTAGGCTCGGAAACGAGTTTGGGGAGTGCGGAGTGCACGCTTGTTGAGCTAACGGTTTATCGATTACGAATATGAAGCAAGGGTCGAGGGGGCTGCGCCCCCTCGCGGGGTCGAGGGGCGGAGCCCCTGCGGGGTCCAAGGGGCAGAGCCCCTGGCTGGGATCCCGCTGGGGTCCAAGGGGCAGCGCCCCGAAAGCTCTTCGGAAAATCCATATTAATTTTCATTTGATTTTATGTATTTCCGTTTGAGTGGATAATACCAACCCAAAAGGTGCTTGTGTAACCGCCCAACCACCATTCTGTTTTATAAGAGAAATTCGGTACTCAAAACAAAGATACGAAATTCTCATACTCCTTCTCTACCTTTCTGATCGAAGTTCATATTGCCTGAACGAGATTGTTCCTTCTCAGGATTATCCCAGCAAGGTATTCGTGCAACCCGGGCAGTGTAAAAGGGTCGAATAATCTTGTTCGGAAAGTGATTCGTACACGATCTGAGAAGAGTCCAGGATTATCACAACCCCTAGTCTCCAACAAAGTCTAGCAAAAATAAGAGTTGCATGTATCTATTAAATTGTAACAACAATATGCAATGTTACTAAGTTATTTATGAGCATTTTCCTTGTCATGTTTTCTTTCATTTACCATATATTAAAGTTCAATCTTCATCTTATCACAAACGTATAAATTAGTCTTCACGAATTGAATATGACCAAAATAACCAAGAAAATGAGAATATGATGATTGAAAGTCTTCTATAAATTTCTAGAAAAATACATATTTGAAACGTATAATGTAAATACGATCAAGCAATTTCTTAGAGAAATTGACCTCTTTTACAATACAATATGAAGGTGAGAGTGCAACTGAAATATTTGTCATTTTTTAATAAAATTAGCTTTGAAAAGAACAATAACAATACTTACAAACAATATCCCAAATCACAAATTTAAGACAACCGAGAACAACAATAAGACATGAAATTTCCGCAAACAACTTTATTGTCATAAAAATTCAAAACAAGTATAAATATATAAATTAACATACCCCAACACCTACGAAAAGTAAGCCTGGGAGATCCATAGACCACCAAGAGTCAACATTACACAAAATCAAAACTCAATAACACAGCTAAACTAAAATATGGTGACCACATCTCCTCCGATGGTCTTGGTCCTCTTATCTCGACCTCCAAGCAATCACACTTAATTTCTCTGTTCATCTGTGGTCTTTCCAAGCTATAGAACCAATGGTGGAGCACTTGAAGTAGTATAATGTAAATACAATTTGAAAGATAGGTTAAGTTAAAATATAAGATTAACCAAAAAAAGTTTTTTATTGATAAAAATCAAACACCAATTCAGCATATACCATAATAAGTAATTCTAGAACAGCTGGAGCATTTTAATTTTTCTTTCATTAGAGGTACCAATATGAATTTTCTACTTTTAATTTAACATTGATCCTATTCAACCTAATTGTTGATTTGAACATCAAAATAGAAGTATAACTGAAAAACTTAATCCATAGCTTAGTCTTTCTACAAATTATTAGTTAAGGTGATGTTGGAAAGGAAGCAAAACATATAGTACACACAAAGTCATACCGGCCTAATCTGTCTGAAGCTTCACAAACAAAATCTGAACTTGTGTTTTGCCCGTTAATTTCTGCAATAAGATATAAGTTAGGTTGTCTTGTTAAAAATCTTCCACCATGGAGTAGAAACCCTTAGAGGATGATATCCTGTGATAAGTAGAAAATTATTCTAGGAATACCTACTAAATATGAAAAGAAAATGTAATTGTTTAGACCAACTAAATCACACAGGGCAAGCCTAAACCCAACTAAACAACAAACCAATCCAACAAACTAACAACATTGATTCCATTATATACAGTCAAACTTAAAGTGGGTTTTGTTTGCTACATTCTCCATCTCTTGTTTCCTATAAAATGCACAATGTCTGTAGAAAGAAAATTGACACCAAGTCTCAAGCTAATTGTCATCATTTATGTTCGAGTCCTAACTGTGACGGTCTTTAACTCTTTAATGGTGGATGACTGGATGTTGATGTGGATTTCACCATATATTCCTAATTTGGTGCCCCTCTTCTTATCCATGAGATGAAATAAGAGATGTTTGTGATGGTTCTTGACAACATTTACAACAAAAACCACAAAGACTATGAAAATAAAATATGCAAACAAAAAACTAAAAGGACGTGCAAGTTATAACCAGGAGACATAGCATAACTGAGTTCAAGAAGTCATCTCGGTGAAAACGACGCTGGACCATTCCTATTCAGAATAACAACCCACTTGCCCCAAGTGGAAATAGGTACTAAATAATTTGGATTTTGATATATAAAAACACTTGTTCCTCAAAAAGCTAGCTACTGTACAAGATATTTCTATCTCCTCTCACACCACTTCTCTCTTACCCTTTTGGCTCTTTTTCATTATTTTATTGAGAAGTTAGATGGGTTACCTACGACTTCCACACCAACTGCCCTTTTCCCTCCTCCCACAGCTTATCCATTCACTGCCCAACTGCACCGAATCAGAAAAATCTCTTTCCCGAGGGACCATCCATGTATGGGACTCATTATTTCACCCCCAAAATAACTAAATTGTATGTTCAAATTCTAGTAGTTGCAATTTAATCTGAATGATGTCTGTTAAAAATTGAAGTTCAAATTCCAGTAGTTGCAAAACAGTGAAGATTTCTTCTTCTTCTGTTCTTCCTCCATAAACTTGTTAGTTCAAATAAGTAGAAACCTTAAACCAAAAACAACCAGACATGTCAAGAACCAAGAAACGAGAGGTACACAAAAACATGAAACACCAACAGCCATAACTTCCCTTTTTTCAGAAAAAATTCATACCCATCCTACTATTATGCACTGACAATCACAATTTTACAAAGATACATACACTTAAAAATAAGAAGAAAAAACAGGATTACATAGAGAAAAGGAAGGAGAAAACAATCGCCTTATCCTCTTCTAATCTCTTATCTAGCATTGACTAACATCCTGCCTTCTAAATAATTCACAAATTTTATGTTATTTCATCTGTTGTCCTTCAACAATGGTCACTTCATCTCAAGACTTCTGAAGTGCAACACTCCAGAGTTGAGGCCAAGAAACCTGTTGTTGTAGTTGTGGTTGCTGGTGTTTTGGCTTGGATGGCTGATGCTGAGATCCAAATCCAAATTCAGGCTCAAGCTGAGGTTCAGATCCGGGCACTTGGGCTGCTTCTGTGGCTCAGGTTGTTGTTGTTGGACTTGCGACAACGACGACGACTCGCTGCTACTCTTCTCTTCCTCATGTTGGAAGACTTTGGTCTCTGGCTTCGAAGCAAAAGAGATTGTTATGTTTGACGTTGCTTCTTGTAACGGGCGGTGGGTCGAGGGATCGACCCCTTGGCTTATCAATTTTCTCCGGATATGCGTGTTCCAGTAGTTCTTGATCTCGTTGTCGGTCCTCCCCGGTAATCTCCTGGCTATCAAAGACCACCTGAGAGGCAAAAACAAATTAGCATTCACACCCAATACCATAATTCACTTCATAATTTACAAGTCAAAGAAGATTTGATCACCAAAAAAAAAACATCTCTGTGCTTACTTGTTGCCAAGAAGGCTGTGAAGCTTGACTATGAGCTTGTCTTCCTCCTCGGTAAAATTACCGCGTTTAAGATCGGGACGGAGGTAATTGATCCACCGGAGACGGCAGCTCTTACCGCAACGGAGCAGCCCAGCTGCCTTCGGAAGCGAACGCCAGCAGCCTTCGCCGTGGGCTCGTATATGAGCAATCAGACACTCGTCTTCTTCCTTCGTCCACGCGCCCTTGTTGGTGTGGGCTTTCTCACAACATGGTGATCTCCCCATGACCGTCTTCTTGTTCTTAAGAGTTTGTTTGTTATTTGTAGGATTGGATGCCGAAGTGTGGAAAGTGGTGGATTGGGTAAGGGAATTTATAGGCGTTTGACCCGAAAAAGGAGTGATATAATGGAGGTTTAGATACGAGTTGGTGAGAAGAATAAGGGTGTGGATATGTGGGGGATGGAGGGAAGCTGTTGGTAGCCTCTCCTCTTGTCATGACATCACCCACATCCTAACAACAAGATTAATTATAAAAAAAAGTACACAGAAAGCAGAGTTGTGTGATGTGTGTAACCCTTCAGGTAGGTGCAAAATGAGGTGTCCTCAGAGGTAAAGACGATTATTAAATTTAGAGAGATGCCAACCCTGTCTTCAACGCCATCCTTTGTTATTTGTTATTCTTATCAGTTCAACAAATTCTGAAACCCCACCGTTATCATAACTTAATTAAACACACAAAGCAAACTTTGATTTTTCTGGCCTAAAACCACATACGAAACATAAGGAAATAAAATGAGCATATGTTAAAAATAATCATGGTCCTACCTATGGCTATGGGTCAAGATTGTATAGTTGACGATATAATCAAGTCTGCTCGTTCGTGTGTGTTCAACTCAAAACCAATTAATGTTGAGTGAAGTGATCCAAACTCTAACTCACGAGAACACAACTTACTTTTTTCAATATGCAGTTATTCTTAGCGAAGTAAATAATATATCTTAAACAAAACAAAGAGTAACAGCAGAGAATCTCCAACTACAAGCTAAAGATTGATAAGCCTACCAGTACAGTTAATAAGATCTCTCTCCACCAAGTAAGATATGGTAGCTAGGTAATTAAGTTCAATTATTTTCCATGAGATAAGGAGGTAATTTAGGCAAACCAAAAAAAAAAGAAACAAGGCAAACCAAAGCCCCACGTGAAGTCCTCATCATATTCTTGTCCAATCTATTCAGTGCACATGAAGAGGGCACCTTAATAAATGGTGGCCACCAAACAAGTCACCAACACTCCCGGTTAGGTTGCACGCCCATTTGATCTCTACCACTATCATTGTATCTACTACTATGTTAGGTTACAATTATTTTTTTGATGACCCATAATTCTCCGGTACCCATCTCCACTTGGGTTAGACGGGTTGTGGTTCTAAACTGGAGGTGCTGATGATCCACACCGTTTGTACTGAGGTGTAACTAACTACGTTGTTGGGATTCAAACTTGCGTCCACCGGGTAATTTTCACATCCCTAACCAGCTCCACTATGCCTCGGGTAGTTTGCAACATAAAATCAGTACTAATATACTATCTATGGCTTGTGACTCTTCACCCACAGATTGGGTTTGGTAGGTAACTCCTTTTTGCACATTGGACAAGGCATTCTAGAAGGTGAGAGGGTGGGAAGTGTGTGGCTGAAAGGCCACTTCTTAGTGTGTTGGTCTTCAAGTTTACTTTTTTCACACCTTTTCTATTTTCTTTTTGTAACCAGGAACTCCCTAAACCCACCACCAAACTGGATTGCGACACTACAAGGATGAGCAGAGGTACAAATTCAGAATGATCGGTCAAACCTACAACGACTAGTCATCTGGTAGTTAAGTCATGAATTGAACCCTCCTGAACATATGACCCAGTACCAAATTTCCTCCAATCCTCCTGAACAGAAGGGACCCTTTTTAGCAAGATGCAACACAGAGGTTACCTGAACTTCTAATTAAGGTCTCTCTGCCAACAAAAGTTGTGAGAACTTTATTATGTGTTCTCTTTATGTGATTGGCACGTAATTCCTAACTGTATATTTATAAAAAGTTAGTTAGAACAAAGTATGTGTACCTAATTTAACAACCAAATTTGGTGGATTCATGTGGCCAACCACTGCTGTTCATTGCATGTTGTGGGGCCCTTGCTGGAACCTAGAGTAGTAGGCGGCTAACAACTGCATTTTTTTTACCCAAGTCTAAACTCTTTTCTGTAGCAACTATGCACAAGGCAATGACATGACAAACGACTATTAGGCTAATGATTTTTTCAGATCGGGGGTTAGCTTTTTATTGAAGTGAATGCTTCCAAGCATTTTCATGTGACAACCTTCTGGAAATTTATACCCACTTACATATTTAGCTTGGGCACTTCCAATTGATTCTTTTTTCCCAGAAAAAAAGGGAAATCATATCCATCTTTCCAAATAGTAGTGTATTAATAGAAAATCTCTAGAGCTTGGTGAATCTGACAACGATTTCACTGAAGAACATTTAGACTCAGCATCTAATGCAAACAGAGATCAAACTAGTAATAGAAACACAATAAGTGGCAATAACTAAACCAACTCAGAGTCTCAGACAACACAAATGCCCGTAGACACAACGTCTTTGTCATACCTACCGCTCATCCTTCATTTAATTTCAGAGTTCAAGTGGTGATTTCCTCATTCAGATAGATAATCATAACTATGATGGATCCAAGGTCGCAGGCCACCTGCCTGCTAATTCCTTTTTCTTGCCAAAACCATGAATCCATTCACTAGATTATCATTAGCAAATCATTCTCATCCTTAGGATCACCGAGACATTCAATTGAATCTCACAAAGGCACCTAGAATCGTTTCGATGAATTGTAAAGATCCTAACACCTTATTGGGCATGGTACATCTTCTTGGGGTTCTCCCGTCCTTGCCTCAGGGAATCCCTAACATTATTGGTCAGAGATGGAAATCAATTACCATTTCCCACTGCCTCAAACTTACTAGAAGGGAAAGAGAAGCCAAATATACTCAAGAGTAAGTCCATTTTTTCTCCTTCTTGCAACCATCCATGTGGTGGTAACATGTATATGTGGTTACAAACATTGAATAATTAAGGCTAGTAGATGGGCTTCCATAATGATTTTCCCCCCATGTTAGGGTTGGTAGGACGTTCCATTAAAGGACATAAATATCTCATTACATGGGCAAGGTTTATGATGGAGGTCTAGAGTGTGAAAGTCTGAAAGAGAACCACCAGTGGCCCAATTAAGCATTAAGTGGTCTTGCCCTTGAGTTTTCGTGGGTGGATCAAGAGATTAGCTATAGTAGCAACTTGTGGGGATGGATACGCTTACAATTACTTTTTCTATCCATAGCTATCGAGGCTACTCTCCTCATCCCCTGAGGTTACCATGCCAAATAAGGCGAGGGGTCAGTATCTCAGACTTTGTTGAGGCTCTTCCCTTGCCTTATTGAGCAACTCTTTGCCTAAAACACCTTATCACCTCTAGCACCTTTCTAAATACCTCGTGAAATGGGCTTAATGACCTCTAAAATCAAGCATCAAACGTCTCGAATGTGCATTTAGTTATTAAGTTCATGTAACTAAAAGGCATCATTTTTGTTGCTTTCGTTGTTTAATGTTAGAAGTCATTATTAGTGAATTTCTGCAGATGATAATGACCATTTATACAATTATTTTTCGTTGATTTTGTCATAAAACATTGAGTTAAAGGTTGTTAGAAGGGGTCCTTCTATTAAATGTAATATATTTGACATTTCACGTAATAGTCGTAATATTACGTTCTAAAATCTATTCTGAAAGATGGAATCAGTGTTTTCTTCCTTTTATCGTGCTTACATTTTGTTTTTACCGTGGAAGCAAGGAATATAAACCTTTAATTAGGAAGAATGAGTTTCGTACATTTTTTCTAACAATTTTCTTTGGTCGGGTCGTCACCTAGCCTCTCCCCTCGACTAGTGCTATTTTAGAACTCATCTCCTTGAAATTGTCTTTCGCCTCAATAGCTTTTCTTCCATCTAATGGCGCAATTATGAAGGTTAAAAGGATTAAAGTGTTATTCTACTCTAAGTTTATGATCTCTTGAAATTAGAGAGAAACATTAATTGTTGTCATGCTTGCTATAGAACCATCAACCGGCCTACTAAGTAGGTAGGAGAGTAGTAAAACTATATTCCTACTGGACCAAACCTCTTCATGGAAGTTCCTTCCTTATCAGTTAAGTAAAATTCAAGTTCCTTATATTCAATTATAAACAGTTCAACTCATTTTGCAACATTGCACGAAAGAGGAATTGTAGGTCACCTAAGAAGGTAAGCGGTTGCGCTAAGGAAAGGGATTCACTTAAATGAGTAAGCCTAAGCTTCAGGAAGAGTAAAATACTCTTACTGGCTTTCCAAGCTTCTCCAGCTGGAGAATATCTCCACTGTAAGTTCATCCACGAACGTGTTTCCTGGGAATTAAGCTGGAGTTACATTTCAACTTCTAAGAAAATATAATCATTCTTCAGAACGTCACTGATCATATAAAAATATAACATAAGTACCCTTTATCACAACAAGGATAATGGTATTTCTAATCCCAATACGTCTAGCAAGGCTGGGAATATGCTTGTGCTTAAGCATCTCATAGAATATAATTTGATTGTTAGCAACTTCACTATGACCTCCTGGAGCAATCGGGAATTTATCTTTATGGTCAAGCGATAAGTTACACTGTTATATCCTCGATCAGCAAGTTTTATCTCAAGAGTTTCAAAATTTAATGACTCACATGGTTGAAATTCTCAACTCCTTTTCTTCACACATATTTTAGCATCTACTACTTCCTATCTCGTCTTGAAGACCGCAACAGTTTGTTTGGAATCACATTTTCACAAGTAGATTACTGACCAAATCTCATAATCAGTTCCCTAAATCCGATTGAAGGTTCCACAACATTCTACATTTCCAGATATCATCGTATATCACATTTGATTGTTGACTTTCAGAAATCGAGATCATATCATCGAAACGCAGTTCCAAACGTACGAATCCAACAGCAGAAGCCACCTATATTCAACTTCCTAAATCACATTTTCATAATCAGATTACTGACCAAATCTCATAATCAGTTCCTTAAATTCGATTAAAGACATTCGGTATCACAACATTCTACATTTTCCGAAGTCAATCGTAAATCACATTCGATTCTCGACTTTCGGGACTCGAAATCAGATCATCGAAACGCAGTTCCAAACGGACGTTGGTTACGAAATCCCAACTGTAGAAGCCATCCATCTACATTCAACTTCCTAAATCACAGATTCAGTACAAAATCTCCAAGGAAACGCAGAATGACGGGGGGGAAAACGTAAAAAAAGCATCGGAATGGGGATCCCGAGAGGCGATCCCGGAAGCGATGGAAAGCTTACGCGGTGGGGAGTGTGATCGGAAACGAAGGATCGATAAATCGCGTTTGCGTTTCTTCGTCTGATCTCGTCCGCGGATGGATGGAAGAGTTCGCCATTTCTGGAGTAGATGAGGAAGAGTGAGGGTTCGAAGCGCGGTTTCTATTTATATGATGCCATTCTCAACCAATTTATCACCGATTTGTTTTCGATTTGAATATTTTAGAATTGTCAAATAAGAGAAATATTTTAATCGCAAACTAGTTCAACTTCAAAGCCGATCAAACTTTAAATTTGACTCAGATAAAGGTTTGACGCAGGTGTAATTTGAAAATAAATGAGCTTTGTAAAAAAATTAAAAATCATTCAACTCGGATGGCTCGAACCGTACTAGATGACTTGACTTAAGGTTTTTATTGTTTAATTTGTATTTATTTTTTAATATTCAACAAAAAGACTTGAAATTTTAGCTTGACTATTGGTTTATACCACTACTGTCAAGACTAATACATGAATACGTGATGCAAAATGAGAATCACGATTTTAGTACCTAAATCATCTTTTTTCTTATATTACTATTTGATGCTAATTTTACGTACATAACGTTTCGGGTGGTGTTGAAAACAACATAACGTTTTTCAAACAAAAATGCAATGAATGGTGGGCTTAATCGTATGTCTTTTTTTGGACATCGTGGAATGAAATATTCCGTCGATAAAAAATGCCTAATGAAATGATAATAGATCATTTAGATCCTCTTGTAAACATAATAGATCATGTATTCTACTTCAGACATTTTGAGTAGCCAATTGTGTTTCTAGGAAACTAACCTATGATTAGGTACCAAATTTCCAATTTCCTTAAAACAGTAAAGACAAAAACGATAAAACCATAATTATCCATTGTAACCAAACATGGCCCAAATGAGAACAGAAAACCTAGGAAATCAACGTTTTCTTTCTTCAATTGTTCATCTCACCACGTCAAATGGAAAAATAATTGTGGGAATGTACATACATCAGATGCACACAACTGGGGCTAACCAGCTGTGGATCTCTGACCTCGGAAGACTAACTTGAAATCGCATCACAACGAAGCGGATCGCACCTCAAATTTCGGTAAAATAGTATGGATAAAGAATTTAAAAAAAACTATGAAAAACCTCTATGTTTCATTCCCTGCACAAATCAAAGAACAATGAAAATAGAAGTTATGACGCTCTCCATATCATTTCGATTTGAATGCGACCATTTTTGGAATCGATGAGATTGTATTTTTCATTGATCCTCCTGTTGTTGACAACATCTGCAAGATTAAGTTCCACGTAGCCCAAATTTTCCTGCAAAATAGGTGAACATGTTAAAACCAACAAACTGAAATAAACCCCGTAAATCAAATTTCTAGGAAAATCATAATTACCTTAATATTAAGGCATGATTAATATGAAAAAATCATCCATTTTACACAGGATATACATTAATCTATAGAAGGGAAAAACCCTGCATGTATTTCATTTGCAGTATCTAGAATCACAAGGAATTTATTAGGTTTGCGACATAATTAAATTTAGCTCGTTGAGTTGAACTTGGTAAGTCTTGGTACAGAAAGGTTCTTCAAGAGTCTCAAATCAGTAGACAGTCTAGCAAATAATCAATTTCTATGCATTAACTGGACAATGCTCTCTATCCAACAGTTCAAAACAATCAGCGATTACCAGTTTCTACAAGCTTCACCATTCTTTAGATAAATTGCCCTCCCAGACCAATTAGAGTCAAAGTTGTCAAATGAAACTATTTCTCTCTAAGATTTGTGTTGGGTAATTATTATCGAAGGAAGTTGGTGACTGATCTGTGAGTTATGACAAGGATGAGCTGAGCTGAATTCTGGAATAAACCCTCACCTTTGAGTGGATTCCGATACTGGAAGAAGGTTTGCTAAACACTTCGATAAGAATTTTGTCATTTGTGGGCGGCTTGTTGCATATAAACCTGAATTCTTCTTCCCATCTTGGGTCTCTATTTTTCCGTAAATGCTGCAGTGTAAACAAAAAAGAGAAGAATTAATTGGTGAACTCAAATCAGACAGAATAAGAAAAACTATAAACAAAACCCAGCATTACCTTAGTCTTCTTACGCTCTCCTCTGAAAAGAATGCGAGCATATGGATTGGTGTGGTGTTTCCCCTCCACGTCATTAGCCTCGTGAATTATGACAACCAGCAGGCCTCCACCTTCTGGGGTGCCTTGAGGAGGAGCGTTTTCGATCTTCCCCGAAATATCATCGTCGTCGTCGTTGTCATTTTCAAACCCCTCCTCCCTAAATGGTTTGTACATTAACTCCAAAAGAATCTGGCCACGAGGTTTACCATTTTGAATATCACTCTGATCTTTGCTTTTTAGTAGTTCAATTGTCATTGCCTTCTTCTCATTCGGAGGAAGGTCTTTCAGAGACACGACGTTCATGCCTATATAGTCATGCTTTCCAACCTAAAGATATAAACAATTTAAAGTGACCACACATGCATATTTAGAATATCAACTTGGTAGTATATGGGATTACCTTATTGTAATCGTTGCAGGTAAGCTCCAACACTTGGGAAGATAAGTCTTTAACGATAATATTGAATTCTTCATTCCACTCAGGATTCAAGGTATTTCGCTTCACAGAGGTCTTCTTCGATGGAATTTTATCCCCAGTAAGTTTTAGCTTGACATATGGATCCGACTTACCGAACATATCTTTCTTTAGTAGTTTATAGCCTCTAAGCATTTTCACATGCAGAATGCCGATCGGCCTTTTCATGGCTCTATGCAATGCAAAGAAGCTAATATGTCAGAAGGTCTGGATTAGAACCATAATAGGAATGGGAAATGCTAAGGTATGATTGTTTAAGGTAGAATACTTACTAGAAGTTGAGGTTAGAGGACCACACAGGCTATAACAGCTATGAAAATCGAAAAGGGTGAGTAGAAATTATGTCTTACTCTATGGGATCCATCATTGGAACAACGAGTGTCTTTGGCCAAAGATACATTTCGGCGACCTGATCTTTAATAATTTCCTGCAAGATTTATATGTGAAAGGCAAGCTGTAAAAGAAGTTGAACCAATTCATCTCGTATTTTTTTATCACCTCGTACTCGCCTTTTTTAATAAAAAAAGATAATAAATGTCAAAATCTACAGCAAGAATGTTATGGCAAGCAAGTTGATTAGGCATCACATTTCTTGGGTAAGAGATGTCGAGGAAGGTTTCTTTTTTTCCATAGAAATTGGTGGAATGTTGGTATCACATAAAAACATCACAAAATAAGATCAAATACACGCTTAGATCTACATACATAATTTTTTTTGCTATCTTTAAATTGCACGTTGAACCTTATTTCACCTCCTAGTAATGATGTTTCGCCTTCGATAAACATACAGTGAATTAACAGAGCTAATTGCTCAGCTTGGAAAATGAAACAAAACAACACCTCAGTGAACAGTAAATACAAGGAATATCATACAAAAAAAACCTATCGAAATTCTATGATGAAAGATCCACCATCAAATGAATAGGACTATTACCTGAACCAATATATGAACACCAGGAATGGACATAAGGTCTGCCCCGAGAACTTTAAGTCCGAAGTCAACGTGAGGCTGAAAAATCAAATATGTTACAGACGATACCATTTCACAAGACCAAATAAAAACAAATTAGTTCCACACCTTTTCCATGAGAGAAACAAAGATATTCGAGAAACAAGGGAAAGAAGGCACAAGAGGCTTCAATGTAATGCGTGGTCCAGCAAACACTTGCAGATCAACCAACTGTAATTCTTGAGCAAGAACTATGTTAGTAAAGAATTTGCTTTCTACAGGTTATATATCTGCAATTCAACATCTATCTGCATAGAACATCAACCGACAGGGAGAAAGGACCTGAACAGTGGCTTTTAGTCCATAGGCATGTACTGAAACAATGACATTTGGATTTCCAGCCCATTTTAAGCATGGTTCCATAATAAGCTCCATGTCATCAGTCATATAGACTTTCATACCTGCAAACCACTAAAAATATGAAACTGGAAGCTTGTAACGGTTCTGTAGAGGAAAAACGAGAAAAATCAAATGCCAATTCTTGTATACCTTGAAAAGTTGGTGGTAGAGATCCTAAAGTAAGAACCTCAAATTCCACAGAGTTGATGTTGTAATTGGGAATTTGTTCGGCGATAATTGGCTTCGCTACATCCTTTATAGTCTGGCAAATTGCCTAATCTCCAAGAAAAAACAGTCAAGATAGATATAGAATGTCAAGAAAATAGGAGTTGCAACAGGTACAAGGACTAACAAGCTCACCTTATCCAAGTATGGCCACATGCTTTCTATGAACTTGTTTAACCAATCAACCTACGTAAAAATGAAAGAAGAATTAATCATCACTAATATACTTATAAATGACAAAATAGTAGCACTTGTTCCTCTGGATTTGTTGTTATGGTTAAAAACCATACTTGGTTGCTTCTTCCTAGTGTGTGTGGCACAATACCCAATGTTTTAAACTCATCGCTCTTTTAAAAGTAAACTACCCAATACACATGGGTATGTGTCACTCAACTAATCGAGTAAGAACCAAGTATGGATTGTATCCATAATAGCAGATTCAACCTCGAAATTGTATAGACTGATTCATGATGTTTTCATACAACTAGATGTGAAGAACATTATGAAGACTTACTCGATCATAATCTGGATTTTTCACCCACAACGGTATTTCAGATATCATCTTTTGCAGCGATTCTGAATCTTGTTCAACTATTGGCTTGACATCTATACCCTGTTTTAAAGGAAGAAAAAAAAGATTGTTTAGACGAAGTCATCATTGACATAAAACATGATCTTAGGCAATCCTTGACCATTAAGTTTTGAAGAAAGAAGAAAAACAAACATCAGTCTCAAAAGTTGCATGCCAAAGGGAAAGGACATCGTTTACTTTGGATTTTGGCATTGGCTTGTTTCAATAATTTATTGCATTGTGCAAAATATTCGAGCTTCTGTAACCGATACTTGTCGACTTTAGCAAATAATTTCCTTATAGCCCATTTTTTGAAGAATAGCGCATATAGAAAATCCATTCTTTAATAACCACAAGGCACAAAATTGTGTAGATTCTTTATTTTATTTTTTCCATTTTGATCGACCTTGCACTTGAAATGTGCAGAAAAACCAAATGTTCAAAGTTAGCCCACAAACCTCCAAACTTCTAATTCATGAGGAATTGAAAATCGAAAACCACAAAATAGTGAAGTGACCAGAAGACTGAATTTTTATGCTAACAAATAACAAGTTACAAGGACAACAAATGTTCAAACAAATGAAATGAGAATATAATGGGAATCAAAACTAAAAACTAAGAAAACTTTTCCTTTTCATTCATTCGACAAAATGCGACTTTAACCACAAAACAACAATACAGAACAAACTAGACAATACATATAACTCCATTATACATCATTTCTTAATCTCCCTTGTGATGTTATGTAATATCCTGAATTTTTTAGTTGATGTAATAATCAAATATCTTAATGGACTAATTAAGATTGTTGGATGATTGTGTGGTTTTAGGAGAAGATGGAATTTTGAGAAGAATATTGAGAAGAAAAAGATGGAGATTTTGAGGCAAGTACTGATTCGTTATTCTTCAGTTTCATATCATGTCTGTCTCTCTTGATATTCGTAGTTGCATGCATGTTGAGCATTAATATTGATTTTATGGATATGCATATGATTGCATGGTGGTGTTTCGGTCGACATGTCCTGTGGTTGTGTGTATGTTTCTAGCAGAGCAACTTAGGAAAGAGCTGCCTAACGGACAGCGTGGAGCCACCCGAGAGAGGAAAGGGTTGTCTGTCGTTAGTGTGGAGCTACCAGGTGTGCGTCTGACAGATTGATAGATTTCAGAAGCACAGGATGTGGTCGAATCTGAATGGGGGTTTCAAATTGATATGCATGCATTTTATTTGTGATGCATGTCTCTTGATTGTGCTTATTGACTGAATGTCATATTCTGTATTATTTTCCACATGATTATGATTCTGATTGATTGATGTTTGGTACTTGCGGGTTGTCGAGCTCACAAATTGTTGATTATATTTTTCAGATTAATTATGGGCCTATCAGATGGATTTAAATATCAGAGTGCGCAGCGGTCAGGATCGTGGATCGTATCTTAACGCACCGGGTTCGGGCGGGTGATCAGTTGTCCGGGCTCGGGGCGTTACATGTTA
Organism: Triglochin maritima; assembly: GCA_963682175.1. Taxonomy (NCBI): domain Eukaryota; kingdom Viridiplantae; phylum Streptophyta; class Magnoliopsida; order Alismatales; family Juncaginaceae; genus Triglochin; species Triglochin maritima. The sequence goes on along the minus strand of OY821791.1, from coordinate 7,004,000 downwards.
GGCTTATATATCTTATTCTGAAACCATTAACAGCCTCAACATTACCAGAAGTGCAATTTGGATTGCCAACAATCTGCTAATATTCTGGAATACTTTTTTCATACATCTTCCAAGCATGTCTGCGGGGCAAAATTAAGCTGCTCATCCAATGCAACTAAGCCAAATCATAAAAGTCTAACCAGGTTTACTACTGAACGTACTTAAATCATGTCTAATCATTGGATTCAGAAACAGAAGTATATGCAATCGAAGTCAGATCAATCTCTGAAATGTAATCTAATACCAGCTATAATCCAAAAGCTATAATGCCAGCTTTGGATAACAAAATCTAACCAAATAAAACTGAATTGATATAAATTTGGATTGGTTTAAGTTCCATTTTACATTAAATATCCTTGTTTTCCATCAAGCAGACAAAAAATAGAAGGCAGCAAACCATTACAACTAATAAAAACAACAAATTAGAACAATTCATTGCAACAAATCCTATTTATTTTGCCGATTCCACTAAACTCACAATCATAAAAAGACAATTACAGACCTGGGGTCCGTTTGAAATCACGTTTTGATAATCAGATTTTGATTCTCGAAATTAAAAATAAAATGTCTAAAAACTTAAAATCTTCGTACTATGGCTAGGGTACATATCGGAACTAATTCTTCGTTTCGATTAAATCTTAGGAAATACAATTACCAAAATGTGTTTCCAAAAGTAGCCTTTATAATTTCACGTTGAATTATATATGTACAAAAAAACTATACTCAAACCGAAAATACGATTGATTCCAGCATCGGTATGAGTTGACCGGTTGGATCCCGAAAGAAAGACGATGAAGTCAACGAATTCCACGATTGTAACTAACGGCAAGTAGAAATTCATGTTAGTTAATTACCTTGACGTGGGTGGGCTGGAAGTAGATGAAGAAGAAGTACCCCACGACGGCTCCGGCGGAGACGCCGACACCGAAGCCGCAGATGCCGAAGACCGTGCTGAAGAAGCCCATCGCGTCAGATTGAGATCTGGAAGTCGGATTGGAATGGCATTGCAACGTATGTGTGTGTGTCTATATATATATATATATATATATATATATATATATATATATATATATATATATATATATATATATATAAAAGGCTAGGTGTGGATCGAGTAGTGGAATGGAATAGTTGTTAGTTTTTGTGAGGGGGTCGTTGACAATTATGCCGTGGGAGTAGAGTAGTTTTTACTTTTTAGATAAATATGGCGCGCAGTAGTAAAGTCTTCGTTTGTGGGTATATAATTATACAAACATAAATAGATAAATAAAAAAATAAATATGTAATTACCTTGACATTGTGTCTCACGTCTGGTGTCTTGGTATGGTGGATTATTTGCAAAAATTCTCAGACCCCAAAAGAACACCCACCGTGAGTTCTGAATCTTCTGATGGCCGTCATCTTTCTCGATAGACAACTAAAACAATATCGTTTTTTTGTTGTTCTACCACTATAGAGTATTAATCCAAAGTGACTCGCTTTTGAATTCAGGCGTTCTCGTAGTGAAACAATCTAAGGGTATGTCTAAATTTTGGATCTTCGAAAATAACTTTTCGAGGTGCACAGGTTCGAAAACCAAACAACATATGTTTTATTTGCATGCATGGTCAGGCGTAGTTGTCAGAGTTTGCATGCATGGTCAGGTCCTGTCCACACGCCTCCGGCGAGTCGGTCAATTAATATATATTTTTAGACAGTTCAGACATTTTCTTGGTGTTGGTACTAGAATTAATAGTAATCGAGGGTAATTAAGAGACGAGACGAAATGAGTATTAAATGGAATGTAAATGACAAAATGATAATTAACGTGAACGATTTAAATAATTTGCGGACGACGAATAACAATACCCATCTAAAATGACGATTTCTTGGTGTTCGACATGAAATGGCATTTGCTCTTCACCATTATTTCGACATATGCCAACTACAGCCAACCTCATTATTAGATTTTGTTTTTTTGAAATAGTCAAGACTAAATATTCATGGAAATCAACCAAACCTCACTTTTGAAATTCACTTCCACGACTTCAAACGTTTTCTTAATTATGAGATGATCATGAGCATCTCTATTGTAGCATGAATCAGCCGCTTGTTCGGAAGGGAAAAAACGTTTTAAAATAAATCAGTATGAGACCCGACACACAATTGTAATAAACGTTTAATAATGTATACCGAGAAAAGCACATTGTTTCATGTACAAAATACTATGCATAACGAACTCTAAAAAATTGGGGTTGGGCCAAAAATTCAAATAATGAAATATGCTTTTTTGTATTATATACAATAATCTTTCATAAAAAAACATTATATATACAAGAAACAAGTGAATAGCCCATACGTATAACTGGACGCACGCGTGACTAAACAGATCGTGCATGACACACTTGAGACACTTATAATAGCACTGTCCAATAAATGTTGTTTGCTTCCATCTTGTAGTTGACTCTTAAGATCTAATGACATCAACAATTGAGGACACAACCTCTCATTTTTCTATTCATAACAATATATCAAATCTACTGGTTATAGTAAAGTTGCTCCGTTGCAAACTAAGGTATTACTCAGTCAAAACAAACACACTTCAGATGTTTTTTACTTAAAAGAGCTAAATTGAGTGGAATAAAAACAATTGCCCCTGTGGAGGCTACTTTTGTTTGAACTGTAAGCAGAAAGAAATTGAACTGATATGATAGTATGAGTTAGCTTAAATGATTTTTAAGGTCTCCAAGGATCAATAAAAAACTACAAGATCAGAAATACTTAAAACACAATAAAGCTTAAATTGTGGTCCTACCTCCATGATAATACTATTAATACTTAATAAAGATCATAAAAATAATTTAACTCTTGACAGGGACCTCTTTCAGTAGAGCCCAAATGGAAATTGAGTTCTCGCATAGGGTCTAAAAGAGCAAGACAACGCATTCCCTGTAGCAGATTATTTAAGTATCATTGTAAATTGCTTCTTAATAAAATTAAATGGATATACGAGTTTAAGCTTCTGATTCAAATGAAAATGTGGAAATAATTAGAGTCGTATTTTGTTGTGACATATATGAACGGAATTGGGAAGTTAACGAGTATATCAGTCCAACGAACTATAGTCCATGGACCGAACATCAGCGGTATGTAGGCCAGCACAGCCCATGAACAGGAATGTTGGAAGGAATTTTGTTTAATGTATCTTTTGCAAGAAGTGACCCTGGTTTGGTTTATTTTCTTTGGACACCAATTTTTTGAAGTGAGTTATGTTATCTTTGTTCTTCAACTTAGGAGGAGCTCAAGTTTAGTGTGTAGTTAAATTTACCTGAAATTCATATTCAACGAAAAGCTAATTTTGTTAGCTTCTTGATTTTATATAAAATTTGAATAAGGGAAGTCCATCAAAACCAGTTTTGAAGTGACTTTGCACGTACTCGAGATTTTTAGATGTAAGAAGCTGGGGCTCCGAAATGGACCAGCGGCGGATCCACATTTGAATCAACTCTCTGTAGACTTCATCCCAATTTGCGGATGTAAATAGGGGTAGGGTGGGTTTTTGCTCCACTGTTATCTGTCTCACCTAAGTTAAGTGAGTAAGCGGGGTAGGGCAAAAAAAAAAAAACTACCCGTCCCGCTCAAGGGTGGACTAGGAGGGGCAGAGCGGATTAGGCGCATTGTTCATTAAATTTTTTTATGTTTGACTTAACTTTGTAATGTTTGTATATAATTATACGTAATATATCTATATGTATTCATACTTTTAACTATGTATTATATATATCCTTACAATATGTCAATATTTTCCAATTTTACTTATCTACCTTTACATTATATTGTTAAAAATAAGATATTTTTGGTGTTTTACGTACAAAGATCGTTTCATCTCGTGTTTTCGGATTATGCGGGTTTCGAGAAAATCGCAACCCACCCCGCTTATTATGCGGATTGCGAGTTGTTAGGTATTTTTTTCCCCGCAACTCTCATTAGACGGGACGAGCCAACGGGTCAAACCCACCCCATTTCCACCCCTACCCCAATTCTCACCTACGACAATCCTCGTCACCTCCACCACTTCTCCCCTCGACATCCAATCCTCAATCCCTCCCGAAGCCCTAATTCCAGCCTAGGGTTTTTCTCCATGGTTTTTTTATGGGATTCGTGTTTGGTGCCAAAAGGAGGAATCTTTTGGGTTGGAATGGAATGGGTTTTCTTGTTTTGGTGAGATTTGGGTGTTGAAAATTTTAAAGTTTTGGATTTCTGAGATTTGATTGGGTGTGTTTTGGAGTTCTTTAAATTGTAATCTTGATCTGCTCAATTTGGTGTGTTATTGTTAGTTTTTTAATATTCTTATGGACAGAGGGTTGTGATTTTGTTAATTCGTTAGAATTTGGATTAGGTTTGTTGTTGGAGTGTTGTTTCATTTAAAAGGTGATTCTCGTAAGATTTTTTTATTATTCTTTAGCCATTTGTGGTTTTGTCCATCCTTTTAGTTCTTTAGTAGCTATAATTCGTGGATGATAGATCAGCAAAAAGTGTTTTGTAGTACCTGATTACGATATGAATGACTTAACAAAAAAAAATCAACTGATTATGGACTTAAATGGTGTTTCGATTTTTTATTTTTTTATTTTAAGTAGTGTTCTAAAGGTCATGACTCGAGCTATCAATTGTAATAAGAAGTGAAAAAAACATTAATTTTTTATCCCGTCCGTACCAAATGATCCTTACACACCACCAAAATTTCCAGTATCCTGGAAACCGATCTTCAACCGACAAGTCTAGGTTTAGAGCACCCTTAACGGGTGCTCTTTTTCAAGAGCTTGGGATGGTCGCACAAAATGCCCTCCCTTAACGGGAGGGCGGTTCTCGGGCGGAACCGCCCGGGTACTTTCTCAGGCGGATTTCTACCCGGAAATCCGCCTCGGCGCCCGATCCAGGGGGTGGGGGATGTGTCCCGTCGGATTGGTTAGTTTTTTTTGGTTTGGTTTTTTACTTAAAAGATTTTTTTGGTATATATTTAAATTAATGTATTGATTAGTTAAATTGTAATTTAATTAATTAGGTTTTGTGATTTAATTGTAGTTAATGTATTGATGTTGTTTGAATTTTCTAATAATTGTACAATTATTTCATAATTAATTAAATTGATTTTGTTTTAATTGTAGTTATGTATTGATGTTATCGTCTTGTGGTTTGTCTAGTCACGCGCACACTGTAGGTCCTCGATGCTCGAGTGGTTTAAGATTCGATGTTATCGTCTTGTGTTCCGTGTAGTCAAGCGCACACTGTAGGAAATATGTCTTGATGTATTTTTAGCTTTAGTATTTAAAAATGTACTCCTAAATATAAAAAATATTTTCGTATTTATATATTAATGGTTAATTCAAATCGAATGAATTAATTAAATTGAGTGATTACAATAATGATTATTAATATATTTTGTTGATTGTTATGAGAGTTTTAGAGAAGATGATAAAGATAATGACGTGACATCAAATACTGTGGCGTGACTGAGTGATTTTGATAATGGAATGATTAATGAATTTGTAGGGGGGTTAGTTTGTGCTGACGTGACTGAGAGGGAAAATAAAACGCCTGAGAAGTGTCCGGGCGTTGATAAAGACGGTCTTATAGGTTTATTAAGAAAGGCAATCATTCCCCAATTAGGTGTTTTACTTCTCTAACCATGATCAACTACCCACTTTTTGTTTCTGATTACATGCCAAAAAAAAAGTTAAAAGAAAAAAAAATTCAGTTGGTGTGAATAACCTCTTTGAATTTTCATATGCGGATGTGATCAAATTCAAATAATCATGCTCAGTTTTATTTTCTATTTATTTATAATATATAGCAGGATAAACATCTTCATAGGAATCCTGAAATTTGTGTCTTTGTAACTATTCGATTTGATACATCTTGTCTTGATTAGTCAATAGTCAGAATATGCTAATATTCTTTGTCTGCTGATTTCAAATATTGAAATTTCACATTGCGGTCTTAATCTTCGTCTAGCTGTAACATTTAATCTAATTAGCAAGCCACAGATTTCCTACATTAAATCAAGATGTCTCATTCGCCAAAAGCACTTACTTTTGGGGCTGAATGAGACAAGAATTGATGAAAGCATGGTCGGTCGCCAACTTTATAATTTTCATGTGACCAAAATGATAAAACCAAATCTATGCTTTCACGTGATGGTCGCACTTGAGAACAAAATTGAGTTATTAAGTTTTCTTTGATTATTTGAATTGAAATACTAAATAAAACGCATGAAATTTAAATACAGTGATTTTATAACAACAAAAATACCTTTCACAAGATGAAGTTTGGCAGGAAATTAATCGTTTATGTCTACTACTACACTGGCAAAGTCCTCAAAACAAGAATTTTACGTCGTTGATTATTTTATTATTATGCTTTTGCTGGCTACTAACTAATAACCATCATGTATGCACCAAGTGAACTACTTTATAATCGATTTGTTTGGCACATGCATTATTGTCATATAATATAGTAAAGACGCAATTGTTTTGATTAACTAGTAAAGCAATAAATATGTAGGACGGTGCATCCGTACCCTAAAGTTGGTGCAAAAATTAGCCATCAAATGATCAAATTATATAAACATCCAAAACACACACATAACACACTAATCTTAGGCATCAAATGAAACAGTGTGATAGGAATCAAATACGTCACTAAAACATTTATAAATATAAGTATAGACAAATAAATCGTATGTATTAGACTATTAGCAAGAGAACAGCAAACCTTGATGTGGACAGGACAGACCCATATCTTTAATTTGCCATTTCGGTGAGGAACTCCACAAACTTATATGAATATTGATTTAGTTTTACCAAAGCGCTTACTCTATGGGAATCCAGAACCTGCAGATAATAGTTCTGAAGATGGGTCGTTAATAGTATTTTGAGTGTGTGAATATCAAGGTGGAAGGTTGTAACTGTTGTGGTCTATGGTGACTAATCAGACAAATGATTACTTCTATTTTCATATAATGATTACTTCCATTGATTGGGTTGTGAAAATTTAGCAGGTCTTGTCATGAACTGGAATAATTGAGTCGGCATTCGATTTCTACGTATATTTGGTATCTTGTATTAGAGAAATCATAAAATATTAATGTGGCCTAAGACAATCAATCTTGGATTTTTTGTCGACCACTCTCCTTCACTTTTTTTAGCACATATATAATATATGGCGTTTGAGAAGCACATGCATTAATTAGTTCTAATGGTAACTATAGGCATTAATCAGACATTTTTTGTTCCTCAGAAGTTATACATGTACGTCCAAATAATTTTTAAGGAAAAATAAACTTCTAACATTCTTACGTTTTTCCATGTCAATTTTGTATTGGGTTAGATAAGCTGAGAGAGGGAGCTTCCCTACAGCTTCCCATACATGCAAAGTTAACATTTTTTTTTGTATTTTCTATAATTTCACATGTGTACTTATCTTGATGGTAGAAAAATTAGAAGACAAATTCTGACGTCTACCGTGTAACTTCTTGAAAAAATTCTGTAAGAAAAGCGACTTTCCAACAAACATACCAGTATCTACGAACTGAACTGTACCGTTGCATGTGATTTGAGTTTCCATTTGGGGTGTCTAATTCTGTGGTAATGGTCCACGTATCGCTCTATCACCCAATCCACGTACTATTATTCTCTTAATCTAATCCAAGCAGTCAACTTTATAAAAGATAAACACGTAGTGGACGTTTAAAATCCAACCTCAAAAGAACCAACGGCCAGGATCAATCTCATCCACAGAGACCTTTTCATCCTACGGTTCAAATCCAAAGGTCGGTTGCCGCCCTACAGAGCTCTTTTTCTAGGGGTCACTGCGGTGGCGATTTTACCAATACACACCCTCGCTTTCCCATATTTAACAATCAAGGACCCATTTAACAACAATATCTGACGTAAAAAAGAAATAACATACAATTGCCACTGTAAGTACGTACACGAATACGAATTAAAAAGAAGCTTTAATACCTCTCATTTCCTTGCATTACTATGTAAGTTCTATCCTATTATGTGTTGAAGCATAAGGGTACAAGAACTTATTTTTGGCAAATATTGATGCAATTTCGAGCATGAAAGACACCAGAAATATAATATTATACGATCTTCTTTATGAGAACATTAAAATACCAGGCAACAATGTCACGTCACAAAAGAGAAATGGGTGTGAGGTTGCCATTATAAATGTTGGCCGGTGGCCAATAGATCTCATTTCGAGGTTGAGAGAGAGGAAGAGAGGAGGTAGAAGCCTTTCTTTATATATCATTATAACACAACAGTGTAGGCATGTTTTATTTCTCTGTTGTTCATATCATGCATGTTTTTGTCTAGTTAGCTTCATCATCTCTCCCATCCTTAATTTGCGAATTCCTTCCTTTGCATGGCTTATATTGATATTCTTCTTCTTTTCACTAAAGAATATCTTGTTTGATAACTTACATACAACAAAGTTTATAACAATATATAGTTTGGTCATAAAAAGCCCTGTAGAGAGATCTTATTTCTAAGGTTTCTTGCTTTGAGTCTATGAGTAGCAATACTCTCTCCGATGATCGCCGTGCAATATCAAGGAAGGCCAACAACATCAATGGCTTCCATCTCCCACAACAAACCCTAACACTTGAGCAACAACAAAAACTTTTGTTTCTCCTCAACAACCACTCTAGTAGTAATGGAATTAGTTTTATGAGATATCATCCTCCACCTACTTATATTGCTCCCTCTCTTAAGAATAATAATAATAATCATATTTCTCACTCATCACTTCCACCTCCTATGCATCACCCTCACCCTCCTCTCCTTCCTCTTCCATTCTCATCTCTTCCTTCCAAGCCTCAAAGGAAGACAACTACAAGAGTGATCAATAAAAAGGAGCACCACAAGAAGCCCACTAACAACAAGAGGAAAGAATCACCACCACCACCACCAATAGCAACAACAATAACAAAAGATCATGTGATGGAGAGGTGTAGTGTTAAGGAGGAGAAGGTGATAGTGGACTTGTTTTTGTTGGCTCCACCACCAAGTAGTCTTCCCATGCCAAAGTTTACTATGAAGCCTAAGAGCAAGGATGGTTTTAGTTCTTGCAATAATGCAATAATCTTGGGTGGTGGAGGTGGTGATGTGTGTGCATGTGCTGCCACTGATGATCTCAGAAGACTTCTCAGGCTGTGATTGATGTTTGGTTGAATGTGGTTGGTCACAGCTCACAACAATGGAGGGCTGAAGTTTAGATGAAAAAATAATGATGTTTTGTAACTATTATTATAAACAGGTCTCAGTCGGTTTGATGTGCATGGTTGTGGTTGTGGGTATTCAGTGGATTTGTGGTGTTTGTGTAGGTTGAACGTGAGATCAAATTAAACTTTTCTATGTTTTCGTAGAAAGGAAGTTGATGAATGAAGTTTATGTAGGATCGTGTGGGTTATGGGTCCACTAATCACTTTTAATCTAATCTCTAATTAATTAAACAATAAATGCAGCGGAAACAAATTTAAAAACAAGTAGGGAAATTAACAGAAAATGCAAACCACAAAAGACGCGTCGGTTTTTATAGAGGTTCGGCACCCCACCCGGGTCCTAGTCCTCTCTTGTAAGCTCCGCTCGACTCCGCGAGCTCCGCCTACGTCTTCACTAACCACTCCCCGTTCCGGGCCGGGAGAGAACGCCTTTACACCACAAGCAACGCGAACAACCCTCGCTTGCTTGAATTCTTCCTCTCACAATCCGAGAGGGACACTTCGGGCTTTCACCGAAGTCCTTGCTTCTTTTGACAACTCTTGTAACTGAGTGGGATTCACTCTCTAATTGAGCACACTTTGAGTAGGATGAGTATATGATCAAGTGTGTGAAGTTTAGGCTTAAAGAGTGTAGAATTGGGAGCTTTGAGGATTGAGGTTTCTCTCTAATGTATTTGGACAATTGGAGTTGGAGAGTTTTGTTAACAACAAGTCTTGATCCTCTATTTATAAGCTCCTAAGGTTTTCTAGCCGTTGGGGATAGATTTGATTGGGTTTTGTGCAAGATACACAAAGCAGAAAATCGGGCTGCAAATCTGTCCAGAACCGGTCGACCGAAACTACTAAACCGGTCGACCGTTCACTTGATTTCAAGGAGAACGGTCGAACAAAAGAATATTCGGTCGGACAAACGAGCTAGAACTTAACTCTACTTAAGTGAATCGGTCGAACCAAAGTATGGAGCGGTCGACCGAAAAGGGGATTCGGTTGAGACAAAGGTCAATCGGTCGAACGAGAAATGTGTCGACCGATAGCAGGGAATTTTGTTTCTTGAAGAAATGTTCAACCGGTCGACCGAAACAAGGTCGTCGTTCGACCGGTTACCGAATGTATTTTGGGGTTAAGTTTGTTTTATACGAATACGACAAGAAAAACGGTCATATTAAAATCCGGGATCGGTCGACCGAAAATGTAGAACCGGTCGACCGGTAGAGTTCGGTAAAATCACTGTGGAGAGTCTGTTATAAACCGGTCGAACTGAGAACTGGTTCGGTCGACCGGTTCACACAGGAAATCTGGGTTTAAGTTTATAAGTGATTTCCGACTAAGGTTTGGGTGATCTAATGAAGTCCAAATAATGTGAAATTTCGTGTGTGACTTCTATAGGGAACCTATTGTGTATGTGATTGGTTTTTAACTCTTGTATGCTCAATTTACACATGTTCCTAAGACTCAAAATAAAATCAAGATTACAAGTCTTCATTTAGCTTTATTACAAATCTTGACTTGATTTCCTTCCTTCCATGAGTCTTGATCACCTGTAGAGGTTAGCACATGCAATATATATGCAATGCAATATGTGTGCTACTCTACATCATCATAATTAAGATTAGGTTAATTAAATCATCAAAACATAGATTAAGGCCAAAAAGCCAACAATCTCCCCCTTTTTGATGATGGCAACCTATATCTTAATTCTATCTAAATACATGGAATTTGTATATGTAAACTATGCATATTAATGCTCCCCCTATGGATGTGCATAGTTTTTGTTCAATTTTATGCCAAATTCCAAGTTACCCCCTTAATTATCTCTCCCCCTTTGACATCCATCAAAATTAATAATTATTTAAGACTTTAAGCTTAGAATTTGGATGTCTTGTAATGAAGTTGCTCCCCCTAAATTTTGCACTTCATTACTCTAATAAAAGATATAACATTTAAGCTCCCCCTATCAATAAGGCTAAATGGAAACAATGAGTATGATTCAAGTTAAGTTCATTTAAGTTTCAACTTAAGCCTTATTCTAACATCCATTTAAAATTTGACATTTAGAATCAATGGATGTGATAAATGATTTGCAATGAATAGGGATAATGATTTTCAATGAATTGAACTATATGATATGTCAATTAAGCATATGAAGCTAGATTAGAGCTAATTTAACATGAATTGTATAGATAGGAATTTATACCAATGTTGAATTCGAATTTAGCTCCAATCTCATTTGGTGATGCAACCGGATTTGAATTTGACTCTTGAGCTCACCCGGTCACCACCAATTTCCTCCTCAAGCTCCTACAAGTGTAGACTTAGGTACCCAAACAACTTTGGGTCCTTGAACATTAGCTTTTGGGATCCAAACCATTTTGGTTTTGGGAGCCCACACACTTGAGGAACTATGGTTAATGAACATATGCTTACCATTTAGAGTAGTGTGAGATACATGGTTTTTCAATTTAAAATTGTAACCTAAACCATGTTTAGCTAAGGATTGTCTTTGACTACCTAAAAGCATATCAAGCATTTTTGTTCCTTTAGTGAACATTTCAAGATCTTTTCTTAATTGCATATTTGAGGCTTTAAGATCTACATGTTCATCAATAATGGGTGTTTTACTTAGACTAGCAAGTGATGATTCATTTGATTCAAGTCTAGCAATCACCTCATTCTTTTCATTCATGATTAATTCAATTTGACATTTGAGATCATTTATAGTTTTTCTAGCATTTTTGTTCTTTTCACAAATGATCTCATATTGTTTAACTAAATCATGAAATGCATTTTGTAGCTCATCATGTGTATATGATTCATCATTAGCATTAGAGTTAGAGCTAGCACTAGAATATGATTTACTTGACCATGAATTACTTCTAGTGGAATAAGATTTAGAGGAGTTAGAAGCTACCTCACTTTGTTCATCTTCAATGGCCATGAAGCATGAATGTGCAACCTCTCTTCTACTTTGTAAGGAAGAGGATGATGATGATGGAGATGAAGAGTCATCCCAAGTGGCTTTGTGAGCTTCCTCCTTCCTTTCTTTCCTCTTACTCTTCTCCTTTTCTCTTCTCCTCTCTCTTCTCTCATTTTTCTTCTCCCTCTCTTTTCTCTCATTTTCGCTCTCCTCCCTCTCTTTTTCTTTTTCTCTTTTCTCACTTCTTCTACCTCTTCTTTCATTCTTTTCTCCCTTATCCCTCTTGAGATATTTGAAGAAGTCTTGGGCAAGGACCTCAATGTCCTCTTCTTCCACCCTCCTTGGCTCATCAAAATTTGCATGCAATGCCACCATGGAGTTTTTCTTTGAAGCTTCCTTCTCTCTTCGATGACTCAATTGGAGCTCATAGGCCATGAGATTTCCAATGAGTTCCTCCATCTTCAATTTTGAAAGATCATGTGCCTCTTCAATTGCGACGACTTTATCTTCCCAATCGATGCTAAGTGACCGGAGGAACTTCCTTGTCATCTCTCCTTCATTGATTTTTCTTCCAAGAACCAAAAGAGAGTTAGTGATATCGGTGAAGCGAGTGTTCATTTCGCTTATGTTTTCACCGATTTGCATAGAAAAAATCTCATATTTATGCATGAGGAGACTAATGCGGGTTTCCTTAGTTTTACTATCCCCCTCATGATGCATTTGTAGTCTATGCCATATTTCATGTGCACTAACACACCCTCTAATCCTATTATATTCACCCTCATTTAGCCCACAATATAGAATGTTCATGATTTTTGAGTTCATCTCAATTTCTTTCATTTTGGGCCTAGTGAGTGAATCTAATTCATCTTCATTTGGTGGTGTGTATGGATTTTGGAGAAACATCCAATACTTAAGGTCATTAGAAATTAGGAAAATCTTCATCCTATTCTTCCAATAATCATAATTTGACCCATTAAGCAAAGGAGGTCTAGTGGTGCATAATCCCTCTACATGATTAGATGTGCTAGCCATGCTAAAAATACGATTAAGTATAGAATTTAGCTAACAAGGCTCTGATACCAAATGTAGGATCGTGTGGGTTATGGGTCCACTAATCACTTTTAATCTAATCTCTAATTAATTAAACAATAAATGCAGCGGAAACAAATTTAAAAACAAGTAGGGAAATTAACAGAAAATGCAAACCACAAAAGACGCGTCGGTTTTTATAGAGGTTCGGCACCCCACCCGGGTCCTAGTCCTCTCTTGTAAGCTCCGCTCGACTCCGCGAGCTCCGCCTACGTCTTCACTAACCACTCCCCGTTCCGGGCCGGGAGAGAACGCCTTTACACCACAAGCAACGCGAACAACCCTCGCTTGCTTGAATTCTTCCTCTCACAATCCGAGAGGGACACTTCGGGCTTTCACCGAAGTCCTTGCTTCTTTTGACAACTCTTGTAACTGAGTGGGATTCACTCTCTAATTGAGCACACTTTGAGTAGGATGAGTATATGATCAAGTGTGTGAAGTTTAGGCTTAAAGAGTGTAGAATTGGGAGCTTTGAGGATTGAGGTTTCTCTCTAATGTATTTGGACAATTGGAGTTGGAGAGTTTTGTTAACAACAAGTCTTGATCCTCTATTTATAAGCTCCTAAGGTTTTCTAGCCGTTGGGGATAGATTTGATTGGGTTTTGTGCAAGATACACAAAGCAGAAAATCGGGCTGCAAATCTGTCCAGAACCGGTCGACCGAAACTACTAAACCGGTCGACCGTTCACTTGATTTCAAGGAGAACGGTCGAACAAAAGAATATTCGGTCGGACAAACGAGCTAGAACTTAACTCTACTTAAGTGAATCGGTCGAACCAAAGTATGGAGCGGTCGACCGAAAAGGGGATTCGGTTGAGACAAAGGTCAATCGGTCGAACGAGAAATGTGTCGACCGATAGCAGGGAATTTTGTTTCTTGAAGAAATGTTCAACCGGTCGACCGAAACAAGGTCGTCGTTCGACCGGTTACCGAATGTATTTTGGGGTTAAGTTTGTTTTATACGAATACGACAAGAAAAACGGTCATATTAAAATCCGGGATCGGTCGACCGAAAATGTAGAACCGGTCGACCGGTAGAGTTCGGTAAAATCACTGTGGAGAGTCTGTTATAAACCGGTCGAACTGAGAACTGGTTCGGTCGACCGGTTCACACAGGAAATCTGGGTTTAAGTTTATAAGTGATTTCCGACTAAGGTTTGGGTGATCTAATGAAGTCCAAATAATGTGAAATTTCGTGTGTGACTTCTATAGGGAACCTATTGTGTATGTGATTGGTTTTTAACTCTTGTATGCTCAATTTACACATGTTCCTAAGACTCAAAATAAAATCAAGATTACAAGTCTTCATTTAGCTTTATTACAAATCTTGACTTGATTTCCTTCCTTCCATGAGTCTTGATCACCTGTAGAGGTTAGCACATGCAATATATATGCAATGCAATATGTGTGCTACTCTACATCATCATAATTAAGATTAGGTTAATTAAATCATCAAAACATAGATTAAGGCCAAAAAGCCAACAGTTTATAGTTGTAATTTTATGATTTAGATCATATATATGTTGTTATGATATTAAAATTAGAAGGCTAATAATTAACACTTTAATTCCACTCATTTTGCTATTTGATAGTTTTAGACCACATTATAAGTTTTCCTACATTTAGACCAATTACGAAAATTTATACCCAAATTACCTTACACACTCGAATAGTTAATCTTGATTTGCAGAAGTACAACACGTCATGTAAAAATTGCAGCTTAATTTTCATGTAACAAATGTTCTCGTCATGCAAATTTAAGATAGAAACGTGTAAAAAACTTCAAAAAAATTATCATTCCGAAAAATCAACTTATCACCCAAAACCTTTAGTTTCTCTCACATCAAATGAGACAACCTTTAATATTTGACTATGGGGTGATCGATGATGTCCAAGTTAGAACGACAACGACCAAAATGTAGGATATGTGAGTTCCAACTTTTTGTTGTAGTAAAATCAATAATATTTTACATGAAATCGTATTGTTTTGAAGTAAATCTATGGGTTAACTTTTTTTTACCAAGGATTTTGCCTTGGTGGAGATATAAGCATGCCGCTCTTCGATTGATGGATAATTCTGCTTAGTTGTTTGCTATAATATTTTGCTATAATATTTTGTATACACGCCCCCTCACTTCTACTGTAAAACTTATTGTAATTATGTCCAATCTTTCTGCAAAGTTTTCATAAAAATCATGTTGGATTCGTGGACTTTTAACTCCACCAAATATCAGTCGGCCAATGTCCTCACTATACCGCTCTCGACCAACCAGTTTGTCATCTTAAGGTCCAACCGGGTAGTATTAGAACCAAAACTCATTAGAAGAAGAATTTCTAGAAACTCATATTGAGCCCATCATCATGTATAAGGTCCATCAATGTATTTAACCATGTATACGTGTAGGAGTATTATGATATATGAACAAATTATTTGTATACATGTCCAACAAGTTGTAACTCACGTAAGCCCTCATTATAAATATATGACATACTTTCTCATTTGTTATATGAGAGAGAGAGAGAGTTTCACCTATGATATATGTGTGATGATCCAATTCTAACAATACAAAACATTAGATTTTGGTGTCCTTAATTCTTTGATCAGTAGCTTTTCTCATTGATTAATTTGTAACCCTATATGTTTTTGGTATTACTTATCAGCTTTGGTACTTGTGAACACCATTTTGTGTACAAGTTCGATTAGCTGTAAACACCTTTTAGATGTTTTTATTTTTATTGATTGACTTTTTTATTTTATTTTATCGATTGTCGGAGATAACATTTCGTCGACACTAAGAAATATACGTTCGCAACCACTCTTCCATGTTTGATCCAATAAAGAAACTTAATTTAGCTGACCTGCTACAAATCAAGGTAAATGCATACGTAGGGTCTTTTAAATCGTTAAACAACACACATCATTAATCCAGTGGTTAATTCCCCATGACATTTTGTTGTTTACTTTGGTAATTGTGTACTATCGTTTAGGTCTGATAATTTCTTATGAAACACAAGAAAAACACAACACGAAAAATTAGTATTTGTGTCAGAAATTTTCAAGAATTTTAGTGAATATACTGTATCATATGCTACTAATCAAAAATCTTTATGTCACTCGAACGTCGTCAACTTGCAAAGACTATTAGGACCAAAGCCAAATTGTGGTCCAAAGTCCAATTTTGATCCAAAACCCATTTGTAATCCAGTCCATTAACCTTAAATCTTCTAGAAAGTTCACTTAGTCCATGTTGTATCCGGTTCATTATGAATTCAGCCTTATACAGTTACATGTCTAGGTGTATTATGACCAAATAATTTGTATACTTGGCGAACAAGTTGTATCCACATTTTCATTCATTATAAATACATGACCTCATCTCTCATTTGCAATACGGGAGAAGAAGTTTCATCATGTATTAATATTGTGTATTCTCCATTCTAACATGCATTGTTTTTAAAATGTATGCATTTGGCCACC
This sequence comes from Triglochin maritima, assembly GCA_963682175.1. Lineage (NCBI taxonomy): Eukaryota > Viridiplantae > Streptophyta > Magnoliopsida > Alismatales > Juncaginaceae > Triglochin > Triglochin maritima. The sequence continues at coordinate 6,987,206 of OY821791.1, read as the reverse complement.
ATCTTGGGTATGATAATTTTCAATTTATATAGTTTTTGTCCTTTTTAACTCTTATTGTCCTGTATTTTATTGTTTCTTTTTCTACATTTTGCATCGAAATTGTAACGCCCCGAAATAGCGGAAAATTTAAAATTTGAAAGATAGATATCAAGCACCCGGGACGCTACGGAAATCACATATATATAATATCTGATGGTACACTGTATAATACAGAAGTCAAAGTATGATTACATCAACCAACGATATACAACATATACAAGTGTAATCGTATCAACCTCAAAAGCACAAAAAATAGGATCTGGTCTAGGTGTGCTCACCCTCAGTCACCACCTCCTATCGACGCTCACGACATGAAAAACAAGCAAAAGACTATGCATGAGTTTCTCATAAGGAAACCCTGTATGTCAAACTCCTAAATGCAAAACTTAAACAAATACATGACATGATATGAAATGCAATAAATCACAACCACCACCATCCAACTGGATTCCCGGGACCTCTCTCCCAACCACAGCTGACACAAAACAAAACTGGGTCTCAAGGGTCCTCTCACCCTAACCCCACAACCACACGTGCCCACAAGTCACCGCCGGAAAATCATCGGCCAACACGGGTCTCAAGGGTCCTCTCACCCCAATCCCACAATCACATGTGCACGCAAGACACCCGCTCCATAGAGCCACAACCACAATCTCTCTCAGGCCGGAATGTCTGTACTGTCGCCCCAAAAAGGCCAGAATGTCCGTACCGTCACCCCTCAAGGCAGATCAAAATAAAAACTCAAAACCACAGCAACACATGCAACCGATTTACAATTGGCCAGAAACGGTCGAACAAAACCACACTCCGGTTGACTGATTCCCCATCAAGATAACTGACCCAACTGAAAAACTCACCAACCAGTCGAACGGCAAAGGGGACCCGTCTGACCGAGAACAACCAGTAAAAATCCTCTTCCCGTTCAAACAAGCGCAAACGGTCGAACAATTAAGACCCACGGTCGACCGAACAAAAACAGTAATTTCATATAGGAAACAAATTATCCCGGTCGACCGAAACTACAAGGGGTTGAACAAACTTTAAGTTAAACTTAAGTCATCGGTCGAACGAGGTCTCGAGGCGGTCGACCGTTTTGTGGTTTACACCCTCAACCGACTTAAAACAGTGCTTTCGGTCGAATGACAAAGGGACCCGTTCGTTCGGAAACACTCAGGGCCTTCACCTTCTCGCTCAAAATGCATAACCGGTCAACCACCCAAGGCATCGTTCGACCGGTGCGATATATTAGCGCCCTAAAATACACTACAACTGGTCGACCGTTACAGTGCTGAATTTTGCTGCACAACTCCGTCGAGCCTTTCGGCCTACCGTCGACTACTCAAATACTCACTCTAGCCTAAGGAGCATAGAAGTAAAGTTTGACATACCTTTAAGGCTTGTAGAAGCCTTTGAAGAACCACGACGAACGTTTCCTTGAAAAAACTCTTCTCCTCCGGCAACTCCTCGAGTCCGATCACCTCAACTCCGACAACCGTCTGAGCTCCTCCTTTCTTCGCCGATTCCACACAATTCTGGAGCTTCCAATGTCTGAGATGGAGAGAATTGAGAGAGAGAATTTGAGCGGGAGAAGGAGAAAACGAGCGAGAAGAGAGAGAGAAACCCAACATTTATACTCTTCTTCCCTCCATCCTCTGTTTTAAAAACCAGACCGAACCGGCGGTCGGACCAGGTTGGACCGTGAACCGGTAGCAAACCGGTCGGTTCAGTCAAAAAACCGGTTTTCCCTCGTGAACCGGAGCGAACCGAAGAAAATCAAAAAAACCGATCGAACCGATCGGTTTTTTTGGTTTGGTCGAACCGAAAAAACCGGTTTTTTTGAATTTAAACAAAATTTGGTTTTTATTGTTTTATTTTTTGTTCAATTTTGACCCAAATTCTAAGATTTTTACTTTTTACTACTCATTCCCCAACCCCTCACCACACCTCCACCCTCGCGATCTCCACCGGTCCACCCCTCATCGCACCGCCACCGCTCGCGATCTCCACCAAGGTCGGCAGACCGACGGATCTCTAGGACAGTCTACCACCCCTACTGCTTTAGATGTTGAAGTAAATGTTTGTTCGTTTGTTAGAAGAAAGACTAATATTACTTAGTTACATGTTTGTTCATTTTTTTACTGATTTTAATTAAGTTATTTTACAAATGGATAATTTTTGTTGAATTGTTCATAGTTTAGGTACTTGGTTATTATTTATTATGTTAAAAACTAATAGGAAAAATCGGTTCAATCGGTCCGACCGTCGGTTGGACCGCCGCTACGGAGTCGGTTCGGTTCAACCCTCGGTTCACAAAATGCTGATGTCATGCTGACGTCATCATCGGTTGGACCAGGTTGAACCATCGGTTCGACCACTTTGAACCAAACCAAGATGTTTTCGGTTCACTTTTCGGTTCGATTTTTAAAATATTGCCTCCATCTCCACCCTCCACCTCAATCTCTCCAAACCATCTCAGTCGTCCAATCCATTCCTCTCCAATCAACCACCTAAGCACCAATTAACCCACTGAGTAAGGGTTAGGATATTCCAGAAATCTTCCGCTTTGTATGTTAAATTGTAAACCTGGATCAATAACTTTCAATTCTTTAATCGTTGAGAATTTTATAATAGATTGATAGAGTTGTGAAGCATTCTTAATTTTGCCAAACGCCATTTGATTAAACCATTACTTTTTGGTCATATACCGTAACCATTTTAGCACGCTATGCACGTGATTTGTAATTGGAATTTTACCCTTTTAATCCAGTAATGCAACATAATTATGCTTGACCGGCAACAAATCAAGGAAAATGCATTTCAAATCGTTAACAACAACATACATCCTTAATTAAGTGGATAATTTCTCAAGGCATTTTGTTATTACCTTGATGATTATTTTATTTTATTCTCAATTGATTAATTAATATTCTCTTTTTATACAATTGCATCGTAGATACCATTCCATAGTGACGGAGACAACGTGCGTCCTCCGAACTTTTCTTTAATTGGATCCAAGTCGATCATGTTGCTTAATTTAGCTTCACCTGGACCCAATCAGAGAAAACTTCGAAGACGTTTTCGATCAGCAATTCGTAAATTGTTAATCGTTGTCTTCCACAAACATGTCTACCTTCGCAGTGCAAGCTTGACGGGTAATTATTCGTTTTTGTATTATTTATGTAGTATTGTAAGTTAATGTCAATCATTTTTGCTCCGACAGGACCGGGTTTGGGAGGCATATCCTACCAGACTGGCTGTCGGTTTTGTCGAATCGGGCGATCTGATTTTAATAATCATGCCAAAAATTAGCATCCATGAAGTGGTGTCTTATATTCTGCTATACGTACATAAACTTCAACAGATTTGAAAAACTTGATAAGTTATATGTATCAAATTAAAGAAACTGAATCCCCAAAAGAACATAGCAGGAAGGATTTCTTAAAGTTAATTTACAACAAAGCTTTATGAAGAAACTAAACATTCACGGGGAACAAAGATCTTCAACTAGGAGAAATGAAACCACACAGTATCTTTGAAAAAAATTCTAAGAAGATACAAAAAAACATAAACAAGAACAAATGACGTTATGAAAATTATTCGCAATAATGATTGACACGGGCAGTACATTCACTTAACTCCGAACAAACAGTGATTTTCATCCTATGAACCAATGCCAGGTGGAATGGTTGTGATGAGCAATGATGACAGGTGCAAGGTTGTAGGAATTGACTTTGTCAGATTGAGGAGCCATTATGGTCTAGTCAAGATTTTACCGGATGTGCGACATGTTCCAAAGGAGAGCAAGAATCTGATTTCAGTAGTTAGTCTGACTGCAAAGGGCTACAAATTTAGTGGTGATGATGACTGCATATCTATCACCAAAGGATCACTTATTCTGATGAAGGGAAAGAAGCTTGGGCCCGGTAAGCTATATATGCTTAAAGGAGAAACTGTGGTGGGTGACGCAGCTGTAACGTGATCATTGTCTGGTGAGGAGAATGCCCAACTTTGGCATATGAGGTTGGGGCACATTAGCGAGAAAGGCATGGCGGTGTTGAGCAAACGTGATTTGTTTGGAAGTCGGAAAATCGACAGTCTGGACTTCTGTGAATATTGTGTTTTGGGGAAACATAAGAGGGTTAGCTTCTCCGCAGCAAAACACACCACCGATGTCACTTTAGATTATGTCCAGTCTGATTTATGGGGACCCTCTCAGGTTCCATCAAAAGGTGATGCTCGCTATATGCTCACATTTATTGATGATTTCTCCAGGAAGACTTGAGTTTATATTCTGAAACAAAAGAGTGGCGTGTTTCAGAATTTTCAGCACTGGAAGGCTATGATTGAGAATCAAACAGGAAAGAAAATTAATGTTCTAAGGACGGATAATGGTTTGGAGTTTTGTTCCTCAGATTTTAACGATTTTTGCAAGGATGAAGGAATCGTGAGACACCTAACCGTAAGTCATACACCACAACAGAACGGAGTAGCAGAACGTCTGAATTGAACTCTCTTGGAAAGAGCAAGATGTATGCTTCTGAATCTTGACCTGACTAAGGATTTTTGGGCAGAAGCAGTGTGCACCGCTTGTTATTTAGTGAACTGTTCTCGTCACACCGTTTTGAACATGATAACACCGAAAGAAGTTTAGTCAGGTGGAGCTTCAGACCTGTCCAAGTTGAGAGTCTTCGGTTGTCCAGCGTACGCACATGTAGGTCAAGGAAATTGAATGCTCGGTCGTTGAAGTGTATATTCATTAGCTACAATTTGAGTGTGAAGGGTTATTGTCTGTGGTGCAAGGAATCTCAGAAGCTCATGGTTGAAAGAAATGTTGTCTTTAATGAGCTTGCTATGTTCCCTTCCAGGAAAGACACTGTTATTTTTACTCCTGTGTCAAGTGGGACTCCGGTTCAGGTGGAGCCACCGGTAGTGACTGTTGATGAGAATTCCGGTGTGACACAAGGAGATAGTTCAAAATCTGAGGAAGATGAAGAGTATTTGTTGGCAAAGGATAGAGAGAGGCGGCTGACCAAGAAACCCCATAGATATGCTGAATCAGTCCTTGCATATGCTCTTAGTGCATCTAAAGATATTGGAACCTCTGGTGAGCCGAGCAAGTATTCAGAGGCAATTTTGGCACCCGATTCAGCTGCTTGGGTGGGTGCAATGAATGAAGAGATGAAGTCTCTTCATAAGAACCAAACTTGGAAGCTGATAGAACTTCCAAAGGGAAAAAATGGTTGTTAGCTGCAAAAGGGAAAAAAAATGGTTGTTTATTGTGATAGTCAGAGTGTCATTCATTTGACGAATGATCAGATGTACCACGAGAGGACGAAGCATATCGACGTCTGTTATCACTTCATTCAGGAAGTTGTTGCTGAAGGAGGTGTGGTGGTGAAGAAGGTGAGCACTGAAGATAATCCGGCTGATATGTTGATGAAGCAAGTTATTTCAACTAAGTTCATGGTATGCGTGAACTTGGTTGGTTTGAGTTCCAAGTAGATGGAGCTAAGACGACGACACAATGAGGAAGGAAGTAGTCCTTCAAATTCTTCGTGGGCTATTCAAGGTAAATGTGGAGATTGTTATAGTTTATCGTTGAATATATGATTAAAGTATCTGTGGGAGAAAACAGATGTTCGGTCGACCGGACATGTGTTTTGAGTCGTCCAGGAAAAGTGCATGTCGTTTTTCCGTCGATCGATGAGAGCAATTCGGTGGACCGGGCACACATTCGGAGTTGTGCAAAAATATCTGTCGTTTTTTGGTTGACCGGAACTTAAATATTAAATTTTGGTACCCATGTCAAAAATCAAAACTCATGTTTGGTACGATGATAGTTGGAGGTTGCGTTTTGTTGAATGTTGCAATGGTCAAATTTATTTTTCAACTTATAAATATCAACTTTTTTTACTACTCTCACTGTTCTACTTTTTCTCTCCAAAAACTCCTAAACCATGAACTAGTTTATCAAGTTATGACTTTTTTTTGCAAATTATTTACACAAACATATTATCGTCTAATAGAAGTAATAGGAGTCATAGGACATAAAATGTGAAAGTGTGGAGAAAATAACAACTGAAATAAATGAATCAAAGTAAAAGCTACCGTGGGTATAAAAAATTAATAATTTTGTTTTTTGTCACATTCTATAATGGAATAATGCTAACATCTTGGTGTCACGAATGTTTAACATTACTCAAAATCGTAGGGCCCAACTTGACCTGTGTTTAATTAGGTCAGATCTCAGACGAGAACACCCCCAATCTTTACTCATATTGCACATCCTTCCACGGCTCCCAATCCCGAGTCTGAGGGCAAAACCGTCATTTCAAATTTTAACCGCCAATCTAAATCCTCGTGTTTGTCGCGTAATGGAAGTACATGTGCTAATAGTGTTGACATGTTCTCCATTCGTTCTCTCTTTTCTTAACCGCTCCCGGCCATTTCCTAATCTCTCACTAAATTCTCCACCTTAACCATCCAAAACCAGTCCCATTCCCCTAAAAACCATTTTTTCCGATTTGGGTCGAGATCAATTTCAAGTTTTGGGAGATGGTGGACGCAAAAGAAGCAATTCTTGAAGCAGGGTGTGATCAGGTTCTAAGTAGTTGTTCCATCGATAGCTTGTTTGATGAGATTCTTAAGGATACTCATGCTTGCACTCACACTCACCTCTGTAATCCTCCCGGCCCCGACCTCGCCCATACTCATACTTGCCTCCATTTCCACACTAAGACCCTCTCCGAGACCGGGGAGTCCTCTGGGAAGAAGCACCCCTGCGGAAACCGAGAGGCCGTTCGCAGGTAAATTCAAAACCAAATGGTAATGAATTGTCAAAGGAAAATCTCATATGTCATAGTTTGTGATACCAATTAAAGTGATCAAGATCATGTTAATCACTAAGCAGTATCATGGGAATAATATAAATGATTATAATGTTGTTAAGTTATTGTCCAAGTGTCTTCTGTATTTTATAATGTGTAGGCACACATGATGTTACAAATTCGCAAATAGAATTTGTTAAACTTATTGTTTTTTAACGTGAGACTATTCTAAATTTGTTAACAGATACAGAAAGAAGAAGAAGGCCCGGGCGGCATCGTTGGAGGACGAAAACCGTGATTTGCGATCACAAAATCAGCACCTGATGAGAAAAATAAGAAATGCGGCACCACTAGAGGCAGAAAACATGAGATCGAAGTGTTTGCTTGTGGACTTGAGAGGGAGAATTGATGGGGAAATCGGATGCTTTCCTTACCAAAAACCTTTGAAAAATCCAACCAACTTTATCGACGTGGTTGTGCAAGGGGAGGATGAGGCGGACAATGTTTAGCTAAGCGATGGTGGCGTTCGGGTTGAGTAGTACTAAAGTTCCTTATTATCGTATGATCAAACAGACAAATATGAAAGTTGGAAGAAAGAAGGCTCTATCTAAAGAACACAATAATAATGGTATGTAAGTTTACTGCAACCACACTTTGTAGCAGGGGTGAGCACAAACAGATCCAGTCCCTTTTCTTTGGACCGGACCGGATCCAACCGGTCCGGGTTCTTGTCTGGATTCCGAGGTGGATCTAGGTTTCGGTCCGGTCGAAAACCGAAATTTTGATATAAAAATCTGATCCAGTCTGAGTTTTTGGAATGTTCCGGACCTGACTACTCCGATTTTCGATCCAGACCCCAGAAAGCATCCAGATCCGGTCCGATATGGGTCTGAATCTGAATCAGTGCTCAACCCTACTTTGCAGGGACGATCGGTAATCATATTTATGTGTTTTGCTGTTACGTATGGTTAAATTTATAGTTTCAATTATTACCAGTAGCTGCTACAACATGCAACTTTGGTATTATTGCGAAAACTCCAACATCAAAGGAAAGAGCCCTCGAAATCATAGAGGGAGAAACGGGGCCAGAAAATCATAGAAAAATTATTTCAAATCAAGAAAGATGAGAACTGCTATGGATACATATTTACATCAAACCATACATAATATACATTCATGTCGGCACAACACGAGTCCAACCTTTTGGAGGCATTAAACCCAATTGGTCCAATTAAAAATAGGGTCATTTGCTTGGGTAGACCTCAAAAGGTGCACAATTGGTTAAATACCCCTGAGTTTTTACTATTCACTTGGGTACACCTCGTTGCACTGCATATTGCTTGCATGCCCTCGGACCGTTTGTGGGGTCCATTCCGTTAAATTTTCTGTTGGTTTATTTACAAAACACACCCTCTAAATTTCAAATATCCTTAATATTAAATATAAAAACACAAAACAAATATTTTCTTTACAAACACACCCCTTCTTCTTATTCTCTCTCTTTTATTCTCTCTCTACTCTCTCTCTCTCCACTCTCTCTTGTTTTCTCTCTCCTCCATCTCGCTACTCTCTCTTTTATTCTCTCTCTCTACTCTCTCTCCCCTCTCTTTCTCTCTCTACTCTCCACTCTCTCTCTTGTTTTCTCTTTTCTCTCTCTCGCTACTCTCTCTATTGTTCTCTCTCTCTCCTCTCTCTCTACTCTCTCTCCTCTCTCTACTCTCTCTCTCTCTCTTCGGTTCTCTCTTCTCATTCTCTCATTCTCTTCGGTTCTCTCTTCTCATTCTCTCATTCTCTCTCTCTCTCGCTACTCTCTCTATTGTTCTCTCTCTCTCCTCTCTCTCTACTCTCTCTCCTCTCTCTACTCTCTACTCTCTCTCTCTCTCTCTCTCTTCGGTTCTCTCTTCTCATTCTCTCTCCTCTCTCTCTCTCTCTTCGGTTCTCTCTCCTCTCTCTCTCTCTCTACTCTCTCTCCTCTCTCTACTCTCTCTCTCTACTCTCTCTCCTGTCCTCTCTCTCTTCCAAACTTAGATGTAGCGTACCTGATGCCATGCCCAGGACCACATGTTATTTTGGTAATATTGATATTTGAAGATCCCCTTCCAACAACAATGCAGTCATCTCCTGCACCAATTTAAAAAACAAATATTGGTTTAGTTTATATAAATTCATAAGTGACTATTTATATAACCATGGGTTTAATTATCACCTGATGCAATCGTGGAATTGGTAATGAAAACGTTCTGGCTCTCCTGGACGTGCATACCGTCTGTGTTGGGACTGTCTTCCGGAGAAGAGAGAACATGAGAGAGAGAGAGAGAGAGGAGAGAGAATAGGAGAGAGAGAGAATGAGAGAATGAGAAGAGAGAACCGAAGAGAGAGAGAGAGGAGAGAGAGTAGAGAGAGGAGAGAGAGTAGAGAGAGAGGAGAGAGAACCGAAGAGAGAGAGAGAGAAAGTAGAGAGAGGAGAGAGAACCGAAGAGAGAGAGAGAGAGAGAGAGTAGAGAGAGGAGAGAGAGTAGAGAGAGAGGAGAGAGAGAGAACAATAGAGAGAGTAGCGAGAGAGGGAGAATGAGAGAATGAGAAGAGAGGAGAGAGAAAACAAGAGAGAGTGGAGAGAGAGAGAGTAGAGAGAGAATAAAAGAGAGAGAATAAGAAGAAGGGGTGTGTTTGTAAAGAAAATATTTGTTTTGTGTTTTTATATTTAATATTAAGGATATTTGAAATTTAGAGGGTGTGTTTTGTAAATAAACCAACAGAAAATTTAACGGAATGGGCCCCACAAACGGTCCGAGGGCATGCAAGCAATATGCAGTGCAACGAGGTGTACCCAAGTGAATAGTAAAAACTCAGGGGTATTTAACCAATTGTGCACCTTTTGAGGTCTACCCAAGCAAATGACCCTTAAAAATAATCCATGGTTTCCGTTGTTATCTTCAAAAACCAATTATCAAAATCAAATCGTGCAAATCCAATCAGGTCAGTCTTGTCCCAATTTGAGGTCAAACAATCCCGGGCCCGGTCAATGGTTTTTTGTTTCCCCGCGTTAGGGATGTTGGTCTTGAGGGATTTTGTAATTTTGTCCCTATACAAAAATATCTCTCGAACTACAAATTGACGTTAGCGTTACAATAAATATGTCATTGCTTTAGAGAAATTAAATCAAGGTAGCTTCTTGACCAGCAACACAATGTATTTTTTCTCCGAAAGAGATACAATGTTCATTGCATTCATTGATAAAAGTGAGTACAAGTAAAAGATGATACAACAGACAAATTAAACATACATTTTATCTGATCTCAATTTTCATCTAAATAAACGTAAATTTATCTTGTGATGACTTGGGAACTTAAGATTGATAAAAGTACTTCTACGGCTCAAAACACTCGAAAACTTGTTCACAAAGAAATGGAATAGTCACGTGAGGTTCCTTGGCATGACATAATTAATTTCAGGATCACAATGTTGGTAATTTGCTTGGGTGCAAATATTTCAAATGAAGAAATGATTAGGTTTCTTCGCCATTGCTCGTTTAGAGGAGTGTTCGAATACATACGTCTAATCGTGTTTTGCGCATGAATGGTTTGGTTTAACTACCTCGTAAATAAGGCAAAATAATATTCCTAACTTTTCATCGGTAGTGTTGAATTTTGGAGCAACTTTGCACAATTCTTGCGGAAATTAAATAAGAAAACTACAATGAACATTAATTAGCCTAATATTGTTATACCAACTTAGGTTACCTATTTTTCGTATTGGGATAATTAAAATTTAATTCTGAATCCCGACTAGCACATATTTAGGATTTAAAATGAGACTGCACCGAATCATCCCCAAAGTAATTAGCTGTATTTATAAGTTGGTGTAAAGATGCAAAACGTCTTGAACGAGATATCTTTGACAATCGAAAAATAACAATTGTTTTAAACTTCGGCACGTTAAGAGTATTAATTAACCGTAAAACTCATCTTCTTGAGTTCTTTTATTATTACGGAATATATAAATAAAAAAATATTACGAAATATAGATCTCATTTGCATTGTCACAGTACGCGGAACAAGAAAAAATTATGGAGAATTGCAATGGCTGTCTGGTCCCATTATAAACCCTTATAAAGAGATAATGACTAATACAACTTAACCATAACTAAGACCACTCAATGACTTACTAATAAAACAAAATTATACTAAACCTAAACCAACAAATCAACAAAGCCTATCCCCGCCCAAAACTTCAAACCGGCTTTATATCAAATTCAACTATCAATCTCGGAACCCGTCCGACGATAGAAATGGCACCATCGCCCCCTCCACCGCCTCAAATTCGACGATGAATCTGCCCCGATCATGCCACCTAAGGTCCCCAGGAAGATATCTGAAGAGCGGCTTAATTAACAGTGTCTCCCGGCGTCTCAAATATCTTCCTAGGGACCTTCGGAGGCGTGATCATGGTAGATGTTCAACAATATTGTAGCTCTCCTCCTTGATGATGATCAAATCAATATATGAAATGAGTAATAGAAAATCAAATTAAAAAGGAAAAATGTAAAACATACACGTAACAACTAGAGCAAATAGATTTAGTCTCCTTTATGATAGAATACATATGGAAAATCTTCTCCCCACTTGAATCATAAGTATAGGAGGCGTTCCTTATTTATAGGAGAGGTTTTACAAGATACAATGAACTTAGACTATAGGAAAATTTGACTAACACGTAAGGTCGTAATATTCTAGAAGAGATAAATTTGCTAAGATGGTTTGTTACCAAAGCTGTATAGATTCGAACGTATATACTACAATTTATCAGCAAAAACATGGTAAAAGTTGGTCAAGCACGCCAACCGAAACGAATTAGAGAAAACTGCCAAAAAATTAGACTTAAATAGATCAAAGGTACGTAGTGGGTGAATAGAACTACTTAATATTACTTCCATATTAATAGGATAATATCACAAGTGGGGTTACTTTTATTGGTGTTAATTCTTGCCATTTAGTTTTTCAAAAGGATCGACTATATATATGATTGTCTTGTTAACTTCTCTCTCTTTTTGTTCTATTCTTAAAGAATAGATCGTTGAACTCTTTGAACACATCTGATAAAGTTAGAATGATACATAAATCGTTGGAGATCTTAAGCAATACTCTTTCTTTTAGAATTATTAATCCATCACCTTTTGTGCAGGAGAATTGGGTTGATCATAGCAAAAGAGTAATGAAGGGATGATCGCACAGCAAAATAAAATTTATCTTTTAAAAAGCACATTCCAAAAATCATTTGCAAAACGAATGCATAATTGCCGTCACATACTCAGTTTTACATACTCGAGTAAAACCTCTCACTTAACAAACAAAATACGATCGAGTCAAAGAATCCTAATCAACCCACCAACCCAAAATTTCACAAAATGAGAAAGAAAACGATGGTTAGACCATAAATAACCATGTCCCGACTACCTCTATCCGCTTTGCTCACTCTCTGTCACGTCAGTTTATCTAATCCATTCAAAAAATCATTTAACCACGCCCAGACTACCCCTATCCACCCTACATTCTCTAACCTACGTCATTTGGAGATCAATGCTGAGTAAAATATATAAAAAAATCTACAAAATCAAAACAAATAAAAAGTATTTTTTCAGAATTTGTTTTTGAAAAAATAATTAAAAACGAATTAAAAATGAATTTATAAATATTTTTAACCCTAAACAAAAATAAATAAAATCGGGCCAATAGGTGTGGGGGCGTGCCCCCAGACGCCGGGTGGTCTCCTGCCCCGTTAACGGGGGGGGGGGTGCCCGACCCGTTAAGAGAGCTATTAGATAATAAAAAATTATCTTGGTAGAGAGAAAATAAAGATTAATTGTATTATTGGTAGAAAACCTCTATTTCGCTCCTAGTGTGGTGAATTCCACACTAGCAATGAATACCTTCGAAGTCCCGTTTGTTAAACGGAAGAATTCGTTGGTATCCTTTGTTGCTGGACAACCTCTCGGTTATTACGGTTGAGGTTACATAAGATCAAAAAATGAAACATAATTAGAATCTCATACATGATTGGAACAGTTATATATCTAATCAAATATTTATTATATCTAGAATATTCTGCAACTAACAGTAATTATTACAGTGACACAAAAATGTTACAAGTTGACCATATGACCCCATCTTTTCTTTCAGCAACACAACAAAGAGAAAAAAAGATTATATTTGTGATTTCTTTTCTTTCCATTGGGTTCTGGAAATTAAAAAATGTCACCATTATAACAACTTGTTCCATTCATGTGGGTTCAAGTTGTCACTTGAAACAAACATCACTAACTACGTTAGACTTTCATCTCTTTCTAAAAATCACAAAGACCAAGTGGACCCAAGCATGAATATAGGTTTGTGACTCTTCCCATCTATTGCATGTACAAAACCTGGTTGCAAACTGAATGTTCTCCCCACATTTAGCTTAAGGAAACCTTCTATATGAACTTGACTTGTATGCCGTTCGACGCATCCTCCAACCCTTAGTCCCCATCCAAGCTCATCTTCCGGCGTATCAGAGAGAGAAATGGCCCACTGCAAATTTGGATGACTCTTCTGCAATTGAACCCAACCCCCAAGTCTGGTACATTCATCAAACTCTGCCTCGATCATCACCGCTGCAGAGCCGGTCGAAACTGTATCTATGGGTTTGCTAGTGCCCCCTAGGGTTGATGACGACACTCGAGCGTCGGAATTTATCTGCCTTAAACCGACCAAGGGTAAAGCAAACCCACCCACCCTAGTTCGCCTAAATGGTGACTGAGGGACTCTCCAAAGACCTGATAAACTCATTTTCGTGCCTTCAAATGGCTGACAGCTGAACTGACCAAAAGTGGTTGGGCAGCTTCGAGCAGGATCTTCGTGCGTGTTCACCTCAGAAACTAAGCCTGCTAGTGCAGCATTAAAATAAGAATTCTTAAAATTGAAGCCGGCAGCATAATCATGATATTCATTGAGCAATGGCGCCTCAGACATTGAAAATCCAGAAAATCCCTGCCAATGTTGGAAACTAAGAGCACTTAAGTCAAGAAGGAAAAGGTTGAACACATGGTACTATCACTCTATAAGGCAAGTAATGCAACAAAAATAAACTACCTGTAAGGAAGTTAAACACAGACCAAAATCCCTACATTGAGCTCCTAGAGGAGATGCAATCACAGAAAGCCATTCATTAACATTTGCCGAATATAATACTTTCTCAAGTGTTAGTGAGCTCCGAGTAAGATCACTGTGGTTGGCCAAACTCTTATTACCAGCCACCAATCCAACAGTAAAAGAATCTTTTTTCCTAATAACCGTGTCAAAAATAAATCTTGATGCAATTCCATTCCTGATTCCTGCTTCCTTTAGGATGTCAAGAACCTGCTGACTGCTAACACCAGCAAAGGATAATGCTGCGTTAACATCAACCACACCTTTTACTCGAGTACTGGCTTCCTGAAAGAGACTTCCCTTCTCAGACCTGCTAATCAAGAGCAATTTTTCAACTTTATCCTGTCTCTCCCTAAGTCTCATTATATCAGCAAATGCTTGGCGTTGCAGACGCTTCAGAATATCAATCTGTGAAAAGGACAGAACACACTTAACATTAAAAATACTAAGAAATATTTTAGAAGTACTGAAAACTATCTTTACAGAAGCTAAAGCTAACAACAAACATTTAGAACATAGGACGTGAAAAAACACAAGGAGAAGGAGCTATAGCCAAAAAAGAGAGAATAACCACATAAACTAAACTGTAGAATAACATACGGAAAATATTGTCTTCAACTCCATTTTGTTTCTCAACATTGTATTTTGCTTTAGTATGCTACGTCAGTTTTAGTAATATAACATCGTTTACAGGAATTTTTGTCCAACTAATGCTGCAAATTGAGTATAACTGAATACCTTAACCCTACAGAGTGTCTTTCCTCTTCTGGTATGTGGATCTGTTTAAGGGAATTGAAATAACGGGAAACCATAGCATGATGTCACCATGGAACTATTTGATCGATGAATACTGACTTGCAGTTATGAAGGAAACTAGCGAGATCAAGACTAAGAATATGTGGTTCAATGCAGCCTCTATTTGTTGGCGATATCTATGTAAAATTACCGTAATGCTTATAATTTCAAGAATAATTATGCATGCAAGGAAAACATCAAACACCTCAAGACAAAGGTATCAGGTATGAATCATCAATCGGCATTTATCAATGCACATAAAAGCTGATACAACCATTTAATAAAACAAAGCACTAAAATTGTCCCCAATGTTGTTACTTAAGTAATCACAAACCACTTTCGGGTGAACCACTTATGGGTGATTATACAACATGTGCGAAAAAATGCAGGTATACATCCGCAAGAAAAAGGTATATCTTCTATTTATTGGGCAAGAATCAGCAAAGCACACTATAGTTCGTAGTGTTCCTAATGACATTGTCAACTAGCACGTAGGTGGCATTGAGTAGAGCTTACAATGTTCAATAATCAAGATTGTAAATATAATCTAATATGTAAAGTTGTAAGCATGCATTTGTTGTGTTACTTGTGTACAACAAGTCAACAACTTATATATATTGTAACTACACCATACAAGTCCATTCAAAATTTCAGCTTCAGAAAATTGAACCGTCCTTTGTACTAAAATTCTCTTGGACCTATCTCCAGTTGGGAATGGGTGAAATTCAGGTTTGAACTGGGGGATGACCCAACACCAGGTTCACCAAGCAATAGAGGGGCGAACACATATCGAACTGTGATTTAGAAACCTTCGAAGTTAAAATCATGCCTCTTCTTTAACGGCACCAAAGTAGTCAACTTGAACTTCTCTAGTATCATATGTCCAATTGTCCCCAATACAGTTACTGAACTAATCTGAATTCTGGACACCAATAAGATTTTTTTTTATTTTTAGTTAGATTGTAACGAAATCAAATTAAGACTTCCATTCTCAAAATCCACGCATTCTTAAATTTTCTCACCCAAACTAAACACGAGTAAAGTCTAAAGCCTAATAAGCAGAGATTCACTAACCGGATCGGGTTTGGAGTGGTGTTCCTCGTCATCCCTCTTCTGGAACGCGGCTCTGACGCGATTCTCCGTGGATTTGGCCAACTTCTGCAGTCTCACCACGGCGGAAGCCACTGGCTCCATTGGACGAACCGAAACCCTAATCGAGGTATTAAGATCAAGTGGCTGGTTCGGTCCGGTTCGGTTCTTGACCGGCGGTGAAAGGGAAGACAAGGACAGCGATTGGGACGGCGATTAGGATGCGGTTAACTCCGGTAACAAGTAATGGTTTGTCACGTTTAAAGCATCGGTCGCTGTGATCTTTGAAGAAAAAATCATTCTAATTTTTATTTCTTTACCACGTCAATTTTTCAACTTAACAATGTAATTTAGATTAAATTAAATTAACATTTTAGAATATATGATACATAAAAATATTCTTTTATTGAATATAAATTAAAATATTCAAAGCTTATTTCATATTTTTTTGTCCGTAAACGAAAGGTTACATGTTATTTAGAAATTGTATATGATTTCTTTAGATTCTATTACGTTATAATTACAAGAGTTATTAGTTGAAGCTTCCCAAGTTTATTTTTTAGAAATTCTGTTTTTAAGTTCTATGAAAGTTAGCTTACACTTTTGGACTTTTGGTGGAGGAGATGTATTTTGTAAAGACAAAGGCCCTGTAGAAATAGAATTAGGGAATTTGCTTGCAAACCCTGCTTGTTCTTATTATATGTGAGAATCAAATGTGCGACCAATTTTTCCTCTCAATAAAACCATTAGTTATCCAAACAAAACATCTAGAAAAATCAATGCCAACGTACGTACATATCGTTGGACACACCACCACAAACTCCAATCCAAAGTTCAGACACTCACCACCAAATATCAAAATAAAAATAAAAATAATCTTCAACTAATACTTGAAAGAGTGTCTTCTACGACTACAACCGGAAGCAACAGCATCAAACACAAGTTGCCTTCTAAAAGCCTTTATGAATGCCTCAGCCTTGGCATTGACCTCTTCATCATCCTCGACCGTCAGCCTAACGACTCTTTCCGACGCTTCGCTTCTCGAACCAACACTCCTCTTAACATCTTCCCTTCTCTTCGACGAAGCAACCTTAATCTTCTTGTCATTAGAAGAGTTATACACGATCAAAACTATAATTACGTGCAACAACATCAGCAAAAGCGGGGAAGGGGTCACCACCACGTAATGTAGCATGCATGAGAGAATTTTCTTGACGACGGACATTAAAAGAGTAACACCAACGATTGCTAATGCTATTTCCAAGACATCTTCTTCCCTTCGACGACCACTTTGCTTGGTGTTCTTCTTCTTGTCTTCCATGCTTAATTAATTACGTTGGTTCGTGGATAATTGCTAAGACCAATTCAAGAAGGTTATATATGGATTTGGATCGAGCTAGGTGTAGTGGTGTCAGGGAGTGTCGCGCCTGCGGGGTTGACAACCAGGCGCAATCGATGTGGTGTGTTTGGGCTTAGCTTTTGGGTGTTGTGTTCATGATGTGTGCCATTGGGGTGACCTCTTTTGGTTATCTTTCTAACAGAGCATGTGACTCAAAGAAAAAGTTAATAATGGTTTTTCACTTTTAATGATATAATAGTATATGTCTTCTGGATTGTGATTAAAATGTTCAGGGAAGAGTAGTAATAAACGAGGACATGGCTCGTAGATGTCAAGTGGTGAAGGGGCATGATATGAAAAGGTTAGGGAATGCAATTGGAGGGCTTTATAGGTATTATATAACACGTTGAGGGGTATTGAGATATTTGCTTTCACAATAATTGAAGGATCTTTTAAATAAATAGAAGGTTTTAGGTTAGCTTAATTACGGGTATCTAGCTAAGGTACTATAAATATGTCATTGATGATATTAGAAGTTATTTCTTTATTTGATTTTATAGTAAATTACACTTTAACTACTTTAACTACGAAAGACAGGCGTAAAAGGTAAGTCAATTAACTCTCATCAACCGTGATCAATGACAAAGAGATTAAAATTAAGGTATCGCCTAAAATGAAGATGACATTAGAGGATTAGAATGATTGAGATCATCACTAACCATGACCTGGACGACCCGGTCATCAGCTCTCTCTCTCTTCAAAATCAGCTTTCTCTCTCTTCCACGTCAGCTTTCTCTTTCCTCAACCCACTTTCTTTTTTTTTCCTGTACTATTCACATCTTAACCACAACCCAACACAACCCACAACAACCTACCTCTCTCATCCACATCATTTCGGGGTCCATTTTGATAAAAATTTAAAAAATATAAAAAAAAATTCTAAAAAATCAAAACAATTATAAAACGTATTTTCGGAAAAAAAATTAAAAAAAAAACTCAAACAAAAAATTAAAAAAATCAAAACAAAAACAAAAAAAAATCAAAAAATCAAAAAATAATAAAATATTTGATGACCGGGTCGTCGACCCGGTCGTTCAAACGACCGGGTCGACGACCCGGTCATCTTCGACCGAAGAATTCAAACGAAAAAACTATTTTTTAATACAACAACCCTGCCACGACCTGTAATGACCGAAACTTTTATCCCGTTAAGGGATGGCCTGAGGAGTAATTTTGTTGAATTGAAACCTTCTTTTTTTTCAATTCAAATTTTTTAACTTTTTAATTATTTTCCTTCCATTGCCTTTATTCCATGGGTCCCTAAAAAGAGAAAAATTACATTTAGTCCCAGTTAGAACTTTTGCCAAATAATACAACGTTAATTTCTTTCCATCACTCCTTGAGATGCCGACGTTGTAGTTCTCTTGGTAAGTAGACTCTGCTTTCACACCTTGTGAAATCATGTTTTTTGTAAATGAAATCATGTGATTTTAAGGTTGAAGTTGGAAAGTGGCAAAAATAGAGTAATCAATGGGCGTCACAAATTAAATACGATATTAAAGCGGTTAATTACCAGCATGGGATGATCAGGTGGTCCTAAAGCTTTTTTTTTTTTTTTTGGTGGACTTTGACAGGCCGAAAGTTAAGTCCACATGAGTGATATTGAGAGTGGTGGCTAAGCATACCCGAGCTGGTCCACATGTTTGTTCCTTAATCGATATTCAATGGTTGTTTTGATCGCTAAGTGAAGTATGATACTGGAAATTTGAAGTTTGTGTAAGAGATTGTGACTTTGATTTTTGATGAGATAGTTGTTAGGTTGTTATCGGCGTGGAGGGTTATGTGAACGAGGATGTTAATTTCTTCTAGAGCTCCAATCGTACCTTTTATGTTAGATGACCAATACTTCGCGTTGTTAACTAACTGTACCTTCGAACTTATGTGTTAGATTGGTCTTCTTGATTAAATAAAATTCTCTTTTCATTAAAACAATACAGATTTTGGACGATTTTTCGCGTAATATATATATGTCTCAATTGACCCAAATATGTTCACTTTGGGTTCATAAAAATTTAGACAAACACAAACACGAGACATGTCAAAAGAACCTCCTCCTCATTCCTAACATCACAAATTCACAATGACACATTTAGCTTTTATTAATTTATTTCAATGGTCAAATAAACTTATTACCGACACAAAACTGAATTTCACTGTACACGGACACCCACGAATTCTAGTATAACTACGTACAGCATCACATTTTTATGAGCACTAATCCGTGTTCTATCCCTCATTTAAAGATACGGGAGGTATCGGCTAAGTAGTTCACTTATGAGAATATCATAACCTCTTTCTGTTGGATGGAATCCATCAAAAAACAAAAATTGAGTGTCATCTGGGCAAGTTATGGGAGTGAACTTGTTGCAGAGAATTGAAACCTCGATCGTGCCGGTGCCGCAACACCCCCTACTCACCTCCACAAATCCTACGAAACAAAACCATATCAAAACATGATTATTCGTCGAGTTCGGATATTTATTGTAACTTAACGTGTAAGCGTCTAATTTAATTACCGTAGTTTGTTGGGCTTTGCATAATGTTTGATAAGATTGAGTAGATGTCAAGATATACGATTTTGATTCCTTGGTATTTGTTTGCGAGCTGTGGGAGTATTTTGGTCATCTTTGAGTTGAACATCATTGCTGCTTCGTTTCGTTCCGGATCACAGTCTCTTGCGATTCCTCCTCCGAGAGTTCTTTGTGATGGCAAACAACCAATTGGTGGCAGTCCGACGAAGCCTATCTTTTTTGCTCCCAAGCTTACTAATTCCTTGAAGATCGACCAAAGATGTTACAAGTCTGATGATATCTTAAGTATATCTAAGAATGCTTGGTTTAATACCCGTCAAATTACTCAAGTGAATCAGAATCTTCCATTTAGTTTTGATATCATGCCGAGAGAGTTTTCATTTGATTAAGACCATCAATTATACTATCAATTTTTTGAAGAGTTATTTGCTTGGGTGCGACCAAGAAACAACTAAATTGGCTTTATGCCACCTGATTTTGACTATTTGGCCTAATGCCATAAAAAATCAAATTATTTATCTTAATACCATAAGAAAAACAAAATATTTACCTTTATGTCATTCCGTCGGTAAACCGTTAACTTTTCTGTCAACGTCCGTTAAGTATATTAATATTTAATAGAAATTTTGCAGATTCACCCTGAATAAACCAAAAATTTATAAAATTCATTATATAGCTTGTAAAAATTACAAAAAAATATTCAAAAAATTTATCTATTCACCCCCAACACCCTTTACCATTATATGTGTTGTAAAAATCATAAAAATATTATTTATTTTTAATATTTTAGTACAAGATTCTGATACTTGATAAAAGATTTTTATACAAAAAAATAATATTTTTGGAAAAACACATTTTATATAAAAAATAAATTTTTATTAGACAAATGATTTTTTTAATAAAAAATAATTATTTATTTTGTATTTTTAAAATTAAAAATTTATCGAATTTCATTAGTTTAGTAATCGAGTCAATAAGTTTAGTGAGAGAAAACGAGAAATGAAAGTTGAAAGATAGAGATGAGAAAGTGTGTAGATAAAAATTTTGAATATTTTTTTTTGTAATTTTTACAACACATATAATTAATTTTATGAATTTTTGGTTAATTCAGGATGAATCTGCAAAATTTTCATTAAATATTAATATACTTAACGGACATTAACAGAACAATTAACGGTTTACCGACGGAATGACATAAAGGTAAATATTTTGTTTTTTTATGACATTAAGATAAATAGTTTGATTTTTCTATGACATTAGGCCAAATAGTCAAAACCATGTGCCATAAAGCCAATTTAGTTGTTTCTTGGTGACACCCAAGCAAATAATCATATTTGGAGTTTTGGATCATGAAAGTCCTCTCATGTCTCTATAATGTAATTTAACACTAAATTGGATATAAATTTCGTCAAAACTAAGATTTAACAGTTATAAAAAGAATATAATTAAAAAAATGGTTTAATTGGAAGCAGGCACCTATGATATTATAAGATATTAGATGGTATTAGAAATACTTCGAATTATTTAGAGGATATAGGTAAAATTATCCTTCGATTCCATACATAATGTTATATATATATATATATATATATATATATATATATATATATATATATATATATATATATAACTGCTAATCGTCTGATATTTAGTGTCATTATAAATTATAAGACTTTGGTAAAAGGTATCAAATTGGAGGATAGAAATTAAAGCTTATATGTACCAAAATCCCAATTAACTTGTGCAGAGAGGGTATGATTACCTCGACAAAACCAGTAGCATAGTTGACTAACAAATCAACATATGAAGGTACATCATATTCTGCCCTCCTGAAGGGAGTGGTGAAGTATGTATTTGCAATATCATTTGTTCCACAGCATAGCACATAAAGAGCTTCATCAATAATGGTTGCACCCGTCTCTTCTCCAGCAATATTCAACACTTTCTCTTTGTATTCCTTGAAGTATTCAAGCTGTTGTTGCATGGACACAGCACCCTGAAGCAACAACACGATAATGAAGGTGATATTCGCCTTAATCAACTTCTTTTCAATCAAAGATACATATCTTTTAAAGGGTAATTTAGATTGGGTTTTTTTTCAGATAGAGATAAGTTTTTTAATTATTGCCTCTGGTCACTGGATGTACATTTCCTATATTTTTGATTCAAACGTGTTGGCATTGATTTGGTTTCGCTCCGCTTTTTATTATGTATCAGGACGTGTATTTAAATCGCTCGAAGTGTAACCAAAAAGGTTTGTCCGTACCACCAATTTCGATGTAAGAGGATCGTAACCAGACGCCCCAGAGCCGAAGGTTACACCGGTAAGGATGTCATCCGGTCCCAAATTTGGATCGAGATAAGCCGGCAAGTATTCCTTCAATCCTAGCTTCGAAGCTGAAATTAAATACCACCACTTGTCAATTAGTTATACTTGAGCTTATCTGTTAGAAAATAGTACACATAAAACATGCTTCTTCAACTATCACAAATAACACACAGGTATGTCCTTAAAAAACAAGTCTAATAAAATAAATGATACATGTTGTTAACAAAGTTGTTATGCATAGTCTTAAAATTTGTGAATCACCTAAGAAGTCAGAGGGGACTTTTCCATTGCTGAACCTCCCAGTAGGTTTGTGGCCGACAAAGTCCAACCCATAAGGTGGGAAATTGCACTTGGCAATGCTCATCAAATTATTGTTGTTCCCAGTGTCCACTATCGAGTCCCCGAATGCGACAACTGCGGGCACGATTGGACTCGTCCCATCCTCACCCACAGTCACGATTGGACCAAACTGAAACAATAACAAAACAATGAAACTCTGCGATAATCCGACTCGGGCAACATAATTCAACTCCATCTCTCTCTTTTACACTCACTGAAATGATAAGTCAACTCGATCTCTTCCATATTTATATGACATTTTTCTTGTATGGTTATGTAATCTGGAAAGGGCGACTATTCATTGTATTCATGAGATGATGTAACGTTTCTTTGCAATTTTAGGTTAACATAAAAGTGAAGGTCAATGGGGGGTTGGAGCACTGAAGATGAAAGTTGTGGCATGTCTCACATAAACTCGGACAAAAAAACTACTTAGTTTCTAGCGGGATCTGGTCACAATGGTGAAATTTTTCCAAATAATTGGTTAAATTTTGATAAAAAATGACTTTTCTCTCTTACATCCAAACACTTTCCAGTGTGAAGATAAATATTTACATTACATTTCTATTTTGAAAAAGATTTGAGGATGGTTTAACTATTTTTGAAATGCAAAAAAGTTGGTTAAGAGTTAAGTTTTTAGTTGTTGCCTTTGTTATGGGGAGATAAGAATCTAATTTTTCGCTTTATGTCAATTCACCGTGGAACAAGTCAAAAACTGCTTAATCCATGTGACATCAAAACGCAGCAGTGGCGTTGCACAATTACGAGACAACTCCATCATAAGTTTGGTCAGATCGAGAGATCCAAAAATATTTATGTTTGCTATTTTGGTAGGGAGTTAGTTAATAAGTGGTTCTTAAAGTAGTGATACTGCCTTAATTTGTTAGTCTCGTACTTCCGTGATCTGTGATAAACATCAAGTCGATCAAAGTTTGTGACTCAATTAAATGGGAACGCATGTGATTGGCGGTAGTTGTGGCTGTGATTAATTATAAGTTGTATCAATGAATGCTACTGATATCTATGCGCACGATATGTTTGTCACGGGAAATGTTTTTTGAAAATATTTTAGTATTTTGAAGGGGTTTTTGCTACAGTACATCCCGTAAGTGTCCAAATTAATCATATGCACATGTTTTTTCGGTATTGCCGCATATGCATCTGGAAAGCATCCTATTTGCGCAAATGCACATGGGCCGTTCGTGGGCCCCACTCCAGAGAGACGACGTGAATGGGCTGTTAACGGCCGTCCGAATCGGTTCGTGATCCGTTTGGTAGGACGTGTGATTTGTTATTGACTGTAGCCAAATAAATTTTACTAAGATTAATCTAAGACCATGACTAAACCATTACAGTGTTGGAATCACTCTGCATTGAATCACTCTGGATCAACTCTGGCATCACTCTGGATCGACTTTGGAATCGTTCTCGATCGTCTCTGGAATCAATCTGGATCGACGCTGGAATCAAACTGGATCGACTCTGGACAATCTGGATCGGCTCTGGAATCACTCTGGATCCGCTCTAGAATCACTCCGGATCCACTCTGGAAACACTCTGGATCCAGTGAATGTCCCCTCTACTAATCTAAGACAATGACTAAACCTAACTCTCCTCCTTCCCAAATCCCCGAGTTCTCCCACATTGCGGAAATCCTAACTCGACTCCTTCCCAAATCCCCGAGTTTTCCCACTGTCCAGAAACCATAACTCGCATCCTTTCCAAATTCCCGTGTAATCGTCCACATTTTCCTACTTTGCACAAATTGGAGGGCGACCACACTGACCAGTGGATCGGGCAGAGGTAGCGACGACCACGACGACAGCATGGTAGATGGTACACACAAGAAGCGCACTGATTGGGAAGCGAAGACGGTTAGTGATTTTTTTTCTGATTTGAGATATGCAAAATTACATGCTTTGTTTGGGTTTGAATGTTTTGATTTCACTTTTCGGGTCGGCTTTAGACTGTAGATTGCATGTTTGTAGTTTTGTTCTGTCATTTTAATTCATATCTGTCAATTTAATTCGTTTTGCTTATGTTTTTTGGCTTTGCAATTTTATTATCCAAGCAGTGTGTCTGATTTAGAAGGTAGTGTTAGCCCATGGTAGCTCATAGTATTACAAAACAGTGTACGATCAAGCTTATGAGGTGGGTATTAATCCAATGGCAGATATATCGGAGTGGGATCATGTAGAGGGATTTACAGTATCACCTCCAACAGTGAAAATACAACCCGGAAGGCCGAGGCAGGTCAGATACAAGGGCACAATGGACCCAAGCTGCAGCAAGAGACAGAAGAAATGCACTAGGTGCGGTCTACGTGGTCACCATGCTAGGAGATGAAAGGAGCCAATTGGGACCCAAACTGAAGATCAAGGCACTGCAAGGTTCGCACCATTGCATCAGAAATGCAGTTTACTTTAATCAATTTCATATATAAATATTCATGCATTAATGTTTTGTGCTTCTTACATTGTCAGGGATAGAAGATGTGGGAAGAGGAGGAAAACCAGGAATCAGGACGTGGGTATCACTCAGACAGCAACCCATACCACAAATGAGGCACAATCCAGCCAAAGTATCTACGGTTCTATGGTGGACCTTCTTCAATCGGTTGGGGAGTGCAAGGAAGGTTACATGACTCGCAGTGGCCAAATGTCCAATGAGAGAATTAATGTTTTTCTTTAGCTCAGTGTATTATAAATATATAATGGCAAATTGTAACTTAATGTTTTACTTGAGCTCAGTGGCAGTCATTTGTAGACTCACATTAATTGTAAAGGGTGTTGGTTGAATTTTAATAATTGGAATTCCAAGTGTTGTTTTAGGTGCATTTTATGTTCTTCATGTGTTCTTTGCGATCACTTTCATTTGTAACTGTAGTTGTTGTTTGAGTTTAATTATTGCAATTCGAGGTGTTTCTTTCTTTCCTCTATTCTCCCTTCATCTGGAGCTGCGGTAACTTAGGCGCATCATTCCCTCCTCGCAGGGAAGGAAAAACAGACAGTTTACTGGCGCTGGTATTAACTGGCTTTAAAAGCATGTTTCTTTCTGGAATGATCGTGGATCCATTATGGATGGCTTCCGGAATGACCCTGGATCCATTCTGGATCTCTTCTGGAATCACCCTGGGTCTATTCTGGATCTCTTCTGGAATGACGTGGATCCATTCTGGATCTCTTCTGGAATGACCCTGGATCCATTCTGGATCTATTCTGGAATGACCCTGCCTCTATTCTGTAACTTACGTTACACCTAGGTTCTTTCTGGCATGACCCTGGATCTATTCTGGATCTCTTCTGGCATGACCCTGGATCCATTCTGGATCTCTTCTGGAATGACCCTGGATCCATTCTAGATCTCTTCTAGCATGACCCTGGATCCATTCTGGATCTCTTCTTGAATGACCCTGGATCCATTCTGGATCTCTTCTGGAATGACCCTGGATCCATTCTTCATCTATTCTGGCATGACCCTTGATCCATTCTGGATTTATTCTGGCATGATCGTGGATCCATTCTGTATCTCTTCTGGAATGACCCTGGATCCATTCTGCATCTCTTCTGGAATGACCCTGGATCTGTTGGCTTTTTGGCCTTAATCTTATGTTTTGATGATTTAATCAACCGAATCTTAATTAGAGTAGCACACACTATGCACTGCATATATATTGTATTGTGCTAACCTCTACAGGTGATCAAGACTCAAGAAAGAAGGAAATGAAGTCAAGACATGTAATTAAAGCTAAATCGAAGACATGTAATCTTGATTTCTTTTGAGTCTTAGGAACAAAGTGTAATTGAGCATACTTGAGCTAAAATCAACTTAATCACACACTAGGTTCTCTATAGAAGTCACACACGAAATTTCACATAATTTGGACTTCAATAGATCACCCAAACTTAGACCGGAAAACACCAAAACCTGAACTACAAAAGTCTGTCAACATTCGGTCGACCGCAACATGCCGTTCGGTCGACCGAGTGATCATGTCTCTTATTTGTGTTTTCACTGCCCATATTCGGTCGACCGTGTTTTACCTTTCGGTCGACCGTCAGATCATATTTTCTCGACCGTTACTTTTGTCGTATATACCCAACGGTCGTATTCGTATTAAACCAAAAATACCCCAAATGTATTTCATGTATCGGTCGACCGAGGACCACGATCGGTCGACCGTTGGTTCATCTCTTGACAAACCCAAAGTGCCTGTCCATAATCTGTCGACCGCCAAAACCAGTTTCGGTCGACCGTTTAACCTTGTCAAAATCCCCTGCTATCGGTCAACACAATTTCGTTCGACCGATCCATTTTTCCCTCTACCGAAACGCTTGTTCGGTCGACCGGTAATCTTGTTCGGTCGACCGTTTTATTAATTGACTTAAGTGTTCAGTCGACCGATTCATATTTCGGTCGACCGTATCCCTATCGAACCCAAGTGTTCGGTCGACCGTTGCACCTTTTCGGTCGACCGTTTCTGGACAGATTTGCAGCCCGATTTTCTGCTTTGTGTTTTTTGCACAATATCCAACCAAATCTTGTCCCAACGGATCTATTCTCTCTAAAACTTATAAATAGAGTTGTAAAACACATTTTAACACAACTCTCCCACTACAAACTTGTCCCAATCTTTAGAGAGAATCCCAAACACTCAAAGCTACAAACCTTCCACACTTAGTGATCATTTCTTAATCCTACTCAAGTGTGCTCAAGATTTAGAGAGTGTTGCTCCACTCAAGTTCTCATTTGTTGTCAAAAGAGTAAAGGCTCCGGTGAAAGCCCGAAGCATCCTTCTCGGATTGTGAGAAGAGGATTCCAAGTTCGGCGAGGGTTGTTCGCGAGTTTGACGGTTGTAAAGGCGTTCTCTCCCGGCCCGGAACGGGGAGTGGTTAGTGAAGTCGTGAGCGGAGCTCGGTGATCCGAGCGGAGCTTACAAGAGAGGACTAGGACCCGGGTGGGGTGCCGAACCTCTATAAAATCCCCCGTGTGATTGTGGTTTGCATTTTCTATTCCCTACTTGCTTGTATTTGTTTTAAATTCCGCTGCATCATCTTTTGACTTGCAAGTAGAGTTTGTTTAGGATTAAATTTGTTAATTAGCCTTAATTGTGGACCCATAACCCACACGATCCTACAGGATCTATTATGTAACTTACCGAGACTTTTCATTTCCGCATTCATTCCACCGTATCTCCATAACGGTTCCAGTCCTTTCCCAGACATTATCCAGGCTCATTGGTTGTGTTTTCCAGACCCAATCCAGTCATACGAAGCGGGAAAACGGTTTCACTCGGATACTCCTCCTGCCCCCAGTCGTCAATCATCCTTCCAAAAGAAAGAACCAACATGTCTTCAGCCATGGAAGTTGGCAGCACCGGCGTGTCGAAGAAGGCATTTAATTATTTCCAACCGTCCATGTGCTCTTCGGAAGCTGTGGACAAGGAGCTGAAAGAGTTATCCGACCACCGGAAGGATATGTTCAGGAGTACACCGTTTGATCACTTTCTGAAGATGTCGAAAATAACTGTGGACAACGACATTCTTGACTTTATGGTTGAGAAATTCGACGTGGAAGCATCCGGCTTCAACACGTCGAGTTAATCTAATATCCAACGCCGCATTAACCTACTAACCGACATCTATAGCCCATATTACACGTCGAGTTAATCTAATATCCGACGTCTATACCATTTCCAAACTAAAAATAATAATTAAACACAACATCGTCATCCTGCACAACAAACACATTCATCCTGCACAACACATTTATCCATAATCATACACAAATTCAACTAATTTCATTCACAACATATTCATCATGCACAATCATACACAAATTCAACTAATCTCATTCATCCACATTTATATTTCACAAATTTGTATATACAATCATTCACAAAGAAGTTTGATCATATTAAAGTAAAAATTGTATTCAAATAGTGTTAGGAAATTAAGAACCTGGGGGTTCCTAAAATCTCAGGGAGACTAGATGGGCAACGACGTTCAAGCCATAACGGTCATAAACGATTTCCTCTTCTTAATGCGTCCGGAAATCCTATGGGTCAACGTATAAAATGATTTTATTAAGGCTTTTTTATTATGTGGTTTTTGGGCCAAGAAAAGGGTGATGAAATCTCCCACCTCATCTCCTATAGGTGATTGCCCCTAGGTGTTTTTCATATCTCATTCTAACAAACAACACACCAAACAATCACTCACTCTCTTGTTTCAATGCAATCATACTAACTAATGTGTGATTTCTAATGAATGATGAGTGAAAGAGATTACGTACCTTACGCCAGCAATCTACGACATAAATCGTAAAAGAAAAAATACGATGGTTCCAAAGATGAACAAAGCTTCTGCAGACCATCCACCTTGAGAGTTTCAACTATCACACTAATGAACGCGTTGAAAGTAGTAAGCATAATCGGCAATTAATCTGATAAGGAAAATTGAATTAAGTTCCCTATCATCGACAAATTATTGAGCACACAGAAATCATAAATGTACTGTTTTTCAGCAAAACACATGATTCCGGTAGACCAACAAACTTTGAGAAAAAAAGGACACAACCAAAACATAAAAACCAACAAAACGCCCAAGCAATCCTCAACACAAGAAGAGACATGAAATTAAGCTTAATTATCAAAACTCAAACCAATTTATTTTTGAATAACCATTCATATTTTTGAATAAAATATTGATGAAAGTAGATCTTAACTTTTAAGTTCCACTCGAACTCCACATGGAATCACTTCAAAACTTTACAAAGTTCGACTTGTTGTCTTTATTATGGAATACCAAAAAAAAAAAAAAATTCAAACCATGGAAGCTGACAAGATCCATGTGAATACCCAGCACAAAGGTATTACTCATTGCAAGAACCAAAGACATTCCGGTTGCTGGATTGATGGACAGCTAGAATTTCAACTTCAGCAAAACACCAAGGACAAGAAGGAACTCAAGTGATTTAGATTGATAATGACATGAATTATGGGGGGAGATTAAACACTATCTTTTCCTTATAAAATGTGTACTATACCGGGGGGAAGGTACTTTTAATTTGCTCATCTGTATGCATGTTCTGAGCACAGTGGCCAGTGAAAAATCCTTTTAACAAAAAATAGTAAATTATGGTCTATAGTTTCTTTGGTTGTAGTAACATGCATTTATGTTAGATTAGAGAAAATACAAGATGCAATCACTCCAACATAACAAACCATTATTTTAGTAAAACGATATTAAATCTTTCACTGGACTCTGCACTTCAAGTAAGCATTCCAACTTAATACCTTCACATTCCTTGGTTCGAATATCCCATTAGTGATGTCTCCAAAAGAGGACCTAACTTTTGTCGCACTAATACATCATCTTTACCACACCATTACATGAAATTCCACTCAAGCACCGAAAATCCACAACTATATCATCAGATTCCGAACTTCATTATACCAAACTACTTTGATTGCCTACAAAACCCTTAACCTCTACCAAATTCAGTTAAAGCAGTGGAAATTCAAAAAAGAAATTCCAAAATTAAGGTTTGGAGGAAACTGACCGATGAGGATGAATCACACGACGAATCATGATTGTGTCGTGGAGGGCCGGGGGTCGTGGCGGAGGAGATCGGGGGTCTTGGGGGAGGGTGATCAAGGTCACAGAGGTGGTTGTGGTGGCGGAGGAGGTCGCGGAGGTGGCTAGGGTTTGGTTGGAGATTTGTCGCGGAGGGGACTAGGGTTTGGTCAGGGTGGAGGTTTTGTCGGGATAAAAAGAAACGGTTCGTTATGATATAAGACCAATAGATGTCAGCTAGAGAGCACATGTGACGTCTATACTTTGACGTTTGTACGTTGGGTAATAAACGTCGCATAATACACGTCGGTTAAACGATTATTACAACAACCGACGTCTAGATGACCATATAGACATCGGCTATCAGTAAATGTGATGTCTATACCTATAGATGTCACATTTACTGATATCCAACGTGTATTGGGCAACGATTATTCACTACTCCGCACTAATGTAGGTAATAGGTGTTAGTTTTTTTTGTTTTAATCTATGTTTTGATGATTTAACTAACTTAATCTTAATCACAATCAATTGTAGTGTATCACACATTATGCATGGAATATATTGCATTGTGCTAACATCTACAGATTATCAAGACTCAAGAAAGAATAGAATGAAGTCAAGACATGTAATCAAACAAATTTAAGACATGTAATTTTACCTTTATTTGAGTCTTAGGAATCTATGTAAACTTGAGAACACAAGAAGTATAAATCATTCACATACATCCTAAATTCTTTGTAGAAGTCACACATAAAATTTCACATCATTTGGACTTCAATAGATCACCCAAACTTAGGTCGAAAATCACTCAAACTTAACATCTACCTGTATGTGCAGAATGGTCGATCGAAACAAGTTTTATGTTCGTCTGTTTCTACCAGTTAACAGTTTCTCAAATAGTGATTTTACCTAGTTCTACTGATCGACTCACTTTACCTTTTCGGTCGACCATTTACCCGTCTTTGCATATGATTGTTATACTTGTCGTATTATACAACAGTCGTATTAGTATATATTACCTAACCCACAAATTGAATTTTGCCCCGGTCGAACGATGCCTTGACGGCAGTCGACCAAATGTAAACAATTGTGTGCGCCAAAAGTACCTATTATTTTCGATCGGACGAACTTCCTTGTTGCATTCGACAACTAATCTTTTACCTGGCCAAAACCCTCAGAATGGTTGAAACCCTACCCTTAGAGGAAAAACCTTCATCCATTTGCCTTCTGCATTGTTTCTTGCCCTTCCCATCTTGCCTTTGACCAAAGAATGTCATCTGGATCTCTTCTTCTTCCTCAAGGCTCTTAATACAAAACTCATAGCTTTGAAGCATGGGAACAATATCAAAATATCAAGGGAGAGGAGGCTTCAAATGAACGGTGGTGAAGGCATTATATTCCTTCCCAAGCCCATTTAGCATCCAGAATACCTTAATTGGTCTCTGATTGGCCTACCGATGATGGCAAGCTCATCACATAACAGTTTGAACTTGCTAAGGTACTCTTGAAACTCCTTACAAGCTTTCTTACGGAGCATCTGAAGTTGTTGAAGAAGTTAGAATTCTTACTCTTAAGAGTTTTGAGTAAAGGAGTGTTTCAACGCTTCCCAAACTTCTTTTGACGTCTCCAGACGAATCACCACACTAAGAGCTTCTTGTCCAGAAGTGTTGATGATACATGCCTTAAGAAGGTGATCCGAATGTTTCCAGAGATTATACTTTGGATTTGGTGCAACTTTGGGCTCAAATCCTTCACTGGATTCCTTGATGGTTTTCTCCCGCATAGGGAAATCACCATGAACAAACTCGATCATGCCTTGTGACTCGATAAGTCCAAAGAACTTGCATCTCCCATAGTAAATAGTTTGAGGGCGACAACTTAAAGGAAATAAAGTTGGTCACATTGACGAACACAGGAAATGGATAGGGATTAGATACTCCAGAGAGGGATAGATCTCCAAACACCATCGAAAGATGTAGTAAGCGGTTTTCTTCAAGATCAGAGCTCTAATGTCATGCGAGAAATCCACCAAAGTGGTGGAAGCAACGATGACTGACCCTAACGAGGGTCCAAACACATGCATAGCTAGAAACCTTAAGAGGGAGACGAGGAAGAAGCGGAAAGCTAGGGTTAGGAACCCTACGACGGTGAGTATTTGCTTTTCAATTTTGTTAGGGTTTTAGTTTAGGTTTCAATATTTATAGTATCCAGTGTATTCGGGTAATCGGACCCATGGACCGACTAAATACAATACTCATAGCTGGTTACAATCGGCTGAACCAGGTCTGGGTCCGGTGCCTCAATAGACTGAACCCGGATATCATCATATCTGGTGCACCAACTTGTTCATGAGCTCAAACCTTGATTAGGATGGTACTTTGATTAGATACCAGTGCCTAATTGGGTCTTGAACCAACATATTTCCAAAATGGGTTCTGGATTGATTTAACAAGAGGGCCGAGTTTTCATCGTAGGCTAGTATTCTCTTCTCCATCTTGTATAGCCTTGTGATTTCGGTCAGCTGGGTCCTCATATGTTCTGATACACTTTGGGTTCATGAAAATTTAGACAACACACAAACACATGACATGTCAAAAGAACCTCCTCATCCGTAACATCACAAATTCACAATGACACATTTAGCTTTTATTAATTTCAATGGTCAACTAAACTTATAACCGACATAAAATTGAATTTTACACTACCCGAACACCCACAAAGTCCAGTATAACTACGTACAGCATCACATTTTTATGAGCACTAATCCGTGTACTGACCCCCATTTAAAGATACGCGAGGTATCGGCTAAGTAGTTCACTTATGAGAATATCATAACCTCTTTCTGTTGGATGGTATCCATCAAAAAACAAAAATTCAGTGTCATCTGGGCAAGTTATGGGAGTGAACTTGTTGCAGAGGATCGAAGCCTCGATCGTGCCGGTGCCGCAACACCCCCTACTCACCTCCACAAATCCTACGAAACAAAACCATATCAAAACCTGATTATTCGTCGAGTTCGGATATTTATTGTAACTTAACGTGTAAGCGTCTAATTTAATTACCGTAGTTTGTTGGGCTTTGGATAATGTTTGATAAGATTGAGTAGATGTCAAGATATACGATTTTGATTCCTTGGTATTTGTTTGCGAGCTGTGGGAGTATTTTGGTCATCTTTGAGTTGAACATCATTGCTGCTTCGTTTCGTTCCGGATCACAGTCTCTTGCGATTCCTCCTCCGAGAGTTCTTTGTGATGGCAAGCAACCAATTGGTGGCAGTCCGACGAAGCCTATCTTTTTTGCTCCCAAGCTGACTAATTCCTTGACGATCGATCAAAGATGTTACAAGTCTGATGGTATCTTAAGAATATCTAAGAATGGTTGGTTTAATACCCGTCAAATTACTCGAGTGAATCAGAATCTTCCATTTAGTTTTGATATCATGCCGAGATATTTTTCATTTGATTAAGACCATCAATTATACTATCATTTTTTTAATCATATTTGGAGTTTTGGATCTTGAAAGTCCTCTCATGCACTCTTTCACTGGTGCAGAATATACTACATTTGTCGCCCAATAGACATCGACGGTTTAAATAGCTAATTATAGATCTATAATGTAATTTAACACTAAATTGGATATAAATTTCGTCAAAACTAAGATTAAACGGATATCAAAAGGGTATAATTACAAAAATTGGTTTAACTGAAGGCACCTAGCTAGGATATTATAACATATTAGATGGTATTAGCAATACATCGAATTATTTAGAGGATTTAGGTAAAATTATGCTTCTATTCTATATATAATGTTATGTAGATATACAAAACTGCTAATCGTCTGATATTTAGTATCATTATAAATTATAAGACTTTGGTAAAAGGTATCAAATTGGAGGATAGAAATTAAAGCTTATATGTACCAAAATCCCAATTAACTTGTGCAGAGAGGGTATGATTACCTCAACAAAACTAGCAGCATAGTTGACTAACAAATCAACATATGAAGGTACATCATAATCTGCCCTCCTGAAGGGAGTGGTGAAGTATGTATTTGCAATATCATCTGTTCCACAACATAGCACATATAGAGCTTCATCAATAATGGTTGCACCCTTCTCTTCTCCAGCAATCTTCAACACTTTTTCTTTGTATTCCTTGAAGTATTCAAGCTGTTGTTGCATGGACACAGAAGCCTGAAGAAACAACATGACAATCAAGTTCTTGTCAATCAAAGATACGTACGTACATGTCTTTTAAAGGGTAAGTTAGATTGGTCTTTTCAGATAGAGATAAGTTTTTTAATTTTTGCCCCTTGTCTCTGGATGTACATTTCCTATATGTTTGATTGAAATGTGTTGGCATTGATTTGGTTTCGCTCCGCTTTTATTATGTAGTAGAACGTGTATTTTAATCACTCGAAGTATAACCAAAAATGTTTGTCCGTACCGTCAATTTCGATGTAAGAGGATCGTAACCAGACGCCCCAGAGCCGAAGGTTACACCAGTAAGGATGTCATCCGGTCCCAAATTTGGATCGAGATAAGCCGGCAAGTATTCCTTCAAACCTAGCTTCGAAGCTGAACATATATAGCATTACTAGTTAGTTATACTTGAGCTTATTTAATTTGTTACAAAATAGTACACATAAACACATGCTTCTTCAACTAACACAAATAGCACATAGGTATGTCCTTAAAAACCAAGTCTAATAAAATAAATGATACATGTTGTTTACAAAGTTGTCATGCATGATCTTCAAATTTGTTAATCGTTATATATACCTAAGAAGTCAGAGGGGACTTTTCCATTGCTGAACCTCCCAGTAGGTTTGTGGCCAACAAAGTCCAACCCATAAGGTGGGAAATTGCTCTTGGCAATGCTCATCAAATTATTGTTGTTCCCAGTGTCCACTATCGAGTCCCCGAACACGACCACCGCAGGCACAATTGGACTCGTCCCATCCCCACCAACAGACACGATTGGACCGAACTGAAACAATAACAAAACAATGAAACTCTGCGATAATCCGACTCGGGCAATATAATTCAACTCCATCTCTCTTTTACACTCACTGAAATGATAACTCACATCGATCTCTTCCATATTTATATGCATTTTTTTCTTGTATGGTTATGTATCTGGAAAGGGCGGATATTCATTGTATTCATTAGTCATGGGATGATGTAACGTTTCTTTGCAATTTGAGGTTAACATAAAAGCGAAGGTCAATGGGGTGTTGGAGCATTGAAGATGAAAGTTGTGGCATGTCATAGTGTTTGGTGTTGCACAATTATGAGGACAACTACATCATAGGTTGGGTCAGATCGAGAGATTCAAAACTCTTCATGTTTTGCTATTTTTGTAGGGAGTTAATAAGTGGTTCTTAAAGTAGTGATACTGCCTTAATTTGTTAGTCTCGTACTTCCGTGATCTGTGATATCATCAAGTTGATTTAAGTTTGTGAGTAAATTAGATGGGAATTAACGCATGTGATTGGTGGTAGTTGTGGCTGTGATTAATTATAAGTTGTATCAATGAATGCTACTGAGATCTATGCACGATATGTGTAACGTCCCGAAACAGCGGAAGAAAATTTTCAAAATTAAACATACAACATACGACCGTCAACGGTCAACACGGGCACGTTACTAGAAAAGTCAACATAATAATATATAAAATATCTCCACGTGGAAGTCATAATACAGAGTTGTCAAAAGAGTGATTACAACTAATACATAACTACTACATAACTACTGTAATCACTACCTCTACAAAAAGATCGGAAGAACAGGACCCGATCCCGGAGGCACTCCCCTCGGTCACCACCAACCTAAGACTGCCTGCTACCTGAAAATGCAACATAAAATCTGCCTGAGTTCCCGAAAGGAACCCCGTATGCCAACATCTCCTATATATACAGAAAAACAGATGAAAATGCCAAGAATGCACATGCAATGCAATCCGCCTCGGGCCCATACATGCCCCAACCGCTGCGGACCATCTCCCAGCCGCGCCAGGGGCATGGGAAACATCCCCCACCATGCCAATCCAGGCCCACACGAGGGGGGTCGCCGCACTCATCTCCCAGCCGCACACAGGGGCAAAGGGAGGCATCCCCCCTGCCAATCCAGGCCCACACGAGGAGGTCTCGGCTTTCCTCCACAGGGAAAGTGCATCTCCTTCCCCCACCAGGGAAGAAGGCATCTACCACCCACACAGGCATGGCAGGCATCCCTCTGCCGCACCGGCATCCACGAGGGGTCCAACAGAAGATACGCTCTCGTCGTAGGTGAAATCCGTAGCTCCGAGGTCCGGTGATCGACCGTGGGCTCGGCAGCCGGTAGTCGCCTCTGCTCGACGTCACGTATGTGGATAAATCCACCAAGGAAAGATAATTCGACCCACCAGTCGAACAAGGTCAAATCTAGCGGTCGACCGTTTGGAAGGTCTACGCTATACGTTTTATATACATATATATCATGTCGGTCGAACCAGG
This sequence comes from Triglochin maritima, assembly GCA_963682175.1. Taxonomy (NCBI): domain Eukaryota; kingdom Viridiplantae; phylum Streptophyta; class Magnoliopsida; order Alismatales; family Juncaginaceae; genus Triglochin; species Triglochin maritima. The sequence continues at coordinate 6,950,601 of OY821791.1, read as the reverse complement.
ATCCGTTCAACCGATAAGGAAAACTGCATGAATCCTGCCCACTGCATTCGGTCGACCGAAACTCTTCCGGTCGACCGGATCAACAGGCACTTCACTACAGGAAAACTGCACGCGGTCGGTCGACCGGATCCAGAGCGGTCGACCGTTTAGATGGTCAACGCTCTTGACCGACCTTGCGCAGTTCGGTCGACCGAGACACACACTCGGTCGGCCGAAGGTCTGTCTACCCTATCTACTGGGATCGGTCGACCGAACAACCACCGGTCGACCGGACTAATATAACCCTTATAAAATATTCCCGCTAAAATTTGGCATAAACGGTCGACCGTCACACAGACGTCGTTCGACCGTTTCCGGGCTGCAAGTTATTTTTATAAACTATCGGTCGACCGAACCTCACACGGTCGACCGAAACACTACAATATCGCACTGAACAGGCATCATTTAGACGATGTTCGGTCGACCGAGACACACAACGGTCGACCGAACCAGTCGTCTTCAACCTTGGTTCAGTGGGATTTTCGCCGGGGAAACGACACCAACGCCGCCCCCTACACTCCCACACCACTTGGGGAGTTACTATGAAGACTTGGCATACCTTTCACCGCGAAGAAGACGTGTGCGGCGAGCTCCTCCTCCTCCGGCGTCGCTTCTAGCTTCTTCTCCTTCTTTCCTCCGTTCCCGGCGCTCCTTCTTCGCATGCGTCGACTTCACCCCGTCGCCGGCGTCCTCCCTCGTCCTCTGGTCGCCGGAATGCAAGAAGATGGGTGAGTTTTGGGGTGGAAACGAAATGGCAACAAAAAAGGGTAAAAAGGGTGAGATTTTGGTTTTTATAAACAAACCTAATACCTAACCCAATACACCCCTCCATACCTTCAACCATACTCCCACCTCACTCCACTCCATACCACCCCACACCTTCTCTCTCTCTCTCACTTCACGTTCCACGTCCTTACAATCCACCCTCCTTAAAAGGATTTCGCCCCGAAATCAGAAAGGTAACTCACCGAAAAGCTCCGGATACTGCTTCCGAACTTCCTCCTCGATCTCCCAGGTGGCCTCGCGCTCACTGTGATGCTGCCATCTGACCTTAACCATCGGAATGGTCCTCCTCCTGAGCTGATGGTCCATCCGATCGATGATCTCAACTGGCCTCTCCTCAAGTGACAAGTCCTGCCGGATCTCAGGTACTGCAATCTCTATCACATGTGTCGGGTCTGCAACGTACTTCCTCAACATAGAAACATGGAAGACGTTGTGAAGGCCAGAGAACTGTGGTGGCAAAGCAACTCTGTAGGCGACCTCCCCGACACGGTCCAAGATCTCAAAAGGCCCGACATACCTCGGACTGAGCTTCCCCTTCTTCCCGAACCTCATCACTCCCCGAGCTGGTTAAATCTTCAGGAAGACCTGATCTCCAACCTCGAAGCTCAAAGTCCGTCTGCGTCGGTCAGCATAACTCTTCTGTCTGCTCTGTGCTGTAGCCAACCTCCTCCTGATCAGGTCAACCTTCTCTGCGTACATCTGCACAAGCTCTGGACCCACTAACTGCCTCTCGCCTACGTCACTCCAGCATACCGGCGATCTGCACGGCCTCCCGTACAATGCCTCATACGGTGCCATCCCAATACTAGCATGGTAGCTGTTGTTGTAGGCGAACTCAATCAGAGGTAGATGCTCATCCCAGTGTCCAGCCCAGTCCAGTGTGCAAGCCCTCAGCATATCCTCCAAAGTCTGGATAGTCCTCTCTGACTGACCGTCTGTCTGAGGGTGAAAAGCTGTACTGAATCTCAGACGTGTCCCCAGTGCCTGCTGCAGACTCCCCCAAAATCTGGATGTGAACCTCGGATCTCTGTCAGAGATGATGCTCACCGGTACTCCGTGCAATCTGACGATCTCCTCTACATACAGCTTCGCCAGACTCTCCAAAGGCAAGGTGGTCCTAATGGCCAGAAAGTGCGCCGACTTGGTCAGTCTATCGACTATCACCCAAATCGCGTCATGGAACCGCCTCGTCTTCGGTAGCCCCGTAACGAAGTCCATCGTCACGTGCTCCCACTTCCACTCTGGAAGCTCGATGCTCTGCATAGGCCCAGCTGGCCTCTGGTGCTCGATCTTCACCTGCTGACAGACCAAACACCGACTCACGAACTCTGCAATGTCCTTCTTCATGCCTCTCCACCAGAAGTTCCGCTGCAGGTCCTTATACATCTTCGTGCTCCCTGGATGGATGGTGTACTTCGCTCTGTGTGTCTCCTCCATGATGTCATCTCTCATCCCATCAACCCTCGGCACCCAGATCCGCCCTCTGAATCTCAGACCTCCATCGACCCCAACACTGAAATCTGACCCCTCTCTCGCTGTCAACTCCAGCAAACTGGCCAACTCATCATCCTCATGCTGCGCCTGTACTACCTGTGAAACGGTCTGTGGCTCTACCCGCAACCCAGCTATCACTGCTCCCTCAGAGTCCCCAGTGAACGGCCTCCACTCTGCCAATGACTCAAGCAGTCTCCACTCCTGAAGGCACATGCCAGCAACTGATAGCTCCACTCTCCTACTCAAGGCGTCTGCAACTGAATTCGCCTTCCCCGGATGGTAAGAGATGGTGAAATCGTAGTCCTTAATGAACTCCAACCAACGACGCTGTCTCATATTCAACTCCTTCTGGGAGAAGAGGTACTTCAGACTCTGGTGGTCGGTGAACACCTCAAACTGCTCACCATACAAGTAGTGTCTCCATGTCTTCAGTGCGTGCACAACGGCTGCCAACTCCAAGTCATGCGTCGGGTAATTCCTCTCATGAGTCTTCAGCTGCCTCGAAGCGTATGCAATCACCCTCCCGTGCTGCATCAACACGCAACCCAAACCAATGCCAGACGCATCACTGTAGACCACAAAACCTCCTGTGCCGCTCGGCAAAGTCAAAACTGGAGCTGTCGTCAGTCGCCTCTTCAGCTCCTGAAAGCTGTCCTCGCACTTCTGGGACCAAACAAAAGTGACTCCCTTCTGCGTCAGGGCAGTCAGAGGTGCAGCTAACCTCGAGAAGTCTTTGATGAAGCGACGGTAGTAACCCGCCAATCCAACAAAGCTCCTGATCTCTGTCACGCTCGTAGGGGCTCTCCACTCAGTCACTGCCTCTACCTTCGCCGGATCCACCGAAATCCCCTCTGCAGAAACGATGTGACCCAGAAATGTGACTCTGTCCAACCAGAATTCGCACTTCGAAAACTTAGCATACAACCTCTGGTCTCTCAAAATGCTAAGTACAATCCGCAGGTGCTCTCTGTGCTGCTCCACATCGGGTGAGTAAATCAGGATATCATCCACAAAGACCACGACACAACTATCCAAGTACTGCCTGAACGTCCGGTTCATCAGATCCATGAAAGCCGCCGGAGCGTTCGTCAACCCAAAAGGCATCACCAAAAACTCATAGTGCCCATATCTGGTCCTGAATGCAGTCTTCTGGACATCCTCCTCTCGGATCCTCAGCTGGTGGTATCCTGAGGTAGGTCGATCTTAGAGAAGACCTTCGCTGACTGCAACTGATCGAACAGGTCCTCAATCCTAGGTAGGGGATACCTATTCTTGATGGTGACCTTGTTCAGCATCCTATAGTCAATGCACATCCGCAAAGACCCGTCCTTCTTCTTCACAAACAGCACTGGCGCGCCCCAAGGTGAGACACTCGGTCTGATGAAACCAGCCTCCATCAGCTCCTGTAGCTGCTTCTTCAACTCTACCAACTCTGCGGGCGCCATCCTGTACGGGGCCTTCGACTGCGGTGAGGTGTCTGCTGCCAGCTCAATGCAAAACTCCATCTCTCGCGGAGGTGGCAATCCCGGAATATCATCTGGAAACACCTCTGTAAACTCCCGTACCACATCTATCTCGTCCAGCCTCGGAGACTCAGCCTCTGGAACAACCAGCGTCGCCAGAAACGCTCTGCAACCCTGCTGCATCAACTTCTGAGCCCTCAAAGCTGACACCACAATGCGGCCTCCTCTGTTCCTGACTCCTCTAATCATGATATCAGGCAACCCCAACCTCGGAATCAAAACCTTCCTCTCACGGCAAAGGACACGCACGTCATGCCGGGACAGCCAGTCCATCCCAAGAATAACGTCGAAGTCCTCCATCGGTAGCAAGACCAGATCTGCAGGAAAATCTTGGTCTCCCGAAACAATCGTGGTGCCGGGGATGAAGCTCCCCACAGTGCCCACCAGACCCAGGGGTGTGCTGACCTCCAAAGTGGCAGTCAACATCGCAGGGGTACAGCCCAACACTCCCGCAAATCGCTCCGAGATGAACGAGTGTGTCGCGCCACAATCAAAAAGCACTCTAGCCTCTAAACCTGCCACAAGAAGTGTACCTTCCATGATGGTGCTGGCGTCCCTCGCCTCCTCTGCCTGGACAGTGAAGACTCGTCCAGTGCGCTGACCCTGCTGCGGTGCTGCAGGTCTCCTAGCTCCGCCGCCACTGACACTCGGAAGTCCCAGAGGTCTGCTCGGTCCAGCGCCCTTGCTAGGGCAGTTCCTGACGATGTGGCCCTGCTGACCACAACCATGACAAGTAATCGACCCAAAGCAGCGCCCAGTGTGCACTCTGCCACAGCTCCTGCACGCCTCTGGCTGTGGCGCCCCTGCTGCCTCGATCCGGGGCCTCTTGCCCGACTTCCCCGAACTCTGCCCTCCTGGCCTCCCTGAGGATCTCCCTACCGACCTCCTATCATCCTGATAATTCTCCCGGTAGTCCCTCTCCATGATAGTGGCGCTCCTCACTGCGTCCGCCAAGGTGCGTGACATGCTCGACAACACTCGGGTCCTCAGATGCTTCCGGAGTCCCCCGACAAACTTCATCGACCTCTGCGCCTGAGTGACGAAAATCTCCGGACAGTAACGCTCAAGGGCGTTAAACTTCCCAATGTACTCCTCCAGTGTCATGCTCCCCTGCTCCAGGGCCAGGAACTCCACCCGCTTCCCGTCTCGCACATGCTCCGGGAAGTACTGCTCGTTGAACTCCTCAACGAACTCCTCCCATGACACATCCTCTCGACCGGTGAACACAACTGCTGAAGTCGACCTCCACCAGTTCGCTGCAGCTCCTCTTAGCACATAGGTGGCCAGGTCCACCTTCTTCTCTGGAGTACAGTCGATAGCCCTGAAGATCGTCTGCATAGTGAGGATCCACTCCTCAGCTGCCTCTGCATCCATCTGCCCAGCAAAAGTCGGAGGGTGCTGCCTCATGAACCGGTCGTGCATCGCACCGGCCCCCGCCTGCGCACTCTGCGCCGCCTGGCGCTCTAACATCCCGCTCAACCGCTCCACGGTGTCGAACAGGACTCTGCGCTCTGCCTCCCGGGCCTCCTCTCTCGCAGACTCACTCGAACTGCGAGTCTCAGCCGCAGGCACCACCCGTCTCGGAGGCATCACTCTATAGAACAAAAAGACTCACATCAGAATGATCATGAATGCATGCAATGGACCTCTAGACTCTAATCCTAACTCGATGGTGGTTTCTTTGGGAAAATACGCCGGGATCAAGGCTCTGATACCAAGTTGTAACGTCCCGAAACAGCGGAAGAAAATTTTCAAAATTAAACATACAACATACGACCGTCAACGGTCAACACGGGCACGTTACTAGAAAAGTCAACATAATAATATATAAAATATCTCCACGTGGAAGTCATAATACAGAGTTGTCAAAAGAGTGATTACAACTAATACATAACTACTACATAACTACTGTAATCACTACCTCTACAAAAAGATCGGAAGAACAGGACCCGATCCCGGAGGCACTCCCCTCGGTCACCACCAACCTAAGACTGCCTGCTACCTGAAAATGCAACATAAAATCTGCCTGAGTTCCCGAAAGGAACCCCGTATGCCAACATCTCCTATATATACAGAAAAACAGATGAAAATGCCAAGAATGCACATGCAATGCAATCCGCCTCGGGCCCATACATGCCCCAACCGCTGCGGACCATCTCCCAGCCGCGCCAGGGGCATGGGAAACATCCCCCACCCTGCCAATCCAGGCCCACACGAGGGGGGTCGCCGCACTCATCTCCCAGCCGCACACAGGGGCAAAGGGAGGCATCCCCCCTGCCAATCCAGGCCCACACGAGGAGGTCTCGGCTTTCCTCCACAGGGAAAGTGCATCTCCTTCCCCCACCAGGGAAGAAGGCATCTACCACCCACACAGGCATGGCAGGCATCCCTCTGCCGCACCGGCATCCACGAGGGGTCCAACAGAAGATACGCTCTCGTCGTAGGTGAAATCCGTAGCTCCGAGGTCCGGTGATCGACCGTGGGCTCGGCAGCCGGTAGTCGCCTCTGCTCGACGTCACGTATGTGGATAAATCCACCAAGGAAAGATAATTCGACCCACCAGTCGAACAAGGTCAAATCTAGCGGTCGACCGTTTGGAAGGTCTACGCTATACGTTTTATATACATATATATCATGTCGGTCGAACCAGGATCCGTTCAACCGATAAGGAAAACTGCATGAATCCTGCCCACTGCATTCGGTCGACCGAAACTCTTCCGGTCGACCGGATCAACAGGCACTTCACTACAGGAAAACTGCACGCGGTCGGTCGACCGGATCCAGAGCGGTCGACCGTTTAGATGGTCAACGCTCTTGACCGACCTTGCGCAGTTCGGTCGACCGAGACACACACTCGGTCGGCCGAAGGTCTGTCTACCCTATCTACTGGGATCGGTCGACCGAACAACCACCGGTCGACCGGACTAATATAACCCTTATAAAATATTCCCGCTAAAATTTGGCATAAACGGTCGACCGTCACACAGACGTCGTTCGACCGTTTCCGGGCTGCAAGTTATTTTTATAAACTATCGGTCGACCGAACCTCACACGGTCGACCGAAACACTACAATATCGCACTGAACAGGCATCATTTAGACGATGTTCGGTCGACCGAGACACACAACGGTCGACCGAACCAGTCGTCTTCAACCTTGGTTCAGTGGGATTTTCGCCGGGGAAACGACACCAACGCCGCCCCCTACACTCCCACACCACTTGGGGAGTTACTATGAAGACTTGGCATACCTTTCACCGCGAAGAAGACGTGTGCGGCGAGCTCCTCCTCCTCCGGCGTCGCTTCTAGCTTCTTCTCCTTCTTTCCTCCGTTCCCGGCGCTCCTTCTTCGCATGCGTCGACTTCACCCCGTCGCCGGCGTCCTCCCTCGTCCTCTGGTCGCCGGAATGCAAGAAGATGGGTGAGTTTTGGGGTGGAAACGAAATGGCAACAAAAAAGGGTAAAAAGGGTGAGATTTTGGTTTTTATAAACAAACCTAATACCTAACCCAATACACCCCTCCATACCTTCAACCATACTCCCACCTCACTCCACTCCATACCACCCCACACCTTCTCTCTCTCTCTCACTTCACGTTCCACGTCCTTACAATATGTTTGTCATGGGAAATGTTTTTGAAAATATTTTAGTTTTTTAAATTAATTCCAATCATACAACTTGAGTGTTGAGATTTGATTCCTGACGTAGCCCATTTTTGGTCTTCATATTATAGTTTTACTACAAGGGATTTGTAGTTTTTCTTAATATTTTTCGGCAGGTATGTAACCCTTTATCAGCGATAATGATGGTCATGGACTTGACAGTGTAAGACTGTTAGTGGTGATAATTTTCCTCATTTTAAGATTTGATTCCTAGCCCAAGTTAACAAACGTTGAAAATTTACAAACTGATCTGGCCTGAGGTTGCTAATGTCATGGGAAAAGTTGGTTCTTTTATTTGCATGTACTTTTCACGATCTAGATAGAATGATAGTTGATACGTAGGTGTAGTGTAGACCAAGGGTTCTCTGGATACGTAATATATATGGATAGAATTACAGTAAAAGGGGTGAGGGACAGTTGATTTGCATCTACTTATTTGGGTGATAGAAGAAAAAACGTTTCTTTTGTTCAAAAAAGAAAAAACAAAAGAAACACATGTTGGTAAATTTGCCAAATTAACCTCACAATGAAAATAGAATTGTTTAACTATGATGAATTTTTTTTCAAAGACGAAACAAAAATATACATCTTTCTGTTTTTTCCTCTCAGTTTTGATGCGAAAGTTGAAACCAAGATTTATAAAGACACCTCTCTCCATCAGTTTATTTTTGTATAAATGCATTTTCTATTTAAAGGAAAAGAGCATAAAAAAACTTTTTTATTTATCCTTAATTTTTTTATCCCATCAAATCATCTAGATCATTTTTCCAAGGAATAGAATATTGAAGTTCCTTGGTGAAGTTCTTAGGCCATGTTTGGATGGTTGGTTGTGAATATGAATTTATCATGTACGTAAAATATTATTCACCCCAAAATCTCATCCAAATGCTCTAGTTTCCTAAGCAATTCCCAATTTTAATAAAATCGATTTTTTTACGTTTGCACGTGAATCCAAAAACTGAAGAGTACCCGTTTTATGCGTTTTTTTGTGGGTCTCACACAACAGGCATTCTTTTTTTTTCTTTCCTAAAATTTCCCAACATCCATATCCACTTGAGACAGGAAGGTTGCGGCTCTAAACTGGGGTGATCCAACACCATTTTCACCGAAACGCATTAGCATTAAATAAAGTGTCTTGTTGTGATTCGATCTTGTGACCTAAGGTTTGTGAACCCACATACCTAATCAACTCGGCTGCGTCCCGGGAACACAAAATGCATTCGTTAACCCCATAAGATATGATTTACTCACATCGAGGGAGTTCGACGTGTCAAACAAAATAACAAAAGTTGTGTGCCTTGAGTCTCTCAAGATCAACAAGGAGCAAGATACATATCCTTGATGAATTTTGTGGATAAGAATCACGAACTACACCACACACCAATACAACATGCTAAGTTTCTCCATTTAAATCTGTATTTGACCCAATTATGAGCAAGTAACCGTCATGACAACCATTCCCACCAAGGCCTTAATTTAATTGAATCTCAACAAGAAAAGTGACCACATTTAAAGTAAATAATACAGCACATATCAATGTCAAGAGACCTCTTGTGCATCATGCATTCATTAAACATTCACATTATATGAACATTAGATAAACGCTTGACATTTTGGTTTTATCTCGTGGCGGTAGTTAGTTTTATCTTTCCCTTAAGAAAAAAACTGGACTCGGCAAATCTTCTAAACATAAGTTATCTTCTAAATCTTGTGCTTCGTCATCAAATCTCTTCCGATGACTTAAGGTTCAAGGATTCCATTCAAAGAATTAGTTCATTTGATTAATGTGATCATAAATTTCATCTACGTCGCGTGTAAATTATTTTGTGTATAATCACTAATCAACATAACACTGCTTTGCAAAGAAAAAAAGTGTTATATAAATTAAATTAGTTCAATGGGCCTATTCCACTGAAAGTTTGGGACAATGATGATCCATATTGTTAGTTAAAGTTAAAAGTCCACTTGGTTGAATTTTTTTAATATAATACTCTTTAAATAAAAAATTAAAAAACTAAAAAAACAAATTCGAAAAAGTAGTCAGATCGCGATCTGACTACTTTTCGGGGAGGGGGGAATTCTTAGTTTTTAATTTTTTTATTTAAAGATTATTATATTAAAAAAAATCGGCTGCAAGAATGTCCTTTTTATTTATTTATTACTCTTTTTTTCTAGTTAACAAATAAATCATTTCACTTACTATTTACATCACGATGTGATCAGGAAAGTAGAGAAAAGTCTACAATTCCAGTTTTAGAACTCTAGTCCCAGAACAGAACAGAACAGAACACTAGTTGTCGAATCGTAGTCAGATGATTGCTACAAAAATTTATTTTATTACAAGTGAAGAAAAATTATCTATTTTACTGATACAGCTAAAAGAAACTTTAAAATACAGAGATTGAAATTTCTTTGGGTTTTGGGTAGAAATGGGACAATTTATTTCTAATTCAATTTTTAGAAGTTCATGAAAATTGAACTTCACATTTCTGATTTTTCTGAAATCCAATCACCTAAAACTCATTTGAGAATCAAATTCTCAAACTTTATTAATATATTCTACACCATTTATAACTTTAGATGACTTCTGCATCAACTTACAAAAAGACAAATACCAAAGGATATTTCGAAATCCAGTATCTCACCTCTACATACACCTTCATTTATTTAAAAATTGAAAGAAGACAACGAAACACAGGATCGTGCTTCCCACGTTCAGATGGAAATAATTTAATTTAAGACCAATTAATACGGACTTCTTTTATTAATGATATTTTAGGAGGTGGGCCTTTACAGCGGCCGACGTATGCATGGCAAGTAGATAGACATGACCCAAACCTCCGCCGGAGTAATCAAACTGGACACGTCGACTTGTAAAGCATAACTACAGGTAATAAAGCAAATTATTGAAAATAGAGGATTTTTTTTTATAAATGCTGAGATTGATTCTACTCGACTAAAAAGGAACAACCTATTCATCATTTAGGTTGGTTGTCTAATCGTATTTCACGGATTGCATTTTTTATGAGGGTAAATAAATCAAGTGAGATAAGCTTCTTGTGTAAAATAGAAATCAGTTATATTTTTCCGGTATATTACTACATTGAAATTAGAGATGAAGTATTCCTTTGAACGAAAAAGATTAGGGATGGCGTAAATTACCCTCTAAAGTTTGACATAAATAGTTCGACTTTAAGCTCCCAAGTACCTAATTTGTAACATTGGGCCAACGTTATCCAAGATTTCGCAATCACAGTTAATCTTGGATAACACTTAAAATTTACTTATATATATACATATATTTATGTATTCGAGAAAAGAAAAGCATCACTCATTATCTATTCTAATAATTAATTAGATTGATTTTAATTATTAGATGAACCGCAGAAGTGTATCCCACCAATCACATATCGTTACATAAATAAGATCAACACGCATCAACTTGGACAAAATTAAAATACACATAAGCCCACTTTTATAGCAGCTTCCTGGGATTACTCCACGGCAAACGCTACCTCCAATAGCCGTTTAATAATTTACCTAATTTACAATATCTCCCCACATAAACTAATCAATGATACACTCGATAAAGTAGCACCCCTGCATGGCTGCATGTGGATGGTTGCAGAGAAGTGGTGCAGTGGTGTGGCTCCTTTTTCCCACTCCAAATCTTAATATAAAAGGCAGATACATAGATAGATCTCTTAATTCCAAAGTGCCAGATCTGAAGTGATTGCTGAAATGGGTGTTGTGGCTTGCGTCTCTGGCCTCTTCTCCTCCAGCAGAAGATTCAGGAGAAGGAGTGTGCTTAAGCAACACAGGCAGTTACAGGTCTGAAACATAGATGGATCATCAATTTTTATATTGTATTGTATTGTAGTTTTTATTCTCTTTTCGTTTCTTTGAAGTAGAAGGAAGTCTAGAACTATAGTTACATACTCTACTAGGAAAATAGTAGACGTTATTCATATGACTCGAGTCTGCGATCTTCAGTATGTATGTGTTGATGAACTACCAGAAGATTTTCAAACGTGTGAACTTTTTTTTGTGTGTATATTTCTCAAGCAGTAGTCTTAGGATTTAGTAAATTCAAGCAAAAGCACTACTTTTTGGTTCTTTGGAGAAATTACAGCTTGTATATTATGTCATATAATTCTTAGTTCTTATTTTTGAGAGTTTGATAGTCATATGTGTAACATATGTTGGAAAAGTAAGATGTGGCTTTTGCAAGGAGTGCTTCATTAAACATGAAAAATACTATAATGTTTATGTGAAAATTTTAGTAATAGGATGGGAAATATGTACAAGAGAGAAAATAAAATCTATGATACTGTCACTGTTTCATCTTGCTACAAACAGAAGATTTTTTTTTCCTTCAAGAAAATGTTACATACTTAGCTCAATTAGTAATTTTTAAGATGTTTTGGACTGTCGGATTAAACAGCAACGCTTCTTATAGGGAATCCGCAATAATTTTGGTAATTTATCACCATAATTTATTTTTAAAAGAAGTTAATTCAGTTAATCATCGAACATTATCTTATAACCACGTTGCAAAATCAAATATTCTGGACTCTATGTCGTTACAAAAAATTAAAGTTCTCATTTTGTTCTGGAAGTTTCTACTTCCATCCTTGCCAACTTTCTGTTTGTCTAATTAAATCTATAGAGATATTCACATAACCTTTAAGAAAAAATGATGACCAAACACTGTACAAGCAAGTTCACATTATTAATTAAATTAACGTTTTAAAATTCCAGACTGTAGAGATAAAAGTAAAGATGGACTGCGAAGGTTGCGAGCGAAAAGTGAAGAAAGCAATGCTAGGCATGAAAGGCAAGTCGCACTCATCCCCGCATTTCTTGGTCTTTTCAACTTTTAACATCCAATCCAGGCATCCAGCCAAAGCAAAAGCTAATTATATTGAATTAATTAACAACAAGTTGCATGTTAAACTAGATCGAATATGACATTTTGATGTTACATAACAGGAGTGAGCGGCGTGCAAATAGATCCGAGGCAGCATAAGCTGACGGTTACCGGTTATGTGGACCCCAACAAGGTGATCAAGAGGCTAAGGTGGAAGACCGGGAAGAAGGCGGAACTATGGCCATACGTGCCGTATAACGTGGTGGCTCACCCGTATGCACCCGGTGCCTACGACAAGAAGGCCCCAAAAGGTTACGTCCGGAACGTCATGAATGACCCTAATTCATCGGGGCTCGCTCGCGCCAGCTCTACCGAAGAACGTTATGCTAATGCATTCAGCGATGACAATGCTAACGCCTGCACAATAATGTGATCCAAAATTGATTGGTGAAGTAGTTTTGGTTGTGTCTTAGTTTGCTTGTGTTAAACAAATGATCAGTGTTTGAGAAGTAGTAGTCATGTAAAGGCATAGTCGTGTTTGGACATATTTTGAAAAAATATTACAAGTGGAAACGGTCATCCCTCGACCTCAGAACTACAATGTTCAAAATGAATTATCTTCACAATTTTGGATTGTGCTCTTATCAAGCATTCTGAGCTTTTCAATAATACCCTAGGTCATAGGTGTGAGTAAGTTCAACTTCCTTATCGCTTCAGAGTTTAATGCTGGAGTGGTCCGCAAAGATTTTGTTTCCTGTAGACAATTTTCTACTTTATAAGCAGTATCAACAAGAGTTCTGTCAGGTAATTAGGGTATCACATATACAGACAGCCAATCTGATTTCCATTCAAGATGAAATAACTGAGCATTGATGTTGTTCCCTTGACGTCGGAATTATTGCGTATAATCGAATGCTGAAGCACCAGTCAGAGATGTTACACAACAAGACCATGCCAATACAAGTGTAATTATATGTTTCCCGGTCTTCGATGTATAATATGCGGAACTACACAGTAACAGTTACATTTCGCTACAACATTAAAGATTTACTTTTGTTTCAACTACAAGATTGCTAGCAATATCAAAGAGTAATCCACTCGAAAGCAGCCAAAACAAACAACGGTGACAAAACTAACACAAGGCAATGATAGACACCCAGTGAAAGCGCTATTCACTGTTCGACGATGCAAAGCAACAATAAAAAGAAACGAACTCTACATTCTGACTTTCAGACATTCACTCTTGCAGATTTTCCAACAGCACTCTCCATCTTGTTGTACCAATCTCCAATTTGTGTGTTTTGAACCATATCCTGGCCAGCCCTCAGATGTCTGATTGGCCTCAGCACTCCAAAAACAGCAAGATCAGCCAAATTAGGTTTGGAGCCACCTAAGGGAATGGAAACCAAATGGAGAGCATAATTAGCTAATGCAGAGACAAAACATAACACGATATCAGATGATTAACATGTAGAATGACCAAGAAAATCTCTTCCTGCAAGAGCTTTCGTCCAAGTTTCTGCAGCTTCATATAAAGCAGCTCTTTCATCAGTGATGTTATACTTTTTCTTTAGTTTCTTCGAGACCATGTACATTGCTGCTGCTCCAGCATACTTCACAGCAAACCTCTCCATGCGACTGAAATTTCCTGCATGAAACGTATAGAGGTGTTGGGACTCCTATGTAAAATAATGAACTCGGATATGATTCTGGCGAAAGGCAAATTTGCGGGAGAGACTCATGCAGGCTAACCAATTGAATGTCAATGTAAAGTATACCAAAACAGAAGACAAGACTTATCATAAGAAAAAGCATCGCAAAATAATATTGAAGTGTTTCCAGACAAAAGAATGCTTATAGACTCATGTGTCAACATTAAGCATTAGATCGTTGTGAGTGCATATAAAAATTTAAAGAAAATGAATGATAAAAGGTTGGAACTTCTCCAACAATGAATGCTAGGATGTAAGTTTGAACTAGGTTTGCAGAGGATTCTCTCACCATGGCTTGTTATGTAATCGAAAGATTCAATAGCCTCAGAAGTATTCCGGTATATGTTGGGGGATAGCATGTGCACAAGGTGATTATCCACCCACCTAGGAAAACAAATCCATGGGTCATAACCAATTCTATGGTAAATATTTGTATATAAGAGAAGGCAAGGTGACGTAGTTCCATATCATACAAATCACAAAGAAACGGAAACCAAGTACAAAAAAACAAGCAAAATAAGAATCCCAGACCTCTGCCACTGAGTCTCTTCATCAGTAGAGATGTAGTTGTCCGGATAAATCCTCGTATTCAATTTGTCAATTATATCTGCAACAAACAAAAGCAAGTCAAATCCATACTTCATCCAAAATAATAAAAGAAGACGCTTGCATACATTCTTGATTCCTATCTTTATGCATGCGTAAAGTTTCAAATTCAAAAGCATCATTAATCCTCCTGATGTTTGTCAGTGTATCAGTATCTCCAAGCAAGATAATGTTGAACTAAATAAATATATTAAGTTCAGTCAGAACATAATTGGAGAATCTATCAAAGATATTGAAATGTCAAGAAAAAACAGCAAAGATTACAAACTAGGAAAACGACCTAATAATAAACACATGGCTGAGTTTGGTGTTAACACAGTAAGACAGATCAAACTAACAACACCATGCCTACTGTTTCCAAAGAACATAAGTTATCACACAAAAAGGAAGACTGGCTGGAAGATTAAAACGTCTTACCTGAAGAATCAACCAACTGCTCACCATCTACAAGCAAAATAGGAACCTTCTTGTAATCGGACCACTTGATTTCCTTCGTACTTAAAGGATTGACCTCCACAACTTTGTATGGCACATCATGGAAATCCAAGAATGCTGCAGAAAAATCCAATCAAAGAAAACACGCTCACAAAACTAATAACAGGAAATTCAAAAGTAAAACACATCAAATGTAGCTATGCTCGGCAAATTTCATGATGATACCCACGAAAATGTCACTTTAAAATTCCTACTAAATTAGATGGCACTTAAGGATGCATATTAAAGATTTCTTGAAAGTGCATGCACTAATAATGAACTTTTAGTTAAGAATTGGGTGTCATCAAGATGCAGATCGCAAACATATTGGTTACAAGCACACCTATCAAATACTACTGAATCCAATTGAATTTCGTCTATAATAGCTGGTCCGATGGTACTAGATTCCTCAACCTCTCATTCAAATAAATATTTCCCATGAGTAGTACTTACGGATGTATTTCAGGGGCATCATGAAAGCTCATGTAAATATGAATTTCAAGTTAAGAATTTGAGGGTAATCGGCCAAGTAGAGATGGCAAACATGATGACAATGATCATTCCTTCCAAAACTACCAAACCCAATCTTATCTTGCATTTAATAATTGATTTGATCCTTTTTCGACTGATTCCATTCCAATATTCAAATAACAGATTCCATTGCAATGCTCAAGATATTCCATTTCCAAAGCCTTCAGAGGTCTAAACTTTCTTTTTCGAGGCATACAAAACCCTTAATTTCAAATCAATTTTACTACTGAATTCGGTAGAAATTAAGTGTTAGGAATAAAATCCAATGGAGAAAAAAACCACAATTGCAAATCCACAAACACCAAACCACACAAAACACGCAAGATTTAACGTGTAAACCCAATGCGGGAAAACCACGGACGACACAATCTCAATCTACTATAGAGAAAACGTATAACAAAGATAGGCTTACAGGACATACGAACAACCGGCAAGAATACCCAGTTAAATTTGCTCTCAACGAATCCACAAGGATGTTCTCTCTCTTTTCTCTCAAGAATGCAAGAGTAGATAATAGAAATTAATTTAATTGTTCTAAGACAAATGGAGACGAAATTGCATTTATATAGTATGCCAAAACAAGTATTAATTGCACCAAAATCACGTTGAGAAAAGTGCAAAACGTGGGCGAAACTGGGACAGACGGTCGACCGAACTTCAAACTGTATCGCAATCCAGGACTTCTTCGGTCGACCGAAGCCTAAGTTCCGGTCGACCGAAAAACAACAGGCACTTTCCTGATTGCTTGAGTGCATATTCGGTCGACCGAATCACTTAAGTTCCGGTCGACCGAAAACCGACAGACACTTTTGCCCAGCTTCCTAGCTCCTATCGGTCGACCGAAAAACGACACACTTTTGCCCAGCTTCCTCGTGTGTGCCCGGTCGACCGAACAACTCCTATCGGTTAACCGAAAAACGACAGGCGCTTTGGTTGGACAAATTTGAACACACGACCGGTCAACCGAACTTCTTTCGGTCGACCGAATGTCTGTTTTATCTACAAATACTTTAATCACATATTCAAGGTAAACTACAACATTAAGGATGCATTTCGGGGGCTTCCTAAAAATCGATGTCAAACATGAATATCAAGCTAAAAACGGATTCCATTCCATTACTCAAGGATAACTTTCCAAAGCCTTCAGACGTCCGAATCCTCCTTCTTACTGCACACGAAACCCCCCAATCTCAACTCAATCTTACTATTTCATCCAGTCGTATACTTAAGTACACATTTCAGGTTTTCTCCCTAACTTTTCATGTCAAATAAGAATTTCAATCCAACAATCGGATTTCGTCAAGCAATTCGAACGGCCAAACATATCGACCTTAACCGCAAACTACCAAACCAAATTGCACCTCCCATTTCCACAAATCACCACAAAAGTGAAAATCCCAAAAAAAGGCAGCACCTTTGACCTTGTTACAGAACGGGCAGGCCTCGTACTGGTAGAGTACCACATCCTTAGGAGCGAACCGGATCGACGGCGCCTCCTTGGCATGCGCAACGGTGGCCATCCCGACGGAGAACGAGAAGGCCCCGGGGGCGAAGACAGCCGAGGCGGATCTGGCCGGGAAGAGGGGCGCAGCGGGGCGGAGGAGGGGACGCGGGGACGAGGAGGGAGGGGAGAGGGGACGAGGGCGGAGGAGGAGGAGGAGGAGGAGGCGGTTTGCCCTAAGCATGGTTGGGTTTTTGGAGGGGTTTGGTGGGGTTTAAGGGAAGTAGAAGGGGAATCGTGTTTGTTTGTGGTGGGGTTCGGAACGCTTGGGTTTGGGTTTGCCACAATTTGGGGGTTTTAGTCTTTTAGATTGACGTCGATGCTGACGTACTTGGTGCATGATAATGTTAATTTGGTGACGTATTTGGGGTTTTTTTTTTTTTGGTAATAATAATGTTAATTTTAATTATTAGATTGGCAGCCAATGCTGATTGCCAATCGAACTTGCACCCTCGGTCCCACCAGATTACTCATCGGACTACTTGGGATACACATCTTTTGTTAAACGTTTTAGTCATTTCATTTACGTACTAAAAGTCGTCTTTAAGTTGTGATTAAAGTGAGGCATAAAACACTTGAAAGTTTAACTTGTTTGCTCCCCAGGATGCCTTCAAGTACCAGCGATTAGATAGATAGATAGATGAGATTTTATTTAGAGCCTAGTACAAGAGTATTTATTTAACTATTATGGATAAACTAACTATTTGAACTCAAACTTAAAAGCAAATAAATTTTCAATTATTTTTGGGTCTTCCTTATAAAATTTGACCACCCGATCTAAATTCCCGAGACTTCACGGTTCGCACTAGTGAGTGCATGTGTTTCGTCAAAAAGATAATTAGAATAATTCATTCCTTCCATATCATGCATGTTACATAATAATACAACAGTAAAATATCGATACAACCATCAAATTATAACTTAAGGATGACAATTCATGATTGAAGGGATATATATTTACAACGTAAATTGCGTATCTTATATTTTTAGTTTATAACAATCCGTGATTGAATGGACTATATATTTACATCTAACTGTTAACAATTAAAATCACTCCCTACCAAACAATTAGATTTTGCTCCTCTCCTGTCGCCTTCTACGAGAAGCAAATACTATACTCCCAAGAAATATGCAACATGAGTCCCATGTTATTGTAGTATCTGTTCATATTATAATTAGTAGTAATTATTAGATAGATTGTGGATCTACATCTCACCTACAAGTAGGGTTGAGCTTCGGTCCGAACTCAAACCGGACCAGACCCAGATGTTTTCCGGAATCCGGATCGAAGACCGGACCGAATTTATGTGGGAGTTTTTGGATTTTGGACTGAGTTCGGACCGGACCGAAACCCTAATACATCTCGAGTTCCGAACTGAAACCCGGACCGGTTGGTTTCGGTCCGGACCGAACCCAGACCGAAAATTGCTCACCCGGCTACAAGACTACAACAAGTTGTTAAAAGAATGAGAATCCAACATGTGATACGTCTCCATACAAATGGCACATGAAACATTTGGTATACACAATTAGTAGTATTATGATATTCGTTTTTGTGACAACCTTTTTGGAGCAATTGTTGGAGTCCAGAGGGAAAATTCCAAAGTCCACTATAAATTAAATGGTACAATCATATGAGGTGTGGCCTAACCTTTTTGGACCAATTATTGGAGTCGAGAGGGAAAAATCCCCAAGTCCACTACTATAAATTAAACCGGACAATCATATGAGGTGTGTGTGGCCTTGCTTTGGGATAAGACAATGTAGTCAACTGAGATACCTTTTTAGACTAGTAAAATATCCGACAAATATACACAAGTGGAAGTGCAGATGGCATAATCCTTCCACACCACTGCACCCAAATGCCCAATCATAGGATACACCAGAACAATGCCAAAATGTAAAACGGAACTATGATCATGATACGTCTGGGATCCAAGACACTGCATGAAGATTGAAGAACTACAGTCTACAAGTTGGTAATTAGCCTCAAACTTAATAAGAAAATGAGAATGAAATCACCAAATGTGGTCTGCATTTCCTATTTGATATTCCAGCTGCCAAGCCAACGTTCAAGGTTCCATGATACACTTGCCTAGAGATAAATAAAGGTTTTTTTTTTGATAAGTAGTATGTGATGATTTTAATTATTAACCTAAGTAGAGGACCCACAGCTTATTAACTACGGGTTTTTATGAATGTATAAATAAGATTACTTTGAAATTTGAAGAATCGTCAAACGGAAGTGCCCACTTCAACTTATTGTGTTATGTGAAAACAAATCGTTAAAAGTAAATATTGAATAGTGGATTCTGGTAAAAAGGACTAGAGTTTTCATTAAAAGCAATTTCCACCAATCAATTTCGTGGATTTAATCCCAAATACACCAAAAAGTGAATAAAGAAATTCTATAGTACACCCTTACAATCTTGTCACCTTTAAGATATGCAAGTGGACTTTTATTTTATTTTATCTATTTTACTATTTCTCCAAGACTTGATTTTCTCCTTCCAAAGTTTCACCTCAAAAGCAACGGTAAATAATTGATGTGATAAGTTATGTAATTGCCAATGAAGAACATTTTTCAGGTGGGTCACCCGTCACCGAGGGTGGCTTCCTCTCATGTTCTTCCAAAACACAACGATTCCGTAAGTGCATGGTACTACCAGGATGCAACTACTAACTTAAGATGGTTAATCAAGTTCAAATGAATCTTCTCGCTTTGCTGGATTTTGTAGTGAGATTTTTTTTAATAAGTGATATGGTTAATTTTTTAATTACTAAGGTAGATCGTAAATTAACTGTATATCACCAACTTCGACTGAATTGTGAATTGTGAATTGTTCCTAGGACGCAGGGGTTTCACACTCTCCCGAACTCCAATATCACCATATGCAAAACCCAACTTGATCTTAATCAAAATTTAAACATAATCCCAACAAAAAGAATCCTACTAAAGTCCTTGTTTGTGGGGCTCTAGAGGGTTTCCTCCCCTCGTTAATATCTATCTAAGTCCCTTGTAGGCCTACCAATACATAATTTAACCCTTTTGGACCAGTTTGATTCCACCTTTTCAGAGTAGCAACTAGCAAAGGCTTTATTATTGTAGTTATTTGTTTGATTCCTCTCTAGGGAGGGAACCCGATGCCCTTTTGGGTGCTTTCGTTTCAACCACAACAGGAACGTTGGAGTCAGACATTTCTTGTTTGATGACGCATGAACGTTGAGTTCATTACAAAGTTCTGTCTCTATGCAAATAAATGCAATGAAAACTGTAACCGTTTGTTCTTTGTCTTCATTCAACAAGTGCCAGTTTTCATGAAAAATATCATTTTTATAGTTGGTGTGGTTACTTTTACTAATTATTAGTTGATTTTAGGAGGAATTTCATAGACATCCTTCAAATAAGATTTAATTTTACCAATACCCTCCAATCAAATAGATTTTTATGTATATTCTTCAATTTCAAATATGCTTCACATGTACCCTTTTATCAAGTTTACAATGTAAACTAGGGTCAACTTAAACTTTAAGGAGTTGAATTCTAAATTTTACCTTAGGAATGAAGAGCTATACAAGTACATCTTCATATATTTTTTGAGAATTAGCAAAGCATGCGACTAAGAATCATGTAGAAAGATGATACAAACAAAACATTCAAAATTACAAATTAATAGATTAATCATGGATATAATCATGAATTTTAAAACATCTTATAGATCAAAATCATGAATTTTTAAAGTAATTTACGTAGATATATCATATAAATATATAATCAAAACCTCAAATTGAAATTGAATTAAGTCAAATTTACTTGAATTTTTTGGACTGTAACGTCAACAAAATTTATGGGATTTTTTTTTTTTAAATGTGAATTTTTCCACACACACAAACGTGGGTCTGCCCCCTGGGGGATGTGCCAACATTGATCAGTCGATTAAGAAATTTAAAGTTTATTGAATTTACCAGTAAATATAGATAATTACAAATAATAAGAAAGAGTATCATTTGTTAACAATGAAATGAGTACACTTACGATTTGAAATTATTGACAGCACAATGAACAGTACTCTAAGAAAAGAACAAAACTACAAAAGTGTCCTTGAAATTAATGGACGGCTTAGAAACAATAGTACACTGTACACCTCAGTTGGCCACTCGGAAACAGTGGCAACTGGCAACTGGCAACCAGTATACCAATAGGCCATGGCTGTGCCCATTGACAACAGGAACAACCAACTGAAAAGTTTCTTGTTTCCATTAGCAGTTAACAACCTAGCAAAACTGCAATAGATAGATTATTAATCTCTATCTTGAAACCAACAAAGATAAATGATCAAATATACACACATTTTGTATCCCAATTGGCCTTGGGTGGGATACAAGTTCAATTTTCATCTATGTAATAACCCATGATTGGTCAAATTTTGAACTACAATCCACCTTATTAATCATAATAAATCCTACTAATAAGTACGATAGCAAATTGCTTTCTGAATTCAGGTAAATTAAAGTAAATGAATCTTCTTTGATAAAAGAATGATGTGTCAACTTTCACAAAACACGCATCAATATTCTTTTAAGATAACACATAGTGTATCCCAGGTTGTTTAAGGACTAATTAGGCAGGATAAAGACAGATTCGATCAATGCTTAAAATATAAAAAATATAACTTCGGGATATGGTCTACAAGAAGAGGAGTAACTTAATATAATCAAGAAAGAAGCCAGCAAACAATTGAAAGAGACTTCCAAACTGTTTGATTGAAAGAGCACCACACCGCCACATCCACACGTTCCATTTCCTTTTCCAGTTTCTATTCCAGGCAAACATTACAAAATACTTGGGGTGTGTGATGGTGGGTAGGCTTACTACGTACAGTGGGATCGATGATTCACAAAACCAAAAGAGTAGTTTTGTTGCACAAAAAATTGGAACACATCACTGTTTGTCCCTGAACCAAACAAGGGAAATTCCACCCCATCAAAATGGGGCTGTTAATGTTCTATGCAACTTCTCCTTTGTTTGGGTCCTTGTTGCCATTGCCAAACGCAGCTGCATGCCCAACACAAACATAACAAGAAACATGTTACGTACTAATAGGTTACACACGAAAAACATGTTACTAATAGCATGTTAAAAATAATTCAATTATGACTTTTTTTGGACCTCCTCGTGTTGTCTCCTTAGTCTTGCATTCTCCTTACCAAGATTAGCAACCTCCACCTCCAACTCATTTGTGTAAGCCTGAGACCAAAACCAGACACAACATAACACACAGAATCACTAGTAGAAATTTATATGAAAAAAAGAGACAAACCATTAATTACTTTTAAGCATATAAAACCATAACCGTACACAACAGAACACCAAACAGATTAGATTTTGAAGCCAACCCAGTTGTCATCTCTCACAAACAAACACTTCCAAAAGCACCAAAAAATATCACAAATTTCGAAACCAACCCAATTGCTATCTCTCACAAACAAACACTCCAAAGATCAAAGCACCAAAAAGACCAAATTTTGAAGTCAACCCAATTGCCACCCCCACCCAAAACTTTAAACCAACAAACGCTTCCAAGATCGACCCACCAACAAATATCAAATTTTGATCCATACCCAATAACAATAACAACAACACCAACAAACCCACAAAAAACCCAATCAAACCAACAAAACCACCCCAAAAAAGACATAACAAACACAAGTAAATTGCCTGCTTTCTAGCTCTCGACCGGGCAGCAGACTCCCTGTTCTTGATCATCCTCTTATGCCTCCGATCCCCATCACCCTTCCCTTCCCTCTTCTTATCACAGAACGCCTCGAACCCGACCTGCGCCATGAAAGGCGCAGTAGAAGTTCGAACACCAGTGTTCTTCCCCACAGAGTCCAAGAAATTAAGACTAAGAGGCGGATGAGCAAGAGGAGGTTGAGTTGGAGAAGAAGTGGTGGTGATAATATTTTCTTTCCTAACAGGCGTGAGGAAGTCCTGCAGAATCACACCTCCCATGGAAGGATGGTTTGTGGGAGAGGCAGTGGCGAGGGTGATGTCCTTCCAGACATCCTCCATGGTTCTTGGTCCTCCTCTTGGGGTGGTTTGGAGGGTGGAGGAAGAGGAGGAGTTGGAGGAGTAGGTTCTTGTGGTGATGGTGGTGGTTTGGTCCTCCCCTGACCACATGGTGTGGGAGAGGGTGGAGTGGGTATCACTTTCGGTATAAAAGCTGGAGGGAGATGTAGCAAAGATCCTTTTCAGGGTATGGAACTTCTTTTCTTCAATGATATTTATAGCTGAGAAAGAAGGTGATTGGAGACTAGGGTTTGGATTGCTTAGTTCCTTTTGTGTCACTTCATTTGTCTTCTGTTTAGAGAGATCCTAGCGTAACATGCGTATGTACATGCTATGCTGTTTGTGTGTGTATTTGACTCATTTATATTCTATATTTCTAGACAATAGTGCAATAGACATACATACATATGTAACATATCATGACATGTATAATTTTTGAGAATGTGTGCCAGGGAGGGTATATTGGCATATCGTTAGGGTTTAGGGTTTTAGGATAGTATTAGCCGTTTAGGAGACTTGTAAAGTCTAGCTCTGAAACCAGTAAACAACTATTGGTGAAATACTTGAAGCAGCAATATTTTCAACCAAAAAAAAAAACTGAAGTAGCACCCTCTGATCTGTACATGATACTACTGCAATACTTATGCCATATACATGCTTCTGCAGAAAGGAATGGAAAGAGAAAGGAAGAAAATCTAGAGGTGAGATTGTGAGTACACTATTGCATTGTACTGAGTATATAGTGTCACAATCTCCTTTATTTTATTACCTCAACAACATCAATAGTATGCATGCATCTCCAAGATTCCTACCCTTTCCATTGCCACCTCTCTTCTACACCTATTAGTAGTAGTAGCACTGTTTTTTGACAAGATGGATTGTGCACACAAATCCCAACAAAAGGCAAGCTCAAGGAGGGAGGCATTCACCTTTGTGCAATTTGGTGAGAGACCTCATAATGCCCAATGGATAACATCTTTGACTTTTTCCTAGATCCACGGCCTCCACGTCAGCAGACCTCACTCACGTCACATCATCTTTCTTGTAATATTTTTATACGTGTATACATGAAGTGATTTTTGTGGAGGTTTTATTTTTTTGGACATGACGTGAAGGAAAGAAGTCTGTGGTGAATCTTAGTACAATCATACAATGCGCTTGTCTACGTCGACTCTCGTCCGACTTAAGATTTTTGTGTGGCGCAAATCTTAGGGACAAAGGCAACGCAAGGAATGTGAAATGATTATCCAGAATTTACTCCGATATAAGAGCATCGTTGCACCGGCCGACATTGTTCACCGTCCGGTTACGTATGCGGAAACCACAAATTTACTTGACAATTTTTTTGTGTTTTGTCTAGAATTGATCCCGAAATGACATGTAGGGGAGAGAATGTATGGCGTTTGAGTTATTTCTGGGTGTGGTTAAGAAAACT
The DNA here is from genome assembly GCA_963682175.1 of Triglochin maritima. Taxonomy (NCBI): domain Eukaryota; kingdom Viridiplantae; phylum Streptophyta; class Magnoliopsida; order Alismatales; family Juncaginaceae; genus Triglochin; species Triglochin maritima. The sequence goes on along the minus strand of OY821791.1, from coordinate 6,925,901 downwards.
TTAGGGGGGTTGGTTTGAACTGACGTGACAAAAAGAGAAGCTGACGTGGCTGAGAGAGAAAACCGAACGCCCAGGAACTGCCCGAGAATCTTCAATGGTGCTCTAATTCTACTCTCGTATAGCGGGCGAGTTGTAGTTCTAGATTGAAAGTGTCCCACTCCACTGTTCCGTTCAAGTCTGGTTATGATTTATTTACCCAACGTGACTGTCTAGGCTCGGAGCTCATAGATGCATAACCACTTCCCCTTCATCCATTGAACTACAACACTCGAAGAGAAGGAATGTGGAGGTGGGTTGTATATCTTGGGATTTGCATAGTAATGCATGAGTTGTCTTTCTAAACATATACAAACCCGTTGTACACTTCTAAAAGTTTCTTATTGAAATTTTACTTCCATGTATTTTTTTTATTACTTCAACACACTTGTTAACTCAAGGAATTGACATGGTAAACTTGGCAACGTGTGGATCACATGATATGTTAATTTTTATATTAAAATAATCAAAAAAATTGTATAAAAACTCAAACAAAAATAATATACTCATCTACGTCCAAATCCCACTAACTTGTTCATTTTCAAAGAAAAATCAATTTACTTTCCCCTTTAATAATCATTATCTCCTTCTTTCTCTGTACCTCAATTCACACTCCTAACAAATCCCCCTTATTCATCCCAAAAAACCCCCCAAACCCTCCCTTCCCAAACCAACGTCAACAATCCTCGATCTCGGAATCACTCACCTTCATCCAGCTACTCGGAATTGACCATCATACGGCGGTGCGGCCATGATGTCCCTCACCCTCCAGTCCTGTTGTCAATGACCTCGTCATCCTCTCATGAGTCGGCCTCCACCCCCTACTGGTCAACGACTCCCCCACCTTGGAACTCGTCGAGATGGTCCTCGTCGGGACGATCAACAAGACTCTCATCTCCATCATAAACTGCGCTGGCGTCACCACCCTCGGAATATCCGGCATGAATGCATCCCTCATCATCGCATGTCAGCCTCCAACGCCATCGCTCCTGGATTCTTTGGTGGCATTGTGAGGGCACCCTTAACGGGGGTGCCCCGCCCGGGCGCACCCCCGTTAACGGGGCGGGTGCCCCTCGGGTGCCTACCCGGGCGCTTGCCCGGGCGTTGGGCGTCCCGGGGAGACGCCCGGGGCGCCCTCGGGTGGGGGACATGTGTCCCCCTCCCATTCGTTGAATTGTTTTTAAATTTTTTAATTATTTAGTGGATGTTTTGTTATTAATGGATTGGGTATTTGTTATTAAAATGGAGTAATAAAATTTTCCAAGTAATGCATATTCAAAATTTTCCCAATCAACAATTTTAAGATCCAAAAACTTTCTAAGGGGTGTTGCCCCCTTGCCACACCCGCCACCTCACCCGCGAGGTGGAATATCGCTCGCTCACCAGGGAGCGAGACCCCCGAACGAACTGTCGAGGTAGTTTAATAGTAAAAACTAAAAAGAATCAAGTTAAATAGAAAAATATATTAATACGACAATACCATAAGAACAATACATTAATAATACTGAAATACGAACTACAACCAACCACATGAAACATATGTTAAAGGGAAATACAAACCATATGGAATACAACAACACGAAATACAAACTAAGGGAAATGCAAACCATACGAAATACGGACTACAACAAACTACACGTACTCATTCTCTTCTGCCCATGCGAGAAGTTTATCGATTACTTTTTTATCCTTCTCCGTCGGGTTGTCCTTCCTCATCAGAGAGTGAAACATGTCCAACTTATTTTTTATTAAATGCCTCTGAAAATTCCTTTCCGCTAACTCCTCCTGCTTGGCGAAACCATCTTCTCTGACTTGGGCGGTGTATCAAATCTGTTGTGCAAGTTCTCTAACATCGGTGTCTCTTTCGGGGCGTAATGCACTCTTAGCCTTTTTCTTGGCCTTCTTCACACCTTCTCGGCGTGTAGACCACCCCGGCATCAACTCTTCTACATCCGAGGGTGATTGCGTCCTGGTGCCATCCGTGCTCTTTCTTTTCCCAAGGCTTCCTGACTGGGGACTATTTTCATCGTGCAACTCCGAGACTCCCAGTGAACACGCACGACATTAGCCCCGGATATCACAGACTCCCATTTTGGGTACCTACGCAACATAACCCAAACATCAAAATAAAAAAATTTAGGCTCATGAGTTCGCTCGTAGATCACGTGCGCTTGTCGGACAACATCGTCGTCATTCTGGCCGCTCATTTTCCGTTGGAATGCCTGATCGAAGCACCCGACCCACTTGTTCACAGCAGGTACAATTCTCCTCCACCGTCCTTTTAAGGACTCTGCATTCCTCTCGGGGAGGCCTGTGCCTTCCACGGAGATGTCGTACACACGTTTCAGTCTAGCCCACAATGAAGTAGACTTCTGGTTTGTCCCTGTCACCGCATCGCAACTGATTTCCATATATGCAGAGACAAGTCTCTCGTCCTCAGCTGTGGTCCACATCTTTGGATTGGCTTTGGCAGTTTGGACTTGCTTGCAGTGGCGGCGCTGTGGAGGTGGGGATGGTGGTGTGGCGGTGTGTCGTGGTGGGGACTCATCGTCATCGTGACCCTCTTCTTCAGTGTCCGCCATACTCTGACTACTTTGTTGAGACATGTGTCGGCCAAACATCTGGAATTGCGGTTGATTATGTGGGAATGGTGGTGCATATTGAGAGAATTGTGGGAATGGTGAGTTTTGGTCTGGTGGTGGGAATGGTGGGGTGTAGTGGGAGAAGTCCAGTTGTTGGAATGGTTGTTGGTAAAATGGACGTGAGGGGTATCCTTGTGGATAGAGTGGACGCGGATTTGATTGTGGACGATGAGGGAACGGTTGTAATCCGGAGAAGACATTGCAACGTTGTGTTTTGTGGAAGAGATATGGGATGTAAGTTGGGTTTTGTGTAAGGTATATATAGAGAAAAAATTAGACACTGTGCAGTCACGCGGATTACTTTTCACGCACGCGTATACTGTACATTCACGCGGACTACTTTTCTTTCACGCGTATACTGTGCAATCACGCGGATTACTTTTCACGCACGCGTATACTGTGCAATCATGCGGACTACTTTTCTTTCACGCGTATACTGTGCAATCACGCGGATTACTTTTCACGCACGCGTATACTGTGCAATCACACAGATTACTTTTCACGCACGCGTATACTGTACATTCACGTGTATACTGTGCATTCACGCGCATTTCAAAATTCAAATATTCAAATTTTTGTGGTTTAACAGTGATTATTATTATTAATGAATAATTATTATTGTTAATTAATTAATAGTAATAATAGTTATATCGTGAATTAGAATTTGATTTATGTAAAATGTAATTTGTTAAATGTTGTGTGAGAATTAAATTTGTTTAATTAAGAAATGATGTAGAGGAAAGAGAGTGTAGGGTGGGTGAGTGTAGCCCGGGCATGGGTAAGAGGTGTTTTTGGGTGGGTTGGGTGAGCTGACGTGGCAGAGAGAGAGTGCAGGACGCCCGGGATATCCCGGACGCTGTTATTTGTGCTCTGATAGTTTGTTTGATGTAGTGATTTTTTAGTTACAATGTAAATGCTAATTTGTCATAATTTGATGTTGAATCATTTTGATATAATTTTGAATTGTTTTTATTCAAATATATTGTTCGATTTTTGAATGTCAAAAAGATTGATAAAAATGTAGATTTTTTATAGATATATTACAAAGAAAAATCAAAGCTTAATTTTGGGTAAAGTTACTTTAATTTAACAAGTTAAACAAACGTAAGGACGTCAATAAGATATGACATGTTTTGTTTGTGTTTGAATGCAAAAAAATATTATTATTTTAATGCAGATCAACCAAATGGAGTGGATCCCACACGTGGTCATGTGTATCAGGCAAATTAGTTTTGTTAACCGGCGTAACGAGACCATAAAAAAAACACGGGAGAGAAGGACCAATAGAGGATTTTGGAAGTGCATTCAAGCCAAAACCCAATTAAATTTGTATGCTTGATAAATTGTAAAACGAAGACAGACGTTTTACTCATTTTCTTTGTAAACTACTGGAACTCTGAACCTTTATATGTGAGTCGTTGAGTGTGAACGTAAGAGCACCGTTAACAGCGTCCTGTTAGTTTCTGGACGTCTGGTTTTCTCTCTCAGCCACGTCAGTTTTTCTCTGTCATGTCAGCTCAAACCAACCCTCCTAATTTTTTTAACCAATGGTGGGGGGCACGTGTCCCCACCCACCTAGAATTTCCAACCGTCCGGGCAGAAATTCCAGGTTTTTGCCTACGGACAGTGAACAGTTCGCCCGGACGCACGATAACGGCCAAGTATGGTCAAACTGCAATCGTCGTACTAAAAGCAATGTTCGGCAAGAATAGTCATCCAACCATCAAAGCACGCATAAAGAAATGTTCTTAAAACTACCACAACGGGTGGGATGGGGTGTGTGCGGTGAACCGGTGGTTAAGCTTTTTAATTATTGTTTTATTTTTCTACGGGCGTAGTCTTACAACTATTTTATATTTAATATAATTAACATAGATTATTGTATTATTTTAACTAGATATATCTTAGAAAATAAAAAACATATAATTTAATAAAACACCATAATTCTTATCTTCTCATGTTTGATGGATGAACACACATATTTCTATATAAATATTGTATTTTCGAAGTACTACATTTTCAGTGGTTAATTCTTTGTATTAATTTTTTTTATAATTCATATATATAAGAGATAAATGATGGTTTATTTATTTATAAAATTTAAGAAATGAGACATAGAAAAGAAAATAGTTGATTTGAGAGTAAGATCTTTTTATAAAGATCATGATTTGGAAAATAAAAGATAAAAATATTATGAATAAATGTTTGAAGTGGAAAATGTGACATAACATATAAATAAAATAGTGATATTTTTTTGGAACAACTATTTGTCGTGCCCAAAATTAATTAAATCGTTTGTCTCAATTACTTTTTTGTCGTTCACAATTTATTTAATATTCATTATGTCTCGTAAAAAATAAAAAAAAATCGGACTGTCTGGCTAAGACGTTTCCTCTTTTTTTTAATCTTGAATTTTACGGTGTGTTGTTTCGGGTTTCGTTGCAAGATTTTGGTGGTGACAGGGTGAAAAAGAAAACACAAACGTAAATAAACGGGTAAACGAATATATATCCGGAGTACAATAATAGGACGTCAAAACAAAAAAATGTCTGCAAAGCGCGTTCCTTCTACTCGCCCGCTTTGCGGGGGGGACTATCGCCCCTGACACCCCGCATTCTTATTCTGATTTTATTTTTCATGATTATTTTTTGTTATAGTATGAAAATAGAGCATAATGGGAGAAAAAAAAGTAAAAATAAAAGAATAATAAAATATTAATTTGCATAAACAATTTAAGTAATTTTGCAATGATATTATTTTGTAGTTCAATATTTTTTTTATAAATATCATGACTACAAATGCTCTCGGGCCACATGATTAAAGGATAACGAAACATGCCATGCCTTTCTCAAGGTGAAATAACACATGCTATACACAGTGTGTGATGGTTGAACATGACGTATATAACAGCTAGAGAATCATCATTCCAGACAAGAAGATGACATGAACGAGAACACATCATGGAAGGAAAATCCAAATTGTTTGACAAAATTGTCATGTATGTATGTAATTTGATAGTAGTGAAAATAGGTAGAAATAATCACATTCACAAGGTTTGCTTGCAAAAGGAGCCTCATATTTATTAGTTAATTTAATAATATCCCATGCGAAAAAATCCTGTGTGTTTGACTTCTGTTTTTGCTACCAATTTTAAAGAAAGGTATTGATATTAATCAGACATATATTCTACAAAAACATTACTTAGACATGATATTTTTATTTTTTTAAAAACATACAAAATCATGAGGGCCATGATCCATGGAAAATAAAACTTAGACTCCAAGATAATTAAAACACGACAAATTAATTATTTCCTATCTTCCAAGTGAACTTCCAAAATCAATACCTCGATACTCTTTAATTTCCAAAAAAAAAACAGCTAAACCTATCACAAGAATTAGATCCAACAAATTTTAGAACCAATTGGATTGAAGTGCAAATGCAATTTCAATTTCGTAAAAAACCAACATATGATCATAGTACGTCGTTACAAAACTCACTTTAAAAATTAAAAATAATCATCCAATTTATCACCTTATGAATGTTCTGATATTCTCGGAATCCCAGATACAAATAGTAAATAGGAAAGGAAAATTTGACAATTTATACTCTAAGTTACCCAACCTCTAAAAAATGTCATATCTTCATGCTCTACCAAAATACTATTGTTTTTAGAAACACCAATTTTTTTTATCTGTCACTCATCTTCTCTATTTCATACAACCATTCCCCGTCATCTAGGGCTGTTCGTGGGGCGGGTTTGACCCGCCAACCCGCCCCGCCCCGCCCCGCCCCGCCCCGCCCCGCGTAGGGCGGGTTGCGGCTGAAAATTTTCCTACCCGTGACCCGTTAACCCGCCACCCGTTAACCCGCCGAACTAAACGGGGCGGGTTGCGGTTAATGTGTTACCAACCCGTTTACCCGTTACAAATATAATTATTAAAAAAATACATATTTATGTATTAAAATTTTCGTTATTTCATTAAACTTCTAACATTTCTTCTAAAATTAAAATTTTCCTACCCGTGACCCGTTAACCCGACACCCGTTAACCCGCCGGACTAAAAGGGGCGGGTAGCGGCCCAATTGTTTTTTACCCGCCCCGCCCCACTCCGTTTGCCCGCCTGACTTTGGTGGGGCGGGTAGCGGGCGGAGCCAAACCCGCCCCACCCCGCCCCGTTTGCAGCCCTACCGTCGTCGTCAAACCCAGATGTATTTTGGAGGGGTTGTTTATGTATGTTCAGAAAGTAATATGAGGGGTTTTGTGTTAGGATTGACCGATACTCTTTATGCTGACATCGACGTGTCGGTCGGGGGTCTCGCTCCCCAGTGAGCGAGTAGCGCCCCTTGGAAGTCAAATACAATATATTTTTGGGCTTGAGAATTTATTAGGAATTCTAACAATTTGGATACAAAGGCATATTTTGTGTTTCCATCAAAGCTCGATCGGCTCGATGTGAGTTCGATAGGAACACGATTGTTGTGCTTGATAGCCTCGATTACTTTTGCATGTAAGCTCGATCAGATTAGAGTGAGTGTTTTGTGGAGTGGATTGAATTGATGGAAGTCGGACTGATCTTTTGTGTTTCCAACGAACTCAATGGACTTGATAGGAGTTCGATAGGAATACGATTGTGGAGTTAAATACTCGATGGACACACTTTTGACACTCATTCTGGAGAAAGAAAGAAAGAGAATGATTGGAAGAGAATGATCTCACACAGTTTAGACAGTAGTATTTTCGGGAAAAGTGGAAAAATAATCATATTTTAAGAGAGAGCTAAAATGTGGAATTTTATTTTAGAGGTTGGGTAACATAGATTATAAATTGTCAAATTTTCCATAGGAAATCCATCGAATTAAGATAGTTTTGTTGAAATTAGAAAAAGTAATTGCAAATTTTCCACAAAAGAAGAGTTGAGACTTCGGAAAGATATTTATCTAACACGAGTACGCCGATGGAAGAAATGGGAACCGAAAGGAGTTTAGTCATGTGGTCAAGTCTCAGTGCTTTGCCATCTGTCATCGTTACAGTGGTGGGTGACAATTCACTCTACCACATAATATGTGGGAGAGGAGAGAGTGGACACAAAGAGAAGGACAAAACAGTGTACGGTGATTAGATAGAGAGAGACACCACGTGTGTGATCAGTTTTATTTGCTTCTCATCAAGGCAACACTCACTAGTCACTACCTTCTTTCCTTCCTTCCTTCCTTCGAAATAAACACTTACTAACTACCCTATTTTAGTATAGGTTGCTAGCAAGCAAGCATTAGCGTCTTAGTCACTTACAGTCAGTCCTACACATTCATAGTAGGATTTTGCAGTAAGGGGTCATTTCGCAATAAAAAAATGGTCATGGCAATTATTTTTCTCAAACTCCACTTTGCACACGTATACTCGTATAGGTCCGTTTGGATTAACTTAACTTCCATTGGCATCGGTTCTTGTGACCTGTAAGATTCTTAACGATTGCAAGTCTAAGAGAAAGTGAACGACAATTATTCTTAATCATAAATGACAAATATGACGGACATATTTCATAATAAATTTGGTTTAATATTAGGATAAATTACACACAAGCTCCTGAACTATGGATCAAAATCACTTCAATGTTATATTAAAATATTTATGTAAACATTTTTTATTAATCAAATAATGCCACACAATATAATTAACTTGAGAGCTTTACTAGTAAAAATACTAAAATGAGACTGTAGCATGGTAAATACAACTCAAAAATTTGAATTCCTTGCCCTATACAAAAGTATACAAAAGTAGCTTCTGATTTGTATACAAAAGTAGCTTTGGGAATCCCAATATTCGCAGAAATTAGTCCTTAAAAGACACTTTGCAACAAAAATTCCTCATAATTCATACTCCCATAGGATCTAGTCTGAAAATTCCCGTCCACTGATAAAGTAGGAGAGTGTGTGTAATATCCTGAATTTTTTAGTTGAGGTAATAATCAAATATCTTAATGGACTAATTAAGATTGTTGGATGATTGTGTGGTTTTAGGAGAAGATGGAATTTTGAGAAGAATATTGAGAAGAAAAAGATGGAGATTTTGAGGCAAGTACTGATTCGTTATTCTTCAGTTTCATATCATGTCTGTCTCTCTTGATATTCGTAGTTGCATGCATGTTGAGCATTAATATTGATTTTATGAATATGCATATGATTGCATGGTGGTGTTTCGGTCGACATGTCCTGTGGCTGTGTGTATGTTTCTAGCAGAGCAACTTAGGAAAGAGCTGCCTAACGGAAAGCGTGGAGCCACCCGAGAGAGGAAAGGGCTGCCTGTCGTTAGTGTGGAACTACCAGGTGTGCGTCTGACAGATTGATAGATTTCAGAAGCACAGGATGTGGTCGAATATGAATGGGGGTTTCAAATTGATATGCATGCATTTTATTTGTGATGCATGTCTCTTGATTGTGCTTATTGACTGAATGTCATATTCTGTATTATTTTCCACATGATTATGATTCTGATTGATTGATGGTTGGTACTTGCGGGCTGTCGAGCTCACAATTTGTTGATTATATTTTTCAGATTATTATGGGCCTATCAGATGGATTTAAATATCAGAGTGCGCAGCGGTCAGGATCGTGGATCGTATCTTAACGCACCGGGTTCGGACGGGTGAGCAGTTGTCCGGGCTCGGGGCGTTACAGTGTGGGCCTCAACCGAGACTTCGTGAGGGTCATTGCCGAAGTAATTTGAAGCAGAAAAGGCGTGATTCATTTTACATAATATTAGAATTAGATATTCTGAGGAAGCTTTAGAAAAATTCATTATTGATATTACGGCTTATGATGAGAAATGATTTAATTTGGATAATTAACCGGAAAATCAGTCAATTCAAGACGATGTAACATATGTCAAAGCAACATACAAACATAACATTTTTTTTGTCAATTGACCTTTTAGTATCCAAAAAAGTCACAATTTCACATGAATATATAATTGTACGAACCCCCCCCCCCCCCCCAGACAATCAAAAAAAACTAAACCCAACCCAGCAGCCAACAACATCCAACAACAAACCATAACCATCTCCTCCACAACCACCACCTCTCTCCTCTAACTCCGTTCACAGCCGGTGTCGGGCTCGCCGCAACTTCTCCGGTCCCGTTCCCGTTCGACCGCACATCGATCCCGAATTTCATCCCTCCTCTGCAATGGAAATCAACATCACACAAGAACCAGTACTTCCTTGCTGTAGTCAACACAACATTGTCTTCACCACTGTTGTAAAACTTCGTTTGGTTAGAGCTAACGTTGCATGATTTATATTCGGCCTCCGACACCTCGTAGACGTCGTGCTGCCCCTTTCTGTAGCTGAACACTTAAGAGCAAAATTCATTAACAAAGTCTTTAGTTGATTCATGCAATCAATAGTAGTGTGGATGGAAAATTAATTTCGGTTGTATCACTATGAAGCCCAATTTTAATTAAGACAACATTCACATATATATGACCAATTTTACATCCAATGATATCACCGATTGGTCTCCGTAACAAAAGAAAATGGTTAGGAATCCATGGCCTTTGTATGAAGCCTAGAAATAATAAGACATCAAAACAAACACATGGTATGATTTTGATTTTTTTTTTTAATATGCTTTCAACAATCTATATAAACAATTGAAGAGATAGTCTAAGTGCGTAACTTTAACATGATATTAGACTATTAGAGTATAAACAAAATGGCCGAATTACAGTCAACTACATATATTGCATTGATTTTGAATTGGAAACTCAAAAATTTCGATAGAATACTCACAGAGTATGTCGTCGACGAAGAACTTGTATTTCTCGGACCATGTGAGGAAATTGACGCCCAAGTCCCATTTATCGCCGTCTCCTACTGTGTAGGTGGTGGCTTGGAGGTGGGCTGCGCATGAGAGCCATATGAGGACGACAGTTAAGGTGGAGAAGAGATTTAGTTCCATTGATGAAGATGGTCGACTTTGTTTTTGAGAAGAAGCTTTCCCCTTTTTTGTGTGGTTGGAAGTTCCTTTTCTTCTTAATAAAAAATGGAGTTTGTAATGATTTTTAGGCTATGATAATGTGGATGGCATTGAGGTGTGAGAGGAGACATGTTAGACAGCTAACATGTTTGATGTTTCCATTGAACAATTCTAAATAATGCTTGATGTGAAGAAGACCGAGCAACACGAGTCTTCTCTCTACCCCTTGATCCATGAAGAACTTAGACCATTCATTGGTACCTACATTCTTAAATTGCATTAAATGTATCACACGTAAAATATCTCTTATAGTTTTACTTGAATGACTCATAAATTGATGGAGATATGAGATGTGTTTTTAGTTTGGTAAATTAATTACAAGTATTATAAAACTTGAAAATTTGATATGCAGTTTTGCTTAATCGGTGATAGGATACAATGAAGATCTTGATTGTGTGATTAGAATATTTACAATTACTTAATATTATGTTTTGAGATGATAAGTAGTATCATTTTCACATTATCTAGAAAACAAAAGTGAATTGTAAGAGCTTCATTTTATAGTTGGGGAGAGTAAATGGTATTCTAAATTACTCCCCGAACACGAATATCATATTTCAAGTTTGAGGATCATGGGCTACCTCTAGTTGTCAACTTATACTTGATAGTGCATAAATATTACTGGATCAAATTCAAAAAAGAACATCGATCGTTAATCCTCTATACTCCCATCTTTCAAATTAAACTGAGCTATTTCTTCCGACAGGCATGTAATCAGTATAATCATTAGCACTCTGTTTGATCAAAGTGCTTTTTTCCGTTTAATATTTTCTCAAATCCAATACATGTTCAGTATAACCTAACTAGCAAAGCACTTATTTTACTTGTCTTGGACACTGGTTGTTATTCATTGTTTTAGCAAGATAAATCATTGGTTCATACTTCATACCAATGTTACCGAACCAGACATCAAAACGAAAAACCGGTCCGGTTAAATGTTGTCTGGCTGTTGGTTCAAATCGGTATAACAGACGATGACATCATCATGACATCATCAAATCGGAATCAGTGTTCAGACCTACCCATTAATCTTTAAAATAAAGTTGAACTCAACGGTGTTAAACCGGATAAAATCAGGTTTAACCAAGTATTAAAATGTTTCATATAGACTTGAGACATAAATAAAAAGTAAAGACATTAGACTTCTCTTACCAAAAGTTAGTTTCAACTTTCAAGGACTAATTTCTATTAATAGCAATTACATGCATAATAAAATGACATAATGTCTTTGATGTGTAATTACAAATATATATTTGTAAAGATGTTATTCAATGAATTTGTTTATAGACAAAATGTGTATTTTTTGTAGAGTAGTTGGATGGTTTTGTTTGTTAATATACTTAAGTTCGAATCATACTAGTGATATTTTTAAGATTAGTTTCGAAAAACGTCCGGTTCAGTTCAATGGTTTGGTCAGGTTTGATTGGTTCAAATCGGTTTTTCAATGGTTTGACTTTGTTTATGGACCGGTTTTTTAGCAGGTTGAATCGTTTCTATCACCGTTTCACGTCGAATCTGCTGGTTTGCTTCGATTTCCTAAACACCGGTTCATACAAGACTTGATAAATAACTTAAATTTTCGTTACTCATTTATGATGGTCATCATGGACGATAGCGGAGCAAATCATCAGTAGACTTCAAGATAGATCCTTACACTAGCAACTAAATCTGAATTCTCTTTTTCTTGGGTAGTAAAATGCAAGACGAGATAAGCAGAGCAAGGAAACAGATTCACATCTTGAGATTTAATCAAACGTGGACCAACTAAACTTCAATAAAGACAACTAACCTACCAACAAATTTGCTTGTTTTGCAATCCTTTTTGTGGATAGGAAATTGCCTCATGCAATACCAATACTTGGTCCATGTTGTTCTAGAAGTCGTTGTGAACCCATCAATCAAACATTAAAATCACTAATCGACCCCACATGCATTAATATTAAAAACAGTAAAAAGAACAAGCCTTAAAAGTTGATTTGTATCCATTTGCCCCGGAAGATAGCTCAACTTACTCAATAGGTCCACATGTACAGCAACATTGATTTGAAACTCAACATATTAAACCACATAGAATATAATTAGAAAATGTCTGATAATGCTAAATTAATCAATACTTGTCACCATGTTCAGACATATTCCATACTTTTAAACTAAGGCCCACCAAAAATAATTCAATTATGGTCGGACTGGTCGAATTTAATTAGCACCACTTTCAATCTTAATCACATGACCTGTTACAATACACCAAGACTATGATGTCTAATGTGATGATTTAGGAGTTTGTTATAGCATATACAATACTTAATTATCAACGAATTCCGACTTTGGGCTTTGCATCGCTTCCACTATTTTCGGATTTGGACAGTTTTTAACTATTGATCAGAACACTTCTATAATATTAGATTAATATGAATTGCTAATTAAATAAACACATCGCTTCTGGTAGTGCATCCTATTTTTCATTAGCTCTTGTAAGCGTTATCTAATGATGCTGTTACTAGGAATAATCACCAGTAATCGTGACAAGAACAATGCCCACCCTTGATAGTATGGAATCGAGATCCATCTCTAACCACAATCTCTCTACCATAAATGCCAGAGACAACCTTCATCAAACTATGACAATCCTCGCAAATTCTCAAATTCTTCATGATCATAATCGAACTCCCGTCTTCTGTTGTCATTAGCCCAAGGCTAAAGCCAACTTCTCACTATGCCAAGCCACAGCTTGTTCCTTCTCTTCCTCTGTTAAATCAAATAATGCATTTCTTGTGTTTGCAACATACCCTCCATTAACCCTCACCCTCTTTAACACCTCCTCCAACTTTTGTCGAATCACTTTAATTTTGGGGTGTAACATTTCGCAAGAAATAAAACGATGCACTATGCCATCTTTGTCAGTGATCCAACTGAAACCAGGTTTCGACTGTGTTCGACCCTTCATCAAAGATTCATCTTTGTCCAGAGAAACACTACTAGGATTTCTCATTTTACTAACACCGTCCCATTGATTGGCAGCCGCGTACAAATTGGAGAGAAGAACTCGACTCTCGTGGTGCTCAGAGGTGTCATGTAGCCTTGCAATTTTTTCCAAGACACGCTCAGCTAGATCCACATTGCTATGAATTCTACAGGCACTGAGCAACGATCGCCACATAATGACATCTGGTTCAATTGGCATTGTAACTACAATTCGGAATGCCTCATCTAACTCTCCGGCACGACCGAGCAAATCGACCAGGCAACCATAATGCGCAATATCTGGGGGGATTCCCCACAAACAATTCATGTTGTTGAAAATTGAAGTCCCCTCTCTAACAAGACTCGAGTGACTACACCCATTCAATACTCCCACAAGCGTGACACTATCCGGTCTCACACCTTCCTCGATCATGCGATCAAACATTTCAACCGCTTCTCGCCCGAGCCCATGCATGGACAACCCCGATATCATGCTCGTCCATTGTAGAATTGTATGAGGACGAGATGAGTAGGAGAGGAAGGGATTTTATTTCTATATTTTTGAAGTGATTTACATGGTTTGAATCTGTGACTATTTATACAACATATTTTAGCCGTTTGGTTGTAATAAATGCTTGCTTGAAAAACCTCAATCGACATGGGAATGCCATGCAAAGCTTTGGGCACCCAATCGACAACCACAACGGTATGAATCTTTAACACGCCCCCTCAAGTTGGGTCTGGAAAGGATTGATAGATCCCATCTTGTGAAGAATGTTGACGAAGGTCTTGCGATCGAGAGCTTTGGTGAAGATGTCTGCAAGTTGCTCCTTACTTGGGACATAGGGAACCTCTATTTGCTTTGATTGTATTTTTTCTCTGATAAAATGACAATCGACTTCTATGTGCTTGGTTCTCTCATGGAAGACTGGATTTGTAGCAATGTGTCGCGCCGCATTATTGTCGCAAAACATTTTCATAGGACTTTGAGTTGTGATGTTCATATCTTTAAGCAGTTGTTTTATCCAAATTAATTCGCTGGTAGTGGATGCCATTCCACGGTATTCTGCTTCTGCACTGGATCGTGCGACGACGTTTTGTTTCTTACTTCGCCATGTTACCAAGTTACCTCCTACAAATGTGCAGAATCCCGTAGTTGAACGTCGATCATGACTTCCAGCCCAATCTGCATCGGAGTACCCAATTATTGAATTAGAGTTGTTGGGTTTCATCCATAAACCTTGTCCAGGTGTTCCTTTAAGATAACATAGGATTCTGTTTACTAAGTCTAGATGATGTGTATAGGGAGCATGCATGAACTGACTTATTAGACTAACCGCATATGTAATATCAGGTCGAGTGACAGTAAGGTAGATAAGTTTTCCAACTAGCCTTTGGAATTGCCCAATGTCAGATAGGGGAGTCCCATCATTTGGTCCTATCTTTTTGTTGGTTTCTATAGGTGTAGTTGAGGGCTTTGAACCTAATTTCCCAGTTTCTTTGAGAATGTCTAGGATGTATTTCCGTTGAGAAAGAAATAACCCCTTTTTTGAGTATGCAATTTCTATTCCTAAAAAATATTTTAAGTAGCCCAGGTCTTTTATGTCAAATTGTGATTTTAAATATTCTTTAACTAATGCTATTTCGTGGTTATTACTCCCAGTTATGATAATATCATCAACGTAAATAAGTATGATGATGGTGGTGTTATGTTTATGTTTTGTAAACATAGATGCATCAGCAGAACTCTTACTAAAACCATAATTAATGAGAGAGAGACTGAGTTTGGCATACCAGGTACGAGGTGATTGTTTGAGGCCATAGATGGACTTATGAAGCTTGCATACCTGGTTGGAACAAGTGGTGTAGCCAGGAGGTGGAGTCATGTAGACTTCTTCTTCTAGGTTCCCTTGTAAGAAAGCATTTTTCACATCCATTTGAAATAAACTCCATCCCTGATTTACAGCAATAGAGAGCAGAATACGAACAGTGTTCATTTTAGCGACAGGAGCAAATGTTTCTAAGTAGTCGAGGCCATATGTTTGTGTATAGCCTTTGGCTACAAGTCTAGCTTTATATCTTTCTATCTGTCCATTGCTATGATATTTGATTTTGTAGATCCATCTACATCCTACAGGTTTAATACCAGGTTGGTGTGGAACAAGGGTCCAGGTATGGTTATTTTCAAGGGCTTTTAGTTCTTCTTCCATGGCTTTGACCCAATTTTGATTACTTATAGCCTCATGGTAGCTGGTTGGTTCTTTATTTATGTCTAGTGTTCCTAAGAAGGCTTGATGTTTGTTAGAGATATGATGGTAAGATAGAAAGTTTTGGATAGGATATGTGATTTTGTGAGAGAGATGAGAGAGATAGTAGTCGTTAAGTCTTGGAGGGAGGCGAGTTGGGCGAGTAGATCTTCTTGGTCCTTCTCCTTCTCTTTGGTTTTCTTCATTCTCTTCTCCTCTTCCTTCAACATTTTCTTCTTCTCCTCCTTCTTCATTTCCTCCTCCTTCTTCATTTTCTTCTCCTCCTCCTTCTTCATTTTCTTCTTGGTGTGGAGGAAGCAGGTCGTCATAGGTGTTATTAGGTATTGGGGGTAGCGGAAGCATTATCAGAGCTAGAGTTTTTGAAGAAGGGTTCGGTTTCGAAGAAGGATACATCGCGAGAAACATAAGTCTTTTTATTTTCTGGATCATAGCATTTGTACCCTTTTTTCCTAAATGAATATCCTAAGAAAATGCATTTGATAGAGTTATGATCAAATTTATTTTCCCTTTTCTTGTGAACAAAACATGTACAACCAAAAATTCTAAAATGGTCAATGCTAATGTCTTTGTTAAACAATATTTCGAGAGGTTTTTTATTCCCAATTGTGGGACTAGGAAGACGGTTGATAATATACGTGGCAGTGAGAATGGCATCTGACCAAAAAACCTTTGGGACATTGTTTTGAAAAAGAAGAGACCGAGTGACGTTCAAAAGGTGTCGGTTTTTTCGTTCGGAAATCCCATTTTGTTGTGGTGTATTAACACAAGAGGTTTGATGAAAAATACCTTTTTGACGTAAGAGATTTTGAAACAAATTGCTCATATATTCTGATCCATTATCAGATCTAAAAAAACGGATTTTTGCGTCGAACATATTTTCAATGTAACAGAGAAATTCGCAAAAAACTGAGTAAGTGTCAGATTTGTTTTTTAAAAGATACGTCCATGTGGCTCGAGAAAAATCATCAATAAAACTAATAATGTATCGAAACCCGTTGTAAGACTCGATAGGGGCAGGTCCCCAAATGTCAGAATGCACTAACTCAAAAGGTGTGAAGGTTTTGGTACTAGATTTTTGAAACGGTAATCTAGTTTGTTTAGCAAAACGACATACATCACAAAATACTTCATTTTTAAAAGCAGGAAAAAAATATTTCAATACGGTTGAAGATGGATGTCCCATCCTTTTATGCCAGAGACTGTGGTCACTGAGAGTTTTTGTATGATGAGCCTTTTCACTTGTTTCTAGAACATATAGACCATTAGAAAAAATGCCTTTACCAATCATCCTCCCTGACGTACGATCCTGAAAAACAACGTCATTAGGAGTAAATACTACATTACAATTGAGATTTCTTGTAATTTTTGCTACCGATACAAGATTAGCGTCAAGATTAGGAACATATAAGATTTCATCATAAGTGTTGTTTACTAAGTTTGTTTTGCCTATTCCTTTGATTTGTATTTTGTTTCCATTTGCAACTGTCACAAATTTGTTTAATAAACTTAGGTTTTGTTTAATATTACTAAGTAATGTTGGATCTCCAGTCATGTGATCAGTGGCTCCGGTATCAATTATCCAGGCCTTGTTATTAAAAAACGTGTTTTTTTCAGAAAGTTTAGAAATAACAGAAGTAATTGTGTTACTTGACAGATTACCTGATGTGGGAGGGTTCTTGTGCAAAAGTTCATTCAGGTGGCCCACCAGGTTTTTAAGTTGGAGCGGATTAATGGTAGGATCCGACCCGCCAGTGCAAGATCCGACCCC
This sequence comes from Triglochin maritima, assembly GCA_963682175.1. Lineage (NCBI taxonomy): Eukaryota > Viridiplantae > Streptophyta > Magnoliopsida > Alismatales > Juncaginaceae > Triglochin > Triglochin maritima. The sequence continues at coordinate 6,908,190 of OY821791.1, read as the reverse complement.
ATTGGATCCGTTGTACCCGTTATCATAACGGATCTGGTTTCCCGGGTTGGAAGATCCGACTGAGTGACTTGAATAAAAGGCGGAATTATCCGCATAACCGGTAGGGTTTGCAACCCTTTCGCCTGGTCTGCCGCCGCTCCGGAGAAAGTTGGTGTTGTCGCCGCCTCCGAGGAAGTTGGTGCAGTCGCTGCCTCCGAGAGAGCTGGTGCCACCGCTGCCTCCGAGAAGACTGGTGCTGCCGCCCGATCCTCCATCCACCATATTTGCTCTCATCTGTCTTTCATTTTTTTGTGGTCTGAGATGGGGAAACAAAAACCAGCATGCGTTTTTGCTATGTCCTGGTTTCTTGCAGTTTTCACAGTGTTCGTTGTTTTTGTTCCCAAACCTTTTTTTTGTTCCCTGAGCTTGGTTCCGACCTGCGATGAGGGCCTGGTTGTCGGAGTTCTGGTTTTTGGTGTGGTTGTTCAGTGTGTTTCTTCTTGTTTCCTCGCGCTGAACGAGGCTTGTGATGTTTGCGAGGCTGGGAAGATCCGGTGCCATGAGTATTTGAGACCGAATGTTCTCGTAGCTTGAGTCTAAACCTACCAGAAATTGGTAGATCTGGTTTTGTTCTTGTCGATTTTGTATGACTTGTGAGTCAACTGTGGGAGGTTCGTAGATTTTCAGTTCATCCCACCTTCTTCTGAGAGTACCAAGGTACTCTGTGATGGTCGCCCCACGTTGTTGTGTTTGCGTGATTTCTTGTTTTATCTTGAAGACATGCGCGAAGTTTTCTGATTTTCCATAATGGTCCCGAACAGAGTCCCATAGTTCCTTTGCGCTGTCTTTGAAGATGAATATTTCGGCGATATCTGATTGCATCGAGGCAATAAGCCATGACATAACCTGATGATCCGCCGTTTGCCATTCGTCATGGAGCTTTTCAGTCGCGTTTTCTTCTGGTTTTGCTGTCTTCCCGGTGATGTGGCCCAACCTTCCTCTGCCACTGAGGGAAAGCGTGACCGCGCGAGACCAGGACAGATAGTTGGTCCCATTTAGCGTTGTCGAGACCAGGCGATGAGAGCTCATCCCATCAGAAAGAATTTTGTTGCCGTCTGACATGCTTTTTTGGGTTTTTTCTTCTTCTCTCCTGGGTTTGGATGTGGGTTTTGAGGACCTTCAACCCCCTTGTATGAGGTGAGGCCGGTGATGATTTGTAGAATCTGAGGCACACAGAATCAATGCTCTGATACCATGTAGAATTGTATGAGGACGAGATGAGTAGGAGAGGAAGGGATTTTATTTCTATATTTTTGAAGTGATTTACATGGTTTGAATCTGTGACTATTTATACAACATATTTTAGCCGTTTGGTTGTAATAAATGCTTGCTTGAAAAACCTCAATCGACATGGGAATGCCATGCAAAGCATTGGGCACCCAATCGACAGCCACAACGGTATGAATCTTTATCATCCATGTCCAAACATCCCTCTTTGATCCACTACCATCAAACACTCCTTTGGCACACTCAATCCTCCCGCATTTTCGTACATATCAATCAAAGCAGTAATGATATTCGAACTCCACAACCCCATATCCCTAACATAATTATGAACCCTTTTCCCTTCCTCCAGCGCCCGACGTGACCGCAAGACGAAAGAACCGACACCAATGCCGCCTCATTAGGCCTCGGATTCCCACCACACCTAACCATCCCCACAAACCACCTAATCGCCTCCTCGTAAAACCCACACTTCACGCATCCAGAAATCAACACCGCCCAACTCACCCCATTCCTCTCCGGCATCCCTTCAAACAATTCCATCGCAACCCCCAATTCCCCGATCCGAACATACCCACCAACAATACTCGTCCACGACACAACATCCCTCACACGCATTCCATCGAACACCTTCCGTGCATCCCCAACCCAACCCAAAACTGAGTACCCAGCAACCAACGCATTCCCGACAAAAACACTTCCACCACATCCCCAACTCACGACCTGCGCATGCACGGCCTGGTAGACAACCGGGCAGACACGGGAGGCGGCGGAGAGGGGCAAAAGTGAAAGTGAACTTATCGGGGGAAAGTGAAAGTCGGTTACGCAAGAGGAGGCGGAAGAGGAGGAGGGCGGAGTGAGGGAGTGGGAACTTGGAGTGGGCCTGGATGAGGACGTTGTAGAGGAGGGGCGTGGTGGGCGGAGGGGAGAGGTATTGAGAATTGAACTTAATCCTAGGTGACGACTTAACCCTATGTGGTGTCCTAGTCACCCGCCACATCATCATTGTTTGATGACTCATCAATGGGGTGAAGAGTCAACACATGAGAAGACAAAAGGTTGAGGGAGTGGAAGAGACAAGAGTCATTTCATTTTTTGTGTAATTTTCGTCCTAATTATGTATGCAATCTAAGTAGAGGTTGTAATGATCTTGAATGATGATGTTTATGTAATCTTTATATTTGGAAGTTGTAGGGTCATGTAAGTGCCTATATAAAGCACTAGAATTCACCATTTGTAAGAGAACAACAATACAACAACAATAGATGATGCATTGCATACATTGCATCATATGTCTTTCATTTATATTAATTTTATATCAATAAATGTTACTAAGGTATGTGTTTAGTCTTATTTACAGAATACAGGGACCTGAATACAAATTACACATATCCCGAGCATAAATGCGTGCAAGAGACTCATTCCTGTCATAAAGACCAAGTTCAAGATTATTGGGTTTCAAATGGAAATGCATCCAAGCATAAAAGCATTCAAGACCTAATTACAAACAAGATAAGTACTTAAGCACAAAGTAGACAAGGACTTAACTGCAAAAAGCCAAGGACCTAATTGCAAATTACGAGTAGCTTTTATTATTATGGAGAAAATCTAAAGAAAAATCAATGTGGATCTCCAAATATATAAAGAAATAAAGTCGGAGCTCAAAAGAAAGGAAAGAATCAATCCAGACGCGTAAAGGATATTGAAATCATACCATAAACACACAAGAAAAATCCGGATTAAATCGGAGCTAAAAAGGTGGCGAATCCGCCGCACCTTATGTACAAAATGCGGCGAATCCGCCGCACAAAATTAGATCCATGCTCTAACATTTTTACCGGTTGCGTGTTGACGCGTGTACTTTCCTATTTTATACCTAAGTCCCTTGTATCAGCTATAAATAGCCCTGAAACGATGTTGTAGAGGATCTTCTGAATTTTAACCTTAGTTTTTAATTCTTAGTTCTTGTTTTGTTCCATAGTTTTAGTAATAAATTTCTGTCTTTTATTTCTTGTTTTTAGTTTTCTTTTGTAATTCCTCTAGGACCCATTCTCCTTCCCTCCATCTATGAGTTTCTAACTCTTTCCAAAGGGTGGAGGTGACGGATTTAGGGGGATGAGAAGAGAATAAAGTTATTATTTTAATTTCGTGTTAGTATATTTTGATTACTTGAGTTTATGTTGAATCATTTATCATGTAATGCTTCATAACTAATATGATTTATTATAATTTTCTGAATTCTCTAATCTAAACCCGATATCTAAACCTCCACCCAACGGAATTCACCATCTTTGTTCTTATTTTAGTTTTATTTGTTCATGTTTCATGCTTTAGAAAATTAAAAATTAAAAATCTCAAAACCAAACTTATTCCTCTCTCTCTCTTTCTTACTTAATTCGAAAATCACACAAATAACAAATCTCTCCCTCCTTGTGTTCGACCCGTACTTGTCACGTCTTCATTGACGCCGTGCACTTGCGGTATAAATAAAATTCTCATCAATAGATTACAAGCATTACAAGTTGAGCCACGAAATTGTATGGAAAAAGAGTGAGGATGTGAGTAGAAAGAGAGAGTCACCTTCTTTCTTTCGTGCCCCCCAGTTGCATAGATCAAGCATGGATCTAGTGGAGTCCATTGAAGGCAAAATGCATGAAGATCAGGGCGGTCTAAGGCAGCGCACGAGGCACGCCTTTTAGATCGCTAATTGGCGGTTGGGGACCGCCAATCAGCGGTCCCTGAAGCCCAGGACACAGGCATTCTCCTGTGGTGGGTTGATCAGTAGCTCTCCGTCCTCCTCCCGTCCTCCAACATCTGGTATCAGAGCCTCGTCCGATGGGAAGCTCGGGAATGACCTCATTTGGTCATGCGTCGTTGCCTCGATTGTCGAAAGGTAACTACGACAATTGGAGTATCCAAATGCGTGCGCTGCTGGGTGCGCATGATGCTTGGGATCTTGTGGAGAACGGCTTCGAGGAGGAGGCCGAGACAGGAGAAGAAACCGTCGCACAAATCAAAGCACAAAAGTGTAGGATCGTGTGGGTTATGGGTCCACTAATCACTTTTAATCTAATCCCTAATTTTCTACTTGATTAAGCAAACAAATGCGCAGCGGAATAAACAAACAAGTAGAGAAGGAAAGACAATGCAAACCACAAAAGACGTGTCGGTTTTTATAGAGGTTCGGCACCCCACCCGGGTCCTAGTCCTCTCTTGTAAGCTCCGCTCGACTCCGCGAGCTCCGCCTACGTCTTCACTAACCACTCCCCGTTCCGGGCCGGGAGAGAACGCCTTTACACCACAAGCAACGCGAACAACCCTCGCTTGCTTGAATTCTTCCTCTCACAATCCGAGAGGGACACTTCGGGCTTTCACCGAAGTCCTTGCTTCTTTTGACAACACTTGTAACTGAGTGGGATTCACTCTCTAATTGAGCACACTTTGAGTAGGATGAGTATATGATCAAATGTGTGAAGTTTAGGCTTTAAAGAGTGTAGAATTGGGAGCTTTGAGGATTGAGTTTTCTCTCTAATGTATTGGGACAATTGGAGTTGGAGAGTTGTGTTAACAACAAGTCTTGATCCTCTATTTATAAGCTCCTAAGGTATTCTAGCCGTTGGGGATAGATTTGATTGGGTTTTGTGCAAGATACACAAAGCAGAAAATCGGGCTGCAAATCTGTCCAGAACCGGTCGACCGAAACTAGTAAACCGGTCGACCGTTAACTTGATTTCAAAGAGAACGGTCGAACAAAAGAATATTCGGTCGGACAAACGAGCTAGAACTTAACTCTACTTAAGTGAATCGGTCGAACCAAAGTATGGGGTGGTCGACCGCTCAGGGGATTCGGTTGAGATAAAGGTGCAACGGTCGAACGAAGAATGAGTCGACCGATAGCAGGGAATTTTGTTTCTTGAAGAAATGTTCAACCGGTCGACCGAAACAAGGTCGTCGTTCGACCGGTTACCGAATGTATTTTGGGGTTAAGTTTGTTTTATACGAATACGACCGTTATAGGAATACGACAAGAAAAACGGCCATATTAAAATCCGGGATCGGTCGACCGAAAAGGTAGAACCGGTCGACCGGTAGAGTTCGGTAAAATCACTGTGGAGAGTCTGTTATAAACCGGTCGAACTGAGAACTGGTTCGGTCGACCGGTTCACACAGGAAATCTGGGTTTAAGTTTATAAGTGATTTCCGACTAAGGTTTGGGTGATCTAATGAAGTCCAAATAATGTGAAATTTCGTGTGTGACTTCTATAGGGAACCTATTGTGTATGTGATTGGTTTTTAACTCTTGTATGCTCAATTTACACATGTTCCTAAGACTCAAAATAAAATCAAGATTACAAGTCTTCATTTAGCTTTATTACAAATCTTGACTTGATTTCCTTCCTTCCATGAGTCTTGATCACCTGTAGAGGTTAGCACATGCAATATATATGCAATGCAATATGTGTGCTACTCTACATCATCATAATTAAGATTAGGTTAATTAAATCATCAAAACCTAGATTAAGGTCAAAAAGCCAACAAAAAGGAGAGAAGAGCCAAAGATAAGAGTGCTCTCTTCCTTCTCTTCCAAGCGGTGGATGAGAGTGGCTTTGAAAATATCGCTGAAGCGAGGACGTCGAAGGATGCGTGGGACACCCTTGATCGAGTGAGGCAAGTGCGCCTCCAAATGCTTCGAGGCGAGTTCGAGGCGTTAAAAATGAAGGAATCGGAAGGTGTTGCCGATTTCGTGACGAGAGTTGGCATGGTGGCGAACAAGTTAAAAAGAAATGGGGAGGCGCTGACCGAAGGAAGAGTGGTGGAGAAGGTGTTGCGTTCTCTCACCGAGGACTTCGAGAATGTGGTGTGCGCAATCAGGAATCAAAGGACCTCGAGAAGATGACTATTGATGATCTAGCTAGCTCGTTGGAGGCACACGAGCAAAGAAAGAAGAAGAAAAGATAAGATGTCTTGGAGGAGGCGTTGCAAGCAAAGATGTCGCTTAAGGAGGAGAAACCTCACAACGTAGATCGTGGAAGCGGTCGTGATTATGGAGGTCGTCCAAAGAAGAAGGAGGTCGAGTGCTTCAAGTGTGGGAAGCGTGGTCATTTTGCGAAAGAATGATGGTCGCAAAAGAAGGTGGAGGAGAGCTCCAACCGTGTCCGTGGTGATCACGGATCGAAGAAGGTGATTGAGTGCTTCAATTGTGGGAAGCATGGACACTACGCAAGCGAGTGTTGGTCGAAGAAAAGGGTGGAAAAAAACTCCAACCTTGTGGTCGTGGAGGAGAATGCTTGTGATGAGGATGTAGTCTTGCTTGCCGACAAAGGAGTGGAAGCCGAACAAGAAGGAGTTTGGTATCTCGATACGGGAGCAAGCAACCGCATGTGTGGAAATAGACACATGTTCGCACATTTGGAGGAAGGAGTACATGGGCACGTTTCGTTTGGAGATGCATCAAAGGTGCGCGTGGAAGGGAAATGCCACATCATGATCCAAGTAAAGGATGAATCTCAAAAGCTTATCTCCAATGTGTTCTTTGTGCCCGATATGAAGACGAACATATTAAGCATGGGACAACTCCTGGAGAAAGGGTTCACGATCTTGATGAAGGATCGACACATGACCGTGCGAGGACAAGATGGACATCTGATTGCAAAGGTAGAAATGTCCAAAAATCGAATGTTTAAATTGAATCTAACATGTGCTCGTGCTAGATGCTTGAATGCATGCATTGAGGGGGATTGGTTGTGACATATGCGACTTGGACACTTGAATTTCGGCGGGATCCAAGAAATGGCGTAGAAGGGAATGGTGCATGGTCTGCCGATGACCAAATCCAAAGACGGATTTTGTGAAGGTTGCATGGTTGGAAAATTACCAAGGAAGAGTTTTCCAAAGCAAGCTGAACATAGAGCAAAGAAGGTGCTAGAGTTGGTGCATACCGACATATGTGGACCGATCACTCCACACTCGATTAGTAAGAATTGTTATTTCTTAACGTTTATTGATGACTTTTCACGGAAAACGTGGGTGTACTTCTTGAAGGAGAAATCTGAGGCATTTCGCATGTTCAAGAAGTTCAAGGCATATGTAGAGAAACAAAGTGGCAACAACATCAAGACATTAAGGTCTGATCGAGGAGGCGAGTTCACGTCAACCGAGTTCAACAACTTTTGTGAGGAGAATGGCATAAAACGCCATTTGACGGCTCCATACTCACCGCAACAAAATGGTGTAGCTGAAAGGAAGAATAGAACCATCATGGACATGGTTCAGAGTATGTTGAAAAGCAAGAACGTGTCAAAAGAGCTATGGGCCGAAGCAGTGGCCTGTGCAGTGTACACGTTGAATCGTTGAAAAACCGCAAGCTTGGAGGGAGTAACTCCACAAGAAGCGTGGAGTGACTACAAGCCAACCGTAGCACATATGAAGGTGTTTGGAAGCACATCATATGCACATGTACCAAAAGAAAGAAGGATAAAACTTGATGATAGGAGCATCAAGCTTGTATGTGTTGGCTATGATGAACGATCGAAAGCTTATAGGCTTCTCGATCCGACTAACAACAAAATTGTCATTAGTCGTGATGTACAGGTTAATGAGGAGGTAACATGGGAGTCCAAAGAGGAGATTCCACAAGTGCCAAATGAAGAACAAGAAGAGGAGATAGCCAACCCCACTGATTATGAAACGGTTCCATCTGACAAACATGACGAGATGAGACCAAGGAAGTTCAAGACACTTCGTGAAATCTACGAGACGACGAGTGAGTTGCACATGGTGTGTCTTCTCACACAAAACAAAAGCATTGGCAATCCGCTTGTATGTGAAGTTGAGAAATCAACTTGGGATGGAGTATGGAAGAAGATTAAGTTCAAGGAGGAGTATTGAGAATTGAACTTAATCCTAGGTGGCGACTTAACCTTATGTGGCGTCCTAGTCACCCGTCACATCATCATTGCTTGATGACTCATCAAGGGGGTGAAGAGTCAACACATGAGAAGACAAAAGGTTGAGGGAGTGGAAGAGACAAGAGTCATTTGATTTTTTGTGTAATTTTCGTCCTAATTATGTATGCAATTTAAGTAGAGGTTGTAATGATCTTGAATGATCATGTTTATGTAGTCTTTATATTTGGAAGTTGTAGGGTCATGTAAGTGCCTATATAAAGCACTAGAATTCACCATTTGTAAGAGAACAACAATACAACAACAATAGATTACAAGCATTACAAGTTGAGCCACGAAATTGTATGGAAAAAGAGTGAGGATTTGAGTAGAAAGAGAGAGTCACCTTCTTTCTTTCGTGCCCCCCAGTTGCATAGATCAAGCATGGATCTAGTGGAGTCCATTGAAGGCAAAATGCATGAAGATCAGGGCGGTCTAAGGCAACGCCCGAGGTGCGCCTTTTAGACCGCCAATCAGCGATCACTGTAGCCGAGGAGACGGGCATTCTCCTGTGGTGGATTGATCAGTAGCTCTCCGTCCTCCTCCCGTCCTCCCACAAGAGGTGGAAGAGACGGGTGGCGATGGTTAGAAGGTCGTGGGAGTTGTAGGTGCGGATGAGGGCGTGAAGGAGGAGGAGGCGGAGGTGGGGGGATGGAGGCGAGTTGGTGGTGAGGTTGGCGTGGAGTTGGGAGAGGTGGGCGATGGTTGAGGATGATTTTAGGAGGTGGACAAGGTTGGTCGGGGTGGGTTGGATGGGCATTGGATCGAGGTTTTGGGGATTGTGGGGGTGATTTTGAGGGTGTGTTTGCAAAATGCTATAAAGGAAAATTACATGTAAAGTACGATTGTAATTAAGTACATTTGAAAGGGCATTATCCAGTTTTATCCGTTCTCACTTAACCTCGTGTGTATTAATATTATACTCATGGGTAGTACGAATTTTGTATTCGTTTATCCATGTACGTATATGATTATATTCATACATGTTTAGCGGGCCAAAATTTCACGGGCAAATACTTAAACGAGCATAAATATTTTAATTTTGCTAGTCAACTTTTGAAGTGTTAGAGCACCCGTTAGGGGTGAACATCCGGTCCGGACCGCACCGGACCAGATTTTTATCCTAAGTCCGGACCGAAGACCGGACCAGATGCCCGCGGACCGAAGATCAGACCGGACCGGACCGATTCGATCCGGTCCGGTCAAAAAATCGATTTTTTAAATAAAAAACAAAAAAAGACCGGACCGGACCGGACCGAAATTTTAAAATCTTCCGGACCGAAACCCGGACCGGGGACCAAATCACAACTTCCCGGACCGACCGGTCCGGGTTTTGCTCTGCCCTAGCACCCGTAACGGGATCGTCCGGGTCGTCTGCAGCAGCACATTTTTTAAAATTAGTTAGAATCTTTTTTTAATTTGTTTTGAAAAATACATTTTCTAATTGTTTTGATTTTTTAGATTTTTATTTATTTTTTTTAATTTTCCAAGATGGACCTCGAAATGATGTGGAGAAAAGAGATAGGTTGTGGTTAAGAGGTGAATAGTGTAGGAAATGAAAGAAAGTGAGTTGGAGAGAAAAAAAACTTAAGTGAAAGAGAGAAAACTGATTTGAAAGAAAAAGAAGAAAGATAAAGTTTATGACAAGGTTGTCCGCATAATGATTACTAATGGTCTTACAAACCCGAACTTGAAAGGTAGAAACTATAACTTAGCCATTTTAACATAAGCTTTGAGACCTAACTATCTAATCGCAACAGGAGACTATTGAATTTAAATTTCACAATGCTAGATATAGTTTTTTTGAAGGATTAATGCCTTTTTCTCTTTAAGGACCAATGGCATATATAAATATTTTGATTAATAGTGTCTTAAGTCTGATACAATAGTTACAAAAACAAAATGCAGGAATCGATATAATTTTTGAGGAGCAGGAATCGATATAATTGGATGGAATTCAATTAATTCATGCACAAAAATAACATGATGAACACCTTACTATTCGACAGCTTAAGGCCCACCGTGCCCATCTTGAAAGTTAAATCTAATCCTCAACCGAGCTTGTTAGTATTTAGTAAAGTCACTCCTCCACGCAAAATATAAAAAAACGAAGTTGCAGAAAACCTCCTATAAATAAGAGGAGATAATTTGGGTCATGACATAATAACCCGACATGAAAAATGCGAGTTTGGATTTCACATAAATGAGTTTAGGTCATAATCGGGTCGACATGATTGAATCGGTAATTAAATGGGTAGGATTTGAGTTTAGCACATATAACGCATTCAACCATTTTATATATGTCTAAATGATATATAGATGAATTTGTATTTACAATACATATAGTTACAAAATTAGCAAAAACGCCCACACTTTCCATCTTTTTTTGTCAGAATATTTTAATTAGCAATCAACAACCAATTTCATAATTATTAATGGTAGTTATCTTAATTTTTGCCAAATCAAATTGTAATTGTTGTTAAATTTTTGTCATAAATAACGATTATATGGGTACGTATAACACACACACGAACAATACCCATTGTATAACACACACACGAACAATATCCATTTAATAAACGAGTTATATGGGTTGGATTGGGTCGGGTTGACATGTTCTTAAATGAATAGGATATGAGTTTTCCTTTTCAATCCGTATAATAAACGAGTCAGATTTGACACGAACATAACACGGTAACCCGTTGTCATCTATATTGATGCTTACCAAGAAGGGATAAAAAACTTCTACGTGCACGTAATTAAAATTATAGCTTAGCTTTACATAAGAAGAATTTTCTTTCTTAAAGTTTATTGCAGGTTGTAGTTAGTTGAGTAGTCTTAACCTTTTTAGAAGTTGATATGCTTGATCACCTTGGGCAAAGGCAGTGCCAAACGCAAAGAGATAAAAGTCAGACAAATACTTCGAGTCTTGAAATTTCACCTTATTACTATAAATCGTTTTGAATTTCAGCCTCTTGGATTCTTTGTATAATATTAATAATGAGACAAGTAGACGTGATTCTGTGTTATTAGTTTAGCTCCAAAGTTATTTACAAGAATCATACCAAAATAATCAATTCTCACAATTTTTCGGATCGACCTCTTAACTTAAGTTGTTGCCACCGCCCATATCCCTTGGTTCACAAATCACCAACTCTAGCCTTAGAGCACAAATAACAGCGCCCGGACTACCCCCGGGCGCCCTGCACTCTCTCTCTGCCACGTCAGCTTCTCTCTCTGCCACGTCAGCTCACCCAACCTACCCAAAAAACCCTCTTACCCATGCCCGGGCTACCCTCACCCACCCTACACTCTCTTTCCTCCACATCATTTCTTAATTAAACAAATTTAATTCTCACACAACATTTAACAAATTACATTTTATATAAATCTAATTCTAATTACATTATAATTCTAATTCACGATATAATTATTATTACTATTAATTAATTAACAATAATAATTATTCATTATTAATATTAATCACTATTAAACCACAACAATTTGAATATTTGAAATTTGAATATTTGAATTTTGAAACGCGCGTGAATGCACAGTATACACGTGAATGTACAGTATACGCATGCGTGAAAAGTAATCCGCGTGATTGCACAGTATACGCGTGAAAGAAAAGTAGTCCGCGTGAATGTACAGTATACGCGTGCGTGAAAAGTAATCCGCGTGATTGCACAGTGTCTAATTTTTTCTCTATATACCTTTCACAAAACCCAACTTACATCTCATATCTCTTCCACAAAACACAATGTTGCAATGTCTTCTCCGGATTACAATCGTCCCCCCCCCCCCCCCCCCTCGTCCACAATCAAATCCGCGTCCACGCTATCCACAAGGATAGCCCTCGCGTCCATTTTACCAACAACCATTCCAACAACCAGATTTCTCCCACTACGCACCACCATTCCCACCACCAGACCAAAACTCATCATTCCCACAATTCTCCCACTACGCACAACCAGATCAAAACTCATCGTTCCCACAATTTTCTCAATATGCACCACCATTCCCACATAATCAACCGTAATTCCAAATGTTTGGCCGACACATGTCTCAACAAAGTAGTCAGAGTATGGCGGACACTGAAGAAGAGGGTCACGACGACGATGAGTCCCCACCACGACACACCGCCACACCACCATCCCCACCTCCACAGCGCCGCCACCGCAAGCAAGTCCAAACTTCCAAAGCCAATCCAAAGATGTGGACCACAACTGAGGACGAGAGACTTGTCTCTGCATATATGGAAATCAGTTGCGATGCGGTGACAAGGACAAACCAGAAGTCTACTTCATTGTGGGCTAGAGTGAAACGTGTGTACGACATCTCCGTGGAAGGCACAGGCCTCCCCGAGAGGAATGCAGAGTCCTTAAAAGGACGGTGGAGGAGAATTGTACCTGCTGTGAACAAGTGGGTCGGGTGCTTCGATCAGGCATTCCGACGGAAAATGAGCGGCCAGAATGACGACGATGTTGTCCGACAAGCGCACGTGATCTACGAGCGAACTCATGGGCCTAAATTTCTTTATTTTGATGCTTGGGTTATGTTGCGTAGGTACCCAAAATGGGAGTCTGTGATATCCGGAGCTAATGTCGTGCATGTTGACTGGGAGTCCCCGGAGTTGCACGATAAAAATAGTCCCCAGTCAGGAAGCCTTGGGAAAAGAAAGAGCACGGATGGCTTCAGGACGCAATCACCCTTGGATGCAGAAAAGCTAATGCTGGGGTCGTCTACACGCCCAGAAGGTGTGAAGAATGCCAAGAAAAAGGCTAAGAGTGCATTACGCCCCGAAAGAGACACCGATGTTAGAGAACTTGCACAACAGATTCGATACACTGCCCAAGTCAGAGAAGATGGTTTCTCCAAGCAGGAGGAGTTAGCGGAAAGGAATTTCCAGAGGCATTTAATAAAAAATAAGTTGGACATGCTTCACTCTCTGATGAGGAAGGACAACCTGACGGAGAAGGATCAAAAAGTAATCGATAAACTTCTCGCCTGGGCAGAAGAGAATGAGTACGTGTAGTTTGTTGTAGTCCGTATTTCGTATGGTTTGTATTTCCCTTAGTTTGTATTTCGTGTTGTTGTAGTTTGTATGGTTTGTCTTTCGTATGGTTTGTATTTCACTTTAACATATGTTTCATGTGGTTGGTTGTAGTTCGTATTTCAGTATTATTAATGTATTGTTCTTATGTTATTGTCGTATTAATATTTTTTTCTATTTAACTTGATTTTTTTAAATTTTTACTATTAAACCACCTTGCGTTCAGGGGTCTTAAAATTTTTTGGATCTTAAAATTGTTGATTGAGAAAATTTTGAAACTTCATCACTTGTAAAAAATTATTACCCCATTTTAATAACAAATACTCAATCCATTAATAACAAAACATCCAATAAATATTTAAAAATTTAAAAAAAATCAACGAATGAGAGGGGGACACATGTCCCCCACCCGAGGTCGCCCCGGGCGTCTGCCCAGGACGCCCAACGCCCGGGTGGGCGTCCCGGGCAGGCACCCGTGGGGCGCCCGCCCCGTTAACGGGGGTGCGCCCGGGCGGGGCTCCCCATTAAGGGTGCCCTTAACTTCGCCCATCGGATACGTTAAATCAAGGGCAAGATAATGCAAATAATAAATTCTAAGAGGGTCAGGCACGCAAAAGCGCAAGAGCAAAACCAAACAAACACAATAAAGACTATAAAGGTAATAAAATAAAATAAAAATCCGAAACGGACGAAGATAACCAAAACACCAAACTAACCCCCAAAACCAAACGAAACAACCCCGATCCGATGGCCGGTAACCGTCTCCCGGCGCCGTTCACGGAGACGGAGATCGAGGCGGCGGAGAATTTGGTCCTTCTGAGCGAGAGCAGCAGCGTAGGAGGAGGAGAAGGAGCGAAAGAAGAAGAGGAAGGAGAAGTGACCCCGACTTCGTCCTTGATCCCGTCCGTCAACACCCGGGATCACGCCGTCAAAGACGATCTCACCGGGCCGTGGGCACGGCGGCAGAGGTACCGCTCGATCGAAGACGTCTACGCCGCCACGAGGAGAGTTGATGGCGTGGAGGAGAAGAAAAGGAGGAAGAGGAGAGTAAAAGGATAAGAAAAAAGAGTTAGGATTCTAATCTACTTTCGTGCGTTTTTGCAGTAAGTTCGATATTCAGCGCGTCAGTTTGTGGTACCGTAAGAACACATGAAGATACTGATATATCGGGTGAGATTCAAACTTCGAATCGGTGTGTATATCGGTTTATGTTTCTATTCTCAGAAGAAGCAATGGTTTGATGAGTCTGTGTGTCAGTTGTCAGAACTGTAAAGACAAATGAGAATGATAATCTCAAGTGAGTTTGGGTTCCAAATCTTAGGTGTATCGTTTTATGTTCGATCGAGCTGTGTTTTTTTTTTTGTGTGTGTATATTATTAGGAATATCAATGGATATTTGAAAATGATTATGGGTGTTTTGTATGTATTGTTGATTGTGATTTTGGAATGGGGAATTGGAGTTTGGAGTTTGAATTAGGGTTTTTTGTGTTATCGTATGCATGCTAGTGTGTAGTATTGTGGATATTAGTTTTGAAAAGCGGAAAGAGAATAAGTTGGAGGCTTAGGGATGAAGCCAACCATTAATCGTCTATTGATTAAAAGTTAAAATAACTAGCTCTCTTCTTAACGAAGTAATTAACTAGATGCAAAGGGTTGAGATTTAAGAAGTTTATTGTCAGATAAGAGTGATTCCCGATTGGAGAGATGGAAGTCGAACTCAAGTAGCATAACACGTTCAGAAATATCATTTAATTAAGTACGATGGGAAAGAATAATAGAAGAATTTTAGAGTTCTTATATGCTTGAAGTAATGAATATTGGAAATTAGAGCTAATTTGTAGTTCGGTAATTCATTCTGACACCCATGAAAGATGAATAATTTAGTGCAAAATTTAGACGAGGAGGAACGAAACTATTGTTTTAGTTAGCCAAAATGGATTACACGCAGAGACTTGGTATTATAGAAGTACGTAGACTTGGAAAGTTGACCGAACTAATAAATTCAGATTACGCTGCAATATTGGATTAACGGGTAGAATGTGTAGATTAAATTTGCTCTTCAAAACTATATATAAAACCTTCACATTGGATCGGGAAGAAAGAATATATAGATACTGATCGATACAAGGAATTATATTATAATGTATAAGCTAATTGCATCGTTTGAATCCTAATGAAGGAAGTAAAATACTTCAAAATATGATGATTCAAGTCATTCAACAGCATCTCCAACAGATAACGCGTAGCTTCTGAAGATGCTTATGGTACCTCGTCAATACAAAAATGCTAATAATAAGGTTGCACACAATTGTTTAAGCATTTTAGACTCACTTTATTTTTGTATAAACACATGCAGTGCAAGATGATGAAGTGATACTTGCACTGATGTATGCAACCTCGTCATATGAGATCTTATTCGTGATGTGATTTACACATGCGCGCAGTTCAAGATGATAAAGTCATACTTGCACTGAAGCATGCAACCTCGTCAAATGAGATCTTATTCGTGATGTGATTTATATTCCGATGCATTATTAATTGCTTCAAAGTTGTGAGAGGGAACATGTCGTGTATATCAGATACACGAAGAATGGATAGAGACATTAATTGTACTCATGATCGACGGTGGTGATACTAAGAATTAAGTTCGTTGATCTTGATAATTAACAAGGTTTAGCACAGGTCGGGTCGTGCTGCACGGGCCATGTTGGCATGTTGCCATTCCGTTGTTCTATTATTCTCCCAAAAGATCATTCACATATCCATGCTTTGCACGAAACGATTTAACACAACTTTAACGAAAAGATTATGTGTTACACTTTATCATTGTCGTGGGTGATAATCTTACTCGGGTGTATGTACTTTTAAGCCGAAAGGACATGCTTTGTGACAATATAAACATTATTAACCTACAAGTTTGTGAACACTAATCACCACCTTCACCCATTAACTACTTGAACCATTTACATATATCGTCTAGGAGGCCGTCAGGCACAAGCAAAATCTAACCATTAATACTATATTTGTCACCCACCTACTGCTGAAAACAATCAGGCAAACAACTTAAGAGAAGTCCAATTTCGTAGTTCATTCTCATTTCAAAGGTACAACGTTAACACGTCATCAAGTTGTCCGTGATACTAAAACACTTCAAGAGAGAGAATACGAACATGACCAACTTGATGTCTTCTAATGAACCGAATTTTGGCAATTCAACAGTGAACCAAGTATCAAAATGGCGATCACGACCGAAAAAATAAAAATAAAAATTGAATAAGCTGATCCAAATCAGGATTATCAATAACCAATAAAAAGCTAGACTAGGAAACACCTAAGTATTCCCCAGCCACTGAGCGTCAAAGAGTCAACATCACCAAAAACTGCAATTAGTGGTCCAGAAACTTGATAGAAGAATAGGAGTCATGCATAGTCAGCTTATTTACACATTTGCAGCTGATGCCCACTGAAACCACGTGCACTTCTAGCCAGACTTTTTTAATTACTAAAGAAAAGTTGAGGATTTAGATACGACACACAGATTGTTTGTCAGGTTAGGTACTCGGACGAGTTGAGGTCACAATGGGCATAAACTAGCATTTGTTGCTCGGCCGACCAAATGGGCAATTACTTTGGATAGCTATTCCAAATTGTATCTGTCCTGTAGTCGTGTAAACTGGTATAGAAACTGAGGTTTATGGTTAACAACATACTCATTAATGGACACCAAAGGGCATATCCAAGAGAGCAATTGTTCCCGTCTCTCATCTTTTACATTCTGAACAATTTAGTACGTGAATTTCAAGCTACAATGATGGCCTAGACATGAATAAGTACATAATACAACCCACGAGAAGACGTGGAAAATTCCAGAAAACAAGGAATTGTTTCACAGCAGGAGACATGTTGATCAAAAGAGTAGCATGGAAAGGTACAGAGGAAAGAGCCATGAAACCACAAATGTGGTGCTTCATGTTGTCGTGCCAGAGCCGAAGGACTTTACTATACCGCTCACCCTTTCAGCAAATATTCTAGATGTTATTTTCTTTCCTGGAACATGGAATGGATTGGACACCGCGTCCACAAATGCAGCATGGAATTTCCTGAAAAACTGCAAAAGAAATTGCCGTTGTTTTTACAAGACCCACTGGATGATATACTTCAGCAAATAATGAAACAAAATTATGAAGCAGTGGGAGAATGACATGACTATAAATCTCCAAGGCAGAAATCTTGAGGCATCAGAATTGGCATGGAATCTACATGAATGCCCTAAACGACTATTTGACAAGAATGAAATGGGAATTTTATTCAATTGAATACAAGGGCATCAACTGATCATGGAGAGTTGCAAATAAGAATTTTGATACAATCACACAAACGACATCAAGTCGTCATGGACAAAGGGTTCAAGGAATGAAAGACATTTTAAGTTATCAACATATACTCGATGTTACAGCATGAAAATGTGAAGGGAAATCACAGACTAGCGTACATGAGTAGGAAAAGAAGCCTGGCTTACTTGAGTAGAGAATTGAGTTAAATATTTAAAACGATTTCGGGAACATTTGCTGTTCCATGCATAGGAATATAGGATGATATATAAATGTGTGATGCAGCACCAGATGCTTTGGAATGACTAACTCCAAACCTACCACATTACCAAGGTGGCAACTTTCACCCTTATCATGCCAACCAAGCATTTCAGAAAGGACTTTAGTCTATCTTGGGCTACTTACATGGTTATTTTCTAATATGATATTTTACCTCTACTCTGATAAATAGTTTTGGCCAAAAACATCAACAACAAAAAAAGGGTCTTACATTCCTAGCATCTGCATCTCTGACATCTGGATCGGTAGTAACCAGAATAAATTTCACTTTGGTGTTGGTCAAATAACCATACCTGTCAGTTGAAATATGAATAGAGGATTATCATTATACCAAGTAACAACAAAGAAAATTTCCACAAGTTATTGTGTAATTCATAGACAGATGTGGAACATGAAGCACTGAAGGAAAGAAGAATTAAGGGACGAGTTCCCCCAAAAGAGCAAAGAGACCTTCCCTTGTTTCGTCCTGGCACACGGGAATTAAAATTAGCTAAACAATTTCAACAAGGAACAAAACTTACACTTTGTAATTCTCTGTTGGGTATAGAAGACCAAGAAAGGTCTCATTGAGTGTTGGTCCACTTCTCTTTGGATTATTCACTGACATACAACAATTAAAGCAAGTAAGCATAGTGCATATAAGCAAGTCTTATTTATTCTGAAACAAAATTAGGCACCATTTTCATTTCCATTCACATTGAGTGTTGTCATGTTCGTGATCAAACCATCTATGACTAACAAGAAATGCAACAAATGAGGTTGTATATTGATCAAACCATGTTCGCGATCAAACCATGCAGTTTCACCATTCCTACCATTAAAAGCCCAAGATAATGCTATTGTCTCATATATGGTCGTTTAGCTTGTGTATGTAGTTATGTGATATGGAGTTCTTTTACTAGTTAGTCGCCAATCTATTTAACTGGTTACTTTCCAAAGGTCGATCTACTTGTACAAATACATTCTCTGAAGTGATGCACTTCACCATGTCCATGCCTAAAATAAGCTAAAACAAGTAGTAGTCATTACAAGATTACATCTGTGCATTTAAGACAACGGAAATGTGGGGAAATTTCTAAGTACTGCTATAATTTGGATGTAAATATTATAAAACTGTGAGTTGAATTAGGCTGCTGACAGGTTAGAGCTTTGTGCATGCATTACAACTGTAATTATATTTCCATTGACTGATAGATATGCACCTGTTTGAAGCTAATTTTTTGTAACACAAAATATGTATGTAAATAAAGATATCTACACTGATATAGATATCGTAAATCTACAACGATAAAGCTAAAATAAGTAATAACTATGATAATTAAAACCTAAAACTGAAACCTTTTGAATGAGTTGAAGACCTCATTTCGAACAAGCTATCTAAAGTTCATCTTAATGTAACACCACTTGACCTCAATTTTCTCACTTCATGGATGGATTTAGTGATTACATGGCTTACAATCGATCAAATCATCGCACAAGCATGAGGGGGAAGTTACACTAACCAACCCCAGAACCACCCGATACAAACTCGTAACTTATACTCTTATCAATCAAACAAAATAATAAACTCCAACTTCATCGGCTTCAACTTCGTTCAGTTCAAGTACGTTGCTACAAATTGAACTTGAAAAACGATCAAGTCAATCAAGTCCAGCTCAATTAGCACCTCTGACAATTTCATTTCCCCCTTACTTTGACCACAGACAAAATCACTTTGAAAAAACAATAAATTCACCGACCGTATCCACATAAAAGCACATAAATTTCCCTCGTTTCCATGACTCGTCAACCACCCTTACAATCAGTTACCGAATTCTCCAAAACACAACGATTCAAACAAAAAAAACTTGAAAAGCAGAATTTCAATTTGACAGACCTCTCTCGTCGACGACGTCGAGAGAGCAGTGAACGATGTGGTGAAGCTTAAGCGCGTCGTCAGCCTCTGTGAAGCTCTGCAGGTACAAGGGGTTGTTCTGGAACAAACTAGTGACCGGATCAGGAACGGAGACGGAGACGAGCGGAAACGGAAAGGGATCGGGATCCGAACCTGTTGGCCGACGACGGCGACGCACGGGATCATGGTTCCGGGGAGGTCGGAGGTCTCGATCGCGGATCCTCTAGGGTTCCGGGAGAGGACGGAAGGGATCGGGCCGGGACGGATCCGGTGAGGAGTTTCCGGGTTTGAGGGATCCGTTTGGGGTTTATTCGAGTTTGGCCAGTCTTGTGTTTTAAGAGAGGGTAAGTATTTAATTAAAAGTTGGTTTCAATTCACGTTCTACCAAAAAGTGTGAGGTGATTTTAGAGTAATTCAAACTCTGGTTCTCACGGGTATCACTACGTGTAAGCCGGATTTTTAGTCCACCGCTATCTGTTCTGTCTAAATTAAGCGGTATGCAAGACGAGACAGGACGGGGTGGGTCAAAAATAAAATAAAAACCGCTACCCACCCCACCTAAGGCTAGACTAGGTGGTGTGGGGCAGGTTACGTGGATTTGCCAGGGTTTCTTTAATTTTTTAAATTTTTCCTAAGAAAACAAAACTTGAGAAATATTAATCACTCATCCCATTTTTTCCTAATAATATTATATTATAAAACATTGAAAACACAAATTAAATAATAATAACAAACTCTAACATTAACATTCACTATAAATTTATAAAAATAACTCTCATTATAACACAACAAACTCCAACATATAACAATACTCATTATAACGTAATAAATTCCAACATAAAAAATAAAAACATCGATTACGACGTAACAAACTTCAACATCATATAATAAAAAATTAAAAACATTCAAGTTATGTGAGTGATAGGTTGACGAGTAATGAATTTTTGACCGTTACCTGTATTAGGCGGGATGGGATGGGATGGGACGGATTTGAGGGTAAAATCATACCCATTTACAAGAGTAGGTATCACCGCTAGGTCAAGTCGGGTGAGACTACTATGAGCGTAAGCAAGGGTAGGCCTCAACTGGTGAACTGCCCATTCTACGTAAAAGAAATAGATGCATGGAATGGTGGTGCTAGTTGATGATTTGACCAACCCATTTTATTTTTAGTTTGGATAACAACTTACAGTCAGAATTATATTAAAAAAATTGTTTTATATGTATTTGGATAACAACTGATAGAAAGAATTGAAAAAAAACACATATTGATGTGACATTGTCCTTCTTTAGACCACCGTAGTTCCAACGGGTTTTTGATTTTCTCTCTCAGTCACATTAACTTTTCTCTCCGCCACGTCAATTCAAACCAACATCCCTAAATTTTTCTTAACAACACCCAGAAATAACTCAAACGCCCTACATTCTCTCACATCCACGTCATTTGGGAATCCATTCTAAGTAAAACACAAAAAAATGTCAAAAATGTAAACAAATAAAAACAATTTTAAATAATTTTAAAACATTTTTGAAAACAAAAAATCAAAAACAAAACAAAACAAAACAAAAAATTAACAAAATCCTGCAAGGAACAACTTAGGGGGTGTTGGATTCTTTCTTTTGTTTCCTAGTCGATTAAGGTTTAATTGGTCAACATTGGCACCTCATCGAAGGTCCAGACTCTAGAAGTTCTTAGAGACAATTTTCCAAAAAGATCTTGAGAACAAATCTTCAACTACAAGTTTGAGCTTAGCAGAGATGCAATGATCACAGATATCGCGCATAAGGTCAAGAACTCAAGACTATTGGGGGCAACTCAAAAAAATTATATAAAGGGGAAACTTGTCAAAATCATAAAAGTGAGTGTCTATTTACAAAAGACATCTCGACTTAAGACTTGGGAGATAAACCAGAATTTACCTTTAATATGTTTCATGATAATCTAAAACTAAAAAAAAAAACATTGACTTATCGGGAACGGACGAAAGCTTCATTTGTGTAGCTAGCGGTGGACATTGGCGATGCAGAAGTAGTGGAGGTGACGTTTTGGTATGTTAATAAAATCTAATGTTATTGTATGAAAAACCCAAAAGGCAAGAATCTAATTCCTACTCTCCAAGGTAAAATAGGAGAATCAACAAAATCAAAACGCATGAACATGCACAATATTGTTTGGATCAATAGATAGCAGTAGGGTTGTAAACGGGAGGCGAGGTGGGGAAAAACAAACCCGCAACCAGTTTAGTAGGCGGGTTATGTAGGTGACAGGTAATATTTTTGTCCGCACTGGTAATAGAAGGGGCGGAAGTACGGGTCAATCTCACCTCATTAACAACCCCAGACAACAGAATGACATTTGAGCTAAAATGCAAAAAATCAAAAAACACCGTCACCTACGATTGTAATCAAACGAATCCAAAGATTGTAATCAAACGGATCCAAAGATTGTAACCAAATCTAAATCACAAAAAATCTACTCAACTCGAACCATCTAACTGTTGGGAGGGAGATCTAAGATGCACTAGCACGATACAGATTACACACACCACGTAATATAGAATATTGACTGCAGAATAATAACTTCTGACCATCTCCCAATCTCAATGCAACAAGTTAATACGAATAAGATGAAATAGCAAGCAATCACACAACACACCTGAAGCAAACCACGACACACGTAATTTTACAAGGTTCGGCAAGATGCCTACGTCATTGGGGGTCTCCTGCGAATTTCCTTTCCTTGAAGTTCTTCTCCAACAAGAGAAGTCTCCGAGATTACAAACGATTGGAAACAATATGTCTCCCAAAGCACTCTAGATCTCTCTCTAGCCTAATCTCTCTCAAGGAAATAAGTATTGTATGTTGTCTTACAAGATTAGGACGAAAATCCTATTTATAATGGGCTAAATTCGTACAGAGAATAATTCAGATCGTGCATAACTGTCTGAAAACGGTCAACCGGAATTCCCCATCGGTCGACCGATTTTCAGTTAGTTCGCGTAACTGTCATCATTCGGTCGACCGTTTACCCCGAGCCGGTCGACCGTTCCGCGCTTCTGAATAACGCCCAAAGCTCCTGGACGTTTTCGGTCGACCGCGAGTCCAACACCGGTCGACCGATCTGCATGCCAATTTTCATCTCGCAGCTACTGTCACTTTTCGGTCGACCGCGTGCCCAACACCGGTCGACCGGATCTCGATCGATCCTGAGCTCCAAATCTACTGACGTTTTTCGGTCGACCGTGTTCCCATAACCGATCGCCTGATCCTGATCTGATCCGAGCCCCTGTGGCTCCTGGAGTAATTCGGTCGACCGGACACTTAAGTTTCGGTCTACCAATTCTCCGAGAATTCCTGTATTATTCAATTATAAACCAGTTCCAACGTTAACACCTCAAACCGCATTGGAGTTAAGCAACACACGAAAGAATCATTCGAACCACGAGGAAAAAGAAACCCACAATTTTTAATCCAAAATTCGGATCTCCCGTTTCTTCCCCACACGCCACACCTAAAAAAAACCACCCCAATTAATTAATATTAATTAAAATAAACGAAAACGCAGCTAATTTTCCAATACAAATCCCTAGCTGAAGAGGCTACGGGAGTCCACCTCCCACAGCCACTCCCAATCTCCGACCACCGCCGGTCCGAATTCCGATCGCCGATCCACCATCGGTACGGCAGTTTGCGCGATTCATTGACCCCGTTTGTTACGACCGATTTCGTTTTCTCCTCTCCCGCATTGTCGGAGCTGACCTGATCGTGTACGGTCTAATTGGACTCAAGAAAAGAGGATTTTTTGTGATTTTTTTTTCTTTTTTGCTTTCTGTTTAAGGTTGTCGTCGACTGAGTTTGTTTTGTTGGATCCGTCCATCGGTGGATTGATGATGGATTATGTGTCGATATGGGGTCGAGCGATTGAACGTTGGATTGTCCGTGTCGGGAGATTGCGATGTGAATGGTGTTCCTAAGTTGTGGATTGTTATTTGATGCTAGGCGGGTTTGTAACTGGATTTTCTTTTGATTCGTATGTTGTTTTTCGAGGGAAGGTGGAGTCTGTGAGGATGGAGGTGTGATTTCGGATGAAGGGATTTCCATTTTGCATTGTATTTGGCTGAATTATAGTCGTTGGACGTTTCGGTGAGGTTATTGTTATCGAGTGATCTAACATCAGATTCTCCTTGTCAGGCTATTGGGGGATTGTGATGCAAATGATGTCCTTAAGTTTTGGATTTTAATTGGATGGTAGATGGGTTTGTAACTAGATTTTTTTATATTTGTTGTTGTTTTAGTAGGAACGGTAGAGTTTCTGAGGATAATGGTTTGATTTAGGATGAGGGGATTTCCGATTGGCATTGTGTTTTAGACGAATAATAGGTTAGTGAACGTTTGTTAAGTGAAGTTAGTGTTATCAATTGTGTGTTGTTTTTTTCAACTGCAGGGGTGGTCTGCTTGTTGGATATCCAAATAGGATTAGGATCCTTCATGGTTCTGAGATTTGTGAAGTACGTTTTTGTGGAATTTTTGGAGGACAAGAGGGTTGTTGCTACTAGGATTTTGAGAAGACACATTCTGGCTTGGTAGAAGATGCATGGTTATGTTTTTTAAGTTTTAATACTGTTTGGGGACCTTACAAACTAATGGCTTTACCGGTTTTGCTTTGGCAAAGTAAACGAAAACTAATTCGTTGAGCTTTAAAAGAGCTAATGAGTTGACATTCGATAAATGAAACTGATGAGTTGAGCTTTGGCAAAGGTATCTGATGGGTTTAAGCTAGTATCTATACCATTGCCCTCTTCTAACAAACATCCATATGACATGGGCACGTCAACTATTAGTTACATATTTGGTGTTCGTAAATTGCATGCTATATTCATGGTCAATGTGAAATAACATTTTGGTTTCTTAAGAGGTAAGAATGTGTATGTCCGACGCTCTACCTCCAAGGTGGGAGCTTTTTTGAGGCTTTGGGTAATGTTGATATTGATATCAAAATGTATACATCTTTCTCTAAACCGGTGGAGCAAAGCTTAGCATAACTCAACCTCAGCTTGTTTACTGAATTACCTAAAATCTATTTTGTTAAGCATAACTCAACCTCAGCTTGTTTACTGAATTACCTAAAAATCTATTTTGTTAAGCTCTGAAGTTTCAAGTTGCATCTAAGGTTTTATGAATTGAGCGGAAGTAGCTTGCAAGCTTTGAGTTTATCTACTTGAATGTGCTAAATTGTATGTCATGCATTTAATGCCATGATACAAGTGCTGCTCCCTCCAATATTGGATGGAAATAGTAGTGTGTGTTTATGGGATGATTCAATGAAACCATAATTTTGTGCCCATTCATTTTGCAATGTCAATTCCTTTTCTATCAGTTTTGTCCTTTTGTGCTTACTTGTAATAATTATTTGACTTTTCCTCATAGTTTTCATGAGATCACTCATTTCAAGCATTAAAAGAAATATGTAGGTGCTTTCTTTGCATTCTTCTTACAATATATATTTTGTAATTAGTTTCAGAATCTGTTTGAAGTTCTGTTTGTTTGATACACCCTGATTTTTTTTGGAGGTGAACAGTGTGGAAGATTTTGTGGATAATCAAATGACGTGGGGTAATACTATGAACTTGAAGAATGGTGAAAGCCAGGAACAATTGAAAGCACAAAATTCTGAAGCGCTGGAATGTTTTATCTACAGAGAGGATGTTGTTAAGTGTCACAAACAGGAAGGGATGCTTGGGGTTGTGCTGGAAGCTCCCGGTGATTCAGACTCAGATAGCAGTAACGAAGATGATAGTGAATCTGAAGACAGTGAAAATGGTCATGCTGATGGTGATGGCCATGGTGTTAACAACAATGATATAGCAGAAAGCACCGAGAAAAACGACCATCTTACTGGCCACCAGGTTAGGGTTATGTCTCTGGATGGGTCTGAGACTGTGCAAAATCTTTGTGATGTTACTGTTACTGATAGGGTGTTCATGCATGGTGATACTGTTTCTTCAGTGTCAGACTTGAAAGGTCAATTGGGCGTCGTGCTGGATGTTGATATCATGGTTGATTTACTTTCTCCCACTGGAGAAATAGTTAAAAATGTGTCTTCCAGAAAGTTGAAGCGTATTAGAGAATTTAGTGTTGGTGATTATGTAGTTCATGGACCTTGGCTTGGTAGAGTTGAGGAAGTCGTGGATAATGTGACTGTGTTATTTGATGATGGGTCAGTTTGTAAAGTCATGAAAGCTGATCCTTTACGTCTCAAACCAATTTCAAAGAGTATATCTGACGAGAGTGGTTTTCCATATTATCCCGGTCAACGTGTCAGAGCTGCCTCTGCGTTTGTGTTCAAGGGTTCTAGATGGCTTTCTGGATTATGGAAAGCTAGCCGCCTTGAAGGTACTGTCAGTAAAGTTCAGGCAGGGTCAGTTTTTGTTTATTGGATTGCTTCATCAAATCTTGGTGAAGGTACTAATCGAAAAGTTCCCCCTGAAGAGCAAAGCCCCAAAGATTTGACATTGTTGTCTTGTTTTCCACATGCTGACTGGCAACTGGGTGAATGGTGTCTATTTAACGATAAGGTAGAAGTCAACGATAATGACAATTGCCTGGATGATTTGAGTTCCAAATTCAAGAATACTTGCAAAAACTCAGCATGTAAAAGTGAAAGTGTCCCAGATGCTCAAGATGATTCAATCTCTGGTAGTCTGGAAAATGGCTACTCTTCGAAATCATTGTCGGCTAAAAAATCAGAAGACGTGGCAAACTCATTTCGACCTAGTACTTCTAGCAACGTTTGTAAATCATCAATTACAGATGACAATGAGAATCCAGAATCATGTAAATCATCGGCTCAATCTAACACTTGCACATGTTCATTACCTAGTTCGAAGGAATCTACTAGAGATAGTTGGCCTGCTTATCGCAAAAGACTCCGTAAAGTCTTCTTTAAGAGGGATAAGAAGAGTCTTAAAAGAGATGAATCCTTCGAAAGAGCTTTCCTAATTGTAAATATCACAACGAAGGTTGACGTGGCCTGGCAAAATGGAACAAGAAACGTAGGACTCGAGTCAAAATCGTTGGTTCCAATTAAGAACCCAGGTGATCAGGATTTCTTCCCCGAGCAATATGTAATGGAGAAGGTATTAAATGAAAATGAGGAATTTTCTGAAGTGAGACGTGTAGGAGTTGTCAAAAGTGTAAATGCGAAGGAATGTGTTGCATGCATAAAGTGGTTGAAACCGGTTAGCACTCCAGAAAATCCAAGAGAATTTGAGAAAGAGGAACTTGTTAGTGTCTACGAACTTGACGGTCATCCTGATTACGATTACCAGCATGGGGATGTTGTTGTTCGCTTGTCTCCTGTTTCTGGTTTCGCAAGTTCCGTGACCTTTGAAAGTTCCGAGCATGAAAAGCAAGAGGAACCAATCGATGCAATTCAAGATCATGAGGCAAGATCAAATGTTCATTGTGGTGAAGTAGGGAAAACTTCAGAAGCTGAACCTGATGCAGAGGACTCAGATTTTTCTTGGGTTGGGCACATAACTGGTCTTAAAGATGGTGATATTGAAGTTACCTGGGGTGATGGAACCATTTCAAAGGTTCAAAATCTTCATTTCAACTGCCATACTAATTACTACTTGAATTTTAGTTGCCATTTTCCTTTAATAACAGAAAGTTGCATATGTTACGCTATTAGCCCATAGTTGTGCATGCAATTAGCAAACGATTTTCAGTAATAATTAGTTGTGATCTTTTATACCTGATTTAGGTATAATTTTTTTATTAGGTTGGACCTCAAGCAATTTATGTTGTTGGTCGAGAAGATGATGGGGAAAGCTTTGATGGAGGTAGTGAATACAGTGATGGTGCTAGTTGGGAGACGGTGGTTGATGAAAATGATATAGCTTCACTTGTTGCTACTGGAGAGGTATTCTCCATCATTACTATATTTGTGAAGGTTTTACTTTCTCTACCTTTTAATTCACAATTTGTGACTAACAAGTGGTGTTGCAATCACTAGGATCTCGTCTCGCATTCTCCCAACAACAGCTCTGTCAAGGGGGAAAATAGCACTAGATCTCCAGAAGACTCTGCCCCAGATAAAAGTGGTCCACTTTCATCGGCAATTAGTTTTGTTGCAAGTCTGGCCTCTGGGTTATTTTCTCATGGAAGAAAACAAGCGGACATGGATTCTGATAAAAAAAATCTAAATGACAATATTGTCCCTTCACTCAAGGAAACAGCTGTTGATGAATCCAGTTCTCAGGAACATGAGCCAATGGATTGTCCTGGTTCAGATGATGCTTCTTCAAACGTAGATACAAGTCTAGATGCAGTTGGCACATGTTCTAGTATAAACGATTCTGATGGGCGGATGTTAAGTGACATGGATGGTCGGAGCACCACAATGGTTGGTGATTGTGACCCAAGCTCTTTCAAGCACTTTGATATCACAGAGAATCCCCTAGATCATCATTTCTTGGGATCTAGCGATCAGGTAGAATTGCTTTTGCTATTTTTCGATGTATGGCATGGTATATAATTTAAATTAAATGATCATTGCATTGTTGCCTGTAACTATATAAAATGAGTTTTATAAATGTTTCTTGTCACTCTCTATGAGCTCATATAGTACATTTTGTAATCATTTCAAGTGATGAACAATTTCAGGCTAATGGTGGAAAAAAGTGGGTTAAGAAAGTCCAGCAAGAATGGAATATCCTAGAGAAGAATTTACCTGGTATGGCAAGGTGTTATGCCAATGCTGCCTTATAGCTTTTGTTATAGTCACTGATGGGTTCTGCACTTGTGCTGAAAATGTGATTTCCGTATTGTTTCTTTTTTTCGTAGATGGGATCTATGTAAGAGCTTTTGAGGATCGTATGGATCTTATAAGGGCTGTTATAGTTGGTGCATGTGGAACACCATACCAAGATGGACTTTTCTTTTTTGATTTTCAACTGCCTCCTGACTATCCTCAAGTCCCTCCGGTATGACAATGCTGAATACATTCTCAATTATCCGTTTCAAATTTCTTTTCTAATGTCATGTTCAAAATTGATGATTTTCTCCTTTCTTTTGTAGTCA
Source organism: Triglochin maritima (assembly GCA_963682175.1). Classification (NCBI taxonomy): domain Eukaryota; kingdom Viridiplantae; phylum Streptophyta; class Magnoliopsida; order Alismatales; family Juncaginaceae; genus Triglochin; species Triglochin maritima. The sequence continues at coordinate 6,879,339 of OY821791.1, read as the reverse complement.
GTATATTATCACTCGGGAGGTTTGCGTGTAAACCCTAATTTATATGTGGATGGGAAAGTGTGCCTTAGCCTCTTGAATACATGGACAGGAAAGGGTAATGAAGTTTGGGACCCTGCTTCATCTAGCATCCTTCAAGTTCTAGTTTCCTTACAAGGTTTGGTTCTCAACTCAAAACCCTACTTCAATGAAGCTGGGTATGAGAAACAGATTGGTACCATTGAAGGAGAAAAGAATTATTTGCCATACAATGAGAACACTTTCCTGTTGAATCTTAAATCGATGATGTACCTCATGAGACGGCCACCTATGGTAAATCCTTATTCTTTAACATTCTTTTCATTTTTATGTTTGATTTACATCTTCCTGTTGCATTCTAGTTCACTTGTGTATCTCCTTATGCCCGGGGATGATAGTTGCTCATCCATAAATGATAAATTGTTATATTGATGGCAGTGATGCCTTGCACCGTATTTTGCTAAATATTCCTTTCAAGTTGGACAATACTTTCTCTGCCTTACTAAATAATCCTCTAATTGATAAGTTAGAGTTACCATTTTAGTAGTTCCAAGTATTTTGTCTTTTTGCAAGTAACCTGCCATGACTTCACAATCTTAAAATAACACATTATACAAATAACATAACATTGCTTGTGTTCCATAGAAAAGTTAAAGCTGCTATTAAACATTTCTTTGAACTCGAATAGCTATCTATGTGTTATCATTATCTAATTGACATCCTTGACATAGTTATCTATGCTAAATATCGCCTACTGGCTGACTGACACCGTTTAATTATCTGTGTGATTTCACACCGTGTATAGAAATGTTTTACTTAATTTATCCATGTTTCATGTTCTCAATTGTTTAATTACAAATTTGCACTTAGAAGATAATTGTTGTTTTGTCTATTATCATTTTGTTATTTTCTTTTATGTTTCATTTTTCCTTCTGTTTTCTGTAATATTGTTTACAGAAGCTCCATTCATGAACTTTTATGATGAGATTATCAGTAGAACCATCTACTCATTTACTTTGGATCTTCACTTAGTCATCAGTGTGATATTTATAAGTGAAAGTATATAGTGGGAAATCTAGATACGTGATGCTTGTAAGGAAGTGCAGGTACGTGAGAATATGAGAACTACCATTCCTTTTTAACCAAGCACCCTTATGGATAAGAAAGGAATTTTGATTCAATACTATCTCATAGCCTAGGATTGCCGAGGATGTAAAACCAATTACACAATCCTTGCATTGATGCCCGATGATTTTGATGCTTTCTCCATTTCATCTCTTAGAAGGCCCATCCTCTTTTTGATCAATATTTGACTTTCTGTGGTTTTGATTTGTCTATCTTCTCAAATTTGTAAGGTCCTTATCATTATTTCTTCTTCTTCCATTAGACATGCTCCGCATGATCTTTTGTTCTCAAGCCAATAAAAAGTTCAGAGTTATTGTAGGTTGGTGCGTAGGTCGATTGACCTCGAAAAGTAGAGGAAATTAGAACCAAAAAACTACATGGCAGAAGATTAAACCAGGGACCATATTGTGAAACTACCTATATAGTCAATGCTGTAGAGCAAGACTGATGCTATTCCAGAAAGACTGTTTAATTCCAGGAAGCCTATGGATAGAATCACCATTGAAGCATGTCCGTGGTGTAAGGAGAAGACTAAGGAACAAAGCTTGGGAAACAAAGACAGTGCAAAAAACTGTGAAGCTTATGTCTGTGAAAGGCTGAATAGGCAACAAGGGGCACTTAGATCCCATAATAGTCTTGGGGAAGGAACATAAAGTTAGAGAAATGGAAATAAGATATCCGCGAACTAGAGACATGAATACGTTACAACATCAACGAAACCTTAATTCCTAAACTAGTTGGGATTTAAAATTCATTGAAGATGAAAAATTCTAAAGTATTTGGTATAAGATCCTGCTAGATGTGCTACATGTAACTAAAGTCTCAGACTATTTCCGTGGCGGTGTTTGTATAGGTTATGCAATATATGTTCAGTACCAACGTTAATAAGTTCTGTAACCCTAAGAGATTTAAACATGTACTGCGTTTTAGAAAACAATGTGTCTCCATCGGTCCCAACTCCTAAGGTCTGTTCTATGTTTGTGCAGCATTTTGAGGAATTTGTCACGGACCACTTCAGAAAACGGGGGTATTACATTCTAAAAGCTTGTCATGCATACTCGAAGGGTTGCTTGGTAGGTTCGCTTACTAAAGATGCTTGCACGACGGAGGAAAGTTACACAGAGTCTTGCTCTGCTGGTTTCAAGCTCATGCTGAAGAAAATCTTACCGAGGCTCTTTGCAGCATTAAGTGAAGTAGGAGCTGATTGCCAAGAATTCGACCATTTTCAAGAACTTTGAGACATCCTAGAGCTGCACACTTGAGCATTCTTGATTTTATGGTTTATCGCGTTTTGTTGGGGATTGCATCTTTTATACGATCGGTATCTGGAGATTCTGAACTTCATTATTCAATTATAAGACTTACTTTTGAACGTGTTGACAGATATATGGTTTGGTAATTTTATGCTGAAGTTTTGATGTGCGAGAGCAGTGGAAGAGAAGATTTTTGCTTTGACCTGCTGGAGCATTTGGAGTTAACTTTTTGACTTTTATTCTTTGTCCAGTATCATACAAATTCTTGATTTTCCTCTCTTTTAACCGCATGACTAGAGTATTTTCCTAGTAACAAAATGTCTGTACTAAATCTTCAGATCCAGTGTAACATGTCTGTACTAAATCTTCAAATCGAAGGTTGCATTTAAACGATTTATGAGTTATGGGCAAAGATCTTGGTTTGCACTTCTAGGTCAAGACTGTTTTGTAATGGTGTCAGGGAAATGGAGCCATTGTAGTGGAAATTGTACAGGTAAATCTTTTTCCCCCTTTACCTCCACCACATCCCAGGTGCACTTTTTTCTTGCATGGTTTTTGCTTTTAAAGATTCAAATTTAATCAAAGTTTATAATAAGAGTATTTCTAAGTAAATCTTATTTATGTGGATCACATCGGCCAATTGTTATCTAAGTTATTTTGCTTGCCGACGGTGGAAAATTCAATCCCCAAGTGGTTCGAGTGCTATGAATATATGTGAGGAAAGAAGAAAATGAAAGGGGAAAAAACTCTCTTAGTTCATTAGTATTGTAGCAGTTCAATGAGAAAACAAAAGGGCAACTGAAAAGAACACCCCAACACTAATTTGGATGTTGATAAAGGAGAGTGTGAGCAGATGCAGGTTTTCCTAACTAATGTCAGCAGCTAAAGTTTTCAGCATGATTTCAAAATGTTAGTTCCAGTATGATTACGATCGGAAAAGGCCAGTACCCAAATCCATATGGATATTGTAAATGGAACGAGTTTTGAGAAAAAAACATGCAGCGGAAAGGGAAAAAAACGAAACAACGGACAATTTAAAAGATAAAAACATGCAGCAGAAAGGGAAAAAAACGAAACAACGGACAATTTAAAAGATGATCAACGTGAGGACATTACGATAAGACACGGAATATCAGGTGCACCAACATATAATATATATGTATCTGAGTTTACAAAAAAATAATTACATCAAAATATCATAAGAGGAAAGATACAAGTAATCACGACAACCTCCAAAATGGGGAAAACATGATCCGGTCCTGAGAGCTCTCTTCCGCAGTCATTACCCCTTGCTGTTGATCATGGCCTGAAATGCAAACATGAAACTATGTTTGAGTTTCCGTAAGAAAACCTTGTATGTCAAACCCCAAACACATAAATGAAACAACACTAACAATAAATGCAACCAGGCATAAGCCCAACCACTGTAAGAACACAACATTTGCATCTATCACCAATCAAAGTTTTGCCTCTATCATTGGAGCCACATTTTTGCCTCTAACATCGGAGCCACGGTATTGCAACAATCACAACTCGCTCCGTAGAGCCACAAGTGATCACTATCAGGCCAGTGTGTCTGTCCGTTGCCTCAAAAAGGCCAGTGAACCCGTTGCCCTTAGGTCGATCAAAATAAAACTCAAACCACCAAACTGAGTAGAAATGGTCGACCAAAACAGACATACCGGTCAAATGGTTCCCTCCAAAAATGCACAAGAGTTCAACCGTCTCCACGACTGGTTGAACCACAAATAACGAATAAAACGACCAATCGGTCGAACAAAGGCCACGAATGGTCGACCGTTTGGATAGTCTACACCACAACATAATATAATAATAAACATCTCAACAGTCGAGCGACAAAGGAGATCCGATCGACTGAAAAATAACATGGACTTCACGTTTCCTCAAGTCCAAGACCAGTCGAACAAGACAACTAGCGGTCGAATGGACTTTAAGTTAACTTAAGTGATCGTTCAAACGAATCATATAGACAGTCGACCGTTTTGAAGGTGTAGGCTCCAATCGACTTAGCTACAAGTACAATCGGTCGAACAGATCAATTTTTTTTTGACCGTTTAAATGGTCTACGCCCCAACCGACTTACCACAGTACATTCGGTCGAACGACAAAGGGAACCTGATCGACCGAAATACACCAAGGCTTGCCTCAAACACACAACCGGTCGACCGCCCAAATGCATCGTTCGACCGGTGCAAGGCTAAAACCCGAATTCACACCATCAACGATCGACTGTATTACCAACCAATCTACCGAAAGCAGCAAAATTCTGCTTAACAAAACTTCTGACGAGTCTTTCGGCCTACCGTCGACTACTCAATCACTCACACAATCTTAGGTGAGCATAAAACAAAAATTGACATACCTAAAGGCTTGAAGAAACCTTCAAAGATTCAACGACGAGTGCTTCCACGATCTAGCTAAACCCCGACGAACCTTGCACGAGCGACGATCACCACTCCGACGACTGAACCAAGCTCTTCTTCTCCACTCACACTCCCGCCGAAGATCAGGGAGCTGAGCTGAGAGGGAGAGAAGAAAAGAGAGAGAAGAAATGAGAAAGAGGGAGAGATAGGTTAGCTTTTATAACTCAACATCTCAAGTCCTCCACCCAAACCAATCTTAGCCATCCACCTCAACAACCTAAGTACAATTAGTCCACTAAGCAGAAACATGTCGTGATTAGGATATAACAAAACATGTCTTGAAAAGGAACACGATACCAAAAAAATAAAAAAATCCGCAGAAATGAAATTCTCAGATATTTATTATTTGAGGTTCTTTCATGTTTAGTAACTGACAGAATAGGTGCAGTGAAACAAAATAGCTTTGAAATGTACTTGAATACTATTACAATTTCTGATACTATTCAGCTTCCATCAATTGAACTTTCAACAAGCTATAAAATGCTATGTTTGATAGCACTTATAAAGAGGCTGAGGACTTCAGGAGTCAAGACTCACAAGGCAGTGAGGCACATATGAGAAATCATCCAACTGAGTTCTGTTTATTCAGCATTATTTCGACTAGCTGAATGTTCCCCTGTAAATTAGGAGCTTTGTCTGATGGCATGAAAGAGAAAGCATCTAAAAGCTTCGTGCATTTCCATCCCCATTTTACCATAAGATACTCGATAAGATGATGACCACTGCGTGAAGAAATACTGCCATCAGATTCTGATATTTCTAGGATTGAAGCCTCCATAAAAAATATACAAACTAAAAAGATGAATACCTCCTGTTGTGGTAAGTTGTTATGAAGACCGATCCTGGAGATCTTTCCAAGAGGAAAGTTACTGTAGTGAAAAGATCCTCAAAATCTACAGAAGGTGGCATAATCGATAAACGAAAAGGTCAGGATAAAAACCCAAAAAATGTATATGCCCGAAGTTTACGATGGATATACCGCTATTATCATACAGAACATCTGCTCCAAGAACAATTTGAGGCTTCAAGTGAAATAAAGAAGCATCCCACTCTCCCCAAGTGAGTTCCATTATGGCAGAGACCAAGAGCTTCTCACAATAAAACTTTCACCAAGGCATCTTAACATACTTCACCGTTGATTTTGTTCAGTTCACATGTTCTTCTCATGTTTTCCAGCACCTGAATTGGACAATAAAAAAATTAATTAACTAAACCACCTCATTAGTAAACTACGTATCTCCTTGAGTCATCACAGAAAATTTGTCAAGCAACTAATAGATTGTCCATTGAGGGCCGATTGAGTGGTCGCTTGTTATGATAAACATAAAAACATCAACGACAAACAGTATACCCTCCTATGTCTGTTAAGATGAATTACATCGAAATTGCCATGTAGTTTGAGTACTGATCATCACTGACCAAACAAACATGATGCTGAGACAGGCAGATTTATAATAACAAATCATTTAAGCAGACAATTTAATTTTTCTCAAGAGGTGGTGCCCAGAATACCTCAGATCTGTCGGTCAGCACAACATGAGCCCCTACCTTTGCACCGACCAAGCCAGGTAAGGAAGTTCCTGCTCCTAGCTGAAAATACGAGTAAATTATAATCGATGACACTTATCAATCCAACAATGTTGGAATTGAACAAGTAAATGCAAACATGAAGAGCGGAAAATAAGTTGACAGGATCAATGCATGAAATATATCGTAGAGCAAGTTTTTGTTGAAAATTGGTTTATATTTTCTAAGTAGACAGAACCAGGTTAAAACGGTCGACCGGTGGAGGAGTTCGGTCGACTGAGTTTTAACAGGAGTTCACGAACATGAAGGTTCGGTAGACCGGTGTTGGACACCGGTCGAAAACTTCCAAGAACTTTCACGGAGTCAAGCACGGTCAACCGATGGTGATTCTGGTCGACCAGGTGGTTATAAAGCTGAAGAATATTGTGGAACGGTCGATCGGGCGAGGGAGCTGGTCGACTGGAAACTAACAGGAACTATTCCTGTTAAAGGGACGGACAACCGTTCGAGGATTCTGGTCAACTGATTCACACGTTTTCTGTACGGTTTTGCATGTTTTAAGTTGTCTATTTAAGGGATTCTTTAACCCTAATTTGTATAGAACATACTATTCTTATTTCCTTCATTGAGTATTGGGAGATTAGGACTAGAGAAATATCTAGAGTGCTTTGGATGACAAATTGTCTCTATAAACTTGTAATCTCGGTTGTTTTTCTTATGGGAGAAACAGAAGAAGGAAATGAAACCCGGAAGAGACCCCCTAAGGACATAGGCACATTGCCGAACCTTGTAAATTACGTGAGTCGTGGTTGTTTTCAGATGTGCATTCGTTATTGTTTCTTTCTTTCATTTTGTGTGTGTTTCTTGTTGCGTTAAGTCTGAGAGAGGATTGGGCATTAGTTTTTTCCACGTGCAATATTCGTTTTGTGTTTTCGTTGTGCATCATTGATCCGACTTCGTTGTATTCCCTTTCCAAGGGTTTTCTAGGGTCACTCCAAGTCAGACTACTTTGCAACATCTACTCTCCAGAACATAGAAGCAGTGCAGCATTTTAGGCACAAAAGATAATCAAAAACACATTGTGATATAGTTGGGGTCATTGCGGCGGTGATTATGAATATGACATAGATGGAGTTGAGATTCTGGAGGAAAAGTCTATATGAGACGGACAGCTAGGTTGATGTCCACAGCAATTCAAGCATGAACAAAATGAATTCCTCTAGCTAAGCGCCCTATCCAGAGGGAAGAAAGGAGAATTGACTAGCTCAAACAGAGAGAGAAGACAACAACTACCATGGAAGGGGGAGCGGTCCGTCGTTGTTCGGGTCATAAGTTGCGGGAGAACACAATATAGTTCCAATACAAACAAATTTTGTAGTACCTCAACCATAGATGTACCAGAAAAACGTGTTCTCTGCTGCCACACATATTCAGCAAGAGCAATGCTGCAAGGCCATACAAACATTCCATAGTCTTCTTGCATATTCTACAAAAACCATCATTGTGTTATGCGACCAGAAAGATTAGTTCAATTTGTGGCAGTTGATTTAATTTAAGAACACTGAGAAATCAAACTATTACCGCAATGCCCAAATACACTTCAAACGATGTTCATGCGAATGTTTGGAAGAAGTTATCTACTTTCGAAATTTTCAACTCAAAGAAATGGATTCAAGTGTGTGGGATCCGGCCTAACCTCGATGACGTGGATGGTGAAACCGCCGGCGTCGGCGTCCCGGAAGGGGTGGTCGGAGATGGTAGTCATGGTGGGGACCGGAGCGTCGTCGTCGCTTCTGCTTCCGTCCTCGTCGGAGTAGGCCGGAACCAGACTCCACGCCGGATGTTTGTCTCCCATCTTTCGCTTTTGTCTACGTCCGTTCTGTTTAGTTTTGGGTGACTTTTACTAGTGTGTGGATCAATCAATCACCAAGGCTTTTTATCTGGAAGATTTTTTATTTGGAAGAAAATTATAAAAAGGGTAAAATAGACTTTTGCTCGGTTGGGGTCGAAAACTATGCGGTGAAGATATATGGGTGTAAACGGATCATTTTCATTAACTTATCCGATAAGTATAACGTGTAACGAAATCATTACCCGTTTCTTTAGGAAACGTGTAAAACGGGTAATAAAATCATACCCAAATAACTTTTTAACTTGTAGAAACATGACGTATAAATGGGTAAACATGTCTCGTTAACCTTAGGTGGATGCAAGAAATTGTCTCTTGTCTCAACTTTTAAAGAGAAGAAACTACATTTTCTCTGTATGTAAGAGAAACTCAGTTTTTGTGATAAATTTATCTTGATTTGGGTGGATCCAAACGTATCCTCAGTCTTTGTTGGGGTAAAAACTTTAGCAAAAGGAGCCATTTCACGTAACGTGCTCTCTCTCTCAAATATGTTTCCACCTTCCACACATTCCATTTGGGATTCGTGAATTACATATTATATTTTTATTTTGCAAGACTATGGTATCGTTTGGATACGTTACAGCAACCTTAACCGTGCTACCGTAGTCGGGCGGCACTGTAGTGCACCCGGCCAAGTAGGCCGGAAGGATGACACATCACCCACCCGGGGGGAAATCAGTCGGGAACCGTGATTGGGGGTTAATTTTTGTTTTAATATTAAAATATGTTAATAATTATTTTGAAATGTTTTTTTTTCAAAAAAAATTTATGAAAATTATGTTTTGTATTTGTTTATATTTTTTAAAATTTAATATTTTTGTGTTTTACCTAAAATTGATCGCCAAATGACATGAATGAGAGAGAATATAGAGCGTTTTAGTTGTTTCTAGGTGCGGTTAAGAAAAATTTGGGAGATTGGTTTGTGCTGACGTGGCAGAAAGAAAAACTGATGTGACCGAGAGAAAAAACATGGCGTCCGATAAGTATTGGGACGCTATTAATGATGGTCTCACAACTCTCTAGTGTCTACGGTGGGGGAGAAATTGCATTTTCCAGCCAGACGATCTTGAGTGGTACCCAAACAAAAAAAGTTGGCCTCTGGAGTATGAGTCTTGAGCCGTCTGGACAAGAAAATTGTATGAGATATTGCATTAGTGGAGAAGCTTGGAACGAGGAGATCCTCGACGGGGTTATCTTCGTACCACTCCCAAACACATGTTAGGTGGGGAAGTTTTTTTTGTGTGAAAAAACTATCAATGAGTTAGTGGCATCCAAGCAATGTCCATGGAGAATTGTCAAATTACAAGAATATATGAGAACACGAATTAGATGTTGTGATATATATTCGAAGCCTCATTAATACAACATTTGTTATTACAGCTAAATGAATTTTATGTTTCGTGATTGTATTGTACCAAACCAATTTAATTCAATTCAGTTGGTCAGAACAAATTCAACGAGCTCCCCTACGAGCACAAACAATGGGGTCGTGGGATGACTCCCGACCGATCGAAAATAACATGCACTTTTCAGATGTTGAGTTCGATCGACCGGTGTTGGACGTTGTTTAACCGAAAATAACATGCATTTTGTCAGGCTTTCGCTAACTCACTCGCTTTGGCCACTTGCTTCGTTACTGTCCGCTCAATCACGGTCGACCAATGGTGATTCCAGTCGATCGAAAAGTAGCGGTTACTGAAAATAATTGTGGAGCGGTTGACTGGTGGAGAAGTATGGTCGACCGTTGCCCATGTTTTCTGTACGATTTTGAGTCGTCTATTTAAGAGATCTCTTGCTCTAATTTGTGCACAACGCATTATTTTTATTTTTTTCTTTGAGTTTTGAGAGATTAGGACTAGAGAGATATATAGAGTGCTTTGGAGGATACATTGTCTCCATATACTTGTAATCTCGGTTGATTCTCTTGTTGGAGAAGTGGAAGAAAGAAAGGAAACTCACAGAACATCCCAGTAAGATCGTATGCACATTGTCGAACCTTGTAAAATCTGTGTGTCGTGGATTGTTGAAATAAAGGCAAGATAGCAAATAAACTCGTTTAGGAAACTTACCAAAATCAGAGCCTATCAAGCCAATCGAGCAACAAACCATGGAGATCATTCAGCCATACCATATGGAGTCTAACGACTCATTGAAAGCATTGTATAAATAACATGTAACAAACCCTAAATCAATATAACTTTTTGTTCTTCTACTATTCAAAAATCATCATGGTACCAGAGCAAACGTTCTGAAAAAAAAAGGGAAAAAAACCACCCCAAAACCCACACCCAAATCCGACCTCAGCTCCCTCCTTCAACTCATCATCAGTCTAAAAACTAGGCGGTTGCGAACTCAATCGCCTTCCACTCCTAGCAATGGCCGACGGTAGTGGAGAATCCCAACGCCTCACCACACAACCCCTAAATGGGACCAATTTTCTCTCCTGGTCGTGTGCCGTCTCCCTATCCCTCAGTGGCAAAGGGAGGCTCGGCCACCTCACCGGGACAATCACAAAGCCTACTGCCCCAGGAACCGAAGCCAAACAAGAGGAGTGGCAAAACGCCGATCATCTCGTGATGTCTTGGCTCCTGCAGTCAATGCAAAACCAAATCGCGGAGATATTCATGTACAAAAATAGCACAAAGGAACTATGGGACTCCGTCCAAGAACATTATGGTAAGCAACAAAATTTTGCGCATATTTTTAAACTAAAGCAAGACCTCTCTCAGATCAAGCAAGGTCAAAAGAACGTCACTGAATACCTCAGCATGCTAAAGAGAACGTGGGACGAACTCGCCATCTACGAGCCGTCTACCACAGACTCGACAATCATACAAGCAAGAACCGAGCAAAATCGCATATATACTTTTCTTGTTGGACTGGACTCAAGCTACGAGACACTCCGTTCCAGCATACTCATGTCGCCGGAACTTCCAACATTCTCGACCATCATTGCGATGGTTAACCGGGAAGAAACTCTCCGGAAAACCAAGACCGCTCAGTCAGAGATCAACCTTGAAAATCAGGCATTTGTAGCTGGGAAAAACAACACAAATCCCCACGACAAAGGTAAAAACAAATATGGTTCAAAAAGCCACGAATATTGCGATAATTGTAAGAAACAGGGGCACAACCAATCAACATGCTACTTCCTCTACACGCATCTCCGGCCATCTAGGGACGGCTCAGAGAGGAGGGGGGACGGGAGGAGCGGCGGCCACGCAAACCCGATCGGGAGAAGCGGCGGCGGCCACGCAAACCCGATCGGGAGAAGCGGCGGCGACACTCAACCCTCTGGAGGAAACCCTAGCAATCAAGGAGAAGGACACAAATGGGGTGGAATCGGGTCTGGATCGGATCAACGAGGCTTTTATGCCGCGAACGATGGAGCATCCGACCCGACACATCTCTCTCCGGATCATCAACTATTCGGATCCACCAGTAACGGAGCAATCGACCCAACCCAACTTGGTGCTCTCTTTGCCCATTTAAATTCATTTTTGCAGTCCAATACCCCAAGTAAAGGTAATTTCTCAGGTATAGATACAATATTGGATAATTGCAATGCATATTTTTCAGTAAATAATTCTAATAATTCCAGTTGGATTATAGACTCCGGTGCAACTAACCACATGACAGGAAATTCATCCCTGATTTGTAATATAAAAAATAGCTTAAATCTTCTAAATAAATTCGTAACCGTTGCAAATGGAGACAAAGTACAAATTAAAGGTACAGGAGAAGTACATTTTTTAGATGATAAAATACCTGACAATGTTTTGTATGTACCCAATTTTGATTCTAATCTTCTGTCTGTTGCTAAACTCACAAAAAATTTAAATTGCAATATCATCTTTACACCTCTTGATGTAACCTTTCAGGATCGTACCACAGGGATGACGATTGGTAAAGGCAAACTTGCCAATGGACTTTATGTGCTCAAAAATCAAACAAAATGGATGCTTGTTAAAATGCCTAATCACGATATTGGCACCAACGATTGGGACACCCGTCTCATATAGCTTTACAAAAATTATTTACTTCTTTTAATCATGAACTACCTTGTGATGTGTGTAGTTTATCAAAACAAACTAGACTCCCGTTTTATGCTTCTGAAAATACAACAGGTAGTGCTCTCGAGTTAATCCACTCAGATATTTGGGGACCTGCTCCCTTGGAATCCTATAATGGGTTCAAGTATTTTATTTCCTTTATTAATGATTTCTCTCGTACAACTTGGATATATTTGTTAAAAGCTAAATCCGATGTTTTTTTGGTTTTTTGTGAGTTTGTTGCCTTTGTGGAAAATATGTTTAATTCTAAAATTAGAATACTTAGATCCGATAATGGATCTGAGTATACTAGCAACAACTTTCAAGGTTTTTGAAACGAAAAAGTGATTTTTCACCAAACCACATGCATAAACACTCCTGAACAAAACAGTGTTTCCAAAAGGAAAAATCGACACATTTTGAATGTTACCCGATCCATCCTTTTTCAAAACAATGTTCCAAAATATTTTTGGTCAGATGCTATCTTGATGGTTGTTTATCTTATAAACCGCCTACCTAGTTCAACAATTCAAAACAAACAACCCTTAGAAATCCTACATGGTAAAAGAATGAGCCTTAATCATCTTCGGATTTTTGGTTGTACTGGCTTTGTTTACAGGAAACGCATGGACAAGCTTGATCATAATTCTACCAAATGTGTTTTTTAGGATATTCTGTTAGAAAAAAAAGGGTACAAATGTTATGACCCTGTTCGCTATAAATTGTATATCTCTCGTGATGTATCTTTTTTTGAAAATATTCCATACTTCAAAGCTCATCAAGAACCTTCCGCTGCACCCAACGCTCCTCTACCGGTTGCGAACATCTTTGACGTCTTTACTCCACAAACTCCAGTCATGGACGACCCCCCACAAGAAGAAACCGAAGCTCTCCCGCAAGTGGACGATCGAGGGGGAAGTGTAGGTACTCCTCAAAGAAGAACTACCCGTCCTACTCGTCCACCTTCTCGGCTTCAAGACTATGTGGTATCTCATGTGACCTACCCTATCGAGGACTACTTGTCCTACTCTCAAATTAAACCTACCTACTATGCTTTTCTAAGTCAAATAGATAAAACTAAAGAACCCACCAGCTATCATGAAGCAATTAATCACCCTAAGTAGGTTAAAGCTATGGAGGACGAACTAAAAGCTCTAGAAACCAATCAAACTTGGACTTTGGTGACTCCTCCAAAGGGAATAAAACTGGTAGGTTGTAAATGGGTTTACAAGATCAAATACAACAGTGATGGCACTATAGAAAGATTTAAAGCTCGGTTAGTCGCAAAAGGATACACACAAACTTATGGGTTAGATTACCAAGAAACTTTTGCCCCCATTGCAAAGATGAACACTGTTCGTGTTCTCCTCTCTATAGCTGTTAACTCAGGTTAGAACCTATTTCAAATGGATGTTAGGAACGCCTTTTTGCAGGGCAACCTAGAAGAAGAAGTCTATATGACTCCTCCCCCAGGCTACGAAACCAATCCAGACAAGGTATGCAAACTTCACAAGTCCATATACGGGCTCAAACAATCTCCACACGCATGGTATGCAAAACTCAGTCACTCTCTTCTTATGTATGGTTTCTCTAAAAGCTCGGCTGATGCATCCATGTTCACTAAACACTATCATGGAACCACTTTAATTATCTTAGTATATGTAGATGACATTATAATCACCGGAAATAATGATCAGGAAATATCCTTAGTAAAATGTTATCTTAAATCCAAATTTGATATTAAAGACCTAGGTATTATGAAATATTTTCTTAGAATTGAAATCGCATACTCAAAAAAGGAATTATTTTTATCCCAAAGAAAATATATTCTTGATCTCTTACATGAAACTGGGAAGATAGGGTCTAAACCGGTCAACACTCCAATCGAGACAAATAGGAAAGTTAGTCTTGTTGATGGTGAACCGATTCAAGACTTAGGACAATTCCAAAGATTAGTTGGTAAATTAATCTACCTCACGGTCACTAGACCCGACATCACATATGCCGTTAGCGTAGTAAGCCAATTTATGCATGCACCTCATAAAGGGCATCTAGAGATCGTTGACCGGATTCTACATTATCTTAAGAAAACCACGGGTCAAGGTCTCTGGATGAAAAGAAACAACTCTAAAACAATCGTTGGTTACTCTGATGCAGATTGGGCAGGTAGTCACGATCGGAAATCCACCACCGGATTTTGCACATTCGTTGGAGGAAACTTAGTGACATGGAGAAGCAAAAAGCAGAATGTGGTGGCTAGATCAAGTGTTGAAGCAGAATACCGAGTGATGACCTCCACAACAAGCGAGCTAATCTGGCTCAAGCAACTTCTCAAAGATATGAACATAAGTAATCAAAGTCCAATACAAATGTTTTGTGATAACAACGTTGCACGACACATCGCCTCCAATCCAGTTTTTCATGAACGAACGAAGCACATTGAAGTAGATTGTCACTTCATTCGTGAGAAGATAACAACTAAAGAAATCGAAGTTCCTTACGTCCAGGGCCATGATCAGTTAGCAGACATCTTCACCAAAGCACTCGATCAAAGACACTTCCAACACATTTTTCACAAGTTGGGCTCCTTCAACATCTTCCGGAGTCAACTTGAGGGTGAATGTTGAAATAAAGGCAAGATAGCAAATAAACTCGTTTAGGAAACTTACCAAAATCAGAGCCTATCAAGCCAATCGAGCAACAAATCATGGAGATCATCCAACCCTACCATATGGAGTCTTACGACTCCTTGAAAGCATTGTATAAATAACATATAACAAACCCTAAATCAATATAACTTTTTGTTCTTCTACTATTCAAAAATCATCATGGATTGTTTCAGAGCATCATTAGAACCTCTCCCAACAGTTGCTTTCTCCCTCGGTTTTTCATTTCGTAACTAATTGTTATATATCTCCAATTTACGAAATTCGTGCTAATTTTCCCATCCTTTTGGCACTTCAAAAAAGAAACCGCGTCTTTTTGGTTTTTACATGCATTGGTGGAACAACTTTAATTAGGAGACGGAAATTATTTATATGTAAGAAAAATGTTCTTGTGGTTCGTAGTAATTTTATTATTTATGAATTGCATTTACAAAAAGAAAAAAACACTCCAAACACTATTTCGTTAGGGCGTGATCTTGATTATAATCTTGATCCAGCAGGATGCTTGTTGAAGATCTCAATATGACACCTTGGCTTATTAGTAGATATAGAGATTATCTTAATAGTTTTCTTGAATTCATTAGTGTGTATCATAAGGTAATTAAGCGTATTAAATGCCTGGAAATATCTTTCAAATGTCTTGATATATTTTAGCTTTAGATGATGGAATCGGGATATATCGCTCAATAAACTAACTAATTCAATCAACTAGAAACGTGTACGTGTTGTTCTAACTCCGAACTAAAATTAATTATTTAGACCATATCATATCATGCACTCATAAGCGCATATCTTCAGATCTGGTGACAATTAATTCTCTTACTAGAGTCTAGAAAGTACAAGCGGAGGTATACCAAACAAATGTCAAAGGTATGATACGTACAAGAAAGTAAGCATTTCCTTTTGGATGTATACAGTACTAGTTTTTCTTAAATTTTGCTAATTGTGGGAAGTATAACTCTCTCTTTCTTTGACAGGAAAATCTCAACCTGAAATTTAATCCCTAATTCAGTTTAGTACAAACCAAGTATAACCCCAGTTGGTTTTTTTTTGGGGTCACTACACAATCATTGATTTTTGGGACACTCGTATACAAGCAAGCCTTTTTGAGCTGATGATGTTCATTTGTCCTTGTTCAACTTGGTATGGGTGTCAATGGTTCAGTCGTCGGAGCCACACCCTCCCATGTGAGGTAGTGGAAATCGGAAAATCACGGTTTGGGAATGGAGGGTGTGAAAACTAACAGCCTAACACTAGGATTGGGAATGTACCTCTTGGAGTATCTTATATATCGTGTGACATCTTTTTAAACGAACTTTTGGATTGATGATCTTTACTTTTGTTCTTTTTTTTGTTGTACTTTCTACCAAACTTTATTTTGAATCTTGTGAAAATCGTATTTGCATGTTGGAATTCGATCTTTGATTTTGATTTTCTCAAGAATAAAAAACTTCTAATTGAACTAGTCCAAATTAGTATTTATGCTCGTGTTTCAACTCTAATGGTACAAACAAATAGCTCTCAACAAATCTTATATTTTTTGGATGGAAAAGAAAGAAGACCAAAGGGAGGTATAGCCTTTTTTTATATATTTTAGGTCAACTATCACTAGTTTTTACAAATTTGGCCGCTTCGAACAATTTCATAGGGTTTAAGAGAAGAGTGTTAATTACTTTTAGTAGTTTATAGAAACAAAATATTATTCATCTGTATTTGATAAAGACAACTAAGATTTACCCAAATATATATTATCATATTTAACCAAATTAACCATGTAAGTATTGTATCTAAGCAACAAAAAATTGTGAGGAAGTGTCAATTGGTGGATGACATATTTGGCAAAATCGGAGGGCATACATTTACGAGTCTTAACATAAGATAATATATATTAAACTCATCTTCTCCTTAACGAATCTCAACCTTGTTATCGCCTTCTGAGATGTACCTGTTCGACTTTGATCTTGATCGAGAATAGGGTAGGGAAGAAGCCATCACAAGTTGTGACAAATTGTTATTAATTGCTTCAGTATTTATAACACAAAATGAGACTTAACATATTACAACCACAACTTCGCCACAGTTTAACATTTTCCACTAAAACAAACTTCTCTAAATAATACTAAAAATTTCCTTAATTTCTATTACGCTATTACTCCTCTAAAAAAACTGACGAGAAAAATAGGTATAGAGAAATACACTTATTCATGGGGATGTGGTTGCAAGAGTTCCATAAATTCTAGGAATTGACCCCTCCAAGGCTCCAACAAACAAGCACCAATCGCAGTCATTAAACACAAGCACCAACCGCTCTCAAAAAAAGAGTTTCAATCATTTCTCCCTTTTTTCTATCTTGTGATGACTTGTAGGTTTTTTTGTTGTTGTTGATAAAACTTGTAGTTCTTCTCGATCGAGTATTAGGAAAGCAATTAAGCAACTAAAAGGAAGGGGAAGTCCATTGACGTGTGTTGCGTTCCCCATTAACTACATTAATGCAGAATTAAAACACAAGGAAGAAGAAGAATTAAGCAAGTGGAAATCAAGACGCGGGAAGGAGTGACGTGAGCCATGCATGCATATCAAGATGGCAAAGGGCCAACTGTGACTTTCCTCCCAAGACTCCAATTTCTTCTCTATATAAACCGCTTCACCCTCTTGTGTCTTGGATTCACTCCTCTAGTTCATATTCACAGTATCACCACAGAGATTTTTATATCTAATTTATAAGTGCTTGTATATTTGCATGAATGTGGTGGAGGTGGAGATCTTGCTTGGGCAAGATGTCCAGAAGTGAATCCTTCAAGGGGAAGGGAAAGGAAGCTGGTTAGTAATTTTTAATCAATCCATTCTATATATGTGGTTTTATGTATTGATCATTATGGGCATTTTAGTTAATCTATCATTTGCTCAATTAAATATAGTGTGTAGCAAAAATTGTAAATTAAAATTTTGATTATGGACCCTATTAATTAGTCACATGAATATCAAGAATGCTAGCTTTAGTTGTATATCTAATCAAGTAAAAGGAAAATTTTACGCATACTTATATGTACACGCACATACAAATACTCAATAATCGCTTCTGAATTCTCAATAATCACTCTGAGTTTTAGGGGATAACTTATTTCGAGTAAGAAATTACGACGCCTGATATTTTGCGTGCGTATGTTTCTGAGATAAAGGTACGATAAGGTTTCAATTTTTTTACATGTATACTTTGTTTAAATTGTACTTGAAAATACGAGTTAGGATAGATAATGAGCGCATTATGGATGGAAGTTATATAAGTAAAATTAGTGAATAAAAATTTCATGTATACAATTTGTTAAGACTAGGAATGCTATATAAGTTAAATGGAGAAGCATACAACATATAAGCACAAAAATGGGATATCTATATGTAAATTGGAGAAAGCGTGCCCCCCAAACAAAGCTAATAGTTAAATACCAAGAGTATGCATTAATAATATGATAGACACGAAGGGTATATAAGAAAAAGTCCATTAGACAAATGAAAGTCATACTTTATAGTTTATAGTACGACCAAAATCTAAGTTGGTTAAAGATGTTAAATTCCCTTCCCCATTTTTGAGGTAGCAATGCGATAGCGTATGGAACATCACTTACCGACTTCCATCTGCTGACTTATTCTCTAAGTTTCATTCTCTCTTCCACCAAATTGACAAATCATTCCAACACAAAAGAATCCACAAAATCCATCTATTTTCCAAATCAACAATGCTAACATGAAACCCTCCCATCCAACAGCCAAAAACAAGCAAACACAAATAATGTCTCCAAAATCTCCAACCATCCCAAGAAGTGCAAGCAGTAGCAACATATCATTATCTCCTCCGCGGCCGCCACCACCACCTCCATCGTTGGATGTCTACGACGAGTACATGAAGGCGATAAGAACCAACTCGTACACCGACATGTACGTGAAAGTGCACCACAACAACCACCTCTACAAATCCCACAGCACTCCGACCAGCTCCAACAACCCCTTCACGTCCCCCTCCCCCTCCTCCTCCATATTCTCCAACCTCTCCGACTACCTCACCCCGACCGACGAAGAGACCCTCCTCAACTCCTCCTCCGGTACCCACTCCGTCCTCCGGGACTACTTTCTCGTAAGCCTAGAAGCATGGAGAGTATGTGCCACACTTTTGTCGTCCATTGAGCGCATCCGCCGCGAGCACAAGGCTATTCATAGACTCTTGAGGGACTTCTGTGGGGGGTCCAATGCCGGGGCGATCGCGGCGTACGTTGAGTTGGAGAATCCGCTGGCGAACCTCAACTCGTGCCAGTTCAGGAGGGTTGGGGAGATGCATGGGAGGTTGATCGAGAGGCTTGGTGTGTCGCAGAGGAGAATTAAGAGGAGGATGAAGGTTGTGAGGTTTATTAGGAGGTTGGTTGGGATGGTGTTGATTGTGGTGTGTGGTGGGGTGGCGGTCGCGGTTCTGGTGGTCCCGGTCGTGTCGCATGGAATTGTGGCGGCCGTGGCCGCGGCGTGTCCGGTGGGTGCCGGTGTCCGACGGATGAGGTACGTATACGGGTGAAATGCTCCTATATGCTAACAAAATTTTGAATGTAAATTTTGTTATATAGTGATTATGTTTTTCTTTTTGTTTGGATATTTAACAATTTGATATCGTTAGGATTTAATTGATTTAGCTTTTGTCTTAAATATCCTGGTAGTTTAGATATAGTTGGAATCTACTTGGTGAGCTAGGGTAACCAGTTGCGGCTTACATTGGATTTTCTTAATTTTGGGAATTCTTATTTGAAACTGATAGGGTTTGTATATATTACCTTTTAACAGAATGATACTACTTATATTAGAATTAGAAATTTGGTGGCTGTATTAAGTATTAATCACGCCTTTTCACTTGTGGTACTTTACTTTCTTATAGAATGTAGAGCTTATGAGATGTGATTGTACCAAACTATTGCTAACATTAGATACTCCTTTCAGTTTAAGCTATGTAAGTAATTAAAATTAGGTGTTGCTTGGAATATATAGGAATAATAGGAGAGAAACGATTAAGGGGATACAATTTTATATTAAAAAATATACAAAAGTTTTACTAGCTTTTAGATATATATTGTTTCCCCCTCAATCTCATTATCTTTGTTCCAAGCAATACTTTAAGAGTAGGAATACCAGAACAGTCTACAACATCTACAATGAGTCTCTTCTAAAAAACACGTCAAAGGTAGATGGAAATGTGAACAAATGGAAAAGTAATATTATGAACGTAAAATGTAAAAAAAAGGCATATGCTCTCAAAATTCATGGGTTCTGAGTGTTGTATGACAAATTTGAAGGTTGGATGTGCAAGCTATACTTAATTTCACATAAGTAACAATGAAAAGATTTGATAATCGGCTGGCATGCAATGATATATATATATATATATATATATATATATATATTTGATCCATTTGACGAAAATGCATGACACGTATATATATCATCAAAATCACATATAACATTACTGGAATCAACAAATCCTTGTATGTTAAATCTTGTAACCGACATAGTAATTAAGATGTAATCCTATATGTATTCAATTTTCGACAACCGCAGGTCATCGTGTGGCCGACTGGGTGCGCGGCGGCTGAAGCGAATATCGGAGCAGGTGGACGCGGCCACCAAAGGCGCGTACATAGTGAGCCACGAGCTAGAGACAATGGGCAGCATGGTGGCGCGACTCCACGACGAGGTGGAGCACGGGAAGGAGGTGCTGAGGTTGTTCCTAAACACCGGCGGGGAGCGTTACCTACTGAAGGAGATGGTGAGGGAGATGGACGACACACGAGACTGGTTCCTCGGGCAGCTCGAGGAGCTCGAGGAGCACGTCTTCTGGTGCCTCAAGACCATCAACAGAACCAGGAAGCTTCCAACAAAATTCGAACATAATACTACCAGGGCTAGTAGCAGCAGCAGTAGTAGTAGTTACTCTGCCAGAAAATTTACAAACTACCAGATTTCATCTGCTTCTTCGACCGATGTTCATCCTGGTTGATGATAACTTATTTTTTGTAAAGCATACATATATATGTTTCAAAACTTGTACAATAAATGCTTATGCGGGTTGGAAAGAAGTACGTGGACCCAATTAAGTTGAGAGTTGTGAAAATAAATATGCATACATGCATGGATGTATCAAAATTAAGCATAATGTATTTGAATATCATTTTGGATTTCGGAGAAGAATTGCATTTCAGCTGAAAGAGAACGAACATGGTCTAGTTTTGGGGAAAAAGAGTATGTTTACTAAATTGTAGAAAAGTGACTACTTTGACTACAACATTTTGTTTGCTGTTTTTTTTACATTGAATAAATTGCAGTTTCTGTTTGCCTCGTGACGTCTCGTGCAAATACATTTTATACTAATGTTCTTCTGAATTGTTAAACATCGCCCCAAAATTACTTAAATCGTCTCTTGAAATTACCATTTTGCCCTTCTCTCATTTCTACTGCTATAACGCGACATTTTACCCTCCTATCACACATCTCTCTTCATATTCCTCTTATAATCATAAAAAATAATGTTTTGGAGGTTATTAATGAACCAACGGACGCCTCAGTGTACTCAAATCTGGTAAAATATCTAACATCTTTTTAATAAAAAAAATAATAAAAAATAAAAATTACGGGCGTCCGACGGAGCCGCCCCCACGTAGGAGGGGGCGTCCAGACGCCTTACCCATCGGGGAGGCGTTTTACCCAGACGCTCCGCCCATGGGACAGGCGTCTGTGTAAGACGCCTCCCCCATGGGGGAGGCGTCCTAGCCAGACGCCCCCTCCTACGTGGGGGCGGCTCCGTCGGACGCCCGTAATTTTTATTTTTTATTTTTTATTATTTTTTAAAAAAGATAATTGATTATAAATTTAGATAATTGTTAAATTAATTAATTAATAAGTTAACAATTACTATATTCGGATGACTGATACCCCTTCGGTACACCGAAAATTCAAAAATTTCCAGATCCAACAATTTCAAAATCCAAAACGATCTGTCGAGGTGGTATTTGTAAGTCAGGATGTTTTACCACTGGGGGATTTTGGAACTTAAAAAATGTTGGATCTGGAATTTTTTTGAATCTTCATCACTTGCAAAAAAACTCATTGTAATCCGATCGGTTACCACCGAAAACTTGCAAAGAAACGTCAAATAATTTGAGATAACACACCGTATAATTTTAATTTGACAAAAAAATTAAAAAAAACGGGACGTCTGGCTAAGACGTCTGTACCATCGTGGAGGAGTCTGGCTAAGACGCCTCCACCATGGTTAAGGCGTCTTAGCGAGACGCTTAGACCATGGTAGAGGCGTCTGGCTAAGACGCATGTACCATCGTGGATGCGTCTGGCTAAGACGCCTCCACCATGGTTGAGGCGGCTTAGCCAGACGCCTCCACGATGGTGCAGGCGTCTTAGCCAGACGCCTGAGTCGGAAAAAAAATCTGTCTCCGTTACTTCGCCTGATCTAGGTGTTTCGCCAGACATTTTCGTGGTGTTGGTACTAGGAATGTTAGTAAAACTGAGTCAAAAACCTTGTTTAAAGACACGGGACGATATGGGTATCAAATATATTGTTAAATTCAATTTGGTAATTTCAAGGGGCGATTTAAGTAGTTTTGGGGCGACGTTTAGTAGTTCCCATGTTCTTTGGAAATAAGCACTACGCTTTCTTACTTTTGTGACTTTGTGGACTTCCTCCTCTAAATAATTTTATTGACGACGTGTCGCATAACTTCTACGATGAGACTAATTTTTCTGAATTGCTAAACATCGCCCCAAAATTACTTAAATCGCCCCTTGAAATTACCAAATTGCCCTTCATCCTATTATTGCTTATATATCTCACAATTTCACTCTTTTTTCAAAACTTTCTCTTCCTATACCTACTACAGAAGATTAGGAATGTCTCGGAGGCCAGGCAAGCAGCCAGCAATTCCCCTGGTGTACCCGTATACGGTAACCTTACGTTATTTATTTGTTTTCAAAAAAAAAATTAAAAAGTGGTCCGCGTCCGAGGGAGACGCCCCCCGCATGGGGCGGGCGTCCGAGGAAGCCGCTCCCCCCATGGGGGGAGCGGCTTCCGTCATACCTTTGATTTCTGCGTTTGTGGAGCGGTGGCAGCCTGACACCAACACTTTCCACATGCCTTTCGGAGAGATGACGATCATGCTTCACGATGTTTTCCAGATCCTGCGCATTCCTGTGGATGGTCGTCTGGTTAGTTCTCAGGGGTTGACGTTTGAGCTGAGGTATTATGTGGCAGAGTTGCTTGGTGTCACACCTGATGGTCTGGCGAGAGATACAGCTTTATGGAGTGGTGGTGGTGTCGGCATCGACTCCCTTGAGGACCTATGCAGACGGGCACGACCTCCGCGGGCCGATGATACACAGTTGACGACGTACCTATTCTTGATGCTCGGAGCCGTCTTGTTTGTCGACAAGAGTGGTTGCCGGATCAGACCACGCGATCTACTGGAGGCTAGGGACCCGGACACCGTTCGTGAGTACTCGTGGGGGTCAGCGACGTTGGCATACCTGTACCGTCAGCTTGGGATAGCTAGCTGTGCGGATTGTTCTGGGATTGCAGGTTGTCTTACGCTGCTGCAGGCGTGGATATACGAGTATTTTCCCGCATTCCGCCCACATCGTGAGCGGAAGATTATCGACGAGGGTGATCCACGTTCGGGTATGTGGGCCGTCCGGAGCGAGGACAAGAGCGATGGACGATTGCGTTCCATCCGCGCACGGCTAGATCATATGATTGCATCAGAGGTATCAAACTTTACACCATTTACATTTATTTATTTAATTTTAAGATGTATTATTATTAATGTGTTAAAGTTTAGGTGGAGTGGTTACCATATGGTCCTGACCCAGCAGCGGATGTCCCGAGGACTTTATTGATGGGCCTTATTCGTTAGAGCCTTATATGCCCGATCGGGTCTTGCGTCAGTTAGGATATGTTCAGGTGATCCCGGTTGACATCCCGACACCAGAGCATGCGGTGCGGTCTGCGACAGCAGCGACGTACGACGTCAGGTTCCCCGCTTCTACAGCGGAATCGACTTGGCGGACATTTCCGAGATCATGCCGACTGTTCCTTGGCGACTTCAGACGTAGTCGCGACCCCTCCGAGTGTGATGCACGTTATCTTGATTGGTTCGGTAGTTACTCACATCCTATCATCGTCCGTGGTGCCTCCCGGAGAGCAGATCGACCACCAGATAGGACGTGTGGCGATCTGGTAATTTTTTCATTTTATCTATATTTATTTGTACCGTATATTTTGTTAATGTACGCTAATGTTATTGTTATGTGCAGTGGATGGGTAAGATGATACGGGTTGTAGAGCCATTCTTGCAGAGGAGGGATGAGCTGCCAGACGATGACATGAGAGCTGCATGCAGAGATTTGGATGAGATCATACACTCGTGGCATACTCAGTTAGGCATCTCCGACCATGATTCGGATGATGAGTGGGCTGATCTGTTGTACCGTACTCTTAGTATTTGCATTTATATTTGTTTATCCGTCGTACGCTTATTATTTGTATTTGTGTTTGTGTTTGCTAACATATCGTACGCTTATTATTTGTATTTGTGTTTGCTTATTTGTCATACGCTTATTATTTTTATTTGTGTTTGCTAACGTATCGTACTCTTATATATAATGCAAATAAAGCAAACATATCAAAACATATTACATAATAAAGCAACACTATATAATGTACAAACATATCAAAACATATTACATAATTGTACAAACATGTCAAAACATATTACATAATTGTTGCCAATATGCTATCCTATTTTGGTACTCCAGCTCCCATCCAATAACACTCTCATCTCGTACTTGAAACCACAGAGTCGCTATAGGAGGTACGGGGAATCCCTCATTCAAATCCAAACGAATGTAATGAGCGTAACTCCTTAAATGAGCAATAATCAACTCTCTGCACGGTCTCGTCACGGTAGGTGGACTCTCCCAAGGTAGAACTGTAAGACATGGGTACAACGAACCATCATTTCCGAGAGAGAAGAACATAACTGCACACTTGTAAAAATTTGCAATGGGAAACAAGTCCGTCCACGTCTCCATGTAGTGATTCTCGCCACAAGGTCCCCCAACCCAATTAATCCGGTGACGAACCTGCTCCACACCGTCGTAGTATACGTGCTCATAAAAAGATGGGTTCGCAGCTATCTCATTTGAAATGGAACGACGGGCGAGTTGCCAATTGTCTTCACCACCGTGGAAAACATCGGCGACACATCGAAATCCACAGTTTCCATCAGCACGTACATCATTCCACTGGTGTAGGAATGACATAATGATTCCTGGAATCCTATCCGCATATGGGAAGTCGTCTACGTCAGCCCGCCCAGTCACTACAATATCAACAAAAAATACAGTTACATATAATAACAAAAGATACATATTTACTGAAATAAATAACAAAATTATAATAACAATAAATATAGGGATGGTATACCTGATCCTCCCCTCACAGACGAAGAACCAGAAGATCGACCACGACCTTTGCTTCCACTACCGGAAGAACGACCACGACCTCTACTCCCACTACCTGAAGATCGACCACTACCTCGCTTTGCATACTCAAACGCACTAGGGTCCCATCGTGTCGACTTTCCCCTTGGTCGACCTCGTAGCTTTGTTTTTTCTGCAGGCTCTCTCAAATTCGCATGTTCGGGGTGTAGCTGCTCGAATAAAACCCGAGAGGCAGATCGAATTATGGTGGGGTCACTTCCTGCAATCTCATCAACCAGGCTGCGAAAATGTTCGACGTCTTGAGCTGCCTGAGACACAAACTCTGCGTTCCCGGCTCCTTCCCCAATGACAAGTGTCCTCCAGAACGAATGAATCTGCTCTAAGTAAATTCCGTTGTCTGATTCAAGACATCCGCGGATGGTACATGCGCAAGGTATCCCATGAGAAGTCAGAAAAGCGCACTCACAATGATATTCAACTTCATCATCTAACTGTTGCATTCTTTTCACCTCCCGACTCAGCAATTGCAAGCAGTGATGCGAAACTCGACCATTTATGTGACGATATAGAGCATGTCCGAAATTAGTCAAATTTCTCCGTCTCGAGTCTTCAAGAGCGTTTCGAATATTCGTCAGCTGCATTTCAATAGCCGCGTTGACGCGCTCGAAAAGAGTGTCCAGAGCTGCAGTCGATGTAGAAATCCACTCTTTTAGAGCCGAATGAGCACTTTCGACCCTACAATTCGTGGTGTTCCCAAAATGAAGGACTTTGTTCGTCCAATTCAGCACAAACTTTTCTTTATGCACCAACCACGTGGTGTCCAGATACTCCGTGATAGCCGGCCACGATCTATACAAACCTTTCAGAGCATACACAACTCTATCATACTCGGCTTCTGAAGTAGAAAGCATGATTTTCCTCCATCTTCCACGCCTCAAAGTCTCTGCCATCTGCTTATTTTTGCCGAATACGTGGTATGCGTAGTTCAATACGTCTTTGTTGATGTGTCATGTGCAGAGTAAATGAGCAGAGTTAGGAAATACCTCTCTCACTGGTCGCATAAGGCCTAACTCCCGGTCTGTTATTATTGCAGTCGGGCTGACAGTCCCCAATAACAGATCTCGCAACTTCTCCATCACCCACAGATAACTGGAGTAAGTTTCATCCATCAAAATCACATATCCAATAAGGAAATTCATGTTTGTTGGTGTGACCCCAATCATTTCGAACAAAGGCATCTTATACTTGTTCGTCTTGTAAGTCAAATCCATGCAGATAACGAAAGGATATGTTCGCAACAACTGGACTGACGTCGGATGTGCCAAAAAAGTGTGAGTGACGACATCAGTTTCTGGATCCGCCATAATCCAATGTAAGTACTCACACTGCACTGCTTGATAGAGAAACTGCTGGACGGGATTCCGGTCTTCAGATTTTGTCCTCCTCATGTAATCTCTGAAATTATAAATATGTCTTTGATTTGGATTGTCCTCCGGGAATTTTTCTTTTACTGCCTTCAAGATGTTCCGTGGTTTTGTTTGCGCCTCAGTCATATCACGAACAATCTTCTTCGCCCCAGAACTTAGACCACTAATTTGACGATGACCCTCTGGATAAACTGTCAGTCTGTGGTTGTGATGTCCGTGAGCACTATTAAAAACCACAACCCATCCATCACGATCTCGTCGCTCCACCACTTTTATTAAGAAACGGCAACCGCAACCCTTTCTTTTGGTGTTTCTTCGAAGTGCAGTATCCATATCCCGAGACTCCATTTGATTTCGCCGGTCGCATCTCAAATAACAATCCATCCGACTATCTGATCTTGTTTTGTACGACGACACGACCAAAAAAAACCCAGCTCCGATAGCTACTTGTTTGGCCCATTTACATGCTTCATCGATTGTTTCAAAGATTTGTGTAGTTTGAAATAACTCACTGTAATCCACTCCATCACCACCGAAATCTTCCAACAGAACCTACAAAAATAAAATCGAAATTAAAAAAATCAAAAAAAATTCGGGCGTCTGTATTAAACGCCTACCCCATGGGGGGGCGTCTGAGTTAAACGCCCTACCCAAGGGTGAGGCGTCTGCGTAGGACGCCTGACCGAAGGGAAGGGCGTCTACTACAGACGCCTTACCCAAGGGGAGGACGTCTACATAAGACGCCTCTCCCATTACGTAGGCGTCTGCGTTAGACGCCTAGGCCAAGGGGAGGACGTCCTACGCAGACGCCCTCACCTTGGGGGAGGCGTCTAATGCAGACGCTCGGCCCAAAATTTGTCTCGCGCCAGGCTTACTTCACCGGATGCATCACCCTTGCCGGACATTTTCGTGGTGTTTTTACTGATAAATTATGAATATACAAGACCGTAGGCCTAATTTATAGACACGGGACGATATGGGTATTAAATATATTGTTAAGGGCAATTTGATAATTTCAAGGGGCGATTTAAGTAGTTTTGGCACGACGTTTAGTAGTTCCCTAATTTTTTTGCAAAAAAAAGGACGATCACTTTTGGTGCCACCACTTATATTGCATTCTACCTGATTTTCTTTGTACACGTAATTTATTACTACGGTTGGAGTTTGGAGAAACATGAGAAGAAAAGTTTCTTCATGATGTCGAGGTGGATGACATTAATATTATATTTTTTTATGAAAGTTAGTGTCACATAAAGACAATTTTTGAGAAGTGCAAAGGAAATGCAACTACAACTCATTTTCTACGTACGTTTTCTTGATAATTAGTGGTTGCATTATTTAAAAAATAGGAAACCATGATCCACGTTTCGTAATAAGGTATCAACAAAATTAGTCGGTCGACCGAAAGTTAAAGAGCGGTCGACCATTTTGATGGTCAAAGCTCCCAACCGACTTAGCATCGAATAGATCGGTCGAACCAGGTTAAGGGCGTTCGACCGTTTAATAAGTCAAAAACCCAAACCGACCTATTCTCATTGTTTCGGTCGACCGGCTAAGTGGACCCGTTCAACCGATAACAACATCAACCCTTTTTCCCGCACGAATTTGGCATAACGGTCGACCGCCCTCAGACATCGTTCGACCGTTTGCGGGTACAAATCAATATAATAATAGAATCGGTCGACTGCCCACAGGCACCGGTCGACCGATTGTCGTCTTCAACCTCTGAATAGGTTGCAATCCGACGGGGAATTCGACACCAACATCGATCCCCAACACCCACAAAGCTTAAGTGAGTTATATTGAAGACTTGACATACATTTTTGAAGCTCGTGGATGCCTCCCAAGCTTTGGCAACCTCAACCCAACTTCTTCTCCTTCTCCTCTTCTTCTTCTCCTTCTCCTCCTCTTCTTCTCCTTCTCTCCGACCTTCAGTCCGATGATTGTGTCTCACACTCTCTTGAATTTGTTAAGGAAGAAGAAAACGTTTTATTTAACCTTACACCTCTACTTATAGGAGAAAACAAGTTTTTTCTTCAACTCCACCTCCAAAGCTTCGAACCATAACAAGCCACCTCATCTCCCCAATCTTATCTCCTTACATCTACTGTAACATGCTTAATTAAGGTTAATTAGGTTTAGTTTAGTTTAATTAAGGTGTTTAGATTAAGGTTATTACAAAGCTACCCTCCAAGAGAGCTCAATACCTAGTTGTCTTTTACCACCTTCCATAATGAGGTTGTAAAAGCTCTTGGTTGTAAACACTCCATTTTTAGTATGTGTCCATACGCGTTGATCATTCTCGCCTGACGGGATGAACGCGATGAGAATTTGGTAAATTCTGTACATTTGTTCGTCAGATAAGTTTGTCGAGAATCGTTGTTTGATCCATGCATGTGTGAGAGTGTTGTTTCCAACGAAGCTGGCCACCGAAATCCAAGGTTGTTTCGATAGCCAGAAGATGTCCTCCCACGTTTCCGGTAGAGGTCGGTCCAACATCCACCTATTGTGCCATAGTAACCAGTTTGTGAAGTGGATGTATTCTAAAGTTTACTTTTATCTGTTAATTATTATGAATTGGATGTGCAAACATTTTGTTCATTGATTAATGTATTCGTCTTTGAGAAATGTTAAGGAATAAACTTTTGGTTCTTAACTATAGAGTTCGAAAAGATGATGATTTATATAAATCAAAAGTTATTCACAATCATGGTAATTAACATGGAACATTAATTACCGAGATAAGATTGTCGTGTTTGTTAAAGAGTATTGTAGTTCTACAAATATTTAACGACACAAGTATATAAAATAGCAAAATAATTATTTTTATATATTGAATATACCTAACAGATGAAACATTATGAAATTGTGTTTAATGTCATTAATGTTTCATTATGTCTTGAATCTTGAGAGATAAGACTTATATCTTTTCACATAAGAAGTCTTTAATTTGATTAGTGTTAAAAGTTATCATTGAGCATATGATAAATGTAATAGTTGGTTGGACATGACTTATGCTGGAAAAGATAGTTAGTCAAAAGATTATCATTGCACCTCTAAGCTTAAATGGTGATATTAACGAACCCATTGATAAAGAAAAATTATAATGTGCACAATGTGACTTATGTTAAGTTACATATTTATAATTAGTTTAAGAGATCAAGAAATGAATATATAATACAAATGTGACACATTTTTACTATTTATATATTCTTAATATCATGAGGCAAGGGATAGACACAAGTGATGTTCTTACATCACTAAATGGACCGTGTTTAGTTCGAGTGAACAAGACATCTATGTTAATTGGGTAACTATAATGTGTAGCTAGATACCGTTTTTAGTTTGTGATATTAAGTGTTTAATATCATTACCAATATAACTAAGATCCTCCTATAGGTGACACCACAAAACTGGGAAACAAAAAACATGATTTTGTGTTCATATGATGTATCGGGTTTCATGAGAAATGTGATACATGTGGTGAATAGAGAAAATCAATATGTCTTGTTTAGAGTTTGGTGAACACTTGGAGGCGAATCAATGAGCGATTCGACGCGAAGCGCAACTCCAAATCTTCATAAAGATTTTAGCGAATCTTAGGGTACGATACTCTTCTATTTATTTTAATTTATATGTAGATTACATGATATTAGAATAAATATAAAACAATTTACATGAAATCATCGAAAATATGAAAATCGATCTCGTATACATGTATAATTTTTTAAAAATATATACATACATAAGGACATGAAATCCTACGGTTTACTTCATTTTTAACCACGATTTTACGTAGAATTGGAAGCTACGTAGAATTGGAATTAATTCGGTTAGATCTCGCACGAATGGGGAGCAATTTTAATTGTTTTTTGGGAATAACCCTAACTGCCTTGTATTGTGATCCTGCGATACACGCCCTTTTTTTTTGCTTTCCAAGTTAAGGATCAACCCCCAGTATGAGGATTTTTTCTTTGGAGTGATCCAGAGAGTTATTCCAAAGGAAGTTCATTCTTATTTTGTCGATTTCTTGAATTACTCATTTTGGAGGTTTGAGGCAACTCATATGATATGTCGCGATATGTGATAACACTGAGTTAATCATAGTTGCTCTCCGAGCTATGGATAAGTTTTTTGTTCGCCAACTGCCCACTTTATTTTAATTTTTTTTTAGAATTGGTTCTCACTTGTTTGGCCCATTACCAGGTTGTAGCGGAACCCCTAGATATTTAAACGGCATTCTCTCACTCCCGCAACCTATGATGTTTTGGAGAGAGCTTGTTCGCTCTGCTTCGAAGTGTGTCCCACATATACTAGATTTTTCGAAGTTTATTTTCAAGCATGATAGTGCCTAAAAAATGACTAGAATTCTCTTGATATTAATGATATTTTCTTGATCCGCTTCTGGAAATAGTATAGTATCATCCACATAACCGCATAGGGTACTACGTACGTTCTGCATAAATTTTACTTCAGCTTTACTTGTTACATCCACACGACAGACGTACATCTTGAACTATCATAAGAAAGTACACATACTGGATAGACCGGAAGACAATATGAAGAAGAATTTTCTTTGGTAAGAATAAAAGAGCAATAACTCTATATATGTATCTAGAGCTTCGAATCGCCAGCAATGTCAATCACAAATCTGTAACGAACATCGTTCTTTCCAAGCCGATCCAACGCTTCGTTGATTTGGTCGGTCGAGACGAGCTCAATATCACAAGTGATGTTGTGCTTCCCACACATATCCAGCATCTCTTGTGTCTCCCTCATTCCTCCAATTATGCTTCCAGAAACAGTTCTTTTTCCTACACGAAGTTGCAAATTAAAAAGAACCGTACCATTAGTGTTGGATCAATTTCATTTATAAGTTTGCTTGGAAATTGTGGTAACTTCGAAATTTGATTGGAATTCTTACCAAAGATGAGTGGGAAAGAAGGGAGCTCCACCGGTTTGTCTGGAGCACCAACAAGAACAAGCGTGCCACTCACTTTGAGCAGTTCCAGTATTGGTCCCAAAGAATGTTTAGCCGAAACGGTATCAATGACGTAATCCAAACTTCTACTTCCTTCCTGAAAAACTCATGTTAAACGCATAATTAGTGATTACTACAGCCTTACAGAAAATATTCATATTGTGGCATTACCCATTAATTGAAGATATTATATATATAGTATTACATTGTTAAAAATAAAGTGTAGAATGAAATACAATAGAGTTATATTCACTACTTGAATTGAAATTATGGATTATAGAGTTCTTATTAATTACCTGCATCATTTTGGGGTCAGTGCTGACTATGAATTCATCGGCTCCCAATCGAAATAAAGCCTCTTCCCTTTTCGACGGAGAAGTACTAATCACTGTCACCCGTAGCCCGAATGCCTTCCCGAACTTAACGGCAATATGACCCAACCCTCCTAAACCCACAACCCCAAGTCTCTTCCCAGGTTGAAACATATTATGTCGTTTCATCGGGCTAAATACCGTAATTCCTGCACAAAGCAGTGGTGCTGCTGCGTCCAACGGCAAGTTGTCCGGTACATGAACCACAAACCTTCACAACAGCATAATCAAATCATCAAATTTTGTTTGAATTCTATGTTAAATTGTGATGTTGTGTGAATATGTCTAAGGACTTATAAGTCACATTAAAAGTTGATATTGTTGGAAAATAATCTCGTATTGCTAAAACTAAAGAATGTATAACATTTTCTAATGGAGTTGAATTCATATATTTACTAAGTACTTAGCTATAGTTAGCTTTAAAGACGTGGTGGACTAATCAAATTTTACATGATGATAGAGTAGGTCGATACCCTGGACTCTTAACCAAATCTACACATTTTGTGGAACGTTGGACAATCCTAAAACATTCTATCCAAGGTATAAAATAAACCAACTTCAAAATCTGACTGGTTCCCTGTGTTGGTTTGGGCTTACTACCTTTTGTCAGCCACCAACATAGTTGAGTAGCCACCATATGTGACGCTTCCGTCCCAGAAGATACCGTTTTTGGTGAATTGCACGTTGTTGCAGTAGTTCTCCTCAGATTCTTTGCAGAAGTCACATTTGAGACAAGATGCTGCCAAGCAACCCACACCAACTCTGTCTCCCACCTCGAAGTTGGTCACATTGCTCCCCACCTTTGTTATTATGCCAGTGATCTCATGTCTATTTCAAGAAGTGAAGTCATCAATTTAGATTGTGAATTGTGATGGTAGTTGGTGGTGAGCATCTTATAACTAAAATGACTAGATTAGCATAAACAAGAAAATTGTTTCTTGTATACGTTAGTGGTTTGAATTGGAAAGCAGACTATCCACGAACCACTAAAATCTTAGGTAGACATAAAAACTAAAAAGAAGTTAGTGTAGAAGAGCACATACCCGGGAACTACAGGAAACATGGTGATGCCCCAATCATTCTTAATGTAGTGAATATCAGTATGGCACATCCCACAGTATGCCACCTCTATGGTCACATCATCTACTCCATTCTCTCTGTTTCACAACAAACAATTCATTCGTAAATTTGTTATAATTGATACAAATATATGTGGCGATGAGTCTAATTGGACATGATTCGATAATTAGACATAATACATACCCGTTAAAGTCTCAAAATCAATCACAAACTCACATGATGACCAGTTGGCACGACCGGCCACCCTGAGGTTTTTACTTTTATTAGTAATTATAGTTATGTAAACTGATGCTGAAAATATATGTACGGTAGACTGACGACTAACTTTTGGTAAATCACTTCTAAACTCACGATTACAGTATAAGAACTACATGTTTCTAACAAACATACCTAAAATTAAGATTTGTGTGATTGTATCATAGCATTACATCACTTACCTTCTTTTGAAAATGAAAGGTTCAATCTTTCATGAAGCCTCCTTTGCAGCCCAACCAGACACAGTCTGGGTGTGGTTTGGAGTTGACGCCATCACTATGGTTGAAGAGAAATGGGTAATAGAAAAGGAAGAGGGAGATTAGTGGTGTTGTGGGAATTAAAGTTGCGTCTGCCTCTTGTGTTTTATAAGCTCCGATAGTGGAGTTTCTTATGCTTTTGCTTCTGCTTTCTCTGTAGTTTCTTTGCCTTTCCAATTGTCGCGGTCAGCAAGTGGGGTGATTTAGACCGTTGGATTGAGATCGGACGGTGGTGATGGAGGTGGTAGGATAACGCCCAAGTCTTCTTTGTTGGATATTATATGCTTGGAAGTTAAGGCCTTCGTTACATCGAAATTGTCTGACAGGCATCAGGCATGTATGGATTTAGGGGTGTAATCGATCTCTAAACGAGCGATCTGAGTCTGCTCAAGATCGGCTCGTTAAGGGTTTCGAGCGGAAAATTCTGATCGTGCTCGGTTCGATCTGCTCGCGAGCGGCTCACGAGCGGCTCGTTAACCTAAACTTTTTTTTTGGTATTGAATTCCTAATAATGTTGTCCTAATAAGTAAATTATAAAATTACTTAAGACAAATATAATAATAGTTACTAACACAATCTTAAAATTAACACCTAAAATAAAACACAATCTTATAAATTATACGACAACATTAACATCTTATAAATAAGATTATACACGTTGATCAAACAAAATCAACACGATATTAAAATCAAACACAATCTTCTAAATTGTAAAACAACTCACAACATCAACATCTTATAAATAAGATCATCTACCAGACCCAAACCTTAATTTATTTGAACTTTTGGTGTAGAAAAAAATGAGACAAAAAAATAATAATGAAAAAAAATGAAAAGTTTAGTACTAATATGATTTTGATTTTAATGAGTATTTTGGTTTGGTTTGTTAAATAAATTGTTGGGTTTGGTAAATTAGTTTATTTAATGAGTTTAACACTTTACCGATCGGGTAATTGGATAGAATATTCAGGTTAATCAAGTAATTGGATATAGTAATCAGGTTTCGAGCGATAATTGAGCGAGCATCGAGCGAGTATCGAGCGAGCGGGGTCTGCTCGTGCTCGGCTCATTACTAACCGATCCGAGCAATTTCGAGTAAAATCAGAGCAAAATCGAGCGAACATCGAGCGATCTATCGATCTCGAGCAGAACTTGACAGCCCTATATGGATTCCAAGATTTTTATTTTTTTTGAAATATTGGTAGACCTAAGATTAATTAGATTTAGCTATGAACCATGGCCCAACATCAAAAGAGATACAAGCTTAAAATTAAGTTCAACTGAATGTAAAAGTGTCATCAACGGGTCTAGGAACACTACTAAGACAAGCCAAAAAAAAGTAGTGAAAAGTTTTCTCCACTACCGGCCTAGGCATTCTCTAAGATTCATAGGAGGTTGACGCTCCACGAATGCAGCCATACGTTTCCTATTCACGGAACCTTTATGGATTCTAAGGTTGGTTGCCATTTGTGAGAGTTGCAATATTTTTGGTTATGTTGTAATGTAAGTTGGCTGTTTGGGTCATTTATCACTAAAGTGGAAATAACTTGACTCGTAATTGTTCCAGTGGAAAATTCATGTTTTTTTAAGGATTTTTGTCTTTCTTTGTAGGATAATGTTTTAGTTGATAATAACTCGACTCGTATGTCCAATAAAATGTGGATATTAACAATATTTATCTTAACTCACTTGCAAATTGAAAATATTGACACATCAAACTATCCGAAGCTGATAAATAACCCAAAACAATATGGTAATGACATCGAACTGCAAATTTTATCATACAGAAGAGCTGTCAGTCTTCATTGGTTTTTTTTGATAATGTTTAAATTCATTAAAGCAAAAGAAAGGCCACAGACATCCTGTCACTCTTCGTTGTTAGTGATGTAAATGTCTCTTCTATTATTGTTTTGGGGTTTACGTGCGTTTGCATGTCACCCAGAATTATTATATTTTCCAAAATACATAGTTATTTTCTTGGTGTCACTTAAAAATATGTTTAATACGTAGAATGCTACTATGTTTTCAGATTAGTGTAAATTTGTCATTTTGTTGACATTCTGTTACTGACATCATTCGGTGTTAAAAATTAATAATTAATTATAAAATTTACAAATTTACACCTAAATAACTTAACAAACCTTTATTCTTCTCCTTTCTCTCTCTCATCATTTTACTCTTTCTCTATCTTCTCTCACTCCTCTTTCTTCTCTAATTCTTCTCACTCTCCTCTATGTTTCTTCTCTATCTCTCATCTCTACTTTTTAAAGAGAAAGAGAGGGTAGAGAGAGGAGACATAAGAAAGATCGAGAAGATAGGGATGAGAGAGAAAGAGTAGAGAAAGGAGAGAAAAAAGAGAGAAAAGAAAGAAATGTTTGTTAAATGATTCAAGAGTAGATTTGTAAAATTTACAATTAAATATTAGTTTCTTAACGTCGTTAATGGAATAATGATTTTACTAATAAAAAAAAGTTAACGAAATAACGAATCCACAATAATTAGAAAATATAATGGTATTATGGATGTTATACCGTGATGGTATTTGAGAAATATGATATTTTCGAGTATCAACGCAATGAAAAAAAAACTCTTATTTTTAAGTGCTTTTAAGAGTATAGTTGGGGTGGCCAATGTTTTTGAAGTGGTATTGCCAATGTTGACTTCATCTGACTGCTTTTCTCGGCTGCTTACTATTCATGGTCAAAAAGTAAATTTGGAAGCCAATGACAGAACATAACGAAGGAACCAGAGTGATTTGATAAAAGAAAAAGATCTTAAAAAATATGTATTTTCAATGGCTTAAATAATTCACAACCAAGACATTGCTTCTCCTTCCTACCACTTCTAAGAGAAATGTATAAATCCAAACTCACCGATTCAATTCCTATTATCAAATTCACAATCAAAACATTTCTTCTCCTTCTTCCTACTACTTCAGAAAAATCGTATCAAACAAATTGGAGCCAGAGATTATGCACAGGCTCTGTAAACGACATAGCCAACAAGTAAATAACAAAGCTTGGTTGCTTATTATAATCAAACCCACTATAACAATCGATTTACACGATAAGAATAAAACAGGTAGCACATGAAGATAGAACACAAAGCAAAAAAAAAGTAGTAAAGAAAAATCTAGATGGAAAATAACAACTTCATCTCAGCACCATATTATCTTTAATTATTTAAGATAATACTAATAATTCCCTCCCTAAAAGCCACCTCTCCACTTGGTAGATTAGATTCTCTTGTTAACTTCCAAGATCTTTGGTCTCACCATTTAACCCTGCAAATCCAGGCTATTGGCGGGCAAATTGTGTTGTAAAAAACAAACATGTACACCTCTGCCAACATGTTCAATGCAACCATATATGCATGCATGAATCAGTCCCAGCAATTGCGGATCTCATTCTAGGTTTTACAAAGAATAGAGTAGACAATTCTTTTCAATAAAAGACCGTGCATTCATGAAGCAATAGAATTTCCTAGTGAAATTGCATGTGACTAATGAAGGATTGTCCAAATTGCCAATTGGAAGGAGCTACGTCTTGGAAGATTAGGGTCTGGCCATCAGTGGTGGTCACCTTGAAGGAGAGGGATTGGCCATTGAGGTAGCTATTGGATTGCCAATTGGCTCCCCAATTCCTCGACATTGCGGTCCACCCGGTGCGGCCCCCCTTGATGTACATTGATTGGATGGATCCGCTGCCGGCAACGTTTGTCACTAGCACTAGCTCGAAGTAGTTGCGGCCATTGACGGTGAATCGTACTCCCCCATGCTTCTTGCAAGGTACCCTGCGTGCAATAGTGGATTCAGGATTTCGTTTAACTGAGCATAAAAGAGTTTAATTATTTTTTAATATGTAAAATTTAATGTTCTTGCTAATTCATTGTTGGGACCCAATGTGTGGCTAAGTTATTCAAGATGCGATCTGATTCAGTGACGTGTGGTCCTTAGTCTTGACTCTTGAGTCTTGATCAATCTATGATCATCATGGTTTTCCTAATAGATATACATTTAACATTCGAATTAACCAAGTGCTTATTTTTATTATAAGTAAGTAGGCAATCTATATATGCTTTGCACATCCTAATCTATACATATGAGTTCATATAACCCTACCAAATTCTTCTATTTGGACTCTAAAATGTCACACTAATTCGTGTATTTTGACTTTCAGTTGACCCTGATCATTGGGGTTCATCAGAACAAATTACCCTTGAATTTTGTAAGCCTAGCATTTTACTCATAATAAATAAGTCATAATTAAGAATTCGTGTTAAATTTTTTTTTGTTCTATTTAATAAGATGATCTTATGAAGAACTCTGGCTTCCAAAACACAGCACGTACGTTTAATTGTTTATATTGCTAAATCGTCTAACCTTTGAAACATGACGGGTACAATTCCACCACGATAGATTCCTATCTTTTCCCAAGCCGGTTGAGCCATGTCGAAGTGCTGGCGAGGTGGGTTGCACCAGCCACCGTTGTCATTGGGGAGAGCGAAATTGGGTGGACAAAAGTTGGTCGCGGTGATGGTGATGGACGTGCCTTTAATGCACCACTTAGTATCCGCCTTGTAGTCGCATATGATCTTGTAGCACTGCCCGCACGACTTACCATCGTTGAAAAGAGCCATACTAAGCGCCGCGGTTCTGGTCCCGTACCCAGTTGAGTACAGGTTACCATATCCACATGCTCCACCTGCGGCAGCATGTCAAATAAAACGATCCACTAAGATTCAGCACTTCGACGACAACAACATGAGTCCCGAATGAGATCTTAATTAATGCAAGTGATATTCATACCCATAGTCCCGGAAGCATCGGCTTCTCCATAGAATGTCGCCGTAGCCTTTGTCCACCCAGAGGCCTCAAACGCATCGACGACGACATTCGAGATTAATACAAGTAAAACGCAGAGAGTGATCGACCACCGAACAACTCGAATAGTCTCCATCTCAGCTACCAAAGACTCTGAGCACTTGAAATCGATTAATGTTGGTCTTAGGACACACACCACCTAAGTGGTGCTTAAATAAGGAAATTAACAATGCCCCATAAGGTTCCACAAGAGCTCACATTGTGTACACATGTGAATGTTTCACCCTTGGCATAATGCAAACAACCAACATTGTTATGTTTTGTTAAATCTCAAAGGTTCTGTTGCTGACACAATCTCTTCCAACTCCCACGTTCCCATACAAGAGCCTCAGATCTATCTAACCCCATCACCCCCATCTCTTGTGTCTCTCCACTCCATGATTGCATTAAGTATTGGATGGGGGTGTATTGGGTCGATATGTATGAAAATATAAAAAAATGGCGGGTTGCTTTGCCTCTGATGGAGTCTCACATGGGCACGTTGTGAGGTTGGAGAGGGCATTTAAGATAGAGAGTGAGCCTTACACTATCCACCACATGCTCACATTTAATCTGTCTAATGCACCTAGTTTTTTTTAATTATCGTTATCG
Organism: Triglochin maritima; assembly: GCA_963682175.1. Taxonomy (NCBI): domain Eukaryota; kingdom Viridiplantae; phylum Streptophyta; class Magnoliopsida; order Alismatales; family Juncaginaceae; genus Triglochin; species Triglochin maritima. The sequence goes on along the minus strand of OY821791.1, from coordinate 6,839,965 downwards.
TATGGGTTTGAGTTTTATTATTACTATTTCAAGATTAAAGATCAATGACTAAAGATTCAGAACTAAGAAATTTCTAGTATGTTTCCTAGTTCAACATCTTAAACATTGGTTTAATGTACTTGTTCAAATAGTGAATCTATAGGTGACTTGCACATCTTAAAAGTCGACTTGTAAACATGAGCCCTGTAAATTTTATTACACTAGTAGTGCAACTCAATTTAAGCTACGTGGGACTATTCTCTCACGTATAGTCACAATTAGTCAATTACCTAGAACTTATACCCGATCAAGCTAATTTATTCTCACTTGTTAATTGGGTATGGTGATAATTTTGGGATGTCAGAACATTGATACCATTTTGACTAGAGGTGTAACTATTATGTATGGACCATCTGACACCAAGATTCTATTGTGGTCACATCATTCTGAGAGAATTGGATCCAGTGTTGCAGGTGGACTGGACCATGCTCTACCCTGTTTAAGGTCTCTTCTGCTCTATCCACCACCTTCATAAAATTTTAGTTGGTGAGACCTTCCTTGAACAGGGACCATGCTTGATACAGTATTGCAAATTTTCATCCAAAGATCTTCATGATAATAAAAAATAGTGTTAAGGGTATGTTTTGTTTGACATCAGGAGTTTCATGAGATATTGGACAGAAATTATGGTGTTTCTATCTTGGTTTTGCTTTTGATTTTTGTGTGAGAAGTGTAGAACAGATTAATGAAGCTGGAGCATGTGGGACAGCACATGGGTGTGATATGGAGATGCCAAGTTTTGATTTGATCTCTCATGGGCTCTTATTACAAGAGTTTGTTTCCAAGCGGTGTCTTTGCCTGTGGATCAAATAACAGCTCAATCGTTTAACGATAAGAATGTTTAGCTAATTAACCATGTCACCTGATCTGGAACAGTAAGCATAAAATTAAGAAGTTGGTTTGTTCGGTGAGTTTGTCCAAGAAACAAGATCTACTTGTAAACAAGTTGTTCATGTAATAATTAAACACTTGGATAAAGTAAATGTTTCAACTTTTGAGTACTCTGTCAGCGCCACATATTTTAATTTTAGAATGGCAAAGTAGCTCATGCAAAGGGGGAGTTTTAGTTTATTCTTGAGGTATTAACAGCTTTGACTTGGTTATTGGTAATTGGGAAAAGGTACATAAGATTTGTCTTAGTTACCTCGTGTGGGTAGCATTTAATTAGTTTCATTTGCTTTAATTTAAATTTCAACGTGTACTGTACAATCCCCATGTTTTTCTCGTCAAATTTGTTTAAACTTTAAAGTAAACTTGTACTTTTTAATTGGTAGATAGACGATAGTCAGCTAAAAGAACACTGAGGTTCAGATACAAGATTTGACTTTGGAAGTGAAAGTAAACAGGGTGTAGGTTTATATAAGAAGGAAAAATTAGCATGATACCTTGAAGTATTTTACATCCAACCCACTTAAGTAGTGTAAGTACTTGATTAAAATTTTCCGTCGCAGCCAAAAGGTATAGCATTTTCATTTTCAAAGAAAGAATTGAAGTCTCTTTGGTCGTATGGTTCTAAATGAGCTTAGCAGAGTCGAGACGAGACAAGTGGAGTCGAGTTAGTCTAGCCGAGTCAAAGCATGTTGTTAGTTCTACATGCCTTCGCAACTAAAACAAATGTAATTGCATATTCCAATATTTGAATGTGTGACCAAATACATCAACTAGTAGAGACTATAGATCTTTATTTTTCAAGATTGAATCATGTCTTAATGAAATAGGTCGTATCTTTGGATTTAACTGTAAAATATAGGGCAAAAACGTGTAAAATTGCTATAAAATTGTGATTTATTAAGTTATTCCTTCTCATTTGCGATCGCTACAAAAAGATGAATTGCCATAAAGGCAACGAAACATACCTCACCCCCACGGGATTATTACTTCTACAACTATGACAACAATGAACTTAGGGCAGAATAAATAACCAACACATTGGTCGCAATGAAACTACGCAAATAAGTGAACGCTAATTGTTCACGAAAGTTCATTAATCTGGAAAACGCAAACAATGTTATAATCGGTCTTCTAGCTAGGCCAGCACTTCTCTGCCTCTGTTAGAACCCTGCAAGCCGATTAACATCAGTCAGTTAGGTCCCGTTTGGGGGGAAAATCTATTTCAAAACTTTGTTTTCATTTTTATGTTTTCTTGATCGCAACCAATCCAAAAGTTGTATTTTGAAAACATAATTTTCCCAAATTCCGTATGTTTGGATAGAAAATACATTTTTTCATTAAAAGATTGGTTTCAGTATAAATGTCTCTCATCCAAGGACCACAAGTGTTCCATACTTCCATCCCATCCAATGGTCTCTTCTTTCACCTTTTCAAACCTTAACCACACCACAACCGCCTTCTACAATCCAACAAAACCTTGTCAAGGCCTCTCCCTCCCCCATTTCCTAAGGTTCTCGCTTCACAAACGACAAGAACATCATCACCTTTGCTGTCGTCCACGTAGAGGTCTCCACTATGACCATTTGAAACACAAACCAAGTCTTAAAGAGAGAGGAAAGAGGTAGAAGAGAGAAGACTCATGTGAAACATTAATGTTTTTAGTGAGAAAAAAGATGTACAACCTTTTTTTCCAATCTCATGGTTTTGTTATAAATAAAAAATTTGACAATACAGTTTTGTTACCTATCCAATTCCATACATTAGTTCTAAGGTTTTCAAAACTTTTGTATCCAAAACAGTGGTTTTCGTTAAAAACTCTGTTTTTTAGGTTATCCAAACAAGTGCTTAATATTTAAACTCTATTCTCTATACTGTACAACATCAAAACGTAACCATCCGTTTCTATGCCTACTAAATCCTAAAAGGTTCATCACCTACTAAATCACATCAACCTTGTAATGAGTTATCGTAAATGGGTCACTAATATGCTCAAATTTGAACCTCTCTTTATACAATTAGACTTTTGCTAATTTTCTTGTTTAACTAATCTAGAATTGTGTAGTTGGGATGGTCATACGATCAGAAAGGCCAAACCTATTGTCAACCTTCCAAGAAAGTATGAAATCCAATCCCAACTTGAAGTTTCAGCCTTTCAGGAAACCACCAACCAATTAAGCTAGTTGGTGTTACAGACTTCACACACCCCCAACAAAAAAGCATTAATTAGTCATTGTCTTAATTCCAATGTTTAAAATGGGATTACCTCATTCTCCAAAGACCCTCCCCACTTCTTTATCCTAGAATCTGCTGCCTTAGCCTGCAAGAGAATATTGTAACATGCATCAATAAGACCTTATATATGTGGATTAACACATCAAAGACATTTGAATTAAGTATTAGTAGTTTAGTACCTCTGTTTCCCAGTTGGTGCTAAGAGTGATGCCAGTCAAAATCAAAGTTTGCAACAGAACCCCAGTGACCATGCCACTCCAAATGCCCTGTTAAACCCCAGATTAGTTGAAGGTTGATTGATAATTTGGTATGTGAACATATGTGGGATTATGGGAATAGAGTTTTAAGAATAATAATACCTGAACACCGAAGTCAAGGTAAGAGCCCAGAAAGAAGCCCAGTGGCAGACCAACCACGTAATAGCAGCCCATGTTGACGTAGGCTACTAGCCACTGCCATCCAGCTCCAACAGCAACACCTGCAATACATGTATCACAGGTGCAATAAGAGAAACAGCCTTTTTCTTTAACATTCCAAAAAATTCAATGACTACCACACAACAAAAGGTAATGTTAGAAGTTTAATTCTCTTTTTTCTTAAAATTTTCTTGGCTACCAATCATTCCCTCAATCACTAATATCAGAAACTGTATTGGCTCTTGGAGTCTTGGTTATTGTGTTAATTAAAAACTGCGATAACCAAGTATTTTTCTTTTTGCAAACCCAAAAAACATTTGATCAAGTATGACTTGCTTAAATAACTAGCATATTTGGAAATCTTTAATCTTATAATAGTTAAGATCAAAATGGAAGTAGAACGGATTGTTTCCTACTTAAATCTCGGGAAATAGAAGTAGACACTGTGATTGGTAGCATGTAAATTTTAATTAGTTCACTACTTGAAAATCAATATTGCACTTAAGTGAGAATTAAGTTCGATATTTTTGTTGGTGTACCTGTTAGAACCGGTTGGATGCTATTGAGGAGGAGTGTAAAGGCAAAGATGACGGCAAGGCTGGAGACAGCATCAGCGACAACAGGGCTATTGGTGAAAGGATGGCCATAGACGTCCTTAAGAGCCAACACAAGACCAAAGAAGAATAGACCAATCAATGCCGAGGACATGACCACCACCATTATCGCGAACTTTGCAGCCCTTGGCCTTCCTGCTCCCAACTCGTTCGAAATCCTCACACTACATGTTGAATAAGAAGCTTAAAAATAGAGAATAATATTATCTATTGTGAAATTTGATTGATCCATTGTTTTATACAAAGCTTAGCACTAATATATATGGAGCTAATCTAAATCTATTGTAGAATAGTTTATACATCTTGTTCTCAAGCAATGTGAGACTATATCTCGATACATAGTGACATTATTCGATGCAAGCACTATTATGCAGCATCCTTTAGGCAATGTACGTCTCATATATAAATATAATCAGAACACCTTATCGTCGAGTAGTCACGAATTCTCATTAAAAATGAAGTCATACATTTGCATTCACATAGAATGAGTGTGTCCATATATGAAGTATAGGCAAATGCTATGTTTAAGAAAAATAGTAAACTCTAGCTCAATTAATGCATTGATTGGTATTCTTGAAATAATCCGGATCAGTATTCAAAGTCCCAAAATAACCAAGTTGTATTCTAAAATTTAGTAGATATAACCGATATGAACTATAAAAAACTAGGGTGTTGTGGTGATTACCTGATGGCAGCATTGAATCCGAAGAATACCATAACCTCCCAACCGCTCAAGTTTGTACTGCAGTGCAAGAAGAAATTAGTCAAATTATCACAAAGGTTACTGGGTACATGAATAAGAAATAGGTCTCGATGTTATTGAAGTACTACACATTTCAATCAAATTGTTGCATAGTAATTTGTTTTGTTTTATGGCATCATGTCATCCTAACATTGCATATTGCATAAATATTCCTCAGTTTCAATATTATCATGCATATCCCTCAATTGTCACCATTTTCCAAAAAAAATCTCTAGAAATTTGAATTCTATATATCAATAACATATGCTATTTTTCATTTAATTTACACCTTTCGATCAAAATTTAAAAAATAAAATAAAAAATCAATGCATTTCAATTTGTCGGGATATCTATTTTTCTTTGAAGTAAATTTTTATTGTGCTCTCATTATAGATAATCAAATCCTCTAAAGTGGATTCATTTGCTCTTTGAATCTATTTTATGTCAAAACTAAGATTAAGATGATTGACAAACTAGCACAAATGAAAATTTGGTCAAATTGGAGATATTAATTATCTTATCACAAATTTCATCCAGAACTATTTAAAACTGCTCGTGAAAATTAAATACCCCTATGTCTTTCTGTGTGGCCTTAAACCCCCTTACGGATGTAAGTATGTAACGACCAAGTCTTTATCTCGTCTTCTTAATTAAATTTGTTGTGTCAAGAGAATACATGATAACAAACTGAGGGTAACATACCATATGGAAATTGCGGCAACAGCAACTTTAGGGTTCTTCAGTTGTCCAGCCAATACAATAAGTATCATGAGATACCAGAACTCCAGGCTATAACATAATCACATATATATAAAAAACCAAATTAACCACATCAACATTAAACTAACATAAATAACTTTTTTTAGCACAAGTATTATATATATTAATGCTATATTAATCCAAGTACCTATCAATTAAATCAGTAATGAAACTCAAACATTGAACCTTTGATTAAGATCGATCACCCTAATAGCAAGCTAATTGAGCTAACTCAAGTTGTTACGTACGTACGTACCACAACATAATGGCGGAAGCGATAGATAACCTAGCAAACGCTCCGAGGTCCCTGAAAGCGCTCATGCTGAATCCGGTCCAGGCGCCAGGACAGGCCCCCATGATAATGTATATGAACTGCCCGAACACGACCACCCACCATGCTATGTTAAGCGACACGGCGGCCCCAACTAGGCCGAGTTTGAATTGCACGATCAGCAACCAGCTGAGGGCTATGTGCACCACCAGTGCCCCGGCCGATACCCACGCCATCGCGTACACTTTGCTTTGGGCTTGTAGGAACTTCTGTATGGGAAAATTCAAGCCGTATGCGAACAATTGCGGGATCATGTACAGAGAGAACCTGTTGAATGTGGCACATACAAATTCGATTTTACTTCTTTTACTCGGAATTTGCATTAACATATTAATGAAAATCAAATCACCTAAATTATTTTTCGCTCTTACGTACTGATCTTTTTGAATGCCATAAATACTTTACACATTTTAACAGAACTTTCATTATACCCTACGTTACCTGACCTTGATCTTCTTGGATTTGCTAATAAGATTTCAATAAATATTTAGTTATTTCCACCTTTCACGTGAGCCATATATTCTTGATTTTCACTAATCTTTTTTTTTAAGAACACAATTTGCCAAACATTGTGATGTTTCCTTCGGTGAATTAAGTAGTAACAAAGTATGGTCTAAACAATACTAGCATATCCTGTCTCCCACGAGCTGAATGTCTAATATATTAAATATTAATCTTCAACATCAGGATATCTTAAAATTCAAACTAGAAGATGGCTATGATATCATGAAACACTAAATGATATTGGTGATATGTAAGCTCCTTTTAGTAGAAATTAAATATGATATCATTGCTAAACACAGTCGATGTCGTTTAAAGATAACCTTCCGGCAAGTGTGGCGATCTCCTCGTCTTGGCCGAAGAGGCGGAGGATCGGGGTGGCGAAGAGGTAGATTGGTAGGAGACATAAGCACATCGTGGTGAGGATTACCCACGAACGTTGCATGTAGATGCCAAGCATGTGGAACTGTTTGGCTCCATAAGCTTGCCCGCACAAGGTCTCCAGCGCGCTGCCCATGCCCAACTGTATGTCGTAATATGAATTTAATGCATGTAGTAAGCCAATAAATTTACCACCAAGTTCAAAGTTCAAACAAATGCATGCCTAAATATGATTTAGTTGGTATTTCTTGTGGAATGTGGATCTAATTTTCAAGTATATTAATTACTTAAATTTATGAGAGTTGTAAAGTAGGGGAAACGATAGCGCATAAAAAAAGTAATTGATAGAAAGTATTACATTCGAGTATTCAACTAGCAGGTAGATTCAATATTTGAAATTTTAAATATTGTAGTTCTAAGTAGTTCTTAATTTCTTATTTGTCTAAGAGTAGGAGTATAATTGTTGGAATATATTTTCAAATTATATAATTCTTGGATATTTTGGACTATTAGCTAAAAGAATATAAATGCGGTAATCCAAAAATAAGAATTCGATGTGTTCCGAGAATTTTTAGAGTTATAAGCGTAGATACCACAAACTGTGGTCATTCCTAAATTCAAACAAAAAATGAAAAATAAACTATGGTCCTTAACTTGCGTGTTTTTTTTGTGAGCTTTACACCCTTTCTCATGCCCTTACTATATTAATTATGTCTTGACCTCATTTCTCATTTATAACACGACCACATGTCTCAATCATGCAGGAGCAGCACGTGCACGACTGACGATCCATTATATATATATATATATATATATATATATATATATATATATATATATATATATATATTCTAACAGTAGCTATTCTTACATGTTCCCCATCGCCATCAATGTTCCATCTGCGAATCAACCGACAGCCAGAGCATTTATCTCGTGTTGACCAAGGTTTTAAAAACCGGACCGGATTGGACCCGACCGGACGATTCTACCCGGTCGAACCGGAACCGATGGTTCAACGGCCGGTTTAACTAAAAAATCGAGTCTCTAGTCAAACCGTTCTAAAACGGATTGAACGTTGTCCGACCTGATCGGACCGTTTGGTTGGCCGGACATAAAAAAGTATTTCAAATTTTCCTAATTTTAAAAATCTGAAAATACGATGATTTTTTTTCTATTCTTATAAACAAAAATCTACCACCCACAAACTCTTCTCTCCCTCACCAAATCCCTTCGTAAGTATGATGTAATGGATAATATTGAAGATTGATTTTGATTTTAGATTCTTAATCCAAATAATGTTTTCTCTAATTCGTATTCAAGCAAATTTGTTCCGTTAAGTAAAGATAGCAAATTTACTGAGTTAAGTAAATTGTGTTTGATATCATGAATTATATTTAACGATTGGTGTGTATATATTAAATAATTTTACAAAAATTGGTTCAAACAAGTCCGACTACCGGTCCGACCGTTAATTTTTATTCGGTCTGGTCCAACTTCGGGTCTCAAAAATCCTGATGTCATGCTGATGTCATCAACGGTCCGACCGTGGTTGGACCATGGTTCGACCACATTGAACCAAAATCGAAACTTTATCGGTTCAATGACCGATTCAGTTCTGAAAACCTTGGTATTAACTGATACTGGTCTCGGATGGCCATTTCTCCCCCATTAGTTTGTTTTCAAGTTTTTGCAATTTGTGCTTGAACCTCATCTTCACTATTTTACAAATTAAATCCTACCAAGTAGACCACCTAATTAATTACGAACTAGTAAATTTCGGATTAGTCTAAAGAGTTAGGTCATGCGCGCATGTGGACCTTATGTCCGACCTCTATTCTAGTTACGTGGAACCTTATAGTACGTAACATTTTCATAGCACTGAATTAAACAATATAATAGCCTAATCAAGTCCACAAACGTCATCTTCATATGAACAAACAAAAAGAATTGAAGAGATTTACAACTGCGACTTTTAAAAAAGAGAGACTTTACGACCATGATATGAAACATCAAGAAGTGAGAGTTTAACACGGTTCTCTTTCTTTTGTCTTTCTTGATGATGATTAGTTTGATAAGGTATTCTCAACCACCTTTTTCTTTCTTTCTTTGTGGTATTTCGACTACGAAGTTTGAATATGCCTTCTCTAGGAACTAAAGTAAGTTATTTTAACTTTGTTCGTTACTGATTTGTATAAAATATTAATGCAAACTGCATATATGACTGCATTCATATCTTTATCTGTTCTTTTACATTTCATGTACTTACATTTTAGACCTCATAATATATACTAATCAGAATAATTGTTTGCAAATGATATGTGTATTCAGAAAATGAAACCATGTCAAATATATATATATATATATATATATATATTGTGTATTTGTTTGTGTTTCTTTGACCGAACTATCCAGTGAACTAAATTAAAGACCTGTCGCTTCCATGGTTGCCTAGATTAATCACATACACTTACTATATTAGATTTACATTAAAGTTTTTATATGAGTTTCCTAATTTGGATTTACTATTTTGGGGTAGTTACTTGTGGCCTATTCATAATTGGTGGGAACAAATACAATAGATTATTGTAAACCATATATCCGAGATAAGCAATAATAAAGAAGAAGAATATATATGGTTTCAATTCCTTTCTATTGTCTTGCCTCTTTATTATCTCCCATATTTCTAATCTCTTCTCTCTCCAACATCTCATCGCCGTCACCCTCTCTCTTTTTTATATATAAGTGGTAGGATTAATATTAATAATTAAGATAGATTACTTAACCGCATTTAACCAGCCACCAATAACCCACCAACTTATTGGTGGTAAGCTTTAAGTAACATCATTAATTAATACAAATAACACGTCCAAACGCACCAAGTAAAACCTAAGCCATGCACAAAGAGAAGCTAGTCCATACCATAATCCCAAAGGCAAGGCCGGCGATGACCATATTCTCAGTGGAGACCGCATCTAGCTCGAGCGTCGTAAGATGTCCGGCAAACACCTGCGTGATGGCACCAAGCGAGTACTGAGCGATGCTGGTAAAGATAGCCGGCCCGGCCAAATTCCACAACCTCTTATTCTCCTCCACCGCCTGAGCCACGAACTGCCCGCAATTCTTGATCTCCTCGGCATCCTCCTGGCCGCCGCTCCTCTTCAGCAGCGCCTCCCCTACATCACCTCCGGCCATCTTGCTCGATCTCACACTTTTCTATTTTTTGCTACGTTTGGAGATGTGGAGTTGTTGACTTGAAGGGGTGTTATATATATTTGTGGGTGGTGGGGTGGTGGGGGATTGGAGGGTGGGAATGTGGTTGGTTGTGGGTCGCACTTCTTTGGAGGTTGAGTAGATGGACGGCTTGGATGGGGTTGGTGGGTTTGAATAGCGGTGTTACATGATGGTATCGTGGCACTACTTTTGTGGGTTTCCATATTCTTCGTTATGTTTAATTAATTGTTTATCATCTTTTCGTAATCCTTTATTTGTTATTGTTAGCTTTGATGTGCTTCCAAGCTATTATTAAGACGTACATTAATTCTAGAGTGCATGTGCTGGCTGTGTGAGTTCTAAGACCATCTTTAACTCCAACCTCAAATATCTTGACACGTCAGCTTTCTCTCTCTACCACGTCAGCAAAAAATACTATGCAACCCACAACCCAACCCAACCCATTTTTCTCTTCTTAACCCCAACCCCACTTTCAACACTCTCTCTCCTCCACATCATTTCTTTTTACCTCATTTTCTATATCAACATAATAATTCACAAACTATTAAATTTATTATTTTTATAATAACTTAATCTAATTAACTTACAATAATTACGAACAACACATAATAATTAGATTTTCTTAAAATTCGACAATTACATATTATAATAATTCAAAGATAAAATATTACAATACATATTACAAACATAATTAATTCTCATTCCGTCCAATATTAATTTTGTATTATTATAGTTAATTCAATTGATTTATTTTATTAATTATTATATTTATTTACAATTTATTTTAATTATATATATTTATTAACATATTATTTAACTAATATAAATAAAAAAAATAAAAACAATTCAACCAACCAGGTCTGGCCACGTGGCCAGACCTGGGTCGGGTCGCAGACCCAGGTCGCGACCCGACCCGGGTCCGCTCCCCATTAAGGGGAGCCAGGTCGGGGCGAATTTCGCCCCGACCCAAAAAGGGCCTCCGTTAAATTTAGGTTTTTTATCGCATCAATACCTTTCGTGTGTCTCATGTTTGTTAGAATACCCTTCGTGTTATCATATTTGCTTAATTGTTTTCCATATGGTTGTCATTGTGCGAAAATGTCCTTCATGTTAATTATATATTTCATTTTGCACCTTTGTATCTATATTGATGCTAGAACCTAACCTGACATTTTCCCTGCAATTTTAAGGAAATTTCTAAAGTAACCTAACGTTAGTTTTGATGTAATATTAACAAATATTTTCATCTTAAATATAAGGTTATATATGTCGAATAAAATACACAGCTAGATCCAGATGAAATCAACAAACAATATCATGTTTAGGGAGCAAACAACAAAATAGCAATGATCAGAAAAAACATTTCAACCGAGTCGTCGATTCACGACTTGTCTTAGAGAAAATATCATCAATACGTACCAATACGATGAGTTTGACATTTTTCCCATGATAGAATTGTCTATTCGTCGGGCAATCGCACACCGAAGACGATGAACCACAAAAGTAGAGCAAAACCTCACAAAGATTGATCACTGGACATTGAAGGTACAAAATCAGAAATGCAGTTTTCATTTTTGAGAGAGAGTAAAAAAGAACATGTGTATCATGTGAGGAAACTTGATTTATATCTCGTAACTATCAGGGACTTAAAGCCTGAGGCGTTGACGACCAAAAATTGAGGACCAAAAAATATTTCTATCACCCAGAGGCTTAGAGCCTCTAATTTCCCTCAAATCCCCTACTACACGCCCACCCACCCTCAACGAACGCGTTGACGACCGTGCATGTGGAATATTCTCTCATCATCTCTTTTTACATCAAACAACTAGAGGAAGTAAATGTTTAAGGAAAATCTTGAAACTTCTTATGTTCCCCAATATAAGACTAAAGAAAGGTGAGCATGTGCCTTAATAACTCTCATTTTCAACATTGCATACTCGGTCGACCGAATAGGGTTCGGATTACCGTTCACCAATTTCCAGTAGCTTTTATCAATTTAGCCCTATATAGATGTCGGTTCCAGTACATAGGCGGACGTCTATACACCCTATAAACATTGGCCTACTATAACATCGACACCTTTGTCTCCATATAGGTGTCGGTAACAGGCATAATAGACGACGTCTATAATGTTAGCCATCGTTCGTTTAAGGATCCAACGTATATATCCTATTTCCTATTCTGCACTAGTGTTCTTATATAAACCTCGTTACAAAATCAAGTTAAAACTATCTTGATAGGCTGACACCATATTTTCAACACTACCACTACGATAAGAACAACATGAACCCTAACAACAGACACTCTAAGTCAACCAACCAAAAACATTGGAAACGAGGACCTCGCTAAATAAAGATTTTAACAAACACATCAACCATCAGACCAATCATAACTCAGATTAGGATGTCCAAATTCTTAGTCAATGCCCTCGACTTCTTATCAAAAGATGTATAGATTGTAATTGTTTGTGTAGTTTTTGTAGATTGTGTTGGTTTTCAATCTTTAATCTATGTTAATTTTGATAATTAATCAAACTAATCAGAACCAATCAACCTAGTCAATCAAACTTGACAAATGCATATATATACTTGTATGTGTGCAAATCATTTTAATAGGTTAATCAAGACTATCAAAAAAAGTATTTGAACAAATACTCAAGATTGTAATAAAAATTTGGACCAAAACTTGTAATTTTCCACTAATTAAGTCTGCATGATCAAATGTAAACTTGAGCACTAGGATTTTGTCAACGTCCAGTTCAGTAGAACGAACCCCTAACAGACGACTGATCTGATTATATCAGTAGTCGTTAGCTTATTACTGGATTGCTCTACTCAAACAACCGATTGTCTATCGAACGATCAAATCCCCTTGGACAAGTTTTGAATTTTACTTCAACGATCATATTTGTCTTTTGTAATAAGAGTCCATTTGTCTTGTCCATTTCGGACGACCGATCTCCTATCGGTCAACCGTTTATATCTTGATCATTGGCATGCAACGACTCATTCCACATGTTAATATAACCGTTGGACTCACAACGGATAATTAATTTCCGATCGTTGACGTTAAAAGACAAAGTTCTAATATGACTGACAAATTGGTCTCAAGCGACCAAAATTCTTGTGACATGGTCAATTTAATCCTTACTGTTATTTTGGATCGGCCAACCGAACCAAATTTGGTCAACAAAAATTAAATCAGAGGAAATTCCACAAAAGCTTGAGGGGTCGCCGGTTCAAATCCCAGGTGCCTCAGCATCTCTCTTTCGGTGAATGAGATCCTTATCCGGGGGAGGATAATAAAGGGGGGTGAGTCCTTAGTAGCCTCAGGGTTTGTAGTCTAGTCGGCGTCCAAATGACGGTGATTCGGTGATTTCCCTGGTTACCAAAAAAAAATCAACAAAAGTTGCCGAAAGTTGGTGATCAATTACTCGACCTTTGTTTTGTGAACCTAAAGCTTAATTTTGACTAAATCATCTCTTAGTTTCGGACAACCGTTCTTCAAATCGTCGACCAAATATGTGTAGAATTTTGCTCGAGCTTAAGTCACATCATCTCTTTTTTGGGTCAAAATCTCACTAACTCTCTAAAACAAGTAGTAGAGTTTGAAATCTTGTAAATTGGAATTCATACATGAGTTTTAGACATCAAGACACATTGTAACTTGTAGATTCCAAGAAGTTGACAAAGATATATAACAATCACTATTTCACCAATACTATATCCAAGTGGGAAAACGTTTGATTTGCCTAATATTTTCCCGTCCGAACTGAATTATATCTCAATCAACTTCATAGAAGAAAAAATAATTGATGCTTCATGTAAGCAATTAATTTCAAATTGCTCAACCACACGGACAATATTGTTGAGTGCAGACGCAGACTTTGTCGTGGGTTGAATCTTGGAATTCCATTTTTTATTCCTTTGAATTGAATGTCTGGTACCGTGTGATTCGCGTGTCTGGTAATAATCATAAGATAAAATTTGACGTCTCATGGATCATTAATTATGATATTAACTCGAATTTAATGAGTCTTCCAACTTCTAACTCCGGAAAAAATAAAATAAGTAAACAATGTTGTGCACTCAGAAATTACAATAATACACTCATAACTGACGTTGTTAGCCTCCGTCCAATTTAAGTTTTAACGGACGTTTGATTACACTTTTTAATTACCCTTTAATTAAAAAGATATTTACAATGGTGCACTCGAGAAATATCGAAATTACGGAAATACACCCCAAAAGTTTAAAATTACAGTGGTGCACTCGAAAAACTTATGAAATTACAATGATGCACTCGTATCTCACGCTGCTAACCTTCGTCCAATTTAAGTTCGACAGATGTTTGATTACAGTTTTTAATTAAACGCAACCCGTTTATTACCCTAATTAAACCCGACAGAATTTTACTACTCATTCTTGACTACCGTTTGAGCTAAATTCTTAAGTTGTTTTTGGTTGAAGATTGACTGCAATTCGGCTCAATCTTGGCTGCACTTTGACCTACATTATCTCTGAATTTTTCATAAAATTTACTACTCATTCTTGGTTACAATTTAGGCTAAATTTTTAAGTTTGTTTTGGTTAAAGATTGTATGCAATTTGACTCAATTTTTGATAGGTACACGTCCAATATTTGAGTGGGAGGTGGATGGGGGATTCATGAGCGATGGAAGTGGGAGGTTGGGATTTGGGACGATGTAAGTGGGATGTGAATGTTAGTGGGATTTGAGGTAATTAAACATGTTGAGTTTAATTAAAGGGTGTAATCAAACGTCCGTCAAACATAATTTGACGGATGCTAGTGACGTCAGTTATGGGTGCACCATTGTAATTTCATAAGTTTTGCGAGTGCACCACTGTAAATTCAAACTATTGAGTTGTATTTCGATGTTTTCAAGTGCACAACTGTAAATATCCCTTTAATGAAAGAGTGTAATCAAACGTTCGTCAAACTTAAATTGGACGGAGGCTAATGACGTCAGTTACGGGTGCACCATTGTAATTTCATAAGTTTTTCGAGTGCACCACTTAAAATTCAAACATTTAGGGTGTATTTCCGTAATTACGATATTTCTCGAGTGTATCATTGTAAATATCCCAATAAATAATCGAATTGGTGCTGGTGGAACGTGGCACAATTGGTGGTACGGTTTTGCAGTCTCATGACTACCGTCGGATACAGGTAAAATCTGAGGTGGGACATATGTATTAGAAATAAAATGTCAACTTAAAACTAAACATAATGTTACCAAAAAATCTGATCATGAGCATCCTTGATTTGGAAGCACGGTGCGGATTTTGATCTCGGAGGCAATTGGAAAATCCGTGGGTACTTAGTTTATCGGTACGTAAAATGTTTATTCTGCTAAATATCACACGTTCAACATTAACCCAAAAATTCTTTAGAAGTTGCAATGATATAGATGTCATTATGTTGCCAAAAGAAATGTTCAGAGGCAACTGCACCTTATTTTTAGCCCTTGCTTGTTATGTTTGGTGGTCTTTTGGTGAGCAGAGATTAGTGAACTTCTCAGATTGTTGAAGATTCCATTTTAATATTTAGAATAGACTTGGAACTGCGTAGGGCTGACAAATTCGTGTTTCGTGTCGTTTTTGACAGGAACACGAATTGACACGAATTGTTTTTACTCGACCCGAACACGAACACGAATTAATAAGAAATAGGCGACACGAACACGAAAATCTAATCTTAAACCCGAACACGAATTTGGTAACCCGAACACGAATAACTCGAACTGACTTGTTTGACACGAATATTTACAAACCCGAGTTAACTTGAACACAAAATAACTTGTTTGACACCAATTATGACATGTTTGACACAAATTTACACAAACACGAATTAACCCGAACACGAACTAGCATGTTTGACATGAATTACACGAAACACGAACCCGACCCGAATTGCAGTTCGTGTTATTCGTGTCAACCCGAATTACACGAAATACTCCAATCCGAACCTGACCCGAATTACAGTTCGTGTCAGTCGTGTCGACCCGAATTACAGTTCGTGTCATTCGTGTCGACCCGAATCGTGATATTTAGTGTCGGGTTCGGGTTCGGGTTTCGTGTCATGACCCAAATTGCCAGCCCTAGAATTGTGTCTATGTAGACCACCAATCAGAATAGCAACTCATTTTTCCGTAGGAAGGGTGAATCTTGGAAAATTATAGGTCATAATATGAATATTTTGATCGATACTAGCGTAATTAATAGATCTTCGAATTAAAATTAGGGTAATTTGCTTGGGTGTACCTTTAGTGTGGTATAATTGGGATTTTCCACATGGTTTACGACTATTTTTTTGGATGCACCTACATGTCGATGTTATTTACTTAGGTGCACTTCTGCTGTCAATGGAGTCCAGTTTGTTATAACGTCGTAACAACTATATTAGAAATTTTACAATTTACTCCTTATAAATTTAAAAATACCATTAATCTTAAATAAATAACAAAAACAGAAACCTCTCTCCTTTTCTCTCTCCAAATCTCTCTCTCTTCTCCCCACTTCTGTCCTCTCTCTAGTCTCCATCTTCTGTCCTCTCTCTTCTCCCCACTTCTCTCCTCTCTCTTCATTCCTTTCTCTAATCACTATCTTCTCCTCACTTTTCTCCTCTTTCTCTAAATTGTGCT
Source organism: Triglochin maritima (assembly GCA_963682175.1). NCBI lineage: Eukaryota > Viridiplantae > Streptophyta > Magnoliopsida > Alismatales > Juncaginaceae > Triglochin > Triglochin maritima. The sequence goes on along the minus strand of OY821791.1, from coordinate 6,823,164 downwards.
ACAACCGAGAGGAAAGAGACTAGAGAGAGGAGAAGAGAGAGAAGAGAGAGATGAGAGAAGTTGGAAGACAAAGATTTGGAGAGAGGAGTGAAGCGGGGGGGGGGGGGGGGGAGATGAAAGAGATTAGAAGGGGAGGAAAAAGAAGGGGAGGGAGGGAGATTTTATGTTTTTTATTTAAAATTAAGGACATTTTGAAATTTATAAGGTGTAAATTGTAAAAGATTTAACAATACGATTATGGTGTTATAACGAAATGAGCCTCATTGACAACAGATGTGTACCCAAACAAATAACATTGACATATAAGTACACTCAAACAAATAGTTGAAAATTGGATGCAAAACCCTAATTACGTCACGTCACAGGTGCACCCAAATTACCCTTAAAACTACTATGATCAACAAAACAGATGTTTGTGAGATATAACTAGAATGGGTCATATAGAACTTCGAAATAATCATCACACGTACGGAGTCAGTTTTTTAATAAGCAACATAAGACGGACCTTCTTCTTCTTTCTTGTTAGAGCTTAATCACACTCACACAACTAAACCAGTGGGATCTCCCCTCCTGCATCTCAGACCATAAATAACAACACCCAAGCTACCCCAGGTGTCCTACTCCCTCTCTCCGTCACGTCAGCTTCTCTCTCCGTCACGTCAGCTCACCCCACTCACCCAAAAAAACCTTAACCATGCCTGGGCTACCCCACCCACCCTACACTATCTTTCCTTCACATCACTTCTTAATTAAACAATTTTAATTCTTACACAACATTTAACAAATTACATTTTACATAATTCTAATTGTAATTACTACTTCTAATTACTTTAAGTTGAAAATATTTAATTTTTACTATTTAATCACGAAAATATTATTAAATATTACGAAACGACATTACATATTACATAAACTGAAATCGGAAATATTACATTCAAAGTTAACAAACGACAATACATATTACATAAACTGGACTTCGAAATAGTACATTACAAATTGCGTTAACCCATTTTCAAACTACTCGTCGTCCGTAGCGTTGTCATATATGCTCGATTAAATCGTCTTTCAGATCAAAATGTTGATTCTTGTCACACACCCGACCTTGATTGACAAAAAACTCGTGAATATACGTTATACGATCGGTCGAATATAATATTTCCTCAGCTGAAGTTCCAGGTCGATCTTCTATAAATTTGTGATCTCCAAAATTAGCGTAAGAGTCATGTTCGTCCTCCACAATCATGTTATGCATGATGATGCAAATTGTCATTATTTTGGATAGTACGTCATTATTCCAGGCGAGAGTTGGATTTTTTATGATCTCCCACCTCACTTGCAACACTCCAAAAACGTGTTTTACATCTTTACGCGTTGCCTCTTGCACTTCAAAGCAAACAACCTGTGCTTCGGGATTTGAGGGTGAATGATGGGTGAACGAAGGCGGTCCATCGTGAATAAATATCATCAGTATGATAGTATCTCATATCATATTGAACATCATTTACCTCATAATTTACATGTGGAGCTTGACCTTCCAGTATGTCGTCGAAAACTGGAGATTGTTGCAGGACATTCAAGTCATTGGCCGAACTCGGTATTCCGAAGAAGGAATGCCAAATCCATAAGTCGTACGATGCCACCACTTCAAGGATCAGGGTTGCTCTCCCAGAACGCCCTTGATGTTGTCCCTTCCAAACCCAGTGCATACAATCGATACTTCCCATCATACCTGGGAACCCACGTTGCTCACCAACGTAAAGTAGTCGTGCCAAGTCATTTGCAGTTGGTCGGCGTAAATACTCAGGGCCGAAGATGTTAATAACACCTTCATAGAATTTGAGGATGACATTTTTGGATGTTGCTGCACTCATTCGTAAGTAATCATCGATCCCATTAGCTACCACGTCATAGGCTAGCATTCGTATTGTTGTCGTTGTTTTTTGTAATCTGGAAATACACATTCTACCAGTTGCATCCGGTGTTCATTGGAAGAAGACATCAGATGCTTCAACGACATTGTGAATGCGCAAAAAGATATGCTTTCGCATCCATTCATCTGAAAAGAGAATCAGAATACACAGGGTTGTCAGAAAAATAATCGTCCCTAAGGCATTTGTAACCAAGTTCACGATCTCTATCTGGGTTCGTCGTTCTCCTTCGACGATGCCTAGGATGTGTACTCTGTTCGTACACAACCCCGACAGCCAAATCAATAGCACGGTCCATCAGATCGAATGTCTCACTGCAGTTGTCACCATCAGATTGAGCGGGGTTTGAACTACTATCCGACATTGAGATAAGAAGCTAATAAGAGTGAAAATTTTAAGAAGATGTGAGGAGTTAATAAGATAGGTAGATGTATTTATAGTTGGGAGTAGATAGAGGTATCAGTTGCACAGTACACACGTGAATGCAAAGTGCAAGTGTGACTACATAATGCATGTGTGACTGAATAGTAGAAGCGTGATTACACAGTACACGTGTGATTGAACAGTGATCCCACAATAATCAAAATTATCACCCTACATTAATCAAAAATACTCAATACATTATCAATTACTTCTAATAACAAATGCTTTACTAAAATGAAAAAATTAAAAAAATCAACGAATAGGAGGGCAACACATGCCCCCACCCGACGCCGTCCCAGGGGTCCAATCGGGACGTTCGGAGCTCAATTAAACGCCCGGGCGCGCGCCCGACACCCGTCTGCCCCGTTAAGAGTGCTCTCAATTGAATATAAAGTATAAACACTTGATTATTGGTGAGTGAGGTTTAGGTTACAATCGTGATTAAATTAGTTCTAAAATAAGCTAGTGTTGTTGCATCGAATATTTGAAAGTTTTTGCCATTTCTTGGAATCGAAACTATCACAAAAAATATTTACTTCCGTACGGTACTAGTGAAGTTCCCAAAGATATTACACAAAGTGGAACGCAACAAATTCGATCCTCATCCTCGTGACCGTAACAAACTGTGTATGTAAGATGTAATTAAGCAATCTACTTTAACAATCAAATTAATCTTATCAGTTATAAATTAAATAAAAAATCTTGCAAAGATGTTCGATACGGTGTTGTGAAATTCCTTAAAATAAATAAAAGGGTTAATTACAATTTGACCCCCTGAACTATACATTGGTATCACTTTATTCCCCTGAACTTTCAAAGTTAACAGTTACCTCCCCTGAATTTTAATTTTGTAACACTTTGCCCCCTGAACTTCAAAAACTCATTATTTAAGACACATTCTACGTTTTTTTCCTAATTTTTTGTTGTATCCCTAATACACTCCTAAACCTATATTTACGTGAAAGTTTGGATCGAAACGGAGGTCGGATATGGTTGGAATTTGGGTCGAATTGAGTGTTCTTTAAAATAAATAAAATATGGTTTTTACCCGTCGGCTGTTCGGCCCAACTTAACATAGGCCTGTGGACTAGAGGCCTAGTCGGTTTGTTCTATTGATCGTCTGTAATACCTCCCACTACAATGCTAACTCTACTGAAATATCAACTGTACAAAAATACTTGGCAAGTGAAATTCACGTTAACATAATTACATGCATCAACAAGCTTTAAGCTGATGATCCTTCTGGACTGAGGAATGTAATGTTATTGGTCAAATGGGTGGAAAGCACTTAACTCAATTTTTGAACTGCATCAATATGTTTAAACGAAATTTGAATGCTATTCTCCCCATGATTTGATACCCAAAAATGATTGTATAGTTGCCATGTTGTAAAAGATAGATAAAGAAGTAGAGAATGTAAAGTCCAAAGATGACGCAAAATTTATTACGTCACGCTACGAAGATAAATCAAAACTCAAAACCTAAGATAAAAGGCCAAAGATAAAGCTTGTAGGTATAATAATATCATGGTACTTTCAGTAGTCAAATGGAGTTGATAATAAACTTGGCAACTGACTGTGTTGAGTACTTAATAGTAAATCTTTGACATCTAATTTAACTACTTCTCTATGCTTTTCAAACAAAAAAAAGCTACATTTGTATTTTAGTTTTGGGTCTCAAAATTTCAGATACAATTTGCATGAAATTTGAAAGTAAAACATATTAAAATGACGAATTCTAAATCATTTTGTAGTAATGAAATCTAGTCAAATAATCCATTCAAAAGTTAAATATTGAAAGTTAACTACAAATATATTCAAAAGTTAAATATTGAAAGTCAACTACAAATATATTTAGCCCAATATATTTGCTCTTATTATTTAATATTGAGTCATAATCGCCTCTTACATAATTGAGCCTTATGTTGTATGGTCGACCAAATTAAGCTTTCACAAGCATATCTAGATGCGTTGAACCTTTTGGCGAATCAAATAACCCATGATTTCTTACCTCATTTGCACATTATTTCTTTTCTAAACCATCTGCTGATTTTAAATTGATGAAGCTTTTAATATAACATCTTAAATTCTGGCACGTGTAATGCACCACATAATTATGCCTGGCGTCCTAATTAATTAAGTCAAATGCCAGCTAACTTGAAGGTACTAAAGCAAAACTAATGTTGAAAAGGAAAACAACCAAACAAATAATTTCAAGGGTCTAAGTTGAATGAGATGGATAATTAAGAGGGTTAGCATTTTGTATTGTAAAAACATGTTATTCTGAAAAAATTACTTCCTTTAATGTTCCCACTCCATTTCATTTCAAGCCATAGCTAAGGGGAACTCACATCTCAGGGAAAGAGACAAAGTTTGCAGAATTATGGGGGTTTTAAATCACACCTCCTGGTATATTCAGCATGTTTTGTCAATATATTTTTTACTAGGAAATGTCATCACTAAATTAAGTCTACTAAAAATCTGACTCGGGTAATATTTAAGCATGATGACCTTTCAATCTCTTAGATTAGACCTGTCTCTTCTTCTTCAGCTTTGTTTTGCTCAACTCAGAGTTCTAACATATATTATAAAGAAATGATCTTGGATAGGTTTGCAGAAGAAGAAAACTATCATCACATTCAAAACAAAGGAATATTATCTTAGCATCTAGTGGAGAAGGCATTAATCAGGGAAAAATGTAATCTGTCTAGGATTAGTTATAGGTGCATGACATTAATAACAAACCAACTTGCTTTGTGGTTGGTCATTTTTAGATCAGTACATAACATAAAGTCCACAGATCACAATCCAATACAAACCAAGAATGCTAGTGAAGTCCATGTCTCAAACCCACAGCTGTTCCAATTCAGATCAAAGCTGGAAAATGGAAGAATTCCTGAGTCTGAAACCTCAGTCTCACTAGCAAAGACAGCCAATAAGGAACTGGAAGGATGTGATTTGCAGCTTAGAATAGAGTAGGGGAGCCTAAAGTAATGTGGTGATACCTTATCAGGCGATCACATTTCTTGGATTGGAACAACATCACCACAACAACCAACTCTGTCTGTTGCTGTCTTTGGAAGTTGGAAACATGGCTAACATCTGGTTGGGTCCAGATGGGTCCAGCATTAAATGGTCCTAATTGCAATGTGTTATGCTTATGACATTAACGATTAATAACCTGCTACCAATTGATGGTCATCTCGGGTTTCTTCCGCCAAAAGTTGCAGATTTAATCTCAACTAGAAAAGGATAGAAGTTTCTTTCCCTAGGGCCTTATATATGTTATATTTTCTCTGTTAATTAATAAAAATGTTAATTTTAAAAAAATTACCATTTGCTCGCTCATGGAGATCAAGGTACCTGAATTCAAGATTGTGTGTACGTATATTTTTTAGTATCCTCAAATGTAAGGTGGATATGTAGTAAAATAACAAACATAAATGCGACATCAACTACGGAAGCTTAGTGTAGTTTAATTGATTAGCTATGACCACAACAACAACAAGATTATATGCCTTAATATGTTGTAAATGTCAAAATCCATAATCGGAAGCATCACAACTCACAAGAACTAAGTTTCAAGGGGAAAAACACCTCCACCTCTATCAAATCAAGAAAATTGAGATGGAGGGAGCAAAAACTCCCTATTTATGCTCTCATATTTCCTTTATCAGAGTATGAATCACATCAAATTCCAGATCCGTTTATTTACATTAACTAATTTTCTCTAATGTGGAAGTTCAGCCCACAATAAGCCTAATATGTTATAATGATAATCTGGGCGATCTATTAAAATGGTTATGGCTGCCAATTTAAATTAAGGAAATGGAGAATTCAAGCCACATTAGTTCACAGCTACAACTACTCATTGAGCAGTACTTGGCTTCAGACTTCAGTAGATGATTTTGCAACGACAAACTGTTTTTTTGACTTCCAACTTATTAGGGAATCTCCAAGCTTTATGCAAAAGCCAGAAGAAGTGGACCTTCTGGTTATAGGACATGATGCCCGATCAGAGTCACAAAAAGCAACAAGTTTGAAGTTGTTGGCTTGAAATAAAGTCATTGACCAAAAAAGTTTTCAGGTATTTTTTTTTGGTTTTTGTTTTTATATTTGTTATTTAATATATAATTGATATGTATAGTAATTTATATAATTAGAATTTATTCCAGAAAATTAAAATAAATGGAAATTGTTGAATTTTAATTAAATCTAAAATTTCCAAATTATTTGGTAATTAACGTAATTTAATTAGATTAAGTCACTGTAAAATAATTTATTTAGTAGTTTGTGTAATTTTATGATGGAATAAAAAATGAGGTAAACAATTGATGTGGATGAGAGAGAATATTGAAAGTGTGGTTGAAATTATGGGGTGAAAAATAAGTTATGTTGTATTATAAATTGTATAGTATTTTCTACTGACGTGACAAAATGAGAAACTAAATAGGAAATGAGAGATTTTGGGTTGGAGTTATTGATGCTCTAAGTACACGAGTGACAGTATCAAAGTGACTTGTTGTCGTCGGTTCACGAACTAACTTAAAACTTGAACAACGTAGTTGATGTCTTTTGCATGCTAACTTTAGTGGAATGCTTGTTGCCTCTAACCATTGGGCACGGGTTGTAAAAGTAATCTCCAGTTTCTATTTTATATAGAAGTATAAGTGATCTGAGACTTTGAGTGGTGAAATATGAGGTAAATAAAAGATCAGTAAGTAATTAGTCACAAGATTAATGTTCTAAGAGTTAGCATCTTCGAAAGATAAAATATGATTTTCTTGATGTGAGAATCATTATTTAAGGATTGTTTATTTTTCCATCTTTCCTTAACAATTATTGTTTTTCCTCGTGTTATTTGTAACTACTTACCAATAAAATAGAGTAACATTCAGATCCCAAAAAAACCCCACTAGAGATACAAATTTGACAAAACAAGGGTATATTACAAAATTTCGCTATTTTTTGGGCTTATGGTCTCTCCAAAAACTGAGGAGAATAATTAATTTCTAATTCTAATATCATATTGATTAACATTTGCCATGACCGGATCGAATCTGAATATTGCTCATTGAATATTAAAGTTGTTAAACCCATCCACCACGTGTTGTTCAAAACAATTAATAAGAAACTAATCCAAGTAATCCAAATTGGAGTTGTTGATCACTTTGATTAGTTGATATGAAAATAAGGAATTTTTTTATAAAAAGACGGAAATATTTTTTTGCCAGATCAGTATCTTGAACTATTTCTTAGCTTCGAAATTACAGTTTAAAACTTCAAATGTTAAATTTACCACGTAGTGCCCTTAGCTTTGACTTAACAATATTATCTTCAACAAAGTATAATAATAGCCTTCCACATAGTAATTTCGTTTCAATAAAAAAACAAACATGCACTACGAGTGCATGTATGAGCAGTAAAGATCGAAATTCGCCAATATTTGTCGTCAATCGATGTTCAAAATTGAGGCCTTTGAAGCGGTCAAAGGTTTTAAAATCACTTTATTCACACATAATATCAGCAAAAACAAATCTACCATATACCTAATAGGTAATGGAAACTAATTTTTTAACAATTTACTACCCTAACTTTAATATTGCGAACCAAAATTTGCTCTGATTTTAGAATGTAGATACAAAAATATATCAAGCAGATCTATGATCTAATCAGTAACTCTTTTTAAAAAAAAATGAAACATACATGAGTTAAAGATGTATCCGGCTGAATAAATACCCAACATATATATGATGTATTACAGCATGAGACATATCCCCCTTTGTTTGTGCATATGAAACACGTTGAGAAATGTCATTCGAGGTAGACGACCAAGCTTTTTCCATAGATGAGACGATTAGTCATTTTCCATGACTTTAAAAGTAAGATGTATAATATTAACTAAAGCTACAGCGTGATAGTGTTTTTGACCATTTTAATACACTTTTTTCCGTTTTACATATTTATAAAACTAAAATTTAATATCGTTTTTTAAAACAATGAACTAAAATTACAACTAATTTTGCGGTTCTAAAAATATTCTGAACAATTTTTCGCTCCTAAATTAATCTGTGATTTTTGCTTAGGAGAAACATGGTAAATATTTAAAAATATTCAATTAACAGTTTATTCTTAAAATATCTAGACTATTTAATACATAAAAATATGAAAATTCCCTGTCATATCTATTTTTTCTTCTTCAAATCAACCACCCCGACTGAAGTTTCACCTAAGCCAACATAAAATAAATATTGGTACAGGTACAGGAAAAAAAAAGAAACTAATGTTGTAAAAAAAGATAAAAAGAATATATTTTTGTTGGTATGACGTTGTCATTATTTAATAGTTTCTTCTAAAGTAGACTGATGTAAAATTATGTCTGCTCATCTACTATGTGATTGAGTATCTTCTGAACTTAAGAAGTCTCCAACACACTCCATTAAACTTGCAATAATTAATTGTCATGAAAAGTCCAATATTCGACCTCAAAATCGACTCATAACACTACGAGTAACTTGACTGACACATTCCATTAATCTTACGGGACCTGTGCTACAACATAAGATATCACGTTACTAACTGGTATTAACTTAGTTGGTGGAGTACTAGTTTCATATTAATTAAGAACAAGATCGATCCTAAAGTTGAATACCATACCACTATATGAATTAACTATTAGATTCAATTAAAAACTACAAAATACTTCAACATCACATTGCCAACTGAAACTAGTACGATTAATGAATTACTGTGATAAATATAAGCCAACCTAAACAAAAGATCGAAATCCGAGCGTTAGGCCATCCCTTATCGGCGGAAAAACCTGGGTCACGACCGGGTCGTGACCAGGTCGTTGGCAAAAAAAATTTTAACGCCGGAAAAACCTGGGGCGAAGATGCCCAGGTCACTGCCCCGGGCGTTGAAACGCCCGGGTCGACGACCCGGAATTCCCGGGTCATCGAATAAAATAATATTAAATTTTGTTTTTTGTTTTTTATTTTTTTTGTTTTGATTTTTAGAATTTTTTGTTTTAGTTTTTAAATTTTTTTTTTTTGAAAATACGTTTTATAATTGTTTAGATTTTTTAGAATTTTTTAAAATTTTTTTTAAAATTTTACCAAGATAGACCCCGAATTGATGTGGAGGAGAGAGATAGGTTGTTGTGGGTTATGTTGGGTTGTGGTTAAGAGGTGAATAGTGTAGGAAAGAGAAGAATGTGGGTTGAGGAAAGAGAAAGCTGATGTGGAAGAGAGAGAAAGTTGATTTTGAAGAGAGAGAGTGCTGATGACCAGGTCGTCCAGGTCATGGTTAGTGATGACCTAATGGTTACTTAAAAAACACAAATGCTTTCCCAGAAAGAAGAAAAGAAGAAAAAACATGAGACGATAACGTCATCATCAGACCATTCTGCCATGCCGGGAGAGAGGTGTCCAGTGGGTCCCACCTTTGCTTTGCTGGCCTTCACTTCTCTCTGTCTCTCTCTTCCGAACTCCACTTCCCTTCTTTTCCTCTCTTCCCTTCCCGAAACCGAAATCCCCTATAAATAAAGATATTAAATATAAATATTCTCTCTCTTTCTCTCTTCCCCCACTTTCCGATCCATCGAGCCCCGTCCGACTCCTAAAGTTGTCGCCTTTGGCCTCGATTTCCCGGATCGGCGTCTGATCTCGCCGGAGGATTCGCATTTCCGGCGAAAGGTCGGGTCTTTTGGATGGTTTTCGGTCAGAAAAGGAAGGAAACTTGTTGGGTTTCGTTTTTTTGGGTTTGAATTTGGGCGAAACGCGTTTTTTTACTGTTTTGGTTTTGGACTTTGCAGGTTGCTTTCCCTTCGAGTTCCTTCTTTCGGGTCGATCTGGGAAAGCGAGGACAGGAAAGGTTTTTTTTTTTTTTTTTTTGCGATCCGACGTCGTTTGTTACGTTTCAAATTGTCGTGGTTTTGTGGGGGCTAATTGCGTTGAAATGGTTGAGTTTTGGTGGGTTAATTGTGTTAATGTTTGATGTTTGTGGTGGCGTTGAGATTTTGCTGCTTGTCATTGCAGTGGAGGGAGGAGAAGAATTGTTATGTTATCCCAATTCGACATCGTTAATTCCATTTAAATTGGTTAGTTTTCATGGGTCAATCTCTTTCGTTTTTTATATGTGTGGTAGTGTTGGAATTGAGCTAATTTTCATTTCATTGAAGTAGAAGAATTAACCTTATTTTGCATTCTGTCACTGTTGATTGCATTTGAAGTGGTCGAGTTGTTGTGGGTTTATCACGTTAATGTGTGTTGTTTATGGTAGTGTGAATTTGTGCTACTTGTCATTGCTTGAAGAATAAATTTTGATCTTTTTCCCAATCCAACACCGTTAATTGCTTTTGAATTAGTTGAGTTTTCATGAGTTAATATCATTAGTTTTTTATGTTTATGGTAATGTTGAAATTGCGCTAATTGTCGTTGCAGTGAGGGAGGAAATTCGAGCTGGGTGTGTTTTTGCTTGTTCCAGAGTGGTTAGATGTCGAGAACTCGAAGGAGAAGGGTTTTAAAATGGTAACTGATGAGGGATGTTAGCGGCATTGATGAAGATATTGGGGGGCTGCTGCCGGCCATCACTGGATAGTGTTCAGAATGGCTCTGATACGCTCGGCCGGCAAGACGGGCTCCTCTGGTACAAGGACATTGGACAACATGTCTGTGGGGATTTTTCTATGGCTGTCGTCCAGGCGAACAATTTGCTCGAGGACCATAGTCAAATTGAATCGGGGCTGTTGAGCAATCTAGATTTTGGTCCATGTGGGACGTTCGTTGGAGTGTATGATGGGCACGGTGGTCCCGAGACGGCACGATATGTCAACGAGTATCTGTTTCGTCATCTCAAGAGTAAGAATTCTGGATCACAAAAAAGAGCCATACTGGAATTAGAAAATTGGCATACGATGTAAATGTTAGGAAATGTAGAAGGCTTTGAGGCGTGTAGAACCCTTTTTTAAAGTCTTTATCCCCCCCCCCCCCCCCCCCCCCCCCCCCCCCCCCCCCATTACCTAGTTTGTTGTAGAGATCAGATTGACAGTACACTCTCAGGATACAACAAAGCCAAGAAATCTACAAGCAGCAACACTTGGAGATTTCAATGGTGAATTAAGGAAAGAAGAAGATGTAGAATAGGCAGGAGAAGAAACTAGATAATCATCTTTTTAGATAATTCCCAAATTTTAGAGTTATTAATACATCTTCAAACGGACACAATGGATTGAATCAAATTTAAATCTGCGTAACTTTTTTTCAGCCATCCTTTTCAAGCAAATGTTTTCAGTTGTCTTTACTCTGTCCACAAGAAATGTTAATTTAATTTATTAATTAAAAACAAAACAACTCTACCCTTCATGCACGTTCCATGTGCCAATTCTCTTATCACCTTCCAACTTCCCTTTCAAGCTCTTAGCATCCACTAGTTCATAAGTCAATAAAGTTAACAAACTATCATTTACTTTTCCTTCTTTACACAACCTATAAATACCTTTTGGTATAACCGTAAATATCTTAGTATTTATTTGGCAGGGTTTACATCTGAGGAGAAATCAATGTCAGCAGATGTGATACGCAAAGCATATCAGGCCACGGAAGAGGGTTTCACCTCTGTTGTTGCGAAACAATGGCCCATGAAGGCTCAAATTGCTGCCGTTGGGTCATGCTGTCTAACTGGCGTTATATGTAGGGAGACCTTGTATGTAGCCAATGCTGGGGATTCTCGTGCTGTTTTAGGGAGAACCACCACAGCAACAGGGGAGGTTCTTGCAGTGCAATTATCTTCAGAGCACAATGCGAGCATTGACTCTGTAAGGCAGGAACTTCAGTCAATACACCCAGATGATCCCAACATTGTTGTGTTAAAGCATAATGTTTGGCGTGTCAAAGGCATCATCCAGGTAATTTGACAATTTTTGACTCTCATTTTTTTTTCTAGTGACTAGTGAGAACCATTCGTGTGTATTTTCTCCATAAATGTCTAGAATATTCTCAAATCCTTTGGTATGAGAGATGATTTTATCGTCCTGATGCTGTATCTTAAACTTCGCTTTCTAAAACAACTATCTTCAGAGTGTTAATACTATACGACCTTGACATTTTTTGTTGTTAATGTCGAAAATTGATTGAAGAGGAAAATAATATCCAACAAAGGAGCTACCAGTCAGTTGGAAAATTTGGTTAATTTAGTGTTTTTTTGTGTGCTGGATCCACAACAATTTCATTTATTTTGATATGGAAACTAAATTGAATGATAACAGCAAAAACAAAAACAATCTCCAGAGGAGTCTAAAACAACACATAAACAGGAATGAAACGGGAATGTGATGTAGGGAGACAAACTACATAGACAGACAGTCTTCAAGCCTTTTCCAAAGTCTGAAAGCCCTGGAACTGTTACCAACCCAAACTCTTATACCATTGAATCAGCCAGTACAAGCTAGTAGACCATATTTTAAATGTCAAGACGATGGTATTCTTGAAGACCAAAGAGTTCCTGGCTGTTCAGATCATCCTCCAAAATGTTAAAGGGAAAATTAGCCAAATCATCCTTGTTTCATGATGTAAAAAGTAATCTCACTCCCAACAGGCCAAAATCCACCGTAGATGAGCTAAGACCTGCCAGAATCACAGTAAATGCCTGCAATTTTTCTGAACATATGTAGGGTTTCCCCACCTGAGTGGCAAAGACAAATAAGTGAAAGCTCTCCACAACATGATTTTTACAGTTACCAACCTTTGATTTTGAGATGGGCCTCTTTAAGGTCTGGTTATGACACATAAGTCAAGCCAGAAGCTATAGCTTGTAAGTAGCATTCTGGTCCAAAAAAAGTAAGAGTGGACTTGGCTCATCTTAAACATATTTTTTTAAAACAATTGTTTGAAATGTTATAAATTATTGTAAGACAATTTAGACCCGGACATCAATTTCTTTATAGCAATGATTTTGGGTTTGCTTTGAAAGGTGATAAAGAATACTCACTTTGTTTATTGAGGAGGAAAAAGTGAACAAGCTGTTTTTTTTATTTTCTATTGCTTTTTTTGTTATCATACATGTACACACCTTTTAAATGATTGAATACCATGTTGACATTATATTGACTGTTCAAAAAAAAATCTCTTGCACTTCCCTTGCTTTTTCATTGCCTTGTTATTAATACCCTTGACTTATTGTGACTTCTACAGGTTTCTAGATCAATTGGAGATGTGTATTTGAAAAGGGCTGAGTTCAATAGGGAGCCACTATTTGCAAAATTTCGCCTTCGGGAACCTCTTAGAAGGCCAATCCTAAGTGCCGAACCATCAATTTCCATCCATCAGCTTCAGCCACAAGATCAATTTGTGATATTTGCTTCAGATGGGCTGTGGGAGCATCTCAGCAACCAAGAAGCAGTTGACATTGTACAAAACAACCCAAGAAATGTAAGTTCCAGTTATAGAAATTAACTTTTCTTTTAATTACGAAACATGAAAAAAAAATCTACCTATAAGATTGATACAAAAATAATGCATTTTTCACAACCGGGGTGTTTGTTCCAGTGATTAGTAACTTTTGCTGAGGTTTATCTATGTATCATGGGTGCTCAATCTTCTTTCTGGAATGCATCTGAAAGATGTAGCTTAATATTCTTTTTATCCTATGGATTTTCTAATTTGTATCATACATGAACTGTGACTGGGTTAAGTAGGAAATAAATAAGGTTCCCTTACCGTACAGGGAAGTGCAAAGAAACTTGTGAAAGCGGCACTACAGGAAGCAGCCAAGAAAAGAGAGATGAGATACAACGACTTGAAGAAGATCGATCGCGGTGTTCGTCGGCATTTCCATGATGATATCACTGTAATTGTCGTGTTCCTTGATTCTGATCTCTTAAGCCGGGCAAGCTCGAACAAAGCTAATAGTATCTCAGTAAGAGGGGGTGGGGTCGGTCTACTGGGAAATTCACTCGCTCCTTCCATTTGATTAACCTTCAGTTGACTGAACATTTGATAATTTATAAAGAGAACCACTCTTGGGCAATTGGTTTGGCATACCATACCATCATACTCCAAGAGGCGATGATGTTTTGGAGAAGAGGAAGAAGTGGTCTTGCCTTTTCCTCCCTCAGTTGGTTCTGTAGGATTTCATGTTTAATTATACATATATATTTTTCGGATTTTTATGTATAATAAGGATCAATTTTCAATTTTCTAGAATTTATTGCATGCATCGGTTTGTTTTAACAAACTAATTTCAGAAACTCTATTAAAACAAACATAAAGGAGCTCCGAAATTCATACCTAGAAGTTCTCTAAAACTTCTCGAAGATTCGGAGACGATTGGGATGCTCCTCGCTGCGCCGGATGCCTCCGAGTATTCACCAAACTCTAAACAAGATCGGAGAGAGGGAAGCTAGTCTCTCAATCTCCGATAGGGTTTAGAATCTAATTACTAACCCCTCTTTAATTCCCTTGAGAAGATGATCTCTTAAGAACTAAACTAAACTTAAGAATTTATGGAATTTTCGTGGAGAATTAAGGAGAGAGATTTTGCATGAAAAACAATATTAATTAAGATGTAGGAAGGCAATGAGATAACCTCTATTTATAGGTTCTCTCCAAATTACCTATTCATGTGCAACCTATTGCCCATGATTTCATGCAAAATTCCATCTAACCATCCATTATTTATTAATAAATAATATTAGCCACGAATTAAATCAATTATGGACCAATTCCATGCATGATCTAATTAATTCTTAAATTAATTCTGCAGAAAACCGTCTGGACCGGTCGACCGTTACTGTTCAGCGGTCGACCGGTACTGTTCATCATGGACCGGGTACTGTTCATCGGTCGACCGGGTACTGTTCATCGGTTGACCAGTACTATTCATCGGTTGACTTTTGCACAGTACTGCAGACTGGTCAAATTTTGGTTTAACCCCTACAAAATTTGACATTTCGGGATTAGTAGTAAATTCACAACTTATGTAACATATTATCCTATGTAATGTCAACTCATTACACCCCATAATATTTACATCACATATGAATTTAATTTAGATTCTAATTATGTTATTAATCACAACATAATCTTGATTTTGCTTGTTCACCCCATGTGTCATATTTTCTACATGAAACCCGACACATCCTTATGAACTCAAAATCCCCATTTCTTGTTTCCCAGTTTTGTGGTGTGACCTATGGGAGGATCTAAACTAAGTTGGCAGTGATATTAAAGGCTTAATATCACAAGCTATAAGCGGTATCTAGCTACACATTATAGCTCCCAATTAGTTAGATGTCTTAATTCCACTCGAACCAAAACCCGATCCACTTAGTGATGAAGTGCATCACTTGTGTCCGTCCCTTGCCTCATGATATTAAGAATACACACAAAGTAGTATTGTGTCATCTTTGTATTAGTATTCATTTCTTGATCTCTTTAAGCTAGTTATAAATATGTGACTTAACTCAAATCACATTGTGCACATTATAACTTTGCTTTATCAAGGGGCCCACTAATATCATCACTCAATTAAGAGGGGCAATGATAGTCTTTTGACTAACTATCTTCTCCAACAAAAGTTGTACTTAACCAACTAATGCCTTTACACTACACTCATCGATAGCTCAAGACACTAGTCTAATTAAGAACTCCTTAAGCGATCGGATATAAGTCTCATATCAAAGGACCAAAGACATAGTAAAATATTAATGACACAGAAACACATTTCTATAATATTTTACTTATTAGGTCTATTCAGTATACAAAAGTAATATTTTCCTCTTTTGTCTACCCGTGTCGTCACTCACTTGTAGAGCTACAATGATCTATGACCAACACGACAATCTTAACTCGGTAATTAATGTTCCATGTTAATTACCATGATTGCGAATATCTTTTGTTTTATGTAAACCAATATCTTTTAGAGCTCTACGGTTAAGGACCAAGAGTCTCTTCCTTAACACTTCTAAAAGACGAATAACATAAACAAGGAACAAAATGATTTCTCATTCAATTCATAATAATTGACATTTAAAAGTAAAACTTTTAGAACACATTCCCTTCAATCTCCCACTTGTTATCAAAGTTTTCTTTCACATACATTCTCAATGCATAAAACATCAATAACTAGGGTAACCTTCTCAAATCACCTATCAAGCCAATCCACATGGACCCTCGGATCCATGGACTCGAAATATATTTCGTCTCTTAGCTTGGTATGAAGGTTTGTTGAATGGATCAGTTGTGCCACTGTTGTGTCCACCTATTTATTTATTTTGTCTTTCGTTGGTGGTTGAGTTAGCTGTAGTGATATTACTCCTAACTACACTAGCTCATACCTCCACCTTCGATAATGATGACGCATCATCACTCCAACCTCTTATTGTCTAGAATTCCTATAAGAATTGCATCAAAACAGCCCTCGGCTATTTTCTCCTTTGTCTTCCATAAACAAGAACCTTATCTTTAGTCCGGTTAAGGTACTTCAGAATATTCTTGACCACAATCCTACGATTAGGACTTGAATTGGATTTGTGACCACTTGTCACGTTTAGAGCATACGAGATATTGAGTCTTGTGCAAGTCATTGTGTACATGGTCCTTTCTTTTGCCAAAGCATAAGGGATACCTTCATGTACTCCAAGTCTTTGTGTGATTGAGCACATTGAGACTTCCTGATTTGCACACCTATACTCATACTTATTGGCATATTGTCCATATCGGAATTGTTCACCCTGAACATTTCAAAGACCTTGTCAATGTATGCACGTTGACTGAAGCCAATGAGTCTACGGGATGTATCTCAATGTATCTTGATTTTCAAGATAGGTTGAGCCTCATCCTTTTCTTTTCATTGAAATGCCGATTTCAATGAAATTTCTCGTTTGCTAATGCAAATGTATATGATTGCTCATGAGCAATATGTCATCGACATATTAGATCAGAAGTACTACATGGTTCCCACTAATCTCCTTGTATATACAAGGTACTCCTTTACTTTGAATGAAGTGAATTTTCTTCACCTCTTCGTCAAAGCGTTTGTTCCAACTCCTTTATGCTTGTTTCAATCCACAAATGGATTCTCGAAACTTGCATTTCTTCTCGCTACTATTTGGATCATCAAAACCTTGAGGTTGTACCATGTACATATCCTCCTCCAAGTTCCTGTTTAAGGAACGCCATTTTGATATCCATTTTCCATATCCCACAATTGTGAAATGCGGTAATAGTGAGCATAATCCGAATAGATTTTAATATGACAACTTCTCAAAAATTTCATCAAAGTCAATTTCTTGAATTTGAGTATAACTTTTGCTACAAGCCTTGCTTTGTAGGTTGTCAAGTTACTATCCATGTCTATCTTCCTCCTAAAAGCTCATTTATACCAAATGATATTTTCTCTTGAGGAAGGCTAATCAAGTTTCATACTTGATTATCATACATGGATTCTACTTCGGATTCCATGGCTTTTAACCATAGTTTGGAGTCTTTTCTATTGCTTCTCGGAAGGTCGAGGGATCTTTGGTATCTAGTACCATGATCTCATGAAGTCCCACATACTTATTGGGTTTCTTCCTTTCCCTCATTGACCTTCTTAGTTCTTTTGGTTCCTCTTGTGTCTCTCGAACTTCTTCCACAATTTCTTGAGGAATAGGTTCATGTTCGACTCTCGAACGCACACTAGGTGAGGATGATTGAGATTCTCTCACAATTTCTTGTAAGGATCTCTCGCTCATGCTCCCACTAACCAAATGAATCTCGGCTGGGCCTTCATGATCTCGAATGCAATATTCACATCATGATCTTGTAGAGTATCTTGAGTTTTCTCAAGCTCAACTCTACTCCCACTACTTTTCTCTCTTTTCCAGAAATTCCAGAAAAACATATCTCTCTCTACAATCTTTCGATTGGAGGTGATATATCAAAAGTAGTATCCTCTTGTCATACGAGGATAACCTATAAAGAAGCACTTAATCCGTTTTTGGTTGAAGTTTGGTCGACATCAATTTCTCGACGTAGACCTCTCAACCCCAAATCTTGAGAAAGTTGAGCTTAGGTGTCTTTCAACTCCATAGCTCATAAACCATTTTCTCCACGGATTTGGATGGAACATTATTTAGTGAGTTTGTCATTATTTGTAGTGCATAATTCCAAAAGTAAATCGGCAATTTAAATTGACTCATTATTGATCGAACCATGTCGAGCAATATCATATTCCTACTTTAGGAATGAGTCAAATTAGGTATTCTAAGCACTCACCCCTACGAACCTTTCATAGAGACTCGATATTCTTGTTGAGTCGGTTCACTACTTCATCCTCGAATTCCTTGAACTTGTCAAAGAATTCACTTTTGCTTCCCATTAGACAAATATAGTCATAATGACTACAGTTGTCTGTGAACAAAATGAAGTACCTTAAACCATCTCTTGCACTTGTACTTATCGGACCACATACATTAGAATGTATCATATCTAATTATTTGTTCGTTTTCGTTCCTTTCTTCTTGAAAAGTCTCTTGGTCATTTATTTGACCAATCCGATAGTGCTACAAGATTGTATCATTCACGTGAGTTATCTTAGTTTCTCTTTTGTTATTGTTTGTTTGAGTTTGTTCATTATTTATTTCAAGCAAATAGAACTCATTCCATATGAATGTATTTGCATAGAAAATTCCATTCTTTGATATAGACAAGCAAGAATTAAAATATTTATTAAAATTTATCCATATCCAAAACTTGATACAGAATAGTTCTTGCTAATCAAAGGTACATAACAAACATTCTACAAAGCATAAATTTAAATCACTAGACTATTGAAGTTCCATAGAATCTTGTACAATCGCAGCGATGCTTGTACTATTTCTAATCTTCAATATCATCTCGTTCCCAACGAGTTCCTTCCTATCCTTCAATAGCTGCACATCAAAATTATGTGAGCACAAGATCCGGTAACCATTACCAAATCAAGGATAGAGGTGATTAAATTTATCTCAATAACAAACATACCTATGGCGTTTCTCGGGCGCCTACGTTCAATCATCCCATTTTCAAGGTCTTCCTTGTACTTGGGGCAATTAGGTCGGATGTGTCCTTTTTCACCACAGTGAAAGCACTCCGAGTTGGGAGTTGGAGATTTGAAAGATTTCCCCTTTGAGGCACTCCCACGAGCACCTCCTACTCCCTCGCTCTTGATTGACGTATCTTTGGTAAATTTGCCTTTACCTTTGTTGATCTTTTTGCTCTTCTTATGGATAGCAAGGACCTCATGGTCCCTACTCTTGCCCATATCAACTTCAGCCGTTTTGAGAGCGTTGTGAAGCTCCTCAAGACTCACCCCTTTTTCACGCACGTGATAGTGCATCACAAAGTCCTTAAAGGACGGGGCTAGAGAGCCAAGAATCATATCTTCAGCAATGTCCTCGGGCATTGGTGAAGAGTGCTTTGCCAACTTCTCAAGGTATCCTTGCATCGTGAGAAAATGCATAGATACCGATGTTCCCTCCGCCATATGGCACCTTGTGAGTGCGATGGTGGTCTTATAGCGCTCCTTTCGGGCACTATCCATGAACATCTTAGATAAAGCCTACATGGTCTTCTTGGGTTTTGAATCCAAGTATTTCGCTTGGAGCGAGTCACCCATGGATGCTAGTATAAGACCGTGAACTTGGTTCTCTTGGTTTTCCCACTTGGCTATCGCCTCTTTCTCTTCATCGGTTGCCTTCTCATTTAATTTTGGGATTTCACCATCCAAAATATGAGACAGATTTTCAAACCTCAACACGATATTAAGATTGAGTTGCCATTTCATGAAGTTTGAGCCATCATTTTGCAAAGGGTGTTTTTCTATCATGGATCGTACGATAGGTTGGATGTTCGACATTTTTCTACAAAATAAATCATACAGGTTTTAATGCCAATTTTATGTTTTAATACATACATACATATATATATATCGACTATGATGTAAATACTGCAAATAAAATCTTGCCCGTAAATGCAGTAATCCAAGATCCCATCAATTGTAATATAGACTAGCTAAGGGCTATCGAATACATTACAACATCAAGGTAAGAAAACATTTTCTAATCACAACCTTTTTGAATTTTAGCAACATTTAGCATCTTCAAACTTTTGTGACTCTTGTCGTTTTAATTATGAGGGAATGCGACCTATCCTCGTAAGAAAAACTTTTTCCCAAAACCGAGCGAGGGCTCTAGGTAATGTTAAGAAAACTTATTTTCATTTGATACGAGATACGTTTATCTATTGTATTCACAACTAAACATACTTGGGGTTCACTAGGGTGAAACACACCTCATATATTTAATTGTGGCACAACAACAGACAACCTTTATATCTCCCACTATTCCCAAAGATAGAGGGAGCTATCTCCCGCTAAGGGCGAGCAGAGTATCCCTCGATCAATGGCTGCTAGTGGATGAAATAAGAAGGAAAAATTAATCTTAATTTTTGTTGGACAATTTCATTTATCAACATGTGATTTTGAATTTTAGTTTATCATGCATATTAAAATTTATACACATCCTAACATTCACCATTCATCACATGCATAGCAGAAATTATAAAAACAGAAATTAAACATTCACACAATCCATATCGCGTGAGTTTATATGTTCCCTTTGATCCTTGATCTTCGATCCCTGATCCTCGATCCTCGATCAATGCGCTATTCGGCGACTTCCTCTTGCACCGGAGATGTAGATTTTACAGAAAAATAAACATGCTCCTCACATTCGATAAAAACAAACTAGTGCAAGTCCTATGTAAAAACCTCTCACATGCAAATGCAATTCTAAAGATAGAAAATAGAGAATATGACTTTTACATACATAAGCCCCTGTATAATAATAATTACATACATTTGTAGTGTCTGATTTGGAACATATAAACTCACAATCCTGCAAAGCAACTCAAGCATCCATGCACGCAATTGCTATAAACTACAGAATCTAATTTATCAATCATCTAGAATTCTCAACAATTCTTTGAAAAATATTTTGAAATCCATTAAAAACATTTTTCATACATCCATAGTTCACAAATTAATTATGAACCGCTGTTCATCCAATTTCCAATGGAAAGATGAATTGCAGTTTTTCGGTTTTGTTGATTCTCTTACAAAATAATCGTTTATACTTAAAACGAAATTATTGTAAGTTAGACTTATGTCTAAATCATAATTCTAATAATTATATGTCATGTTTTAAACATTCAAAATATTTAAAACGAATTATTATAAAGAATTATTTCAACAAACATTTAAAGACCGAAAAACCGGTAAAACGAATTGTTTAAATCCTAGATGGTAAACTAGATTTGTTTACAGCCATAAATCATGAGAAAATTGAACCCTATGCTCTGATACCACTGTAGGATTTCATGTTTAATTATACATATATATTTTTCGGATTTTTATGTATAATAAGGATCAATTTTCAATTTTCTAGAATTTATTGCATGCATCGGTTTGTTTTAACAAACTAGTTTCAGAAACTCTATTAAAACAAACATAAAGGAGCTCCGAAATTCATACCTAGAAGTTCTCTAAAACTTCTCGAAGATTCGGAGACGATTGGGATGCTCCTCGCTGCGCCGGATGCCTCCGAGTATTCACCAAACTCTAAACAAGATCGGAGAGAGGGAAGCTAGTCTCTCAATCTCCGATAGGGTTTAGAATCTAATTACTAACCCCTCTTTAATTCCCTTGAGAAGATGATCTCTTAAGAACTAAACTAAACTTAAGAATTTATGGAATTTTCGTGGAGAATTAAGGAGAGAGATTTTGCATGAAAAACAATATTAATTAAGATGTAGGAAGGCAATGAGATAACCTCTATTTATAGGTTCTCTCCAAATTACCTATTCATGTGCAACCTATTGCCCATGATTTCATGCAAAATTCCATCTAACCATCCATTATTTATTAATAAATAATATTAGCCACGAATTAAATCAATTATGGACCAATTCCATGCATGATCTAATTAATTCTTAAATTAATTCTGCAGAAAACCGTCTGGACCGGTCGACCGTTACTGTTCAGCGGTCGACCGGTACTGTTCATCATGGACCGGGTACTGTTCATCGGTCGACCGGGTACTGTTCATCGGTTGACCAGTACTATTCATCGGTTGACTTTTGCACAGTACTGCAGACTGGTCAAATTTTGGTTTAACCCCTACAAAATTTGACATTTCGGGATTAGTAGTAAATTCACAACTTATGTAACATATTATCCTATGTAATGTCAACTCATTACACCCCATAATATTTACATCACATATGAATTTAATTTAGATTCTAATTATGTTATTAATCACAACATAATCTTGATTTTGCTTGTTCACCCCATGTGTCATATTTTCTACATGAAACCCGACACATCCTTATGAACTCAAAATCCCCATTTCTTGTTTCCCAGTTTTGTGGTGTGACCTATGGGAGGATCTAAACTAAGTTGGCAGTGATATTAAAGGCTTAATATCACAAGCTATAAGCGGTATCTAGCTACACATTATAGCTCCCAATTAGTTAGATGTCTTAATTCCACTCGAACCAAAACCCGATCCACTTAGTGATGAAGTGCATCACTTGTGTCCGTCCCTTGCCTCATGATATTAAGAATACACACAAAGTAGTATTGTGTCATCTTTGTATTAGTATTCATTTCTTGATCTCTTTAAGCTAGTTATAAATATGTGACTTAACTCAAATCACATTGTGCACATTATAACTTTGCTTTATCAAGGGGCCCACTAATATCATCACTCAATTAAGAGGGGCAATGATAGTCTTTTGACTAACTATCTTCTCCAACAAAAGTTGTACTTAACCAACTAATGCCTTTACACTACACTCATCGATAGCTCAAGACACTAGTCTAATTAAGAACTCCTTAAGCGATCGGATATAAGTCTCATATCAAAGGACCAAAGACATAGTAAAATATTAATGACACAGAAACACATTTCTATAATATTTTACTTATTAGGTCTATTCAGTATACAAAAGTAATATTTTCCTCTTTTGTCTACCCGTGTCGTCACTCACTTGTAGAGCTACAATGATCTATGACCAACACGACAATCTTAACTCGGTAATTAATGTTCCATGTTAATTACCATGATTGCGAATATCTTTTGTTTTATGTAAACAAATATCTTTTAGAGCTCTACGGTTAAGGACCAAGAGCCTCTTCCTTAACACTTCTAAAAGACGAATAACATAAACAAGGAACAAAATGATTTCTCATTCAATTCATAATAATTGACATTTAAAAGTAAAACTTTTAGAACACATTCCCTTCAGGTTCTCCCCTGAGCATTTATGCAGATTCGACCAGTTAGAAGTTCGAAGAAAAATTGGAAGCAGATGTTATTACTTTTGCGTCTAGTTATTTATTCTTCAAGAGCGGGACAGGTAGTTATTAGGTATTATTCTTTTTTTCTTTCTCATGTATCTCTTCTAAATTGTATACCCTTCTGAGGGCTTTGTAATATGAGCGGAACATGTCCAATTGTTGCAATATGATTCACCTTCAGTCTCTGTTCGGTTCATCGTTACCATGATTATAATGTTAAGTCGATCACATCTAATTACATTCTATTGTTAAGTTGAGAAAATTGACAGTTATAGTTTACAAATTACGGAATTTAATTGATTACACCCTTTAAAGCTAATTGAAATATTGAATTACCTCAAATGTCACAATCCTAATTTTTGAATTGTCAAAGGTCACAATCCAGTCAATTACACTACAGTGTATTCAAGTTGTTTAAATCAACTCAAAGTTTGTTATATAGTTGAAAGTCGACATTGACCATGTGAGAAGTTTGTCGGAGTTGCGACGATCATAACGATACGCCATCAAATGCTACTCGTGAACTCAAAAGGGCTGATGGTGGTCAACTGATTCTTCTGATTTGCAGAACTTTGGCATGAAGTTCATCATTAGCTTCCCATGAAATGCCTCACAGTTACTGCTGATAGTTGTCAATGGTAGCAACAAGTTCTGTTTGCACTATAAATCTTTGAGTCATGATATACGGAACACACTTCACGTCATCATTAAGACGTCATTTGCGTTTTTTATATTTTATGGTTTAAAAACACGATTTCCGATAGAGTAAGAGACGATTGATTTCCTCGTTAATAGACATTTTAAATGCAAAAAAAAATCACATTTGTTCCGCGTGGGACACATCAATCACACGTGGAACACACACCAATCTCACGTGTATACACATCTATATATTTTGGAATGTCAATGACCGTGTGCATTGGAAAACCAAGAACGTCTAGATTATCACGTGATCAAATTAAATAGTTGATAAGTACATACAGCTTAAATGAATCATGTTATTCCACGTCATAAATGATGTGTTAAAAAGAATCTATAAATCATTTTCTTAAATCTTTAATTGACTTCTCGTTTCTGTTGGCATTCTACATTAATTGCAGCCACGGAAGTAGTTATGTCTCGGCGATGCTCTACATTTTCTTCGTGTCAACTTCGCAATCCATGGGAGGCCCCGCCTGTTAAACATTGTGTGGATGTACAACGAGGCTTCAAAAGCATAAGCTAAAGGATCCGGATCACTTGTCATTGTCGTATTTCCACGGAGTGGGATTGCGTGAGGGTCTGTTACAGGGTTCTCTGTAGTGTAGTGGTTATTCACTCTACTATAGTGGGTTAATGGTACTCTAGTTTGCTATTAAAAAATTCAGACCGTGGTTTGATAGCTTGAAATGCAAATCATGTGAGTGAACATGATACATATAAGCAAGATACTTATTGGTCGATTGGTAAGCAAAAGTGTGCAGTCCAATTAATCCGACTGAGCAGCAGATCGTTAAAAATCAACGATTGACAATGAGGCGAGCCAATTCAATCCTACCCCGAATGAATCTGAATCTTTATCAGAAAAAAATACGTAAGAGTTCATCCTAACAAAACCCAAAGGCTATTGTGAATAATAATTTACAATTGACCAGGAAATTTCCGCAAGATGAACAAGATCAGCAGAAGGAAAAAAGGGAACAAGGAACTTGAAACATTAGATTTCAACACGAAAAGAAGTAAAGAAATTCAAACTAATAAAAAACGATGAAACCTTGCAGGCTTGCCTGCACTAATTCTTCACCTCATCCAAGCAGCCATCTTCCCAAAAGAACCTCTCAGCAGAAACACTCAACAGCTTGTTAATCGACATCTCCTTCCCTCTACTCTTCTTTGACTCGTACCTCTTCTTAATCCTGTCGTCGAGCTTATACCCAAGAAAAGCAGGAAAAGAGAGCAACTCCCCAATATCTCTGTCCATTTCGCCCACCAGATAATCCACCTTCCTCTTCAAATCCTTGTAGTTGTACTGCAGTATCTGAGGCTGTTTTAGTGTCATTACCATCACATCCTCGACACAGAATCCCAACTCCAGCAGCACCGAAATTACCATCTGCATGTTATCCGTGCTGGTCCTTGTCACTGCACCCACCGCGGCTACCATCTCCCTCGTTCTATGCCTGTAACAAGAATCATCAATTTCTAACACAAACACGGTACTCATATAATTTCACAACATGAATACAATGTTTTACAACAATATATGATGATGAATAAGTAAAAACTAGTTAAAACTTGATATAGTTAAAGAGCAAAAAGTCATCTAGTTTGCTATTAAAATAACACAACTAACATCTTTATTAATTTACCAAATGTTGTCACACTAGAATTTATTCGAAAAATGCAAAGCATGCTCTACTTAAAAGAGCTCGGCCAACTACTAGTCATGATGTTTCTTAGAAACTATCTTGTTCAATTTTCTTTTCATAGATTTTTTGTACATCCGTCTTACTAATATCTTGATATTTGGTGATTGTTTATGAGTAGATTGAACCCTCCTAGATATGAAATTTGAGCATGAACATTTTGTCTCTAAAACTACAATGCAAACCTCACGTTCATAATTTTTTTATCAGTACTTTCATAAAGTTCAAGAAATAGTACATCAAACATTAAATTACAGGAGAAGAATGTCATACCTTGTTTGCTTTGACATAAAAACATACTTAGCAACAAGCAAATGATCCATGCACTTACGTTTCATCAAACATTTTCTATCAATTTTGGATACCAAGTCTAATATTTTAGGTCACCAATAAATCCAAGGCACACAATACATCACGAATTCACAACTCGTAGCTTAAAAGCTCAGCTTCCTTTCTATCAATCAATCTCTGAGTTCACATAAATATAATTTTTCCAAAACTAATTGCATACACCAAATGTATTAAACAACAAAAGCACACGACGAAACAACCAAACCATCACCCTCACCTGTACTCGATCGATACAAAGCTTCATCGTCGAATTCCTCCGACTCACTTAATCTATTGTTTTTTCAAAACCAATTGCATACATTTAAAACAAACGAGTAGAACAACAAAATCGCAAGACGAAACAACCAAACCAGCACACACTGACCTGTACCCGATCTTGACGAGCAAACACAACTTCATGGAGAGATTCCTCCGAAACGACAAGCTAAGAAACAACGGCGCCTTCAACAAAAACCTATAAATCTCCCCAGAACCCAACCCACATTCCCTCAAAAACCCGACTCTCGGCCCCAACTTCCGCTCCCTACTCACACTAAACACATTCGGATAAACCCCAGCAACCCTGGCAAACTCATCCTCCCTAATCCCGACCGACCGCCAGAACTCCACATGATTCCGATAATGCCCAACCGAGTACGCCAACACATACGGGAGCTTCCCGATCAACGCCGCCGCCCGCTCAACATCGCCGCTATTGATCTCGATCAAAAACTCGATCCGCGGGAGCAACTGCGAATCGAAGTCGAGGTTGAGCAGCTGCGGGCGGCGGAACACCCACGATATCCCGCCGCACTGGTGGAGGTACGATAGGGATTGGTGGAGGGAGTGCTCGGGCTTGTCGCGGAAAACTTTGGCGAGGTCGACGTCGGCGAGGATCTTGGGGAGGTGGTCCGGCGGGATGTGGTTTAGGAGGAGGCGGATTCGGGTCGGGAAGGTGGATCGGGTTGTCGGATCTGATGAGGTGAGGAAGCGGTGGAGTTTGGGGAAGGGGGGTTGGTCCGGGGTGAGGGCGAGGGTTTGGAGGAGGAAGTGGAGTTCGGTGGGGACGGAAGTGGGAGTTGGGTGAGGTGAGGATGGAAGTGGAGTTTTGGTGGCGTGGAGTGGAAATGGGAATTTTGTGCGGAGGGTTTGGATGGGGTGACGTGGATGGGGTGGGGGAAAGAGGGAGGAGGGGTTGAGGTTCAGTGTGGTTGTGGTTGTGGTTGTCATCCTCCAGTTTGGACGGATTTTACTGGATTTCGTTGTTAAATAAAAGGATGGTGCAGTTATAGGGGGGCATAGATGGGCTGATTATGAACGTGAAAATTATCCATAAGTTAAGAATCTTAGTAACGTAGTTAAGTCTCGGTATAAACCATGTGAATCACCTTTCATGTAGAACTGACTAATCTAAGTGGGAGAGTGTGTCCAGAAATTTTAGGTCATCAAAATAAATAAAAAATGGTGCTTGAGCTAGTTCGGATAAACACCGGTCTTAAGACTTCAAGTAGGTTAAGTGACCATTTTTTCGATGTACTTGTTTGCGTGAAAAATTAAGGAAGTTGGGAAATCTGACTTTTAAGATGACATTTGATGATTGACCCGTCGAAAAACTTAACAGATCTAGTACTGACCTTCCATGACTTTTAAGGTATTTGGCATAGTTCCACTTTGAGTTTGAAACAAAGAGAAGTTTGGTTCCCTATATTTTCATTAAAAAAGAGGTTCTCTTCTCATTGTAAAATAGAACGGAATGATTGTCCTCAAGTTCAAGTTAAAATATAATTTTGCACTAATCATGAGAACTACAGTTTTGAGAGAACTCAAATTCTAAAATTGAAGTTCTAGACTTTTCTCTAATCACACCCTTTTGCAGGAAACCCATAAAAAAGTGGAAGGATTGGATTTTCCAGATGATTTATGGGTGATTGTTTTGGGCAATTAATCAAAACAAATCTAAGGCTAACCTCTTTTAATCATTTCTTATCCTAATTCTAACTAATTGTCATGGTGGTCTTTTATTGAGCGGGCGAAAGTCTAAAATGAATTTTCTCCAAATTTGTAGTGGCTAAAAATGTTACTACTGAAGTTAGTTGGATTGACTTGGGAGGAAGCAGTCAAAAGAGATTTAAAAGATTGGAATGTTCCTCAGGAATTTGTATTGGATAGAAACGTGTAGAAAAAGACGATTCACGTGTCAGAACTGTTACTCATTAGAGTTTGATTTCTAGTCTACCATAACCAGTTTAAGATAAAAGACTTTGTTGTTGTTGTTGTTGTTGTTGTTGTAGTGGCCAAAAATATTACTACTGAAGTTAGTTGTCGCAATTTTTGGAAAAGGAACAACAAGTAGTTGCGAGATATTTACTCATCATACCAAACAATTGACTACTGGTTAACGTCACAACTTCGCAAGAAGATTAAGTTGGCGGATCACTATAGACACGATTGACATGCCTCTGCATCCTACCGTCTGTTGTTCTTTTCGGTTGAGATCTACCCATCACAGATACATTCGCAAGGACCAAGTTGGACCATCTTTGAATCCTGAGTCGACCATGCTACTATCTTCAATTCAGTCAACGAAGAAATCCGACTTCTAGACTGATCCAGTGCTCCACAAGGAGTTATTAGTTATTATTATACAATTATAACAAGCTCGAGACTTTACCAAAGCCTGATATTAATTATAACGAATGAAATATTAATTAACAACGACAAATGTCCACCAATTCACAACTATTCCAGCCCATTTGGTGGCCCTTCGTCAACACCAAAAGAAAAGTCTATACACGTAGATACACCACCTCATTCAACCGTTCAGGTGCATTGAATCGGTAGTGCTTGGAAGGTAGCAATCTAGATCCTTAGTTGGATTCTCGTCTATCCGAACTACCGTCGAAATCCCAATCCCTCCACCCAAACAAAGCATGACTTGAAGATAACAACTTTATCAATGATAATCCCATATTATATCAACCAACATCATCTTCTCGTATAGTGCTTTAGTTTGTGAAATAAAAGCTCGCAAGGAAAAAGGGGAAATTATTAAACCCATCATCTCGTACAGTTGTTGCCACAAGATGTGTAATATCCTGAATTTTTTAGTTGAGGTAATAATCAAATATCTTAATGGACTAATTAAGATTGTTGGATGATTGTGTGGTTTTAGGAGAAGATGGAATTTTGAGAAGAATATTGAGAAGAAAAAGATGGAGATTTTGAGGCAAGTACTGATTCGTTATTCTTCAGTTTCATATCATGTTTGTCTCTTGATATTCGTAGTTGCATGCATGTTGAGCATTAATATTGATTTTATGGATATGCATATGATTGCATGGTGGTGTTTCGGTCGACATGTCCTGTGGCTGTGTGTATGTTTCTAGCAGAGCAACTTAGGAAAGATCTGCCTAACGGACAACGTGGAGCCACCCGAGAGAGGAAAGGGCTGCCTGTCGTTAGTGTGGAGCTACCAGGTGTGCGTCTGACAGATTGATAGATTTCAGAAGCACAGGATGTGATCGAATCTGAATGGGGGTTTCAAATTGATATGCATGCATTTTATTTGGGATGCATGTCTCTTGATTGTGCTTATTGACTGAATGTCATATTCCGTATTATTTTCCACATGATTATGATTCTGATTGATTGACGGTTGCAACTTGCGGGCTGTCGAGCTCACAATTTGTTGATTATATTTTTCAGATTAATTATGGGTCTGTCAGATGGATTTAAATATCAGAGTCTGCAGCGGTCAGGATCGTGGATCGTATCTTAACGTACCGGGTTCGGACGGGTGAGCAGTTGTCCGGGCTCGGGGCGTTACAAGATGTGTCTTTACTCTTTATCCTTCAGGGACTCTGGGAATTTTGAAATTCAATTACTAGTTTTGGTTTTTGCAAAAACTCGTTGTTGTTTAGACACTCAAGCTCACTTCTCAGGGTTCATGGTAAAAACTTTGAACCATGATTTGAATCAAGACGGACTCTTATATACTCAGGAGCGGTGCTGGTTGTTGGAGACTCTAGTATTTCGTTTAATTGTAAAGATCTTTGAAGATTTTGAACATAAACTTTTGAAATTTCGGCTAATTTGTAAGTATCCTTAGGGATTCCAATAATTTTTGATCTCCTGAATTATCTTACTATTTTTTTACCCGAGACCAATTTTTTTGACACCATTCATTCTCTATGTATACTCATAATACAAGGACTAATATTAAACAAATTAGTTAGAGTTCCATCTTTAAAAAAAAGTGAAAATCCCAAAAAAAAATATTAAAAAAACAAAGACTGACTTCCACGAAAGACCATTTCACACCCGTATACGTATTCCCTTAGCACAGACCTTTTCTACTTTGAAATTCCAATAATTGCTTCCACCCTACGCCTTCCTTTGTTCCACACGACCACTATATAACTAACTTCCCCCCAACCCTTCTTTCCACATTCAAACTTTCAACTTCCAAACTTTCCTCTCTTATAAACTCTCTAGTGATCTCATGGAGAAGTTACTTGCTATGTCCATCCTAAGCTTCCCTATGGAGCTGTCGTCGGACGAGAAGAAAGTGCAGGGGTGGTTGAAGGCTTGGGTGGTCAATAAGACCAAGAAAATCGATGGAGAAACCACGAGTGGAGACGGTCAGAAGAAGAAGATTGAGAAGAATTTGAGGCCTCACTTTGCTCTTGAATTTGATGGGCTGAATTTCTTCGAGACCATCGTCTCGCACTGATATGATTTCTACAAGAATATGAAGTTTTAATTACTTAGTGATGAAGAGGGTTGGTTGTAACTTGTAAGTTGTAAGTATGTGTTCTGATATCGGAATTATTGTGATGGTTAGCGTAATTCTTTTTGCGAGAGAATTGATTTATTTCTTGAGCTTGTGCTTGTTCTGAATTTATGATAGTTGAATTGGTTTTGGATATGATTGTGAAAGTTGTATGCATTGATCTCTGCTGTGAGGAATTCTTTTTTTTCTTCTATTTCGTTATATGTAATTATTATTTGTAATTCTCTCCAAATGACTTCCTTCAAAGTTCAAAGGCCCAAGTCCTGTCCAAACCAACAACTTCACTGCCAAATTACCAAACACTCCTAAATTTTGTCAAAATAAGTAATTTTGGTGGCATAGTTTCTTTATCAGCCGTGCAATTGGAAAAATATCGTTCAGGAAGATCCTGGTAGAGTTTCTTTTTTAACAATTTCCCTTAGTTTCAGAACTCAACATAATAATAGAAATCTGATGCTGCAATTTCCAAGTAGAGGGCATTTTATTGTAGAAAAATATTAGGCGATTGAACCGAACTTTTGACCATTTTAATGTTGTGATTTTACATAACTGACCGAGGAAACCGTGCGGAACTCTTTCTCTAAATTAGATTCCAAATAACTTGTTTTCATGATTTCGTCACCTTGTGATTCCATCCAAACCTATAAAGTATAAACTACAAAATATTTTTTTTGGCGTAGAAACTAATTAATCCAGTTGTAGGCAAAGGGAATTCCAGTCAGATAATATACATAACGTGGATTGAACAGTAAAGTGCAATCAAACTATCCATCATCATAATCAAGATAAGAAAGAAAATCGTCATGCCAGGTCATAAAAATTAATTAAGTGATGACGCAATCAAAAACTCCAATTGCTCAAACGTCATACGGTTGCTCATACATATGTTCTAGGATAAACCAAAACTCTCAAAGCATCATTGACACATCACAACACAAAGGTATTCAACTAAAATCATCCAAAACCCATGAACAAATATAAGAAACAATCAACAAGAGTAACGACTCAAAATTGCACTTCCTATTACACAAAACAAATTCAAATTTCACAACATTCCATCACCTCCAATCCACAAAATTAAGATTCAAAACAAAAAAAAACTAGAACTAGAATTACAAAATCCATCCACCTAAACTGGAACAACTAGAATTCCCCAACCAACGTCTCAAAGCAGTGAATCCCATCCAATTCGGCCGCGAACCGCACATTCCCGGTCGGATTCTCCTTCTTCTCGCCACCCTGACCTCCCAAACCGCCTCCGGTTCGATCCTTCGGAACTGGCTCCTTACGTTTAGGGGGGTCGAAGGAGGTCCAAGGATTGGAAGTCGAGTTCGCGAACGCTAGGATCGACATGGCCAAGTGGAAATTCTCCATTGCTAAGTAATTAACGAGAAACGGATGAGAATTAACCCAAAACTGAAGGGAGTTGTGTGGGATTGGAGAGGTTTATAGAGAGAACGGTAAACGGTTAGAAGAGTCGGAGGAATTCGTTGTAACGTTCCGACTCGTTCGTTTCTTTTTGAAACTTTGAACCGGCCCGGCTTTTGTGTCTCTTTTATCAGTGGGTTAATTTCTTTATCAAATTAGTTCCGACTTGTTCGTTTCTTTTTGAAACTTTGAACCGGTCGGCTTTTGTGTGTCTTTTATCAGTGGGTTAATTTCTTTATCAAATAAACTCCAACGTACTGATGTCCTTTGATTTTTAATGATATCTCAAATGGCTTTCAACTTGCACTTGATTTTCAATTGTGCTATAGTCTATGACGAAAATTTAGTGTCCATATACTTTTTTCGTGTTAATCATGAGACAAAATGGGGAACTGAAGGTTTTAGATTTTTTTTCAAAATGTTATTCGGATTAGAAAGATTTATAAACTGCACGTGTTGTTTTAGTCCGAATTAAAGACAATTGTAATTTCCTTATAAATATGGTTTCTGGTAATCCAAAAGCTTTTCTTAATCCACCCAACCACTAGTTTTCGGACCTTAAATAAGTAGGACGCAAGCCTAAAAAATAAACAAGTCCTACACTAATGAGCTATATTCCACGTAGCGTTTACAATAAAAGATTAATATAGTGTCAAGTTGAGATAGCTCAACTTATCATTCCATTAAATAATAACAAAAACGTTGATATTTCAAAAAAGAATAATTCCGCAAAAACAAAAAATCAAAAGCCATAGCTTCCACTACCAAGTACCAACGCCTGTTTTTCATATGGTTTCGACTCAGCTATCTAATATTTGCAAATTTTGTTCAACTAAACTATGTGGAATTTATTTGACAAAGTTTCAACTCGGGAAGCAGCTACCAATGTATTTCTCGAACTCCCCACTCTTTCCTCATTCCTACCCCGACGTGCGTTTCCAATGCGAAAACAAACAACTGAAACGCGAACCAAAGCACAGCTAGCAACGCTGCACCACGTTCACGTTCACCTCTTCACATGTACATCGATCTCGCCGTCTCCTGTTAGATATCAAATCAAGGAGGCACCAATTTTAAGACGTTTAAAATCCAATATAATGTATAATTAACTAGGTAAAATATTAGACAGGAGTGTTTGTACACTAGGATTGTGAGAACCCAAAACCTTAATTAAAAGCTAATCAAATTTATTGGATTTATGGATGGTTTTAGGTGAAGATGAGGTTGAAAGGCAAATTGCCCAACTTTTACACGTGTGATGGGGAGAAGATGAGTTGAGAGGCGGTGGAGTTGGATGTCTATAAAGGTGAAGAAAGAAGAGGAGTTTGGAAGAGAGAGAGTGATGAAATAAAGGTAAGGTAGAGTGATTTTTAGTTAATTAATTGAATTTGATTTTGGTATGATCAATAATTTTTGATGTTGATTATTAGTTGTTAGGCTTCTGTTGTGCAAGACGAGATAAAAGAAAATAGGAAATATGAAACCTGGAGATTTGATTTGGGTTGCGAATCAAGGTTGTGGTTGCGAGACAGACAAGTACTGAATCGTTATTCTTCAGTTTCATATCATGTCTGTATCTCTTGATATTCGTCGTTGCATGCATGTTGAGTATTAATATTGATTTTATGGATATGCATATGATTGCATGGTGGTGTTTCAGTCGACATGTCTTGTGGCTATGTATATGTTTCTGGCAGATCAACTTAGGAAATAGCTGCCTAGCGGACAGCGTGGGGTCACCCGAGAGAGGAAAGAGCTGTCTGTCGTTAGTGTGGAGCTACCAGGTGTGCGTCTGACTGATTGATAGATTTCAGAAGCACAAGATGTGGTCGAATCCGAATGGGGGTTCCATATTGTTATGCATGCATTTTATTTGTGATGCATGTCTCTTGATTGTTCTTATTGACTGAATGTCATATTCTGTATTATTTTCCACATGATTATGATTCTGATTGATTGACGGTTGGAACTTGCGGGTTGTCGAGCTCACAATTTGTTGATTATATTTTTCAGATTATTATGGGACTATCAGATGGATTTAAATATCAGAGTGCGCAGCAGTCAGGATCGTGGATCGTATCTTAACGCACCGGATTTAGGCGGGTAAGCACATGTCCGGGCTCGGGACGTTACAAGGATTCCAAACGAAAATAAACAAACTCTCTTTTAATCATAAACTTTACTAGTAAAAAAAGATTTTCTCTTATATTTCCAAATATAGAAGACTATCTTTCCATTTTCTCATCTCCCCCCTTGAAAAGTGAAGGAAAATCTCAACCTTGCAAACTTAACCCCATTTGCATTCCCCTCCCACACTCCGACGACCCTCCTCTCTCAGCCTACAACCGTGAGGTGATCTACTCCAGCGATGTCTCCTCCGACCTTGCGTCATAAACCTTTGTTGATTCTTTCATCTTGATTCTCGTCTTAATTTTCGTATTTTTAATTATTAGTAATTCTTGTATAAACTTTTTTTATTCTTTCATCTTGATTTTTCTTGTTGATTCTTAATTCTTATATTTTTCTTGATTTCTCTCATCTTGATTCTTTCTTTGTTCTTTTTTTTTGTATTTTTTATCAAGCAACAAATCAATGGATTGATAAATACGTGACTGACTTCGACAAAAAATGAATTCTATTCGGTGGTTCCAACTTGTAATTTCATGTATGATTCAAGATCAAGAAACGAGTTTTGGTCTATTTGTTTTGTTTAATATATAATCATCTTTTTTATAATTATCTTGTTCATTATTTATCTCATTTATTCTTTGTAAATATTAATAACAAAAATATATTATTTTTACATTTTATGGTAAATTCCATTGATACGCATAAATAGCAGAATTCAATTACAATCACAAACAACACAATTTGGTTAAATTGAATTTAAATTGGGATTTTTGCTTGGGTTAGTGGGTGAACTTAGGGGTGAGCAACCAGACCGAACCCGGACCGGAACCGGATCGACTTCGGACCCCAGATCGAAGACTTGACCGGTCCAAACCCAACATGTCTGGTCCGGTCCAAAACTAGTTTTTTAACCTTAAAATTTAAATAAATAAAAAATTCAGACTGGATTGGACCGAACCGGGCTGGACCAAAACCAGGTATTTTTAATTATTTGTAGAATTAAAAAGATGTTGGACATTTTACCAGATTCGGGTACACCGGGGCGTCTGTTGGCTCATTACTGATCTCCAAAATATTATTTTTTATGATTATGAGAGGAAGATGAAGAGATATGAGTGATAGGATGGTGAAATGTCGCGTTATAGGAGTAGAAATGAAAAAATGACAAGATGATAATTCGTTTGAACGATTTAAGTAGTTTTTCGACGATGAATAACAATCTAGTAAAGCTAAGCATCCTAAGATTATATCTTTACAAACACTGTTGTTTTCTGAAGTGATATGCTGAAGAGACGTATATCTCTGGGCAATACTTGATGCATTCAATGTATTGGAGCTCACCAACAAGACAGTCAGGGAGAACTAGGCCTGGCAATTTGACACGAAACACGATAACATGACACGAACACGACACGAAAAATCCGTGTTTGGGTTTGCTGATTTCGTGTTTCGTGTTCGTGTCGTGGGTACACGGAATGTTTTTCGTGTATCTGAAAAGTACACGAATAATACTAAGTATATAAAACATAACTTTAAACAGAAATGTTCCGCTGGTGCATTGTTTGAACCACGGTTGAAAAGATCATGTAGTCCCAAGTTCGATTCCAGCTGTGGCCAAGTTTTTTTTAGAAATTTAAAAAACGGACAAAGTGTCCTGCGGGCGATTCGAACCTGCACCAAAAGCTCTTACAAAGGCACACGTGACCACTAAGTTAAACGCAATTTCTTTGTATGTTGGATGTTTACTATTATACATAGATTTGGTTTGTGTGTCTGGTGCCTTAAAGTTTAGTTCCTCATCGCCCGCGTTTTACTTTTAACATGGTTTAAGAATAATATTCCCATTACTTACCAAACCAGTTGGTTGCTTCCTTTCAGCCTGCGGAATAAGTTCCTAAGAAGGTACTTTTGAAAGTCCATACAGAAAATTAAAACTCCGTATCCTACGGGTCGTGTTCGTGTTTGGGTTTGTTTAACTGGTACACGAAAAGTTGTCGGGTGTTCGTGTCTGTAAAATCTGTCTAATACATAGAAAAAAACAGACATGTTGCCAGGTTCTAGGGAGAACCACTCTTCCTCTCAAAATAATCTTAAAATGTTGTGGCAAATAGAGATATAAAACAGACAACCATCATCGTTGAGCCACAAATTGAACACAAAGACTTTAGAGCACCGTTAACGGCGCCCAGGCAGTTCCGGGCGCCCTGGTTTCTCTCTCAGCCTTCTTTCTCCGCCACGTCAGCTCAAACCAACCCCCCTAAATTTTTCTTAACGACACCCAGAAACAACTCAAGCGCCCTACATTCTCTCCCCTACACGTCATTTCGGGATCAATTTTAGGCAAAACACGAAAAATTATCAAAAAATTCTAGAAAATATAAACAAATAAAAAAACTTATTTTCATAAAACAATATTTGAAAAAACGATTTTAAATGATTTTAAAAACATTTTCTAAACACAAAAACACAAAATAAAAAAAAAATAAAAAAAAGATGACCAATGGCGGGGGACACCTCCCCCCCCAAACACATTCTCCATACGCCTCCAGGCGCCTGGGGTGGAATTTCGGGCGGATGGGCGCCCGAAATTCCACCCGGTTGGTTGGTTACGATTTTTTTATTAATATAAAATCTGAGGTGTCGGGTGGTTTCTTGGGCGCCTGGGTTTTTTTACATGGTTAAGGATGCTCTTAGTACCATGTTCACCAATTCCATCAAGCACTCCCATTGTACTTCCATTCCAAGAACACGAAGTTGAACGCCATCAGCAACTCTTACACTTCTTTCGATGGAAAGGCGTAGATTCCTTGCGCTCTTCCGATGTCTCGAGTTTCGACGACAAGATTTTTCATAAGAAAAAAATCTTGTCTAATCTTTTTCTTAAAACATCGTAAGGTGCTGCTCTTCGCGAATCTGCTTACGCTTACCTAAGGTAAGCATTTTACCTCCCAACAACAACCCCCATTTTAGCTTTCCGGTCCCAGCAAACGCCACGGATGCACAACGAGTGTAGGCGTTAGCCGAAGCAAGCAAATCTAGGGATCTAAAGAAGGAATCAAGCAAATCAAAGAAGTAATCTTTGATTTAATTGAAGACGACGACTGGCAAGCCAGCCTAGCTGCTATGAGCTAGTGGCTCTGCGCACTAACGTGCTTTTTTGCCTGGCTCACTTCTGCGCACTCCTATGTCGTGCTTGCTGCATTTCTCGTGTGCATTATCCACGCGAACCAAACTCAAATTAGGGTTTCAATTTGGGGAGAGAAGTTGAGACAAGACGTCGAGTTGGGCAAGGACGACATGTCGGAAGAGAGTGTGACACTGGCAAACAAGACAAAGGGTCGGAAGAGAGGGTGGGGACGACGACCTGGGGCATGAGGATGACGACGGGTGCGGGATGCGGCAATTTCGTGATTTTGGGGGAGAATGGAATTTGAAGATTTGGTAAAGAATGGAATTTGGGGGAGAATGTAATTTCGTACAAGCAGGGGGTTTCCCAAAAAATGACATAACAGATGTTGTAACCGAAGTTAACTGCGTCACGAGCGATGTGTACAAAAATAATTTTATGATTTTGCAAGTGTAGATGATCAATTTAAAACTATACGTATGCAAAAGTCCAATGAACCTCTTTTGCAAGTGCACCTAAGCAAAATTTTCAATTTAAATTTTGTTGGATCATATTTTTTATTATTTTTCTTTTGACTCCTAGAATACACTTCACATGCTTCTTATGCACAAATATACGCTAAAATTTAAGAGGGGCAAAATTCAACTATATATACTTAACTATATAAAATCTAAAATCCATATGTAACAAAATCCTGATCGGTATACATTCTATATGCAAAACCCAAAATCCAAAGGAGAAGTTATATATGCACGACCAAATCAGCTAATCTTTTACTTCCGGTTCAAGTGAATTTTACTTCTTCTTTTTTTGCGAAGGAGAATAGGTGTCTACATTAGCACAATTACAACTTTTCATAGTCGAGGAAAAATATCATTTTCAAGAATTGAACTCGTGAACTTTTATCACAGTGGTACATTAGGTGTCGGTGGACTAAAAGTTTTCAAGTGGATTTTACTCTTTTACTCCTCCAAAATATATTTCGAAAATGTTTAACATTTTTTTTCGTGTTTAGCGACATGTGACCATTTTTCCAACGAGTACATCCTCCAGATGGTATCTTTGAACATATCACTTGCGAATTTCAGATCATCAAAATTTCAATCATATAAGTTACAAAGAGCACAAATATATAACGTGGGCCTTAACACCACAGATTGTTATCGGTCCATGTTTAATCTCCAATCCACATCACTCGCTATACACCAGTACGCCACTCGTTCAAAATATTGCACTCCAAGTACTGTGACTTGACGGGTAGTTGACAGTGTGTTCTCAGAATGAAATGGCTTAATCCCTCCGTAATTCATATTTGAGCATATGTTCTTTTTATAAGCGGTAGACGTTAATTAGTTTTATATTGTGAATTCGTATGTCGGTTCGAACCCCTGTCTTTTAGTACCACTCAACAAGTATTTGGAAGAATTAGCCCACACAATAGGTAACACTGTAACATAAATTTGTCGATCAGTCTTGTATCGAAATAGTATGACGTTATTTAACATGAACATGAGAAATTGATACTCCATATATACTTATATATGCATGCGTAAGAATGGTTTCATTTTTCATTTTTAATCCAAACCTAAAAACGTCATTGGCCTATTTTCTTCTCAATAGATATATTTAGGTTAGATTTTAGTTGTTGCTCTTGTGGAAGCAATTTCTGTATGATTCACGTGCCCTAAATCAACGGTCCTGAATGTTTCAAACCTGTTCTTTTTCCTCCCTTGTTTGATTGTGCTGCCAGTTGGAGTCGGAATAAAATTGGAGTTTTGGGTTTGTTACAGTTTGGCAAAAAAAAATCATTGATAGAGTTTGGAATGGTAAATTTGTTATTCGCACAATCAACTAAATGTTCTACTATATGTTAAGTTAAGATTTTTCAGTTTAATTTTTTTACTAGTTTTAAAGCCTAAAATAAATATTTATTCCTTAACAACGATTACTTCCATCTTACACAAGATATGTCATTACGTTGTTGGATTGACAGTCACACTCTTCAATATGTTATTTTTAACACTAGACTTCGTTTGGATGTGGGAAGATTGGACCGGTG
Organism: Triglochin maritima; assembly: GCA_963682175.1. Lineage (NCBI taxonomy): Eukaryota > Viridiplantae > Streptophyta > Magnoliopsida > Alismatales > Juncaginaceae > Triglochin > Triglochin maritima. Next base: position 6,783,165 of record OY821791.1, on the reverse strand, counting down.
GTTTCTGTGAATCGGCAGGAAACATGTTTTTGGTATAGTGTAGGTTTTGTATGGGGTTTTAGTTGTTTGTGTTTGTGGTGTTTGGGTGAGGTGTTTTTGGAGAAACGAAAAATGTCTCATCTTATTCGATTTACGTTAATACCCCCCCTCCCCCCCATCTAATGCTCACAGAACACACCCGCGAAAACGACCACAGTCTATAGGCGCTGCATAACGTCCAGCTGAGGTGCTTCGCGCTGGAGAATGTGTCAAGGGCGGCGGCGATCGATCCACCCCAGGCCCCTCATGGTGTGTTCTCTTCCCTATGTTTTGATTTGAAATGGTTGAAGAGAAAGAAAATTTCATGCACCGTCGTCCTTAGTAATTTCAATGTTGGTTTTGTAGTTGCTTTCTTAATACCAACAAGAGAGCTTCTGGAACCTACAAAACCTCATCCAATTGATTCTTTGAAATATATAACTTATTAATACCAAAGTCCTTGGCAGCCAGGAAGTGAATGGACCTATATAAATATATAGGGTCAATCATCATTACAATTTTCAACTTTAACCCATTTAACCTTCCATTTTTAAAGGGCAGAAACAAGTTCTACACGTAGAAAACGATGCTCAGGAAGGTGTTTGTGTATTCTATTTGTATTATTATGTTTGTATAGAATGATTACATGATTTATATATGTGTGAGGGCTAAAATAGTCATTGTACAAGATTTAGTTGGCAATTGTTAAATAAGTTTAATTAACTGTTTTGATGAAATAATCTAAAAAGAAGTAGGTGTTGTTATTCCTGTTTTTGTGATGTCAGAACAACACAATTCAATCAATAATTTTCTTGTTGTGAGTTCTTGTTCAGTAATGTGATTCCCCTATCAGTGGCCTACATTTATTTAATAAAATTGTTGTGCGGTAGGTGTCGTCCAAGATACTGATCATACCCAATAAATTTCTAACAAATGAAAATAATTTTGTAGTGGCCACCATGTCATAAAATAAAGGTTCGAATTGGATAGATCACTGAATGGAAAGAAGCCCATAGTGGCAAGATTAAGATTAAGGTGGCTTTGTTTTTACATTTTTATTTTTTGGGATGTTAGTCATTCTATTCGATTTCCGTCATCTATATTTGATTCTCCATTTACTGTCATTATTGCAGTGATAAAATGAAGAACACTTGTTATGTAAGTCAATAGTTTGTTTTGCAATTTCAGGTTACGAATACTCCAGAACTTTACAGGCTCACGTTTGTCCCCTTCAAGTCTTCAACTACTTCACCTTAGCTGCTGAAGATGTGTAATGAACAAACACGTACAACACTTCTTCATCCGACGACCGCATAACTACCTGCCCAAGTCCAACCATCATCCACTCACACAAGTCTAACCAAAATAATACCCTGCTTAATGTTGATGATTTGAACCCCATGCAGTCCCAATATGGTAAAAACTGTCACTAGTCCCAATATTCTGAAACTCTAGTATGTTGCAGCCACAACAACAAATTGGATTTGCAGCTACCTCCAGCTGACATTAGATGGGCATAGCAAGCAATTTACATCCTACATCATTGACTATAAGCAAAAAAATCAACACAAACCTCAGATGGACTCAAGGTATCCAATATTGAACAAACTTATAACACAGCAAAAGTGTTACACATCCAATCCATCACACAAATAAAAAGAACACAATTTTTTAAGTTTTTTGTCCAAACAAACACAAATAAGAACCATTAAAGAAAGTATTGAACCAAGAATGACATAACTGGTTATAACCAATACAACTGAGCACAACAAAGCTAATAAAAACATCAACGCAATCAAGGATTCGAGACCAACAAAGTACTTTCTCATTTTTTAAGATTGTTTTGTTACGCAAACCTACTCCTTAAGTCTCTTGTGATCCATTTCCGTCTACTTTTCTTATCCCTGAGACCGTCGAACACATCTCGCTTTGGAGCAAATTTAAACACCTCACTCAAGTCCATGAAATCTTTCGATGTTCGTACAACGTTGCATGACCAGGCAAGTTGTAAGCAATCTCCGGCGTTGGGTGGTTGATAGGCCTTAAGCTCACTGTATATAAAGTTTAAAAGACATGTATAAACACTGAAATACAGTTAGGAGAAATACTTTTGTCAATACATGTTATGGGCACTAAATTAACATTATGTAGGAATCAACCCATTTAACCAACTAAACCCATTTCATTCGATTTGTATACCCCATGTCACACGATAGAATTTCACAAGAGATAATTATATAGCCAAAAAATAAAATATTCTAGCAAAAAATGATGATAACGGTCTGTTTGAGTGCCAATTTTGAAGAATCAAGTATGCACTCGTCTCCAAAAAAACTTATTCATGGAAGATTCGATTCTTTTATTGGTGGATGTTTGGCAATCTATGAAACGATATATACATCAACTAGCATGTGCCTATTTATGGGGTGTTAAGGTTATCCCCCGTCTTCTATTAACTATAAAAAACACTACTTTTGAAGGAATGAGACTACATTTATGTACATGGTTTGACAATCATTTTTTTAAAAGTTAATTGACATTATTATATCAAAAATGTCGCACCTACTTTACTTACACCTTTGGCAATCAGAGGTTCCATCTGCTGGTGATGCAAAGGGGATGAAGTACCTACACGACCACTGGAGACTAAGACGGGAAGGGAGACTACCCAACGGAAGAAGCAGACGGCGCGATGGGTTGAGCGGCGAAGGAGAAGTCGTCGCTGCTGCGATTTAGGTGGAAGGAGCGTAGAGGTTTGGGTGAATAAGTGTTAAATGTGACTTCATTACAGTTGGTGCGGGTGAGAATTAATTAAAGTTTCAAGGGTGAAACGGTCATCTTCATGATGGCAACACATGTAATTACGTTTACAAGTAAGGCCGTGTTTGAAAGCCAGTTGTGGGGCCCACCGATAAACCATCAGAAACAGCTATCCCATTGTTTTTGCAAATCTCATTCAAATGCTAGAAACCACGAGAAACCACAAATTATGGCGAAATCAGTTTTCTAAGATTTTTGAAATTGTTTGGATGTTGGTTTGAAAATTATTTGAGTTTCTTCATAAACTAAACTTCAAAACCCACATCCAAACGTAACCTAAAAGTCCAACACTGCGGTTTTGTTTGGATTGAGTTTGACGGTGATGATTATTGTAAGAATCTGATTTTTACTCAAATAATTGGAATCCTAATTATAATAAAAAGCTTCGAAAGTAAAAGAAGTAAGAAGCAAAATTAGTGGAAAATTGAATGACAGGAGACTGTCTAGGATCTTAATCAAGGGATGACAATCAATCATGAAGTATTATACAAAAAAGACAAGCAACAATAAAGCTATTGAAAGGCGACATCTCTTAAAGTTTAGAATCCTAGTAAGTGAGATTCACGTTTAGTTAAAAGGTCTGAAATTCTAAATGAAGTCTAAAATCACGATGAAAACATTAAGAAATTATTTTTCAAAATAATCATAAAAACAAATTAGAAGAATATAAAGTGAGATTACTTATTTGATAAAATACGAGACAACAAAATATGATGCAAATAAATGATATTGTTATTATCGTCTTTATAACACTAAAAATAGTATCACGGACGTCATTTTCATTATACAATTTTAATGATCTACACTTGTAGTAAGATGCATGAACATGTACAATGTGACGCAAGTTTAATTTCCAATAAATTTTTTGTCATTATTTGAACAAAAATAACTATCACCCCCTAGATTTTCAAGCGACAGAAAAATCAATTATTTCGTAGACATAAAGTATGATCTGAACACAACTTTAATTATATTGAATTCCACGGTGAAATTGACATAAATTGCCAAATCTAACGAACCAATGTTTCAATACAGCGGACCAACCAAATAATCTAAAGTTGGATGGAGAAGACCAACAAAAAATCATACTCAAACAGTTGCGATCTTCGAGCGGAATCGGGGTCGAAGGGTTGTCATTTGTCAAGGATGACCTATTAAGACATTTCCACTTATCAATAATCTATATTAATTTGAAAACCATAACATTTACATGAAATGGAAAAATATAAACTTAAGAACAAGACTAGTATAACCATTAAATCCATTAACACATGGTTAAATGATCCAATACATTTGAATTGACAAATAGAGTATACACTCAAATCGTCGTAACAAATTTCCTTCAATCACAACCGAACTGGAGGCGATTCTACTACGTCTACTTGTCGGCTTGTCGCCATCTGAAATAATCACGTCCGTCCAAACCCGGAAAAAAAATCCCATGCCACGCTGGCAAACCCAACGGCCCTCCTTCCACCCCCACTCCACAATCTCTGCCCCTCCTCCCACCGAATATTTCCCATCCATGCCACTCCACGACCCTCGTTCCACTGCATACCTGTTCAGATGCGGGGCCCACTCCGACCACTCCTCTCTCGCCACGTGTCCCCAACCCACCACTACATATATCCCCCTTCACTCCTCAGCGGCCAACCGTGAACTCCTCCGACGCTCTCTTCACTTCGCTAAGGTGAGTGGAGTCGAGGATTCGTAACGGTAATGTCGTTATTTCCATCGGAGATTTCGGATCGGTTTTGGTTTTGTTTTGGATATTTGTAGATTTTTGTGGAGGACGAGAGATTTTTGTACTTTTTTGTGGTTTTTGTGTTGGTTGTTATGACTTATGATGGCGAAGTTAGATAAAATTTTGCGTTTCTGCAGGTTTCTGATTGTGGTATTAAATGTTCAGTTTACTCAATATTAGTTGAATTATAATGCCGTTATTTCTATCGGAGATGGGATGGATTTGTTTGGTTCGTTGAGATATCGGATCGGTTTTGCTGAGGATTTTGCGATCTGGTTTGGATCGGCGATTTTGTTGGGATAATGGCTGATGAGTAGTAGTTTTTTTGGACGGAAGATTTTTTTTGGACGAAAGATTTTTGTAGGTTACGTGGAGGTTGTTGTCAGAATTGGTTGTTATGATGATCTGTTGATGCTGAATTTGATAATTGTTGTACATAAGTGTATTTCACCTTTGTAGAATTGGGTGTTCCGACGTCTTCGATACCGTACGAGGTTTGGTTTTGTTGCTCCTCTATAGTGTAGGTTATAGTGACTGTTATTAGAAGAAAAAAAATTCGATGAGTTGATTTCTGCTTTTTTCTTGTGATTTTGTGAATCTTGATGTTTGCAGATGATGTGATGTTTAGTTCGGTAGTTTTTCTCTCTCTTTTGGAATCACTCGATCGGGAGATATGATAATGTAAATGACATAATGAGGTGATGAATTAAATATAATGAATGGCTTTCTTTCAGTTAGATGTTCCAACAATGTATTTTAGAGACTCTTCTTCTGTAGTGTCGAATTCGTATTTGGTTGCAAAGTTCGTAACGAGATAAAAGTGTTCCTCAACAAATCAGTTCGTGTATGTAGTGTTTCTGACTTTCTGTGAATCTCAGTGTAGATTGATGGTGTGGTATTTGATCTAGTGTTTTATTAACAAGAGCTAGGAATTGGTTCTGTAGTTCTTCATTTTAAATCGTTATTACTATGCTTATGTAATGGACATAACCAGATGATGAATGAAATACTACAGCTTTAGCCTGCAAAATATTGGAGGGCAACCTCCCTTTTCTCGTTAAAAAAAAACTATAGCTTTATTTTCTGGAAAAAAATCACTTCAAATCATGACATTTGATGTACGTATCTTTGAGATGCCTATTTTTTGAAATCTTGTGGCCAAAGACAATAGGTGTGAAATGCTGTTTTTAACTTGCATTTTGAAGAGACTAGTACTGAACTACATAATACTAACTATTTATGCTTCTTTTAGGCAGCTTGATGGCGAGCATAAGTGCATCACACATCTTCGGAGCAAGGAGCTCTCAATCTGTGTTAGCAGATTCAGAGCCTAGAGCTCTCAAGAACGGGAAAGTTTCGTGTCCGAAATTCCAGACATCCACATATCATGGTTTGAGATCTGAGAACAATGTTGACTCGCTGCGAGTGCAGAACAAAACAAAAACAAATGTTAGGCAAGCCAGGAGGAAGGGTTTACAAAGCGTCAGCTCAACATCCAACAGCATTATCTGTAGTGCTGGGATAAGAATAATATTTGTTGCTGCAGAGTGTGCTCCATGGAGCAAAACTGGGGGGCTTGGTGATGTTCTAGGAGGACTCCCAGCTGCCATGGCAGTCAGTAGCTACTTTTTTCTGTCTAAATGAATTACTTTTCTTTATGAATCAATTATGTGTTTTTATCATCTATATGCTCTCTTAGCATTTCTATTGATTTGTGTTGGTGCTGTTCTGAAAGATTTTCTATATAACTTTAGTTATACGCGCAGACATGTTTCACGTCCACTACGGCTTCACCCTTGTCTTAACTGTTTCAAGATTAGAAATTTATCAATTGAGCCACTCTTAGCTAATTCCGTTAACTGGTTACTGCTAAATCGTATACAGGCTCGCGGACACCGTTGTATGACAGTGACTCCTCGATATGACCAATACAAGGATGCATGGGATACATGTGTCATTGTCGAGGTATGCACAAGAATTGAAATAGGCTGAGATCTGGAATTATGTTAACATTTACCTTTGAATTTTCTTATGATTTAAACTTTTGCATCCTTTTCTTATTTTAGTTAAAAATAGGTGACAAGTTCTATACCGTCCGCCTTTTCCACTGCTACAAGAGAGGTGTTGATCGTGTTTTCATAGACCACCCTATATTTCTTGAGAAGGTACTTTTTGCTTGGTCAGTTTTTTTATTATCCTTCTATTACTTGGTACTCGTAGGCTGGTTTTCGTAAACAATTTTTCCTTATGTAGGTCTGGGGTAAGACTGGAGGAATGCTATACGGCCCGATCGCTGGAGAGGATTTCAATGACAACCAACTGAGATTTGCCATTTTGTGCATGGTATAGCACACTACTTTCATTTTGCCTTAGATCTCACAAGCATTTATTTGTAGAAAATGAAACTACAATTAAGATTTTTTAAATGAAAAAACATCTTGAAGTTGCTAATAGGTTGGTTCATTGTTTGTCTATGTTATGTATGCATGTAATAATTTATGAGAAGGCGGAGAGAATGAGATACTGTTTGGAGATGATTCTGTAACATCATATTGGTTTCTTTCATACGCAAAAATAGCCATTAACTTGTGAACTCTTCAATTAATTCTGATTTCTTACTTTGGATCCTTTTAGAGTCATCCATTACCATTTTGTTAGTACTGAGTGATACTATGGCTCGCTAGTCAAGTTTATGATGCTGTTTAGAAAGAAGATTAATCATTATTCATGATATGGTATCTGCGATTTTCATTTAGTTGTATATGTTAATTGATGATCAATCAGACAAATATCTTTTGCAGTCTCAGCTTTAGGCAGGAATTCCAGTATTTTATGTTTGATATCTTTATAGTGAGCAGACATGTCACTGGCATTGTGCATTTCCTACATTTTGTAATGAACTATCCATACTAGATTGAGCTCTTTCCCTCATTTCAGTGTTAATGTTTCAGGCAGCTTTGGAGGCTCCTAGAGTGTTAAATCTTAATGATGGTGATAACTTTTCAGGACCATATGGTGCAGACACTTTCCGAATCCACTTTAGTGCTTTACTGTAGTCTCCTATAGAGATACTTTTTTGTAATCTTGTTATCACTTTAATTACAGGGGAAGATGTTGTCTTTGTTTGCAATGACTGGCATACTGCGCTTCTTCCTTGTTACCTGAAGAGCATGTATCAAGCAAATGGAATTTACAAGAACGCGAAGGTTTTCCATTCATATTTTATTATACAAAACTGCATGGAAATAATATTCCGGACAGCTTGAGCTTACGATCGGTTTTACTGTTGGCAGACTGTGATGTGCATTCACAATATTGCTTACCAGGGAAGATTTGCCTCGTCAGATTTTTCATTTCTTGGCCTTCCAGATAGTTTCAAACCTTCCTTTGATTTCATCGATGGGTACGCCATGATTCTTCTAATGTTACAACATGGAAGGTGATCCCATTTAGCATATGTTTTTATATGCCTTTACTTGATTTTGCAGATACGAAAAGCCCATCAAAGGAAGAAAAATAAATTGGTTGAAAGCTGGAATAATAGAATGTAATAAACTCGTAACTGTGAGTCCATACTACGCAAAGGAGCTTGTTTCTGGTGAAGACAAAGGTGTAGAACTGAATACTGTCATCGAAAAGAAAAAGATTGATGGAATAGTAAATGGGATGGATGCTCAGGAGTGGACTCCATCGACAGACAAATATCTTCCTGTCAATTTTGATGCCACAACGGTGAGATACATCAATTCACTATTGTAGTTCTAATATCTTGATATCTGCGTACAGTTTAGTTTATATTGATAAAGTTGTCTTATTAGGTCTTGGATGCAAAGCCTGTTATTAAAGAAGCTCTGCAAGCTGAAGTAGGGTTGCCTGTCGATAAAACTATTCCACTTATAGGTTTCATTGGAAGGTTGGAGGAGCAAAAAGGTTCAGATATATTGGTGGAAGCCATCCCTAAATTTATCGGCGAAAAAGTTCAAATAGTGGCTCTTGTAAGTATAAAAATGAACTAGTTCAGGTAACTTAACTTTTGAACAGACGGCTGATGCCTCCCTTCTTGATTCTTTGCAGGGAACTGGAAAGAAGAACATGGAGAAGCAACTTCAACAACTGGAAGAGAAATATCCGGACAATGCAAGAGGAGTGGCTAAATTTAATGTACCATTGGCTCATCTGATTATTGCAGGTGCAGATTATATGCTGATTCCTAGTAGATTTGAACCATGCGGCCTTATTCAGTTGCAAGCCATGAACAATGGAACGGTATGTCCTCTCTACACTTGTCCGCAGTTTACAAGGCAAACAACTTAGAATTTAGCTGCTTGTCTAGTATCAATTTTTTCACAGATCATGTATTTGCAGTAATGCAGTGCTTTTCAACAGTTATCCTCTTATTTATGAAGCTAATTTTCTGCAATGTTAGTCTTTCATCTTGCATGTCCTATATAATTTCTGAACCTAGACAAGCTCAAGTTGTAGCATTAAAGAATTTTCAAGGCCCTTCCTTCTCTTGTGTTAGTAATCCGGTCTTCTAGAAATAACCTTGTTGAATATATTTCAGCCTTGCCTAGCCACCACAACGGGAGGGTTAGCTGACACCATAAAGGATGGTGTTACTGGATTTTTGATGGGAGCTTTCAGTGTCGATGTAAGTACACTGTTCGTCATTATTATTTTGAATGGGTGAATCTCTTTGGCGTAGAATGTGGACTTACGATCCTTGTTTTCTTGTTCAATAAAGTGTGAGGCTGTAGACCCAGCCGACGTGACTGCAGTTACTTCAACTGTCAAAAAGGCCATTGGGATTTATGGTACTCCTGCTTACGATGAGATGGTCAACAATTGCATGGATCAAGATCTTTCGTGGAAGGTTAGTAACAATCCTTGCTTCTAACCTTGTTACATTAAGTTGATGTTGAAAGATGTTATTTGGGTTGCTAATCACCCTTTCTTCTTGGTCTTTTTATTATGCAGGGGCCGTCAAAGATCTGGGAAGATGAACTTTTGAGCTTAGATGTTGTAGGCAGCGAACCGGGAATCGATGCTGAAGAAATTGCTCCCACGGCCAAGGAGAATGTTGCCACCCCATGATGGATTCTACGTGAGCTAACATGGTCATGAGCAAGATGAAGAATGTTCTTTTAGTGATCATCGATTTAATCATGGCTTAGATAACTATCACCTAGCAATAAATGAACTCTGTAGTTAGCTTGTTGATTTCGGTGTTTCCGATTCTTGTATTGGTTCGTTTACGAGGTTCGAAATCGAACTACGTTCAGTTTCGGGTGTCACTGCAGAGCATTTCGTTTTCCTGAATGTTAGAAGTTAGAAGAAGGGACACGAGTTTTTGCTGGTAAAAAATGGCAAAGTCTAAAAGAAATGTGTCAAATCTTCTGAATTCAGCCTACTGTCCTCTTGGTTGTCGAAAACAAACCTAGAGCTTGCCGATCAACTGGGTCAAATGAAGAAGTCCGTTTAAATGAGCAATGTGCGTCCGATAAAAAAAAAGAAGCAATGTGTTTACGTTTGAAAAATACAACACAATTACTGGCAACAGTTACCATATCTAAAACATGATGATCATTCAGAAAGAGAATGAATTTGTTTGTAATTAGGAAATATTCTATACAGTGTAGTGTGTAGACTTACAACTTTAATCCGGAACAAGTTGAGATAAGTTAAACATGAAACTTAACAAGATTCACGATTCTAGGACATTACCTTCATTCCACTGAAAACAAAAAAGGATATAAAGTTTAAACAAACTAATCACTAATCTCCCTCTACCCGTTAATGATATTCAATACCATAACTGAATTTGCATGGCAGACAACTGTAACAGCCACCACCTACAACTCTTTGCCACTTATCATCAGGCGAGGGGAAACCTCCGCCCAAATCCCTCCACTCCCCTTCCACTTCAACCTTCTATATATTTAACAACTCCTTCCTCTCTTCCTTCAACTCTCGAGTTTAGCCTTCTTTTCAGGTGCTTTCTTGTTATTTTTTCTAATCCTAATTCTACCACTTGATGTGATACAGTTTGTGTTTTTTTTTTGTTTCAATCAGTTTGCTTGGTTTACGTTTGATTCTACATTAGTTAACAGTGAATTTTAATATGTACGTGATATGTTTGTTAATTTTAAATGGTCTGGCACTTAAGTTGAACCTAATGACACAACCATCTTATGTACGTTCGAATTGAACAATGTGGACTATATTTCCAACAATGGCTATGTCGTGCGTGTAACATATGGATAACAAACTTAACTTATGTACCAAAAATATGATGTGTTGCATGTTACGCGATTAGTTTACAACCTAAATTATTTGAGGGTGACATATAGTGTATGGGAGTCGTTAAAATTAGTTAGTCTATCACATCTTACAGAACTCCGAACGCTTTGGTGAAAGAAAGGTAGTGAAACTTTTTTATACAATATTGTTGTCTTTGTAGACCTTCCTTATTCCACAATGTAGGACTTTATTTCTTTCAGTACTTATATTATTGGTCATCAACCATTCTTTGTGAGGTTTGCCTCAATGAATCCAACTTAAGTTAGTATTTTGGTTGTACGCTCTCATTCTCAAAACGTTTAAGGTTAGAGCATGCAATGAGTAAACGTTTTCATTCAAAAATTTAACGCGTTAAGTAGGAAATGAGTTGCTTCTTAATTCTTATAAGTCTTTTAAAAAATTCTCTTCTATTATTTCAGAAATTTTGGTGGAGAAAATACTGATGGCAGCCTCAAGTCAAATTCAGTTTAGGCATTCCCACAGAGCACTATCTGCTACTATATCAAAAAAATTCCATAATAAGAGCTTTTCTTGCCTGAGGAACCAACCTTTCACTTATCATGGTCTTAGGTCTTTCAACAGAATTGACATGGTTCACACCATGGCTTGCGTAAAGACGCATAATAGGCGATCTGGAGAGAGAATTTTCTCGAGACGAAACGTTGGGCACGGTTCGACCATTGTCTGTGGGAAAGGGATGAGAATAGTATTTGTGGGAGCTGAAGTCACACCTTGGAGCAAAACCGGTGGGCTAGGTGATGTTCTTGGTGGACTGCCTCCTGCCATGGCGGTAAAAAATCAACTGAACTATTTTACAGCTTTGAATTATGGTAGGGTCTTAAGGAATAAGATTTGCATTTATGTAAATCATGAGACATAATTTGGTTGGTCTGGCGTGACAGACGACCATATGTTGTGATTCTCCAAATCCAACTTAACTTGTAACGGCTCATGCCTGAGCTCGCATGTGGTCGGCTTCTGTCTGTTGCCCATAAACCATCTATCTCAGCAATTTCATATTAAGCTACCACATCTCAGCTTTTAAAATGGTTATGGTTAATGTCGTTATGTAGTAGATCCATACTTTTATATTTGCCACCATTTTTTTTTTTGCCTAGACAATATGACATTGTAATTGTGGGTGTCGTAAAACCCGATCTTTTTACAATTTCAATGTGAGCATGTGCCGCTTAGGTAGTTGATGAGCATTTTAATAAGGAAATTCAATATTTGTGTTTAAAACATGATCGATCATATGGCTAGCTTCCTTTAGTTAATTGTGTCTGAACTCTGAAGCATTGAATGGTTCCTCGTGGTGAACATGGGCTACAAATAAAATAACGGGCGTCAATTCCGCATGAGAGAGTTGGATCAGAACATCATTTGTTGTTCATGTCTTGGCAAAATTATCTGGATTTACCTTCTTTATGGCGGATCTGATTAGGCCAATGGACACAGAGTCATGACAGCGGCACCAAGGTATGATCAATACAGGGATGCATGGGATACAAGTGTGGTGGTTGAGGTACGTACAGGACTACAAGTTGTTACTATACTAGGACTAGTTCATGAAATGCACTCTTTTTTTTCATGTTCGTAATTTTACATTTTGACACCAGATAAAAGTTGGAGATGAAGTTCACAATGTTCGGTTCTTTCACTGCTATAAAAGGGGAGTCGATCGAGTTTTCGTGGATCACCCAATGTTCCTTGAGAAGGTTTATCTAAGATCATCAATTCACCTAATTAGAATTAGGATAGTATGAACTGAATTCTTCTCAAATTTTGATTTCGCTATTTTCTTATTTTTCAGGTCTGGGGACAGACTGGATCGAAACTATATGGACCAACTCCAGGAGAAGATTACGACGATAACACAAAGAGGTTTAGCCTCTTGTGTCAGGTCAGTTAAACTTTGACTGCAACATTTAGTCTTCTATTTTTATTTTGTTATAAAGGGTAACTCGAGTCTTTCTGGTTGTTACTCTTCAGGCAGCTCTAGAAGCCCCAAGAGTTCTCAATCTCAACAGCAGTGACTACTATTCTGGACCATATGGTATGTTGCATTTTTCACAAAAAATCAGTTCATGCATTTGTTTATATCAAGTTTTACAATGCAAACATTGTTTTGGTCACCAATTGCAGGGGAAGATGTTGTATTTGTTTGTAATGACTGGCACACTTCGCTTCTACCGATGTTCCTGAAGAGTAAATACAAAATAAATGGGACATATCGGAATGCAAAAGTACTCGATCGATATATTTCATGGCAATTTTTTTCATCTTTCTTTTCATCAAGTGACATGTTTATTTGGTTTTTCTGAATTTGATTTTTCAGACTGTTTTGTGCATCCACAACATTTCTTACCAAGGTAGATTCCCTTTCTCCGAGTTCTCATCGCTTGGTCTCCCAGAATCATTTAAGTCATCATTCGACTTCGTCGAAAGGTATGCGAGTAAAATATATATATATGGTAAATGTTTTCGACAATGCAACTGAGTGAGAATATGTAATGCATCTAATTGTGTTTCGTAGCTATAATGGTGGTGTAAGGAAAATCAACTGGCTTAAAGCTGGAATATTGGAAGCTGACAGTGTCTTAACTGTGAGCCCATACTATGCCGAGGAGCTTCTTACTTGCGAATTCAAAGGCATGGAATTGGAAAACATCGTCCGCGCTACTGGCATTACTGGAATTTTGAACGGAATGGACGCCTTTGAGTGGAATCCGTCGCTTGACAAATATATTCCCGTTAAATACGATGCTACTACTGTAAGTGATATTACAAAATTCGACTCACGTCTTATTTCACTAATACACGGACTACATTCTTCTCGTTTCTAAACTGGTTTATCAGGTCTTCGACGCGAAACCTATAAATAAGGAAGCACTCCAAGCTGAAGTCGGATTGCCAGTGGATCGTAACGTTCCTCTCGTAATTTTCATTGTGAGATTGGAGGAGCAGAAAGGTGTAGATATTCTAGCAGCAGCTCTTCCTGATTTCATGGGAGAAAATATCCAATTGGTGGCACTTGTATGTGTGCTAACTGTTTTAGAGCTAATTAAGTTTGGTCTTGTGGAATGTTGTCGATCGGGATCTAACTTATCGTAATTTATCTACAGGGAACAGGAAAGAAGAAGTTGGAGAAGGAAATAGAGAAACTAGAAGAGGATTACCCAAACAAAGCGAGAGGAGTGGCGAAATACGGTGTGGCATTGTCTCACATGATGTTTGCGGGAGCCGACTTTATTTTGGTACCGAGTAGGTTCGAACCAGCTGGGCTTATTCAGATGCAGGCTATGCAGTACGGAACGGTACGTCTCGATGTTGTTCGTGTAAAAACCTTGTGATTGTGAGTCGTTGAACTTGAATTTACGGCAAATTTAGAACCTTGGCAAAGCATAGTTTGGTCTAATTTGCAGGTGCCTATTGTTGCCAGTACTGGTGGATTGGTAGACACTGTAAAAGAAGGTTTCACAGGGTTCCATATTGGAGGCTTCAATGTTGATGTAAGTAAGCCTCTCAGATTTATCATTAAGGTAATCAAACATGACGTAATGTTGACTATTAACTCAAAATTCAACTCATGTTTAGGGAAGTAAGGTGGATAGAAGAGACGCGATGGCGTTGTCGTCGACTGTGAAGAGGGCGATTGGAGTGTACAAGTCGACTGTGTTTACGCAGATGGTCCAGAATTGCATGGCTCAAGACTTCTCCTGGAAAGTATGGAATGAACTTGAGTGCTGGTGCATTAATCATCATGACTGTGAAACTATTTGTTCTGATGCTGTAGTTTGTTTGTTTTGGTACAGGGACCTGCAAAGAATTGGGAGAAGTTTCTACTTGGTTTAGATGTGTATGGCAGCGAGGAAGGAATTTATGGAGAAGAGATTGCTCCTCTTTCCAGGGAAAATGAAGCTGTTCCCTGAGTCTCGTATACAAGTCCGCAAGCAAGGAGCAAATTCAGAGATTCAAGTTGGATACGATCCATTTTCTGAATTTGCTGGAGGAGCTTTCCAAAAAAACTTTTAGTTTACCTAACTTGTCAAACTAGTGTTGTTACTATCTGCAAGACGAAACTATGTTATGTGAACTCAATGACATTTGGATGTCTTTCAGTATTACCCATTACCCAATATAAGATGATGAAATCAATATGAAAAAAGCTTACACACAAATTGGTTATGAAAAATGCTCGTCTAAACTCACTAAATGGAGCAGCTTCACTTGCATTTCGTAATTGCGGCATGATAATGTTCGCACTACCTCAACAAGATATGTAAGCCGATGAGTCGACGATTTCAACAGTAGAGTAAAAAGAGATATCAAGTGTTTCTTCAGCAAAAAATGCAATAACAAGTGTTTTTTGGGATTGAAATGGTCCACAAATAAAACCAGAACTATACTACCAATGGAAAAATGAAAGTCATATGGCGAGACAAGAAGCAGACGAAAGTACAATCAGTATTACATCACCGAGATATAAAATTCAGAATATAACATCACGGTCCAAGCATCAACTAACAGTAATAATAGTTTCAATCCTACCGTTATCAAATAAATAATTATAATAAATTCTGCTTGACACACCAGTTGGACCACTTAAAAGAGTCTTCTTCCTCGCATAATTCAAGCCAACAAATTTTACAGAGCAAGACACGAGCCTCAAAATCCACCCAGAAGAGAAACCAGAACAAGTAGCCACAACCTCATCTGAAAATTTCAGGAAATTGGTTTAGGAAAATAATGATGAATGTAAGAGCGGTCAACCAGCTACAATAGTACAAAGACACAATTAATTTATTTTTTGCAGTTTAACATATAAATATTTTTTTTGATTTTTCTAAGCTTCCAACTATAAAATGGTCATCATTCTCTATTCAAGCTCTCCCTCAGAAATATTTAATTGATTTCATGTGGCAAACTCACCCGAGAGCCTCACGTGACGTCAAATTAACATAAACAAGAGCCAAATAAATGGCAGAACTTGAGAATCCTTTACCAAGATTTGTAGGCAAAATAAAGCATAAAAAGTAAAAATCAGTAATGGTGTTTTTTCCATGTGACTGGTCGCACAAAACATACATTCTTATAATTAGGAAATTAGAGCGTGAATGTCTACGGATATTGAAAATCAAGGAAATGCTTGATTCAGAGATAAGAATCGTTTGGGCAGTCGGTAGTCCAATAAATATATACCATAGCTGCACGCTGCAGCAATAGAGGGTGAACCATGATCTAGTGACAGCCTTCCAGTCTCTTTATCGAACCCATCTCATGGTTGCAACCAAGCATGTGTACACCATTTTTTACTTTTTTAGATTAAGTAAACCTTGTTATTGATGTAGATTTTATTATATTATTATTTGATGGATAGAGTATGCCTATTTACAAACTGTACTATTGTAGTCAACTTACCACGTAAAATTAATCAGAAAGTGATCTGGACCTTGACCTGCCAAACAGTTAAAACATCAAGCTCTGTAGATGTTTAAAACAAAAAAAGCTTTTTTTCTCAAATCCAAAATCACATACCGATGGCTTCTGACAGGGGACACAGATCTTGATCTTGATCTTGATCTTGATGAGGCAGGTGAAACTGATTTAGGCAATGGTTCCTCAATTGACTTGCTGTGAAAAATATAGAAAGACGATCAGATGGGAGAAAAAAATGATCCATGAGCATTTAATTCATACAAGAAAATCAGGTGACAGTTATATGTATAAAAAATGCTGCTATAGAAATTTTAAAAATACCTTCTATTCCTTCCAGGACTTCTACTCCTGCTACGGCTACGGCTCCTTGAGACACTACGCTCATAGCTTTTTACCTGCACATTATATAATTCATAAACCAGGTAAATGTAGTGACTAGTAAAGGCGGTATTAATAATCAGTTTGACAAAAGGAGCAGATATGAGGTAAATACGTTCAATCAGGAACCACTGATCTTAGGATAATACAATTCAGGTTCAGGTTAAACTCGTACAGAATTACCACAAGATTTTTATACTGCAAAGTAATCCGCACTCACAATCAAAATACTGGCACCTAGCCTCATGCCCTCAGCCATCACAGTAGGTCAAATATTAAGTACTAAATATCCAGCTACAATACATATCATCCCATTTATCAAGTGAAGAAATAGATTCTCTAGAAGTTTGAGTTGTAATAATTCTTACCCGAATGAAGGACCTCGAGAAAGGATTTTTGAATTCGGTATCATCCAATTTCCTTATCTGGGTGTATCAAATGGACAAGCAACACATTTTAGGACAAAAATAGTAACTTGAACGATTTTTCTTACCAAAAAACAGAATATACAAGATATCTTGCTAATAAGAGAAGATCCTTACAGCATACTTCATGTCCTCATAATTAGTATAATCGACCAGACCCTTGGCTCCTGAAATTACACAAGGAGCATAAAAACGGCAACTTAAAAGTGCTTGAGATATGAAGTTCCATAGTTTGAATAAACCAACTAAATACTAGTGTTAAAAAAGTAAGCTTTATAAATGTATATAAGTGCACATGATAAATTCCTGTTATTTTTAAGATGATATTACCAGCAAATAACTGCTTTTATTTTTTAATTGGAAGGGTCCCAGATTTTTTTATAATTAATATGCTTAGTTTAATAGAAATTGAAATGCCGATCAGGTAATGAACCAATGATAACTGCATAAACCTATTCCACAACAATTTTACATTTTGAATGTGTCAATAATTTAATCAGGTAATGGACCAACCATAACCATGTAAACCTATTCCATGACAATTTTACAATGAACGTCAGTATTTTTAATCTTGGTGCTCTAAATATGTGCACAGCCTCTTACAGACATTATTTGTGGGTTGCTTCGGTATTGGATATCAACCGCTATATGAGACTCAAAATCCAAATAGTAAGAGAATAGAAATTCTACCGTGAAGTATCTTTGTGCAAGTTCATTCAATAAAGCTTGTCTTGCACACTTTAAAGATTAAAATTCTTGAGATTCTAAGAACTAAACTATTGTCCCAATTATTGGCAAAAAATGATGAACTACCTTAAAAATGTAACGAAACAAAATGAGCATGATATAGTTAGATTCTTAGTTCGGAAAAAACAATTCAATTAGCAAATAAGACAATGTTAAAAATTGTTACATTAATATGCTTATACGGAATAGAAATGTTATTATTAGTAGTAAGTTCTCAAAATGTCAAGTCAATACAAATACTTCAACCAAAAAACATAATGTTATGCATCTTATCATTTTTTCTAAATTAAGTATAAGAGTGGTAGAAAAAAATGCCCTTGTATAAATAGAAACTATTAGGAGTTTTTATTCTCAAATAAATAAATAAAAAGTAAATTAAGATTCTTAAATTGAGAACTTATCCTCTCTTCTTGATGAAATTAATTCTTTAGAAAATAATTATAGTCCATCAGATTTAGTGGTATAGTAAATAATTATAGTAACTCATTATACATGTTTGGCTTCCTCATTGACTTCTACATATAAACTTATAAATAAAAAATAATCAATTAATTTTCGAATGCATACCATCACCATCTCGATAAACTTGTGCAAAGCAAACATCCCCTGCCTTTCTCATGTGGTCCTGAAACATTTAACAAAAGTAAACACCTAAGCAAAACAGGAGGGTCGAATGCATTTAATAATTTATAAAGAATGAAATTAGAACCTTCAAATCTTGCCAAGAGGCAGAGGCAGGTAAACCACGGACGACAACTACAGGAGCATACATGAACATTGAAAAGTTAAAAACAAGAAGAAACACAGCTTGAAGAACCAAATGGAATTCATGTATGTCAAGAGCATGATCATAGTAATCACAAAAATTAAGAATGTACATGTTTACCTCGATATTCAGTTCGGCGAGAGACTCCATATTTCCCAGCTCCTCCACGACCACCTTCACCTCCAAAGTCACTGCGTCTATCAGCTGTAGATGAACGCCCTCTGCCCCCATGGGCTAGCTCAACCTAATAAAAGGGACATTGTATAAAAGCAAATTCATTATTGATTAAACAAAACATGATCAAATTACCCTCAGGCGATGACCATCGAAATTGTAACCATCACGACCCCTGACAGCATCATCAGCATCCCGAGGACTTTCAAACTGTAAAAAAAAGAAAATGGAATTTTTACATTAAAAAATACCTCAGAAATTCATAAAACAAAACATCTATTCCAAGATTCAAAGTATGTACCTCAACAAAACAAAATCCAGGAGGGCGAGGAGGAATCTTCAACTCAATTTCTACAATGCGGCCATACTGCATGAGGATGAATTTGACAACATCAAATACATAAGAGGAAATTGAAAAGTGAAATAAACATGAAGTCAAAGAAATCAGAGACAATTTTCATGAGACACGACACATACGCATATCAGAGGCACAGAGTGTCGCACATTCCGTGACCATGGTATATCGTATAAATCACATATGCCACATATGCAGTTGCATTGCGTCACACAATTGGTTCCACGCATGTCGCATGTATCACACAGCAATTGATTTTTTTATCAGTACATCGCACCATAATTATTTTTTAGTGTTATTATTATTCTACTGACATCTTTTGGCACATTACTTTTTTACTTGTGCAATGCATTGTATGACTTGTGTTGCACAAGCGCAAGGCCTATGCAAATCGCGGAGGTCGCATATGCCGATCTCTAAACATTGTTACAGACTTGTTGATTTCAAACCAACACAGCAACACTTCATTATGACAAGACTTCATTGACCATGAAGTACAACCTTGAAAATAATCACCGTGTATGGATACCATAACTATTGTTGATTTAACACTTGGCAAGTGCACAAACTAGCATAAATCAAAGAATGAAGTCGAACCTTGTAGAATATATCCTCAACTTCGCGCTCTCGTATATCTGAAGGAAGGTTGCCAACATATATGGTACAACCACTACGTAAGCCCATTGCAATTTGCGAACCAACAAGACTGAAAGATAAAAACAGATCACTGCAACAAGTACAAGAAAACTGAAGTTATGAAATGAAACATGAAATTTCTGGGTAGTAGTGCCGACTTCACATGTAACCATTTGCTAACAAAGTAACTGAACATAAATCAAAACTAAAGGCAAACCATGAAGCAACTCTTGATGTGAGTGGTGCTCCATAAGCTCCATGAAGCTAAATCTTATATTTGAATCAATTAGCAAGCCACTCATCCCCTTTACGATTAGTTGAGAAAAGTTTAACTCCAGTATGCATGCAAGGAAGTGTTTATCCTCAAAATACCCACAAATCCATCCAGATTCCTCCCACTCCCTCCCTGCAGCCATATGAAATGCTACAAAAGCTCCTATTTGTCCAAGCATCCTTCATCAACCATAAAGAAATTATTTAAGTTATCAAGGAAACAAGTTTCCTAATGATCTACCCCTTCTACAAGTGGTGGGACACCCCATCACATACCCAAACAAAGAACATTTCACTTTTTTTCCTAACAATACATACTTTAAGTTAACTTTCACAAATAAAACCATATAATGATGGCAGATAAGTGAAGCAGAACAAAATCTGAAAAAAAAATTATATCAAGAAAGTGATGTTTTGAAGTATTTCAGGGTTACAAATTGAGTCGGTAACGGCAACCGAATTTCTCCTACTTCAACCACCTCTCCTTCTATCTGGTTGTTCATGTCAACTTAATCTGATGCCTTGCAATTTACACAGTTGAGTCAATTCTTTGCTATATAATCGCCGCTTCCGTAAAAGAAACACATCGTAACGAACTAACAATCATAAACAATAATTTGTGGTAGAGATTCAAATCGAAGGAGGAAAAAACATCCAAATCGACCACAAACACCACAACGCTCTTCAATCAACCAAACAACGACACCAAAATCCAATTATCAAGCAATCTACGACGCGAAACACACGATCGTGACGAAGGATCCGCGGATCCACTCCGGAAACGCCATCCACGGTCAGTCAAAGGAGAGGACAAGGGGAAGCTAGGGTTTAGGGGGAGGGGAGAGGCGTACCGGATCGGGGCGAAGGTGGCGGAAACCCTAGTTTTGGTCTTCGTTGGTGATGTGATGGACTCGTGCGCGTTTGGATGCGGAAACTGCCGAATCTGGAAATAGGAGATTGGATGGATAAAGATGGGAATTGGGGATTGGTTTCGGTATTTATGGTGGGCTTCGGAGGGTGGTGTTATGGGCTTTATTGGGCCCAAGTGGATTCTACTGGGTCAAGTTATGTGGGCCTTTTTAAGGCCGGATCGAGTCTTATAGTTGTAGCTTTCGATTTCGAACTTGTTAGATAGACACGTTATTTTGGAATTTATCCTCTTGGATTTTGAATTTTTCCATGTTATATTGTTATGTATACAAAATTTTAAGTTTTGCCTCTTCTGGTTTCTGGACTTTTGACAGCCTTAGTTTTCGTCTCCTACGATTTTTTAACTTGATTATTCAAAGAAAACTTTTAAGTAACCTAGTTACAGAAATTGTACTCCCCTGACAAGAAATCTTAACACCTCCCTTGCGAATATGGATAGATAAGAAATCTCAAATCGATTTCGGCCTCTGGTGCTTTAGATTACTTTTTGCAACTGACTTTTGAATTAATTTACGTTGGACTTTAGAAGCAAATCGTTTCAAGGGTTGTTTTTCATATCCCTCCAAAAGTTACGTCTACGAAGTTTGGAAATTTCTTCTTAAATTTCCCCCAAAGCTATCTTCTCAAATTCCAAAAGATTGACATGCAAATGATTTCCCCCAAAGCTAGCTTCTCAAATGCCAAAAGATTGACATGCAAATGATTTCCACCAAAGCTAGCTTCTCAAATGCCAAAAGATTGACATGCAAATGAACCCTTTGCCACTTGCTTGAGGTTTGTGACTCCAATCATCCGTGATAAACTGATTACACTACACAGTGGAGGACGAGTGAGACAAGGGAGTTTCCTGTTACCAAAACCTTAGGCATGTCTACAAACTTACACGGATGTCAAAGCGTTAACAAAGTGTTGGTAACTCATGAGTTAAAAACTCATTTTAACGAGATTCGTCTCTCTCTCTCTCTCATGTCAAAAAGTCTTGTATCATGTCTTATTGTTTGCAAAAAAAAGACATATATAAAGCCCTGAAATCAACACATTTTGCGACTTGTGTATTGGCAATAAAAATATCAATTTTGACTCGAATTCGAAACTCGACTTGATAAAAGATTGAGCCGGGTTTAACTTGAAAATAAATGAGTTAAGTAAAATTTTAAAAATCATTCAATTCGGATCGGTAAACGAACAGGCTCGAACTCGAAATGCTCGAGCTTGATGGTTTGACTCGAGATTTTTATTATTCAATTTATATTTATTTTTTGTTGTTTAGTAATAATACACAGTAAGATTAATTGCAATTACATTTCTCAAACTATCCCCTTGTATTACTTGCACTCCTAACTTTAAAATGTCACACTTAGACCCCCTCAACTATGATAACTTTCTCTCCTCCTAAGAGCATCCTTAACGGGGTCATCTCCCGTGGTATTTGTTTATTTTGACCGGGGTTTTTTTTTGGGTTTTGGTTTTTTTGTTTTGGTATTTGTTTTAATAAATAGGGGTTTATGTTTTGATAAATAATTAGGATTTAAGTAGTTGTAGTTTATATTTTGATAATAATTAGGGTGATGGTTTATAATATTTTGATAACGTTAGATTTTCAAGATCTAATTTTTTTGAGGTGGAACGTCGCTCGCTCATCGGGGAGTGAGACATCCGACCGACCTGTTAAGTGTGTTTAATGTCGTGTAATATTTGAATTATGTCTTGGGTCCGGAACCAACGTTGTATTCCACTGCACGACTCCTGGACATTAATGCCTGCATGAACAACAAAGATTGTGTTCGTAATAAAACCGAACATATTGCATATGGACGGACTTGATCGAGAACATGTGACAGCGATTCGGTAGAACCGACACTTAATTGTGTTTTATGTCGTGTAATATTTGAATTATTCTTGTGTTATTTGGTTTATGTATTGTATTTTGTTTATCGTCTTCTTTGGTGTAACCATATGTTTGCTAAAAATAATGTAATATTTACTTTCTTAATATTAATGGTATTTAGTATTTTGTAATCAATATTTTTTTGTAAAATATAAATGATTTTGAAATATAATAAAAGTTGAGAATAAAATTAATGACATGGAGGAAAGAAAGTGGGATGACCTAAGGCATTGTTAAGGGGTGAATAACGAGGGAGAAATATGAGGTTGAGTCGTGATGACGTGACAGTGAGAGAAAAAAGAGAGAGAATGTGGATGACCTAAGTCATTGTTGTGGATGCTCTAACTAGGTTAATCGATTTAATGAAATGACTATCCTATCCCTGACTTAATTTAAAAGAACACTTAATTGGAAACTAAATTGTATTGACAAAATTACAAATTGATTTTAACCCTAAATTAACAAAACCTCAACACTTATACCTTTCCTCTTCCCAACGATCAAATCTCCTACATCTTGGTTTAATAAAATTGTTTAGCAATTTTGGTCAATCAAAGCATCTATATCATTCCACACTCATCATATGCACAACCAAATATCATTAACCACATCATTCATAACAAGTGAAAATTATAATCAACACCTTCAATAACAAACAGAGCACCAATACCACGAGAATACATTGACAAAAAAGAGAAGAATAGCACCACGAACAACGTCACCACCACCAATAGCAACAGTACAATCCTTCCGAGCTGCCTTCCTTGTCAATGGAATTGGGTTAGGTTTGAAATTTAAGGGTGTTTTGAGTACTTCAGATACAAAATTTATTGCATTACATCACCTAGCCGTTAAGATTAACATATTTATTGACAAAATGATATTTTGTTACCCAAAGCATATTTTAGGGTGGTAAGTGTGATCTTTTAAGGTTAAACGAGAGTAAGTGATATCAATATATAATTCAGTAATAATATACAATAACATGAAAGACTCGAAATTTTAGGTGGACTCGTCTCGTTGAGACTCTTAATAATTACGAAATGCATGCCAATTCGTGATTTGATTCTTGATGTTAAATCATTCTAAAGCCGATAAACTATCCTGTTTTAAAAGCATATATAGTTTTCTACTTCCCCATCATTTTCCTAGGAATCCATCTCACTTCATGATTTGATTTCCCATCTGCTCACTTTTTTTTTTTGTTCATTCCTTTCAACCACCTCTACTCCACCAACAAATTCAATTCGATGACTTTCCAGATTGCTTTATTAATTAAAATGGCTGCTTTCCTACAATCTCGCGTAAGTTGCATTGCATTGGCAATTTAGCTAGCCATCTAAAATTGTGAATCGATGGATCTCATGAATAAAAGGTAAAACAATTTCTTTTCAGAAGAAGAAAACACGTCAAACCACCGAAGCACATGGGATATTACATGGGTCGATTCAACCCACGGGACTACCAAGGTGAGAGAAAATGTTCACTAAAACCACCGTTAACAGCTCACGTAAAGTTCCGGACGTCCGATTTTCTCTCTCAGTCACGTCAGCTTCTCTTTCCACCACATCAGCTTAAATCAACCTCCTTAAATTTTCCTTAACCGCACCCAAAAACAATTCAAACGCCTACATTCTCTCTCATACACGTCATTTGTGAATCAATTCTATGTAAAACACACAAAAAATATTTACAAATCTTAAAAATAGGAACAAAAAAAAACATATTTTCATTTTTTAAAAAAACGATTAAAATAATTACTGAACTGCTAAACATCGCCCCAAAATTACTTAAATCGCCCCTTGAAATTACCAAATTGCCCTTCATCCTATTTTTGCTTATATATCTCACAATTTCACTCTTTTTTCAAAACTTTCTCTTCCTATACCTACTACAAAAGATTAGGAATGTCTCGGAGGCCAGGCAAGCAGCCAGCAGTTCCCCCGGTGTACCCGTATACGGTAACCTTACTTTATTTATTTGTTTTTATAAAAAAAATTAAAAAAAGTGGCCGGCGTCCGAGGGAGACGCCCCCCGCATGGGGCGGGCGTCAGAGGAAGTCGCTCCCCCCATGGGGGCGGCTTTCGAGGACGCCCGACCCATGCGGGGGGCGTCTCCCTCGGACGCCGACCACTAGCGGGAGACATCTGGGGAAGACGTCTTCCCGATGGAGGAGACGTCTTCGGCAGACGTCTCCCCAAAGAGGAGGCGTCTCCGACAGACGCCTCCACCATACGGGAGGCGTCTCTCGCAGACGCCTCCACAATTTTTTTTTAAATTATTAAATCTGATAATTACTCTAATAAATTGTGATAAATCTGAAAATTTAATTTAACAAATTCTTATTAAGTTTAACATTTGTGATATTTAGTTTTAACAATTTTTGATTTAGTTTAACAATTGTTTTAATTTAGTTTAACAAATTTTGATTTAGTTTAACAATTGTGATAATTTAGTTTAACAAATTTTGATTTAGTTTAACAATTGTGATAAATATGATAATTTAGTTTAACAAATTTAACAAATTTGTAATTAAAATTTCAATTAATAGTCATCGGGTCACAGTGGAGGGAAATGCAAGTCGATACCATTACACGCCTTCCGTTCTTTAGAGGATGATTCAGCACCGCGTCATCCACGTAGACGGGGGATATCTGCTTCGGTCAGGAGGGAGAGAGAGGCATTACGTCGTCGTGAGGAGGATGATGATTCCTTCGATGATGAGCATGTGGACAGTCCCGACGACGGGAGCGACGATGATGACACGTATGAGTTAGAGCGCCCGGAGGTGGAGAGGCAGGGGGAGTATAGCAGAGGACGTGGTCGAGCGAGTAGTTCTACTTCCGCCGGATGGATGGTGCGGAAGGGTAGGGGTGGGAGGTTTACGACCGCGGATTCGAGCTCGTGCACTGTAGATCCCCGCGCTCAGAAGAAGAAGAGGGTCCAGGACGATTCTTGGATCGTGAGCAGTATGACGCCTGGTGGTCCTTTAGATGGTAGCGTCATTCCTAGTTTCTGGGGTCACATCGCTAGACGGATCTGGGACGGAGAGGATCGGAAGGTTCTGAAGTGCCATAATCGGCACAGAGCCTGTACAACACTACAGGGTTGGCGGTCTACACTGAGTGCTGATATCAGAGAGGAGATTAGTGCCACGCATTTGGGGCACTTACCGTACAACATGTTCCCTTATCTCGACATGCCTTTGATTTCTGCGTTTGTGGAGCGGTGGCAGCCTGACACCAACACTTTCCACTTGCCTTTCGGAGAGATGACGATCATGCTTCACGATGTTTTCCAGATCTTGTGCATTCCTGTGGATGGTCGTCTGGTTAGTGCTCAGGGGTCGACGTCTGAGCTGAGGTGTTATGTGGCAGAGTTGCTTGGTGTCACACCTGATGGTCTGGCGAGAGATACAGCTTTATGGAGTGGTGGTGGTGTCGGCATCGACTCCCTTGAGGACCTATGTAGACGGGCACGACCTCCGCGGGCCGATGATACACAGTTGACGGCGTACCTATTCTTGATGCTCGGAGCCGTCTTGTTTGTCGACAAGAGTGGTTGTCGGATCAGACCACGAGATCTACTGGAGGCTAGGGACCCGGACACCGTTCGTGAGTACTCGTGGGGGTCAGCGACGTTGGCATACCTGTACCGTCAGCTTGGGATAGCTAGCCGTGCGGATTGTTCTGGGATTGCAGGTTGTCTTACGCTGCTGCAGTCGTGGATATACGAGTACTTTCCTGCATTCCACCCGCATCGTGAGCGGAAGATTATCGACGAGGGTCATCCACGTTCGGGTATGTGGGCCGTCCGGAGCGAGGACAAGAGCGATGGACGATTGCGT
This sequence comes from Triglochin maritima, assembly GCA_963682175.1. Lineage (NCBI taxonomy): Eukaryota > Viridiplantae > Streptophyta > Magnoliopsida > Alismatales > Juncaginaceae > Triglochin > Triglochin maritima. The sequence goes on along the minus strand of OY821791.1, from coordinate 6,756,425 downwards.
TCCATCCGCGCACGGCTAGATCAGATGACTGCATCAGAGGTATCAAACTTTACACCATTTATTTAATTTTAAGATGTATTATTATTAATGTGTTAAACTTTAGGTGGAGTGGTTACCCTATGGTCCTGACCCAGCAGCGGATGTCCCGAGGACTTTATTGATGGGTCTTATTCGTTATCGGGATATCATAGAGCCTTATATGCCCGATCGTCGTCTCGAGTCTTCAAGAGCGTTTCGAATATTCGTCAGCTGCATTTCAATAGCCGCGTTGACGCGCTCGAAAAGAGTGTCCAGAGCTGCAGTCGATGTAGAAATCCACTCTTTTAGAGCCGAATGAGCACTTTCGACCCTACAATTCGTGGTGTTCCCGAAATGAAGGACTTTGTTCGTCCAATTCAGCACAAACTTTTCTTTATGCACCAACCACGTGGTGTCCAGATACTCCGTGATAGCCGGCCACGATCTATACAAATCTTTCAGAGCATACACAGCTCTATCATACTCGGCTTCTGAAGTAGAAAGCATGATTTCCTCCATCTTCCACGCCTCAAAGTCTCTGCCATCTGCTTATTTTTGCCGAATACGTGGTATGCGTAGTTCAATACGTCTTTGTTGATGTGCCATGTGCAGAGTAAATGAGCAGAGTCAGGAAATACCTCTCTCACTGGTCGCATAAGGCCTAACTCCCGGTCTGTTATTATTGCAGTCGGGCTGACAATCCCCAATAACAGATCTCGCAACTTCTCCATCACCCACAGATAACTGGAGTAAGTTTCATCCATCAAAATCGCATATCCAATAAGGAAATTCATGTTTGTTGGTGTGACCCCAATCATTTCGAACAAAGGCATCTTATACTTGTTCGTCTTGTAAGTCGAATCCATGCAGATAACGAAAGGATATGCCCGCAACAACTGGACTGACGTCGGATGTGCCAAAAAAGCGTGAGTGACGACATCAGTTTCTGGATCCGCCATAATCCAATGTAAGTACTGACACTGCACTGCTTGATAGAGAAACTGCTGGACGGGATTCCGGTCTTCAGATTTTGTCCTCCTCATGTAATCTCTGAAATTATAAATATGCCTTTGATTTGGATTGTCCTCCGGGAATTTTTCTTTTACTGCCTTCAAGATGTTCCGTGGTTTTGCTTGCACCTCAGTCATATCACGAACAATCTTCTTCGCCCCAGAACTTAGACCACTAATTTGACGATGACCCTCTGGATAAACTGCCAGTCTGTGGTTGTGATGTCCATGAGCACTATTAAAAACCACAACCCATCCATCACGATCTCGTCGCTCCACCACTTTTATTAAGAAACGGCAACCGCAACCCTTTCTTTTGGTGTTTCTTCGAAGTGCAGTATCCATATCCCGAGACTCCATTTGATTTCGCCGGTCGCATCTCAAATAACAATCCATCCGACTATCTGATCTTGTTTTGTACGACGACACGACCAAAAAAAACCCAGCTCCGATAGCTACTTGTTTGGCCCATTTACATGCTTCATCGATTGTTTCAAAGATTTGTGTAGTTTGAAATAACTCACTGTAATCCACTCCATCACCACCAAAATCTTCCAACGGAACCTACAAAAAAAAATCAAAATTAAAAAAATCAAAAAAATTCCGGGCGTCTGTATTAAACACCTACCCCATGGGAGGGGCGTCTGAGTTAAACGCCCTTCCCAAGGGTGAGGCGTCTGCGTAGGACGCCTGACCCTAGGGAAGGACGTCTACTACAGATGCCTTACCCAAGGGGAGGACGTCTACATAAGACGCCTCTCCCATTGCGTAGGCGTCTGCGTTAGACGCCTCGGCCAAGGGAAGGACGTCCTACGCAGACGCCCTCACCTTGGGGGAGGCGTCTAATGCAGACGCCCGACCCAAAATTTGCCCCGCGCCAGACTTACCTCACCGGATGCATCACCCTCGCCAGACATTTTCGTGGTGTTTTTACTGATAAATTATGAATATACAAGACCGTAGGCCTAATTTATAGACACGGGACGATATGGGTATTAAATATATTGTTAAGGGCAATTTGGTAATTTCAAGGGGCGATTTAAGTAGTTTTGGGGCGACGTTTAGTAGTTCCCAATAATTATTAACATATTTAACTATATTTTATATTAAAAAAACAGTAACCAATGGGGACACGTGCCCCCACCCACCCACCCCATCCATCCGCCCAGGCGAATTACGTGGAAGTCTCCTGTGCTCTCCAGTGCTGATGTGTTGAGCGATTGTTTTGGGCGCCTGGTATTTTTGGATGGTTAAGGGTGCCCTCAGGATCTGAAGTACTTAGGATTGTGCACTTAGGGCACTAGTGCACGGTCCAGCGCGCCCCATGGAGGGCGCGTGTGCATTAATCCTGCACGAATAGTGAGTGGGTCCCACCCTATTGGTTTATTATTATTCTTTTGTGTTTTTTTGTTAATTACATGTTATTAGTAGTTATTATTATTTTATTCAGTTAAATTTTTCATTAATTTTCTCAAATCATTTAAATATTGTTTTATCTAATTTAATTTATTATTCAACTAATTTTTTTGAAACTAAAATTAAATTAAAAAAATTAATGAACAACATAAGTAATTAAAATTCATAATATTTTTAAGACTAACTAAATTACATTTAAACAACAATACATAATGCATAATTAATAAATAAATTCTAATTATACAGTTGTTTGCATAGATTTGCTCTCAATGTGTCCTCCTCGGGCGTCAAATTTCTCTTATTCAGCAACATCATCAACAAGTCTTTCTTGTATTATGTTTGTGTCGCAGTTTTAATTTCTGATATTCCAACTTTTCCTTCTTCATCGCGAGAAGATTTTCTTTTACCTACGACGAATATTCGAGTTGGGAACAAGCAGTATAGAGGCACTCATTGGGTTGCTCGGAAACCTTTCGTTTTCCTTTAGTTTTTGCCTTTTTCACACTTTCAGGACGAGTGAGGTGACTTTCTGTATTTGGGGTTGGACATTCGTCAGATTCAGAAATACACACAGGTTTCCTTTTACTACTTGTTACTGGAGAATTGCCCACCATGATGTCACGACGACGACCGCATGTATTCTTGAGGACAGATGTTCGAATGATGGAATCCCATTTTGGATACTTGTTCCGAAGGGGTCAGGCATGAAAGAATTGAAACTTACCGTTATGAGTTCGCTCATAAATGACATGAGCTTCTCTGATTACGTCTTCTTCATTCATTCCGCTCCTTTTCGTTATAGTGCTTCATCGTGACAACCGACCCACTTAAGGACAGATGCTCCCAATCTTCTCCAACGTCTTTTAAAAGAAGTCGTGTTCTGCCATGTCAGTTTTTCGTTGGTGGAGCACGCAATGTCGTAGGTTTATTTTCACGTTGTTTCAGAGGTTGTTGATTTTCTGGTCGGTGCTCACAATCGCATCACAACTTACGTTCATGTATAAGGAGATGAGGACCTCGACACCCTGAGTTGACCATTTCTTGCTCCCCTGGGTCATTGGTTGTGTGTCAGGTTGTGATGGTGGTGGACTAAATTGTTGTGATAAATTGATAGGACAAGCATCCACAAGCTCTTCCTCTAAATTGACAATCGGTTTATCAGTTGTGTCCGCCTCTTCATTTACATGGCAAGAACCACCTTTAGATTGAAGGTAGTTCGAATAAATAGTGTAATTGTTGGGTTGATGTGGTGGAGGATATTGTGGGTTCTGGTAAGGTTGGTATTGGGGTTGTGGGGGATATTGTGAGTTTTGTTAAGGTTCGTATTGGGGGTGTGGGGGATATTGTGGGTATACATAGAAGGAGGGATCGAATGTTGGTGGTTGATATTGGGGATAAGGATTGGGAAACACACTACGTGGATTACATGGTTGTGGTTGTGGTTGTGGTTGTGGTTGTTGTTCTTTGTTATGGTTAGGAGAATCTATTGCAAATCAATGAAGTTTAGATGATCGTTGTGCTACTTCTTGTAACCTAACAATTTAAGAGGATAAAAAATTTATAGCCACTTTGAATCTTTGAATTGGTTCCAATCTTCATTCGGTGATGCAATCGGTTTTGAATTCGACTCTAAAGCTTGCCCAGTCATTATTGATCTCCTCTTCAAGCACTTACATGTGTAGATTTAGGTACCCAAATATTTTTAGGTCTTTGAATGTTAGCTTTGGGAATCCAACCATTTTGGTTTTAGGAGCCCACACACGAAGAGTTATGTTTTACAACTAAGTGTTTTCCATTTAAAGTTGTATGAATTACATGGTTTTTAACTTATGAATCATTATATCCTAAACCATGTTTTTGCAAGGATTGTCTTTGACTTCCTAAAAGCATATTAAGCATCTTAGTTCCATTAGTGAATCTTTCAAGATCTTTTCTTAATTGCACATTGCAAGCTTTCAGATTTAATTGTTCACTATCACTAGGTGTTGCTTTTAAACTATCAATAGTTGATGCATTAGTTTCAAGCCTAGCAAGCACCTCATTATTCTCATTCATGCATGTTTCAATTTGACTTTGGAGATTAATGATTAGCTTTCTAGCATTCTTGGTCTTTTCACAAATAATCTCATATTGTTTAATTAAGTCATGAAATGCATTTTGAAGTTCATCATGTGAATATGTTTCTTCTTTAGAACATGAACTATCACTAGCATATGATTTAGATGAGCAAGAATGTGTTCTAGTAAAGTATGAGTTAGATGATACCTCACTCCCTTCATCTTGAATTGTCATGTAGCACATATGTGTATATTCCTTTGTTGATAAAGGTGCGGTTTATTGGGATGAAGATGAAGATGATGAATCGTCTCAAGTAGCCTTGTGAGCTTCCAACCTCTTCTCTTTTCTCTTACTCCTCTCCTTTTCTCTCATTCTCTTTTTTCTCTCATTTTTCTTCCCCTTCTCTTTTCTCTCATTTCACTCTCCTTCTTCTTTTCTCTCATTTCACTTTTTCTTCCTCTTCTTTTATTCTTTTCTCCCTTGTCCTTTTTGAGGCATTTGAAGAAGTCTTTGGCTATCTCCTTGGTTCCTCAAGATTTGCATGTAATGCCAAGGTGGATTGTTTTTGGAGGCTTCCTTCTCCTTTCGATGGTTAATTTGAAGTTCATAAGCCATGAGATTTCCAAGTAGCTCCTCCATCTTGAGTTGGGAAAGATCGTGAGCTTCTTCAATTGCGACCACATTATCTTCCTAATCGTTGCTTAGCGACCGGAGGAATTTTCTTGTCATCTCTCATTCATTTATTTTTCTTCCAAGAACCAAAAGAGAGTTAGTAATATCGGCGAAGTCATGTCGCTTATGTTCTCACCGATTTGCATAGAAAATATCTCATATTTATGCATGAGAAGACTAGTGCGAGTTTTCTTAGTTTTGCTATCACCTTCGTGATGCATTTGCAATCTATGCCAAATTTCATAAGCACTCTCACAACCCCTAATTCTATTATATTCTCCCTCATTAAGGTCATAATACAAGATGTTCATGATTTTTGAATTTATTTCAATTTCTTTCATTTTGGCCCTAGAAAGTGAGTCTAATTCATCTTCATTTGGGGGTGTAGGGATTTTGAAGGAACATCCAATACTTAAGGTCAGTAGAAATTAGATACATCTTGTATTAGGAACATACGCTCGGATCACCGAGCTCTGCTCACGACTTCACTAACCACTCTCCGTTCCGGTCCGGGAGAGAAGGCTTTTACAACACAAGTACCGCGAACACCCTCGCTTGCTTGACTTTCTTCCTCTCACAATCCGAGAGGGAACACTTTGGGTTTTCACCGAAATCCTTGCTTTCTTTGACAAAGAAATGAGTTGGACAATACTCTCTAAACTTGAGCACACTTGAGTAAGATTTGGCTATGATCAAATGTGTGGAATTTAGACTTAGAGTGTAGGATTGGGGAATTTGGAGCTTGGGAGTTTTTCTCTAGTGTATAGGACAAATAGTAGTAGGAGAGTTGTGTGAAAAGGTGTTGGACAACTTTATTTATAAGTTCCTAAGGTGTTATGGTCATTGGGGTTAATTGGGTAAGTGTTTGTGTCAGATACACAAAATAGAAACCTACAGGATGCAATTCTGAATAAGTTCGATCGACCGAATCGGGCAGCACGGTCGACCGTTGGGCAATTTTGAACAAGCTTCGGCCGACCGCGGAAGAACGGTTGACCGCGATAGGCTACAACTTAGGTACACTTAAGTTAACGGTCGAACACTGAATAGGGTTCGGTCGACCGAAAACTAACAGGCTCTACGGGGTTGAAAAAATGATCAAGTTTGGTCGACCGATCCAAAGGCTTCGATCGACCGGAAACGTCCAGGCACTGCACAATTTGGAGACAATAAAGTTTGGTCGACCGAACAGGTCCACAGTCGACCGATGGGCAATTTGTATTTTGGGGTATTTGTGAATAATTCGTATACAACCGTTGGTATAATACGATAAGTCTAACGGTCGAAAAATTATGTTGATTCGGTGGACCGAAAAGGTCTGCACGGTCGACCGAATGTGGGCAGTTGAAAACACTACATGATAATTGATCACTCGGTCGACCGAAAGGTTTGGGTCAGTCAACCGAATGTGGGCAGTCAGTTCATGTTTAGTTTTAGTGTTTTCCGGTCTAAGTTTGGGTGATCTATTAAAGTCCAAATGATGTAAAATTTTGTGTGAGATTTCTATAGGGAACCTAGTGTGTGTTTGAGTTGATTTTAGCTCAAGAATTCTCAATTACACAAAGTTCATAAGACTCAAAAGAAATACAAATTACATGTTTTCAATATAGCTTTATTACATGTCTTGACTTGATTTCCTTTCTTCCTTGAGTCTTGATCACCTGTAGAGGTTAGCACAAAGCAATATATATGTTATGCAATATGTGTGCTACTCTACATTGATTACAATTAAGATTAGGTTGATTAAATCATCAAAACATAGATTAAGGCAAAAAATCCAACATCTTTCTCTTTAAGTACCGACACTTTATCCCCTTTACCCACACATACTTCAATCACCTTACGATTTTGATTACCCACAACCTCTTCACACTTCAATCACATTGTTCAAATGAGTTTCGAATTTGATTACCCGTCTTCGTCTTCCGTAAGCGCAGACTCTTCATCATCGGGTTCTGATGATGACAACTTTCGTGCAAGATACGAGTACAAGCAGTTTGAGAAAATCCTTGCATGTATGAGGGGTGAGTTAACACAAGCACTTCAAGGTTCCAACTCAAGACGACGGGAATCACGACCCAATAGATATCGCCGTACCGATGGAGATCGGGAATGTGGTCACAATCGTCTCTTGAATGATTACTTTGTCAGAAATCCTGTGTATTTCGATCGAATGTTTAGAATGAGGAAGTACGTATTTTCTTTGGATTGTCACTGCCCTCAGGTCCTCCGATGTCTTCTTCCAACGACGACCAGACACCACAGGTAAGCATGGAATCTCTGGATTACAGAAATGCAACACGCCTCTTTGTATGTTAGCCTACAGTGCAATGGCGGATACGGTTGATGAATATTTGCGTCTTGGTGAGGGAACTGCAAGAACATCTTTGCATAAATTCGCAAAAGGTGTCATTGCCAACTTCGGTGAGGTATACATTTGAAGGCCAACACCAGCGGACTTAGCAAGACTTCTTCATGTCGGATAGACACGCGGGTTTCCAGGAATGATTGGGAGCATTAATTGCATGCACTGGGAGTGGAAAAATTGTCCCGCTGCTTGGAAAGCACAATATCAGGGGCATAGTGGAAGAGTAACAATTGTCCTTGAAGCAGTGGCATCCTACGATCTCTGAATTTGACATTCCTTTTTTGGTATTGCAAGTTTATCCAACGATCTGAATGTACTACATCGTTCACTTGTTTTTAAGGACGTCCTAGAAGGATGAGCACCACTTGTAAATTTTTTGGTGAACAATTATCAGTACAATATGGCATATTATCTAACAGATGATATCTATACACAATGAGCGACATTCATCCAATCAATTATTCTTCCATAAACTCCGAAGGATATATTATTTGCCCAAAGACAAGAGGTTGCCCGTAAGGATGTAGAATCAGCATTTGGAGTGCTTCAATCAATATTTCCAATTGTTAGGAACTTGTCTCTGTTGGCTTTTTGGCAAATGATTGCTTATCCGTTTTGATGATTAATCAACATATAACTTAAACACATGTAATTCGTTCATATCACTCTTGCTTGCACAATACACATATATTGTTTTGTACTAACATTTCAGGTGACAAGTTTAACGAGAAATGAAGTTGAAGAGTAGATAGGTTTACATTATTGTCATTAGGATTTAAATGTAACTTGAGCACTTAAATCTTGATGCATTGCATATCACTACTCTTTAGGATTCCATAGAAGTAGAACTAAACGTTCAAATTCCATACAAAACTTCTTTAGAAATCAATCAAACCATATCCAGGAATTCTGCACTCAACCGGTCGACCGGTCGACCATCTGGTTCGACCGGTTAATCTAAAAACTATTTTCTGAACCCTTTCGGTCGACCGAACTGTGTTCTGGTTCGACCGGTTCATTAGAATAACTTAAGGTATTTTGGTCGACCGATCAACTGTTCATACGTGCTGGAAGACACGTGCCTTAGTGCAAACCGGTCGACCGAAAGTCCTTTTCTGTTCGACCGGTTGATTACTATTTTTGTCTTCTTTTGTGACCGTTATACTTGTCGTATTATACAACGGTCGTATACACATACTTTCACCATACCCCGAAATACATAGCTTAACCGGTCGAACAAATCTTATTAACCGGTCGACCGTTTGACCATTGATCGTTCGTAGCATTCTTCCTGCTATCGGTCGATACCACCTTGGTTCGACCGGTCACACTTTGTCTCTACCGAACCTTCACATCGGTCGACCGTTTCCTTGTTTCGTCCGACCGGTACACTTAAGTTCCATCCCAGTTAGTTCGACCGTTCCTCGTTTGTCTGACCGTTTGACTACTATTCACGTAACCGGTTGACCGTTTCATTCTTACCGGTCGACCGAACTTTGACAGAATTGCTTCCTGAATCTCTGGTTTGTGTATCTTGCACAAAACCCAATCAAATCTTTCTCAAACGGCTAGAAAACTTAAGAGGCTTATATATAGAGCTTAGATCATCTTTACAAGGTTACCAATCCATTCTCTAAGCTCTCATTGTGCTAAAAACTTCCAAGTGCTCTTACTCTCTTTATTGCTCTCAACCACTCTCTTGATCAATCATTCAATTGCATTCATCATCAATTCAAGTGCTCAAGAGTAGGTTACACAAAGTCTACTACAAAGGAGTTGTACAAGCTTCCGGAGTGAAGCTCTTCTCGGGTTGTGAGAAGGAGGTCCAAGCTTGGCGAGGGTGTTCGCAAGCTTGAATTGTAAAGGCTCGATCTTTGCCCGGAAAGAAGATCAATTTAGTGAAGATCGCGAAGTTGCTCAAGGAAGAGCATTTCGTAAGAGAGGACTAGGATCCGGTGGTTGGATCCAAACCTCTATACATCCGGTGTTTGGTTTGCCTTTTTCATCTCACTATTTTCATTTGTTATCTTGTTATTGCACAAATAGTTGGTAGTGAGAAATTAGTCTATAAACCCCCCCTTAAGACTAATATTTAGGGCATTTAGATCCTACAGTCTCTTGTATGGAATTCAGATTTATCAGACAAAATAATAACTGTATGTATCATAATGCATAATATGATAGTGGATGATGAACGAGACTTTTATGACCATGCAAATACAACTGAATTTGTCGAAGAACAACATCAACACGGAAGAAGAAGAAGAAGAACATCCAACGACGACCCTTTCTAGTACTCCTCCGATCGTATTGTGGATATTAACAGATACTTGGATAATAGAGACCGAGTTCGTGACGAAGTTAAAACATTTGACTTTGAAGAAGGATTTGGTCGAGAACATATGAGATTGTTTTGGACAAAAATGATGAATGAGAATGTAATTTATTTAATCACATTTTAATTATTTGTAGCTTAAATTGTTGTAATACGTTATTAATATTTATTAATATGTTGTTTTGGATTTTTGAATTATTAATCTATTATATTATTAATGATTTTCGTATTTATTAATTAATTACATTAAGTTATGTAAATGAATTAAGTTATATATTGGATGTTGTGGGAAAATATAAAATAATAGAGAAGAAAGTGATGGAGGAAAGAGAAAGTAGTGGGATAAGATCACTCTTGAGGAGTGAATAATGTAAAGATTGTGAGAGTAAAGATCGTGCTGATGTGGAGGAGAGAAAAGCTAATGTGGATGAGAGAATGTTGTTTCTGATTTTTAAAACAGGATCATTGTCGCGGATGACCTAATTGAAAGGAATTGCGATGACGAAATCTCTCGTATAATTTCATGCCCTTTCCAAATATATCTCTTTCTCTTTCATAACTTGTAATTTGCTCCCATTATCTCGCATAGTGAAAATTCACAGAAAAAACCCTACTTATAGATTCTTAATTCGCAAAAAGAGTCATTAATGCCTTGTATGTTCCCCATGCAACTTCGTTCAAGCACACTTAGGTCATCTTTAACCATGCCTGGGTGAACTCTGGACGTTTTGGTTTCTCTCTCTGTCACATCAGTTTCTCTCTCTACCACATCATATAAGACCCTCCACTCAAATTCCTCTTAATCATGCCCTCGAATTGGGGGGTCATCCATCATGGCAAGTGTGGGGTGGCCAGTCGGGTGTCCACACCCCCGGAAAACGCCCCGTTAAGGGTGGCCTTAAGACATGCAGTTCCAAAAGTAGAAGCTTAACAATAACAAAAAATCTCTCTTGAAAGAAGAAGGTAATTAGGTTTCGTTTGGTAACAATTTTCATTACCAAACACATGCATGGTTAGGTGTAGCTCGACCAATCTGAGTCCAGCAATGACGTTGGGAAAAATATGCTTGATGAAAACAATGTGGTCACCTTGTATTTAGAATCTTACTTATCTGTTACAAAGTGAGGGTGGTAACAAAGTGAGGGTGCAGATGTCGACAAATTTAGGGTCATAACTCATAACAAATTAAAGAAATACGCATGGTTAAACGAGTTAAGGTTGCGTGTATCTTTGGCTTTGTTATTAGAGAGAGCTGAACAGGCATGGGTGGTGTGACTCATGACGTCCAACTCACAACCGAACTCATGAGACATTATTGGCTCCAATCAGGACACACACACGTTCACGTACCCATCAAGCGGTAAGCAGCGAGTCTCTTTCGGACGTAGACCCTTTTTGGGCTCCACTTACGTGATTAATTGTCCCGCTTGATATATTTTGATTCTCACCACGACTAGAAGTCTAAAACCACGATGTGAACATGGAACATGCAAACATGGATTCATGGTTACACCTAACCAACAACTAAAGCTGCAAGATATCACTTGCAGTGTCATCCACCAACTCAAGAGCAATGTCAAAATTTGCTACCTCATAAGTTCAGAGTTCACTAGGATCACCTTATATAATTGTTATCTTGGTAAGTTCGCGGCCGGAATTCTTATCTCTCTTTCTTCCAGTTTTAAGAGCTAAATCATAATATCGAAACTCCATTTACCCGATGGTCTCCAAGTTGGATGATTTTTTTGGTTTTATTAGCAACAATGTGGGCTAATTAAATCGCGCGCGTATCTGCAAACACCATCCTCATTTTCTGAATAATCCTCAAATCTCTCTTAAATCCTCTATGTTTTTTAAACAACCTATTTTGTTGTAATAAATTGTCAATTGGAATCACAAATGCAATACTCCATAAACTTATGTCACACTTTTTTACTTTTATTGGTCGTAATTAGAATTGATGATTTATCAGCTGAAAAAATGATGTAAATTTGTTGACACGAGAAATAACTGTTACAAATCAAAACATTAGTATAAAAAAATCAGAATAATATCAACAGAAAAAGAAAATATCTTTATTATTTCTTTTTCGTAAAAATAAAGGGCTAGCCAATAGCCACCAGTACCACTCACTCAGGCACTAACAATTGAAGTAAAAAGGAAGTTTTGCATATGCTTTGCCCTATTAATTGGCATCTCGTTTCTCATAAATATTTTTGATCTTTTTCAAAGATCGTGAGCTGGAAAGTTGCACTACACTGCATTGAAAGTTATAGGTCTCAGAAGAGAACTAAAAATAGAACTCGTATAGATTGTGTATTTGACCCGGAAGTGTGAAACAGAAGCCTACTTATAATGTCACATTGGAAGCTGTAAGTACAAACATGCCGATCATTAAACGCCACAACTTCCAAAAATATATTACTTTGTCTCTTCGTTTCGTTTGCCCCATTCACTTTACTTCTCACACCAAACAAATAAGCTATAATAATTTGGAATTTATATTCTGAAAATCTTTTCTCAGATCCATTACGCGACTGAACAAAATCAGTTTTGTTAAATCTGAGATACATTCCATACCAAGCTGCAATATTTTCTCATAACCTAGACTTTACCTTACCCTATACAAGTCAAAAACTTGATCCTATTTGCACCTTTTTATACTTCAAACTAAGTACGTTAGGGGGCAAAAACTTGATCCTATACAGGCACGATAAATTTCTAATTATATGGTTTGAGTGTACAATTACATTGGGATCGAATCAATATGTTTTGTTCGAAAACGTCTTACACAACACAATATTATAACTTCGTTGGTCAAAGTTTTTGATTTTCCTTGTCTAACGTGCACATGATGTATACCCACATACACGAACAAGCAAACATACTTGAGTTTTTCAGCCGTGTCATTTATTCAGTTTCTCAAGCCAACTCTCCAACTCACTTAACTAGTAGTATGATATTGAAGTTGCTACCAAAAAAAGCGATCAGAAGGAATACGACTATTCTTAAGCATTATCTCTCCTAAGCCACCTTCAGCCAAGGGGGCTCGAGCGACCTTAGATTTTGGAAAGTTGCGAAAATATATTGATTTAATTACAATTTGTTCTCTTGAATTGTATTTTGATTTCACTTTACACCTTTAAATTTTAAAATGTGATAGTTATCCTTATTGAATTTTTGTTTTGTAAAACACTTATTCACTGATTAAACATTCATTCATTGTTTGTTTTTTTTTCTTTCAATTTTTTGCATCGTATCTCAAATATACTCCTAAATCTAATTTTACGTCAAAGTTCAGATAATATCTAATTCACATTTATATCAGATTGGTACTGAATCCAACCTAAATTTCAATCATATCAGACATTTGATTCAATCCGAACTTTAACGTAAAATTAGTATTAATAATGTATTAAGGATACACCACAAAAAAATATTAAAATAATGAATTTTTAAAATTCATTAGACAAAATATCACAAAATGAAAATTTAAGAGATATAACTATCATCTTTTAAAATTCAGACGTACAAATTGAAATCAAAATATAATTCAAGAAAATAAATTATAATTAACTTCCATTCCAAAACATATTCACTCGAACCGTTATTAATCCAAACATATTCACTCAAACTAACATAGTATTATAGATAGTAACATCCACCAAAGTCCAAATCTCCATTCCAACAATGTCATCCAAAGTTCTCACTCTCCTCCTCCTCCTCCTCCACACCTTAACCACACCCTCCACCTCCATCGGCATTAACTACGGCCAAGTCGCCGACAACCTCCCCCCGCCCACCTCCACCATCCCCCTCCTCCGCTCCATCGGCGCAGACAAAGTCAAGCTCTACGACTCCGACCCCACCGTCCTCCGCGCCTTCGCGGGGACGGGAACGCAATTCGTCATCGGAATTCCATCGGATTCAATTCCCACCTTATCCGCCTCTCCGTCCTCGGCCTCCGCCTGGATAAAATCCAACCTCAAGCCTTATATCCAGTCCACCAACATAACCGCCGTGACGGTCGGCAACGAAGTGCTGACCGGGAACAACACGGCAATGATGGTACGTATAAAAATCATGATCACGTAAATTATGTTATATATTTAACATGTAATGATAGTGTAAATAATGTTTCAGGACGGGCTGGTGCCGGCCATGGAGGCGGTTTGGGAGGCGGTGAAGGAGGAGGGGTTGGATGGGAGTGTGAAAGTTACGACGGCGCACTCGCTGGCCGTGCTGGCCAGCTCGTACCCGCCGTCGAAATCGAAGTTCACGGAGGATTTGAAGCCGTACGTGTCGAAGATGTTGGAGTTTCTGAAGAAAACGGACGCGCCGTTTTTCATCAATGCGTATCCGTATTTCGCTTACAAGGCCGATCCGAACTCGATTCCGTTGGAGTATGTGGTGTTTGAGAGTAATGAGGGGAATGTCGATGGGAATACTAAGCTCAGGTGATGGTAAAGTTTGTGCTTAATTCCATTTCATGTCAATTGCCCCTTTTTAATTTTTTTAATTTATTCTAATTACATGTCAAAACTCAAAAGTCGAATTTAGCTTTCATTTTTGGGTTACCCGATCTAGGTCGTTTCGAGATTAAAAAAAATGAACTGAGTTTGTCCAATTTTGTTTTTAAAACAATTAAGTTGCCTTTGTTGAAACGTAAAAGCACTTCTAAATAATGAAAATGGTGTCTTGACCTGAAAAATAGAAGAAAAAAAATCAACTAATTATATTTTCTTTTCCCGGGCATTTATGATGCAATTGAAGAAGCATACAATTCTCATTCAAGAAATTTAAATCGTATAACTTAAGAAACATTTGAATTCGTAAGTTTCGATTATTTTCTAGAATTAATGACAGACCCTTACAAACCATTTGGACGTGTCTCTTACATTGACACTCTGTTCCCGTAAATGTCATTTCCTTAATTGTTAAACTCGCATTACAGGCGCTAATGTCGTGTAAATTTTGAAATTACGTTTTTCAAACGATTGCTAGATTGTTACGAGTGTAGGATCAATTGACTGACTGGAGAGAACTAAATGTCTTATAGATTATAACCAACAAACTGAAAGTCGATATCTCAAGTCTCAACTCCTCCTCACCCTTAACTTTTGACAGGTATGACAACATGCTGTTTGCACAAGTGGACGCCGTCTACGCGGCGGTGGAGGACATAATGGGGAAGGAGAAGGCAGGAGACGTGGAGGTGGTAGTATCAGAGACCGGATGGCCATCAAAAGGCGACGAGGATGAGGCGGGCGCGACACCAGAGAATGCGGAGAAGTACAACGGAAATCTTATTAAACTGGTGGAGGAGAAGAAGGGGACTCCGATGAGACCCGATAGGCCCCTGGAGGTATACGTGTTTGCGCTTTTCAATGAGAATTCGAAGCCTGGGCCAGCGTCAGAGCGGAATTATGGGTTGTTTAAGCCTGATGGGAGCCCTGCTTACCCGCTTGGGATTAAGCTCGCAACCAATTCTAGTGGTGATGGTGGTGGTAGTGGCGGCGAAGGTGGTGATAGTGAGGGTGGTGGTGGTGGTGTGATTGTTGGTCCTGGTTCTCCCTTGAGTTCAGCTGGATACTTCGTGTCTTCTGCGGATAAGGTATGTTAATCAAACTTTCATGATTATGTTGTGGTTAGTTTTTTTCCGTTGCGACGTTAGTTGTGCAAATATTATCTAAAAGGCAAACGTGTTGTTTACTCTCAATTTGTAGCACGCAAGTGAATAAAGAGGAAAGAAGAGTCCCTGAATCCCTGATGGTTGTTTATGTGAATTTTAAAAATGCGACCCTCTTAGTTCTCACAGTTAGATGCGAACCACTCACTGGCAATATGAATTTTTACAAGTCCAACAACATAAAGTTCGAAATCTGCATTTTCATTGCTTACATTGTTACCACGTTTAATTCAATCTTGTTTCGGGATCATCATCGATTTTGATAATTTATTGCAGTTGGACTACTCTCCTCTCAACATCTTCAATTTTCTATTGGCTGCTGCGGGAATTAGATGGGTTTTATTCTTGGCGGCGTGGTGACAGGTGCAAACTTCTGTGAACATAGAAGATTTAGTGGAGAAATGACCACAGGAAAGGCATTGTTTTCTGTTCTATTTATGAATGGCTTGCCAAATGCCAATTTACCATTGTTTCGATCGCCATGAGGCGAATGATGAATAGAATGGGGAATTGGGTGGGTTCGACGTGTAAAGGAAGGGGTAATGGTGCATTGTGGATCGTCCATGACACCCCAATACCTCTTCAAAGGATAATATTATTATTTGTTTTACTTTATCTGGTACCGACTTTTCTTATTGTTATTCGCTCACTTACCTAAGAGCATCTCTGCTTTCGCATTTCTTCAAATGACAAAAGAGATGCTTAGATTGTTGTTCGAGGAAGGGGGTTACCCTTTCCAAAATGTCTTGTGGAGTAACCGTAGGCAACCAAAATCACATCATTTGTAGTCAACATCGACTAGACAGGAAAAAAGGATAATGTTGTCAACTACTTTCTGCCACAAGGTCTCTTGGTGCCATTTCTGAATTTTGTTATTGCATTCAGTCCAAAGTCTGGAATTTGTCATGACCAATAAATCTGGTTAGTGAACTGCAACCACATCACTACAAGCAAGGTATAACAATGACAACGATAGCCCCTCAAACCAGATGATTCGGAATGCTCAAATCTGTTTTGAGTTTGAAACCTAAGACCCCTGTATTTGTTACTGAATGAGCTGGCAC
The DNA here is from genome assembly GCA_963682175.1 of Triglochin maritima. NCBI lineage: Eukaryota > Viridiplantae > Streptophyta > Magnoliopsida > Alismatales > Juncaginaceae > Triglochin > Triglochin maritima. The sequence continues at coordinate 6,739,795 of OY821791.1, read as the reverse complement.
TCGACGATAAAACAAGACATATGCTGCTGATGTTCTGACTGAATCCTCGTTGAGTGGGGAAACATGACTGTCGTCGAAATGGTACCATATATTCTCATCAATCAACTGCAACATTCATAGGCAAATAGGTCAAAACTGATACAAAAGATTCTAGAGATATATCAGAAGATAATGCAAAATAGGGACCATAATCTGATACCAATTAAGCAAGATACTATTTTGATGCAGTGCTAGTGGAATCGAAACTATTTTGATGGTTCTAAGTCAAGGCTTTCTTGTGACAAAAACACTTGTTTCTAAATACACAATGAACCTGTTTATCAACTCAACATTACAAAGAAGTTAATTAAATGAAACAGCTATTTACCTTAGCATAAGCCGTGTAGTGACCACCACCTAACCCACCGTAATGATTACTGACTGCGTATAGCTCATATACAGAGGACAATCCAGTACTCAGTTCTTGGTTTAAGTATGTGCTCAAATCAAAGTTATTAATGGGAAAGTTGATGAAGGTGTCCAGCTTGTTTTTGAAAAATCTACTGTATGAAAATCGTTTTAAGTGAATCACTAGAACATCTGGCAATTTCCAAAGATCAAGCTTCTTAGTGGCTTGCCTGTGCTTCTTACACCTGGGACAATACCTTCATCAGGGGAAAAAGTTAGAGACGTAAGTAAACACACATTACATTCCATATAACAGGCTCGGGCTGCTGAGGACAATTATACGTACCACATATCATCAGGGCCTAGAGGTTCTTCTTTCAAGAACGCGTCTAAGCACGAAAACAATGAAGGTGCCTCCAGCTTTGATTTCTTCAGTGAGAAGATAGACACTGGCTTGCAAGCTTCCGGTAGACCATCAAGGTAGCTGGAATCATACAACGTATGCTCGTCTGTGGACCAACCCAGCAAAAGCCTTACACAGCTATCATGTGACAGTGAGTCATCATCAATAGGTTTCATGGTCATGCCCCTTGGATCTGTTGAAGAAAGTTGGAAGACCGGAACTCTATCCTGTTCTGTTCTGATATTGTGCAAGGCATTGTTCCCATTACTTACACAAGGTTGCTCATCTTCTAGACAAACACCATTCACAGCCAGCCCATAACCATTGCTCTTGAGGGTTTCAGACTGCTCTGATGGGAAAACCTCTCTCCGTATAAATGGTTTAAGCACTGTTCTAGTGGCAGCTTGATATATTTCTCTCCTTTCTGATCCATAGGCGAAACATGTCACGAGCGGTGTCCCCATTAGTTTATTGTACAAATTACCTTGGTTGTCCAGGTCTCCTCTGAGCAATAACATATAAGAACCAGATTAGGAATGAGAGGATCTAATTTCAAATAGTAAGCCATACTAAATGCAACAGTAAAGAAGATATCACAAGAGCATGTTACTTACTTATCGTGATGCATAATCTCTATCCTCAGTAATTTCTCATGTTCCTTAGGAAGAATATAAGCTACAATACGATCTTGATTTCTTATATCAGAGAGAAGTTGAGAAGGATTTTCGAAATATCTGTATATGACATGGCCATACACCTGCATAGATTGAAAAAAGACATCAGACCCAATTTAAAGCTTCTCTCACCCGTAAGGCCAAAAGGTCCAAAAACAATAGCTATTATGCTTCACCTCTGCGAGAAGTATTGCCTTGTCACTCTTTAAGCAGCACGTAGCAGTCAGTGTCTGAAGCAGATCTTTAATGCAACCATGTTTTGGGACTGTGACTGAGTAAGGAATGGGAAGAGCACTCCCATCACCATAAAATACAGTAATATTCAATGTCCGGTAAGAAGCCGAAGGCAATGGCAGGGACAAGTACATGAAGGGGTCAAAAGTCACAGAAACTTTGCTACAAACTGGACATACCAATGTTGATTTGTATTGACCCTGAAGACAAAATAATTCAAAACCATTATACAATCGACTTAAAACTTTATAGATGGCAAAGTGCTTTTGGATGATTAAGCCACCAGTTTATAACATTTTTCTTGTTACGTTCGAAACTTAGACGACATTAAAGTAGGTTACGAACAAGGTGTGGTTTTTTGACACTAAATGCAGCATGACATATGGCCAACTACCTGGAGGCAAAGGTGAGACAAACAAATATACAAACTTCCATATTCCACAAAAAAAATTGATAGGTAGATTAGCAATAACAAATTTAGTATTTTTATTTTTATATTTAAATTTGATGTAAAAAACTCTTTAATTGAACTTAAGAAGCAAATAGTTAACCAGAATTACAAGGAACATATAAGAGCATGTGTACCTTTTGAATTTGTTCACCCATAACAGATGCCCCTATTACTTGAAATTTGAACATCATAATTTAATTTAGGGAAGTAGAATAAGCAAAAATTACTCCCAGTATAACTTTTATCATAGTTGATGAAGGAGAATGAGAAAGGAAGTGACAAAAAACTACTGCAGAAAGAAAGGGTAAGCTAACAAAGTTTGCACTCACTTGACAAACGTCAACAATGACAGAATCATTTCGAGCCTTGTGGTTTTCCCAACATTCTTTTGCAAATTCTTCATCAGGGCAACATTCTTCATCTTTTGTTTCAATATACGGCTTCTTTTTTACACGATTTAAATCTTCATGTAGTCCATCCAAAAGGAACGCAAGGAGTTCCTACAATGAAATTTCAGACCTATTACAAACTTACATGGTTTGAAGAAGGGAAAAACTGGTTTAGCCGTGAATAACTAAACATACTAAGGAATTTTCTCGGATAGTGTGAGCAGTGTTGAATAAAGCCAAGTTAGAAATGTAAAGAATTGACTAAAAATGTAAGAGACTAGAAAATACCATGAGATCAAAGATGCATATTACCAATAAAATAAGAATCATGTGAAGTATAAACTTCAAAAAAAAGTACTTAGGTGTATGCAAGGAAAAAATAGGCAAAATAAAATTCATCTCGGAAACTAATACCGAACAGAAAGATACATGGCAATAGTGGGAGTGTCTAAAACAGACAGAAAGTAATACACGAGAAAGTCTTCTGATATTACGAGGATGAATAAAAAAGAATACCATGTAGCATACAGAAATCCAAGTATCTTTAATTGGAAAAAGAAGTGTGAGCTGTGTCCTTCAAGAAAAAAATAGTTTATTACTACATTATTTATCATGTAAATGTTGCAAGACAAATTAATATTAGTTAACTGAATAGATTCATAAATGCAACTTCAATCTTTCAAATTCAAGTCACCAATGAACAAAAGTAAAGTTAGACAATGTAGCAGTAATCAAATAATGTCCCAAAAATAACTTTTCAACTTCAGCAACAGTGTCATGCTCAACCATCCTGAAGAAACGTATAATGCTCAGTAATCAGTATAGAAAGTGAAAACAGTACAGAAACACAAAAAGAGAAACCTGAGACGCCTTCAAGTCAAACAATAATCATAAATTTTCTAATGCTCAACCATCCCACAAAAGATATGATGCTCAAAATAGAAGTGAAACATTACAAAAACACAAGTGAAAAGAAAAGGTGGAATGCCTCAATGTGAACTAACTTGAGAATCATGTTGGTTATAGCCACTAAATTGCGGAGCAAAAAGGGCAAGCTTTGATTTAAACGCGCGAGGTGCAATAGGTGTGTTTCCAGAAGACCATAGTTTTCTCAGTAGCTCTCCAAATGCAATTGCAAGTGCACCCTGTAAAATGAAGAAAAAAAGTGTATAAGAATTTTCCAAAATAATTATCAGCATCTGTTATGTCCATCTTGCTATCATGTGAATAAGTAAATAAGTCGGATAGCAGCCTCAATAGTCAATACAATCTATTACCAGCTAATCCAGACAACATTTGCCAACTTGAACTACAAGACTGTGTCATCCATGGGTTTATCTCTTGTAGGTTGTAGGATGCAAGCTCATTAAGAAAGTTAGCGACGAGCCACTCAACTCCATAGCAACATCAGTTATAGAGACTAAAAACCATAGCACATACATAATAAGCACAAATATACTATGTGCTTAAGAGATAAAATTCTTACATGCAGCCCCAAAGGATTGTCCACATTTATCTCCTCGCTGTAATCTCTCAAGAAGTAGTCAACAAGTGGGGGAGTGTGAACCAGACACTGAATTGCACTATTCATGAAGCAAGTGTTACCCAGATTATGCAAGCCTGTCAATCCTTTAATATCTACTACTGCACTACTTTTCTCAACTAAATCCCCACCATTTGAACTCTTAGCAGTAGAACATAAGTCATTACCCTGGAATGAATCAGGGATGTAATTTCTTAACTGACCATTAGATACATCAGGACCACCTGGCATTGTGATAGATGCTCCAGACTGTTCGAGTGGGACAAAAGCTAATGAGATTCCTGCTGACTCAGACTTGTCTCCAGAAATACTAGGTTCATCGGATAGCACCTCCAAAAGGATCTGCATCGAACACATATAAAATACAAACTTAGTCAGACGTAGTCAATCCATTATACCCGGTCTACAAAGTTGCTCTGTCCAAATAGAAGACGTGAAATGGTTGTTCATCTAAATATGAGATGACAACCCATAACATTTCTGATTATTTTTTTCTTGTTTTTCCTTGCAAACACATGCTTGTATAATAAAGGTTCAGTCCGATTAAATCATATTTCCAGTTTTAAAAAAAGCAACTTGCTTTGGTAGAAATATGAGGTGAAGTTTATCAGTTCCACTGAAAATGCATTACAACTAAAGCCTTGCTGTATCCACCATGTTTGCTTCATGAGACTATGTACATGTACGGACTCCGCGACACAATATCCCCAATATCATCAACTAGAACCAAAGAGATTAACTTTGAAAGGGTGAAGCTACAAATATCACCTTAACCATGATAACTAATTTCATGATTAAAAAGACTAGGAAAATGACAATTTGGTGTCCCAGAGGTACTAACAGGTGCTACGAGACCCCAAATATCCTCACATGTTTAATAGAGGCTCTACTAACCTCTTGGTCCATAATGAGGGCCTCCTCTATCGTTTCCTCGAAGTTAAGTAGTTCATTTTGTTTTCTCTTTTCAAAGTGATCCCATATACGTATCTGTAGAAATAGGGATTATGCATGAGAAAATTTTAACAAGAAAAGAAAATGTATAAATTACAACAAAATGTTTAATACCTTGGATCGTTCTTGCTTCAATAGCGCAGCGACCGTGTTATAGAGCTCATCTACTGTTGTCTACAGGGGAAAAGGTTGAAACAATTAAAAGCTTCAGAGCATCAAAATATCAACATTATTATGAAAGGTTCTAATGGCACAAGTAAATATTTAAATATTAGAAAATATGGTACTCGACCGCAAAGCTCGATAAAATTGTCTTTCATGAAAGAACGGGAATGAACGACATGCACTATATCAAACCAACCACGACGAGCTGGCAGTACCGATATTTTAGCTTAATTGGGTGTAAGGCTGTAAACTAAGTTGCTAACAAGCAACATTTTGCAGATCAGATAGTTTTCTTTCCATGTTCTTAATTTTGTGATTTTCTGGCCGTTATCTATCTCTTCCTAATTTCACTGGTAAAAAAAGACGAGAAAGTTTAGTGATCAAAACATTAAAGGGAAATTCATGATCTGGAATAATAAGGCAAACAAAAAATGTATCTAGCTTCTTAACGATGAATAATTATATGCAAAGATGGGGACGAGGAGACTATCGTATACACAAGGAGGTCATCAACCAAATAGAAATTCCAAAATAGATTTGCCAAGACACATTGGAAGACCTATATCTCTTCCAAGAAAATTGTGAAAACCCTACTGAGAGCCAGTTGATGTTGTCAATCTGAACCAACTGCAATCTCAAACAATTCAATAGAGAATAACTTCTGAAATTACATATTAAACAATATTTAGAGAACAATAGATAAAGGTTCAGGTATGGCTTTGAAGTTAACAGTTCTGGAAAATGAAGAAAAGCAAGAATGAACAGAATCAATCATATCCCCACTGATGGGATTGATGTAATGTGAACAGAAGTACCTTTCTGCTCATCCGAATAATTCTTCTTGAATTATCTCTTGCATCAACTAATTGAAGAAGAATGGGGTGAACCTCTACCATCCAATTCTTTTCATGTAACCCTTGCTTTGCTATAAGTTTTCTTGGTAAAGCTGGACCTCCTTTGTACCTGTAGCGGAGAATGTTTTAATAGCAACTGAAATACAACTAAGGTATGCATGGTTCCCTTGTGGTTTTACTACAGAAACTAAAACAACATGAACGAGGACAAAGAAACTACTAAATAAGGATGGACAACAAGAATTCAAGTTGCATGAACTGAAGTTAATTTATCCTTTCAGCAGGAAGAAAAGGATTTATGATTTCCGTTGGAAGAAAAAGATTAATATAGTTTCTTCTTCACACGACCTCTACAAAAATCACCTTGACTAGAAAACCCAAGCTGTTGCATGTGTGCAATGTAAATTTCAAATTCTTACCATTCCATCAGCATTTCCCAAACAATTTGAGGCACCAGAGTGAAATCTTGACCCTCCATCAAATGTTTACTGACAATCAGCTCGTTCTCCTCATTGGTATCTTTTTCAATTAGGTCTCTATTATCAATTTGTCCAGGTTTACAAGGGTTAATACAAGAGGTTTTGTTTGCCAGGATAGTAGGTGATTGACTGAACCCATTTGCTCTCACATAATGTTGCCAATCTCTCCACCACCTGTGAAAGCGGCATTAACTGATTGAAGATGGTGTATATTATATGGAACCACGACAAGCATGGTCCCTGCAAAAACAGTTTGACAATGTACTAACAGGGACAATGAAAAACAGTTCACCTCCGAGAAGAAAATAGCTAATATCTTGCTAAAACATCAAAATCAACAAGGGTAAAATAGTACGACAATGTTTATAGCAAGGCATACTAATATAAGAGGTAAACTATACTTTCAATAAAATTACAAGTCTGTGGTCTGATCGGTGGAAAATCTACAAAACTTAAGATTGAGATCACAATGTGTAAGATAAAAAATAATTAATTAAGATTGTATTACGGAAAGAAATCTAGCAACCACATGAAGCGATTGTCTATTGTTAGACACGATTCATACAACAAGTGCCCAATTTGATTCTCCTCCTTTGTAACCAGACCTTTTTTTGCAAATACCAGGGCAAGTCTAGATCTGTAATCTTTTGCACAGGACTTGTACATACTATCTTTCGCATGTGTTTGCAAACATATGAGGCGTATTTCTCGCTGTACTTAAAACTTAGGATTAGTTCCCAAATGTACGTTTTCTTTTTGTGATTCCAAACATACCCTTAGTCTATTTTAAACATATTTTAGAGTGAGGTGATTTTTTGAATGAGCATTAACTCATTTTTTTCACAACATTGCCATCCTACAAAACTCAAACAAGCGAGAAACCACAAATACCATCCCACACTCACAAAAAGCCCTGCAGCTCCAGCATCCAACAAAATCAAACATGGTTAGTACATCATAATTTTCAAGAAATTTTTTCGCACGGGACTTGCTGCAGGCATTATTTTCACACTTACTACAAAAATAATACATTATTTTCACGCATGTTTTCGAACACTTTTCACATAAACTGTCTTCTGCACCTTTTTTTTCAAACACTGGATGCATATATTCTTCCTCACTACACTTAAAACTCTCTATTTCAACAAATTTCGCTCTTTTCCCCACAGCTTCAACTGAAAACTACCTTTTCCCACCCAATAATCTCATCCTAAACCACAAATCTCATCCCGCACTAACAAAACCCCTACTACACCATTATCCAACAAACTCACAACTCAATCAAGATACAAACAGGCTTCCGAACACTTTCCCCATATACTATCTTTCACACATGTTTTCAAACACTTTCTGCGTATATTATTTCTCATTACACTTAAAACCGTCCATTTCAACACATTCTTGCTCTTTTTCCTGCAGCTTCAAAGCAAACAATTTTTCTACAGGAACCAATAACTACATTTCCTCCCCCGACCTTCTCATTCTAAACCACAAATCTCATTCCGCCCTAACAAAACCCCAAAACACACCGTTATCCAACAAACTCAGAATTCAATCAAGATACGAACAAGTCTTCGAACACTTTCTGCATAAACTATTCCTCACTAGACTTAAAACCGTCTATTCAACACATTCTTGCTCTTTTTCCTGCAGCTTCAAATCCAAACATTTTCTATGGGAACCGATAACTACCTTTCCTCCAGCAATCTTCTCATCTTAAACCACAAATCTCATTCAACACTAACAAAACCCCTAAACACACCTTTATCCAACAAACTCACAACTCAATCAAGATACAAACAAGTTTTTGCACACTTCCTGCATAAACTATTCTTCATCACACTTAAAACCGTCTATTCCAACAAATCCAAATCCAAACAACTTTCTACCGGAACGGATAACCACCTTTCCTCCCCCTAATCTCCAACAAAACCACAACTAAATCAAGTTAGTCTGAAGTGCAAAAACGAGCATCGGGAAACCGGACCTGGCGGAGACAATGTAGTAGAGATCCCCCTCCTTCCGGTCCTTGACAGCCTCGGCCTCCAACTCCTCGACGATCCGCCTTTCCTCCGCAGGGGAGCGCGGCGGGGAGGCGACAGCGGAGCAGGGGATCGCCATGGTCTATCCGTCGGAGGGAGTGGAATGAGATCGGGACGGGAGAGGGGAAATGGGAGAGAAGGGGGAGTCGTGGGGTATTTATATGGTCGCTTTGGGACGCGGGGTTGAGAGGGAGAGATGGTCAGAGAGCCAGAGAGGGGTTGCACGCAATACCCTGCCGTAACGGAACGTGCTTGACGGGGGTTTTTTATTGGTAACTTCCTCGACCCGCCCCATGGGTCGTCTGCTGGTCTCCACTAGGGAAAAGTTTTCGTTTCTTTCGAAAAAGATTTTGCAGTTAAGGCATCTACAATTCTACATACAATCTGGGTGTATCTCACCAACAACTTGTACCTAACAGATTAGTCAATGCATGATTCGGCGGAAAGGATAAACTTTTACCGCCCCTGACATATATCTGTGCACTGGGAAAAAATGGTTTTCTTGTACCATCCAGAATGTACTGAAATCTTATTCCTCAGTTTCTCGTATCCTCCTCACAGAAACCAATGGAAAGTGCAGCAAAGTTATAAAAAATGTACATGTCCATCAAATTTATTTAATATTTATTTTTATTACATAAAAATTTAAGTACAAAAATATTAAAATCATTTTAAAAACTAAACAATATAATTATCTTAAAAATAATGACAATGTGTTACAAAATTATACTATAAAACTAGATAATAAAGATTAAGCATAAGAATGCATTTTGAACTTCATATCGTCTTATTTAAATAAAATTCAAAAATAAAGTATTATTCAAAAATTAATTTAGTGTATTGTTTAAAAGTATATGACTACAATAATCTTATTAATTAATTTGATATACAACAATCTTATGTATATAATTTATAATTCACACATCACACATCACTTTAAGGTGAATTAAACTAAAATGTGCAATGTATATTTACATTTTAACATACAACATATTTTTCATAATAAAATTATACATTTATATATACAATATTTACAAATAATATCAATTTTTCATAACTGATAGTTAATTAATTTAGTTTTTAATTTTCTAGTGGATTTAAGTGGTTTGCACAAACAATAAATTTTTTATCAAAAGGAAACTGATTCCATTGGTTTCCTTTTAACCACAAAATCTATTTTCTGGTGGTTCTTGTACACAAACACCCCCTAAATACGTTTCTTCGTAGTGGTGTTTTGTAGTCCATACGCTAAATTTAAGTCATTATCGCTAACCTAGCTTGTTATACGAGCAAATCCCATGTTGGTAGTACCGTAAGAACGAGCAGACGTAAGAGTTAATCATTAAACACAATTGTGTGACATGTGAGAAATGCGGAGAAAATGGGTTTAGCATGGGTGACCAAGCCAATGCTGACGTTTAAATAACAATTTTAATGTAGTGTGATTATAGAACAAGCAACACTGCTTCGTTGCCTACAACTCATTGTTTGTCGGTTGGGTGCTCATCCATTGCTTGTTAGCAACATCCTACATTTGTTATCGATATTGTTTTGTAAGGTTCGTTTTCCCTTGTATTGCTGGAAATTATATATGATTTCGTCTATTGTCGCGGGAAGGGGACGTTGTAAATCATATACATTGCTCATCAGTAGAGTGTTTGGAAAATGCTGGAGAATGGAGAGACAACGTTCATCGTCGACTAACCTCATTTTTGAAGTCTAAGCATATTCTTATCATCGTAATTATCTCCCCTTGAACACAAACTTTTGACCATGTAAACTAATTTTCAGGGACTAATGTATTTACATTCTTACTAAAACCCCCTAAGAGAAGACTACTCAAAACTAAGAAGGAGACCAAACAAAATTTCATATTCTTGCAAAATTACATTTCGTATCAACGCCAAAGCAAAAATGACGACGAAATATGTCGTCGTTATTACATTAGTGGCAGAGGGAGAAGTCTTGGAATATTCCACGAGAAGATTCCATAGTTTAAAAACTACAACGACAGATCCTCTCTCATTCAACAGCAAAGAATCCACACGGGCAATCGTTCGTGAGTCATCGCTGCACCAACAAGTGAAACGGTAAACTTAGAGCATATTTAACAGCGCTCGGGCTTTCTGCCACGTCAGCTCACCCAACCCACCCAAAAAAACCCCTTACCCATGCCCAGGCTACCCCACCCACCCTACACTCTCTTTCATCCATATCATTTCTTAATTAAACAAATTTAATTCTCACACAACATTTAACAAATTACATTTTATATAAATATAATTTTAATTACATTATAATTATATTTTAACTCGAAATATTGTTAATAATTACTGGTAAATCACGAAATTATTATTAAATATTACGGAGCCACGTTACATTTAAGACAAACTGAAATAGGAAATATTACAATCAAAGTTAAGAAACAACAGTACATATTACATAAACTAAACTTTTAAATACTACATGACAAACTACGTTAACCGATTTTCAAACCGCTCCTCGTCCGTAGCGTTGCCATATATGCTCAATTAAATCGCCTTTCAGATCCAAATGTTGGTTCCTGTCACGCACTCGATCTTGATTGACAAAAAACTCGTGAATATCCGCTATACGATCGGTCGAATACGACGTTGCCTCAGCTGAAGTTCCAGGACGATCTTCCATAAATTCGCGAATATCTCCAAAATTAGCATAGCAGTCGCGTTCGTCCTCCACTATCATGTTATGCATGATGATACAAGCTGTCATTATTTTGGACAGAACGTCCTTGCTCCAGGCAAGAGCCGGGTTTCTGATGATCGCGAACCTCGCTTGCAACACTCCGAAAGCGCGTTCAACATCTTTACGCGTTGCCTCCTGCACTTCAGCAAACAATCTGTGCTTCGGGGTGTGAGGGTGAAGGATGGATTGGATGAAGGTCGCCCACTGTGGATAAATACCATCAGTAAGATAGTATCACATATCATATTGAACACCATTTACCTCATAATTAACAGGTGGTGCTCGGCCTTCTAGTATGTCGTCGAAAACCGGAGATTGTTGCAGGACGTTCAAGTCATTGCATGAACCCGGTATTCCGAAGAAGGAGTGCCAGATCCATAAGTCGTACGATGCCACCGCCTCAAGGATCAGAGTTGCTTTCCCAGCACGTCCTTGATGTTGTCCCTTCCAAGCAGCTGGGCAGTTTTTCCACTCCCAGTGCATACAATCGATACTCCCCATCATACCTGGAAACCCACGTTGCTCACCAACGTAAAGTAGGCGTGCCAAGTCATTTGCAGTTGGCCGACGTAAATACTCAGGGCCGAAGATGCGAATAACACCTTCACAGAATTTGAGGAGAGCATTTCTGGATGTTGCCGCACTCATTCGTAGGTACTCATCGATCCCATCAGCGGCAACGCCATATGCTAGCATTCGCATTGCTGCCGTACTTTTTTGTAGACCGGAGATGCTCATCCTACCAGTTGCGTCCGGTGTTCGTTGGAAGAAGACATCAGATGCTTCGATGGCATTGTGGATGCGCAGGAAGACATGCTTTCTCATCCGAAATCTTGTCCTGAAAAGAGTATCAGAATACACAGGGTTGTCAGAGAAATAATCGTCTACAAGGCGTCTGTAACCTAGTTCACGATCTCTATCTGGGTTCGTCGTTCTCCTTCGACGCTGCTTAGGACGTGTAGTCCTTTCGTAAACAACCTGTCCGGCTAATTCAATAGCACGGTCCATTAGATTTAATGTCTCATTCCAGTTATCATCGTCGGATTGACCGGAGTTTAAACTATTATCCGACATTGATGAGAGAAGAAGCTAACAAGTTGAGAAGTTAAGGAAATGTGATTTATCAGGAGATAAATAAATGTATTTATAGTTGGGAGGGTTTGGATGTATTTGTTGCACTGTTCACGCGTGATTGCACATAGTGTACGCGTGATTGCAAATAGTGCACGCGTGATTGAAAATAGTGCACCCGTGATTAAATATTGCACCCGTGATTAAACAGTGTATTGGTTCTGGAAATTTCTTAATTTTAATCACCTACAAAAAATTATTACCCTACATTTATAACAAATACCCAATCCATTAATAACAAAACCAAAACTAAAAAAAATTCAAAAAAAAATAACTAATGGGCCCGGGCGTCTGCTCGGGACGCCCACCGCCCGGGCAAGCGCCCGGGCGGGGCACCCCCGTTAAGGGTGCCCTTACTCTCCACTACCGTGAGTCAACATAAAGATCGAGAGATTATTTTTACCTTTATCTGTCGCTTGTTAAGTTATATTGACTTTGGTTTTTTCTAACTTTTGGCTGTTTGAGGTTCTGGAACTTCTTTATTATCAATGCAAAACTAAATTTCAAAAACAAAAGAAAGACAGAACACAATGTCATATCGCCACACGAACATCCGTAATCATGAGCTTAGGTAGCATTAGCACATGCCTTACTGCTTTCGCAAAACGTTAGAAGAAAATTTTCCATGGATTTGCACGATATATAGTCAGTTGATCATTGATCGTACTCCATTAACTTGGTCAGAAATCACGCTTAATGACAAGTACAGACCAACGTGATTAATTACTTTTAAAAAATACTGACTTTTGGAATTATATTTATTGAAATCATTACGCTCCTGAAATATTTTCTAGATTAATCGTCTCTAGAGTTGAAAGTGGCCCGGCTGATTTCTGTGACTGAAAATAACCCAGATAATATGATTCTTACATATAGATAGTGGTAGTACTAAAGAATTTACATGATAATAGCTGATTTTCTCAATTTAAAGCTTTTCATAAATTTAGAAGCTAAAAGGACAATATTTGATTCGTATTCAATTGTTATATGTATTTGTTTAACACCAAACATGATTAAATAAACAAATTATATCTGAATTCCATTTCATTGTACATAACGGCAGATACGATATAGACGATATATGTTTTGCATCGGCTCTATTTTACTACTTTCAGGCCTAATTGTTATTGTACCCATGAGGATAACTTTTTTTAGTGAATGTTATAGTTGGGTTCTACTGGACAGGCCTCAATTGGGCCCATAACTGTAGGAACCCTTAAAAATCATGGATTGAAAGATGAAAAAAAACCCCATGAGTTTTATACTAGTAAGACGTAACATAATCTTGGTAAATTCCCCACACCTTAACTCAATCAATATTCAATACGATTGTAACTACAACAAAATTATTAGTAAAATCACTGTGTAGTTTAGGCTAACGAAAAACTCCCCACTCTAGTAGACTAGTACTACTCTCTTCGAACACTTCAATATTTTTTTATTTTTAGTTTTGCATTAGTTTTGACTTAGGAGCAGAAACAGAAACGAACTTCCTCTGGTATAGCCTAATCCAATTTTTTTGTCTTCATGTGCTCAAATGGACAGGTAATACGATTTTAAATCACATTCCCTAGCCTCTGGGTCTCACTTAGAACAAATAGCCAAATAATATCGTAGCCGAAGTCTTGATGCCACAATCTTCAAGTCATTGTCTTTTATGATGTAAATATAGATTATAGACCTAAGAAGTAGCCCTCTTGTAACCATTGCATACAAAAAAATCCACTCATGGTGGCCACTCGACCATCACTGGGATTACTGTTGTGCTGTTGAATATTAGACTTACGCTTATGTAGTATTAAATTGAATTTTTAATGTTGAGTCGTAAAATAGCCGAATAATACCGTACCCATCGCACGTTACGTGGGAGCAATAATTTTTTTAAGGATAATTTGACAACGGCGGTTCATTCAAGGTGTTTTCTGTTCCGAATTTGTGTCTATTTTGTTGTTTTATGTCACATTCAGGTACGTGGTCGTCCAAGCGGTAGGCGACCGTCTGTTGTGGGGCGACCACCGCCTTTCGCCCAGTCAAGTTGGGCGATCGCTTCACTTAGGTGACCGCCTAGGCGAGAGTCGTTGGAGGCACTCCAACGGCTCACTCCTTTTTTATTTTTATTTTATTTTTTTTTAAAAATTACAAGTTTGTCACTACTCCAAAATCATTTATAACCCCTCCAAACCTATTCATTTTTCACACATTTCTTATTCTCTTCTTCTTCTTCTTCTTCTTCTTTATAATTCTATTCTCATCATCAAGTTTCCTAATCACCAAGTTTTTGCGATTAAGTCTCCGGTCTGGTGCTTAGTTTTGAAATTGGAAAGTGAAGTCTCCGATCCGATTCTTCATTCTTCAATCGCCAAAATCAAGTGCACTCTTTCTAACTTCTCTTTAGAATTAAATTAATTAATATTTTATTTCCTATTAGTCTAAACTTTTATATTAGTCGAGTTTTAAGATATGACTTACGTACCGGCACTAGTCTCCCTATGCATCACGAGAGTTACGATGACCTAAGACCTACCCGTACAAATGACCCTGGTTGGAATACTGCCCATTACATTAGTGCTAGTGATAAAAATTGCATTGTCTGTGAGTTATGTGGTAAGGAAACTAGAGGTGGTATAGTCTGTCACAAACAACATCTTGCACACACACCCGGTAGCAATGCTAGACCTTGTGATAAAGTTCCTGACTCTATTAAACAAGACATAACTGCATACATGATTAGAAACAGTAGGACATTACAAAACGAAAATGTTTGTCTTGATGATTATGTAGACCGAGAAAATATAGAATTTGATCTGGAAACCGGGTCGGGTTCCGGTTTTGCTCGGACCCCAACCTCCCGTTCTCGCCTCGTTCCTATTCGAAAGAGACAAAAACAACGTTTGTGGGCACCATTTTGCGGACGTGGGAAGGACGTGGTTTCTGGCCCCCAACAAACAACCATCGAAAGAACCTTTAGAAAAGAAGATAGGAAAACAATTAATCAAAAATGATCTAGACTTTTCTATAGATGTGATATATCATTCAACACTGTAAGGATGCCTGAGTGAAAGGAAGCAATATCCGCTACTTGTACTTACGGACCCGGACTTAAACCCATGACGTATCATGAAGTTAGTGACTCGTGCCTTAAACAGGAAATTGACTATAGTAGAGGTATACTAGAGTCGTACAGACAAGATTGGGCAACATACGGGTGCACGTTGATGACTGGACTTATAGGTCTGGTAGGAATATAATCAATTTTCTAGTAAATTGTCCGACAAGTACCATGTTCATGAGATCTGTAGATGCTTCCGATCATTCTCACACCGCAGACTACCTGTACAAGCTGATGGACAAGGTAGTTGGCGAGATTGGCGAAGAACACATTGTTCAGGTGGTCACCGACAACGCCGTCACGTACATACTTGCCGGTAGGATGTTGCAGCAAAAAAGAAGGAGATTGTTTTGGACTCCCTGTGCAGCGCATTGTATCGATATCATCTTGGAGGATATTAGCAAGCTGTTTTTGAAGACTATTACTTTAGCTCGTAAGATCATCAAACATTTCAACAGCTCTACCATGTTGTTGAAGAGGATGCAAATTGCCATTGAAGGGAACCTGTTACGCCCTGCTGTCGCGAGATTTGCCACCGTCTTTCTGAGTTTGCAAAAGTTGTTTATGAAGAAAGACAAACTCCGAGTCTTTGTTGTTTCCCCGGAGTACAACGATCCTAATGCAAGTTGGATAAAGAAAAAGAAAAAGAAGGAGATCTCTACTGAAGTTGCTGAGACCATTCTACAAAGTTGTTTCTGAACCAACGTCGTGAAGGCACTGAAGGCCTCACAACCTATGGTCCAGGTTCTTAGACTTGTTGACGGCGATGAGAAACCACCGATGGGATATTTGTGTGACGCAATGGAGAAAGCCAAAGAACAAATCATGAGGATCTTTGACGGAAACCCGAGGTTGTACAAGCAAGTCATCGACCTCATCGATACTAGGTGGGGTCCAGGGAAGATGATGTTCTCACCCCTACACTCAGCTGATTTCTTACTCAACTTCTCCGTCCCACATCAGGATCGAAATGTAGCTTTCAATGAGCATATGCCTGGATTCGTGGATGTCGTAGAGCGGCTCGTCCCCACTCCTGCAGAACAAGACAAGATTTGCGGTCTACTTGATCGTTACAAGAACTCCCTCGGAATATTCTCGAGGGATATGGTCGAGGAACTAGGTGTCTTTTCGAAACCTAAACATGTATGATATTTTTAGATAATATTTGTGTATTTTTTCCTGATTTTCCTGATTTTTTTATCTATTTTATAAAATTTAATTGAATTAAAAAAAAGACCGCCCAGACTTGGGCGGTCACACAACCGCCCAGGCGACCGGACGCCCCCGGTCGCCTAAGCGGTCCCAGAACAGTGGTTTTATGTTCGTGGATTTTTTTTCCATCGGTTTTGTTTGGATTGAACTTAATACGCATGTTTTTTATATTTTTAACAACAGTTACATGTTTTTTCAAACTCAAAATCCAAAACACTTACCTATTTATTTATATTAGAAAAAGGTTAAAAATCTTTAGCTATTGTGTTTGGATGACAAAAGACTGGGAAAATTTCTCACAGAAACTGACTTTTCTCTCCTGCATCCAAACACTTCTCACCAGGGTGAGAGTTTTCCAAAAAACTCAAAAGCTCAAAGATGAGTTTTTTTCCAGTTTTTTTTGAAGTGATACATTTTTGCCCTCGTGGAAAAATATATATTTAATATACATTTCTACTTGGAAAACGATTTGGGGAAAGTAAAGTCGATTTTCCTATGAAAAGTCAAAAACTAGATGGGAAACAAGTTTTTTGCTCTTGTCTTTGTTACGAGGGACAAGAAATCATTTTTTTTCACTTAATTTCATTTCGTTGGGAGACAAACTAAAAACTACTTAGTTTCCGTGACATCCAAACTCACTGTTAGGTTTCTCCAGTTTCATTTTGCTTGTGTACCTCGTTTAATATATTATTGTTATTTATGTGCTACACAATATGCTCTTTGTTGCATATTAACCTTCTCTTTTCATCACATTTGTATTGATAATATTAGCATGGAATTGGCATTCCAATCTTCAACCATTAACTTCTAAATTGTGAAATATAGATAAAATTACAAGTTTTAGTTCAAACTAATGATGTGAACTGGTATCTTTAGCGCATAGTTAACGGGGAGGGTGTGGCCTTGGGCGCCCGAGCCACATCCTCCCTAGGTGGCCACGTTCCCCCTCCCTCAAATGACGTGGATGATGGAGAATGTAGGGTGTTTAAGGTGTTTCTTGACATGGTTAAGAGTTTTTTTGGTTGGTGAGCTGACGTGTCATAGAGAGAAGTTGACGTGGTAGAAAAAGAAAGCAAGGCGCCCGGGGTAGCCGGAGCATAGTTATTTATGGTCTTAGGCCATAATTAACGATCGTGCGGATGCCCACCCGCACCCGACCACGTTGCCACGTCCTCCCTCCCGGGTGGATGATCAGGTTTATGGTTGCTCGATGAAGCGCACGGGCGACATGTATGTGTTGGTTAGGTGGGGGCATGGGTCTCCCCTGTATTCGTTGAATTTTTTGTGTTAAAAATCGATAAAAAATCATTTTAAATTCGTTTAAATATTTTATCAATTTTTTCTTTCTTAAAAAATGTTTTTATTTGTTTTGAGTTTGTAGAATTTTTTGTGATTTTTTTAACGCAGAATTGATCTTTAAATGACGTGGAGGAGAGAGAATATATGGTGGTTGTGGTAGTCCGGACGTAATTAAGGAAGTTTTTTGGGTGAATTGAGTGAGGTGATGTGATAGAGAGAATGAACATACCCGGAAACTACTATTCATGCTCTTAGAAAAAGATGTGCACCCACCCTCAACCTGTGGGATGCAAAAGGCTAATTGGTTGACTAAAGACCAGTCTAGCACTTTGGTGTTAGTAGCTGCAGGCATAGTGTGAACTGTGTGATCAAGCACTTCCCTTCGCCTACTCATCCTTGCAGCTCTAATTTATTCTCTCTGTTCCATTGATTTTGCCAATCTCCCTGATCTAAGATGTATCACACTAGGAGTAGCAAAAGTCATCTATCCACAATTTCAAGCCATCAACTCAACCTAATTAGCCACTTTGATAGATTCATATTTCTAGTATAACCTAGATTAAGTCTTATTTGGCTAAGAATATGTATAAGAAGACACTTGCTATTGTGGCAGGATAGACTGAGCTAGTTAGAAACATATATGTCCAGGATCTCAACTCGACTAGCACACTTTGTAGAATCATAATTCTTAACGATCAAGACTAAGACTAGCACACTTTGTAGAATTATTTAAAAGCATGTCGCACCTTGTACGGTTGTACTATCAAACAAACCTTGACTCGATCTAGATCGAACCTAACCAAGTTCCAATATTGCATCCAAATTATTTAACTAAACCGAAAAGTCCGTAAAATAATCTCCATCAACCAAAAACACACGATTTTGATCAAAACCACTATTACCATTTACCAGAGCACCACAATCCCACATCCATCCGAACTAAAAAAAAATCCAAAAGTAATGAAACCGATCTTCCATGATTTTCTTGACGAGAATCAAAACCTCACAAAAAGGTTGCAACCAAAGATTTTGCGATCTTCGTTCAGGGGCAAAAAATCAGAGGGTGCATCGGTAGTTGAGGTAAATGTAGTACTACCGTGCTTGTCCTGCCTTTGTCGTTTTCCGACAACCAAAGTCTGTCCTTTCCTGTCGTAGATTAAAAGGGTCCGTTGGCCCGAATTGGGAAGGGATTAGAGGGCAAATTCATGCTTGAGATTAGAGTGTACTATGATTGCATCGTGCTTTAGCTCAGTGCCTCGGTCTAGATGTACACGAAAAGTGCAAAGCTCATTTCGATATTATCTTTTTCGCATCAAACTCATCTTCTTTTGCGTTACATTTTATTTAAATGAACACATCTTTTGGACCACATATACAAGAAATTTCAAAATTCAACAGACGCTTGAGTGGCTGTCTTGAACTGAAATATTTGACAAATAACTTACAAAGAAGCAATGAATTTTTTTAGATCCTTACTGTAATGTGCTATTTAACCTTCTGTGTCATAAAATCATATGAACTTCGTAACGTAAGGGGAAATGCTAATTTACATATCCAAAGCTTAGCTTTTAATGTGATACATGTTTTAGTGAACACCCGATGCTTTGAGTTCAATTTCACATCATCACTAACACCGCGTAGTAAGAGGAATTCGAATCCACACCACTTTAATTGTCAAAATTAACCTTATCACTGACAAAAACGGTACATTTTGTGTTGGTGTGAAAATGGAAATCAATTTATACATTAAAAATACTTCGAGAAAATGTCAAAGTGTCCCTATCAAGCGAGACTTAAGTTGTATGAGTTGTACCACATTACCGAAGACTCAGTGACTCACACTAATCCAATATAAACTACATTACCCCCATCACGTAATCAAAACCTTTTACCATAAGATTTCGATTTCGATTTCGATTTCAAATGTGGTAAAAGTAAAACCATTCGCAGTTCCCTCTCCCCCGCCGTCGTGACACCAGCTTGCTATTCTGATGACAAGAATCTCTGTCGAACTTTTTCTTCTCAAACCCCTTTCGATGCTTTTCAGTGAAACAAAGAAGAAGAAGAAGAAGGCATTATTAGTTATTACGACATTAATAAGACATTACTTACCGTCCAGAAAGCAGACAGAAGCCGACAAAACGCTGACGTAATTAAAGAATTAAGAATAAAACCAGACGGGTTAATACTTAACCCACCCACAAATCAAATCCCTCGTTGATCAAACCAAACGTCTGATATAAATAAAGGAGAAAACCACCTTCCGGCTTCGCATCTCCAATCCGATGCGAACGGAAACACCACCAATCCGTTAGATCGGACGGTCAGGATAACTCGATCATGGGAGCAGTCGACAGCGGCGACGGATCCAACGCTCCTCCTGCGGATCCGACGGGGAGCGCCGGGGAGGGGCCGTCGGAGGGGAAGATCGGGTACAAGAGGGAGATGCGGGAGTTGGAGGAGCTTCTTTCGAAGCTGAACCCGATGGCGGAGGAGTTCGTGCCGCCGATCCTGGCGAATCGGGGCGGATCCGCCGTCGAGAGCGGGAATGAGGGGAGAAGGGTGAGGTGTCGAGGTTTGGGTGGGTTTTCGATTTTTTTCGTGATTTTTTGGGGTTTTTGTTGGTGTAGAAGAAGAACGGTTTTGGGCAGGGGAAGAGGATGAACAATCGGACGAGTATGGCGCAGCGGGAGGAGGTTATCCGAAGGACAGTTTACGTGTCGGATATTGATCAGCAGGTAGAAAGTGGTTTGTTTGGTGTTTTGAGGTTTTGGTGTGGATTGGTAGTTAAGTGTTTGCGATTGGATGTTTTAAGGTTTAGTTTTTAACTGGCGAAAATGGTTTTTTTTAGTAATGGGTTTGACTATTTGAGGATTGGGAATGGTTTGTTTGGTGTTTTGAGGGTTTTTTGTTGTTGTTGTTGTGGACTATTAGTGATAAGTCGTTGGTTTTAGTAGTGTTTGGGGATTGGAGTGGTTGTTGAGTGTTTTTAAGATTTAGTTTAGGCTGACAGGAATAGTTAGTTTGGTAGTGGTTGGTTATGGGTTTGACTGTTTGAGGATGGACTTGTTGGTTTTGTTGTAACCTGTCATTAAGAAGTCATTTTGTTTGTTTTTAGTAAGCTTGTTGAGGATTGGAGTGGTTTTGAGCGTTTTAAGGTTCAGTTTTGGACTGACTGTAATAGTTAGTTTGGTAGTTTTTGGGTAATGGGTTTGAATATTGGAGGATTGGAATGGTTTGTTTGATGTTTTGAGGTTTTGTCGTGAACTGTAAGTGATAAGGCGTTTGTTGGTTTTTTGTAAGCTGTTTGAAGGTTTGGAGAGATAACCTGATGGGAATAGTGAGTTTGGTAGTTTTTAGAAATGGGTTTGGCTATTTGAGGTTCGGAATGGTTGTTTGGTATTTTTAGTTTTTGTTCTCAACTGTTACTGAGAAGTTGGTTGTGAGTTTTTAGTAGAGTATTTGGGGATTGTGCAGTGGTTGTTGAATGGTTATTTTGGTAGTTTCTGGAAATGGGTTTGATTGATGTTTTGAGGTTGTCGTGAACTGTAAGTGATAACTCGTTTATTTATTTTAATTGACTGTCCATGGATTAGAGTGGTTTTTGAATGTTGTAATGTTTAGTTTTGAACTCACCGAAATGCTTAGTTTGGTTATTTTTAGAAATGGCTATGACTATTTGAGGATTGATTGGTTGTGTGATGTTCTAAGGTTTTGCCAGCAGGTAGTTGATCTGATTGTTTGTGAATTGGAATGGTTGTTGGATGCTTTTAAGTTTGGCTGTGAACGGTTAGTGATAAGTCAGTTTTTAGTAGTTGGTTTGACTAGTTGAGGGTTGGAGTGGTTATTTGATGCATGAAGGTTTAGTTCTGAGCTGTAATTAGTAGTTAGTTTGGTGGTTTTTAGTAATGGGTTCAGCTATTGGAGGATTGGTATGGTTGTTTGATGTTTTGATGTTCTGTTGTGAACTGTCACTAGTAAATTGCTTGTTAGTTCTTAGTGGACTACTTGATTTGAAAATCAGCATGGTTGTTTGATGCTTTAAAGTTTTGTTATAAACTGTCACTTATCTGTCACTTTATTAGTTTCTTGTAATACGCTTGACTATTTCAGGGTTGGCTAGGTTGTTTGATGTTATAAGGTTTTCCTATAAACTGACACTAAAAAGACAGTTCGTCAGTAAGGTTTGACCGTTTGTGGATTGAAATGCTGTATGATGTTTTTTTCCCCAGTAAACCGTCAGTCATTGGTATGGTTTTACCGTTTCAGTAATGGGTTTGACCATTTGACTATTAGAGGATTGGTATGCTTGTTCGATGTTTTAGCCATTTGTTAATTTATGGTAATAGGTTTCCCTTTCAGGAATGGGATGGTTTGATGTTTCAATTTTTATTACAAATAGTAATTTGTTGGTTTTACTGTTTTTAGTCATAGAATAGGGAATCTATTTGGAGATTGATAAGATTATTTGATGTTTTAAGGTTTTCATACAAACTGTCGTTAATAGATTATATATTAGTTTTTACTTTTTAGTTGAAGTTACTATATCTCATTCTTAGATGTATTGATTGTTCAGATCACTGAAGAACATCTTGCGGTACTATTCATCAATTGTGGACAGGTGCGTTTGTTGTTGACCTGTTTACATATTTAGTTGACGGAAGATCTTCTTTACTCTTGTAATGCTCAATTATGACACTGTTTTACTGGGGTTAAAAGGTTGTTGACTGCCGTATTTGTGGTGATCCAAATTCCGTCCTACGTTTTGCTTTTATAGAGTTCACAGACGAAGGTAGCTGTTCTTTCATTCCATTTTCTTGACATGAGCCAGTTCCTTTCGGCTACTCACTCATGGATGGAATTGATTACTATGATTGCAGAAGGTGCAAAGGCTGCTTTGGGTCTTGCAGGAACAATGCTTGGTTACTATCCAGTTAGGGTGCTTCCATCAAAAACTGCAATTGCACCTGTTAATCCAACATTTTTGCCGCGGGTGAGGAAAATGTGCCTACATGCTTCTTACTTTTTAGTTGTGGCAGGAAACTAAATTCTGGTGTCTTTAGTCTGAGGACGAACGTGAGATGTGTGCTAGGACTATTTACTGCACAAATATAGATAAAAGAGTAAGTTTTATTCTGAAACTTTTCAATGTTCTATTCATGGCATTTACTTGAAGATTTTTTAATTTTTACAATATGGCAGATGGTTGCCCAATACTAATGCTTCTTTTTTTGAACAGGTTACTCAAGCTGATGTCCATCTCTTCTTTGAGTCAGTTTGCGGAGAGGTTTGTTGTAAAATTCATGCTCTCTTCTTTCTAAAAAAATATTTCCCAATGCAGAAGTAACACGCGTTATATTATTTTCACTCCAGGTTTATCGTATAAGATTGCTTGGGGATTATAATCATTCTACTCGTATTGCTTTTGTGGAGTTTGTGTCGGTAAGTTTCAGAAACTCTAGATGAACTGCACCTAATGGTTATGCTTAAATTGCATCCTATCATGTTATACCACTCCTTGAAATGAAAGAGTTCTCTTATCGTTTATGCTTCGCAATAATTACGGAATTTCATGTATTGATTTTATTACCTAGTCATCAGAACTCTTTGATGTTATTTACTTAAGGCATTAGTATGTGGAATATGTCTGAACTTACCACCATGATTTCTCTAACATGTATGATTTACGACATTGGGTTCGTATCTAATTTATAGGAGCTAAGATATACTTATAAGGTAAATTATGCTAACTGGCATGTATTTGTTTCTCTGTTTTTGAGCTTACTAACTTCAACTAGACATAAGTGGCAGCTTGCATAGTACTCATGGAATTCCTATTCTAGTAATCTTGTTTATTTTGGAAAAAAAACATCTGAAGAATATAAATTGTATTTCCCCTCCATCTCTGTATATTAAGATTTTGGTGTTGAGGTGCTTTTGGTGCTTCCTCAAGGAGCAGCCACCCAAATTTACAAAGATTTATCATTACCTGGTGTGTTCAAGTGTTCATTGCTACGACTTGACTTGTTGATCTCTGATTGCTTCAAGCAACCCAATGTTAACCAAACCTTGTGGCCATGTGGACACTTGTTCAAGCAGAAAAGAATATGATAATTTCTTACCATAAGCTGTTTATTGTTATGTTCTGCTGACCTTTCTTTTCTACATGTTTGTGCCCAACACTATGTTAGCAAGTTACATGTTCTTCTTGATGTAAATGTTAGTACATAATTTTAGTTTAAGTGAAGTGTAGATCACTAATCTAAACCTTATAGGTCTTAGAAGTTATCAGAAAATCTCTTCTAGAAATTACAGATATGTGATGTGGTATTTCATGAAACCTCTAACAAGTTGCACTTGTTTGAGTTTTTGTCTTGTATCAATATCTTTCAATGGTGCACCCGATATTGTCAATTGTGGATGTGATAGGCGAACAAATATTCTCAGTGGTTTGGAAATTATTTAAATGTTCATTTGTTTATGCACCACTTGATTGATAGGATGGAAGGATATGTACAGTGTACATGATTGCTATCTACTTTCATTTGTACCAAAAATTCTCCCTTTGTTGATACTATTGTCAGCCAATTCCCATTTAATAACATACTTTTTAACTATCTGATAAACTTTTCAAATTAAATCTAGGTTCGTAGGCTAACTCATGCTCCACTTAGCAAAAATTGGTTTAGGCTGGGGCAACAAATTAACATACTGATTTACCAAGCCTTAAGCCTTGGGCTTAAAGAGCTGACTTTTTGGCTATAGTATATTCTCTTTTGACTCTCTTAAAAGTTGAAGTCGTTCCAAGATGTAGCATTGTTGGTTGTGTCATCTACATTTGGCCCTTTTACATTCAATTTGCCAATTGATTGTTTTTCTACTGCTTTGTTCTAACTTTATGAAACTTGTACAACTATAGGTGAAATGAATATCTTGTTCTGAAATCAAAGGAAGATGCTTAACTTGTTTTGTGCAACACCTAGGCGACATATTTTTATTTTGATGGGCAGTAATGCACTTTTACAGAAGCCTGATTGTTAATTTGAAAACTTCAGCAAATGCCTATAATATTAGTTGGTTGTCACACAGTTTTGGTGACTGCTTTCGTGACTTTTACTTTTAAAAGACCTTTATGTTACCTTGTAATGTGTAGAGCTCATGTTTTTGAAAGGGTAGATGTCTTATTCACAATTATGTTTTTTTCTGAATAATGCCAAGGACAAGGCAAAGTCCTGCTAGATTTGAATATGTAATGTATATTACTTGTCTTCAATGATACTTAATCCGTATACCGAATTGACATTAATTTCAATGGATGAAGAACCATAAAAGTAATGAAAGTAAAAAATGTTCCATGTCTCTGCATTTGTGGTTGTGAAAAATGGCAACTTCGTTGCTGCAAACTTCCACATTTAACTTATTCAACTGTTAACTACCATTTGTATTACAACTAATACGGGCATAGTACTGGAGCATGTTACAAAATATTGGCTCTCTATTTGACTTGAGATCTTTTCCAGGCTCAAAGCGCAATTGCAGCCCTCAGCTGCAGTGGGGTGATATTGGGATCATTGCCTATAAGGTACTTATTCAGGAATAGATTTCTCAATACATGTTATTGTTAAAGTTATTTTATGCAGTTCGCCCAGAAGACTTACATTCCCTATGCTCAGGGTAAGTCCATCCAAGACTCCAGTCCGGCCGCGCGCACCTCGCCCTTCCATGCATTGAATCTTGCTGGCTCCATGAGGCGAACGGTAGCACAACTATATATAGTTGATATATATATACGTGTACACAGACTTATTTAGGTATCTCCTGTGGTCTTAAGTTTATGTGTATGTAGCTTTTATCCTTTAGTGCTTGCTGGAACTCTAGTAGCTATTGGATGTTTTATGAAGTTGAGATGTTGAACATTTTGAAGTCATGAAACTGCAGAATTTACAGTATGTACAACTCAATGTGATGTGCTCAATCGTCACTTGCTGCCTTTTTATTGCTATTCCATTCAATGCTTGAAACGGGTTTTGGTGCTGCAGGTTGAAAATTAACTTCTATCCAATTTAGAAGTTGGAATTGCACCTACTTCTAATAACATTGCAGCCATGACTTTTGCTTTCTTTGAACAATTCACTTCATTGGTCCGACAGTAAGTAGTCTTTATTAGTGTGATCAGTGTGAAATAGTAATTATTTTAGTAAATACTCGTATAATTATTATATTTTCCTAATTATATTATATAATAATTCATAAAAAAATAGGCCGTTTAAAAGTAATAAACGCTAGTTATAAGGAAATTTATCTGGCGACGTAATGCATTCACAGTAAACCAACAAGTCTATAAATCGTAAAGATGCAGTTTAGTGATTTGTGTCATGTTGTACTTTTAGTATTTAACATATTTATCAGATGCATCTTAAGCTTCTAAAAAGATATTTGTTAAAGAATCGAAGAGAGTGAAGAAGAATATGCAAATCTCTCCTCGTTGATATTAAGAAGAGGGATTGTGGTTTTTATATATGAGGTCGTTAAGAGGCACGCACATAACCCGTGCTCACCTTTCCACCCTCTGCTTATTATCAATGAGCCTTATTGGGCTTAATCTGGACTATATTAATTATCTAATACACAAGCATTACCAATAGCCAAGAGTTATCTTCGTGACTCGTGCTTAAGAGTTGTTTTACATCTTCTCTCAAACTGATGCTTGTGAACTTGTGATAACTAAACACCATTTGCGTTTGAATTGCTCAAAGACACGTCCGGACAGTGGTTTAGTGAACACATCAGCAACTTGATCCTCGAATGACACATCACAATGTTACCTGCTGCAACTATCTACGTGATAAAATGATAATCCAGTTCTACATGCTTCATGCGACCGTGAAATGAGGGATTAACACTAATATGAAGTGCACTAATGTTGTCACAGTACAGATTGGTAGGAGAGAATTGAGAAATGCTCAATTCTTTGAGTAAGAAAGATAGACACGTGAGTTTTGAAGTTGTGGTTGCAAGAGATCTATACTCGACTTCTGCACTTGACATGACAACAATTGTTTGTTTCTTCGTACGCCAAGAAAGGCACAGTAGCATATAGTGGATCTTCTGGTGAGATAACACCTCCCCAGTGAACATCACTAAAACCATATAATTCCAAGCTATTGTTGGTCAAAATTTGAAGACCAAACTGATGTGTTCCACGAAGATACCTCAAAAATCTTTTTCACATATCTTAGGGCACCTTCTGTTGGAGCAGACATTTGCTGACAAGTCATATTGACTGCATAAGTTATGTCTGGCATGGTCAAAGTAATATACTGAAGAAATAAACGTTTGTAAGAAATAAACACCCTCCTCTTGAGAGAATGCGCTTGCAACTAGTCTTGCTTTTAATCTATTAAGTGATCCATCTCATTCTTAAGACTTGATACGTGGGAAATACCTGTATAAAACTTAAGACTTGATAGATATTTTGTCGCATGTGATGAAAATAGGAACCTTGTAGAAGTATAAATAAATAAATAATATTACAGACTTTCCATTAAACTAATTAACGAAGTGATGAAACTTTTCTAAATCTGAGCTTTATGAGTATTCACGTGTGTAATGTCCCTAAACCCAATTAGGGGTTAAGTGGTGATTAGGTGGTGGTTTGACTTGGCTTGGAGAGAGGAGGCATGAGAGGTATGGGTTGAGGTGAGGGAGGTAAGGTGAGGTGATGGGGCGTGGGTAGGGGATGGTGCAGGGGGATGAGTGTGGATTGGGTTTGAGTTTTAAGGAGAAAACCAACTCATTTCATCTTCTTCTTCTTCCTCATTTTCTTCCTTCCACCACATCACTCACCTTTTCCTTTTCCGGCGGTAGTGGAGGAGGCTGAAGCTCGAGTGGTCGGTGACAAGGGCAGACGATCGATCCCGACGTGAGGCGTGTGGAGGTTGGCGCGCGAGGAGGTCCGGGAGACGACGTTGCGCGAGCGAGGCTCCGACGGTTTCGTCGATTTCTAGAGGTATGCCGACTTCTTAGTGTGTTTTTGTGGCTCACCCTCGTGTGGGTGAAGTGTTGGTCGGTGGCGGGAGGTCGGAGACCTCACCGGCAACGTGGTTGACGTAAATCTTTGGTTGGCGCTAGGTTGCAGACGACCAACGGTCGACCGGTTCCTTCGGGCGGTCAACCGATGTAATGCATTTTTGCCCGACTTTAACCAACACCGGTCGGACGATGCCTTGTGGCGGTCGACTGGTAGTGCATTGTGCTGGTGGGTAGGGGTTGCCTGTTGGATTTAGGTCGACCGGTTTCATGTCTTCGTTCGACCGGAACTTAAGTGTACTTGGTTATTATGCATGATTGTTCGACCGTTGTTTGGTATGTGTTCGACCGTTATATGACTTAGAACTGCTAGGATGCCCTGGTAGTTTTTGGTCGACCGGGACCCCTAAGTCGGTCGACCGTTAGTATTGATTGGTGTTGACCAGACTCCGGATTTTGACCACGTATCGGTCGACCAATTTTAGACTATTGTTGGACCGTTGGGAATTAGGTTTTGCGCAGAGAGTTCGACCGTTGCAGACTTTCGGTCGACCGAACCTTATGGGAA
Organism: Triglochin maritima; assembly: GCA_963682175.1. Taxonomy (NCBI): domain Eukaryota; kingdom Viridiplantae; phylum Streptophyta; class Magnoliopsida; order Alismatales; family Juncaginaceae; genus Triglochin; species Triglochin maritima. The sequence continues at coordinate 6,711,151 of OY821791.1, read as the reverse complement.
CGGTCGACCAGATTGCCTCTTTCGATCGACCATTTGTGCACAGAACTGAATTCCCGGTCCTTTTAGGATGCCAACTCTGTCCACGGAAACTCGTGTCCTCGCCTAGTGCGTGAGCCGGGAGGTGTCGGTGGGCGCGTTACGCATGCTTGCCCAGGGACCACCGTGTAGAAGAGTGTGGGTGTTCGGGACGTGTCACCTCCGTGTATGGATTGTGACTTGATGTGATGGATGGACTCATTGTAGTGTAGCAGGCCTGAGGGATCGTGGATCCCAATGTTTGATGTTGTGTGGGCACGCAACTTTCGTTGGGTGAGGGGACTACCGTCCTGGATGGCTACGGAGGTCGTTGTCCTGCTTTTATAGCGGCGAAGTTTGTGTTTGCGGCTCGTGGAGCCTGATGACCCGACGGACTTTGGTCCGGACCCATACGATGCTGTGCCGGACGTATGTTGGACCACCGATGCTGTGTCGGTGATGCCGCCGATGCTGTTCCGGTTATGATGGGCCGATGTTGTTCCGACTATGATGTTCGATGAGTGGATGCTGGTCCGGCTATGTTTTCCTCAGCCGGGCACCTACTGAGATGATGATTGATGGACCGATTGAGCGACGGCTCCATTGGGCTGTTTTGGGCCACAAAGTTACAGATTTGTTTCTTATGGCGCGGACCTGGCGGATGCTCCTTGCCGAACCCCATGTGTTAGTGTAGCCGCGTGTGGGGAGCGTCACGTCTTGTCGGACTGATGTCCCGTGTTACCCTTCGGGGGAACTATTTTACTCACTATTGACGACATAACATGTTACTAGTATGATAGGTTCAGTTGTACTACTGCATGCATATAGGGGAGCTTGGCATACGTGATTTTCTTATGGAAACTCAGGCATTGTTGTTGCATGTTTTATTTCAGGACCGCAGTATGTCCAGTTAGGTGGTGACAACGGGCACACACATTTTGGGATCAGATTCTCTCGTTCGGACCACCGAGGTCAACATGATTACTTGTATCTCCTTTTGTTATATCTGATGTAATCATGTAGCTTTTTGAAAAACTCTGATGTAATATGTTGCACCGCTTGGATGTTTTTATAAGAAATAACAATCCAGTCTTTTGATTATTGGTCTCTGATTTCTTAATGATAAATTTTAAATTTTCCGCTGTTTCAGGATGTTACACGTGAGTCTGGAGTCTATCAAGATCAACAATGAAAGCACTTTCTCTGGTGTATTTTATTAGCTGATGAAAGATACGCGATTAGGAAATAATAAGCTGCAGTTGTTTTCGTGACCATTTGGACACTAGAGAGCAAGTGGTTGCCAGAAGACATGTCGGACACCAATGTCGACGGTGGTCAACAGTGAGGATTTTGGTTCAGAGGTGGCCGACGATGGTCTGGAGATGACGGAGGGTGATTTGGATTGGGAATCCGTATTAGAGGGTTTTTAGTTGGGATAGAATCGGGTTTGGTTCTGTTGGTATCGGGTTTGGGTTGGTTTGGACCAAAGTGTGGACAAAACGTTTATTGGTTCTCAACAATATAAGATTAAAACTTTTTTTATTGATTCTTAGTAGGTGGTTTTCTTATATATATATATATATATATATATATATATATATATATATATATATTCGAAAAAAAGTCAACAAAGATTGATCTTAGATATTAGTTAGTTAAACTACTTCATGTCACTACACAAACAAACCAGTGTAAAAGAACAAATCGGATACGCATTGAAGGGACAAAAGAGGTTTGAAGACCATATTAAATAATTTAGCGTTATTCCTTGATTCAATTTGGAGTTCTAGATGTTGAAGGCTTGAAGAAATGTACCCTTGTAGCCATCATCAACATTGGCATCAAATATTAAATGAAACTTAATTGATAGAATCGATTTCTCAAGGACATGCACACATCATTGTACATGCTAGGGAGCAATCATCAAATGTGTAGTAGCGTTTTTTAATTATACTTGCTCCGCACTTCACAGGTAACCCGTGCAGGGCACGTGCGCCCCCCTCCCCCTTTGTTATATATATATATATATATATATATATATATATATATATATATATATATATATATATATATAAAATAATGTTAATATTTTTTTGTTAAAAACATTTTATTTATTTTTTAAATATATTTTTTATTTGTGTTTATTTTTAAAATTTTATTTTTATATATTCAGGAACGAGTTCCAAAAAATACGTAGAAAAGAGAATGTAAGGGATATGCCGTGATAAAGAAAGAAACTGATGTGGTAGAGAGAAAAACCAAGACGCTCAAAAGTTACCCGTGCATGGAAAAAAATGGCCACAGTAAGTCCAACCCTAAGAATTGCAGGACGTTACAATGTACTCGAATGTCATTTGAGATATTTATTGCAGGTTTTCATATAATTTGAATTTGAGTTTTGACATTTCCTGGAGTATTTGCAAACCAATCACACTCTTATCAGAAACACGAGTTAACGTGATTTATACCTAACCAAACAAGGCAACTCATGGGTGAATGAACTTTTTTTACATAGGTTTGGATCCATACGTAGAGATAACTACCATATGAAGATTTACCTCTTAAAATTACTGAATAGAAAGACACTGCTAATTATATCAATCCGCATATGCTCCTCTTTTATCAATCGGTACTAGTAGAGTACGGAAAAGTTTCATTTGTCCGATGGATTTTTTATTGCGTAACTATGCCATTGAGCCTGAGGTCTTAATTTTTAAAAATAACACCCCATTTACTTCAACTTTACTAATGAATAAATCAACTTCATTTAACCTTAGATAATGAGTAGCATAAGTGGTACAATTAATTTTAATTATAAGTTAACTACATAACCATATCTCACTAACCATCGATTGTTATAGGGTAAGGCTACGTAAATACATTGATTTCATTTGTACAATATAACGTAAGTTTTTGATGTTTTTGGAGAAGACATGCTTTGTAAGGGAATTATTTTGTGGGGACATAAATTTTAGTTTATATTTTATATAATTAATGAAGAATATTTTGATTTAAATATTTATTTAATTTATCTTCAATATATTTGCAGTTTAGATGTTAACATTGTGTTTATTTTTATTCATAACATATAGTGTATGTAAGGGCATATTGGAAATACTACCAAAATTAACTCAATTTTGTTTCAGAAAAAAGTAATAATAAACAAAAGAATGAAATCATCATTTCTTTCCAAAATCAATTCCCAAGTGTGACAACCAAACACAATTCCATTCCATTCCATTCCCACCTTCATTTCATTCCGACCTCCATTCAATTCCAGCACATCATAATTTTCAGCCAACATGACATACAAAATCCCATAACAAAACTGCTTCAGTGAAATACATACACAAAACTTCTAACAAAAATTAAGAAAACACAAGAAGTCTTATAACTAAAGAAGAATTACAACCTCGCAACCATCTACTCCTCCACTATTGTTTCCAAACAACCACTTCGCTTCATACCTTCTTCACTAGTACGCTCAACTTCACCAACACTAACAGCCTTCCACCTCCCATTGCTCCTCCCCTCCAAAACCAACCGTCCGATTTCCTCGTTCTCCCGATCCGCCGTCATGGTCAATTCCTTGAACTCCCTCCTTGTCATCCGGACCTTCACTCGGTATGTCGTGCCGCGACTCGCCATTTGCGGGTGTACAAGACCACTCTTGCCTGACAATAAGTTTCCCATACAAATCGAACCACTTCCTTCTTTCTTCTATTTCTTGCGTTTGTAGCTGATATTGATGATGAAGGTGGTTTTCAGATTAGAATCGGAATGGTTAGTATTTAAGGTGATCATAGGAATAAGTTCAGGGATAATTTCATAAGTATCCTCGATATAGTGAAAATATCAATTATAGTTTTTAATTTTTCATGATATCTTAAAAACACTATAATTTGAAGTAAACTTTTACTATATCTACATCTAGAACCGTGTTTTACGTCGGAACGAGTCCTTTCGAGTTCACTGCAATGCCAAAGTAAATATGCAGAAGCTTTGTTAGTTTGTAATGTCTCTCACGTAAATATCTGTAATACCAAAATTAACGTAGAAACCAATTACTCAATCGAAAGAATTAGTCAAATCGAATGGTATTTATGGTGTTTTAGGAAGGACAGAAATTATATTTTGAGCAATGCGAAGTAAATCTTTGAAATAGTCCCAAGTTTTTGTTGCCCTTGCTGGGCTGGCAATTGCATGAAGTTTCCTACCATTTGCTTCTGGTATAAATGCTGGAACACTTTATTAATTTTATAATGGAATTTATAATGGTGGGATTTGGAAGTATTGGATCCAGTGGGCAGACACGTCACATGGGCGTGTGGTTTCCTCGTGGTCTCCTTGGAATCGGTCCGACGGGGACAGTGGGAACATATTCCGTCACTCCTGACATGTTTAGAACGCTACTTTAAGATTTTTAATTAGTGATGATGCTTTATGTTTTTTGAGATTTGCGTCTACGTTTTCGGGTTGCTTGCACCAAACCATTGGCGGTGCAAGAGTGGGTTTGTACCATTATGTATCTAATTAGTGGTATTTTGGTGTAACGATTTAGATTCATTCCACACCTTTAATTTTTTCTTAATGTGGTTTAAAAAAACAATTTATTCCATCAAATGATTTAATTTCAGTGGATTATTGTACGTGTAGATAATATTAAAATATGAATAACAATAATTTTCTAGTCACGATGTGGATACTACCAAGTAGGTTTTGAGTTGAAACAATAGCATACAATAGTACTGGGGATTCAACCTAAACATGGGGTACGAGAGAACCTACAAAATTTAAAAACTAAAGTGTCAAACTCACTTTATAATATAACATGAGTAAACAACACGAAAATATGCACCAACAAGGACAACATCAAGCATACACCGATTTTAACGTGGAAAATCCCCTCACGTGTAGGGTAAAATCACGGGGCAAAACCAATAATCCATTATGTTATCAACAAATGAGAAATCTTCATTTTTCTCAAGTTTGTAACCAAAACTTGAGAAATTTAGTATAAAAAAAGAATTACAATCACCCCAATCAACCCACTAGAAATCTTTTCAATACAAGTTGGTGAAATTCGAATTCAACTTGTCTCCCGTAGGATGAACTCCTAAACCTTGGTGTTGACGTTGGAGAGGAACTTGGGACAAAAAAAATCTTGTTCTTGTTTTTCTATTCTCTCTCCTCTTCTTTTCCTGAAAAAGTGAAAAGTGTCGGTTACTGTGATGGTTCTCTTAAAACCCATAGTGGGCTGGACCCATACATGGGCCCAACAAATAGTTGTTTACTTGCCCAATGTTTCGACCAACACAATAACAATTTCAGCCTGTCACTATTGGGCCCAAAAGTTGTCGAATTTGATACTTACACTTTAGTGTTCAGTCTTTGAAATTAGAAACATAGAGAACCACATTGGGTTAATTGCAGTTTTTCAAAAGAAAATCAAACTCTTTAAGACCATATTTTGAAATGTTTTTCAAAGGGTTAATTGCAGTTTTTGCTTCCGTCAACCTTAGATTGAATTGTGAATTTCACCCTTACCTTCAAATCGTTGCATTTAGCTCCGTAACATTTCAAGTGTTGGCAGTTTGCTTCCTTTTCTTAGACGCTAACTCAATCTTCTCCCCCCAAACTGTTCACTATTGAAACCTTGACAATAGGCGTCACATCTTAACTAAAGTATAAACTAACGGCATGCCTAAGTAAAAACTTGTTTATCATCTCGTTCTCAACTCGACCGATTTTCGTTGTCAAATTCAAGGGAGTGGTAGTTTGGAAGATATTTTGAGGTAATAACTACGTATATCACCCCCCCGATAAACCTCACTTGTTCTTAAAGTAAAAGTGCATACTTTTTTTATAATCAACCCTCTTGGCCACTCTCTCCTAATGATGAGTTGAATTCTAAAACACATGACGATTGGTTATTTGATAGAACGTCGCACAGAGGGACAATAATTACTAGAAAAATCTAACCCTGCCATTGACACTTGCAATGCCCATTAACTGGTTAGATCAAACACTGAAGCACATGCTTTCTCTTCCTCTGAAACAAAGTTCTTTTCGCTCCATTAAACATTTCAATCACATCTCTTACCTGAAACAACTAAACTATCGACCACACTCCGTTTGTAATGATCACACCCTGCTTTAATCAATATCTTTTTTGTTGGATAGCGTTAATTTGCCCTCTTTGACCATCCTAGATATGCTCAAATGCAAGATCTTGACCATAGAACCACTTGCATCCTCCGATGTCATGATTTGTCCCGCGTCACGCTTTGAAGTTGTAGGCATTCGGTTAGGAGATTTCTTATATAGAGATAGGAAGATCAGAAATCGAATTGCAATAGTCTCGTCTGCCTGTTGGATTTGCTTGTGATTTTAAATGGAAAGAGAGGTAGAATAGATTGAATATAAAAAGGTTATTGGTATCGATGAGAGCTGACATTTGTGATGGTTGAATTTTGTTGCGAGGATCTTAAACTTCTAGTTTCCCTAATGCACATTGAAGGTACTTACACGGTTACACTTTTTTGTTTGTGTTTTTGGCAACTTGTATAAATTTGCGTACGAACTCTCTTTCAATTAGGCTCATCTTTTCCACCGGAAAGATGAGAAGATGTAAGTGTTTATATTTCCAAAAGATATGAATGCCAATGGCATTTTGGCTAAAAATCAAGATGACAAACCAATTAACTTTTTTTAAAGTGTATCTGCAATGACCTTTTGGAAACTCAAATCAACGGGAAAGAGGTGAAAGTTGAAAAAAATACACAAGACTCTTAATTTGGACATTAAAACATCCAATCGTGTTGCTGTTTCACCTTTTTCGGAGATCAATCACCCATCCAACATTCAAATTTCTAAACAAAATTGTAAAATAAAAACTTAAATTTCTAAACAAAATGTAGCACTAGCAAATAGACACAAAAAGAAATAGAAAACCTCCAAATTTCACGACATATAAGAAAACTTTCAAATATTTAAAAAAGAAACAGAGAAACAGTCAAACAGGTGGTATCATTAATTCCCAAAAATAAACAATTATACCCACAACACAAACATTACTACAACTAAAAAAAACACCAAATCCACTTGTCCTCCTCACCTGATCCACCTCCTCAGATCGGTTGTCGACGACGGCGACACATCTCCGGCATAACTCCACTCCGACACATTCGACCTCTGCTCCGACACGAACCTCCCGCAGGCACTCTTAAAGCTGGGACTCCTCCCGTCCCACCCCTCCGGCACGGCAGGGAACGAGAGCCGCTTCCTCGCTCCACCCCCCCTCTCCCTCTCCGGCGTCCCCGCCCGCTGCCTCGGCGCGCTCTGCGACCGCGCCCGCGCCCGCGCCGACTCCGTGGCCGTCATGTAGTTGGGAATCCGAGGGCTGGCGGAGCGGACTTGGAACGGGCGGGGCTTGGACGGGGTCGACGGGGAGGAGGGGCGGCGGGGAGTAGTGGAGAAGGGACGGCCGGTGTCGATTTCCACGGTTTTGATCGGGTTTTGGTCGGTGGAGTAGCGGCGGGGGCGGGGAGGGGTTGGATTGTGGTCGTAGGATGGTCGCGAGGCGATCCAACGGTCGAGCCAGTTCCGGGGGTCATCGTAGTAGCTTTGGGCGTCGTCTTGGTCTTGGGATGTTGTTGACGTCGTCGTTCTCTCCGGCCTCACCATCTGAATAACACAAACGGAACAAATTGAATTGAACATCAATTATGATCTTGTGCTTAATTTGAAGTTCGAGTCGAGCTTTTTATAGCTGCTAAAATGAATAAGCAATTTTACATGCATAGCAGCACTTGGGTTATGAAATCGAACCAAAGTTTATCGATATTGTGAGATGAAAGCTACAAATCTTAAAATTAACCACTAAATAAATGGTGGTGGAGATTAGGTGACAGTATTAGATTCACCAAACAAACAATGCCCATTCGCCTGGTGGGATAAATCATGTGTTTGGAGTTGCATGTGATAGAAATGAAAGAAAAGAACCTGGTTAGATAAGGCGTGAGCCAATGCTTTCTCCCGTTTAAGAACCGCATTGTTTCTACACCTCAATGCAGCGTGAATTTCCTCCAAAGATCTCGAACGAACGTCGCTATCATCCGCAACACTGCTATTCCCATCTCTCGACTAAACACACACACACAAAAAAAAAACTTTAGTAAAGTAATCTCAGCATCAGAGATTCAGACAACAACAGAAGAAAGCATTGTGCAACATGATTTGTGGTTGGGATCCAACCAGAGATTTGCGGTCCAAAATGTCCTGAACATATCTATTCTCCCAAACACTCGTATCGCAGCTAAAAGAAGACTTGGTGCTTCCCCCGTCCTGACTCAACCTCACTCTTTGATCCCTCACCCTTGACTGCACCCTCACCAGCGCCTGCATGCACCTCAACGTCATGTTGGCTTGTTTTCTGACGTTGTGTCCTCTCACCAGAGCTTGGAGCTTCACCAGTCCCTTCAGCGCCCTCAACGCCCTCCTCGCCTTCACCCAATACATATTTAATTAATTATGAGTTAATTCACGTCACAACTCGACCCAAAAACTAGCTCGTTCTCAGTACCAGGTATCCGCGGAAGGCGGTCTGGATGGCCACCGCCGCGCGCTGCTGCCGGAGGAACGAGGACGATTGACGTGTTAGTCTGGCGACTTCCACGGCGGCTTGTGCAGTTGCCACGGCCGCCTCGGCGGCCGCTGCGGTCGCCATGGCGACGGCGATTGCTCGACGTTGCTCGGACGGAGTGGTCAGTTCCGAAATTTGTTTTCGTTCCGGTGTTGGTGCCGGTGACGGTTTCCGGAACAACCATCGTCTCTTCTCTTTCTTCTGATGGAAATGGGGATGTCGTTAATTAATTTAGTTGGACAAATGTTGATGATGTGTTAATTTTTGGTTACCTTATTTTCGTCGTCTTGGGGTTTGGAAGGGGAGCGGAAGGCCCGCTTGACGGCGGTCAGCCACGACGATACAGACTTCTTCCCCATGCATGGGGTGGTGGCATTAGAGATGCAGTGGCCGGAGAGAAAGGTGAAGAGGAAGAAAGCGTACAGTAAAGTAAGAAGGCACCAAATAAGAAGTAAGTAATAAGTGTAATGTAATGTTAATGTATTTCTGAGGTGTGGTGGCAGTCGACTGGCATTGAGCAGTAAATGAGCACTAATAGCATCCTTAACCACCGTAAAAAATCAGCGCCCAGAAATACACCGGACACATCACCAATTTTTGTAATAAAAAAATCACAAACCCATTGCCCAGGTGAAAATTCGGGCGCCCATCCGCCCGAAATTCCACCCCAGGCCCATGGAAAATGTGGTTGGTGGGCACACGTGTCCCCCTACTATTGGTCACTTTTTTATTTTTATTTATTTTGTGTTTAGAAAATGTTTTTAAAATTATTTAAAATCGTTTTTTCAAATATATTTTTTATGAAAATAAGTTTTTTATTTGTTTATATTTTCTAGAATTGTTTGATAACTTTTCGTGTTTTGCTTAGAATTGATCCCGAAATAACGTGTAGGGGAGAGAATGTAGGGCGTTTAAGTTGTTTCTAAGTGTGGTTACGAAAAATTTAGGGGATTTGGTTTGAGCTGACGTTGGAGAGAGAGAAACTAACGTGGCTGAGAGAAAAGCAGGGCGCTGAAAATGAGGTAAAAAGAAATAAATTGGAGGAAAGAGTGTGTTGAAAGTGGGGTTGGGGTTAAGAGATGAAAAATGAGTTCGGTTGGGTTGTGCATTGTATAGTGTTTTTTGCTGACGATGCGGAGATAGATACTGGGTTTGAGGGGATTTTTGGGTTGGGGTTAACGGGTGGTCTTAACGGGTGGTCTTTCGGGTCGGGTCTGAGGGGGACCCGACCCCAACCCCATTTATTGGGGGGCGAACCTAGGTCGGGTCCAGACCTGGGGTCGGACCCAGGCTGGTCACGTCGCCAGCCCAGGTTGGCTGATTATATTTTTTGTTATTATATTTGTTATTTGATATATATAGTAATTTATATAATTAGAATATATTTTTGAAAATTAAAATAAATGAAAATAATTAATGAAAATTAGTAAGATAAATGTAAAAATAATAATAATTATAAATGTAAGTAATTAAAGAAATTAGTAAGATAAAAAAATATTACATAATAAAATAGAAGACACGAATTTATCTAGGTTTATCTGAACGAGACCCTCGACCGACCCGTTGGGGTGTGCATTATAATTACAACTAATTGGTAAAAAAAAGAAATTAAATAAATGTAAAAATAACCCAAAATAAAGAAAATTAAATTAACATAAAACTGCTTATACAAGCAAACACACATGGATAAGACTACTTCCATAACTCGAAATACGAAGGAAATGTACTTAAACCAAATACATCATTCTAAAATAAGTTCAACCGATTAACAACAAAATACGTAACTATACCGATTAAAGATGTCTATTTTTCTCTGCCCAATCCAGTAACTTTGCGAATGTTTGATCTTCCACTTCTGTGCGGCTTGACTTACTAAACAGTGTGTTCATCAATGCTATCTTCTTCGTGACCAGCTTCAACATAAGTTTTCGCTCTGATTTTTCACCTATAACTTGTGAACAATGTTCATGTTTTGAACACAGCTCCACAACCCGGTCGTCCAGTTGAATTGGTGATGAGGCTTTTCCCTTCTTCTTTGCCTTTTTTACCCTTTCTGGGCGCTGAAAAGGTTGTTGTCAAGTTTCATATGGTGTTGTTTCGTCCAGCGGAGGTAACCAGGTCGAAGAGCCTTCCATGTTTTTTTTCTCTTAGTCTCGCTTCCTGATGTTGGAGTACTATCTACATCCTCCCATTCAATTATTGTTGGGCGTGCACGTGTTCCCTTTCCTGAACCGGGTTTTACCAACGACTCCCTCTTTGGGTACTTGCGTAACATTTCCTATGCATAGAGGAATGAAAACTTGGTACCGACAGTGGATTCGTAAATGTTGTGCGCATCACGAACGACATCTTCGTGGTTGTATCCGCTCCTTTTCCGTCGTAGAGTTTCATCATAGCAACCGCTCCACTTTATTACTAATGGCGTAAACCTTCTCCAACGACCTTTCAATGATCCGAGAGGCATACAGTTATCATCTTCTTTGAACTAGCAGCCTGCTCGTACACGCGTGCCACTCTACTCCATAAGGCTCTGGCTTTTTGCGAGGTGCCTATAACGGCATCCACACTAACTTGCATGTAAGCCGAGATCAGCGCTTCATCATCCAACGTGGACCAGGCCTTCAGCTTGTTTGGTTGTGGTGATTGTGTTGGTGATGGAGATGACGTACGTCGTCTTGGTTCTGCGGAGGGTTGGTCGTGATGTTTATCCCCATTATCAGAAGTTGAGATTAGGATAATAGGACATGCATGTCCAGTAAGTAGGTTCACATACATTTCATAAGGCGGTAATGGATTGTAATATTGTTGTGGTGGTGGATATTGTTGTTGTGGGTAAGGTTGTTGTGGTGGTGAATATTGTTGTTGTGGGTAAGGTTGTTGTGGTGGTAAATATTGTGGGGGTGGATTTTGTGAAGAACTTGGATTGTTTTAAGGGTCGAACGGGTAAGGGAAGGGTGGTGGAATATGTCCATAACCACTGGAAAATAATGGGTGAGAGGTGCCTCGTCCGCGCTGTGAGTCGCGATTGTGGTCGGGGGACGACATTTTCTTGTAAGTTGTGGTAGTACCTTAATGGTTGTTGTGGAAAATGAAGTCCGAAATGTTAGTTTATATAACATTCTTCAAACCATCGCATTGATTTACGGGACAAGTTTGAACAAGTAATATTCGTCCGACAACGCATGTTGCGTGAGCAGTTAAGATTCGTCCGACAACGCATGTTGTGTGAACATGTAAGATTCGTCCGACAACGCATGTTGGATCGTGTGGGTTATGTGTTCACAATTATGGCTAATCTTAATCCTCTACTTCATTAAGCAATCAAATGCGCAGCGGAATAAACAAACAAAAGTTAGAGAAAGGAATAATGCAAACCACAATAAGTCGGGGGATTTTTATAGAGGTTCGGCACCCCATCCCGGGTCCTAGTCCTCTCTTGCAAGCTTTGCTCGGATCACCGAGCTCCACTCAAGACTTCACTAACCACTCCCCATTCCGAGCCGGGCGAGAATGCCTTTACAATCCTTAAACTCGCGAACAACCATCGTCGAGCTTGGCTACACCTCTCACAATCCGAGAGGGATGCTTCAGGCTTTCACCGAAACCTTTACTCTTCTTTGACAACAACAAACTTGAGTGAGACAATCACTCTCTAAACTTGAGCACATTTGAGAAATATAAGAATTTATCTTAAGTGTGGAAATTGAGACTTGGAGTGTTTGGAATGATCTCTCTAATGTAGGAGGCAAATATGTGTGGGAGAGTTGTGTTAAAATGTGTTTTACAACTCTTTATATAGGCATTAGAGATAATAGATCTGTTGGGGTTGATTGAGTGAGTGTTGGTGTATGATACACAAAACAGAAACTTGCAGGACCCAATTATGCCTAAAAACGGTCGACCGAGACGGGTGTGTCGTTCGACTGTTTGGTCAAAATTCAGCTTTGACTTGAGTTCGCTTAAGTTAACGGTCGAACGGGCTCAAGGGATAGGTCGACCAAATAAGTCCAAGCACTTCTGGGAGACCAAATTGTGTTGGTTCGGTCGACCGCTAGGAAAGTTTCGGTCGACCGGATGTTTGGTAATTTTGGGGCATTTGGGAATAATACAAATACGACCGTTGGGTATAATACGACAAAACAAATGGTCATGTGACACGTGTGAACGGTCGAACAAAAAGGTTTAAACGGTCGACCGTTTTGGTCCAGGCAGTTCAAGTTTTGTTTAGGTGTTTTCCGGTTTAGTTTGGATGATCTATTAAAGTCCAAATTATGTGAAATTTTGTGTGTGACTTCTATAAGGAACCTAGTGTGTGATTGAGTAGTTTTTTGCTCAAGTATGCTCAACTTACAAAAGTTCTTAAGACTCAAAGAAAATACAAAATACATGTCTTCAAAAGAGCTTGATTAAATGTCTTGACTTGATTTCATTTCTTCTTTGAGTCTTGATCACCTGTAGATGTTAACACAAAACAATATATATGCAATGCAACATGTGTGCTACTCTACATGATCATAATTAAGATTAGGTTGATTAAATCATCAAAACATAGATTAAGGCCAAAAAACCAACAATCTCCCCCTTTTTGATGATGACAACCTATATCTTAATTATATCTTAGTACATGAATTTTTATAAGTAAACTATGCATATAAATGCTCCCCCTATGGATGTGCATAGTTTTTGTTCAATTTAACTCAAATTCCAAATTTTACCCCTTTATACTGTGCATTCACGCGTGTTTCACATTTCAAATATTCAATTTTTGTGGTTTAATTGTGATTAAGATTATTAACAATAATAATTATTGATAATTAATTAATATTAATAATAATTATATCGTTAATTAGAATTATAATGTAATTAGAATTATATAAAATGTAATTTGTTAAATGTTGTGTGAGAATTAAAATTATTTAATTAAGAAATGATGTGGAGGAAAGAGAGTGTATGGTGGGTGGGGGTAGTCGGGGCATGGTTAAGAGTTTTTATTGATTGGGTTGGGTGAGTTGTCGTGGCAGAGAGAAAAGCTGACGTAGCAGAGAAAGAGTGCAGGGCGCCCGTGCGCTGTTATTTGTGCTCTTAGGCCCCTTGGCTTTAAGGGGTTAGGATTCCCTTCATTTTTTGTTGGGTCCGTTTTGAAACGCCCTACAAATATAGAATCAAACGAATAATGCGAAAAATCTAAGAATGATGAGAAAGACATAAACAACTTTGATTCTTAAGAGATAAGAAACAAAAGAGAAGTGACATTTTGCTTCCTAAGAATACTTGTTCTAGAAGTAAGATATTTACTAGCTATGGACAAAACATGTTTGAGATATACTTGTAAGTTATTTGGTATATCCAAATATCTAAGGAATGCGAACTCAAGTTGAGTTTCTAGATGAAGGTGAAGTCCAAACTCTTTTTGTATGCTTGGTAGAGTGAGACAATCTTCTATAAAAAGTGGTCTCCTCCCCTTATTTCTAAATCACTCAAATTTGTAAAAAATACAATCACATATTGAGCAAACATTTTCAAGTGTTCCCTTTGTGTGCTTGTTTGTGCGTGTGGAAATACTCTGCTTAGCATTTTAGCTGAGTTGAGAGAGAGATAAGGGGCTGAACAAGTCCAAGCAACTCAAGAGAGTTACTTACTTGTGCCGGCATGGTGCCTACTTCAGGAGTAGGTGTGACAGTTTGCTGCTTTGCGGTACAACTTCCTAAAACATATGTTTCCACCAACATGCTTGAACCTGACCGTTGGGTTTGAGTTTTCAAAGCCGCAACTTATTGTTTATGAAATCCCGTTTGCAAAATCTAAGTTATAGGTAGTGTTCTGAAATGTGACCAGATGCAACCGCATATACGGATGCGGCCGGAATGCACATCACATTTGAAGGATGCGGCCTACAAATATGAATAACACAAGCAGAAGAAATTGAATTGAACATCAATTATGATCTTGTGCTTAATTTGAAGATCGTTTGGTCATAGATTTTAATATTTGAATCTTTACACCCTTGATCAATAATGCTACATATGGACGTGTTTGAATCGAGCTTTTAGACGAAGTTCGAGTGTGAAAAAAAGCATTTCTGCATCACCAAGCCCTATGACACGAAATGCAACCTTAAAACATGATTCCAAACATACTCATAGACAATGTACTTCTACTTTTTAATATAATAAAAAGTCAATGTACATTTTGATTTATGACTTAGTTATCCATACACGCCAAAAATCATAAAAATAGATGTACGTTTTCGACATGATAAGACAAAAATAAAAATAAACGCACCATATTTGTCGATCTAACATGCATGAATAAGTCACGTCATAGATTGAAATGTATAGTTTAGATTTTCAGTTATATCAAAAATTAGAAGTGTATTGAAGGACATGACCCTTAAGTAAATGGAGGTATCCCAATCTGTTTAGAAGTTCAATTAAAACTAGGGTTTCATTCGTAGTGATTTATGTCAATATGTTCCATTTCCAAATGAAGATAACTCATTTGTTCTTGCATGAGAACTAGAAGTAATGATTTTCGAGGAAAAACACAAGGAACTAAATTTCCGTTGGTTTTAAATCAAAAGTACGGGAACTCTACTAATGATAGAGGTCAAGAAACTCCAATTCATTAGAATGTAACTTTTTGTAGTCCAGGGAAATTAAGATAATGTCAAGTAAACAACATTTGTATTTGTTTGAAGTTTTGTAAAATGAATCCAATTTATGTCGGTTAAGCATTCTTAGCCGTTTGCAGAGCCTAGGGGTGTAAGCGGGGCAGGGCGGATGTTTTGCCCACCGCTACCCGCCCCGCCTAAGTTAAGCGGGTATGCGGGGCGGGTCAAAAATAAAAAAAACCACTACCACCCCGCCTAAGGTTGGACTAGGTGAGGCGGGGCGGGTAATGCAGGTTTGACGGGTTTTAATAGAAGTCTCTTGCACGCAAGGTGGGATCGGCTGCGTCATAAGCTGCGTCACAAGTTTTTTAATTTTTTTTACTTTTCCTATGAAAAATAAAAGAAAATCAAAACCTGAGAAATAGTAATTACTCATTGTATTTTTTGGAAAATTGGATGTGTGGTGAGTGAAAAATTAGATATTTGGTGACTGTTGAATAGTGACTTGGTACGTTAGGTTAATGGTGATGAGTAAAATTAAAACATTAAAATGATTTTAGTATATAAAAATTAAAAATATGTTTGATTAGGCGGGTTGCAGGTTATGCGGGGCGGGTTGCAAGACAACCGCAACCTGCCTCGCTTATTAGGCGGTTTATGCGGGTGCGGATTAGCGGGTTGGCGGGTAACATTTTTTCGCTACCCGCATTAGGCGGGACGGGGCGGGGCAGGTTGCGGGTAAAATCTTGCCCATTTACAACCCTTGCAAAGCCCCTAGCAAGGTGCATTGAGAGTTGAGACTAGGGGTGTAAACGAGCCAAGCCCATGGTGTTTGAACTCGACTCGCTTATTAAACGAGCCGAGCTCGGGCTTGACTCGTTTAATAAACGAGCCAGATGCCTTGTTTGGGCTAGACTCGTTTAATAAACGAGCCGAGCTCGAGTTTGACTCATTTTCTCGTTTAAGAACCTCAACAAGTTTTTCAACTTGTTTAAACTCGTTTAAGGCTTGATTAAATTGTTGTAAACTATATACTATTTACATTTTATAAACATCATTAACATATAAATAAGAAACTTTAGAAATTATATGGTCTACTTTTAGGTAATTGGGATATATGTTTATTTGTGACATATATGTAATATGTGTATAAACTTAAATGAGTCAAACGAACTCTAATCGAGCTAACCGAGTCAAGCTAGGCTTGGCTCGTTTATTAAACGAGCGGATTTTTATGTTTGAGCTTGACTCGTTTAATAAACAAACTGAGCTCGAGTTGAGCTTTATCGAGCCGAGCTCGAACGGAATTTGACCACCCTAATTTTTGATTCATAACTATTATCTTATGTTATTACCAAATACGAAAAAATAATTATAAATAGAACAATAATTCGAGCGAGCTATCGGGTGTAGTATCATTTTTTTCGAATTCGAGCTGCTCGTTTACTGAATCAAATTTGAAGATTTTTTTGTTTTTTATGAAGATCCTTAATTTTCAAGTTAACACCCTATTTGAGATCACATACAAAACTTAAATAACATATTAATTAAAAGTGAGGAATACTTAGCTTAATGGGTAAAAATGGGATTAAATTCGTGAAAATATATACTTTGGCGGTTGGCTGTAAATGGACTGTCGTATGCACCTTGGAAGCTGCGAAAGGCATCGACCTCTTTCTTCAAAGCACAAAAAAGTGGAAAAGAGCCACAGCGCAATGATCATCTGGACGTGGTGCACCAAACCAACCAACTGAGTTGGTCCCACGTGCCGTCTCAAAAACCCAGATATGTCCTCTGTTTTTCATTTATTGTTCTGCACCACCCACCTCTCCTCGGCACTCATATACATTATCATTAACTTTTAATTAATTGATATTGGGTTTGATTCTACCCAAAGATGCTTCTTGCTTCCTTCTCCTCGCATCAAAGACTGTTCCGTCTTGAGGGGATGTAGGGGTGGATTTTGGAACTATTGTCAAATCAACAGTCGGGAATATTTCTTAATTGCGGCCGGTTGCAAAGGATTAGCAGGAATTATGGACTGTACATGTTTAACTATTCTATATGAAAAAATCCATATACATTTGCGGAACGAACGTACATGACCCTTCAATGGCTTATCGGCATGTGAACGAACATATTAATGGAAAGTCATACATATCATGCTTTCTTTTTGGAAAAGAGAAACCCACCTTGGAGGGATTCTATAAAACTAAGTTGAATATAAGCATGATCCAAAAGTAATTTTTTATATATAAGTCGTAAGTTAATTTTAGTTATTAAAGTGGAAGTATTCATTCTAGTTAATTTTAATTATTAAATTTGGATTGCGTAACCAAATCTCTATTAGTAGTAGCTTGTTGTTTTGTAGGTTTTCTCTTATCCAATGAGAAGAGTTCATGTCAGAGTTTTCGAGTCACTTTCGATCGCTTACAGGAGTAAGGAGTGAAGTTGCGTCCTACTGTGTTGCTCTAATTGAGGATCCAAAAGCAAGTTACGTTAGCAACTTAGCACGAGCACGAGCATGCACCACAAATGAGGAAAACGGAAAGAAGATCGTCATATACACACAAACCAGTGGAATAGTACGTACAAGTAGGAGCGAAAACGAAACGAATACGAAGCGGAACTGCCAGTTTCACCCCTACGGACAAGTATAGCTTGATTTCCAAGTGGCCACGGTACATCAAGCAGTGCGGTGGAATTCAGTCAAAACTGTCAGAGTCAAAATCGTCGTTTCCTCAACCTTCTCTTGGGCCAAACACAATACAAGACGTCGATGGGGCCTCATGTGACGTCTGGAGGACAACATTATAAATGATATGAGCTAGCTATATTCAGCTTTGTTTGTTTTTTTTGGAACAGAAAGAATGATCGAGGAATTTTGGTTTTCTAATTGTGAAGGTTTGTTATTAATTGAGACCGTTGGGGCATGTGAGTTTAAGGGATATTAAATTGGGCACATGCATGCTGTACATTTTTGTATGGCTTAATTGATGCCCTTGTTCTTATGTTACTGAGAAAAGAATCAACCTATAAAATAGATTATCGATACGCGTCACCATTTTTTTCTCTTAGCCATCTAGAGTGAAAAAAAGGTCGTACTATACCGCCGTATGATATCATGTTATATAGAACTCTTTCAATAAGAATTCAACTTTGTTTTTTTAGGAATTTCAAAACACCAACCAACTTTTCACCGTATGATATCAGTCTGTCACACAACGATGGTAAACAAAGTTACCACGCGGAGGGAGTGATCAGTTTGCAGGGAAATGGCCCAGTAGTGGGGGCATAATGTTTATGAAGTCACACACTCAGATATCTATATTGAGGCTGCGCTGCAATTTTATGTTATGTAAAGATCTATTTGTAGAACTAATTAAGTAGTGTTATCAGGTGGAGTTACATTTAGCATAGCTTTGTATAGGTTTCCTTATCCAGATCACTCGGTCACCCTATATATATGGGTGGACGTCCATATAATCCATTAAGGAAATAATCATAATCATAATCATAACTAACCCAATCAGCTGTCTAACGACAATTTTTCTTCTTCTTCCTCTTCAACCAATCCTTGCCTACTGCAGATCTCTCTCTCCAATGCTCCAGATCTTCCAAACACCACATAGCCCATCTACATCATCAATGGCAGGCGTGAATTTAAATTAAATAAAATTTTGATTATTCACAGCGAAAATTTTGAAAATTCACAATTACGACGATAAAGGACAATAATCAAAGACGAAACTGTTACTTCTCATAAAACAAATAGCGGTTCACCAAAATACATCAGAGTTTGTCAAAATGATACATGATTACGACAGAACAACAAAAGAGGATAAAACGTGATCATGTTGACCTCAGTGGTCCGAGTAGAGGATCCAACTCCAAAATGCGTGCGCCCGTCGATCACTACCCAACTGGACCTACTGTGGTCCTGAAAAATATATAACAACAATGCTTGAGTTTCCAGAAGGAAACCCCGTATGCCAACTCACCTCTATGCGTGCATTACACAAATGAACATATCATACTAGTAACATGTCATGACATCAACAAAAAGGAAAACAATTCCCCCGAATGGTAAAACAAGACATCAGTCCGACAGTCAACATCGGGTCTCCCGAGGAGACCTACTGCAGGCACATGCAGTCTTACAGCACGCGACATCGCACCCCCCACGCGGCTCACTACTCAAAGGTTCGGCAGGGAGCCTCTGTCACGCCTGCGGGCCGATAGAATACAGATCTGCAAATCTCTATGGTCGGAGCCACTAGGGACCAACGGGGCCGTCGCCCGGAAGGTATAACAACAACATCTTGACAGGTGCCCAGTCGAGGAATCAACATAGCCGGAACACCCTCGGCCAAACAATCATCATCGCCGGCACAACCTCGGCGGCATCACCGACACAACATCGGTGGTCCATCACAAACGTCAGGCACAACATCGGATGGGTCCAGACCGCAAACACCAACCACGCCGCTATAAAAGCAGGGCAGCGACCTCCGTAGCCCTATAGGCCGGTAGTCACCTCACCCAACGCCAGTTGCGTGCCCGCACAAACATCATACAATGGGATCCGCGATCCCTCAGGCCTGCTATACTACAATGAGTCCAATCAATCCATCATCTTAGTCACGGTCCATACTTGGAGGTGACGCGTCCCGAACACACACACTTTTCCACACGGCGGTCCCTGGGCAGGTACGCGGAACACGCCCATCGTCACCTCCCGGCTCATGCACTAAGCGAGGACACGGGTTTCCGTGGACAAAGTTAGCATTCAAAAAGGAACCAGGAATTCTGTCCTGTGCCCAAACGGTCGACCGGCAAAGGTGATTCAATCGACCGCTTCGAGAAAGGAATCGGTCGACCGTACGCCTAACACGGTCTACCGCTGCGCTCAAAACACAATCCCCAACGGTCGAACAAGGGTCTAAAACCGGTCGACCGAACGAGGTCAAAATCCGAAGTCTGGTCAACATCAAAATCAACACTATCGGTCGACCGACTCAGGGGTCTCGGTCGACCGAAAACTAACAAGGTCAACCTAGTATTCTACGTCATATAACGGTCGACCGAACGAAAACCAACGTCCGAACATCATGCATAATAATCCAATAAATTTAAGTTCCGGTCGACCGAACACAAGGAACTGGTCGACCGAAACACAACAGACATACAAAAACACATGCATTCGGTCGACCGCCCAAAGGGCCCGGTCGACCGTTGGTAGTCTTCAACCTCGCGTTAGCCGAGGTTTCTACGAAGAAACTCGCCGCCGGAGAGGTCTCCGACCTCTCCCGGCCGACCAACACCTCCCCCACACTTGGGTGAGTAACCAAACCACACTAATAAGTCGACATACCTTTCACCCACGTGAAGTCGACGGTGCCGGAGCTCCTACGCCTCGCCTCCGGGGTGACCTCGATCACGCGCTGTGCCTCTCCCGTACGAACACCTTCCTCGTCCGACGCCTCCGCGACAACTGCCCACCACCACGCGCACCAGCAAAGGAAAGGAAGGAATGAGGGAATGGAAGGAGAAGAAAAAGAAGAAGAAGAATTGCACCCTAAATACCCATCCAAGCTACAGTGCACGCCACACTCCTACGTGAACAGCAACCGGCCCCTACATCCATCACCATCACTATTCCATCTCCTCTTCCCCATGCTAACCCTCCTCTAATCCAGGATTAACCCTAAACCGGGTTATGGTTCTAACACTAAGAGTTTTGAATCCTTTGTACTTAAAAATTTATTCGAAATCCATTCTATATTCCAAGAAAAACATGGAACTGGAATACTCTAAGTTCTTTCATTTCCTACAAACCAACAACACCTTGAGAATAACATTGTAACCACGAAAAACAACCGCCAAGTTAGTAGTAGGATTCAATCTTGGCGGGTTGAAATCACAATCTCAGAATTGGATATGATTATTAGGGCATCCCCGGGTGAGCACTTTTAATGCCCTTTTCTCTATGAATTCTTACATTGGGGCCATTTTGGAAGGAAGAAAGAGAACAAAAGCACGACATGAGAACACATGAAATGGTGCAGGTGATGTCGTAGGTGGGCTCGTGATTGGAGTAAAGCAGTGGCAGAGGGCCTTCAATATATGTCTTTAAAACGAAGCAAATAAGAATCACACAAAGATGAAGAATCGTAACTTTGTCATTGTTTTTTTGTTTGTTGAGAAAATAGTAATTATTGTATAATGCAAATTGGCGAGTCGTGCAGATCGTGCAATGATTATAAGGTAAGGTGTCTTCCAAACAAAGTCTCCCCTTATACACTAATACGGTTATCTAATTGTTGACAGTAGAAAATATCATAACATGCTCTTTTGATTCCTTGCAGCTTATAATTAGACCTTGCCATTAAGATATGGTAATGGATAATGATGGGGTTTTTTGTTAGATTTTATTGTTATCCACTTGAAGTCTGATATGGATAAGCTTGGTGGTGCGCGTCAACTTAAGCTATCTAAATAGCCTAACTTAATTATAAAAAAGTTTAAACCCCAACCCAATTAAGCCAATTTCGTCTTATTAATTCCACCGAGACGAGACGTCCACGACCAACACACTAACGAATATCACCTCAAACGCTAACAATACATTAAGACCATCACTAACCATGACCTGGACGACCCGGTCATCAGCTCTCTCTCTCTTCAAAATCAGCTTTCTCTCTCTTCCACGTCAGCTTCCTCTTTTCTCAACCCACTTTCTTTTTTTTCCTGTACTATTCACATCTTAACCACAACCCAACACAACCCATAACAACCTACCTCTCTCATCCACATCATTTCGGGGTCCATTTTGATAAAAATTTAAAAAAAAATATAAAAAAATTCTAAAAAATCAAAACAATTATAAAACGTATTTTCGGGAAAAAAAATTTAAAAAAAAACTCAAACAAAAAATTAAAAAAATCAAAACAAAAAAAAATCAAAAAATCAAAAAATAATAAAATATTTGATGACCGGGTCGTCGACCCAGTCGTTTGAACGACCGGGTCGACGACCCGGTCATCTTCGACCGAAGAATTCAAACGAAAAAACTATTTTTTAATACAACAACACTGCCACGACCTGTAATGACCGAAACTTTTATCCCGTTAAGGGATGGCCTAAAGGAAACAAATGTATAAATAAAATGTCAGAGCGAGTGATTTTATTATATTTTAGTAGGATCAAGCTCTAGTGAGCCCAGAGCTTATCAAATTTATTTTAAACTCCCTACAATCTCACCATTAGATCTTATTTATAGTTAATCTCACCATTCATTAGCATAACCGTTTTTTTCTTAATCTACCTTACAATTTGAAATGAGTGGTGAATATTGTGGGGGCTTAATTTAGAAAAGTTAAGCCCTGGGCTCACTAGAGAATTTTTGTATTTTAGTATACATGGTAATTTTGAAATATAATAGCTTTCTATGATTGACATGTAAAATCTGTAGGTAACACGTTTGCTTTCAGGCCACCCTCAACGCGTCAACGGGGCCAAAATAAAATGCCGACCATTGGCGGCATTTTGTTGCACCCCTCAATTTTCCGGGAATTTCGTTTTGTGGAGGCCATTTTTTTGGGGTGTGTTTTGTGTGTATTGTTTTAAATTATTTTTAATTTGTAAAAAATGAGTATTTTTAAATAAAATGATTTTGTTAATTACTTTAATTATATATTGTTAATTACTTTAATTTAATTTAGTTTAATTATATTATTTACTTACACAATTTTAATTAATTTTTTATCAAAGTTTTATTTTCTACTATTTATATTTAGTTATAAAAATATTGTAAATACAATAAGTTAATTAATTGGTTATTATTGAAATTGTAAATGAGGGGAAAATAATGTGGAAGAAAAAAAGTTGTTGATTTTACATTTATCTGTGGGTTGGTTGAAAGCAGAAGATTGTTAAGAGAAAGAAAAAAATAATATTGTGGAAGAGATAAAGTGCTTATTGGACAATTTGACATTTAAGAAAATGTCAAATTCAAACACATGGTTTCTTCTCTTGATACGAGGCTGATTCAGACCGGTACGGGAAGCATATCAGTTAGACATAGGTTGTGATTTTACGTACATGACTTATCGTGTAATGTATGGTTGGATATTAACAGGTTTTTGGTATACACAATTACGACATGATAATGATTCGTGTACATGAACCCGAACGCGACACAATTATGTATTGTCAACAATTAGATAAACGTATTAGTGAAACACGATACACAAATTCTTATCGTGTCGTGTAATACAATATACGAAAATAACCGAATGGACACTAGTGCATGTATACACGATAAGCCTTTTGTGTACCCAAATGGAAAACATGAAACGAAATAATTTTGTGTAACAATTGGAAAACACGAACATGATTCGATTCATTTAGTGCAAAAACAAAACGACACAAATAAACATGAAAAATTATATATTAATTAGGCAGTCTTTTTTCAATAGAAGCAAATTCCGTTTAAAATAACAATATTTTAACTTAAAACACAAAGAAGAGAGGAAGCCACATATTTGACCTTTGGGGAAGCAATGAGGTGCCTTATGTAGGGTAAAGAGGAGGGGAACATGAGATATTTCGAGGTGAGACTAATTTATGTGGTAGGATTGCAGAGCGTAAAATTAAAATTAATTAATTAGTACATGATTCTGCAATGGCTTATCGGCATGTGACATATATTAGTAGATATGTGGTCATGCGTTCGATTCTGTACATTTGTTTTTTTACACCTTTTAGAATGTGTATTAACATGTCTTTATCGTCAAGTCCTATGCGGGACATAGTCATTGTGAGTGGGACAAATTGTCCGTGTGAGAGACACTTGCGTCCCAAACCGGATAGACTCGTCCCTATGCAGGACATAGTCATCTTGAGCAGGACACTTGCATGACTCGTTCCTATGAGGATCTCGGGTTATCGTGTCCAAACTTATCGTAATCGTGTATCGTTTACAATCTTGTATCTTGTACCTCTGATACACAATACGTTATCGTGACTGTTATTGGGTTATCGTGTATGAACTCTTATACACGAACTTGAGACGATAATGATTCGTGTATCGTGTCGTGTATGCTTCTCGTGTTATAGTGTAAAGGTTCCTATACCTATATACAAAATTATCGTATCGTGTCTGTCTGATTTTGACATGTCTAATTAGAAGTGAGATCATTGGACTTCCAAAAAAATTATTAAAGTTTTGGAAGACTACTTTTCAGGATTGCAAAAGCTTATAAATTTATGCTTGAAATGAAGTTCAGAAAATGAAGTTAGAATTTCGGGAAAAAATTCAACAAACCAATCACACTCTTAACATCAACTCAGAAGATATTTTATTTAACGTAGATAGATGACCACAATAGCCCGAAGAAGCGTTCTTATCCAAACTGGGCCTTAACAAAGCAGCCCATTAGGCTCTTTGCTAAAAAAGAACATTATTCGTTATCTCCTTGGTAATATCTATTATCGATCAATTAAACCAAACGAACACTTGAGAAGAAACTCCTGTCTTCGTAAAGGAAACAGACACACAAAGAACATGTCACCTACATTCCACCTGTCAAAATTTGTTTATTATGTTCTGACGTCTCAGCAATGCAAATCCACTCGAGCATTCTGGACTTCTCCAGCCCATTCCTTTCCCACTCCATATAAACCCCCACTCACTCCAACTTTTATGTAACGTAGCAATCTAAACTCATTTCTCGTTCATTTTTGTCGTGATTAAATCTATAAATAGCTACATGGCTACTTGCAGCTTCGCTACGCCATTTACAATCCTCGCCTCGTCGGCACGCACCGCTAAAGGCGATCCTGTTTGGTCGCGGTGCTCCGTCCCGTTTCCTTTCGGCAAGAAAGGAAACGGTAGGGGTGGCAAACTCGTGACGAAAGCCAATGCGGGAAACGAGAACGCGAGCGACGTTCATGTTGATAGGTCGCAGAAGCGTACCGGTACTGAAGTCGAACGCCGCCCGCCTCGGCCGTCTTCCCTCGAATTCTCCCCTTTCGGTAATTAAGAAACTTCGATGCTACATTTTTGTGTTTCTCGTTTATGTAATTATGTTACATTATGTGGATAAAATAAAAGGTTTTAAAACTTCGAACATGTTAAGAAGTTTGTTTTGTTTTTCATTTATTATAACTTTGTGCATAAGCACACCCTTTAAGTACTACGTAGTTTTGAATTTTAGAAAGATCACGGATCGATTAAATATATATATATGAAATCGTGTTGATTAGTGTTCAATCTGTAACGTTCTAGTTTTTTGTTGAGTAAATACTCTGAATTTATGACAAATTAAGATATCTTAAAGTTCAATGGTTCAATTTCTAGTTCTAGTTATTATAAAAGCAGTTAAGATTTTCTTCTTAACGGACATATATGTGTATGTATTGGTTTAGTAAAATGATAAAAAAACGATATATTTTTTTCTTCTGATTTTTTGTTACTAATGAAATTTCACCGAATTGATCAAAACACGTTGGGTCTTTAATTCCTTGTAGGCTTGATGGACCCGATGTCTCCAATGCGCACGATGAGGCAAATGCTAGACACCGTGGACCGGATGTTCGAGGACGTGTGGAACGTCCCAGGTTCGACACGTTTATCCGGCGAAATCCGCGCACCGTGGGACATAAAAGACGACGAGAAGGAGATCAAAATGCGGTTCGACATGCCGGGACTATCAAAGGAAGAAGTGAAGGTGTCTCTGGAGGACGACGTGCTGGTGATCAAGGGCGAGCACAAGACCGACGAGAAGGAGGAGAAGGACGAGTGGTATCAGAGCGGAATGCGGTCCTACGACACGCGTCTCGTGCTGCCGGACGACTGCGATAAGGAGAAGGTGAAGGCGGAGTTCAAGAATGGGGTGCTGATGGTGTCTGTTCCTAAGAAGGAAGTTGATAGGAAGGTAATTGATGTTCAGGTCCAGTGAGAAAGAACTGATGAGAGGTGTATCTGTGGTTGTAGGTTGTTTCATATGTTAGTTTAACTTTTGACTTGTTTGGGTGTAAAATGTGTTATGCTTGTAATTGAGTGTCACGTTAAGCAGTGTTAGTACATAACAAGCCAATGGTGTAGTTTGTTATGCAAACATTAAGTCATTTTTGTCTTTCTAAATTAGATTCTATTAATAAAGGCTTCATCCTCCTAAATCACGACAAATCGGAAGAGGGTAATGAAGAAATTGGAAGATTAGGTTGGACTCGTCTTTCACACGACGAGAAGATGAGATTAGAGATTTTCTGTTTATGGAGTATGGTAGGGCCGTAGGGTCGTCACAGAATCTGAACAACTCATCAAATCTCACATCTCACGGTCATTTTTTGAAGCAAAATCGAGGGGCGAGTTGGGTCGAATAGCTAGAGGATTCAGGTCCACGGACCTAATTACTAAAGCCAGTTCAAGTCTTGAATCGAACAAGATAAATCCACCCCACCGCAGAGAAGTGTACACAAACAACAATTTGGTGCGGTGACGGTGGCCTTGTTGGGGTTGTCAACACGAACAAACTTGAGCGGTCAAATGTTATTCGAATGAAGGACAATCTAGTCGCTTGATTATTGGAGATGGTGCTTTCACTTCAACTTGAGCGGTCAAATGTTATTTAACTTAACCGATAGTGTGACAATCTAGTCGTTTGATTATTACAGATGGTGCTTTCAGTTTACTCGGAACAGAGCATTTGTATTGCTCTTATTTTCAATACCAATTTCAAGCTGGGGTTTAAGTGGGTACTGTAAGGATGAAGAATCTTGGGCCCATAATTGGCCCACACCGGGCGAGCCAGACCAGATCGAACTTGACCACCCTAGAAACAGAAGATCAGACTGAATTCAATCTGGTTTGGACTTTGGACTGAATTAGTAGGTTTCGGTAAGGTCTTGGGCCGAAGTTGTTTCAGACCAATTTTTTATGAACATTTTATTTACTAACAATACTTTAAATAGTATGTTTTCATTTAAATAATAAAAAAATACGATAAAATATTGTCCAAGGTGTTATTATATATAATAACATTAAGAAAACAATAAATTCCAAATATATTCTGTTGAGATGGAACCGAACCCGGACCGGACCAGACCAAACCCGAGTTCCGAATTTCAACCGGTGCAGTCTCAGTCTGGCTAGTTATGTCTAAAATTTGGTCTGAACCGAATTTTGTTCAGCAGTAAGTCAATTTTGAAATTCATAGTTTCCTCTGGTGAGTTCCGCAATATTCGAGTTTGCTTTGTTTGTTCTTCTACCCGAATTCCCTCATCCATCAAAATCAGCAAAAACACTTCCATTCCGATCCTCACCGCCCAAATCCTCGTCACAGGCTAAACATTGTCAGATAGATAATCAATTTCAATGAATGGAAGCGAGTAAAGATGGTAGATCGTAGTAGGTAATATGACATTGAGTGTACGTACGTATCATTTGAAGGTTAAATACAAAATAAACGTCTAGAAGTTGAGTAATGAATGGAGGATATAAATCCCAAAAAAATCCCATATTTAGCTATTAGCCTATTATTAATCGGTCCGTAGACCGATAGACGTGAGAACGTTCCATCAAATATCTTGCAATAAAGATTGTGATGACTGGGCTGGACTTCAACTTCTGCTTACTGGGCCACAGGCTGAAATTGCGTTCGACAACACTTTGATTTTGGTCCTTTTCCTTTTCTCTGAGCAAATTGTTTAAAATTTTAATCTCGATTTTCCAATGATGGTTAAAATTAAATAGTTAACACTTCTCAGGTCAAGTTGAGTCACGCTTAGTTCATGTCTCTGTCATAGCACTGTAGAATTAGAATACACTTTTTACCATTCCGACTCGTGTTAGGCAATTACTAGCCTCTCACCAAAAATAGCACACGATACTAAGATGTTATTAAATTCATCAGGTGTATTACAAAATAAAAAGAGATTATACCTTTGGTTAAAAGCAAAGGATTACTTTTTGCATGTCCACGTACTGAGTAACTTTTAGTCTTTTACGCACCAACAGAATCTCATTACAGCGTTTCCATTATTTTTCTCTTTCCATGACAACATTTCCATGGATTTCAAAGTCTGGTTGCACAAGTCACTATTTTATCGTCTTAGTTTCAACTTCAAGCTTTTATGTTTTGTCAATGTGATGTCTCGAAAAGACCAAGACTAAACATAATGATTTTGTATCACAAAAATATGATATCAAGTGACCCTCTCTTTGCTCATACAAGTACTAATCTTTCTTGTTTCCTGCAGTTGGCACTTGACAGGTTATAAAACTGATACAGAGTACGTAGGAGAGTAGGTTAACAAAACAAAAATATTACGAAGAAGTACAAGATTTTTTTTGAGAACGATTTATTTTAACTAATACGGTAGCAGTTCACGTTTATTTGAGAAGGAACATTTCATGATCAACCAGCTAGAGTACAACATGATAGTCATCAATGGATGTGAAATTTAGCTGGTCGAATGACCTTATTTAACTTATGAAAGTAGGTGGGCGGTAATTGACACATTTTTATTGAGTTTGCTGTAGTGTCACAGATTTTCGAAATAATTAAGCGAACATTTTACTTTGTTTTTACTACTTTCCTACAGGTGTTGCCGATATCCTTCTTATATATGCTCCTACAACATTGGTAGAATACGACTTGTACAATTTGATCCATTTATTTTCGTAGTATATGGTATTATTCTAACACTTTCCCGTACGTGTAACTAGGAGTATAGATCGAATCGAAGTCTCTCTGTTATACAAGCTAGGAGAATGAGACTGGAGACCGTTAATCATAGGTTAAAATGAATGGTAAATAAAGAGGGTTATACTTTTTAGAGTTTAACAATGTGAGGACTACCTTTTCCTAACAAAAATTAAATTTGATTGCTCCTTTACCATCCCACTAAGAAGCAATCTCACATCATGCAAGGTGTAGTGTATTGTGTACACAATTATATCATAGAATGTCATAATCATTTTATACCAAGTAGAACCTTTGTCTCCAACAATGATGCATCCATTGTGCAACCCAAGAATCTGCCTTCCCCTTAAATTCTCATCCGTCATATATTTTGGCAAATAGGTGGCCATCTGGGGTTCCACCTACCCAAACTATCTTCCCTAATGGTGTTTCTAGAATAATTAGAGCATAAAATATATCTATATGTCTCGGTGGTTTCTTCATGAAGTTAGTTTTCTGTGGAACGTCTTATTTAACAGAACCAGGTAGGCCTTCTCTCTCAACATAAAGGTGATGTGGTGCAACTTCAACAGAAGTTGTTGTTCCATCAATTTTCTACCCAAATATCATCATTATGACTAGATTTTATTAAGTGAATGACAATTATTAGCCACAAACCAATCCTCTTTTAAATCAACGTCTGGTGTTTTCCCCTGGAAAAGATGATTAGCTTAAAGAAATATATTGGAGTAAAGGTAGTTAATGAAAGTGGAGAATCTAAGGAGCCAATTCAT
This sequence comes from Triglochin maritima, assembly GCA_963682175.1. Lineage (NCBI taxonomy): Eukaryota > Viridiplantae > Streptophyta > Magnoliopsida > Alismatales > Juncaginaceae > Triglochin > Triglochin maritima. The sequence continues at coordinate 6,681,397 of OY821791.1, read as the reverse complement.
TTACGAATATCTGGATTAAATATTTTACCATGTGAGAGGCGAGTACGAAGGAAATTAATGTGGCCAACGAACTTTGCCCAAAAATTAGAGGCCGACGTGGAACTATGATAATCACTATCTTAATCATCAAATTTTTATTTGTGTGAGTAAGTGAGTTTGGGCTTGATAAGATGTTGAGGTCCTTGGGGGTGCATTTGGACGCAAGGTTTTTTGTATTTTAATTTATTAAGAATCTAGATTAACATGTTTCCTAACATTAATGTTTAGAATGATTATTCAAATCATAATGGAATCTAACGTTTTGCTTTTTAAGACGTATCCACGGAATTATTTGGATACGACACTATCAAATTTTCCACATTACGAGGTTTGCATTTTCAAAAAATAGTAATAACACAACTTAATTGAGAGTAACCTATGTGGATAACAATCTTATTTCTAAATTCTTTTTTAGTCAATATCTTTCATTTCCATTCATTGCCGCTAATCCCTTCATTTACAATTATTTCCGTTTACACCTTTTATTTTTTACCTATTGGTACAAGTGGACGACCTTGAGTTAATCTCTGTTTTAATGAAGGGTATAGAAAAAGACAGTTAAAATGCAGAGTACTCGAGGTAATAAATCCTAAACAAATTGTAAATGCTCATCTTTTCGCAAAACCATAATTCAAATTGTCGACTGTCTAATACCTTGGAGTCTTAGGTTCAAATATTGAAGCACACCCTTAATTGTTTCGCCATATACTTTTGCATCAAAATCAAATACTTATATAATTATAACTCATCAATATTTACTTCCTTAGAAAAAAAGTAAAAATAATATTCTCTTAGCTAGCTAAGCTAGTGCCTCACTTCAATTTCTCTCAAAGACAAATTAATTATCTTTGTTAGGAAAACAACCTATGAATAGTGATGAAGAATCTCACTTTGATTCATATTTACGTTGGTAGATTGTAATGAACCATGCTTTTTCTAGAGTGGTGTTTGTTATAGTTGGAGATCTGATATAATTGCGGCACTATAATCCTTCGTAAATACGTCAAGTCGATATAAAATTAATCTATAAAGTTTTAGTGAGGTTAGCAAATCGATCACACCCTTTACGAAAAATGTCGAACCTTTTCTTTCCATCTTGAGAAATTTGATATCTTTTCGTCCTAAAGTTAAAAGTGTAATGTCCGATGTGGTAAAACAAAAGCTAAATTTCATATATCAAGCCAAACTACGTCCTATTGAAGATGAAGAAGGAAAATGATGGGCAACAAGAACAAGTGAGTGGAAATTTGATTGTTGCATCAAGATACTCAGAATTAGTCAAATTCACGAGTATTAATGTTGTGTCTCACTTGTGGTCTGAATCAAGCTAACAGTTGAGTGGGCATAGTTAACAAGGAGGGTGCGCCCAGATGCTTGTCCGGCGTTTGAAGCCCTGGGGTGAGGGGCACGTGTCCTTCAGGCATTGGCCCAATTTTTATTTTATTTTAGTGGATGATTTGTTATTAGAAGTAATTGATATTGTATTGTGCATTTTTTATTAATGTGGGGTGATAATTTTGATTATTGTGGGATAATATTTTTTAGTATCTAATTTATTTGAATAATAATTGTAATATTTAAATTCAATTTGTAATGGAAAATTAAGTTGTATTGCTCAATCACGCGTGCATGGTGTAATTACGCTTATACTATTCAATCACGCATGCACTATGTAGTCACGTTTGTACTGTGCATTCACACGTGAACTGTGCAACAAATTCATCTATCTACTCCCAACTATAAATGTCTCTATCTATCTCCTTAAGCTCTCACATCTCCTTTAATTCTTCACTCCTTATTAACTTCTTCTCTCAATGGCGTCTAATAGTTCAAAATCCGACAACGACAACTAGGATGAGACATTCGATATGATGGACCATGTTGTTGATTTAGCCACTCGGGTTGTGTACGAAAGGAGTGCATGCCCTAGGCAGCGTCGAAGGAGAACGATGAACTTAGATAGAGATCGTGAACTTGGTTACAGACGCCTTATGGATGGTTATTTTTCAGACAACCCTGTGTATTCTGATATTTTTTTCAGGGGAAGATTTCGAATGCGAAAGCATGTCTTTCTGTGCATTTCTAATGTCATTGAAACATCTGATGTCTTCTTCCAACAAACATCGGACGCAATTTGTAGAATGAGCATTTCAGGTTACAAAAAACTACGACAGCAATGCCGATGTTAGCCTATGGCGTGGCCGCTGATGGGATTGATGAGTATCTATGAATGAGTGCGGCAACATCCAAAAATGTCCTTCTCAAATTCTGTGAAGGTGTTATTAACAACTTCAGTGATGAGTATTTACGGCGGCCAACTTCAAATGACTTGGCACGTCTACTTTATGTTGGTGAGCAACGTGGGTTACCGGGTATGGTGGGGAGTATTGATTGTATGCACTGAGAGTGGAAATTTTGTCCAGCTGCTTGGAAAGGACAACATCAAGGGCGTACTGGGAAAACAACCATTATCCTAGAGGCGGTGATATTGTATGACTTTTGGATCTGACACTCCTTCCTCGGAATACCGGGTTCATCCAATGACTTGAACATCCTGCAACAATCTCCGGTTTTCAACGACATACTAGAAGGTCGAACTCCACCTGTAAATTATGAGGAAAATGGTGTTCAATTTTTTAAGGATTTTACTATTTTGATGATTTAGAATCATATAGTAAGAAAAAATCATGATATGGGATACTATCTTATAGTTGATATTTATCCACAATAGACTGTCTTCATCCAATTCATCCTTCACCCTTAAACGTCGAAGCACAGGTTGTTTGCTGAAGTCCACGATGGAACGCATAAAGATGTAGAGCGTGCTTTCAGAGTGTTGCTAGTGAGGTTCGCGATCATGAGACACTTGTCTCTTGCCTGGAGTAAGGACATACTATCTAAAACAATGACAACTTGCATCATTATGCATAAAATGATAGTGGAGGACGAACACGACTATTACTCTAATTTTGGAGATATTCGCGAATTTATGGAAGATCGACTTGAAACTTCTAAGGAGGAATCTGTTGGCTTTTTGGCCTTATCTATGTTTTGATGATTTAATCAACCTAATCTTAATTATGGTTATGTAGAGTAGCACACTTGTTGCATTGCATATATTTTGCCTTGTGCTAACCTCTACAGGTGATCAAGACTCAATGAAGAAAGGAAATCAAGTCAAGACATGTAATCAAGCTCATTTGAAGACATGTATTTTGTATTTCTTTGAGTATTTAGGAACCTTGTGTAATTGAGCATACTTGAGTTAAAAACTACCCAACCACACACTAGGTTCCCTATAGAAGTCACACACAAAATTTCACATAATTTGGACTTCAATAGATAATCCAAACTAGAACCGGAAAACACCTAAACAAAACTTGAACTTCCTGGACCAAAACGGTCGACCGTTGAAAGCTTTCCGTTCGACCGTTTACACATATTTTCAGACCGTTTGTTTTGTCGTATTATACCCAACGGTCGTATTCGTATTATTCCCAAATACCCCAAATTTCCAAACATCCGGTCGACCGAAACTTTCCTAACGGTCGACCGAACCAACACAATTTGGTCTCCCAGAAGTGCCTGGACTAATTCGGTCGACCGATCCCCTGAGCCCCTTCGACCGTTACCTTAAGTTAACTTAAGTCAAAGCTGAAATTTGACCAAACGGTTGAACGGAATACCCGATTCGGTCGACCGTTTTTAGGCAGAATTGGGTCCTGCAGGTTTCTGTTTTGTGTATCCTACACCAACTCTTACTCAATCAATCCCAACGGCTATAACTCTTTTGGAGCTTATAAATAGAGATGTAAAACACATTTTAACACATCTCTCCAACACCTATTTGTCCCCAACATTAGAGAGAATTAGGATTAGCCTTAATTGTGGACCCATAACCCACACGATCCTACATTTGGTATCAGAGTCTCGTTCGTTAATTTTGTTCTTAACCGATAAATTAACATGGCTCTTAATGCATCCACACCTTTAGAATCTTGTAAACTACCATATTTTGATGGAAATAATTTTGTTTCATGGAAAAGTAAAATGATGTCATTTATTAAATCCATGAACATTAACATGTGGTTTATGATTCAAACTCCATATGAATCACCTAGATGTCATATTAGTAAATGGAGTTTAGAAGATGAGAAAAATGCATCCCTAAATGCTAAGGCCATGAATGTCAAATTTTGTGCATTAGGAGATGAACTTTTTAGTCTTGTTTGCTCATGTGATAGTGCTCATTCTATATGGCAAACATTAGAAAAGAATTTTGGTGAAGGAGATTCACCAACCGGGAAGAAGGGAGAAGCAAATCCGAAGGATGTAGCTCAAGCAAAGAAAATGGAGATTAACTCAACATCTTCATCATCATCAAGCTCATCGAATGGAGAAAGTGAAGATGAGGTATCTTCTAGCTCTTTTTCAAGTAGTAGTTCAAAAGATAATGCCCATGATTTTAATGAACTACAAAATGCATTTCAAAGATTATTTGAAAAATATAAAGAACTTCACAAGACTAATCAAGTAGCAAATGAGCAAATCCATGATCTTAAATGTCAAAATGCATCTATCTTAGATGATAAAGTTGATTTGCTTAATAAAATTGAAGTTCTAACTTTAGAGAATGCATGCTTGAAGGAAGAAAATGTAAATGTTAAAAATACCTCATCTCATGCAATTGATAGTCATATGCTAGAAATTGATACTAATGACTTGCTTATTAAACTTGATAAATCTCATTTAGAAAGCAATCAATTATTACATGACTTGAATTGCATGAATGAAAAAGTTGCAAATTTAGAGATTCACGTGCTTAACATGAATGCAAAGCATACATTTATGATTAAAAATCTAAATTGCTTAAATGAATCTCTAGCAACTAAAAACAGTGAACTTAATGCCTTCACGAAAATTTGTCAAATAAATTGCATAAGTTCACACATGGCAATAAAAATAATTTTTATGTTAAAAATTTTCCTATTCAAATTAATGTTAAACATAATTTTGCCATGAAAAAGAAAGTAAGTGTAGAGGTACCAACATCAACTTGGATTTGGGTACCAAAAGCTAAACTTAATGGACCCAAGCAAAAATGGGTACCAAAGTCTACACTTGTAGGAGTTTGAAGAGGAGATTGGTGGTGACCGGGTGAGCCAAAGCGTCAAATTCGAATCTGGTTGCATCACCAAGTCAAGATTGGAGCTAATTCAAGACTCAAGTTGGTATAAATTTCTATCATCTACAATTCATGTTAAATTAGCTCTACTCTAGTTTATGTGCTTAAATGTCATACATTTAGAGGTTAATTCATTGCAAATCATTAACCCATTCATTGCAAATCTTTATGTTTGAATAACATCCATAGTTTTTAGGAGTCAAATTGTCTAAAGGGGAAATGAAAACATAACATGCTTAATTGTAGTATTTGATTGATGTTAATAGGGGAGAAATAGAACTGAACTTAATTGAAAAATCATATTCATATCGATAGGGGGAGCTTAATGAATATCATTTTCTTAGAGTAATGAAGTGTAAAATTTAGGGGGAGCAACTTCATTACAAGACATCTACATTGAACTCAAATCGTATAATTTTTCTTTTATGAATATCATTTTTTGATGGATGTCAAAGGGGGAGAGATTGTTAAGGGGGTAACTTGGAATTCGGCATAAAATTGAACAAAAACTATGCATATCCATAGGGGGAGCATTAATATGCATAGTTTATATATACAAATTCCATGTATTAAGATATAGTTAAGATATAGGTTGCCATCATCAAAAAAGGGGAGATTGTTGGCCTTTTGGCATTAATCTATGTTTTGATGATTTAATCAACCTAATCTTAATTATGGTTATGTAGAGTAGCACACTTGTTGCATTGCATATATTTTGCCTTGTGCTAACCTCTACAGGTGATCAAGACTCAATGAAGAAAGGAAATCAAGTCAAGACATGTAATCTAGCTCATTTGAAGACATGTATATTGTATTTCTTTGAGTATTTAGGAACCTTGTGTAATTGAGCATACTTGAGCTAAAAACTACCCAACCACACACTAGGTTCCCTATAGAAGTCACACACAAAATTTCACATAATTTGGACTTCAATAGATCATCCAAACTAGAACCGAAAAACACCTAAACAAAACTTGAACTTCCTGGACCAAAACAGTCGACCGTTGAAAGCTTTCCGTTCGACCGTTTACACATATTTTCAGACCGTTTGTTTTGTCGTATTATACCCAACGGTCGTATTCGTATTATTCACAAATACCCCAAATTTCCAAACATCCGGTCGACCAAAATTTTCCTAACGGTCGACCGAACCAACACAATTTGGTCTCCCAGAAGTGTCTGGACTAATTCGGTCGACTGATCCCCTGAGCCCGTTCGACCGTTACCTTAAGTTAACTTAAGTCAAAGCTGAAATTTGACCAAACGGTCGAACGGAATACCCGATTCGGTTGACCGTTTTTAGGCAGAATTGGGTCCTGCAAGTTTCTGTTTTGTGTATCCTACATCAACCCTTACCCAATCAATCCCAACGGCTATAACTCTTTTGGAGCTTATAAATAGAGATGTAAAACACATTTTAACACATCTCTCCAACACATATTTGTCCCCAACATTAGAGAGAAAGCTCAACACACTCAAAAGCCCAAACCTTCCACACTTTAGTCATAATTCTTATTCTCACTCAAGTGTGCTCAAGAATTAGAGAGTGTTGTCTCACTCATTGTTTGTGAAAGAAAGTAAGAGTCTTGGTGAAAGCCCAAGAAAGCCCAAGACATCTAGTATAGACTTCGGTGAGACTCCGAAGTGATCCTCTCGGATTGTGAGAGGAGGGGCCAAGCTCGGCGAGGGTTGTTCGCGAGCTTGAAGACTTGTAAATGCGTTCTCTCCCGGCCCGGAACAGGGAGTGGTTAGTGAAGTCGTGAGCGGAGCTTGCAAGAGAGGACTAGGACCCGGGTGGGGTGTCGAACCTCTATAAAAATCCTTCGACTTCCATTGTGGTTTGCATTATCTTTCTTTTTCTACTTTTGTTTGTTATTCCGCTGCGCATGTTCATTGCTTAATCAAGTAGAGAATTAGGATTAGCCTTAATTGTGGACCATAGACCCACAAGATCCTACAGAATCAACGCAATATTCGACCGATCGTATAGCTGATATTCACGAGTTTTTTTCCAATCCAGACCGGGTGAGTGACAAGAATCAACATTTGGATCTGAAAGGTGATTTAATCGAGTATATATGACAACACTACGAACGATGAGCGGTTTGGAAATGGTTTAACGTAATTTTTAATGTACCATTTCGAAGTCCAGTTTATGTAATAGGTACTATTATTTTTTAACTTTGAATGTAATATTTCCAATTTCAGTTTATCTAATATGAAATGTGGTTTCCTAATATTTAATAATAATTTCGTGATTTAGTAGTAATTATTAAATATTTTCGAGTTAAAGTAATTAAATATAGTAATTATAATTAGAATTATAGAAAATGTAATTTGCTGAATGTTGTGGAAGAATTAAATATATTTAATTAAGAAATGAGGAGGAGGAAAGAGAGTGTAGGGTGGGTAGGGGTATCCGTGGCATAGTTCAGACGGTTTTTGGGTGGGTTGGGGCGAGCTGGCGTGACAGTGACGTGACAAAGAGAGAAACTGACGTGGCAGAGAGAGGTAGCTGGACGCCCGGGGTAACCCGAGCGCTATTGTTTTTGCTCTAAGGCATGGTTTGGCTCACTGACTCACTCTGATTGGATTCCATTAAGTTCAATTTCAATTAATTTGAGTAAGTTCCTGTATTACTTTTGGTAATCAAATCACAATGTCGGTGAAATTGGAATTTATTACATGAATGTCAATGTAATTAAAATATAAGGTGAATTGAAAAAATGTCATTAAGAAACAACGAAATTGGATTTACGACATATGAAAGCAACTATTTCAACAAACGCCGCTGAAAAACCTGAACAGTTGCTCTCATGCCACTAACAAGTTTCCAATGTCATTCCGTTAGTCATCCGTTAACTTCTCTGTTAACGACTATTAGTTTCATTAATAATTTAATGATTTTTTTTCTTCAAAATCAACCTGGATAAATCCAGAATTCATAAATTTCATTATATGTGTTGTAAAAATTACAAAAAAAATACTCAAATTCGTTATGCTAAACAGTCGACCGAACGAGTTCTCAGTTTGACCGTTTATAACAGATTCTCTAAGTGAATTTTTCTTGTTCCACCGATCGACCGTTTTTGACATTTCGGTCGACCGATTCCACATTTTTGGACGACCGTTATACCTTGTCGTATTAGACAACGGTCGTATTTGTATAAATTCAACTTACCCCTAAAATACAATTGGTCACCGGTCGAATGTTGACCCAGAAACGGTCGACCGGTTGAACACATTTCTTGAACCCAAAGTGCATGTTATTTTCGGTCGAACGTAACCTATCTTTTAGTTCGATCGTTATACATTTTCCCTGGCCAAAACCCTGGTTTCGGTCGACCGTCCCTTTTGTGGTCGACCGTTCACTTAAGTGAAAGACCAAACTTGTTAGACCAATGTTTATTCAGTTACTATCCCTTTAAGGAAACGATCGACCGATTATTCCGATTCGGTCTACCGTTGAGGAACAGAATTACTGAACATTGATTGTTCTTTCCTAACGGTTAGAAAATTTTAGGAGCTTATAAATAGAGGTTCCCCAACCTTATTTAAACAATTCTCCCACTTCCAATTATCTCATACATTAGAGAAAAATCCTTAACTCCCAATATTACACTCAAGAGCCTAAATTCCACATCTTTGATCATTTCCATATAGTACTCAAAGTGTTCTCAAACTAGAGAGTGATGTTCCACTCAAGTTCATTGTTCAAAAGAGTAGAGGCTCCAGTGAAAGCTTGAAGCATCCTTGGCGAATGTTGTTTGCTACCTTGAAGATTGTAAAGGCGTTGTCTCCCGACCCGGAATGGTGAGTGGATAGTGAAGTCGTGGAATTGAGCGGAGCTTGCAAGAGAGGAAGTAAGCGGGAGACCGAACATCTATAAAAATACTTGTGTACATTGTGGTTTGCATTGCTTTTCCCTACTTGCTTTTAATTCGTTTCCGTTGCACATCTTGTTATCTTAAGTAGGGATTAAGCATAATTTGATTAGATAATTAGGGATCATTACAATCCTACACATATTGCTATCATTTTGTGTGAAACGAGAACCATCACCATTGTCGTCATAGTGACCTTTTCTACACTGCCAAAGACGAACAAGTTCATCTTAAGATTGGGGTGTATTAGGGTTTAGGGTCTATTGTACTGCAATTGGTGAGTTGGTTTTTGCATCATTAATATTTTTTACCGGTTGGTTCCATTGTCACAAAGTTGCTCCAAAATTGGCCAGGTTTCAATATGTACAATCCATGTTGAATCACTATTTAGCAGAGTTACTAGGACTTGGGCTCTTTTTTAGGTCGGACACCAAATTCACGTATCTTTACTGATTAACTAATTTCTTGACGTTGGAGTGGACCCTAAAAGATACCACTTCCCCATGAATTTATCTTAAATCGAGATATTTTAGCTCAACTTTATCCCAATTTTGCTGAGGGAGCAACCCCAATTTTTACCTTGAGTTGGTCAAAATACGTAGATTTTCTTAGTTTTCGTGGAGGATTAGATCCAATAACAGAGGGTCTATGGCTGAGTGATATTGCTCAGCATCATTTAGCTATTGCAGTTCACTTCCTAATAGCTGGTCAAATGTACAGAACCAACTAGGTGTTCGCCACGGTCTGAAAGACATTTTAGAGGCTCATAAAGGTACTTTTTAGGTAAGGGTCACGAGGGTCTCTATGAAATCCTAACAATATTATGACATACTCAATTATATCTTAACCTAGCTATGTTAGGTGCTTTAACCATTATTGTAGCTCATCATATGTATTCAATGCAGAGAAGAAAACTGTATTCGAGTTTTCTTGTTTGAGTGTTATGAAAGATTCGAAAATAAATTTATTCTTATTTATTCTTGCATTTATTTTTATCCAAAAAATAAAAAAATTATATATTTGAAATTTATAAGAACAAATAAGGGTAAAAATGTAATTTAAAGCATTAAGAGTTAACTTAACTCATGTTTATGTTTAATGATTTAAGAAAAGGGTGTACGACAAAGAAGACTTGAGATTAAGGGGTATTAGTGAATTAATGGAGTTAAATTTGAAGAGTATACATGATAACCACTTAATTTGAGTGGTATTGGTTATATTGAAGTGTATTTGAAAGGTATCTATGAAATTCAACAAAACAATCAACTAATCTCTAAGAGATTTTCCCCTCAATATATGGCAATGTAGTGACATTAACGAAATAATTTATTGTTATACAAACGATATATTTTATAAAAAAAATCTACCATCTCATCATTTTTTAAATCTCAAACATGCGAATATGGTCATCAAGATTTGATTCTTCATCTTTCAACAAACCTTATCTCTGTTGCTAGACAGAAGAAATATATCAACCATGTCTGTACAACTATATGTACGGAATTAGTATGAGTTACTACTAGTATTCCGAAATACGGCCAGATGTGACCGCATATGCCGATGCAAGGAGGATGTGGGCGGGATGTGCATCGCATTTGAAGGATGCGGCCGCATATGAGCTGAATAACTTATTTCAATACTTCAGATCTTGATTTTTTTCAAATTTTCTCCATTTCCCTTAAAAATATATTATTACTTGTATACTTCTACTATTGTTTAATATTTATGTTATTAATGATTTAAATTTTTACCTAAATTTATTATGCATATATATTATAATTAATATGTATATTACTAATATTATTTTATTATTAAATTACAAAGTGCATACGCAAGAGGTGTCTTACTGCATGCAATCGGCAAAGGACATTCGTAAACCTGTACTACTAATAAGATGAGACTTCAAATATAGTTCCTTAAAGCCTAATGCCAAGCTATGGTTGGTCCCGTCCTTGTCATCCCCACTAACCTTTGATGTTATATTTGTTATTATTATTATGTTCTTATAGAACTTATGACTAACAATATTATATTATGATTGACAATCAAGTCAGCTTTTTAATCAAAATAATACAACGAGAAAAATAGCTAAGTCAATGAATTAATTGTCGTGTTCCTTTTGTTGGGACACCAATTATCTTATACTACAAACATAGTACACATATACGTTGGACAACCACGTCGTAATTGTCGTTATTAAACGCCAAAATACGACGACGGGGTCTTTAAAATAAATAAATTATATCTAAATATTGTAGAACTGAACTTATAAGTTTTGGTCACCCCTACTTAATGGCTCTAGTTCTTTGGTTTGGTAGGGAATTAGAAGGTTAGACAAGTAACACGTGCATGGGCAAGTGCAACACGCCAAGATGCCGACAAAAGCAAGTTGGCAATATTATTAGTTGCCAACCAAATATCGTAAGATATATTATTGTCACACATTCAATATCAGTTAATATTTACATACTAATAAGAAAACATATTATGGGTGTGGTTGTTATCCTTTTTCGATAACCCCACAAGAATTTGACAAAAATTTCTGACAAGTTGGGGCCATGAAAGCGCAAGGTCTCCGACCGCATCATCTCTCTAGCTCTTTCTCCTCTCCTTCTTGGTTGGAGGTTTAGAGAGAGAAATCATGAGCATGAGAGACATATGCATGGTCTTAATTTGCCCATTTATGTTGCTGCGATTGCGGTGGTTACACAAGGAAAACGAGCAATGGAAAGTTGATTTCATGCTGGTGGTTTCGGGTGAGGTGTTCAAGAGATTTTAAGGTCAGGTGTCATGGTTCTGGACTTGTCCTCTTCTTTCTATGACTACACTCTTCAGTCTCTTTCTCATATTGTTGAGAGCAAGCTGCCATTTGATGACTTGGAATATTCCTGTGACTAATATTATATAATAATGATAATCAATATGCAGTAAGTATTTGATTTATTTTTTTGAGTTACTTTTTTTTATTTTGATGAACTAAACCAAAATTATGGTTATCAAAACTGTTAGTGTTTCTTATTTAATGTGAAATAGTTAGACACAATGGGTCATGGAAGACAACCAATGTTAGTGTTTCTAATTTATGAGAAATAGTTAAGACACAGTGGGTCATGGAAGACAACCAATGGTCCATCAAAACAAATAGGTCAATTGGATACAACTTTCTTTGATTAACGGGGCATTTGCTTGGGTGCACCTGAAAAATGACATAATTGGTTTTTTACACCCGTGTTTCAGGTATTTACTTGGGTGCTCCTATATTTGCAGTTTAATTGCTTGCATGAACCTGGTCTATCGGTGGGTCCCACTTCATTGATTTTTATATTAGAAAATTTACAAAACGCATCTTCTAAAATTGAATTGTCCTTAATATTAAATAAAAAACACAAAACAAATATTTATTTTACAAACGCACCCTCTCTTCTCTCTCTCTCCCTCTCTCATCTCTCTCTCATGTTCTTTCTCTCTCTCATCTCTCTCTATTGTTCTCTCTCCTCACTCACTCTCTCTCGTCTCCCTCTCATCTCTCTCCTCTCTCATGTTCTCTCTCCTCTCTCCTATTCTCTCCCCCTTTTTCTCTCTTTCTCCTCTCTCTCTCCCCTATTCTCTCTTCTCACACTCGAATTATCTCTCTCCTCTCTCAAATTCTCTCTCTCACACTCGAATTATCTCTCTCCTCTCTCAAATTCTCTCTCTCACACTCGAATTATCTCTCTCCTCTATCAAATTCTCTCTCACACACTCGAATTATCTCTCTCAAATTCTCTCTCTCACACTAGAATTATCTCTCTCCTCTCTCGAATTCTCTCTCTCTCACACTCGAATTATCTCTCTCCTCTCTCTCTTCTGTTCTCTCTCTCACTCAAATTATCTCTCTAGTCTCTCTCTCTCTCTCTCTCTCGAATCCTCTCTCTCTTCTCACACTCGATTATCTCTCTCCTCTCTCTCTCAAGAATTCTCTCTCTCTTCTCACACTTGAATTACCTCTCTCCTCACTATCTCTCGAATTCTCTCTCTCGTGTCTAATATAGTGATCATACTTGTTTCTAATATAAGTTTAGTTGATCATGTGCATAATAATGAAGATAATTTGTTATCTTGTTCGAGGGAGTGAGACAGAGAGAGAGAGAGGAGAGAGATAATTTGAGTGTGAGAAGAGAGAGAACAAGAGAGAGGAGAAAGAGAACATAAGATAGGAGAGAGAAAGTGGAGAGAGAGAACATGAGAGAGTGAGAGAGAACATGAGAGAGATGAGAGTTAGAGGAGAGAGATGAGAGTGAGAGGAGAGAGAGAGCGTGTGAGAGAGTGAGAGGAGAGAGAATAAGAGAGAGAAAGAACATGAGAGAGGGAGGAGAGAGTGAGAGAGAGAAGAGAGGGTGTGTTTGTAAAAGAAATATTTGTTTTATGTTTTTGTATTTAATATTAAGGACAATTCAATTTTAGAGGGTGTGTTTTGTAAATTTTCTAATATAAAAATCAACGAAATGAGACCCACAGACAGACCAGGTGTATGCAAGCAATTAAACTACAAATATAGGTACACCAAAGCAAATACTTGAAACACAGGTGTATAAAGCTAATTATGTCTATTTTCAGGTGTACCTAAGCACATGCCCCTTGATTAACGCGGATATAGTTGTGCACCTTCGATCCCTTTATCCCACTCATACGGGTAGGGCTGAGCATCGGTCCGGTCCGATCCGGACCGGACCGGAAAAAAAATTCAGGTCCGGACCCGACCGGAAAAAATTTGAAGGGTCGGACCAGAGACCGGACCGGTTCGGTCCGGTCCAAAAACCCGATTTTTACCTTAAATTTAAAAATAAAATAAAAATTATACCGGACCGGACCGGATCCAATTTTTTTGTTTCGGTCCGGACTGGAACCCGGACCGATTGGTTCCGGTCCGGACTGGAACCCGGACTGGTTGGTTCCGGTCCGGACCGAACCCGGATCGGACCGGGTTTTGCTCACCCTACATACGGGAGATCCCTCTGAAAAGTATTGAGGTAACGTTGATGTTGTTGATTCAATGTATAACAATTAATTTTGAGCGGGACATTGCCTCATTATGATATTTAAAATCTAATGGTCTAATGACCGGTGCAACATATTTGCACATATGTGAATTTACAAAATTATGCCCCCCAAAAAGACAACATTAAATCGAAAGTATTGAAAATAGTCTCAAATCTTTCTTTTATTTTGAAAGCAAAAATAGTCTCAAATCTTCTGAGGCATATTTATGATCTTTGATCACTCATTATATTATCACCAAATCATTAAATTAGACGGCCACACTTTAACACATGCATATATTGTAGCTATGTATGTTTTCCAGGCTCGGGACCACTTACACCGGGTCCATCTCTCTCGAAGTAGTTGGTACCTCACGTTCTACCAGAACTAATTCCACTAACAATTAAGCCAGTCGAGTATAGAAACAAATAAGACATCATTTATTTCTGACTTTACCCTTCACCCTCACCAATATATATACCACTCTTCCCCACCTTATTTCCCCCCAAGTTATTTTAATTTCTCTCCATCCATCTTTTCTCTCCAAGTCGTCCAACTCAACTTTGTCTTTCTGCTTCCCCAAGAGATATCTTACTTGGGTATGCATGGAGACCTCACTTGCATGGTTCCACTACAATAAAACAACCACAACATTTTTATAATTTGTGCTTTCCATTCCACTAACGTGGTTACGTGCTTTGTTTCAAGGTAGTGAGAAGAAAGAAAAGCAAACGACATGAGCATCACCGTGAACGGCCAATCGCGCGTTCCTCCGGGCTTCCGGTTCCACCCGACCGAGGAGGAGCTACTTAACTACTACCTTAGGAAGAAGGTGGCATGTGAGAAGATAGACTTGGATGTCATCCGAGATGTGGATCTGAATAAGCTCGAACCTTGGGATATTCAAGGTACCAATATATGAATTATATTGCTAAGCTTTCACAATTAAATATTTTGGTAAGCCTTAATTTGATAGAATTGGGAATGTGCAGAGAAGTGTCGGATCGGGTCTACACCGCAAAACGACTGGTACTTCTTCAGCCACAAGGACAAGAAGTACCCGACCGGGACAAGAACGAACCGTGCCACGACCGCAGGATTCTGGAAAGCAACCGGCCGAGACAAGGTCATCTACACAAGCTCGAAGAGAATTGGTATGAGGAAAACACTTGTTTTCTACAAGGGTAGAGCACCCCATGGCCAGAAGTCCGACTGGATCATGCACGAGTATAGACTCGACGACCACCACGATTCCACTAACTCCCAAACAAACGTAAGCAACCATCCAACAACTTCATATCTAACTTTACTATTATATTTGAGTCTAATATATTATCAGATGAACAATAGCTCATATGTAGCTAAGTAAGTTGGTTAAACTTGTCACTCAGTAAAAGGCTACATGTTTAAAATTCTGAAAATTATACTCTGCATGTTGATATAGTCAATACTTTCCGTACGTCTTCCTTCACCTGCCGATTGCCGATTGTTGAATAACGTTGAGATATGTTGTGATGTTACAGCCATGTTGCTCGGTGGGAGAAGGAATTGGACAGGAAGACGGGTGGGTAGTGTGCAGGGTTTTCAAAAAGAGAAACTACAACAAGTCCTTGGATAGCCCCAACAACTCCTCCTCCGCGACCAGCGATGGGAAGGCACAAGCGCTTGGCTCCGGCAACGACAGAGCACTGGACCAGATCTTGCAGTGCATGGGAAGATCGTGCAAGCAAGAAAACGATTCCACCGCCAACAAAGCCAAGATCAACTTACTAGACAACAACTCATGCAACACAACCACCACAACAACTCTCAACAACATCAGCACCAACAATAGTTACATGAAGTATCTGTTGCCGTTGGACTTGACCGGAACCACCGGGTCGGCATTGCTAGAGAAGTTCATGTGTCTCCCAGGTCTAGAGAGCCCATCGGTTCTGATCAACGAGTGCACTCCCATTCTGGACCAATCGTTCCACCATACCGACCCGAGCCTGCACGACTGGGCCACGGTCGACCGGCTCGTGG
This sequence comes from Triglochin maritima, assembly GCA_963682175.1. Classification (NCBI taxonomy): domain Eukaryota; kingdom Viridiplantae; phylum Streptophyta; class Magnoliopsida; order Alismatales; family Juncaginaceae; genus Triglochin; species Triglochin maritima. The sequence continues at coordinate 6,665,245 of OY821791.1, read as the reverse complement.
CATCGCATTTAAATGGTCAGTCTGAGGAGTCAAAAAGCATGTCCTGCTTCGACGACAATCCTAACTATCCCTTCTGCTCATCCACTTCCAACCGGCTCCTCACCGCGCCCCAGGATTACACCCACGGGGACGACTCTGACATGGACCTATGGGCCTTCACAGCATCGGCCTCGTCCAACTCCGGCTCGGACCACATCGGTCACACATCTGAGTAACTAATTGAACATCGTCTTCCAATAATTAATGCCAATTAACGTAAAGTGGTATTTGGTTAGTTATGATAGTAGTAGTAGCAGTAGTAGTAGTAGTAGTATCGACAGCGATGTTGTTGTTTATTATTGTAACATATATTTGCATGTTTCCTATTTCCAACCAACATATACATAAATAAAAAGAAGAGGAAGCAAGGCAAGGCAAGGATGGATGATGTCTTAGATAGGACTCGCAGCCATGCAATACAGATGGCGCTGTCGTGTTATGTTACATGTTGCTGTCGCCTAAGTTGTCGTTTTCGTCACCAAATGTTGGGTTGCGAAAAAGAAGAAGCCTTTTGTGGTGAGATGTTGGTTTCTTTTCACATGGAAAGGGCAGAGGAGAGGGGACATGGAGAGAAAGGAAATTAAAGGTGGTGGTGAAGACGTCATCCCACCTTTTCGGCTGTCTCGTAGGGAATAGTTTACAATCAGTGAGACCACAACACCGAGAATGCATGTCTCAGGCCCAAGTACTACATTCTAATTAATTAGGGTGCGTTTGGATGTTAGCATTTGTTAAATTGTGATTACCGTCGATTGTTCTTGGCGGTTTTTCGGAATTTAGATTTTAGTTTTGGTGTGAAATCCGAAACCTGGACTTGTATGAAATGAATGAAGATACGAAGGGCATGAGAGATGTTTCGTTGATATATATAATATGGTATTGTAAGGGTTTTGTTGGAATCACAAAATAGATGGTTGCTTTGGCAACAACTTTTTGTTGATTTTTGAAAAATCCATGAAGATTTTGAAAAGCACTTGTCAAACAAAAAATGGCTGGATTTTCTTTTGGAAAAACTTATTTTTGAAACCTTCGATTTCTATACATTTTTCTCTCCTCCAAAAAACTAATTTGAAGTTATTTTTACCATTTTACCCTCATTATTCTTACAAAAGAATATTATTTTAAATATTCATAATTTTAGATATTACAAAGCTATATTAATCTATTATCTAATTTTTAACTATTTATATAATGTCTCATTCAGTAATATAGATTTTTTTAATGTGTTTGTAACGTGATATTAGTTGATTAATTTTCATTGGATGCGATTCTTATAGTAATGTCAGCAATGTTGATTTTATAACTAAATTTTGATTTTCTTCGTGTGTTGTCATTTTGTGGAAGATTGTTAGTAGGATTACTCATGTCCAATATATTCATTTTGGTAAAGTCGATGTTGTGACTAAATGCTGAAGTTTGTGATTTTTTGTGTGTTGAGAATAAACAATGAGAGACACATAAGAAAAAAAATGTTTTACCATTATTTACTCACCAAAAATTGTTATATCATAATTGTTATATGATAAAAGGTGAACTTTACAAAACAAAATCTAAATAGCCAAAAAAAATTGAAAACCGCTTTTCTAAAAAATATGTATCATAAATGTTGTTGCCAATGGGAATCACAATATATACAAAAAATAGAAAATCTGAATCTCTAAATAAATTCCAGCCGGATCTACAAACAGTAATGGAGCTTTGATAAAATGAATCATGCATCCAAATACACGTGTTTGTGTTTGGAAACATTGAGTTACTCTTCAAGGTTACAATCTTCCATCTTACCTAAATGAGTCCAGACCAACGTAGAGTACGTAGTGCATGGAGCCCGAAACAGGACGAGAGAGGGAAAAGAACACTGAACACCAATAGCACCCATAGTGGTATCGTGGTTCGGTTGTTTTTTATTGGTTTCGTATACTTGTGACAGCAAAATAGACATTCTTGTACCACAAGCCCAATGAGTCCGAATCTATGTTGATGTCTTTATCTCTGCTTCCAGCACAAAAATAATTGCATGGTGTGTTTGATATAATAAGGACACAGAAGAAAAGTGTTCACTTCACACAATTAAAAGCATCACTTCGGCCACTTTGGTTTGATAAATATTATTATAAGATACATATTATATTGTAATATGTTTTAGGTTACGTCGTTAGGTTAGATACCATGTTACGGTCGGAGTTGGTTGGTAGTGGTTATAAGATTGGTTAACACTAGACGACATATAGCCGATCCATAGAAAAGATAATCAGATCTTTAATCATTTTAGCAGCCTCAAAACATTTGGTCATGGATACGTTACAACGACTGCTTCCATAATAAATCTTTTGTTATTATATGTTCCAAAAGATCTTCTAAACATAAACCAGCCACTGAAACGGCTGTTGGTAAACCTATTTATAGTTCGCACCGTTAATACAATTTTAACTCTCCACTTGAGCAGCAACTTATATTCACGTATCCTAATTAGTTTAAATACCAGTTTGATAGTAGTCAAATGTCTGCACTCATAAGAATCTGTGATCGGTAGAATGCCGATCTACGATACACCTAATAATTAAAAATTATCTTACCACTAAGAAAAAGTATCCTCTTGGGATCTTTAAACTACTAGAAATATTGGGAGTTCAACTTCTAAATTATTCTTTCCAATCCACTTGATTCATTCCATCATAAGTAGTTAACATCAAAGACAACTTCTGTAGTGAAATTAGAGTTCCAACTCAAAGTTGTTTGTGCTCAATCCAAAGAATGTAAGATCATACATGAAACTATGAAAGAGACTAACATCCTGTTTAAACGTGAACAATCCTTTATCTCTAGAAATATTATCATCCTTTCCACTGTATTAATTAAATTTAGGTTGGCACCTAAAATACTCTTTTGGTACGTACCGAGTCTTACAAGTTACACCAATAATTGACCTCTCATTTTCAAAGGTCACATCATCTTCAAACATGCACTTTTGAAGAAAAATATATGAAATTGAAAAAATCTAAAGGCACAAGATTTTCGTTTGGTGCTTTCAAAGTAGTATCATTCTAGCTCTAGTGCCTAGTGGCTCCTAAAATTCAAACATGTTAATGGTGAAACATTTACTTCGCCAACAGAAGGGAAAACCCCAAAGCTAAACCACCAAAATTACAATAGATAAAATCTCTCATATCCGAACTATATAATTGTATAACCAACCAAGCGGTCATCATTCAAACATCACTTTCAAAATTCAAAAATTTATAATTATATTATAATAAAAGTAATTGTTTACTGTCGATCAATCACCTACGAAACATGAACATTTTGTCTTTAATTCGCCCTGTTGTTTGCAGTGTGCAGCCTAACAGATTTTCCCTCTCCAAAATACCCCAACATAAACCGTGAGATCATTCGTTTCTAATCCTTATATTTCTTCATCTTTCTCTCTTTCTTTTTCCTTCAAAAAACATGTCATGAAAAATGCATTTTAAAAAAATGAATGCAGTTTTAAATTGATCTCATATCGAGTTCATTGAGCCAAGAAAGAAAAGTATTTTACTTTATCATATCGCACAGATATCGAGTTCATCGAGGTTACAATTCTCCACACTCAAACGATTTGAATTTCAACCCGTCAAAAAATTACCTCAAAAATCTTATTGTGAACAGTGCATTTTAAAAAAAAAAAAAAGCAGTTTCAAATCGACCCAAGAAAGCAAAGTATCTTACTTCATCATATCGCTCGCATATCGAGGTTACAATTCTCCACACTTAAACTATTCGAATTCTGAACCGTCAAAAAACACCCTAAAAATCGTGACGTGAACAGTATTTTTTTTCCAAAAAATGAAGGCATATTCAAATCGAGGTCAAATCGATGTTATATCAAGCCAAAGAAAAAACGCAACAGTTAACGACACAATTTTTGAAGAAGAAAAAAAGTGAGCAAAAGAATGATTGGAAAAGAATGGACACAGTGTATGCAGATGTATTTTGGAGAGAAGTGGAGGGATAAATGTAGATTTTTTTCTCAATTTTGGATCTTTTAAAATATAGAAAATTAAATTTTCCTTAGACAATGTATTCACTCTTGAAATTTACCCTTACATTCGCTTGCTTTTACTGATTTGTGTTACACCTCACCTGTATTTGTAATGCATATAATTAAGAGTCTATATCATCACATAATTTAAGTAATTTTCAATAATGAAAGCTTTGAATTTATGGTGAAAAGTGCTAACATGGATTTGACTAATTTGAGTAGCGCATATTTTGACAATGGCCTTTTCGTTATAGACAAAAACAACCGGCAACAATCTATTGTCATTAATACGACGACGAGATTTCGTTCAAACCTTCAAACAAAAACCTACAAATCTATTGGTCTCATACTACGACGGAATGTTCCCTCGGAACATGATGAAGACAAAGACGCTTCAATTTCGTTGGGATCTACGCCAATCCATACTTTTTCGTAACGAAAATGATTAAGGAACGCTTGCGTCGGGGACGTGCGCTGACGTGATCAGTCCAATCAGCAGCAACAATCTAGTGATCAAAAGTGAAATGTCTTTTCCTTTCTGAAATTAATTGAATAACATATTTATTTTGTGTCACATGCAACTTATACTCTCCCAATCTAACATTTCGTTTCCTCATGCAACATTTATTTTCCAAATGCAAATTTTTGATTCCCCCACAGAAAAACCCACAACATAAAATGGGCAAACGAACACCTTATTCTGTCCAGAATAAGTTATGTGATTGTCCAGAATAAGTTGGGTGACTATATAGAATAAGTTATGTTTGTTGTCCATAATAAGTTCAAAGTCTATCCAGAATAGGTTGTGTATGTCCATAATAAGTTCAAAGTCTCTCTACAGAATAAGTTCAAAGTCTGTCCATAATAAGTTCTGTGTTTGTCGAGAATAAATTCAAAGTCTGTCCAGAATAAGTTCTGTGTGTGTCCAGAATAAGTTTAAAGTCTGTCCAGAATAAGTTCAAAGTTTGTCCAGAATAGATCGTGTGTCTGCCCATAATAAGTTCAAAGTTTGTCCAGAATAAGTTGTGTGTCTGTCCAGAATAGGTTGTGTGTCTGTTCATAATAAGTTCAAAGTTTGTCCATAATAAGTTCAAAGTTTGTCCATAATAAGTTGTGTGTGTTGTCCATAATAAGATCAAAGTCTATCCATAATAAGTTTTGTGTTTGTCCAGAATAAGTTCAAAGTCTGTCCATAATACGTTCTGTGTTTGTCCAGAATAAGTTTAAGTTCTGTTTAGAATAAGTTCTGTGTGTGTCCATCATAAGTTAAAAGTCTGTCCAGAATAAGTTCAAAGTTTGTCCATAATAAGTTCAAAGTTTGTCCAGAATAAGTTATGTGTTTGTCCAGAATAAGTTTTGTGTCTGTTCAGATTAAATTGTGTGTTTGTTCAGAATAAGTTGCATTGGGAAAGAAATGTTGCATCGGGAATCGAAATGTTGCATCGGGAAAGTAAAAATTGCATGTGACACAAAATAAATATGCTACTTAGTTAAGTTCAAAAAGTAAAAGATATTTGAATTTTGCTGACTGGATTGCTGACTGTACTGAATATGTCAGCGCGCGTCACGAACGCCCACGTCCGTGTATAAGGAAGTATCCTTTTCGTAAAGCATTTTATGATTTTGGTTTCACCTCCTCCTTTTATTTTAACTGGAATATTATATTATAGGATTTGACTTCCTTGATCCTCTAATGCGGCGGTATCACCACCTCAAAATGTTAATCCTGCGAAGACCCCAATCCAATTTTGGGTCTGAGACAAGAGGTCGGAAAGAGGGAAGAAGGTGGAAGGTTAGGGTTTTTGGAAAGAAAAGAGGCGCCTCTAGAGAGAGAGAATGATGGATGATTGGATTATGGTTTTGTTACAAGGTTTTATACATCCGACGCAAGATACCGATCGGACCGAATTATAATCAATAACAACACGGATCCGGTCCCGTTTACATATCGAGTAATTGCATATGCTTTGATGATAGGTTACACTACAAAGAATTCAACATGGGCGCGTTTTGATTATATTCCATTATTTTGTTGGAGCAAGCATTTGTCTTATTTTCAGTCTTATTGTACCTTACTAGAAGTAGTAATTCTATTCGTTACGACGTCCAAATTAACTATGTCAACTTTACAAACGTCACTACAAATTGACTACCCGCTCAAATATAACCGATTGTAAAAATCTCTGCGTTAGTAATCTTTTGGAAAAAAACAAATGTTTATGGTAAACGAAAGCTCAAACAAGGATACTCGCAATAATCTAAGGACACGTTCTGGCTTAAATGTCTAGGGTGATCATTTTCGGTACTCTTCTTTCTTTTGTTTTCTTCCTTTAATTAGCACAAAAAACAGCGCCAATAATTCCTCTGAGCCATGCAACAGCATGTTTCCCAAAACCGAAGTTCAGTTAACGTCGCAGGGAGGGGTTGTGTGGGGATGAATCAGTGAGTTGTTAAATAACGCCAACATGTGTCTCGAGTTAGGGAATTGAATTGAGGGGCCAACTTTGGCTGTGTTTCACTGGAGGTTAGTCTTGGAGGTGTCACTTGATTGCTAGTGGGTGGAGTCAAACCTTGCCTCGTGCTTATCAATTTTTCATGGTTTCTTTTATTAAACTTTGGGTAGTATCTTCCACATTTTGTTGACATTGATTTTTGCTTCGATTGCGACAGCTTGCTGGCTGGATGGGTAATTATTGGTCTGCGCTTCTAGATGTGATTCTATGTTGGTTGTTAGAGATGAATTGAGTGGGGTGTTTGTTTTTTTACCTAAGACGATAAATAACAGTGTCTCGCTTATCCCAGCGTCTTGTTCCTTATCTCCGCCACGTCAGTTTTGCTTTCCATCACGTTAGCTCACTCACCCACCCAAAAATCTCTTAACCACGTCCAGACTACCCCACTCACTTTACACCATCTTACTTCGCATTATTTCTTAATTAAACAATTTTAATTTTTATATAATATTTAACAAATTACATTTTACATTTTACATAATTTTAATTCTAATTCTAATTACATTATAATTCTTACATAACATTTAATTATTAATATTAATCATTTTACAAAATGATTAATATTAATAATTAGTAATTAACATGTGAATATTAATAATTAGTAAACCACCAAAAATTACAAATGTCCAATAAATAATTAACATTTATTAATTAAAATTACAAATGCACATTACACACGTGCATGCACAGTACACGCGTGAATGTACAGTCTATGCGTGCAACGAAAGTAGTCCGCTTGAATGCACAGTATCCGCGTGAATGTACAGTACACGCGTGAATACACAGTGTCCGATTTTCCCTCTATATATACCTTATACAAACACAACGTAAACTTCACACAACTTCGCAATATCTTCTTCATATCACAACCGTTCTCCCTGTCGTTCCCAATCAAATTCACGTCCACATTATATATCAACAATGATATCTTCGTCCATATTTCCCACAACCAGACTTCTCTCATTACGCTCAGTCATTCCAACAGTCATTCCAACAATCATTCCAACAGCCAGATTTCTCCCAATACACACCATCGTTCCCACCACTAGACCAAAACCAACAATTCCCGCAATACACACCACAATTCCCACAAAATCAACCCCAATTTCAAATGTTTGGCCACAACATGTCACAAGAATACTACCAAAACGATGATGAGTCCCCACCACGCCAGACCGTCGCACAGCGACGTCGCAAAGTCCAAGCCGTCAATAGCAATCTGAAGTTGTGGACCACACATGAGGACGAGCGACTCGTGTCAGCATATATGTAGGTCAGTTCTGATGTGGTGACGGGGACAAACTAGAAGGCTACTTCCTCGTGGACCAAAGTAAAACGGGTTTACGACATCTCCGTCGATGAAACGGGTCTCCCCGAGAAGAATGTGGAGTCCTTAAAGGGACGGTGGAGGAGAATTATATATGTTGTCAACAAGTGGGTCAGATGCTTCAATCAGGCGTACCGACGCAAAAGGAGCGGGCAGAACGACGACGATGTCGTCCGGCAAGCTCACCACATCCACGAACGCACTAATAAGTCTAATTTTTTTTATTTTGATGCTTGGGTTATGTTGCGCAGGTACCCGAAATGGGAGTCCCTGCTATCTGGAGCAAATGTCGTGTGTGGTTGTCGGGAGTCCCCGGAGTTTCACGATGAAAGCAGTTCCCATTCGGGAAGCCTTGGGAAAAGAAAGAGCTCTGATAACTCCAGAACGCAATCACCATCGGAGGCAGAAGAAATGACGCCATGATCGTCTGCACTCCCACCAGGTGTGAAGAAGACCAAAAACAAGGGTAAAAATTCATTAGGTCCGGAAGACAACACCGATGTTCTGGAACTTGCACAACAAATTTCATACAACGCCAAGTGAGAGAAGAAGGTTTCTCCAAATAGGAGGAATTAGTCGAGCGTAATTTTCAAAGACATGTTAAAAAAACTAAGCTCGACATGCTTCACTCTCTGATGAAAAAGGACAACCCGTCAGAGAATGGTTTCATGTAGTTTGTTAGTTTGTATTCGTGTAGTTTATATTAAGTGTAGTTTGTTGTATTTCGCATCGCTCCGTATTTACGTCTACTTTGTATTTCGTACCGCAATGTATTGTTCCTATGATGTTTTAATATTAATATATTTTCTAATTTCAGCACTAAATATGGAATTATCTTTGATTTGAGCATGAAATTTGACGTACTTTATAAATTTAAAATATTTTTCAAATTAATAACATAAAAAATAATCACCCTACATTACTAAAAAATACTCAATGCATTATCAATTAACTCTAATAACAAAATCTCCACTAAAATAAAAAAAACAAAAAAAACACTGGACCAACGGGGGGCAACACATGCCTCGATGGGCACCCGGGCGTCCATTCGGGAGCTCCGACGCCCAAATGGACGCCCAGGTGGGCACCCTCCCCGTTAAGGAGAGGCCTCCGAGGTGTCCGACCCGTTAAGCTTGCTCTAATGATGTAAAAATAGGAAAACGAATGGGGGAAAGTTGGAGGAATTTTATGTTCTCTTGAAGCTTGATTGCGTAGCTAGTGAAGATGGAATGGATTATGGATACAAAGTTTGTGAGAGAGTTTTTGTTGTATGGCCGGGTTATTGTGATATATTTAGTAAAATAAATTTATTCTATGTTCTCCCCAACTTCTTACGTCAAATGACATAAATCCATGGATATTTCCAAGTTGTGGGCCACTTTTATCATATTTCCTGGACGTGGACCACATTTATTTACTTAAGATAAGAGACACTTGTAATAATTTTCAAAACCAATACCAAAGTTACCCTTACCTACTGTATGATATTTTTTTGTAAATTTTACTAAATATCTCTTTATAGATTATATGATATCAAACAACACATCTTCTCCTCGCTCAGTTCATACCAAGGCTATGTGGGAGTTCAACCTCCTGGTCCTCCTTCAACCATTTCAGAATTAAACAAATTAATATATAACCTTTTGAATTGTACTTAAAAGAAAATAGAGTAAAAGCCTCATAGATTAAAATCAAAGTCCAACGACAAAACTTGTAACAGGATTTATGTCAGGGATAAAATTTGGACTCTAGTGGTACGATTTTTTTACCAATTAATTGTTTATGTCAAAATTCTAAAAGGATTCTGTATCTTCTTTAGATGTGAATTATTCAAAGGACTTGATAAATGTTTTTTATTTCTAAATCAAAGATCTACCAAATTGATGAATTGGGTTAGCTTCAATTAAATTAGAAAAGCCCTTAAATAATTCGTAAAACTATGTATTCAAAATAATAATTTGGATTGCATGTGAGGATGAAACATGCCATCACTTTGGTTGTTGGAAGAAAAGCACACTACTCTTTTGTTCTAGTTGATTCTAGTACTTCTTATGTACACACAACCATTCGGCTTACAAGGGCATCACTAACGGGGTCGTGCGCCCCACGACCCGGGATGACTTGGTCGTTTCTCCTGCATGCTTTTTAAAGTGTTTCTTTTTATTTTTTTTCGTTTTCTTTTTTTTAAATTAGTTTTAATCTATTTTTTGAAAATATGTTCTCTAATTTTTTGATTTTGTAGAATATATTTAGAATTTTTTCAAAATCGTTCTCGAAATGATGTGGATGAGAGAGATGAGTTGTGTTAGGTTGTGGTTAATATGTGAATAGTATAGGAAAGAAAATAAAGTGGGTTGAGGAAAGAGAAAGTTGACGTGGAAAAGAGAGAAAACTGATTTGGAAGAGAAAAAAAGCTCGTGACTAGATCGTCTGAGTCATGATGGGTGATTGACGTAAGAAAGTACTTAACAGGATCAATCCAACTATGTTCGTGAAATAGACAAATGAGCAATGATGATGCATGATGGGAGCAAATGTGCTCAAGTTCCTTGATTGCTGAAGAAGGTCTCACTTCGAGACTTGTTCTACCATTACCAGTAATGGGTCATTTCAAAATAAAAGCCCAGATGTAATTGGGTGTTAGTAAGAATAAACTGTTGTGTGTACTACTTAAATAGTGAAGTGATGATTAAGCACATGATGTTGTAAATAATCAAGCTAGTTAAATAGGTTGTTTGGATTCAAACGTGTTACTTGGAAGAATGTGCTCCTCAAGCTTGTGGGATCTTTTTTTTATCCTTCATTATTATTGTGGCACTACAGCTAGTTGTCTTTGATCATCATGACCTCATATTAGTTTGAAATACCCCTACATTCATAACCAAATTAATTAATGGACAAATTTAGTTATTTATTGAATTGCAATTAATTCACTGCTAGAATTGAACAAACATCGTTAAAACGTGTAACAGTGCAACTAAACAATGATGGCAAACAAGATCTAACTAAGTGAAAATTTCCCAATCGCTTTTGCATGCGTTGAGAAACTGAACTGCTAAACATCGTCCCAAAATTACTTAAATCGTCCTTTGAAATTACCAAATTGCCCTTCATCCTATTTTTGCTTATATATCTCACAATTTCACTCTTTTTTCAAAACTTTCTCTTCCTATACCTACTACAGAAGATTAGGAATGTCTCGGAGGCCAGGCAAGCAGCCAGCAGTTCCCTCGGTGTACCCGTATACGGTAACCTTACTTTATTTATTTGTTTTTTTAAAAAAAAAAATTGTGATACATGATGACCCGTCTGGGGAGACGTCTTCCCGATGGAGACGTCTGGGGAAGACGTCTTCCCGATGGAGGAGACGTCTTCGGCAGACGTCTCCCCCAAAGAGGAGGCGTCTCCGACAGACGCCTCCACCATACGGAAGGCGTCTCTCGCAGACGCCTCCACAAATTTTTTTTAAATTATTAAATCTGATAATTACTTTAATAAATTGTGATAAATCTGAAAATTTAATTTAACAAATTGTTATTAAGTTTAACATTTGTGATATTTAGTTTTAACAATTTTTGATTTAGTTTAACAATTGTTTTAATTTAGTTTAACAAATTTTGATTTAGTTTAACAATTGTGATAATTTAGTTTAACAAATTTTGATTTAGTTTAACAATTGTGATAAATATGATAATTTAGTTTAACAAATTTAACAAATTTGTAATTAAAATTTCAATTAATAGTCATCGGGTCACAGTGGAGGGAAAGGCAAGTCGATACCATTACACGCCTTCCGTTCTTTAGAGGATGATTCAGCACCGCGTCATCAACGTAGACGGGGGATATCTGCTTCGGTCAGGAGGGAGAGAGAGGCATTACGTCGTCGTGAGGAGGAGGATGATTCCTTCGATGATGAGCATGTGGACAGTCCCGACGACGGGAGCGACGATGATGACCCGTATGAGTTAGAGCGCCCGGAGGTGGAGACGCAGGGGGAGTATAGCAGAGGACGTGGTCGAGCGGGTAATTCTACTTCCGCCGGATGGATGGTGCGGAAGGGTAGGGGTGGGAGGTTTACGACCGCGGATTCGAGCTCGTGCACTGTAGATCCCCGCGCTAAGAAGAAGAAGAGGGTCCAGGACGATTCTTGGATCGTGAGCAGTATGACGCCTGGTGGTCCTTTAGATGGTAGCGTCATTCCTAGTTTCTGGGGTCACATCGCTAGACGGATCTGGGACGGAGAGGATCGGAAGGTTCTGAAGTGCCATAATCGGCACAGAGCCTGTACAGCACTACAAGGTTGGCGGTCTACACTGAGTGCTGATATCAGAGAGGAGATTAGTGCCACGCATTTGGGGCACTTACCGTACAACATGTTCCCTTATCTCGACATGCCTTTGATTTCTGCGTTTGTGGAGTGGTGGCAGCCTGACACCAACACTTTCCACATGCCTTTCGGAGAGATGACGATCATGCTTCACGATGTTTTCCAGATCCTGCGCATTCCTGTGGATGGTCGTCTGGTTAGTGCTCAGGGGTCGACGTCTGAGCTGAGGTGTTATGTGGCAGAGTTGCTTGGTGTCACACCTGATGGTCTGGCGAGAGATACAGCTTTATGGAGTGGTGGTGGTGTCGGCATCGACTCCCTTGAGGACCTATGCAGACGGGCACGACCTCCGCGGGCCGATGATACACAGTTGACGGCGTATCTATTCTTGATGCTCGGAGCCGTCTTGTTTGTCGACAAGAGTGGTTGTCGGATCAGACCACGCGATCTACTGGAGGCTAGGGACCCGGACACCGTTCGTGAGTACTCGTGGGGGTCAGCGACGTTGGCATACCTGTACCGTCAGCTTGGGATAACTAGCCGTGCGGATTGTTCTGGGATTGCAGGTTGCCTTACGCTGCTGCAGGCGTGGATATACGAGTACTTTCCTGCATTCCGCCCGCATCGTGAGCGGAAGATTATCGACGAGGGTCATCCACGTTTGGGTATGTGGGCCGTCCGGAGCGAGGACAAGAGCGATGGACGATTGCGTTCCATCCGCGCACGGCTAGATCAGATGACTGCATCAGAGGTATCAAACTTTACATCATTTATTTAATTTTAAGATGTATTATTATTAATGTGTTAAACTTTAGGTGGAGTGGTTACCCTATGGTCCTGATCCAGCAGCGGATGTCCCGAGGACTTTATTGATGGGTCTTATTCGTTATCGGGATATCATAGAGCCTTATATGCCCGATCGGGTCTTGCGTCAGTTAGGATATGTTCAGGTGATCCCGGTTGACATCCCGACACTAGAGCATGCAGTGCGGTCTGCGACAGCAGCGACGTACGACGTCAGGTTCCCCGCTTCTACAGCGGAATCGACTTGGCGGACATTTCCGAGATCATGCCGACTGTTCCTTGGCGACTTCTAACGTAGTCGCGACCCCTCCGAGTGTGATGCACGTTATCTTGATTGGTTCGGTAGTTACTCACATCCTATCATCGTCCGTGGTGCCTCCCGGAGAGCAGATCGACCACCAGATAGGACGTGTGGCGATCTGGTAATTTTTTCATTTTATTTATATTTATTTGTACCATATATTTTGTTAATGTACGCTAATGTTATTGTTATGTGCAGTGGATGGGTAAGATGATACGGGCTGTAGACCCAATCTTGCAGATGAGGGATGAGCTGCCAGACGATGCCAGAGCTGCATGCGGAGATTTGGATGAGATCATACACTCGTGGCATACTCAGTTAGGCATCTCCGACCATGATTCATATGATGAGTAGGCTGATCTGTTGTACCGTACTCTTAGTATTTGCATTTATATTTGTTTATCTGTCGTACGCTTATTATTTGTATTTGTGTTTGTGTTTGCTAACATATCGTACGCTTATTATTTGTATTTGTGTTTGCTTATTTGTCATACGCTTATTATTTTTATTTGTGTTTGCTAACGTATCGTACTATTATATATAATGCAAATAAAGCAAACATATCAAAACATATTACATAATAAAGCAACAATATATAGTGTACAAACATATCAAAACATATTACATAATTGTACAAACATATCAAAACATATTACATAATTGTTGCCAAGATGCTATCCTATTTTGGTACTCCAGCTCCCATCCAATAACACTCTCATCTCGTACTTGAAACCACAGAGTCGCTATAGGAGGTACGGGGAATCCCTCATTCAAATCCAAACGAATGTAATGAGCGTAACTCCCTAAATGAGCAATAATCAACTCTCTGCACGGTCTCGTCACGGTAGGTGGACTCTCCCAAGGTAGAACTGTAAGACATGGGTACAACGAACCATCATTTCCGAGAGAGAAGAACATAACTGCACACTTGTAAAAATTTGCAATGGGAAACAAGTCCGTCCACGTCTCCATGTAGTGATTCTCGCCACAAGGTCCCTCGCCCCAATTAATCCGGTGACGAGCCTGCGCCACACCGTCGTAGTATACGTGCTCATAAAAAGATGGGTTCGCAGCTAGCTCATTTGAAATCGAACGACGGGCGAGTTGCCAATTGTCTTTACCACCGTGAAAAACATCGGCGACACATCGAAATCCACAGTTTCCATCAGCACGTACATCACTCCACTGGTGTAGGAATGGCATAATGATTCCTGGAATCATATCCACATATGGAAAGTCGTCTACGTCAGCCCGCCCAGTCACTACAATATCAACAAAAAATACAGTTACATATAATAACAAAAGATACATATTTACTGAAATAAATAACAAAATTATAATAACAATAAATATAGGGATGGTATACTTGATCCTCCCCTCACAGACGAAGAACCAGAAGATCGACCACGACCTTTGCTTCCACTACCGGAAGAACGACCACGACCTCTACTCCCACTACCTGAAGATCGACCACTACCTCGCTCTGCATACTCAAACGCACTAGGGTCCCGTCGTGTCGACTTTCCCCTTGGTCGACCTCGTAGCTTTGTTTTTTCTGCAGGCTCTCTCAAATTCGCATGTTCGGGGTGTAGCTGCTCGAATAAAACCCGAGAGGCAGATCGAATTACGGTGGGGTCACTTCCTGCAATCTCATCAACCAGGCTGCGAAAATGTTCGGCGTCTTGAGCTGCCTGAGACACAAACTCTGCGTTCCCGGCTCCTTCCCCAATGACAAGTGTCCTCCAGAACGAATGAATCTGCTCTAAGTAAATTCCGTTGTCTGATTCAAGACATCCGCGGATGGTACATGCGCAAGGTATCCCATGAGAAGTCAGAAAAGCGCACTCACAACGATATTCAACTTCATCATCTAACTCTTGCATTCTTTTCACCTCCTGACTCAGCAATTGCAAGCAGTGATGCGAAACTCGACCATTTATGTGACGATATAGAGCATGTCCGAAATTAGTCAAATTTCGCCGTCTCGAGTCTTCAAGAGCGTTTCGAATATTCGTCAGCTGCATTTCAATAGCCGCGTTGACGCGCTCGAAAAGAGTGTCCAGAGCTGCAGTCGATGTAGAAATCCACTCTTTTAGAGCCGAATGAGCACTTTCGACCCTACAATTCGTGGTGTTCCCAAAATGAAGGACTTTGTTCGTCCAATTCAGCACAAACTTTTCTTTATGCACCAACCACGTGGTGTCCAGATACTCCGTGATAGCCGGCCACGATCTATACAAATCTTTCAGAGCATACACAGCTCTATCATACTCGGCTTCTGAAGTAGAAAGCATGATTTTCCTCCATCTTCCACGCCTCAAAGTCTCTGCCATCTGCTTATTTTTGCCGAATACGTGGTATGCGTAGTTCAATACGTCTTTGTTGATGTGCCATGTGCAGAGTAAATGAGCAGAGTCAGGAAATACCTCTCTCACTGGTCGCATAAGGCCTAACTCCCGGTCTGTTATTATTGCAGTCGGGCTAACAATCCCCAATAACAGATCTCGCAACTTCTCCATCACCCAAAGATAACTGGAGTAAGTTTCATCCATCAAAATCGCATATCCAATAAGGAAATTCATGTTTGTTGGTGTGACCCCAATCATTTCGAACAAAGGCATCTTATACTTGTTCGTCTTGTAAGTCGAATCCATGCAGATAACGAAAGGATATGTCCGCAACAACTGGACTGACGTCGGATGTGCCAAAAAAACGTGAGTGACGACATCAGTTTCTGGATCCACCATAATCCAATGTAAGTACTGACACTGCACTGCTTGATAGAGAAACTGCTGGACGGGATTCCGGTCTTCAGATTTTGTCCGTCTCATGTAATCTCTGCAATTATAAATATGCCTTTGATTTGGATTGTCCTCCGGGAATTTTTCTTTTACTGCCTTCAAGATGTTCCGTGGTTTTGTTTGCGCCTCAGTCATATCACGAACAATCTTCTTCGCCCCAGAACTTAGACCACTAATTTGACGATGACCCTCTGGATAAACTGTCAGTCTGTGGTTGTGATGTCCATGAGCACTATTAAAAACCACAACCCATCCATCACGATCTCGTCGCTCCACCACTTTTATTAAGAAACGGCAACCGCAACCCTTTCTTTTGGTGTTTCTTCGAAGTGCAGTATCCATATCCCGAGACTCCATTTGATTTCGCCGGTCGCATCTCAAATAACAATCCATCCGACTATCTGATCTTGTTTTGTACGACGACACGACCAAAAAAAACCCAGCTCCGATAGCTACTTGTTTGGCTCATTTACATGCTTCATCGATTGTTTCAAAGATTTGTGTAGTTTGAAATAACTCACTGTAATCCACTCCATCACCACCGAAATTTTCCAACGGAACCTACAAAAAAAATCGAAATTAAAAAAATCAAAAAAATTCCGGGCGCCTGTATTAAACGCCTACCCCATGGGAGGGGCGTCTGAGTTAAACGCCCTTCCCAAGGGTGAGGCGTCTGCATAGGACGCCTGACCCTAGGGAAAGGCGTCTACTACAGACGCCCTACCCAAGGGGAGGACGTCTACATAAGACGCCTCTCCCATTGCGTAGGCGTCTGCGTTAGACGCCTCGGCCAAGGGGAGGACGTCCTACGCAGACGCCCTCACCTTGGGGGAGGCGTCTAATGCAGACGCCCGGCCCAAAATTTGCCTCGCGCCAGACTTAACTTACCGGATGCATCACCCTCGCCAGACATTTTCGTGGTATTTTTACTGATAAATTATGAATATACAAGACCGTAGGCCTAATTTATAGACACGGGACGATATGGGTATTAAATATATTGTTAAAGGCAATTTGGTAATTTCAAGGGACGATTTAAGTAGTTTTGGGGCGACGTTTAGTAGTTCCCAGAAATACAAATAATGCTCACACAACAACCAATGCATTAGAAATTAATCTCCCCTCTCTCCTTTTCTTGTTTACAATTACAAATATGCATTTTGAAATTTCAATTAGTTTTTGACTAAGAAAAATCATGACTAATTTGAAATTTCACAAGAGTTCTAGATTTTGACTTCCAAATCAATGTCTAAATCACATTTATTTATATCCGTATTAACCTTTTCCTTAGTTTTTTTAATAGATTTAGGGTTGAAAACTCAGGAGGGGAAGTGAATAGTTTTGAAATACAAATCAAGAGTTATATTCATAAACTTCAACAATTTTTTGGTTGAAAATGGTGTCCGTAGGACATTATCAAATTCATCCTTGATTTGTGTTATATGAAAAAAGAAATCCGTATTATGAAAGTTTCTAGTTGAAAAAGAATGATACCTATAAAATTTCAAAAGGAAATATTATTCGTCGTCCCAAAATTACTTAAATCGTCTGTCCTAATTACCATTGTGTCATTCACAATCCATTTAATACACATTATGTCCCGTAAAAATATAAAAAAATCAGGGTGTCTGTGTAGGACGCCTCTCCATAGTGGTAACGGGGTGGGAAAAAACGCAAACGTAAATAAATGGGTAAACGAATCAATATCCGGAGTACAATAATAGGGTGTCGAAACAAAAAAACGTCAGCAAAGCGCACTCCCTCTGCTCCCTGGCGTCCCCTACAGGGACTGCCGCCCCTGCCACCCTCACATTTTTGCTCTGATTTTATTTTTCATGATTATTTTTTGTTGTAGTATG
The DNA here is from genome assembly GCA_963682175.1 of Triglochin maritima. Lineage (NCBI taxonomy): Eukaryota > Viridiplantae > Streptophyta > Magnoliopsida > Alismatales > Juncaginaceae > Triglochin > Triglochin maritima. Next base: position 6,647,253 of record OY821791.1, on the reverse strand, counting down.
AAAAGAAGAGAGACTATTGGGAGCAGAAATAAGTAAAAATAAGAGAATGACAAAATATAAATTCGTACAGACGATTTAAGTAATTTTGGAGCGACGTTTAGCAGTTCAAAATTTGAAATTATGAAATGAAATATAAGTTGTCTTATTTGATGACATTTGTATGAATTCTGAAATACACGAAGTGAAAGTTAAGTTTGTGAAAACTCAAAGACATGACTTTGAAAAAAACACAACAAGGTGACTTCGAACATAATGTTTTATATTTCTTATGCATGGGGTGTTGCGCAAATGCAAGAGGATGTATCTTTCCCATACATGGTGTTCTGCAAATGCATGAATGTCTCTTAATGATTAATTATTTATATTAGTTATTGTAATTTTGTGGGAAAATTTAACATTTTTTATTCATTGTACAATCATTCTACCAGAAATGGTTCTAGAAAAATCATTTTCCTATAAGATACTGATGGTACATCCACAACGAGCGTGCCGCCAACCTAGTTATATATAAATAGAACTAATTGATGAACAAACTCAACGTTACAATGTTTTTTGATAAAGAAATATCTACGATTTTTTAATCTTAGGGTGCTTTTTGAACGAGGGGAATTAAGAGAGAATCATTTCAAGAGCAACCACTAGGGGAGTAAATGTTTAGGAGGGGAATCATTACCCTAGTGTAGGTTTGATATACTAGGAGAATTGTATAGAAGAATAATTTCAAACTTAAGAAAACTCCTTAGTCAAAACTTTAATATGTGGGAAAATAAACCTCTAACGAAGGTAACTTCCAAACGCTCATGTCTCCGATCAAATTATTAATTTTATAGGCGATTTTGTTTGTGGCTGCTAAAAACTTACAAAATTGGAGATATACTATCGAAAGCAACCATCGGGTCTAATGCCAAAGGAAAATAGTGACATTTGCTCTTATATTATTTTTTATGGTTATGTCATTTTGTTAACTTCTGTTAGTTATATTAATATTGAATGGAAATTTCATAGAATTATCTTTGAATAAACCTAGAAACATAAACTAAATTATATGAGTTGCCAATTTTGCTAAAACTCCCTTGAATAACTTTTTTCCACCTGGCTACTCTCTTCTCTCCCTAGTTTAATTGAGGCCAACAAAGCCATAATATTTTTATGCATGATATTATTCTTGTGATTCATGAGTTTGTAAATTCACCCAACATCAATTGATTTTAAATTGTAAATATGCTTAAATTCACATTGAAGACTTAAAACCCAACTATCGGGTAAACACATCCAACTATAAAAACTTTTGAGAAACCACATAAACGAAGGAGTATTGTGTATAGTTTCACAAGCCTCTAAGGGCATCCCCCCCCCGTTACGTCGAAAATGACCGGGTCATCTATTACCATGACTTAGAAAATGGGGTCACTAAATAAATAAAAAAAAATGTTTTGATTTTTAAAATTTTTTGTTTTACTTTTTTTTGAAAATACGTTTTATAATTTTTTGATTTTTTTTAATTTTTTTTAAATATTTATCAAGATGGACCCCAAAATGATGTGGAGGATGGAGATAGGTTGTTGTGGGTTGTGTTGGGTCGTAGTTAAGAGATGAATAGTGTAGGAAAGTGAAGAATGTGAGTTGAGGAAAGAGAAAACTGACGTGGAAGAGAGAGAAAATTGATTTTGAAGAGAGAAAGAGTTGATGACTAGGTCGTCCAGTTCATAGCAAAGGATGGTCTAATAGTAGCATTTACCCATGAAATTGTCGGAAACTATAATATATTAATATCAGCCTATAGGAGCCACTAAATGCAAAATGATGTTGGCATGCCGTAATCATCACCTCATCTGTGTTGCCATATGCGACAAAGTTAACGTAGATGCAATATATATGGTTTGGCGTACAAGTACATGTCTAACCACATATGCCCTATATATAATAGTTACATTTTTCCTCCTTTTCGCCTGCTCTATATTAATATATCAATGCCGATATTCCTTTTAATTTGCATGCATTCCACGAGCACTCGATTCACCTAAGAATTGGATAAAACTCACAAGCAATTGATGCTTCACGTCACCTGCCCTCTCACACACATCACACTACAGGAAATTAAAGAGGCAACAGTGCCCAGTTTTTATCATAAAAGAACAGAAACCATGACGATGGTTTTGACCGTTGGTCTGAGCCTATTTATGTAGACTCTAGAGCTCTAGGTGAGCGGTTGTGGCAAATCTTTAGAAAATTACCTCAGGATTGAAACCAAAAAATATGTTACATATTTAGATTATTAATTACATGGTCCCCTTCCTGTTTGTACATTGTTGTTTTGCCCGTAGAAAATCTTTCAACCCGTTTTTATTTTATGCTGGACGGATTAAAGTACAAATTAATCGATCGAGGGAAAATAACAAGATTCATAGTTATTATTTTAGACCCTAGTTAAATCAGGACACCTCGTTTCTTCTTGAATTTGAACTTCAATGAGATATTCTCAGACTTATGCTACAATAAATCGCCCAAGGCGGCTTCCTGTTTGTACATGTTTTTTTGGAGTTATTGTGTCGTCGGCTCCCCAAACTTCACGTGCACGTTCGAATTGGTTTATAATTGTTAATACATGAATTCTAGGAGAATCGGTCGACCGAAACTTAAGTGTCCGGTCGACCGAATTACTACAGGAGTCATGGGGCTCGGAACAGATCGAGGATCGGTCGACCGGTTCTGGGAATTCAAACGACCGAAAAACGTCATTAGATTTGGAGCTCAGGATCGATCGAGATCCGGTCGACCGGTGCTGGGCACGCGGTCGACCGAAAAGCGACAGTAGCTGCGAGATAAAAATCGGCATGCAGATCGGTCGACTGGTGTTGGACTCGCGGTCTACCGAAAATGTCCAGGAGCTACGGGTGCTACTCAGAAGCGCGGAACGGTCAACCGGCTCGGGGTAAGCGGTCGACCGAATGTTGGCAGTTACACGAACTAACCGAAAACCGGTCGACCGATGGGCAATTCCGGTCGACCGTTTTGAGGCAGTTATGCACGATCTGAATTATTCTCTGTAGAAATTTAGCCCATTATAAATAGGTTTTTTGCCCTAATCTTGTAACATAACATACAATATTTATTTCCTTGAGAGAGATTAGGCTAGAGAGAGATCTAGAGTGCTTTGGGAGACATATTGCTTCCAATCGATTGTAATCTCGAAGACTTCTCTTGTTGGAGAAGAGCTTCAAAGAAAGGAAACCCGCAGGAGACCCCCAAGGACGTAGGCATTTTGCCGAACCTTGTAAAATCGCGTGTGTCGTGGTTTGCTTCAGGTGTGTTGTGTGATTGCTTGCTATTTTATCTTATTTGTGTTTACTTGTTGCATTGAGATTGGGAGAGGGTCAGAAGCTATTATTCTGCAATCAATATTCTATTATACGTGGTGCGTTTAATCTGTGTCGTGCTAGTGCATCTTAGATCCCCTCCCAATAGTGCATGTGTAATATCCTGAATTTTTTAGTTGAGGTAATAATCAAATATCTTAATGGACTAATTAAGATTGTTGGATGATTGTGTGGTTTTAGGAGAAGATGGAATTTTGAGAAGAATATAGAGAAGAAAAAGATGGATATTTTGAGGCAAGTACTGATTCGTTATTCTTCAGTTTCATATCATGTCTGTCTCTCTTGATATTCGTAGTTGCATGCATGCTGAGTATTGATGTTGATTTTATGGATATGCATATGATTGCATGGTGGTGTTTCGGTCGACATGTCATGTGGCTGTGTGTATGTTTCTGGCAGAGCAACTTAGGAAAGAGCTGCCTAGCGGACAGCGTGGAGCCACAGAGAGGAAAGAGTTGTCTGTCGTTAGTGTGGAGCTACCAGGTGTGCGTCTGACTGATTGATAGATTTCAGAAGCACAGAATGTGGTCGAATCCGAATGGGGGTTCCAGATTGTTATGCATGTATTTTATTTGTGATGCATGTCTCTTGATTGTGCTTATTGCCTCAATGTCATATTCCGTATTATTTTCCACATGATTATGATTATGATTGATTAACGGTTGGAACTTGCGGACCGTCGAGCTCACAAATTGTTGATTATATTTTTCAGATTGTTATGGGCCTATCAGATGGATATAAATATCAGAGTGCGCAGTACTCAGGTTCGTGGATTGTACCTTAACGTACCGGGTTCGGGCGGGTGAGCAGTTGTCCGGGCTCGGGGCGTTACATCATGCATATGCATATGAGTCTATGACTCTATGGCCACCTACTTCTACTGTACATGTGTACATGCACATGCAAAAGGATTCCATAGAATTGGATTCCGGAAAGAACAAAAAAAAAGATGTTCTATAATTGTCATGGCTAGACAAATAATCCACACCAATAATGTTCGAGGTGATTCTATAATTAGTGCGAAGGTAATGGGTGGTAATCGATTGTACATTTGTGAGATTTGTCAATCAAATCCGAATCGGTTTATATCATGGGACCTTATGACCGAGAGTGATCCGACCAGCATCACCACTTGATAACTTTAGCTGGACGATCTTAATCAATTGGCTAAAACGAAGAAAGGAAAAGAGAAGCATTTGATTGATTGTGAGCTAGTACATTTCTTGTACATTTCTTTCAAACGGTCCCCTTCCTGTTTGTACATTTCTTTCAACCACACTTGGTTTAATTAATTAATTAATCATGGTGGTGTTATGTACTGTAATATCGAATCAATTTGGTTGTCGACTTGTCCTTTCATTGCACCTTAGAAAAGCTTGCAAGCTATACTCGCAACAACAAGAATATATATTAGCTAATATTTCATAGGTATATATTAATGATGGGTGATTTGTTTGCATGCCAATAAGAAATTATGATATTAACTTTATGTCATCTAATTCTAACGAATTGGATTTATATATGCTACTGAAAAGTCAAGAAACATGCCCAAAGGGCTTTACTTTTTACGGACATGTCAGCCCGTAAGCTTCCCTCTGTTAGTCTATAATATTCCGTCCATTATCCCATAATCACCCCCCATTAATCATTCCCGCCAAACCAACAGACCACTCCCGTCAAACCCAACCACCTCCTCCCTCTTGGTTACTTCAACCACCTACTCCTGTCCATTACTTCTTGTCCCAAATGTTGGTTGATTCATGCATCATCCCGGCCATTCCTCTTCACCCATCGACCTCCTCATTATATACGGAGAATCGTGTTCGTTGGTGGCCTTCTTTGAAGAACAAATCCACAAATTAAACCCCAAATTACACCATCAAACCCCACTTAACATCATATCAAACACCAAATTAAAAAAACACAGAAACCCTCAAATTGAACCCCAACGCCATCATCTCCAACATTAAACACCAGATTCAACCTCATGCAACAAAATCCACAACTCAAACCCCCAATCGCAACCTCATGCAACAAAATCCCCAATTTAAACTCCAACCTCAACCTCATTGATGAGTTTTAAAATTACCCGCAAGCATATGGTGTTGTAGCATACATGTCGAACATAAAGAGACGATGGTGAATTCCAACTTGAATGATTTATGTAACTAAACTAACATGCATGTAAAAACTTATGGTAGAAAGAAGTTGATTTTTGTAATGAATCATGCACCTAATTAATGATTTAACTTAAGCTAAACTAAGAAAGTTTGAGTCGAGAATTTAGATATTAAAATTGGAGATGAGGTATATAGATTTAGGATTTATAAGAATTCTAGGGTGAGAAAAAATTGATTTAGATTATAGGAACCAAGCATCACATAAAAAAATATGTTCTTAAGTGGTCAAAAATTACTACAACCTTAGATCTAACAAAATTAAGTAGTATATTCTTATGAAATTGTATCTTTGTTCTTAAGATTTTAGTGATAAAACACATATAGTTAAATTCACTAAAACAAAACAAAAATAAGAACAAATACACTTTGATATTCACCTTTATCAATCCTTTACTTTCATTCCTATCAACCTGATTTGTCATCCCCATGATATGGAGGGTTAGCCACTCATGCGAAAAGTGAAATGAGAAGAATCATGGGAGAAAACAAGATTAAGAAGAGGAAAAATGAAATACTACAAAGGAAACAACGATTAAAAAACTATGCAAACATTAAACTACTAATACTAGAACAAAAGAAATAATAAGTAGAAGAAGAGAACAAATTTTATTGCTTCAAGAACTGTGCCTTTTTTCCATTACACTTCTGAAAATTAAAGGAACTAGAAACGTAGGTTGTGGAGTCTTGAATTGTTTTATTTGGATATCATATGAGAAAATTGTGCCCAAATTATTGATAATTTGTCAATGGTCCGATTTCCCAATACATTTTGTCTTAACATGCGTTTTTCACCTTCGTATCATCGGAATTTAGTAGGTCTTATGAGATGAATATTTGCTCCTTTAAATTGCCTTTCCATAACATCTTGAATTATTAGATTTGGATTACGTACTTGCCGGTAGGATGTTGCAGCAAAAAAAAAGAAGATTGTTTTGGACTCCCTGTGCACCGCATTGCATCGATCTCATCTTGGAGGATATTGACAAGTTATTTTTGAAGACTATTGCTTTAACTCGTAAGATCGTCAAACATTTCAACAGCTCTGTCATGTTGTTGAAGAGGATGCGAATTGTCATTGTGAGCGGAATTGGAGTGTCTTCGAGCAGTTGCGCTCAACGAGAAGGAATAGGTTGGCTGTGAAGAAGATGAATGACTTGGTGTATGTGAACTACAACCAAAAGTTAAGGCAAAGGTTTCAACAAAGGATGGAGAAGCACGGATTTTATGACCCCATCAGTGTGGACTACGATCTCTTTGACGAGCATCCATGGTTGATAGAAACTGAAGATCCGGTTTTCGCTGGAGAGGAGCTTACATGGGCCGATGCCGAGGAAGCAGCTTTAGGACATTCTTCTTCACGGAGACGCTTTGCTCGATCCATGTCCACTGCATCTGACGCGCGGTGTTCCACTGCATCTGACGCGCCATTATTAGGTGTTGGCATGGATGATGTCATCGTTCACATTAGTTCTAGAGATCCATGTGCATCGAGTTCTCAGCCACCGATGGACTTCGACGAGCAATATGTCCAATCCGACGATGAAGAAACTGAAGAAGATGATGTCTACGTCGACAATCCGAACGAGAACCACTCCGACGACTCTGATGGTGGTGGAGGATATGATATGGTTCACAGTTGGACATTAGATCAATGTGTCCAATGGAATTAGTTAGTTAGCTTGTAATTCTAATTTCTCTCTTATGTGCTATTGTATGAACTCTGAGTTACCTTTGTAATCGTACTACTAAGCAATAAATTATATACCTAAGTGTTAGGTGAGTAGAGGGGGTGCCTAGTGAGGCATTGGTCGAGGAACTAGATGTTTTTCGAAGCCTAAACATGTATTGTATTTTTAGATAATATTTGTGCATTTTTTCCGATTTTTCCGATTTTTCCTGATTTTTTATCTATTTTATAAAATTTAATTGAATTAAAATTAAAAAAAAACCCACCCAGACTTGGGCGGTCGCACAGCCGCCCAGGCGACTGGACGCCCCCGGTCGCCTAGGCTCGTCTAGGCGTTCCCAGAAAATTGCTTTAGAGACCCCACATGCGTATGTGAAGTAGTGGAATGGGGTCGCATATTAACATGTATGCATCTTTTCATAAGTTTGATTGAGTATTTAATGGTACATACATGATATGTCACTCGTTCATTTGCACATCAGTAGGGGGCATTGTCACGTTGAGTCAGGGGTTGAGTTACTAGCTACATTCTCGGATTCGCTTAGCTTTTAAAGATCATTAGAGTTTCGATTACCTTGGATGTTTTCAATTCTCTTAAATTTTGATTCATTAGATTGTCGTTTCAAATTTCAACTCTGTGACCTAAGTTTATTGTATTGCACAAACGACTATTAATTTAACGGACTTGTGGTATTGAATCTTCTGCCAAGAAAGGAATAATGAAAGGGAAATGTTTGAAAAGTGAAGTGACAGAGAAGTCACATTCAAGAGTCTAATTGGAGGTCGTGTGTCGGCAAATCCAGGGTCCAGGGACAATGCAGGAATGGCATCTTTCTCTTTCCACCCAAAACATCCATAAATGGGTCCGTCGAGTTCGGTCCCGACTTAAATCAGAGAAAAGCAGATGGGCTTTCTGGAATACGATTCAGGGGCAGGTTTGGTGAAGAAAATGACAAGCCTTTGGAATGCTAGAGCCCACCATTTCGTCTTGTTTCTTGTTCCGGATTCCGAACCTTTAGAATGATTTCGTGATTGATTTGTAAGATACCTTAATGATATTATAAGAAATTCAGCTTTAAATGTTTCATCGACTTGCTTGCCAAGTTCGTTTGATTATTCTCGAAAAGACTGATCCTTATAAAATTACACTCAATCTGGTTCTAAGTTTTAGGAAAATTGTGATCCTTATAAAATTACACTCAATCTACTTCCTGCGAACTCATCGCACTCATACTACATACTTGACAGGTTTTTGATGGACGTTCAATCACAATTATGGAGATGATGATTGTAACGGGGGAATTATCACGGTGCAATGATCATTTAGATATTCAGAATCAGGGGTTGATGGACGATTAACTTGTTGATTTAAACTTTTACTTTAGTTAGGAAAGTTCTGTTGGTGGTGCAAAGAAAATTTATTAGAAAGTCAACATCTCTGTTGGGTTGTAAGCGTAAAGGGTTTGTCATCTTCGATTGTGTGTCATGTTAACTCTGTAATGGAAACGAATAAAAGCCCATTGTGTGGAAAAGTGGAAGAAGATATGTTGACTAAACCATTTGATTTTGTGATACCCTTCTTTTTATTATGTACACAACTTTAGGTTGATATGTATTATTTCCTAAGTCAAGAAAGTCCTACGGTTTTAGTTCAAGTATGATTTTCAATGGAGAATCAAAAAGAATTTTTTATTATTTTAAAGTGAGATATATCCCATGTCCACTTTTATTTAAAAATTTCATTATTAACCTCAAATATTTCATAATAACTTAGGAGTCCTTCCATTTTATCAAAACTTAGCAAACATGTCCTGCTTTGTCCATTTCGTTCTCACTTATCTTGCTTAGTATGATGTTCAAATGGTCGAGCCTTGTGAAAGTTGATTTCATGTGAATTTGAATTTTCTCTGAGAAAAATCAATGGTAAAATTACAACAAAAAAAGAATATTTACTGCAAAGAGAGTATGAAATAATCCTAGAGATGCTTTTAGTTGAATCAAATTATCGAAATATTAATTTCTATTCACTCAAATGGTATGTACTATGATTAATGGGGTGTAAACGAGTCAAGTCGAGCAAAATTTCGAACAATAAATATTATTTTATGTTATTACTAAATACAAAAAAATAATTATAAATTGAACAATAAAAAATTTGAACGAGTTAACGAGTCGAACCTCAATTTTTTTCGAGTTCAAACGGCTCGTTTACCTAATTAAATTTGAAGATTTTTTTTGTTTTTCATTTAGATCTTTCATTTTCAAGTTAAACTAGAGTCTAATATTTTTGGAGTTGAGTTCGAGTCGAACTATTGAGTCGAGCCAAAATTGACGGCCCTAACTATGATATCTGTTAAATTATTTGGGATATCTGGTCGGGAAAAAAAGGATAAAAGACGTTTTAAAACATAATAGATTAATAGTACTAGTCTAAAACCGTAGGCTGATGGTAATACAAGTCTTAACAACTTTCAATAGAATGACTTGTTTTACTCTTTTGAAGATACAAACATTGCAAATAAATATCTTTGAGAAAACATTCTGGGAATGTCGGTGTGAATGGATTGAAGTGTATATTGATTGCATTTGTAGCCTTATCTGAAATCAGTCTAAACTTCTTTCTTAAGATAAGAAGTTCCTGCTCTAGAATCAGTCATCGTTGGACTGAAAATATGATTGTTTAACACATAAATAAAATAAAGTGTGAATTTATCATTAGCGTGTGAACTTCAACTTCGAAATTACTTAACCTAAACGTGTTAAGTGATGAACTGATGATGGTAGGTTCCCGAGCCGTCTAATTCTTCAACCAAACCAGTACGGTTAGAAATCTAGAATATGCTTAAAAGTTATTACTGAGCTGTAATGATAGACAGGTGTGATTAGAAATCTCATGTTTAACATAAGGGTTGGTAAATCTTGCTTTCTTTTCATGATTTTTTCTTAATTTTTTGTGTAATTACGTTAGTAGTATTTCGTATTGTTTCGTATTTTCGTGTCATCTCAGAAATGACAGACATGTACGTAGACAATCTTGTTACAGAAAGTAGATAGAAAAATATATACAATGCAGACAAACTTAATAACTTTTTATATTCCCAGAAAAAGAAAAGGGTTCAAATAAGCATAATTAAGAGCACCCTTGACAGGTGCTCTTCACTCGGGCGCCCGGGAAGGGCGCCCGAGTTGCCCTCCCTTAACGGGAGGGTGCGCCCAGGGCAGGGGTGAAAATAATGTGTTCTAAAAATTTTACTTTTATATGTCAATTATTATGAATTGAATGTGCAAACATTTTGTTCTTTGATTCTTAACCGTAGAGCTCTAAATGATAATGATTTACATAAAATCAAAAGTTATTCACAATCATGGTAATTAACATGGAACATTAATTACCGAGATAAGATTGTCGTGCTGGTCATCAATTGTTGTAGCTCTACAAATAATTGACGATACGAGTATATAAAAGAGGAAAATATTACTTTTATATATTGAATAAACCTAACAAGTAAAACATTATGAAATTGTGTTTCGTGTCATTAATGTTTTTACTGTGTCTTGGATCCTAAGATATGAGACTTATATCTTTTCACTCAAGAAATGTTTAACTTGATTATTGTCAAAAGTTATCAATGAGTGTAGTGATAATGACAATAATTGGTTGAGCATGACTTGTGCTGGAAAAGATAGCTAGTCAAACGATTATCATTACCCACTTTAATTGAGTGATGATATTAGTGGGCCCCTTGATAAAGCAAAATTATACTGTGCACAATGTAACTTGAGTTAAGTTACATAGTTATAATTAGCTTAAATAGATCAAGAAATGAATATAATACAAAGATGACACATTTCTACTTTTGTATATATTCTTAATATCATGAGGTAAGGGACGGACACAAGTGATGCACTTACATCACTAAATGGATCGTGTTTTGGTTCGGGTGGAACAAAGACATCTATGCTAATTTGGTAACTATAATGTGTAGCTAGATACCGTTTATAGTTTGAGATATTAAGTGTTTAATATCACCGCCAATTAGGCTTAGATCCTCTTATAGGTCACACCACAAAACTGGGAAACAAGAGGTTTGATTTTAAGTTCATATGATGTGTCGGGTTTCATATGAAAATATGACACATGTGGTGAATGAATAAAATCAATATGTCATGAGAATTGACATAATTAGAATCATAATAAATTCATATGAGGTATATATATATTATGAGGTGTAATAATTTAATATTACATATGATAATATATTATATAAGATGTGAATTTTCAAAAAAAAACCCTAAAGATCAAATTTTGTTGGAAATAAATCCAAAATTTGACAAAGGCAAAATCGGGGTCAAACACGGTGAGTCGTTCATGTTTCGATCGACCGAGGTATCTTCGGATCGGTTAACCGAATAGGGAATGAGTAAACACAATTGATTGACCGAGATTGTCTGGGGTGCCTGGACAATCGGGTTCGGTTAACCGAGTGTGCACAGTCAACCGAGAAATAGTATTTAGGTGACACGGTCATCCGATAACTATGTCCCAAGAGCGATTCTGGTGGGTCAACGGTAGACCGAGTAAAAGACGTGGTTCGTTCGAATTCTTCCAGGGAATTTTTCACATACGGATTCGGTCGACCGTCTAGCTCACTGTGCACCGAACACGTGTTATAACTGAATGGTTCGGTTGACCGAATAATACTCGATCTACCGAATAAGAACGATTCTGCCTGAATTATTAAGAGATTAATTAAATCATGGGTGTATTAATTCCAGATTTAATTAAAACGTTTCTTTTGTGGGTAATTATGTGGAAATTAGAGATTAATTTTAGGAGAGAATAAGCGAGAGATCATGGCTAACCCCTACTCCTACTTGTTTAAAAACTAATGCAAAAAACTTTCTCTCATTAATCTCTCCCTAATCACCACGAAAATCTCTTAGTAAATTTAAGTTTTAGAGATAAGAATCTCGGGAGCTTAAAGATGGGTTATTAGCTAGATTCTAAACCTTGTTAGAGATTGATTGACTAGCTCATTTCTCTCTAATCTTGTTTTGAGTTTGGTGAACACTCGGAGGCAAATCCGTGGACGATTCAACGGGCAACGCGACTCCGAATCTTTAAGAAGGTTTTAGAGAACCTTTAGGTTTGATTCTACCTTTGTGATTTATTTTAATAAATGTAGGATTGCATGTTATTAGAATAATCACAAAACTATATACATAAAAAATGTTGAAAATATGAAAATCGATCTTGTATGTTGTATTAATTTTTTTAAAATATATACATACATAGGGACACGAAATCCATCAAGGGGGCCACTCCCCCCCCCCCCCTCCCGATTGGTCCCGATTGTTTTTTGTTTTTTTGTTTTAAAGAAAAAAGATTATTTATATATAATTAGGATAATGTATTAATTAGGTAAATTGAATTAAATTAATTAGGTATTGAAAATTAATTGAAAATTTTTTTTATGATTAATTAACTTTTTTTTGATTTATTTAGATACAAGTAAAATTATAAAAATCATAAACAAAATATGAAATATTAGTACAATACTCATACAGTTCGGAAACAAAATACAATACAAATGACCTAGCACGACTACTTCACGTTGGGAGTAGCGTGAGTTCCCGGGTATGATGGGAAGTATCGATTGCATGCACTGGGTGTGGAAAAATTGCATGGTTGCTTGGAGGGGCCAATATCAATAGTGTAGTGGTAATATCACTCTTGTCCTCGAGGCAGTGGCGTCGACTGACTTGTGGAAATGACACTCGTTTTTTGGCATACCAGGTTCATGCAATGACTTAAATGTCCTGCAACGATCTCCGGTTTTTGACGACGTAATGGAAGGACGAGTTCTACCTGTGAATTTTGAGGTAAACGGTTCTCGATATAATATTGGATATTATCTTACTGATGATATTTATCCAAAATGGGCAGCATTCATTCCGTCCATCGTTCATCCACAAACACCGAAGGACATGTTATTTGTTGAACGACAAGAAGCAGTACGCAAAGATGTAGAACGTGCATTTGGAGTCTTGCAAGCGCGGTTCGCGATAGTGAAGAAGTCATGTCTTGCATGGAGTAAGGTTGTACTTAACAAAATAATGACAGCTTGCATTGTAATGCATAATATGATAGTGGAGGATGAACGTGATTCCTTCGGTAATTTTGGAGATTTGAACGAATTTGTTGAGGATCAACCTGGAAATTCCGTGAACAACGCGGTTCGGTATTCCACTGACTGTTTAGTGGATATTACCAGGTACTTGAGAAGGAGAGATCAAGTGCGTGATCACACCACACATTTGAACCTTTAAGCCGATTTGATCAACAATATGTAGCAACGCTTTGGAGGAAATGCGTCTTGATGTATTTTAAGTTTAGTATTTAAGTTTAGTATTTAATGATGTATTTTTAGTTTTAGTTTTTAAATTTCCAGTTAATGTACTATGGAACGTGGTTTCTAAATTTTAATGATATTTCATATTTATTAATTAAATGTTAATTAAAAACGAATGAATTGTTGATATTAAATAATTATGATAATGATTATTAATATATTTTGTTGATTGTTGAAAGAGTTTTAGAAACAAGAATAAAAATAATGACGTGACAACAAATACTGTAGCGTGACTGAGTGGATTGGGTAATGGTTAAGGATTTTGTAGGGGGTTGGTTTGTGTTGACGTGGCAGAGAGAGAAGCATACGTGGCTGCGAGAGAAACGTGGGCGCCTGGAAACTTCCCGGACGTTGTTATTGATGCTCTAAGTAACTTTCTTAATAATTTGACAGTGTAGCCGTTCAAATTTTCATCACCAATCAACTTTCTTGATACCTTTTGCGAATATAGTAGTAGTTCAGATAAAAATTATTAAGCAGCTTTTAAAAAGTGAATTACATATGTTTATGGTTTCTATGAACCGGATTTCTACAAAACACTTCCAAAAAATGGACGACCAGATCTGGAAATTCGGCCCGGAAAGGTTATGGGCCTTCAGGCCCACATTAGTTCGTCGGACGTATTTTCGGCCCTTGCGTTTGGCCCATTGCGGAAAAGTTCATTTTACGCCCTTACAGTCACTTAACAACCGAAAATTGAAGTTTATTGGTTTGTTAAAACTGTAATGACGATGGCTTCAGCGAATGTTACGACGAATTGTGTGGGACAGTTCGAGCGAAAGCTACACTGTTAATTTGTTACTCATTTCTTGTAATCTACTTTTTAAACCGTGATGTTTCTAGGTATTACGAAGTTATGATTCAACTGTGAGTGATTCAGGTGTAATGACCATTACTGAATACAAATTCAAATGTGTAATATCTTACTCGTGTCGTGTTTTCATGTATTCACTAATTTGTAGGGTGTAATTGTGTATGAAATGAAACATTAAAATATAAGTTGCATTGGATGACAATTTTTTTAGAGTGCCTTGTGAAAAGTTAGTTTTCTAACACAATTTATTTGTTTTACTAAAAACGGTTCATGGAGCAAGAGATAGCGAGCCGCGATCGAGTTGCAGGAATATTGTTCAGACGGTTTGGATCATATCTCCAAAAACGTGTAGTCAAGAAGCCGACGAAAGCGACGTTTGCTTTAATTATGTGATCTCAAACTTTTGTAGTGGTACAGAGAATCAATGAAATGTGAGATTTGTTGGGAGGAGATCTAACAATATACTTAAATGAAACACGGATTAAACGCACCACGTAATACCAAATATTGATTGCGGAATTAACTTCGGATTATCTTTCAAATTCAATTGCAACAAGAACACTAATAAGATGAAAATAAACAAGCAAACAAAAGTGCACATCTGAAACAACCACGACACACGTGATTTACAAGGTTCGGCAACGTGCCTACGTCCTTGGGGGTCTCCTGCGGGTTTTCTTTCCTTTTTTTGCTTCTCCAACAAGAGAAGCAACCAAGATTACAAGTATATGGAGGCAATAAGTCATCCAAATCAATCTAGATCTATCTGTAGCCTTAATCTCTCAACTCACAATAAAGGAAATATATGTTGTATGCAATGATATAAGACTAAGAGTAAACAATCCATTTTATAGACTCAAAAACCGAGCTACAATTAAGCAAAACCGAACAGAACTATTTGTGAGGACACGGTTAACCGATGCTCGTTCGGTTAACCGTGCGTGCTTCAACAAGAGCGAATCATGTTCCGATTCGGTTAACCGAATCCTTCCCGGTTGACCGGGGGAACGCTTCTTACGCGGCTCGGTAGACCGCGAGAACGATTCTTCCACGAACTAACGAATTCTCCAACAACCCTTCGGTCGACCGAAAACCCCTCGGTGGACCGTGCCAAATTGTTCAGACACTTTTAGATTCTCGGAACACCCAAAAATCTCCTCAACGGTTTACAGAACCCGTTGTTCTGAAGTGTCACTTGCTCTCTGACGGTAGATAGAATCTAATTCGGTCGTCCGATCCCAGCTGCACACGGAGTACCTGGAATCCTCGATTTGGTGGACTGAATCCAATTCAGGAGACCGACCCGTCTTCCTCGAAATTTCCTGGTTGTGCGTCGGTAGACCGAATCCAATCCAGTCGACCGACTCTTCCTGGATTTGATTCTTTAACAAATATAAGCCAATTTTCAACAAGATTTAGATTGGATTCATGTGGACAGACATTTTGGTTGTGTTGAAGATATTCTGATAGAGCAAAAAAAATACATTTTCATTAGTATATAGACACCATTGCGCAATTCAAACTGTACTGCATTGTGATCCCTTCACATATCTTCAGATAGTACTTTATATGGGTTTTTGATAGCCCTGCCCTTGATACAATCCTAATTAAGGTAGAGTCATGGTGATGATTTAGGTCTAGGTTTAAATGTTTGCGATATGTTATTTGTTTCCTTTTAGGAGATTGTTTGAAATAATCATTTGAGATGAAATACAATATATTGGAGCACTAATGCTATAACAAAAGCCCAACAAGGTAATTCAATACTCCCATCTAGAATAGTGTCTTATGTACTCGTACTAAGGGTTTAAACGAACTAAGTTGAGTAAAATTTCGAGTCGTAAGTATTATCTTATGTTATTACTAAATACAAAAAAATAATTATAAATTGAGAAATAAAAAATTCGAGCGAGTTTGTTTATCGAACCAAGTTTGAATATTTTTTTGTTTTTCATCAAGATACTTCATTTTCAAGTTAAACTAGAGTCCAACGTTTTTCAAGTCGAATTTGTAATCGAACTATCGAGCTGAGTCAAAGTTGACAGCCCTAATTGATAGTAGTCTTGTACAAGGTCTTATTAAAGTTGGTATATTCTAGGATCACAAATAATTTCGATATTTGTACAACTTCCATCTACTAAGCTTAATTGTTCCTTGGTGAAGGTGTGAGGCGTAATTCGTAAATTAAGACATGCAATTTGGTTTTACTAATATGGTAAGGAGATCTTAATGTGAAATTCTCTTTTTTTATAGTAAATTTAAATTCTCTGAGAGGCCATGATCTTACATTATTTTGTGAAGCATTGTGAAAGCCTGAACATGCAAAACAAACACAGCAGCAATAAGCAATTTGACAAATGGAAATATCAAATATGATTACCACAAATGATGTTAATGTCATTCAACACTAGCTTACGAAAGATTCTAAAGAGGCCTTTCCCCACAAGTGATTCTAAATATGGTCACCACAAGTGATGTTAATGTCACTCAACACTAGCTTCAAAGGATTCTGAAGCTTCGTGAGAACAAAACCTTTTCCCTCCTACTGTAATTGCTATTCAATTCCTTCAAGAATTGTCTCCAATCGAGGCTTCCATCCGCTCGAATTGCTGAACTTATTCAACGCCCTTCTACGAATTCCCTCTAGCATATCCTCTAGACTTGCAGTCTTCGATAAGAGCATCTCTTGAAGCTTTTGTTTGGAGATCACGATCTTTACCCTCTTGCCACCATCCACCTGATTGGACAATGCTCCAACCGGTCGATATAATGTTTGAACCGGCTTGCAAACTTGCGGGGAATGTGTCACAGGCTCCTCTTTTAGAATGCCTTCTGCCAGACTAGCGGAATTAAGTTCAATTGCCTTGGCATCCTTCTTAGCTTTCTTTATGCTCTTCTTCTGCTTCGCGAACCGCAACCTCAGGATTCGTACATTATGTTGCAAGAAAGCAATGTAGTTCCTCATCTTTCGGCGAAGAGAAGAAGTAAATCGACAGTTGGAAGAAGTGATCATGAATTTAGCTAAGAATGACCTTGGAAAGAAGAATGATGAGGGAGTTGGTTTTAAAGGAGATGGTCGTGTTAGGAGGAAGAGCGTTTTGACCCTTTTGGAGTTGGCAAGCTTGTAGGATTATTTGTTATCCTTAAAGGGGGAGGCAAGTGGCCATTTTGGTTAACATTATCACTCGCTCTCTTATTTCCCAAAGAAGGATTATCAAAATATATCATCTCCTTGACTAAGAAAAAAATATTTCTGGAATTGTTTGAAAAAGGAGTCAAATATTAAGACAAGGAATGATTAGTGTTTAGCATGCAACATGGGAAGAATGTGTTTCATGAAAATCCTCTTAACCGATCAAAGTATTTTATTTAAGCTCTATGCTGTCCTAGTTTTACAGAGTTTGTGATTAAAAGCACTTAAGGTCTGTAATTGTTATCCTTTATCAACTAGGGTTGCTATAATTACTTGTAAGATATTTTTATGGTCTTTTAGTTCTTATCAATAAAACATTGGCAGGTAATAAGCATGTACAAATATGTCTCACTTGATTAAGCTCTTTAAATTACTCCTTAATTGCTGTTCTTAAAGGGTTAGATTAGAGTACAGGGTGGGTTAGGAAATGGTTTAGTTCATGTTGTAGGTGGACGTGGTTGGTTTTCATTAATGACGTTGGTTGGGCAACAACAGCGTCACATCCATGAACCTCCAAATTAGAAGTTGGGAGCAGTTCGAAAAGATTTTTTGCGATACCACTCTTGCAACAGAATTATTATTTTTTGTTAAATCCTTCAATCAGAAGTTTAGTTGGAGCAAGGAGTGGTCATTTTATGACTGAAAATGACTACTTAACTGATATGAATATAGAATTTTATCTACCAAATTCGATAACTGTTTCAATTATTGGGTTGTTAGTTGTTACTTATTAGTGTACATGTGTGTGATTCGTAGGAGCATCAAAGTGAAACAAGTGAGTTTATTATAATGTTAAGTCCCAATAACAACTGAAAGATACAAAGGATTCTTTTGAGATTGATGGTATTATCTATAATGGGTGAAAAGATATGTAAAAAGAAATATATTATTTGCTTAATAAAGATAGAACAAATGTGGATAATCTTTGACCAACTTAATTCGAGGGGGGGAATTCGCGTTTACAACCTAATTTTAACTTACGAAGAAATACTAGTATACGACCTGGAGATAATTAAGAAAATAAAAGATAAGAGAATATCACATTGTCTTAGACCATGAGACCCGTGAAAGTAAGCCATGATGACCATTGATCAATCCAAAATAGGAGGGAGTGGAATCAGTGGATATTCATGCTCTAAATCCATCTAATTTCTCAAGTTTCCATGCCTTTTGAGGTGTTGGTCAAATTTTCAAAATTACAAAATTCCACCTTGTGAAAAGTATTTTCAAAACCCCACTTGAGTTTTTAGAAGAGTTGAGGATTATATTTGCATCCTAAAATAAACCAAATGGAGATCGGCTCGGACCAGAAAACCAGACAGGAGCCGCACCTTCGAAATTCTAATCCAGGTCTGGTCCGGTCAAGACTCCGGGAGGTTTATCCGAACTCCTAGTGTAGATACATTTGCACATATTTTGTCTTAATTACTTTCATATTTTTAGATTGTATTCCTTCTGTCATTTCATTAAGATTGAATTTATGGTTTCTTTTTGACGGGATTAAATTGGTTTAATTTTGTTAAGAAAGAAACATGATAAAACGGTCGATTGGTGGAAAAGTGTGGTCGACCGAAATTATCAATAGCGCTCCGAGGTGAAAAACGGTTGACCGGTGATGGACAACATTTGACCGAAAATAACAGGAACTTTTTTGAGGTCAGGAATTGTCGACCGACGGTGATCCTGGTCAACCAGAAAGTGGTTCGGAGCTGAAGATAACCGTGGAGCGGTCGATCGTTGCCCACGTTTTCTGTACGGTTTTGAGTCGTCTATTTAAGAGTTTTTGAGCCCTAACTTATATGCAACGCATTATTATTATTTCCTTCATTGTGTATTGTGAGATTAGAGTTTGAGAGAGATCTAGAGTGCTTTGGAGGACATATTGCCTCCATTAATTTGTAATCTCAGTTGTTTTTCTTGTTGGAAAAGAGGAAAAAGTAAAGGATACCCCCAAGGGCACGGACACATTGCCCAACGGTGTAAAACGCTACTGTCATGGTTGTTTCAGGTGTGTGTTCATTTATTGCTTGTTTCTTTATCTTTGTGTGTGTTATGTTGCGTATAAAGTTTGGGAGAGACCGAAGTTAGTTTTTTTGTATATCAATATTCATTTTTGTATTCCGTTGTGCATCTTAACATGTCGTCGTGTAGTAGCGTCGCTAGATCCTATCCCAACAGCTAGTATCAGTGTTTTGGTTGCTTCAATCGATGGCGGAGGATGCACGAAACTTCCGTGCGGAAAAATTCAACGGAAAATAGAGATTTTCCACCATGCAAAAGAGGGTTCATGCATTGTTATCGCAGACGGACGGATTGCTCAATACTTTGGGCGGTGTAGAAAAGATGCCGACGAAGATGACTGATGAGAAGTGGGAGATGTTGAATCTCCGAACGATAGGGATCATCAAATTGTGTTTTTCCGATGATATTCTTTTCGAAGAATCAACGACCACAGTGACTGAATATTCGAAACTTCTGGAGGAGAAGTTTATGAAGAAAATGTTCGGTAACAAATTGAATTTGAACCATCAGTTGTACATGTTTCGAATGAGGAAGAACACACCGTTTGTTGATCATCTACTAATGTTCAACAAGCTTGTCTCAGATTTGACGTAGTTGTGTGTCAAATTGGAAGATGACGATAAAGCAATACTTTTGTTAACGTCACTGTTAGACTCATTTGAGAATTTGGTAAATACAATCATATATGAGAAGGATTCATTGGTATTAGAAGTCAAGGGCACGATAATCTCTTTTTGACACAATGAAGAATTCAGGTAACAAAGTGGTTAGGGCAGGACAGGTAACAAAGGAAGTGGAAACAACAAGGGTTGGTCAAAGTCAAATGGGAGAATCTTTGAATGTTTCTTCTGCAAGAAGACATGTCACCTTTGAATGTTTCTTTTGCACATTATAATTTCGTTTTATCAAAGAGCCAAACAATATCATCACACAAGTCAAGAGGGCAAGGATAATCTTTTGACATATCAACTTTTCTTGCACAAGTTATTTATAACCATCTAATACATTTATCATTATACTTATTAATAGTTTTTCATAATAATCAAATCATACATTCCTTATGTGAAATATATAAGTCTCATGTCTCAGGATTCAAAGACACAATGAAATATTAATGACACAAACACAATTCTATAATATTTCATTTGTTATGTCAATTTAATATATGAAAGAACTATTTTCTATTTCATATACTCATGTTGTTAAATATTTGTAGAGTTACAATATTTCTCTTAACCAACACAACAATCTTAACTCGGTAATTAATGTTCTATGTTAATTACCATTGTTAATTACCATGATTGTGAATTACTTATGATTTATGTACCATTATCTTTTAGAGCTCTAAGGTTAAGGACCAAGAGCGTCTTCCATAACACTTCCAAAACACGAATACATTAATCAATGAACAAAATGTTCAACACATTCAATTCATAATAAAAACAATTAAAAGTAAACTTTTAGAACACATTCCGTTCAGCACCAGACACTATCGTCGGAATCGGTTTCATACAGTTTAAGATGTTCGTGTAGGATTTCGTGTACCTATGTATGTATATATTTAAAAAAAATAAGACAAACATACAAGATCGATTTCATATTTTCATTGATTTTACGTACATGTATTTGTTTATTCTAATATCATGCATTCCTACACATATTAAAATAAACAAAGGGTAGAGGATCATACCTAAAGGTTCTCTAAAACCTTTCAGAAGATCTGGAGTTCCGTTGCTCGTCGAATCACCCGCCGATTTGCCTCCAAGTGTTCACGAAACTCTAAACAATATTAGAGAAAAAGGAGCTAGCCAATCTCTAATTAAGCTTAGAATCTAGCTAATAACTCCTCTTTAAGTTCCTGAGATTTCTATCTCCAAAACTTAAAACTATTAAGAGATTTTCGTGGTGATTAAGTGAAAGATTAATGAGAGAAAGAATTTATGCATTCACATAAACAAGTAGGATGATTGTCCTTTTATAGGCTCCCAAAACATCCTTATCAAGAACTATTCTTTAGTCATAATCTCTTGCTTATTCTCTCCTAAAATTAATCTCAAATTGCCATATAAGCATCCTAAAAAACGTTTGATCAAATCTGGAATTAATCCAACTCATGATCTAATTATTCTCTTAATAATTCAGGCAAAAATTGTGTTGTTCGGTTGACCGAGAATTCTTCTCAGTTAACCGAATCATTCGGTTTTAACATATGTTCGGTGAACCGTGAGCTAGACGGTCGATCAAATATGCATGAGAAAAATCTCTGGAAAAATTTGGACGATCCGCGTCTTGCTCTGGTCGACCGTTGACTCACCAAAATTTCTACTAGTCGAATCTCATCGGGTGACCGTGTCAGCTTCGGTCTACCGAAAATATCCCAAGATAGCTCCTGGATATTTTCTCTCGGTTGACCGTGAAGGGAATGTGTTCTAAAAGTTTTACTTTTAAATGTCAATTATTATGAATTGAATGAGAAATCATTTTGTTCCTTGTTTATGTTATTCGTCTTTTAGAAGTGTTAAGGAAGAGGCTCTTGGTCCTTAACCGTAGAGCTCTGAAAGATATTGGTTTGCATAAAACAAAAGATATTCACAATCATGGTAATTAACATGGGACATTAATTACCGAGTTAAGATTGTCGTGTTGGTCATAGATCATTGTAGCTCTACAAGTGAGTGACGACACGGGTATGCAAAATAGGAAAATATTACTTTTGTATACTGAATAGACCTAATAAGTAAAATATTATAGAAATGTGTTTCTGTGTCATTAATATTTTACTGTGTCTTTGGTCCTTTGATATGAGACTTATATCTAATCACTTAAGGAATACTTAATTAGATCAGTGTCTTGAACTATCGATCAGTGTAGTGTAAAGGCATTGGTTGGTTAAGTACAACTTTTGTTGGAGAAGATAGTTAGTCAAAAGACTATCATTGCCCCTCTTAATTGAGTGATGATATTAGTGGGCCCCTTGATAAAGCAAAGTTATAATGTGCACAATGTGATTTGAGTTAAGTCACATATTTATAACTAGCTTAAAGAGATCAAGAAATGAATACTAATACAAAGATAACACAATACTACTTTGTGTGTATTCTTAATATCATGAGGCAAGGGACGGACACAAGTGGTGCACTCCATCACTAAGTGGATCGGGTTTTGGTTCGAGTGGAATTAAGACATCTAACTAATTGGGAGCTATAATGTGTAGCTAGATACCACTTATAGCTTGTGATATTAAGCTCTTAATATCACTGCCAACTTAGTTTAGATCCTCCCATAGGTCACACCACAAAACTGGGAAACGAGAAATGGGGATTTTGAGTTCATAGGATGTGTCGGGTTTCATGTAGAAAATATGACACATGGGGTGAACAAGCAAAATCAAAATTATGTTGTGATTTATAACATAATTAGAATCTAAATTAAATTCATATGTGATGTAAATATTATGGGGTGTAATGATTGATCATTACATAGGATAATATGTTACATAAGTTGTGAATTTACTACTAATCCCGAAATGTCAAATTTTGTAGGGGTTAAACCGAAATTTGACAAGTTTGCAAGACTGTGCAAACGGTCGACCGGTTAATGGATAACGGTCGACCGGACGTGTCTCGACCGATAACAGGGAATTTTCGTCTGTTCGGAACGGTCGACCGAATCTATCGGTCGGTCGACAGAACATTGCGATGAAATATTCTACGTTAAGAACGGTCGACCGAATCTCGCACGGTCGACCGAAATTGGGTTCGAGCGGTCGACCGGACCTTCGTAACGGTCGACCGGTGCAGACAGTTTTATGCAGAATTAATTTAAGAATTAATTAGATCATGCATGGAATTGGTCCATAATTGATTTAATTCGTGGCTAATATTATTTATTATTAAATAATGGATGGTTAGATGGAATTTTGCATGAGATCATGGGCAAGGGGTTGCACATGAATAGGTAATTTGGAGAGAACCTATAAATACAAGGTTATCTCATTACCTCCTTAATTAATTCATTATTTTTCTTATGCAAAATCTCTCTCCATAATTCTCCACGAAAATTCCTTAATTCTTAAGTTTAATTTTAGTTCTTCAGAGGTCATCTTCTAAAGGGAACTAAAGAGGGGTTAGTAATTGGATTCTAAACCCTATCGGAGATTGAGAGACTAGCTTCCCTCTCTCCGATCTTGTTTAGAGTTTGGTGAATACTCGGAGGCATCCGGCGCAGCGAGGAGCATCCCAACCGTCTCCGAATCTTCGAGAAGTTTTAGAGAACTTCTAGGTATGAATTTCGGAGCTTCTTCATGTTTGCTTTAATAGAGTTTTTGAAACTAGTTTGTTAAAACAAACTGATGCATGCAATAAATTCTAGAAAATTGAAAATTGATCCTTATTATACATGAAAATTCGAAAAATATATATGTATAATTAAACATGAAATCCTACAGACCGAACCCAATTGTCGAGGCACTCCAGACAATTTCGGTCAACTAATTGTGTTTACCCATTTCCCGTTCGGTTGACCGTTCTGAAGACACCTCGGTCGACCGAACCCTAAACGGTTTACCGGGTTTGACCCTGATTTTCCCTTTGTCCAGTTTTGATTTATTTCCAAAACAATTTGATCTTTTGAGGTTTTAAGAAAATTCATATCATATGTAATATATTATCCGATGTAATATTAAATTATTACACCCCATAATATATACACCTCATATGAATTTATTATGATTCTAATTATGTCAATTCTCATGACATATTGATTTTATTCATTCACCACACGTGTCTTTTTTTCACATGAAACCCGACACATCATATGAACTCAAAATCAAGCTTCTTGTTTCCCAGTTTTGTGGTGTGACCTATAAGAGGATCTAAGTCAAATTGACAACAATATTAAACACTCAATATCTCAAATTATAAGTGATATCTAGCTGTACATTATAGTTACCCAATTAGCATATATGTCTTTGTTCCACTTGAAATAAAACACGATCCATTTAGTGATGTAAGTGCACCACTTGTGTCCGTCTCTTGCCTCATGATATTAAGAATATATACAAAGTAGAAATGTGTCACATTTGTATTATATTCATTTCTTGATCTCTTTAAGTTAATTATAACTATGTAACTTAACTCAAGTTACGTTGTGCACATTATAATTTTGCTTTAACAAGGGGTCCACTAATATCATCACTCAATTAAGAGGGGCAATGATAATCGTTTGACTAGTTATCTTTTCCAGCACAAGTCATGTTCAACCAACTATTGCTTTTATTACTATACTCATTGATAGCTTTTGACAATAATCAAATTAAGCACTTCTTTAGTGAAAAGACATAAGTCTCATATCTTAGGATCTAAGACACAGTAAAAATTAATGACACAAAACTTGCGGGAATATTTTAGAGCTCTACGGTTAAGGACCAAACGTCTCTTTCTTAACACTTCCAAAAGACGAATATCATAATCAAGGAACAAAATGTTTGCACATTCAATTCATAATAATTGACATATAAAAGTAAAACTTTTAGAACACATTCCTTTCAGTTCGGTGGATGAATTCGAATGTTGACGGGAGTACGTCATATTCCAGAGTTGAAGAAGAACATGATATCTCTAAGAAGGTTGGATACTTTCGTGTGGAGATGGTCTGGTGTAGACGGAAAGGTTTAGGTCACTTATGGATCCATAACAATGATAAAAGCACTCAAGGTGGGCAACTTGTATTAGATACAGGGAAATACAGTAGCAGAAAAATGTGCAACAAGTGTTGCATAAGACAACGAAGACAACACTGTTCTTTGGCATATGAGGTAGTTGAAAGGATGAGCATGACATTGTGTGAACGGGCAAGAAACATGAGGCTACATACGGATCTGTCAAAGGACTTCTGGGCTGAGGTAGTCGATCTTGCGTGTTATCTGGTAAATGTCTTACCGTCATCGACACTTGTTTTAAAGACGCCTTACGAAGCGTAGACGAGTGAGCTATATGATTATGTAAGGCTGATAATATTTGGATGGAAAGCTTATGTGTTGGTTGATGAAACACAACGATCAAAATTGGATTCCAAATCGAAGGAATGGATTTTCTTTGGTTACGATAAGGCAGTGAAATGATATAAGTTTTGGGATCCAATGGACAAGAATGTGCTCTTGAGGAGTAATGTAGTCTTTGAGGACACAAGCTTACTCAAAGGCCTTGAGGAGAAAGAACGACAAGATGCTTCCATGCAGGGAGACAGAACCAAAGTAAGGGTCACATCTTCAGAGGGTGAATCGAGTAAGGAAGTTCAGCAAGAAACAATCGAGTTACGAGTATAGGAAGAGCCTGAGCAAGAGAGTATTGCTCAAGAAAGACAAATGAGGATCACTAGGGCACCGTAGAATTTTGATCACAAATACGCTAGCATTACATTTGCACTTGTAACTGAATTGGGGTACTCTTCCACATTCAATGAAGTTGTTGAGCATGAGGAAATAAACAAGTGGATGGTGGCCATGACGGAAAAGATAGAGTCTCTTCATAAGAATCAGACTTGGAAGTTAACGGAACTTCCAAGAGGAAAGTGCGCGATTGAGTGCAAGTGAATCTTCAGGAAGAAAGAAGGGTTAACTCCCGATGAGGAGTTAAAATACAATGTGAGGTTGGTGGCAAAAGGATATGCTAAAAAAGAAGGGGTTGATTACAACGAGATCTTCTCACCCGTTGCAAAGCACATCGCTATTAAAGTATTCTTATCCATGGTGGCAATGGATGACATGGAGTTAGAGCAAATGATGTGAAGACAATGTTTCTTCCCGGGGACATAGAGGAGATCTATATGAAGCAGTCAGATGGGTTCATTACACAAGGCAAAGAAGGTCACGTATGCAAGCTGAAGAATTCCCTTTACGGATCAAGCAGTCGTCGAGGCAGTGGTACAAAAGGTTCGATAGATTTATGTTAAAGAATGGTTTTGTACGTTGCGACTATGATAGTTGTGTTAACTTGCGGAGTCTCAAAGATAGGTTGTATGTGTTCTTGCTATTGTATGTTAATGATATGTTGATTGCAGGCTTGCAGCAAAGGAGATGAAGCATATAGATGATCTCAAACAGAAACTTTGGGGGAGTTTGATATGAAAGTCCTCAGGAGTGCAAAGAAAATTCTTGGTATGAAGATCTCCAAGGCTACCGAAAGAGGTGAAATTCTGCTGACTCGAATGAGTTATATCCTGAAAATTTCTTGAAATGTATAATCTCGAGAATGTCAAGCATGTTGTCATACCTATAAGTGCTCACTTCAAGATCTCGATGAAGTGCAACCCTTCTACTGAAAAAAGAAATGACAGATATGGATAGAGTTACATATGGTAATGTAGTCGGATCCGTTATGTATGTTTTGATCTGCACTAGGCCAAACATTTCTCATACAATTACCCTCTTGAGTTGTTATATGACAAACCCAAGAAAGAAGCATTGGGAGACGTTGAAGTAGTTGTTGAGGTACCTGAAGAGAACCATATATGTTAACTTGAAGTACACCAGAGATGGAGCACAAAAGCAGGTGAAGGGTTACGTTGATTCATATGCAGGTGATCTGGACAAACGGATGTCCACAACAAGATACGTGTTCACTATGGGTGGAGGACCAGTGAGTTGGAGATCCGCTCTCCAACATACTACCACATTGTCTATGACGGAAACAAAGTATATGACAGTGATTGATGCTGCAAAAGGAAGTTATATTGTTGAAGGGTTTGGTTAGCTCTCTGGGGATGGAACATGAAGTGACTAAATTGCATTGTGATAGCCAAAGTGCAATTTATCTAGCAAAAAATGAGGCATTTCATTCAAGGACTAAACATATTGAAGTAAGGTACCATAAGATCTTTGAATGGACCGAGGAAGGTCAGGTTATTCTCCAGAAGATCGATACGAGAACGGATATGATTACCAAGGTGGTCAGTCGGAAGAAATTCGAATTATGCTCGAAGCTTCTCAACGTCCTCAGAAACAAAGAAGATGGGCACTCTGGGGGGTAGCATCGACAGTGCTTCATGGAAGTACAGAGGAAGCGAGTTAAAAGACAACTTAGTTAACAAATTTGTTTATTACTTGTTTCTTTATCTCTGTGTGTTTTGTTGCATATCATGTTTGGGAGAGATGTTTTGTTGCGTATCATATTTGGGAGAGAATCAGAAGCTAGTTTTTCACACATCAATATTTGTTTTCGTATTCCACTATGCATCTTAACCCATCGTGTAGTAGTGTCGTATTCCACTGTACATCTTAACCCGTTTGTCATGTAGTATATCGTTAGATCCTCCCCAATACATGAAACCTAGTTACAAAGGTAAAGTTCTCTTTTTCTCAACACAAATGGATCAGACTACCTACCCCTCCACTCGACTCCGGTCTATAGAGTTCAAACTCTTAATAACAGAATTGTACAAGACAATAATTTTTGTCTGAAAGAACAAGTTAGTAACAGGTCATAATTTTCACTAACAGAGTAACCAAAATGAAGTTCACGTGGTCCCCAGTAATTTTACAGAAACTTCAACAAGAAACTCTGCTACAAAATTGGCGCCCAAAGTATAAAATCAAACGAAATTGAACTAATTCAAAGATCCAACCATCAAAACAACGTCGTGAGCATATCTAAAACAGCACCAAAGGACCTATAAAACAACAAGAAACCTTACATTCCAAAGATAAACTTCCATCAACAGCTGAACATATTATAAACCCTCGGCTATTTGTTGTGCTGTCTCATCCACTGCAAACCCAAATCCGACCTCATCCCGAACGTCGGACTACTGTTACCACTACTATCAGAAACCGACACAATGCTTCTTTGCAACACACCTGTCGGACTATCTCGTGGGCTGACCAGTGTATCACTCCCACTGAAATTTATCCCCATCATGTTCATGAACCCTCCTCGCGATCCCATACTGGCTGCTTCAGCATGTCCGCTGCTGTTTTGTGGGGATGACACTGTTGTTCCTGACTGAAGCACTTCAGCTAATGGCCCGCCCAATGGATCAGACATGTTCATCCAGCTTGGAGGATGTGATCTAGACAAGTCACCAAAGCCAAGTCCCATCTGTGTTTGGTTTTCGTCCTCTTCGGCACACATGGATAGAGTTAGAGTTGAGGGTGACAGGTTTCCGACAGAAGTAATGGATGATGTCTTGTTGGAGATTTCACTCGACCAAGCATCGATGAAGCTTCTTGGTGGTCGAGAAGGGTCCTCCAAAGAGGAGATGTCAGGGTTCAGGAAGGAATCACAGGGGTCATTCAGGTCTGAGTTCTGCTTCTGCTGGTGGTCGAAATCGTTGGTTTGGATGTCATTTGAAGCACCTTTCCTCCAATCCCAATACCTGAGAAGATCATACATGAGACATGACAATGCAAATTATAAACGAAATCTCTAATTAGGATGAGCAATGAATGTTTGGTTTTGAATATCAACAGAAATTGAAAAATGATGCAACTTGGTGGTTGATGTTATCTCTCTTGATTGAAGAAACTCAGCATTTTTTACTGCTTAAGAAAGTAACATCAAAAACTGAATCATGAGAAGATTGACATGGTCTTATGAATAGAGACAGCTGATGTGCATTATAAGTTTGGTACACATAGGTTTAGTGAACGGTGAACCTAAAGTCGGACATGAGCTCAGATCGAATTGGACCTCGGATAAACCTAACATAAGGTCACTCACTTCAGACATTTAAAGGTGTTTGCATATAAAATTACTGTAATGTTTTTAAAATATGATGAATATGCAATTCAAGTTCTCTACCCTTCACGCACAATCCTTCTAATTAATCCTTCTAATTAGTATCAACGTACATTCATGCCTCGTGAATTAATAAACTTGCATATGGATACATTTCTTACAAAGAACTATTAACAAATTGATCCAATTTGATTATCTCAGCAGGCCACATTGGACTCTATCGGGCTCACTTACCTTCTAGCCAACCTCAAGCTGAACTTTTGTCAAGTTAAACTCAACCCGAAGAATGAAGTTCAAAGAACTTAAAATCAACACCATTGCAACTACCTAAGAAATCAATTAGAGCATCCAAAACTCCAACCCACCTCAAAGCCTGGATCCCAAAACCAAAATAAAAACCACGGTTACGATTCTCACCAACATGACCATGCTGGAAGATCCCAACGTGATCAAGAATAGAAAGAGAGAATCTCATGCATGATTTACTTTCGTAATTTTATTTCGTAATTTCAACAAAATATTTCTTGTTCCACCCTCTCATCTCCCCACGTTCTGAAGTTGGTCTCGCTCGAAGAGAGCAACCACCCTAACAACCACATCCAAATGCAATCAAACTAACAAAAGAAACCAAACACATTAGTTGATCATGGCTCCAAGCAAGATACCTCGTGGGCTCCTTAACCGGTTGCATCACAGTGGGCTCCAACGGTTTGGAAGAGGGCGAGTTGGTGATCTTCTGGATCGGTTGTTCCACAGGCTTTCTTGAACGAGGGCGACCTCGGTGCATGTGGCGCTCACAGTACCTCTGGTCCGGCGCTGCAACATCCCTAGAACACCTCCACTTCTTCCCGTCCGTTCTCCGGCACCTTCCTGGCTCCGGATCAGCATTCCCAGCAAACTTTAACACATTCAAATACCCACAGCCAACGCCTCTCCCAACTAGACAACACAAACCACGAAAACATCAAACAAAACACAAGACATTAAAACCAATGCTTGGGATACAACAAAAAATGCCAGTCATACGGATCGAATACTAGCATACGTGATGCAGTTCAATTAGAAATATCAATGGCTTTCGATAAAAAAAAAATCAAAACACATCTCGAAACTACACTACCACAAAAACATCAAAATAAACATTTGAAAGCCAAAACTTAAGATTCAACAAAAAAATGTTGGTTATACCGGACGAATACTAACATCTTGTGTTGCTTTTTCGAATCAATTAAAAATATAAATGGCTTTCGAGAAAAAAATCAAAACAAAACACAACTTGGGTGTCTGAAAGTCAAAAATGGGGATTGGACAAAAGGTGTTAGTCATACGGATCGAAAACTAGCATCATGTGTTACTTGTTGGGATTCAATTAAAAATCTAAATCGCTTTTAAAAATAAGAAAAATGTTAGTTACACGGATCGAATAGTAGCATCGTGTACTACGTGGTGAGGTTTAATTAAAAATATAAAACGATACCCAAAAAAGGTGTTAATCATACATATCCAATACCAGCATCGTGTTTCATATGTTGGGATTCGATTAAAAACACAAATCGCTTCGAAAACCCCAAAAAAAGTTGGTTATTACGGTACGGGTACAGTGGCGGTATGTTCGGAACCACCCTGTCGTAGAGCAGATAAGCCGGAATCGGAGCGGACGACACCAAGTACTTATAGATCAAAGCCTGCCGCTTCAGCTCCTCCCGTTGTTCCAGCGTGAACATCGGATACCTCAAAACGCCTCCTAAAACCACAAACACAAAAATGTCTCAAAACATGTTCCAAATCACGTTCCACGTATACATACCAAAATAACTTTATTTGTACCTCGAGAGTGCCCATAGCTGCTCAACAAAGCTAGGTCAGTCCGGATCAGCTTCTGCGAGTGACCATATAACGAGCCGAACTCAAGTCCAAGTTGTTCTTTCTCGTCCTCCCTCACCACTCTCTTACACGTCCCCCCCACAACACTCCCTTCTTCCATCTCCAAAGAGACTCAGAAAAATATAGGGAAAAAAGAAACTTGTTTATAGAACTTAAGACGGGATAGTCGTCAGTGTCTTGTGTTGGGTGTTGGGAAGGGAAAGGTATTGTTGTTGGTATGGAAGGGTGCAGCTTCCCATGCTTCCAACATTCGCACCACCGCCTCTTATGCGAGCGAGAAAGACAGCAGGGAAACTACTTTACCTTTGCTGCTTGCTGAGTTTTCGTTATTTATTTATTTACTCCATCCCTACTTCTTCTAATCAATTCTGGTGGCGTCGCTTTCTGGTTCTTACCGTACCCGTTTGTTTCTTACACCAGGATTTGTACGACTTTGCGTGCAGATGGAGAGTTTGGGGTGGGACTTATCCGGATTGTGGGTCTGTTTGGTAACCCAGATGTCCGGTTAGGTTTGGGAATCAGCTCTGAGGTCTAGTTGATATTTATATTGTTGTGAGGTCAGACCAAAAACACATCTTGTTTTTCAAATTCTTTATAAATTCCAGTAACATGCACGAAAACTATTTGGGACAATGTCGACATATGAGAGGGTGTTTCGAAATTTTATCGTTTAGACATCATACGGGCGAAGATGGACAATACACATACGGAACTTAGGAGCAAATTGTCGCCTCCTTATTTTTTCTAAGATATATTGATTTTTTTGGTAAAATTTTGCATTTTATACAAATCTAATATAGTTTCTTGGTTGCAAAAGACCAAAAGCTACAAGCCTCAAAATAAATAACAACATCAAATAACACCCAACATAAGAAGTAGACCCCTAATCACCATCACACCATCGGCGAGCTAGAGCGCTAGACGAAAGCCTCCAACTTGTCTGCCCAAGTTGAGATGTTGGAGCACAATATCTCATTATCTAAGAGCACCATTAACAACGTTTGAGTATTTCTCGGGCGTCCAATTTTCTTTCTAAGTCACGTCAACTTCTCTCTCTTTCACATCAGCACAATCCAATTCTCTTACAAAATCCTTAACCATTATCGAATTCACTCGGTCACGCTACAGTGTTTGTTGTCATTTCATTATTTTCATTCTCTTATCTAAAACTATCATAACATTCAACAAAATATATTAATAATCATTATTATAATTACCCAATTTAACTAAATCTTAATAAATAAATAAAAATTCTACAATAATTACGAAATTCAAACAACATCAATACATTAACCATAATTAAATTATAAAACCTAATTAATTAAATTACAATTTAATTAATCAATACATTAACCAAATTACACATCTATCTTTCTTTTTTAACTTAAAAAAAATTACCCCCCCCCCCAATAGCCGTAATTTTTTTATATAATAAAAAAAAAATTAAAATTTCGAAATCTAGGAAAAAAAATTTTTTTTTTCGAAAAGTAGGTGGATCGCGGGTGGAAACCGCGATCCGTGGTGCACGGATCGCGGGTGGAAACCGCGATCCGTGCCCCACGGATCGCGGTTTCCACCCGCGATCCGTGGGGCACGGATCGCGGTTCCCACCCGCGATCCCTCGTTCCCGCCAAAAAAAAAAAAATTTTAATTTTTTTTAATTTTTTTATATCTGTTTTTATTTTTTATTATAATTATTTTTAACCTTTTTTAAAATCTTGTTTTTTTCAAAATATGTTTTCTAATTTATATTATTTTTTAAAAATTTAAAATTTGTTTTTAATTTTTTCAAAAATCGACCTCCAAATCACGTCGATAACCCGACGTATTGAATTGTTAGGGTATTTTATACAATAAAAAAACAAAATTTCTTTGTCAGAATAATAAATTATTTACAACTAAATATTAAACAAACACTAAAATTAATTAAAACAAAAAAATGGAAACGTTGTCAAAAATTCGTAGGGTGTACACACATTACAAACATGTTTTGAGGTCGATACAGCAAAAAATTTAAAACACAATTAAATTTTTTTAAAAAATATTAAAAATTACAAAACATATTTTGAAAGCAAATATGATAAAAAACATAGTTAAAACGATTTTTAAAAAATCAAAACATCAAATACTACAACTAAAATCCGTCACTTTTTTTAATTTCTTTTATTGTTTTTGATTTTTTCGGTTTTGTTTTTTTACAAATCATTTTAACTATGTTTTATATATATATATATATATTTCAAAATATGTTTCCTAATTCTTATAAATAATTTAAAATATTTTAATTATGTTTTAAATTTTTTGCTGTATCGACCTCCAAAATGTTTGTAATGTGTGTACACCCTACGAATTTTTGACAACGTTACTAATTTTTTGTTTTAATTAGTTTTATGGTTTGTTTAATATTCAGTTGTAAATAATTTATTATTCTGACTAAGAAATTTTGTTTTTATATTGTATAAAATACCATAACAATTCAATACACGTCGAGTTATCGACGTGATTTGGAGGTAGTTTCTTGAAAAAATTAAAAACAAAATTAAATTTTTTTTAATAAATAATATCAATTAGAAAACATATTTTGAAAAAAAAGATTTTAAAAAAGATTACAAATAATTAAAATAAAAAAGAAAAACAGAATAAAAAAAACTAAAACAAAAAACCGAAAAAATCAAAAACAATAAAAGAAATTAAAAAAAGTGACGGATTTTAGTTGTAGTATTTGATGTTTTGATTTTTTTAAAATCGTTTTAACTATGTTTTTTATCATATTTGCTTTCAAAATATGTTTTGTAATTTTTAATATTTTTTAAAAAATTTTAATTGTGTTTTAAATTTTTTGCTGTATCGACCTCAAAACATGTTTGTAATGTGTGTACACCCTACGAATTTTTGACAACGTTTCCAATTTTTTGTTTTAATTAATTTTAGTGTTTGTTTAATATTTAGTTGTAAATAATTTATTATTCTGACAAAGAAATTTTGTTTTTTTATTGTATAAAATACCCTAACAATTCAATACGTCGGGTTATCGACGTGATTTGGAGGTCGATTTTTGAAAAAATTAAAAACAAATTTTAAATTTTTAAAAAATAATATAAATTAGAAAACATATTTTGAAAAAAACAAGATTTTAAAAAAGGTTAAAAATAATTATAATAAAAAATAAAAACAGATATAAAAAAATTAAAAAAAATTAAAAAAAAATTTTTTTTGGCGGGAACGAGGGATCGCGGTTGGGACCGCGATCCGTGCCCCACGGATCGCGGTTTCCACCCGCGATCCACCTACTTTTCGAAAAAAGAAAAAAAAATTCCTAGATTTCGAAATTTTAAATTTTTTTTTATTATATTAAAAAATTACGGCCCAATAGGCGTCCGATTTTCCGCCTCCCTTATAAAGACTTGTTGAAGTTGGAATTCTCACCCACCGTCTCCCGAATGGTGATGTTGCCTGAAGGTTGCCATTGTGTTGCTTGTCCCCTGGTTGGGATTGATCGCGGAATAACAAAATCCACTTGCATTAAGAGTGTTTTTGCCCTTTTTGACACTCACTTTGAAGTGCTTCGCATTGTACTTTCATTCATGTTCAAAACAACACTATGTCAAAGCATTTGGTCATAATTTGTAGAAAAAATGGATGATACATTCCTGAAAATGTCATTATTGCGCTCAAGCCAAAGAACCCAATTAAGTCGTTACGTAAAAATCTCAATCTTGTAGACATAAATCGAGTAATTTTTGGGTCTTAAGACAAAAAAAGAGAACTTAATAAAGTGAGATTAAGATCCATTTTATAGGTTGTATCCCAAAAATAATCCGCAGAGGGACAAGTAAAGAAAATGTGCTCATTAGATTCTTCTGTGTTTCCGTTAAAAAGAACAAAAATAGTGACATCTCACAACTTACCTACAATTTGATTTGACGGGCTCCATTAGAGACCACCATGTAATGGATCTACCATTACTACTGCTCTTTCAGACGATGCATTAGAAATTGAGAATGTTAAATGATAATTATTCATGGACGTTCATATTGTCCTATGTGGACATTGTGAATGATAAAAAATCACATGTGACATGAGAGAGAAAATATACTACGAAGAAAGTTGTATAGTTATTTGTCTTCTATAGTTCAACTTACTTGTTTGTTTTAAATCATCAGTGAACACAATTTTTATATTTTGATGATGACCTTCTAATTTGTTTTTTCGTACCTTCCACGTATCATCAATGATCTTATTATTTATACTCTTACACGTAGACCGATGATCTATTTGTTGAAAGTCCAAGCTGTGTGGTTATTGTGGTGTGTTCTAGCTTCGGACACTAATCTCAATAAACTTATTGCTTCTCCCAACGTTTTCTCTGAAGCAAAACCTCCCTGACGTGTTTCAGCTGGCGAAGGTCAACACTCTTTAATGCTACTTAATTCCGAACCACCTCTCCTACACACATTAAACACACTAACATTTGAACGTATCTTAATTTGGAATTGGGCTGCAGTAGCAATATCTTTTGCTAAACCCCACAAGTTAATGGTGGCAGTTACTACTTGGAGGTGAGGAGGGTGCTGCTTTGGACTAATATAATTAGAAATTTAGAATCTTACCAACTCAAGATGGTTAGCCAATGACGTGCATTGAAACCCAACGGTATTCAATGGCATTAGGGCACCCTCCCCCAACTAAATCTCAGCTAAACGCTGACATTTAGTTGCACCCCTCAATGGGGTGCAAAAATGGGCGTGAGATCGTCAGGTCGTGGGATATAGCGGTCTGCCGTCCATTATCACGTCCAGGTTGGGTTTTTTTTTAATTTCGTTTTTTTGTGTGTTTTGTTTTTGTTAGTTTTATTTTATATTTAATTATAAATAATTTATTATGTTGGATAGTGAAAATTATTTTTTTATATTGGATAAAAATACCTAAATTTTCAACATTTTCTATCATTCACGTCATTTAGAGGTCGATTTTAGATAAAATTCAAAAAAAATTAAATTTACAAAATTTAAAACAAATAAAAAACTTATTTTGAAAAAAAAATTAAAATGATTTTAAAAAACAAAACAAAAAAGATTGTTGTAATTACTTTAATAATGTTGATAAAAGTGATAAATTTAATTACATTTTCGTAATTATTTTAAAAAATGTGATATAATTAATTTTCGCAAAATATGTGATATAATTAATGATAATCGTGGGAAATTAAAAATGAGAGGAAAATAAATGAGGTAGAAGTGAGAGAGTGTTGATGTGACTAGGTTGACTTTTTATGAATGAGTTGTGGTTGATGGGTAAATAGTAGAAAGAGAAAGAAGAAAAATGTCATACTGACGTGACGAACAGAGAAAATATTGATATGACTAGGTTGACATATATAAAAATGTCATGGGTAAAGATGGTCTTAGTTCTTCATCTTTAATCAGAATTACAAATTACAACTTCTTTAAGTAGACGTAGCTCAAATGACATAGTTGTGTTGGAAGCTCCGACCAACTTGTAGGGTTAGAAATATATCTGGTATTGTGCTCACTTTTGTTTGATTAATTGGCAGCGTTTGTGTTTACTTATGCTCGCTAGATGCTTATAGATTATCTGCTTTGAGTTTTATTGGTTATTCATCCCACACGTACATACATGATGAGATAATGAGACTTATTTTCAGATGTTTGATACACAAAGATATTGATGTGGACATACTGGGACCCACATTAGTTTTACACAGCTGTTAACACTTAACTCTGATCGTGTCAGACCGACCAATTACTTTTCCCATTTAAGTATTTAACCACCATCCAACCAAATAAATTTACCCAAAGTATTTTTCACCAAAAAACAAAGTTTACCTAATACTCAACGTGAGTCGTGTTTATGAATCTTTAAATGTATATTTGTTTTTGTTATGAAATTGACTTGTGCGATGTATATTCCTCTCCAAGTCCCAACGTGTATTCTTTTCCCAAAATAAGTGTCTTATCCTTATTAAATAAATAAACAATTTTTGTATTGCTGCGCCGCACCTACCTAAGTTAAAGATGTACGAGCACATCACCCCTCGGGCCTCGAGTTGTCACACCTCGGGCCCCATTTTGTTATTTTCCCCTTATCTTCTTTGTGTGAAACTGTGAATTGCCTTTTTGTCTTCCATGATTTTTATCTACCATCTACCCTTTCAAATCCAAACATAAAAATGACATACTTATTTAGAATTCCATCTTTGATCTTCGTTATCTCAAGCTAATATTTCCTAAACTGAACTATCCTCACCTAGCCGGTAATCAACTTTCTGTTGGAAATTAAAAACCACCATAAGCTATATCAACCGCTTCAACCAATAGTATGTAACAAGTAAAACTTAGTACTTTGATGATGATTTCAAATCAAATTCCCCTGACAACGTGCATATGTTTCATAAATTTATAAGAATATTCTCTGTCATTCTTCAGAATAAATATAAAAACTACGCTGTACTAAAGCATCCTTGACGGGTGCTCTTTTTCGGACCCTCGGGATAGGTGCTCGAAATGGCCTCCCTTAACGGGAGGGTGGTTCTCGGGCGGAATCGCCCGGGCATTTTTCAGGACGCAGTTTCTGGTGCAGTTCCATTTATTTGTTAGGATGAAGTTTTCTTAGATGAGTCCACAAATGTGTTGTTCCATCATTATTTTTGACGGTCAAAGTTTTAGAACAATGATTACACTTATTCTTTTATTTCCATTTTCATCATTATAACTTATAAGTACTGAAATCTTTCCATATTTCAAAATTCGAATACTTTTTTTCATTTTTCTGAATTTGAAGCTACTAGTGTTGTATTTTCATCCATTATTACAGTTCTAAACATTACGTACTACAAGATAAAATTATGTGTATTAACTAAGGTACAAAAATATGGATCTATTTACATATAACATTAGGTCTACAAATATACAGAACATTGGGCCTAAAAAACTGGAGATTCCAAAAACCTGACTAAGCATCAAAGGAGGTTGTGGCTGGACTGGAGGAGTGGGCAGCTGAAGGGCGGCAATCATTAGCAAGGGTTGTAGCGAGGTTGGGTGGCTGACGGGAGTGGAGGCCAGTTCGCAGCTAGGTTAGGGGAGGAAGAAGATGCATGTGGAGGTATTGACGGACAACAGGAGGGAGGGTGGCGACCGACAGGAGGGGTTGTGA
The DNA here is from genome assembly GCA_963682175.1 of Triglochin maritima. NCBI lineage: Eukaryota > Viridiplantae > Streptophyta > Magnoliopsida > Alismatales > Juncaginaceae > Triglochin > Triglochin maritima. The sequence continues at coordinate 6,608,776 of OY821791.1, read as the reverse complement.
CGAGGTTGGGCGGCCGACGGGAGTGGAGGTCGCACTGGAGGGAGAAGAAACGGTGTGGACTGTGGAGGCCACGACTATGTTGGGGGAGGGAGAAGGTGCGGTTGCGAGGAGGCGAGGCCGGTGGCGGCGGCCAGACTCAAGAGGGAGGGAACTTGGTTTGGGACTCAGAGGAGGATAGGTTTAGTTAGGGTTAGGATTAGGATAGATTTTGGTTTTCTCTTTTGTATTTTTGTTAATTAGGTATTTCATATAAATATATATAATATATATTGATAACGGGTATACGGGTAATGCATATACACGTACTTGACCCGTTTATCAAGCGGGTAAATGGGTACGAGTATAAAATTTTAAACGGGTACGAAATTTTGTAGATGTACTCCTACAGGTCTAGTACATAGGTATACGGGTATTACCCGACCCGTTTATAGCCCTAGATGCAAGTGTATCAATAAATCCTAAAGCTCGCAAGCCTTCTCATGCCGCAATCAACCTTGCAAACATAGAGTTGTAATTTTGTGAAATAAAGTGACTGAATAAAAAAAGTAATTCAAATTGAAGGGGTGAAATCTGTTTTGGGGACGTGCTTTCACTTCCAATTTAGCTCCATCCCTAAAACTATTATTTCATTTTAATTGTTAATTTTCCATGAAATATAAATCTATTACTATTTTTCCAACATATCGGTTGTAACTAAACCTTGCATTTGCGGTCTTTCAATCTACTTCACATGTGTAGATGATAACGATCCATTTCTATCTGGACCCAAAAAACTATCTAGTTTTCGCCATACTTGGTTGGTGATTGCGTCAAGAAGTAACACATTCTTCTGTGTAAAAAATAATTACTTTTAAAAGAAGATTAAGCATAAAACATCTGAACTGCCGTCCAATCGTCGTAAAATTACTTAAATCGTCCGTACAGATTATCAGTTTGTCATTTTACCATTTCTACTTATATAACTCTTCATTTCACTCTCCTAACACTACTCTCTCTTCATATTTTACTCTTATAATCACCAGAAATAATGTCTCGGAGGCCAGGAAAAGAACCGGCGGACGCCCCAAATTACTCAAATCTGGTAAATTGTCTTGTTTATTTAATTTTATTTGGGTGCACCGTCCGCGGGAGACACCCCAATTTTTTTTTAATTATTTAAATTTATTATAAATTGTGATAATTTCAAAATAAATTGAATATTATGTTAATAATGAATTAAATTAGTTTAGTAAATCCTTTATTGATTATAAATTGTGATAATTACCAAATAAATTGACTATTAAGTTAATGATTAGTTTAATTATTTTAGTAAGGGATTATTGATTATAATTTGTGATAATTGCTAGATAAATTGATTACTAGGTTAATAATTAGTTTAATTATTTTAGTAAATTCATTAACAAAATTTTATTTTTAAAATTTTTCTACGGGTTCTTTATAGTTTGACTGATCGGGGTGTAACTGTTCTTATAAAATAAGAGAGACACTACGAATTACTGTAGGGTCGCTCTCCGAAATCTCATCAACGAGCTTCCGAAAATGCTCGACGTCTTGTGCTGACTGATCCACAAACTCTGACATCTGGACTCCTTCTCCAAAGACAAGTGTTTTCCAGAATGGATGAATCTGCTCTAAATAAATTCCAACACCTGACGCAAAACACTCGTACATGGTACATGCACAAGGATCTCATGTGATGTCAGAAAAACACACCCGCAACGATATTCAACTTCATTACTTAAGTCTTGCATTCTATTCAACTCTTGAGTCAATAACGACAAGCAGTGATGCGAAACTCGGTCATTTATATGCTGAAACAAATGACTTATGTAGTTTGCCAAATTTCGACGTCTCGAATCTTCAAGAAAGCTCCGAATATTCGTTAGCTGCATTTCAATAGTCGAGTTCACGCGGTCGAAAATAGTGTCGAGAGCGGCAGTCGAGGTAGTGATTCACTCTTTCAGAGCCGAATGTGCACTTTCCACCCTACAGTTCGTAGTGTTGCCGAAATGAAGAACTTTATTCGTCCAATTCAGCACAAACTTTTCTTTATGCACCAACCACGTGTCTTCCACATACTCCGTCAGCACTGGCCAGGACTTGTAAAAATCTTTCAGATTACGGACTGCTCTTTCATAATTCGTCTGTGAATCAGAAAGCATGACTCTCCTCCACTTTCCACGCCTAAAACTCTCTGCAAGTTGCTTGCTCTTGTCGAATACGTGGTATGCATAGTTGTACACGTATTTGTTGATATGTCAGGTGCAAAGTAAATGAGCAAACTCAGGAAAAACCTATGCTACTGGTCGCATTAGACTCATCTCCCGGTCCGTTATTATTGCAGTCGGGCTAACAATATTCAATAACATATCTCGAAACCTCTCCAACACCCACCGGTAACTAGACTTGGTCTCATCCTTCAAAATCGCATATCCGACGAGGAAATTCATGTTTGTTGGAATAACAACAACCATCTCAAACAAAAGTATCTTGTACTTGTTCGTCTTATACATCGAATCCATGCAGATTACGAATGGGTTTGTACGCAACAACTGGACTGAAGTCGGATGTGCCAAAAATGCGTGAGTGAGGACATTAGTTTCTTCATCTGCCACAATCCAATGCAATTAGTTATACTTCACTGCCTGACTGAGAAACTGCTGCACGGGATTCTTGTCTTCAGATTTCGTCATCCTCATTTACTCTTTGAAGTTATAAATGTGTTTTTGATTGGGATTATCCTCCGGGAATTTCTCCTTTACCGTCAAGAAAATGTTACGTGGTCTTGCTTGTGCCTCTGTCATATAATAAACAATTTGGTTGGCCCCAACACTAAGTCTGCTGACCTATCGATGACCATCTGAATATACTGCAAGTGCGTGATTTGTGTTGCCCGTAGATGCTACTAGAAACAACGACTCATCCATCACGATCTCGTCGCTCGACCACTTTTACCAAAAAACGACAACCGCAACATTTTCTTTTTGTGTTCTTTCGCAGTGCAATATTCGTATCACGAGAACTCATTTCATATCTGCGATCACATCTCAGGTAACAATCCATGAGGTTATCTGCTTTTGGTTTGTATGATGATATTATCAAAAAAATATGGCTCTTATTGCAACTTATTTTGCCCATTTACAAGCTTCATCGATTGTTGTAAATATTTGTTTACTATCAAAAAATCTCACTGTAATCTACTCCATCGTCACCGAAATCTTGCAACGGAACCTGAAAAAAATTAATTTAACAGAAAACTAAAAAAAATTAAAAAAAGAGCGTCTGGATAACACACCTCCACCTATGTGGAGGCGTCTTAGCCAGATGCCCGAGTCGAATTTTTTTTGTCTTCGTTACCTCGCCGGATCCAGGTGTTTCGCCAGACATTTTCGTAGTGTTGGTATTAGGAATGTGAGTAAAACTGAGTCAAAAACATTGTTTAAAGACACGAGACGAAATGTATATTAATTGATTTGTTAATGACAAAAATGTAATTTTTGAGGCGATTTAAGTAGTTTTCCGGTGATGAATAGTAATCCCCTAAAACATATGTTTTTTTATATATAATGGTTAATTGCATTAGATAAGGAGTGGTTGTAAACACAACCTCTCTAAAGTCTTCCAAACATTACATACTAATACTTAGTCTCAAGTTCCAACCAACAGGATGGTTGACAAAATAAACATAGCATTCTTGCTTTCAAAATATCAAGCACTATCTGAGGACAACCTCCTCAAGAATCGACCGTCGAAAACGAGTTGTTGTCGTGTGGGGAGAAAGTCAGTTGTTTCAAATACCCTAACTCGTTCCTCGACCGCCACAGCCTCTGCAGCAAGTCGCTCCTCCTCCTCTTGTGCCAATTCCTCCAACCTAATGTAGTGATGAAGTTCAACCATTTCACTTTCAGTTGGGCAAGCCCCAGTATTAATGACCTGGTCGGCTTGTAGGCGTGTTGTAATTGCAAGCTGGATGATGGAGAGATTGTTGTTGCGGGTTCTGACGGTAGGAGACAGTGGTGAGAAGTTATCTACTATAGCCCGTTGTATACGGTCTTGAGAGAGCTCATTGGCTCCTCTCTTCCATGATCATGTCCACAAGATTGGAAGATTCAAACATTCATCTATGAACTGCATAAAGGAACATGACATTTGATGAAAAATCCTATTATTTGTTTCCTTCCAAATAATCCAATGGAAACAATTGAGTAAATTATTCCATTCCACCTCTCAAATCGAGATGGTTTGAAGTCTGCATACGGAACTCGTTTATGACTAGCTAGCTTTACATCAAGGTTAATCGTCACACCCACATCCCGTAATCGTCTTGCAAAATTGCAAGGGAAGAATATGTGTTCTATTGTTTCATTATCAATAACACATTAGGCATTTTGGATCAATTGGGATTCTCTTTTTGATAAGTCGATCTTGAGTTATTAATCTTTGTTCATCCAAAGTCCAATTAAAGATTTTAACTTTGAGAGGGTTGTTAGATTTCCAAATATGTTTGAAAAATGGGTATTTGTTTTCATTTTCATCTAGAAATTAAACGATAGAAACCCTTGATCGTGAAGCATCCTGTTTTACTTAATGTCCAATGTCGCTAATCTGGGAGACAACTTGGTGAGAATGGCATGTACGGAAAATAAAGCTCATCGACTCACTAGCACAAAAGTGAATCTTTTGTTCATTCAGGACACAGAGAAAGGATGTCTTTGCTAGATTTTTTTTAATGAAACCAAATTTTGTTTTGCACCCACGCACATTGTCGGGTGACTAACCACCCTTTGTGTGTTATTAACTTATTATACTACCTAGCAAACCAGAATAGCATGAAGTCACCTTTCCTAATCGTTACTTTGCTACAGTTCCAGATCGTGGGGATCCATGCCACAAATTCTCTAAAGAAATGAGATTTTTTTGTTTATTTTTCGGAATTAATTCAACAGGATTATTTGATCCTCAGTTCTTATTTTGAATAATCTCAAGACAGAGAGATTTTTCCCCTCGAGATGTCCAAAGTTTTTTGGTTCTATGGCTTAAGTTATGGTTTTGAATATTCACTATACCCAAACCACTTGGTACCTTTGATTCACTGTAATATCCTAAATCCTTATTTTGCACTAATCGTGTTTTGGGCTTGATTAGTGGTTGTTTAGGGAGGATTAAGAGTTTGTGAGATGGACGACTGAGATTGAGTGGAGGATTTTATATAAGGTTTGTTTCCCTCTCTCTCTCTCATTCTCTCTCTCTCTAGTCGGTGCGTCGAGGCTTCCTGTGGCTCCGACAAGGTCGGGTGAAATTGTGCACGGTGTTGCGGGCGTTCGCCGGAGTTGGGTTGATCGTTGCTCGGTTGGATTTTTGCCGGAGATTTGTTTCTTGAGGGAAAAGCTCGTCGTTGGATTTTCAAGCCTTACAAGTATGTCAAACTTACTTTTATGCTCACCTAGGCTAATGTCAGTGTTTGAGTAGTCGACGGTAGACCGAAAGGCTCGTCGGAGGTTGTGCAGTAGATTTCCGCACTATAACAGTCGATCGGTGCTTGGTTCGATCGACCAGTTGTAGTGTAATTTCGGTGTTTATCTCGCGCACCGGTCGAACGATACCCTTGGGTGGTCTACTGGAATGCATTTTGAGCGAGGAGATGAAGGTCTGGTGGGTTTCGGTCGAACGGGTTCCCTTTGTCGTTCGACTGAAGCACTATTTTAAGTCGGTTGGGGGTGTAGACCACAAAATGGTCAACTGCCCTGAGATCTCGTTCGACCGATAACTTAAGTTTAACTTAAAGTTTGTTCGACCTCTTTGTTGTTTCGGTCGACCAGTATAATTTGTTCCAAGTTTGAATTTGCTGCCTTTTTCCGGTCGACCGTTGATCTTGTTCGACCGTTCATGTGTTTTGGAGCGTGAAGTGGTTTTTACTGGTGACATTCGGTCGAACAAGTTCCCGTTTCCGTTCGACCGGTTGACGAGTTTTTCGGTTGGGTCAGTCCTCTGGATGGGGATTCGGTCGGCCGGTGTGGTGTTTTTGTCGGACCAGTTCGGGGTAGTTTGGTTTTGTTGTGGTGTTGTGGAACCAGCTTGAGGGCAACGGGTCCCCGGCCTTTAAGGGCAGGTACGGACATTGTCGACGTGAAAGTGATTCGTCGGATCAGGTTTGAGGACAACGAATCCCCGACCTTTGAGGATAACGGTGCGGACATTGCCGGCCTGATAGTGATCCAATGTTGTGTTGTTGCCGAGGATGTTTCCGACTGTGGTGTCTGGGGCACGTGTGAGGATTGGTCGTGAGGACCCTTTGAGACCTGTCACTGTTTCATGTCTTCTGATGTTGGGAGAGAGTTTCCTGAGGCCTAGTGCGACGACGATAGTTGTTTACTACATTTCATACCATACATGATTGTAGTTGTCTAGTTCATTTATGTGATAGAAGTTTGGCACACGGTGTTTCCTTATGGAAAACTCAGACATAATTCATATTTTATTTCAGGTCGTGAGCGACGCTAGGAGGTGGTACTGGGGAGGAGAGTGTGTGAAGTTAGATCTTGTTTTTTCCTTTTGAGGTTTAGTGATTACAAATACATTTTCTTTTAGTTTTTGTTGTAATCACTCTTGAACTCTCGGATATATATTATTTAGGGTTAATTACAGTTTGACCCCTGAACTATGTCTTGGTATCAGTTTGCCCCCCTGAACTTTCAAAGTTAACAGTTACCTCCCCTGAACTTTAATTTTGTAACACTTTGCCCCCTGAACTTCAAAAACTCATTATTTAACACACATTCGACGTTTTTTTTTCTAATTTTTTTTGTTGTATCCCTAATACACTTCTAAAGCTATATTTACGTGAAAATTTGGATCCAAACGGAGGTCGGATATGGTTGGAATTTGAGTCGAATTGAGTGTCAAACCGACCCTATTATTTATATATGATGGTGCACCGGTTGTCTGTGTTTTTCCGTAATATCCTCGTGTTTGAGTTTATGTTGAGGATGTTACATTTACACACCTCGGTCCATTTGACTAAACTTTTAAAATTGAGTGTTCTCAAGAACGTGCCCTAGAAGTTGAGAATGTGCGTCGGTTGACGCCTTGCTGGGTGTCCCTAGCCGTTTCAGTTTATCACCTTTAATTAGTGATTATTGTCGAGCTTTGGAGAAAGAGCACCGGGGAGTCATGAGATTTCTGATCTTGCATCAATATGGTGATGATGTTTCAACTCTGGTAGGGGTTTGCCTACTCACGTCGGTGATCCTTTTGTTGTTTTGACGAGGATAAGTATAAAGTAGACACTAGATGTCAAAACAACTTTACCTCACTAGCAAATAAAGATGGGTTCTTCCCTTCGACATAGATGAAAAAGGTGTTGCTAGATCACCAGTGTGAGAGCTAGCTTGGTATTATGACTCACGTTCAAATCGACATCATCCAAGCATGGATTAAGACCACACGAGCAGCTATCAAGACTATACCTTCCAAAACATCCACATCCTTGATTACTTTACCCATCAATAGAGTTCCATTCTACCCCCAATAACAGGGACACATTCACCCTTCACCGGAGTTTCAACTCATTCAAGCCAGGGTCGATTAACTGAAACCTCATGAATATTTGCTACCACCGCCGAGGGAGCAGCAACCTCCAAAGTAAGTAGACATTATTCACCCGTAATAATTGAACCCCTGCCTTCAATCTCAGCCGTCCATTCCCCTCTCACGTAGCCATCACTTTCCATCCGATTAGGACCACACCATGTGACCACGAAGCGGGAAGCTGCATGTGACACCATCATGTCCTTCTTTGAATGGATTTTGCAAGGAAATGGTGATATGTGGTGGGAAAGGCGATGTCCTCTCTAACTACTCTGGTAAGATTTGAGAATGAGACCACCTAACTCCAAAAGAGAGGAATCGAGTATTGTTGGTTTGTTATGTTTTGGTTTTTGAAAGATTGGGAAGATATATATGAGAATTATATTTTGAAATTAAGATATTTATGAGATGTTGCTTAGAGAACAAAACAAAGATGTCGTATTATAGGTGGTTCATGCATGTGACATGGGGTCAGAGTGGATGGTGGTCGGTGGAGGAGTTGTTGGCTTGGACATTTCCTTGAGGATGTAAAGAGAATAGGCATAGTGTTTGGTAAACTTTTCAGTTTTCACATTGAATACATGACTCGTTATCTAGCGATTACCATATAACTCTTCATTTGTGTCTATATCAGTTTGTACTTTGTAGCAATGCAAAGATAGGAGGAGGTAGAAATCCATAGACAAGTTAGAAGTGGTACGTGATGGAGAATACTTCATGTGCCTCTCAATTTTTTTACTATAAGACCATGCACTAGTATGCATTTCAAAGTCCACTTATTAGGAAATTTATTGTGCTCAAATCAGATATATAATGTTATGCGAAATTTTAAGCTTTTTCCCGTACATAAGCATGTTATCATTTTTTTGTACGTCCTCTTAAAACATACTTGAATATAAAAATCTTTAAGTTAGATCAAAATAGGTCAAAATATTTTGCTTTTTAGGTGTCTAAAATGAACGGGGCCGGTTGCTCTCAGCGCAACCCACTTCATGTTGTTAGGCTACTTTGAGGTCCAATGGGTCTAATTCAATTGGGCCTGGATGATATATTGGGCTAAAGGAGATATTTGAAACGATCAACAATCCTTCGGCCTCTTATTTCTGGAGCTGAAGAAACAAGACTAACAACATAACAAAGAGTAGTCACACAACAGCATGTCATAAGTTTGATTCCTAGACGTGATAATATTCTAATTTTATTAAAGTTTTAATTGCATGTTCTTTTTTTTTGTTAGTAAAAACAAAACATAATAATTTATTCCCCTCTTATGCGTTTCGAAAAAGAAAAACCAAAGGGAAATATTGCTCATTAGCTGAAAGGTATGCGACACCATTGATTGTCTCACTGTCACTGTCGTTTGAGATACTAAATCCCATATAACCTCGCATATGCAACGAATTCTCATGCTCTTCTACCCATTTTGGAGACACGGAAGAATGCAACGTAACATACATCCCGTCTCACTTTCACGTGGACCAAATGCCTATAAACAAGGGAACTACTATTCGTCGCCAGAAAACTACTTAAATCGCCCCAAAAATTACCTTTTTGCCCTTAACAAATCAATTAATACCAATTTCGTCCCGTATCTTTAAACAAGGTATTTGACTCAGTTTTACTCACATTCCTAGTACCAACACCACGAAAATGTCTGGCGAAACACCTGAATCCGGCTAGGTAACGGAGGCGGATTTTTTTTTCCGACTCGGGCGTCTGGCTAAGACGCCTCCACCTAGGTGGAGGCGTCTGGATACGACGCCTACACCAAGGTGGAGGCGTCTTAGCGAGGCGCCTCCACGAACGTGGAGGCGTCTGGCTAAGATGCCTCCACATAGGTGGAGGCGTGATAGCCAGACGCCTCCACGTTGGTGGAGGCGTGTTAGCCAGACGCCCGTATTTTTTAATAATAAAAAATAAAATATAAATAAATTCTTAAAATTATACAGTGTGTTATCTCAAATTATTTGAGGTTCTGTTGCAAGATTTTTGGTGGTAACGGGGTCAAATTACAATGAGTTTTTGCAAGTGATTAAATTTTCAAAAAATTTAAGATCCAAAATCCCCGGTGGTAAAACCTCCCGACTCATAAAAGTAAAACTTGAAATTGTTGGATCTGATTTTTTTTTGAATTTTCATCAATTGCAAAAACTCGTTGTAAGGTGATGTCGGACGGTCGACCGTTTGCTTCTCGGTCTACCGAACATGTTCCATGCGGATGACCGAGTTTCCATCAGTCCATCGTGATCGTAAATACAGTAAGTTTTTGATCTTCCTAGAATCATTGTGTCGGTTTACCGATCTCTACCCGGTTATCTGAATATTTATTCTCAGTAGCTTCGACATTTCTCTAGAAATCTCTATTCGGTGTACCGAAAGGGTATCGGTCATCCGAATATAGTAATTATTAACTTATTAATTAATTAATTTAGTAATTATCTAAATTTATAATCAATTATCTTTTTAATAAAAAAATAAAAAATAATAAAAAATTGCGGACGTCTGTGTAAAACGCCCAGCGTAGGAGAGAGGCGTCTGGCTAAGCCGCCCAGCGTAGGAGAGAGGCGTCTTAGCCAGACGCCCGTCCCATGGGCGGGGCGTCTGTGTAAAACGCCGCCCCCTAGGGGGAGGCGTCTTACCCAGACGCCCCTCTCCTACGCTGGGCGGCTCCGCCAGACGCCCGCAATTTTTTATTATTTATTATTATTTTTTTATTAAAAAGATGTTGGATATTTTACCAGATTCGAGTACACCGGGGCGTCTGTTGGCTCATTACTGACCTCCAAAACATTATTTTTTATGAATATAAGAGGAAGATGAAGAGAAATGTGTGATAGGAGGGTAAAATGTCGCGTTATAGCAGTAGAAACGAGAGAAGGGCAAAATGGTAATCTGTTGGGGCGATTTAAGTAGTTTTAGGGCGACGAATAGCAATTCAGATAAACAACCAAAGGGATTATCAATCCCTGAACAATGCCTTGCGAGAGTACGTAGGCATCGTTTGGTTGCTACCTTGCGTTGTGGTGGCATCTCCAATGTCACGGTGGCAAGAATAGAGTATGACAACTGTTACAGGATTAAGGCCTTTATGGCCTGGTGACGCCAATGGTTCCCCTGAATTGAGTCATAGGATGACAACACATTGGGTCACAGGGACTCGTAGCACAAGACAAGGCCTTTGGGTACTAACGGGCCATGCAAATTTGGGTAACTTGCTAGGATTCGGCCATTCAGGTGGATCCTTATTCGGGTCAGAGACTCATTGTGCCAACCAGACGACTTAGTTTGAAATAAAGCAAACTTGGCAAGTTGGCGGCGTTACACCTAAGGCACAGCCAGGCAAGGCAAATAAGGCAAGCACTTGAAGACAATATATTGAAAGGAATGTGTTCTAAAAGTTTTACTTTTATATTTCAATTATTATGAATTGGATGTGCAAACATCTTGTTTCCTTGATTATGATATTCGTCATTTGAAAGTGTTAAGGAAGAGACGATTGGTCATTAACCGTAGAACTCTAAAAGATAATGGTTTACATAAATCAAAAGTTATTCACAATCATGGTAATTAACATGGAACATTAATCACCGAGTTAAGATTGTCGTGGTGGTCATCGATTGTTGTAGCTCTACAAATAATTGACGACACGAGTATATAAAAGAGGAAAAAATTACTTTTATATATTGAATAGACCTAACAAGTAAAACATTATGAAAATTGTGTTTCGTGTCATTAATGTTTTACTGTGTCTTGGATCCTAAGATATGAGACTTATATCTTTTCACTCAAGAAGTGCTTAATTTGATTATTGTCAAAAATTATCAATGAGTATAGTGATAAAGACAATAGTTGGTTGAACATGACTTGTGCTGGAAAAGATAGCCAGTCAAACGATTATCATTGCCCCTCTTAATTGAGTGATGATATTAGTGGACCCCTTAATAAATCAAAATTATAATGTGCACAATGTAACTTGAGTTAAGTTACATAGTTATAATTAGCTTAAAGAGATCAAGAAATGAATATAATACAAATGTGATATTTCTACTTTGTATATATTCTTAATATCACGACGCAAGGGACAGACACAAGTGGTGCACTTACATCACTAAATGGGTCGTGTTTTGGTTCGGGTGGAACAAAGACATCTATGCTAATTGGGTAACTATAATGTGTAGCTAGATACCGCTTATAGTTTGAGATATTAAGTGTTTAATATCGCTACAAATTTGGCTTAGATCCTCCTATAGGTCACACCACAAAACTGGGAAACAAAATGCTTGATTTTAAGTTCATATGATGTGTCGGGTTTCATGTGAAAAAAGGACACATGTGGTGAATGAATAAAATCAATATGTCGTGAGAATTGACATAATTAGAATCATAATAAATTCATATGAGGTGTGTATATTATGGGGTGTAATAATTTAATATTACATAAGATATGAATTTGCTAAAAACCCCAAAAGATAAAATTTTGATGGAAATAAATCCAAAATTTGATAAAAGCAAAATCGGGGTCAAACAAGGTGAACCGTTCAGGGTTCGGTCGACCGGGGTATCCTCAGATCGGTTAACCGAATGGGGAACGAGTAAGCACAATTGGTTGACCGAAATTGTCTAGAGTGTTTGGACAATCGGGTTCGGTTAACCGAGTGTGAACGGTCAACCGAGAAAGAGTATTTTCGGTAGACCGAAGGTGACATGGTCATCCGATGACTATGCTCCAGGAGAAATTTTGGTGAGTCAACGGTCGACCGAAGAGAAGACGTGGTTCGTCCGAATTTTTCCAGGGAATTTTTCTCATGTGGAATCGGTCGACCGTCCAGTTCACGGTTCACCGAACACGTATTATAACCGAACAGTTCGGTGGACCGAATAATTCTCGGTCGACCGAACAATGCGATTTCTGCCTGAATTATTAAGAGATTAATTAGATCATGGGTGGATTAATTCCAGATTTAATTAAAAGGTTTTTAGGGTGCTTATGTGTAAATTTGAGATTAATTTTAGGAGAGAATAAGCAAGAGATCATGACTAAAGAATAGTTCTTGATAAGGATGTTTTAGGAGACTATAAAAGCACCACTCCTCCTACTTGTATATGTTAATGCAAAATTCTTTCTCTCATTAATCTCTCGTCTAATCACCACGAAAATCTCTTATTAATTTTGAGTTTAGGAGATAGAAATCTCAGGAGCTCAAAGAGGGGTTATTAGCTAGATTCTAAGCCTTATTAGAGATTGATTGACTAGCTCATTTCTCTCTAATCTTGTTTAGAGTTTGGTGAACACTCGGAGGTAAATCAGTGGACGATTCTACGGGCAGCTCGACTCCGGATCTTCAAAAGGTTTTAGAGAACCTTTAGGTATGATTCTCTTTTTGTGATTTATTTTAATATATGTAGGATTGCATGATATTAGAATAAACACAAAGTAATGTACATAAAAATTGTTGAAAATATGAAATCGATCTTGTATGTTGTATTAAATTTTTTAAAACGTATACATACATTGGGACATGAAATCCTACACATATCTGGATGGAGCACATTGGGAAAGTTTGATGGTTTATTGGTGCAAACAATAAAACTTTCGTGGCTCGTGTGCTTTCAAGATCTGGATTTGCAGGGGCATTGAATGTGTAGGATCGTGTATGACCCTAATTCTTATCAGTTTTAACTTAATCAAACTCTACTTGCTTAAGTATCAAACATGCGCTTCAGAATAAACAAATAAGTAATGAAAGAAAAACAATGCAAACCAAAAAGATGACCTAAGGATTTTTATAGAGGTTCAACCTCCTGCCTACTTCTTCTCTTGCAAGCTCCGCGAGCTCCACCTACGTCTTCACTATCAATCTCATTCCGAACCAAGATTAAGCCTTTTACACCGCAAGTTTCGCGAACAATCTGTTGGCTTTTTGGCCTTAATCTTATGTTTTGATGATTTAATCAACCGAATCTTAATTAGAGTAGCACACACTATGCATTGCATATATATTGCATGTGCTAACCTCTACAGGTGATCAAGACTCATGGAAGGAAGAAAATCAAGTCAAGATTTGTAATAAAGCTAAATGAAGACTTGTAATCTTGATTTTATTTTGAGTCTTAGGAACATGTGTAAATTGAGCATACAGGAGTTAAAAACCAATCACATACACACTAGGTTCCTTAGAGAAGTCACACACAATATTTAACCTTATTTGGACTTCATTAGATCACACAAACCTTAGTCGGAAATCACTTATAAACTTAAACCCAGATTTCCTGTGTGAACCGGTCGACCGACCAGTTCTCAGTTCGACCGGTTTATAACAGACTCTCCACAGTGATTTTACCGAACTCTACCGGTCGACCGGTTCTACCTTTTCGGTCGACCGATCCAGGATTTTAATATGACCGTTTTTCTTGTCGTATTCCTATAACGGTCGTATTCGTATAAAACAAAACTTAACCCCAAAATACATTCGGTAACCGGTCGAACGAAGACCTTGTTTCGGTCGACCGGTTGAACATATTTTTCAGAAACCAAATTCCCTGCTATCGGTCGACACATTTCTCGTTCGACCGATTGACCTTTGTCTCAACCGAATCCCCTGAACGGTCGACCGCCCCTTACTTTGGTTCGACCGATTCACTTAAGTAGAGTTAAGTTCTAGCTCGTTTGTCCGACCGAATATTCTTTTGTTCGACCGTTCTCCTTGAAATCAAGTGAACGGTCGACCGGTTTAGTAGTTTCGGTCGACCGGTTCTGGACAGATTTGCAGCCCGATTTTCTGCTTTGTGTATCTTGCACAAAACCCAATCAAATCTATCCCCAACGGCTAGAAAACCTTAGGAGCTTATAAATAGAGGATCAAGACTTGTTGTTTAGACAACTCTCCAACTCCAATTGTCCCAATACATTAGAGAGAAACCTTAATCCTCAAAGCTCCCATTTCTACACTCTATAAGCCTAAACTTCACACACTTGATCATATACTCATCCTACTCAAAGTGTGCTCAATTAGAGAGTGAATCCCACTCAGTTACAAGTGTTGTCAAAAGAAGCAAGGACTTCGGTGAAAGCCCGAAGTGTCCCTCTCGGATTGTGAGAGGAAGAATTCAAGCAAGCGAGGGTTGTTCGCGTTGCTTGTGGTGTAAAGGCGTTCTCTCCCGGCCCGGAACGGGGAGTGGTTAGTGAAGACGTAGGCGGAGCTCGTGGAGTCGAGCGGAGCCTACAAGAGAGGACTATGACCCGGGTGGGGTGCCGAACCTCTATAAAATCCCCCGACTTCTTGTGGTTTGCATTACTTTCCTACACTTGCTTGTTTTGTTTTTAATTTCCGCTGCGCATATCGATTGCTTAAACAAGTAGGTGATTAGATTAATAGTGATTAGTGAACCCATAACCCACACGATCCTACATTTGGTATCAGAGCCTTGTTAGCTAAATTTCATTACTTTACCGTAATTTTAGCATGGCTTCAACATCTAATCACTTAGAGGGTTTATGCACCACAATGCCTCCTTTGCTTAATGGGTCAAATTATGATTATTGGAAAAATAGATTGAAAATCTTTTTAATATCAAATGACCTTAAGTATTGGAAGTTTATTCAAAATCCATACATACCCCTAAATGAAGATGATTTAGATTCTCTATCTAGGGCTCAAATGAAAGAAATTGAAATGAATTAAAAAATTATGAATATTCTTTATTGTGGCCTTAATGAGGGAGAATACAATAGAATTAGGGGATGTGAAAGTGCAAATGAAATATGACATAGGTTACAAATGCATCATGAGGGTGATAGCAAAACCAAAGAAACTAGGATAAGTCTCCTCATGCATAAATATGATATATTTTCTATGCAAATCGGTGAGAACATAAGCGACATGAACACTCGCTTCACCGATATCACTAACTCTCTTTTGATTCTTGGAAGAAGGATAAATGAAGGAGAGATGACTCGAAAATTCCTCCGGTCATTGAGCAACGATTGGGAAGACAAGGTCGTGGCAATCGAAGAATCGCACGATCTTTCAAAATTAAAGATGGAGGAACTCATTGGAAATCTCATGGCCTATGAGCTCCAATTGAGTCATCGAAGAGAGAAGGAAGCTTCAAAGAAAAACTCCACCTTGGCATTACATGCAAATTTAGATGAACCAAGGAGGAGTATAGAAGATGAGGACATAGAAGTCCTAGCCCAAGACTTCTTCAAATACCTCAAGAGGGATAAGGGAGAAAAGAATGAAAGAAGATGTAGAAGAAGTGAGAAAAGAGAAAAAGAAAAAGAGAGGGAGGAGAGTGAAAATGAGAGAAGAGAAGGGGAGAAGAAAAAGGAGAGAAGGGAGAGGAGAAAAGAAAAGGAGAAGAGCAAGAGAAGAGAAAGGAAGGAGGAAGCACACAAGGATACATGGGATGATTCTTCATCACCATTATCATCGTCTTCTTCCTTGCAAAGTAGAAGAGAAGTGGCTCACTCATGCTTCATGGCTATTGAAGATCAAAGTGAGGTAGATTCTAACTCTTGTTCTAGTAATTCATGCTCAACTAAGTCTTATTATAGTGATAGCTCAAACTCTAGTGCAAATAATGAAAATTATACACATGATGAGCTTCAAAATGCATTCCATGACTTAGTTAAACAATATGAGATCATTTGTGATAAAAACAAGAATGCTAGAAAGTTAATCAAAGATCTCCAAAGCCAAATTGAAACATGCATGAATGAGAAGAATGAGGTGGTTGCTAAACTAGAAAATTATGCATCAAATTTTGATAAATTAAAAGCAACACCTATAGATTGTGAACAATTAGATCTTCAAGCTTGCAATGTGCAATTAAGAAAAGATCTAGAAAAATGCACACATGGAACTAAGATGCTTAACATGCTATTAGGTAGTCAAAGACAATCTTTGCAAAAATATGGTTTAGGATACAATGCAAAATTGAAAAACCATGTATCTCACACTACTCTAAATGGAAAGCACTTAGTTGTAAATCATAGTTCCTCAAGTGTGTGGGCTCCCAAAACCAAAATGGTGTGGATTCCCAAAGCTAACACTCAAGGACCCAAAGTTGTTTGGGTACCTAAATCTACTCTTGTAGGAGCTTGAGGAGGAGATTGGTGGTGACCGGGTGAGCTCAAGAGTCAAATTCAAATCCGGTTGCATCACCAAAAGAGATTGGAGCAAAATTCGAATTCAACATTGGTATAAAATTCCTATCTATACAATTCATATTAAATTAGCTCTAATCTAGTTTCATATGCTAAATTGACATATCATATAGTTCAATTCATTGAAAATCATTAACCCTATTCATTGCAAATCATTTATCACATCCATTGATTTTAATTGTCAAATTTTAAATGGATGTTAGAATAAGGCTTAAGTTGAAACTTAAATGAACTTAACTTGAATCATACTCATTGTTTCAATTTAGCCTTATTGATAGGGGGAGCTTAAATGTTATATCTTTTATTGGAGTAATGAAGTGCAAAATTTAGGGGGAGCAACTTCATTACAAGACATCCAAATTCTATGCTTAAAGTCTTAAATAATTATTATTTTTTGATGGATGTCAAAGGGGGAGAGATAATTAAGGGTGTAACTTGAAAATTTTGATAAAAGTTGAACAAAAACTATGCACATCCATAGGGGGAGCATTTATATGCATAGTTTACATATAAAATTTTCAAGTATTAAGATATCGGTTGCAATCATAAAAAATGGGGAGATTGTTGGCTTTTTGGCCTTAATCTTATGTTTTGATGATTTAATCAACCGAATCTTAATTAGAGTAGCACACACTATGCATTGCATATATATTGCATGTGCTAACCTCTACAGGTGATCAAGACTCATGGAAGGAAGAAAATCAAGTCAAGATTTGTAATAAAGCTAAATGAAGACTTGTAATCTTGATTTTATTTTGAGTCTTAGGAACATGTGTAAATTGAGCATACAGGAGTTAAAAACCAATCACATACACACTAGGTTCCTTAGAGAAGTCACACACAATATTTAACCTTATTTGGACTTCATTAGATCACACAAACCTTAGTCGGAAATCACTTATAAACTTAAACCCAGATTTCCTGTGTGAACCGGTCGACCGACCAGTTCTCAGTTCGACCGGTTTATAACAGACTCTCCACAGTGATTTTACCGAACTCTACCGGTCGACCGGTTCTACCTTTTCGGTCGACCGATCCAGGATTTTAATATGACCGTTTTTCTTGTCGTATTCCTATAACGGTCGTATTCGTATAAAACAAAACTTAACCCCAAAATACATTCGGTAACCGGTCGAACGAAGACCTTGTTTCGGTCGACCGGTTGAACATATTTTTCAGAAACCAAATTCCCTGCTATCGGTCGACACATTTCTCGTTCGACCGATTGACCTTTGTCTCAACCGAATCCCCTGAACGGTCGACCGCCCCTTACTTTGGTTCGACCGATTCACTTAAGTAGAGTTAAGTTCTAGCTCGTTTGTCCGACCGAATATTCTTTTGTTCGACCGTTCTCCTTGAAATCAAGTGAACGGTCGACCGGTTTAGTAGTTTCGGTCGACCGGTTCTGGACAGATTTGCAGCCCGATTTTCTGCTTTGTGTATCTTGCACAAAACCCAATCAAATCTATCCCCAACGGCTAGAAAACCTTAGGAGCTTATAAATAGAGGATCAAGACTTGTTGTTTAGACAACTCTCCAACTCCAATTGTCCCAATACATTAGAGAGAAACCTTAATCCTCAAAGCTCCCATTTCTACACTCTATAAGCCTAAACTTCACACACTTGATCATATACTCATCCTACTCAAAGTGTGCTCAATTAGAGAGTGAATCCCACTCAGTTACAAGTGTTGTCAAAAGAAGCAAGGACTTCGGTGAAAGCCCGTAGTGTCCCTCTCGGATTGTGAGAGGAAGAATTCAAGCAAGCGAGGGTTGTTCGCGTTGCTTGTGGTGTAAAGGCGTTCTCTCCCGGCCCGGAACGGGGAATGGTTAGTGAAGACGTAGGCGGAGCTCGTGGAGTCGAGCGGAGCCTACAAGAGAGGACTAGGACCCGGGTGGGGTGCCGAACCTCTATAAAATCCCCCGACTTCTTGTGGTTTGCATTACTTTCCTACACTTGCTTGTTTTGTTTTTAATTTCCGCTGCGCATATCGATTGCTTAAACAAGTAGGTGATTAGATTAATAGTGATTAGTGAACCCATAACCCACACGATCCTACACAATCATTGCTAGCTTTGTTTCTTCCTCTCACAATCTGAGAGGGAGCACTTCGGACTTTCACCGAAGTCCTTGCTTGTTGATAGACAATTGTTAAGTGGAACAATCACTCTCTAACTTGAGCACACTTAGAGTATGATTGGAATTGATCTAAAGTGTGGAAAGTTTGGCTTGAAGAGTAGGATTGAGGAATTGAAAGTTTGGGAGTTTCTCTTAGATGTGTATAACAATTTGGAGTGGAAGAATTGTCAAATTGTGTCTTGGTAACATCTATTTATAAACTCCTAAGGGTTTATAGTCGTGAAAGAAGCACAAAACAAAAAAGCACATGGCACAATTCTTAGCAAGTTCGGTCGACCGAAACGGGCTTAACGGTTGACCAGAGGTCGTTCAGAAATGAAATCCAGGAAAGTCCAGAAACACAACGATCAACCGAAAACTGGCTCTAACCTATGTTCTCTTAAGTTAATTGTCGAACTAAATGGTTGGTTCGGTCGACCGAAAATTAACAGGCTCTATGGGGTTGTCAAAAAAGTTTAGGTTCAGTCGACCAAAATGGTTGGGTTGGTCAACCGAAAAATAATAGCCACTTGGGGATTGTCAAAACGTTTATGTTTGGCCGACCGAAACAAGGTCCACGGTCGACTGATGGTCAATTATATTTGGGGTTTTGGGAAAACCGACCGTTGTAGAATAAGACAACTCTAATAGTCATTTGACACGTGTAGACGGTTTATCGAAATGGTCACGGTCGACCGGTCGAGCTGTTTAAAACACTATTGGTTATATGATCATTTGGTCAAACGAATGTGATTCGGTCGACTGAATTTGCACAAGCAATTCAGGTTTGGTTTTAAGTGTTTTTTGGTCTATGTTTGGGTGACATATTGAAGTCCAAATGATCTGAGATTTTGTATGTGACTTCTATAAGAACCCTAGTGTCTATGTGAATGAATTTTAACTCTTGTATGCTCAATATTACATAGATTCCTAAAACTCAAAAGAAATATAAAATTATATGTCTTCAATAGCTTGATTACATATCTGGACTTTAATTCCTTTCTTCCTTGAGTCTTGATCATCTGTAGAAGTTAGCACAAAACAATCTATATGTTATGCATAATGTGTGCTACTCTACTTTGATTGTGATTAAGATTAGTTTGATTAAATCATCAAAACATAGATTAAGACAAAAAACCAACAGAATGTGCATTTGAATGCCTCCTGGAGCAACAACTATAGGCGAAGACCTATGTAAAGAGGCACTGAGTTGTGGGGAGACACAACCAACTGAACAATCAACCATCGGGACAACTAGCCAGTGAGAGTTTGCACGAGCAGGTGTTGAGTTGTGGGTTTGTCACTACCAACTACTGCAAGCACTGTACTAGTAAGTGTTGAGTTGTGGGGCTATCACAACCAACGATTAGGAATTCTGCGATGGGGATCAAGTTTATGAGGACGTTCGAGTTGCTTTGTTAATTTAAAGTTAGTTGATAATCATCATTCTTGCTCTTGAAAATTAAGGCTAATAGACTTGCATTTTAGTAGTTTATCAAATTAGGAACTAATGCTGATTTTGTATATTAAATTTGATAGAGCTACGTTTTGCATTTAACTAAATGAAGGTTAAGTTCTTAATTAGATAAGAACGATGATGGTTGTAAAATTTAGTTAACGTGGGAAATAAGCTGATTTTGATGTATTGAGTAAGAAGATGTGATGTTAGTTTTCATTTTGCTCTATATTTTTGATATATCTGAGAAAAATGATGTTTTGCTGATGGAATATTGGGCTGACTTGTCGAAATGATAGAGACTATTAAATGTAAAGAATTGTTAGTTTCAAATTATATGAATGGAGTGGTAAAATTGCTGTGAAAATGAAAAAAATACACATATAAATTTAGGAAAATCGGAAGAAAAAAAGATTTTGCATACCGGATCCGGTTCTAGGTACCCCCGTTAATTAATCGGATCCGGTTTTGAGTACCCAAGTTGGGAACCGATCCGGATCCGGTTCGGTTATAGATCCTAATTTATAATATGGATCCGGTTCCAGTTCTACTAGTACCCGAACTGGAACCGATCCGTTGTCACCCTTAGCCCTAGTTGAACCGAAAGGGAAAGCTGATCACTGCAACAGTCCACCACAATGTTCGGGTTAAGACAAAAAAAAACCCTTCAAGGTCCCATCTCTAGCTTACAACTTGTGAACTTCCACTTCAACGCTGATTCTTAACATAAAATCCCATCGCCACCGTCAAAATTTGTTGTTTGGATAAGTTTTCTTGCATTGAGAAAAAAGTACAAAAAATCTCAATGGTGCCATCAATTGGAGCTGAACGGGCCTATAGACGACTTTGCGGTCATCTAGTTGGTAGTCGTTTCCTAAGCTAAGCAACAAGCAGTTGGTTATCTATAATAACACGTTGGAACGGTAAATTATAGTTTGTCAAATATGATCGAGTAATACATTGATTCCCTCGACTTTAAAACGTCACACTCATGCTCATTATTGATTTGTAATTTGTCTCCTATTCATCAAAAAATTATTATTTTTTCATCATATTTATTATTTTTTTCTCAATTTTTTGTTGTTTGTGAAACATTCTTCTAATCTATTGTTATGGTAAAGTTCAAATCAGATTGACATTAGGTCGGATTTTGAATCAGTCATACCAAATTCAAGTAAATTTATCTTATCACAAGTAAACAAAGCAAAACCAAAACCCCCCAAAACTTACCGAACTGCTAAACGTCGTCCGCGAATTACTTAAATCGCTCACGCCAATTACCATTTTGTCTTTCTCACATTTTTACTTATTTTCTGCTCTCAATAGACTCTCATTTGTTCATACTACAACAAAAAATAATCATGAAAAATAAAATCAGAGTAGAAATGCAGAAGTGGCATGAGACAGCAGCCCCTGCCGGGGGGGGGGGGGACGTTGTTATTGTACTTCGGATATTGATCCGTTTATCCGTTTATTTACGTTTTTTCCCACCTCGTCACTACCGAAATTTTGCAACGGAACTTGAAAAATTTGAAATAACACACCATATAAAATCAAAAAAATTAAAATTAATTGCAGGGGTATTTTTTCCAGATGTCCTAATATTTTTTTAATTTTTATGAGACATAATAGACATTAAATGAAATGTGAAGGACAAAATGATTCTTAATGTCGACGGTTTAAGTAATCTAGGGCTGACAAATAGTAACAACCAAAACTTATCCACACAAGCAAACAGGGCTGGAACTGGAAGGAGGAAACCTTCCAGGCTTCGACCCACATCCAACCGTCTACCCAACCCCAACCCCCACTATATATAAACCGTCTCACCCGCAATCCACCATCCGTCGCAGGCTCGCCGCCGCTCAACACCGCCACGAAACGCCACTCCCACCCCCAATAGGTAAGATCGAGGAATCGATCGATCTCACCAAAACCCTAATATACTTCTCCTCCTAAAAAAATCCATCCCCACCATGACCCCCGATCTCCCCGAACCCCCGTTTCTAGGGTTTCCGCTTTCCGATCTCTGTTCTCTTGCCGACGACAGCCCCGGGTGATGGACGGATGGTGGGAGATTCGGTATTTCTTCGTTTCCGACCTCTTTTTTGTTTTCTTCGCCCCCGATCTCACCCCCGCCGCCGTAGATCGGGGTTGTTTTTTAAGGGATTGTGTTCGGACGCTGTGGTTGAGTCGCCGGGGTTGGTCTCTGCTTCGTTGATTATTTTTTTTGGTTTGATTTGACGAGAAATGGGGAAAATCGGAGTTTTGAGACGTTGCTGGAACTTGATCGAGGAAGATCTTTACTTATTTGTTTCTAATAATTGATCATGATTATAGAGTGATTACAACGTATCGTAAGTGTTGGTAAAATTTATTTTTATGTTTTTATCCCTTTCAGTCATTGCTGGTTAGTTGATTGTCGTCAGTGAGTTGGGAGTGATACTGCTTTTGTTTGCGTGTTTGTAGGTGTTGGTGTTAGTTGTTCGAATTTGAATTTTTAGTCTCCAAGAATGGCGGAACATGATTCGGATGACCATGACGAGCAAGTTGATCTTGACGGGGACAATGACATTGAAGAAATGGATGATGAAGTGGAATTACCTGCCGAACAATACGATGGTTATAGGGGAACACGAGATGACGATTATAGGGGATCGAGGGATGATGATTATAGGGGATCGAGGGATGATGATTATAGGGGATCGGGGGATGAATATGCGGAAGAAGGTCGTGGCTCCGAGGGTGAGGAGCAAGAGAAGACAACTGAGAAAGACACAGTTGACAACACCTTCAGTCCGCAGAAATTGGAAGATGAGTTGGATCAAATGAAGGATGAGGATGATGGCCAGAAACACGCCGAATTGCTTGCTCTTCCACCTCATGGGTCCGAAGTTTTTATCGGTGGCATTCCCCGAGATACAACGGAGATGGATTTGAGGGAGCTGTGTGAGCCCTTAGGCGAGATTTTTGAGGTGAAATTTGCAGGAATGTGTTGCTGTTACATTTCATTTCGAGCAAGCTGAGTAAAACTCTTCATGGTTTCAGGTTAGGTTTGCAAAGGATAAGGACTCTAGGGAAAGCAAGGGATATGCTTTTGTTACATTTACAACAAGTGATGCAGCACAAGAGGCAATTGAAGAGATCCATGACAAAGAATACAAGGCATGTAGTCAAGATAGTTTCAATTCTGTAATGCTATTTTTATTGGTTGCATATTGAAGTCAAATTTCACATTTCAGGGCAGAACATTGCGTTGTTCTTTGTCTCAAGCTAAATACAGGCTTTTCATTGGAAACATTCCAAAAAGTTTAACAGATGAAGATATGAGAAAAATTCTTGATGAAAATGGTCCTGGAGTAGAAAATATTGAACTCTTAAAGGTGTTAATTTTTTGCCATTTAACTTTTTTTACTTAGATTGAATTCGTTTTCCTCACTTATGTCTTCTGTTGGGCATTGGCTATGCAGGATGCACAAAATCCTACACGTAACCGTGGTTTTGTTTTTGTTGAGTACTATAATCATGCCTGTGCTGATTACTCAAGGCAAAAAATGTCCAATCCAAATTTCAAGATGGATGGTAGCACTCCCACTGTCAGTTGGGCTGATCCTAAAAATAGTGATTCATCTGCTTCTACACAGGTAAATGAACTACCAAGACTCCCATTCCTCTGAAGGTTTTGCTAGAGTTGGATCAGAACTCAAAATGCTCCAATGAGTCACTGTACCTTGTGAATTTTAGGTTTGTTTTGGTTATTCTATGATATGTAGTATTGTGAACCATTACTTGTGGGCATTTCCCTTTTCTTTGCTATGCAGTTTTCCTTGCAATTTCGTGGTTTTCCATAGCTGGTTCACTATTTTCTGCTTTTAAATATTTTTCAATTGTCACTGCACCATTGTGCTTATTTTTAGTTATAATGTAGTGGGATTAAATTTGACAATTATACAGCCTGTTCTGTATTTTTTAAGACAAATTTATTTGGATTAAAAAGATCAATGACTAGCCAAACTAGTAAAGTTGCAAAAAATGTGTTATATTTCTCAGCGTGATGGCATACACATTTATATGTCTACGTGCTGTTAAAATTCCTAATAGATGTTTATGTTTGAATTTTCCATCCTTATGATAGCATAACTAGAATTGTTTGGTGCTGCTAAACCTAGCTCAGCTGGTCAGGTTCAAGCTCAAGACCGTGTGGTAGTGATTTGGTACAAGTCACTGTAGTTACTGGGATAGTTTCCTTGTAACATGTCACTCGCTATGATTACACAAGATATAAGATAATATGATTGAAGATATTGCTTAATAGTAGATTAAATACTCTTTTTGTTTTTTCTTGACGAACAAACTTAATTGTTTTGACATTATCCGTATATTTTTTAGTTTTGGTCATCAATTAGTGATTGCGTTTCTTATTTCCATAAAAAAAAGGTGCAGCTCTTTTGCTTAATAGGCAAGCTAGGCTTGATGCCAAGACCTAGAGAGCTGAGGTACATCATCGTAATGTTATAGTTGTGGCATTGTATAGGAGATTTACAAAAGCTAGTGTTTTATGATGGATCATCGAACCGTCATTTATCGTGTAATTGCATTTGAATTTGGGAAAAGAATCATGCTCTATCTATGTGCCATGTTAAGAGATTGGCCAATTTTGTGGCACTGCATGAATTTTTAAGAAATGCTAGGAAGGCACTTTACTATTTAGATCTACCTTATGTTAAACAACTAAAGGTCTTTTCAGCTAACAACATTGCTTCTGCTGTTTGTGTACTTGTGGATTGTGGTACCTTGGATTTTTTTAGTAGCCTAGTTTAGGAATCATCTTTTAGGGAACTACAAAGCCTTAATAACTGGTGGAAGTGAACGTTGTGTTCCTGCCTATGTCTATATAGATTGCATTCCACTTGAACTCTAATTTACCTATAACTGCTGTATAGACTCAAATACATGGAAATATGCGTAAAGCTTCTCTCTGTTTAAAATTTAAAAATCAATCCTAATCAATGTAGCCTTGTTAGAAAAGCAATGGAAAAATACAGGTCTTTAATGAACCAATTGTTTAGCTATTATACCTCTTTATACTAGAGTAGATATGGATGTTGCAGTTTTTTTTCCAAACATATTTCATGTATCTTTGTTGTTCGGTATTAAAGGCTTTGTTGTTGTATTTCATGCATCTTTGTAAGATTCTTGTAAGTTGCAACTGTCATTTTCAGATTGCACTGCTGTAATCTGTTCTTTTTTTGTTTTAAATTCCTTTCAACTGTTCAAGCTGGAAAGCTCATTACTCTCATAACCTTTTGCGTCATGCTGCTAATTCTCAGGTGAAGGCAGTATATGTAAAAAACCTACCAGAGAATGTCTCAACTGATAAGCTGAAAGAACTTTTTGGACGCCATGGGGAGATCACTAAAGTTGTTCTTCCTCCTGCAAAGTCTGGGCAAAGCAAGAGTTTTGGATTTATTTATTTTGAAGAAAGATCGAGTGCACTAAAGGCCGTAAAACCAAGCGAAAAATATGAAATCGATGGTAATTTTGTTGCCTCTTTCCATCCTAGTATCCTACTACGTCTCAGTGTGCTAATAAGGACACGTTATATGTCCTGGGTTCGTATTTTTCATACTATTTCCTTGCAAGTGCAATCATCATCGTATAGTTAAATTGTATAAGATGTAAGTGGGATTTCCTTGTGCTACTAAGAATATGTTATTCATCAGAAGTTTTGGCAAAAGAGTAAAAATGGTACCTTTAAAGTTAAAACCTCTTTATACAGAAGGATTCTGTGTCTATTAATTGTTGAATTATATTTCTACTTTGGAAGGAAAGCATCATGTTCCGGCTTAGAATCCGTCTACGGGGAAAAGTGTTTTTCTTTAAAATCTGTGTTTTTATTGAATGTTGAAGTATGTTTTAATTTGAATGGAAAGCATCCCCCGCCACATATTTTTGATGTATTTTGTGAAAAGTCTCTCTTAGAATGTATTATGCTATTTAAATAAATGCTTTTTTAACTTTTGGCGGTTGTATTCTTCCTGTGTTTCCCAGTGACATTATCATGTAATATGCTTGTCTTTTGATATATTTTGCAACCCTTTTGGCAAAGTGTTTCTCCATAAGTATATGTATTATGCTGTTAAAATGCTGTTATTTGGGGAAGAACTTCAATGCTTTTAACCTTTGAAGTTTGTATTCTTCCTGTGTTCCCTGGGATGTGTATATGATTGTCTTTAACTGTTGATTTTTTCCATCCACTTTGCCTTTTATGAACTCGGGTTTAGTCATGCAGGCCAGGTTTTGGAGGCAGTGCTTGCTAAGCCCCAGGCAGACCGGAGGGCTGGTCATGGGGCGAATTCATATAAACCTGGTTTAATGCCAAGTCATTCCCCATACCCTTATGGTATGCCTCCTGATCCTTATGGGTCGTTTGGAGGATATGGTGGATCTGGTTACGGGCAGGTTAGTCATTATTCCAAAATTTTGAAATGCATGTTTGTTTCCCTGGATGAGTATTGTATAACATCAAAATTTTCCAATGAGGTTCTTTGAGTGTTGCGGTATGTTAGAACCCTTCACTGATATCGCATTTGTGTTCCACAGCCTGTTATTTATGGTAGAGGGCCCATGCCTGCTGGGATGAGAATGGTTCCTATGGTTCTTCCTGATGGTCGTCTTGGTTATGTTTTGTAAGTGTTCACTTTTTGCTACCATGGGATTCTTCTTAACTTCTCGCCCTTGTATTCTAATACAACAGTTTTTGCTGATTGATATGTTCTGGTTGGTGGCTTCTACATGTTCAGACAGCAGCCTGGTTCGCATGCTTCAATGCCACCACCTCCGCCCCCTCGCAGGCGTGATAGAAGTGGTGGTTCCAGTGACCGAGGTGGTAGAGGCAATGATGGAGGTCGAGGACAGCGTTATCGTCCCTACTAGTAAGAAAGATAACATTGTACGCTTGTCTCTATCCCAAACGCTTTTAAGTCTCTGTGCCAGTGAGCAAAAAACGTTGGCATTGTTCACTGTCCGGACGTAGCCTAATGCTTTAGATCTTTGCAGCGTCAAATCTGACCTATATAGTGTGTTACGTATGACATTAGGTGTGTACTGGAAAGAGATAATTACGTGATTATTATTACTTCCTTGCTTTCAAGATATTATTATTACTTCCGTGAAGATACGAACAGGTCATTAACAACTTAACATATCATTTGAAGTAGTGACAATTTGTGCTTGGTTTATTATTACTGTTTCATATATTGTTAGTATAAATCTTTTCCAAGGCCACCGATCTTTATTTGTACGGTTACGCTAGGTGAATTTTAGCTTTGATTTTGAAGTTCCCAAAAGCCGACCCAACACTCAATCAGCTTATTGGGTTCGGTCTACACCAAAAGCAATTGGACCTTGCTCTCACTCATGGATGCAACGTCCGCGAATGGTTGACATTTTCTGTTTTTGGTTTGACAAATGATTTGAAGGATGAAACTTAGGTCCCACTTGGTTTGTCTTAATTGGATTTCATAAAATTTAATTCAATGTAATTCGATTATATTCCAAAAAAATGTTTTTGTGTAATCAAATTATATTGTTTGTTAAATCAACACATAAACCTAATGTAATCCAAAAAATTATTTTTTTAATTTAATAGATCTGATGTGTCGAAAGATGTTATCGGAGTTCTGACTTGTTATCGAATAATGTTTGAATTATATAAAATCAGTTGATTACATTAAATTGTAATTAGACAACGATGTCATCTAATTATCTTGAAAAAGATATAATTGCATTACGGAGTGATTACAACCTTTTATTTACTCAACCAAGTAGTGTAGTGTAATGTAATCCAGCATGTAACTTGATTGCAGCTAACCAAACACAGTCTTAGTGAATTTTGTCAGAATTATTTAGAATTGGTAAAGACAAATTCATAACAGTGGCTGAATTCTTTAATTCCAACAGTTTCCAGGAAAACTGGGAGAAAAGATTATTAAAAAACAATTTGAATGGGCAACAATTACGTCACCTTTACAGGTCTAACCTGGCGTCTTCACCAACACTAGATCGACATAAAAGGAAATGGACATTCTTAAAAAAAAACATTTTCTTGGTTAAAATTCTATCCTAAGTGCAAACCATTTATCAAGCCAATTCCATCGAACCAAAAACGATAATGTCCAGCCGATTCTTGCATCTCCACCGCAACATCACGTATGTGAAACGAAAACCACATCCACACAAACATGTCAAATATTATCGTAAACAAACTGAAAAAGCACACACACATTAAGAAACACCTCAAAACCAATATATTATCATAATTCCAGCAAACCAGAGAAGAACTGCATTTCAATCAATTCTTGCATTCACAAAACTTCGTAGAAACAGAACAAAAAAAAAACGGAAACATAATTCACATTACCATACCTCACACCATACCATACCAGTTTAACGATCATCAATGCAATTCAACATTCCAGCGAAACCAAACAAAACCTACATTCCAACCAAATCCAACATTCACACAACAACTTCATAGAAACAAAACCAAAAAACGAAAACAAAATTCACATTACCATACTATACCTTAAGAGCTTAGTCGAAATCGAACGTCAGAAGAGCTGGTGGTGGTGCAACTCCTTGATCTGATCTCCCTCTCCAACCGGTCCTCCCAATCCTCCCTAACAACCAAACCCCTCAAATCCTCAATCCCCACTTTCTCCTCTTCTTCCCTTTCCCTTCCCCTCCTCGAAGCCACCTTCCCTCCTCCCTTCATCTTCTTCCTCTCTGCTGCCTTCCTCATCGCCAGCAAAACGTCCAGCCCCCGCAGAGGCCCTCCCTCTCCCTCTCCCTCCGCCTTACCCTCGGAGGTCACGGTGGCCGGAGGAATGGAGTCGAAGGTGGGGTCTGGGAGGGGGGTTTGATGGAGAACATAGTCGGTGGGTTGTTTGGGTGTGTGTGGAAGAGTTGGTTCTCTGAATTTGAACACCGTTAATCGTGGTTAATTGGTTATTTAAGAAAAGGTTAGTTGTTTAAGAGTAGTTGTTTCAAGAGTGTTAACTTATTAATTCGTCTAATCAATTTGGGGTTTGGACTTTGGATGGATGACTGTGGGCTGTAGATTTCTGTAAGAACAATATTTTGTACAATGTGAATTATGGGTAACGCACATGATAAAATATTAAGGAGAATAAAATAAAATAAAGTTGAGTTTATCTAAACTTAGATAGCAACTTTAATACGAAAAAAAATAAAGAGAAAGATGTGTACTCACAACTCTCTCTTTAAAATTAAAGAGAAACAGAGAGAAAGTGATTATAGTAGTTATATGACTAAACTTTCCATATTATTTTCCAAATAAACCAATAACCCAATGATATAAAAAATGATAGTCGAGACAATTTGCAATAATCATTTTAATATCCCATGTCTATCCAAGGAAGAGAAAAAAAGATTTTTTTTTCAGTTTCTTTTCTTTTCTCTCCTACAATCTTATCCAAGCACACCATAAAGTAGACTTGTAACATCCTCAAAACAGCGGAAAATTTAAAATTTTAAACACTCAATCAACAGAAGATATTACGCAATAAAAGAACACTGGTGCACCGACATATATCATATATATATGTGAATATCAGAGTATACAAAAGTTGTGATTACATCAAAAGCATATACAAGGAACAGTAATCACACGACCTCAACTGAGAGAAAGCTGAATCCGGTAGCGGTGCTCCTCTCCTCGGTCACCACCCCCTAATGCCGATCACGGCCTGAAAGTAAACATGCAACAATGCCTGAGTTTCCAGAAGGAAATCCCGTATGCCAAACTCTAAATGTACGAAATAAAAGCATCCTAGCATGCAATTCTACTCAACAAGAAAAGCATCACAACACGCCCAGCACCAGGGCTCTCAACACCACCACAAGACACACCACCAGTACGGGGCTCCAGGTCTAATCTCAACCAACCGCCGCACCCACACAGTCACGGGGCTCCAGGTCTAATCTCAACCAACCGCCGCGACTCACACACGTCGCCAAGCTGGGCTCCATGTCTAATCTCAACCAACCACAGCTACCACGACACGACCAAGGGCTCCAGGTCTAATTTCAACCAACCCAAACGTATAAGGGCTCCAGGTCTATTTTCAACCAACCCTTACACGCGGTCCTTGCTCAGGCTCCAGGTCTATTTTCAACCAACCCGAACGCACTACGGGGCTCCAGGTCTAATTTCAACCAACCACCGTACAGACTAGCTGGGCTCCAGGTCTAATTTCAACCAACCACAGCTCTCACACGGTTACGGGGCTCCAGGTCTAATTTCAACCAACCACCGCAACCCTCGTGCACCTCGCACACTTGCCGGAAGAACATCGGCACCACGACTCGCCCCACACGGGCAACCACGACCACAGCACCTCCATAGTGCAAAACAGGACACAAACGGTCGACCGAACCAAAAGTCCCGGTCGACCGAATCAAGCAAATACAGGGCAATCCACTTCGACCGGCACTCCATCGGTCGACCGATTCCCAACACCACACTCGTTCGGTCGAACCCAAATCAAGGGACGGTCGACCGTTTAGATGGTCAACTCCCGGTCCAACGAACAAAACGACCAATCGGTCGACCGACAAAAGGGGTCCCGGTCGACCGAAAGTCACCAGGGAACAAATCCCACAACACCACAACGAATTCGGTCGAACGCCGAGCACACCTCGGTCGACCGAATCTGTCCAGGGAATAATCCCTCACTCGCGTCCTGAAACCGGTCGAACGCCGAGACCTCCTCGGTCGACCGATTTCAGCCAGAACGTTCCCCACGCTCAGCGCACAAGTCCGGTCGACCGAACCCTCATTCGGTCGAACCGACCACAAGGTCCACTTAAGTCACGGTCGGACAAGATCAAAGGGCGGTCGACCGTTTATATAGTCTACGCCCCCAACCGACTTAAGACAGTGCACACGGTCGACCGGCAAAGGGGACCCGGTCGACCGAAACTCTCCAGACTCGCCTCCTATGCACAATCGGTCGATCGCCCCACAGGCATCGTTCGACCGATTTGAGTCAAAGTCCGAATTCTCTTCACGAACGGTCGACCGTTTGCACCAACCGGTCGACCGATCAGACAGTGAAATCTGCTGCACATTTACTCGCAACGAGCCGAACGGTCTACCGTCGACTTCCAAATACTCACGGTAATTAAGTGAGCGAGCTTGACATACCTAAAGGTCTGAAGAGACCTTTGAAGAACCACGACGACGCCTCCACGAGCACGTCTCCCCAAAATGCGATCCGTCGACGAATCTCGCGTCCAACCGACGATCAATCGTCTCCTCGACGATCCACAACACCACACTACCTCCGGCAACCTCTACAATCCAACCACATCCACCAAACCCGAGTGAGGTCAAGAGAGAGAGAAACCAAACGAGCCGGAAACGAGCCGAGAGAGTAACACTTACCTCAAACCACCAACTCCCCGGAGCCGATCTTCACCTTGCCGGAGATCTCCACTCGCCGGAACAGCACAGCAGAAGAGGGAGAGAGAACACATGAGTGAGAGAGGGAGAGCAACGAGAGAGAGAGAGGGAAATCCACCCAATATCTCCTCCTCCTCCTATAATCTCAACCATCCAATCCTTCCACTCAATCTCCACCACACATCTCACCCCCTTCCATCTCAACCCTCCATCTCTAATCACCACCTAATCAACCACAAAGCACAATTAGGATTAGGATTAGGCTAGAATCCTACAAGACTGATCCATTGCACAACCATTACTAAAACACTATTTTTCATGGACGATTGATCTCTTAAAACTGTATTATATAATGACTAAAGTCCTTAAAATGAAACTGAAGTAGATTAATCCATTGAACAATTGTTAAAAAACCGAATTTTAGGAATCTGAAATTCATGATTTGGTCGAATACGGTCGAGAAGAATGTGTTTTTGGAAGTGATAATAAATATTTGTCTATATCATTAAAAAACTATATTTCATCCAATCTCGCAGTGCCAATAATTGATGTCGTTTACGTCTAATCGACGTGTATAACACTTTTTTTAAGGTAAATACATGCATAACACTTTTAGGTAATTTTTTTTCGAAAAGCACTTTTAGCCTTTAAGCAAACTTTGGCAAGGCAATGCTGGTTTCACGTCAGAGCAGCAGCAAATCTAGTACCTATTCCATGGAGTAAAATTGTTTTTACGCACAACATAATCAGTAAATTGTTCACGTTGATTCTTTAAGTTATAACATAGAACATTTACGCATAACATAATCATGAACTTTGTCTTTCCCCAAAAATCTTCAGTCCATCTGGTAAATATTAACCATAAATCGGTAAGTGTACTATAGTACCTATGTTTCACTTGTTGCTAAAATATTATCCTAAGTTGGAGGTACCACTTCAAAATCGAAAACCAAAGATTTTTTAAAATTAAGTTCATATTTCACCTTTAGCAACAGGTCAATGGCTAACAATACTGGATTAACTGCACACCTGCACTCCTTAATGGAGGTTGAATTTGTGAACATACACAACAACCAAGCAGAAAGGGAAATATGGTCCCACTCCATGAGATTATGGTAAAGCACAAAAGTTCAATGTCTTGCAAGTACAGATGTATTTTATTTTACTAGAAAAAAATGCAATTTTACGAGCTTATAAGCTCATCTTGGACAGTAAGATGTCTTTCGGGGCATTCAGGCAATGCACTTCTCAAGGATTCCTAGAAAAGCCATTCCCTGGCCACCAAAAAGTGTTGCTCCATCCATCAAACTGAAAGAACTGCCCCTTTTGACCCAATTTCAGATATCAAACAAAAAAAATGATTGGAATTATATGGCTTCAGGGGGAACAAATTCCAAGCACAACTCGCTTGCAGCTTGAGGAAGGGGACATGTAATGTAGGGGTTTAACTACAAACTTTAAATACTGAAGATAAGTGCAGGACAAAACTAAGACGGTGTTAAAACCTCCGTGGTCCAGGCACTAATCTGTGGTCACCTCGCTGCCCTCCACTTGAGAACTATTTGCTTCTTTCAAGCTCTCTAAGGCTGTGATTCTAGCCTCAAGTGAATCATGAACACTTTTCACCTAAAGAAACAACATTACATAAGCACAATGGTTATCCGAGAAAGAGGTACGCATTCGATGAAGACAAAAAGAAATCGGAAAATGTTATGCAATGTGGTTGTCACCTGGACATCTTTAATTGACCATCAACATCTGATAATGTAGGACAAGGCTTCCCAAATGACCAAAAGGGACAAGTCCTATCCATAACTTTTTTTAAACCATTACCATTATTAGAACCTCCTGTCATAAATTTAAGAAGTAACCCTAGATTCTAATCTCTACCATAATTTTGTAATAAAACTAAGAAATAATACAACCACCCAGTCCTTTGTTTTGTGCAATGCCAGCTGGAATTAAATAATATAGTGCTTATGTTGTGTATACACATACACTCCGGTCCCTTGCACAATCACTAGCAAGGACTTCATTGCTACCATCAGAACAGAAGAATAAGTCTCGTCTTCTCCAAAATGATAGCTCTTCAACTACATCAATGTAATGTGGCTAATGCCACAATAACCAACAGCTAAAGCACACAATGATAAGGTAATAACCAACTGACCTTGTTGAGGGCTTCTTAATCCTCCATCCAACATGACTTTTTTTTTAAAACCTAGCCTTATCAAAATGATTATCCATCTTCTACAGTATGCTGCGAACAAGAACTTTATGAAATTCACCATCAAGATATGAAGTGAATGCCCAAATTCAGGGAAAGTTGCTCAACAAGCCTAGAAGTCCCACGAAGAAAACTTGATGCTGCTGAAGGCAGTTTAAGTAATGACTCATACTTACAAGGAAGGTTAAGTCCCACAATGTAATGTCTGGAAGCCTAGAAGTAGTAAAGTGCATTCGGACGTGTGACAACTCTAGGTTGAAAATACATAGTGCACACAAAAAGGGGACAATAATCTCATTTATGACAGATAAAAAAATCTCATTTATGAGATCCAAGAGTAAATGTGTTACTCTTTCACGAGAGTAATGAATTATTTTACTTGATTATTTCCTCAATTCCAAATACTTCCAACAAACCTGTTTATTACCAGTTAATATATCCTCTCTCATTCTCCCTCATTCCAAGCATACTTTTAGGTTAACCTATGCAACAACATATTTCATTCATAAAAAAATAAAAATAGAAAACATATCTCATTCATATGTTAAAAATGAACAAATCAATGCTGAGCATTGTCACCGTAAATACTACATACATGT
Organism: Triglochin maritima; assembly: GCA_963682175.1. Lineage (NCBI taxonomy): Eukaryota > Viridiplantae > Streptophyta > Magnoliopsida > Alismatales > Juncaginaceae > Triglochin > Triglochin maritima. The sequence continues at coordinate 6,574,131 of OY821791.1, read as the reverse complement.
TTCTCAGGTCTGACTGGGATTACAGAAATAGAATCTTATGTTTTTATTACATAAGAATAGAATGGATTTGTGAATTATTTCCTAAAACATGTTCTCAGATTTATACAACCCAGGTACGATCCACAACTTAGACAGTTAGACCTTTATTGAATATCAAAGTGCTCCTAGTCATCAAAGATAAATTATTGGAAGCAAGTTCCATGCCCCAAGAAATAGTTGCAAGCAAGTTAACATGCTCCATGTTTGAAACATTGCTTCACAAGAAATAACATATTCTTTTCTAAATTTTAAAAGGAAAAAAGTGGTAAATAGTGCAAGAACAGATCAACACCAATATTTCTGTTATTACTAACCATAAATATCTCAACCAATCATCAATCCGATCTCTTGGAGGTTCGATCACTGAGTTTTATATGTTATGTAAAAATCTAGGTACCAGAATAGAGAGTCAGCAATAAGATATTCCAATAGATTAAGAGAGCATCTTGTAATCATAACATCTCTATGAAATGTAGGTACCAAAATAGAATAAATCTATGATCCAACTACTAGAACCTTCCAAATGCTTGATGCATTTGCAAATATGAACTCTATAGGAGTAACGAACACCTCCCGTGATGGTGACACCTTATTCCACCTAAAACAATTCTAACAACAATCCACAGAACCATAGAGTAGCCTCCTAACATCGATGTCATTGATAACGTTATCATTTTCGAAAAAGAAAAAAACAAATAAAAGAATATACACTACTCCCATGAAGCTTTCAAATCTCAAACCTTGCCAATAGATAATTTTCCATTAGCCATTTCAAAAACAGAGAACTAGAACACAATTTTGTTCCCATTTATGGGCTAACCAGTTCCAGTGTTCAAACAACTTTCCAAAAAATAAGTACTTTAAGTGTGATTCGTTTGAAGGAAGTAGAGGAAAATTCAGAACTTAATTCCACAACTTCCTTAGAATTTAGAGTGGAAGTTGGGGAAGTCATTTACATCGCAATTTTATAATTGTTAGAAACTCACATAATTTAATTCCCAGAATTATTGTAAACAACAACAACAAAGCCTTTAATCCCAAACTAGTTGGGGTAGGCTAGAAAAGAAACTCCCAGAATTATTGTAAGTTTTTTCTAAAAATCAATCACCAGAAAACCATTTTGGAAGTCAGTCCCCCCAATTCCAAGTTGAGTTCCCGCAAACCAATCGCACCCTTTAACCAATTAACAAACTCCAAGTAACATAAAACACCCAAAACAAGCACCATCTGCCGAGAGAGAATCACCAGGTTTGTTATGAATTTGTAAAGCTAGTCAGAAAACTAGACTTCAAAAGCGTAAAAAATCCTGACAAAGACATCATGCAACTGGAAGTCACACACGTCTCATCTGTCATCTCCATTCCGCACATTCCACCGCTTACGATCTCACGACGACAAACCCTTCCAATATAAGAGCAGAAAACGCCACAACCTCCGGACATGCATGCAGACTCCTAAATCCCCTAAACGCCGCAGGTTTGGGAGGAAAGTTGATACCTGTTGGGAGAGGGCTTGGTGGGCGATCTGGTAGTCCTTGTAGAGGAAAAAGGAGCCACCAACGGCGGCGATGGCGGCTCCGGCGAAGAAGGACGAAATCCTCACCCTCATCAAGTACCCCATTTTCTACTCCGATCGACTCTATTCCTTCCTCGCTTCGCTTGATTTTGCTTTTCTGATTTCTCTTCCGCCAGCCAGAAGCTCCCCCACGTACAAACAATTTTAGTTTCTGATGGGCCTCAAGTCAAGTCCAGTCCAGTCCTAACCACTTTACTGCATTTGGGTCCATTTGAATAATTTTTTTTTCTTTCAAAAAGAGAGTTGTTGATACGATTTATTGAAGGAGTGCGATGCAACCACAACATCACTTAAAAGGCTGTTGTTGTTTACCTTGAATAAGTGTTTAAAGTATACGTGCAGAAAAACAGACAATCAGTCGACCGGATGGAGTGATTCGGTCGACCGGACGTGTGTTGATTTACCCAGCAAAAGTGTTTGTCGTTTTTCGGTCGACCAGAATCTAGGATTCGGTCGACCGGGCACACGTTTGGAGCTGGGCAAAAAGTTACTGTTGTTTTTCGGTCGACCGGAACCTTGGATTCGGTCGACCGGAAACGTTCGAGGAGCAGGGAGAAAAGTGTCTGTTGAATTTCGGTCGACCAGAACTTAAGTGTACGGTCGACCGATTATGCACTCGCGCAAGCCAGAAAAGTTACTGTCGATTTTCGGTCGAACGAGACTCCAATTTCGGTCGACCGTTGGGATACAGTTATTGGATCGGTCGAACGATGCACCCGATCGGTCGACCGTTTGGACCCAGTTCTGCCCACGTTTTGCACATTACTCCACCCGATTTTGGTGCAACTTATACTTGTTTTGGCCTCATATATAAAGGCAATTTCGTCCCTTTTGTAACATAAGTTATTTCTATTGTCCACTTTTTCGTTTTTGAGAGAAAAGAGAGAGAGCATTCTTGTGATTCGGTAGGAGAGATTTGAGCCGGGTTCTTTGTCGGTTCGTTCGCGTCTCCTGTAAGCATCTCTTGTAATACGTTTCTCTATAGTGGATTTGAGTTGTGTCGTCCGTGGTTTTTCCCGCATTGGGTTTCCACGTTAAATCTTGCGTGTTTTGTGTGGTTTGGATTTCGGATTTGCATTTTGTTCTCAAGTTTAGCCGATTGAATTCGCGTTTTTGGTTCCGCTGCGTATTTCGGATTGGTTTTAATTCCTAACAACTGGAATCAGAGCTTTTGGGTCCGAATTTGGGGAATTTTCGTCGATCTTTTGTCAAGTACTCATGGCGAATAATTGGAAAATTGAGAAGTTGAGCCGAGATGTTAATTTCGGCTTGTGGCAAGTCAAGATGCACGCAATTCTGGTGCAGCAAGAGGTGGATGACGTTCTTGAGGGCTTGGATAAGTTGCCAAAAGAAATGTCCGATCAAGATAGGCAGAAGCTTGATCGAAAGGCGATGTCAACCATTAAGTTGTCGTTGTCCGACGAAGTTCTGAGAGAAGTGTTGAAGGAGAAGACGGGTGCAAGTATGTGGAAGAAATTAGAAGAGGTCTACATGAAGAAGTCACTTGCTAGCCGGATTATCTTGAAGAAGAAGTTGTTCCTATTCAAGATGAAGTCAGGTATCTCCCTTCAGCAACACTTGGATGATTTCAATGCAATCATCATGGACTTGGAGAAGGTTGAAGCAAGGTTTTCTGATCAGGATCAGGCGATCCTTTTACTTTGCTCGTTGAGTTCTTCATATGATCACTTCGTGGAGACGATGATGTATAGCAGGACCGACATCTCTCTTGCGGATGTCAAAAACACACTCTCCTCCAAATCTGATATGGAGAAGAGGTCTGATGGTTCTGAGACGAGCAAAAGTGAGGCACTTGTTGCTCGTGGTAAGGGGAAGGAGAGGAGTTTCTCAAAGAACACCTCTAAGACCAAGTCGAGGGACAAAGATATTATTTGTCATTACTGCAAGAAGAAGGGTCACAAGATTTCAGAATGTTTTAAGCTACAGAACAGAGAGAAGCAAAGGGGTTCTAGTAGCGGTGATTAGTCAGGTTCGAATGTCGCGGAGTCCAATTCTGATTTTGTGTTGGCAGCTACAGGTTCTTCTGAAGCTTCCGACGGTTGGGTGATTGACACGGGTAGTACATTCCACTTAACTCCGAATAAACACTGGTTTTCATCTTATGAAACAATGTCAGGTGGAATGGTTGTGATGGCCAATGGTGACAGGTGCGAGGTTGCAGGAATTGGTTCTGTCAGATTGAGGACCCATGATGGCCTACTCAAGATTTTATCGGATGTGCGACATGTTCCGAAGGCGAGCAAGAATCTGATTTCAGTAGGTAGCCTGACTGCAAAGGGCTACAAATTCAGTGGTGAGGATGACTGCATATCCATCATCAAAGGATCACTTATTCTGATGAAGGGGAAGAAGTTTGGGCCCGGTAAGCTTTATATGCTTAAAGGAGAAACTGTTGTGGGTGACGCAGCTGTAGCGTCATCATTGTCTGGTGAGGAGAATGCCCAACTTTGGCATATGAGGTTGGGGCACATGAGCGAGAAAGGCATGGCGGTGTTGAACAAACGTGGTTTGTTTGGAAGTCAGAAAATCGGCAGTCTGGACTTCTGTGAATTTTGTGTTTTTGGGAAGCAGAAGAGGGTTAGCTTCTCAGCAGCTAAGCACACCACCAAGGCCACTTTAGATTATGTCCACTCTGATTTATGGGGACCCTCTCAGGTTCCATCAAAAGGTGGAGCTCGCTACATGCTCACATTTATTGATGATTTCTCCAGGAAGACTTGGGTTTATATTCTGAAACAGAAGAGCGATGTGTTTCAGAATTTTCAGCACTGGAAGGTTATGATTGAGAATCAAACAGGAAAGAAGATTAAGGTTTTTAGGACGGATAATGGTTTGGAGTTTTGTTCCTCAGAATTTAACGATTTCTGCAAGGATGAAGGAATCGTGAGACACCGAACCGTACGTCACACACCACAACAGAACGGAGTAGCGGAACGTCTGAATCGAACTCTCTTGGAGAGAGCTCGATGTATGCTTCTGAATGCTGACCTGACTAAAGATTTTTGGGCAGAAGCAGTGTGTACCGCTTGCTATTTAGTAAACCGTTCACCTCACACCGTTTTGGATATGAGAACACCGGAAGAAGTTTGGACAGGTGGAGCTTCAGATTTGTCCAAGTTGAGAGTCTTCGGTTGTCCAGCGTACGCACATGTAGATCAAGGAAAGTTGAATGCTCGGTCTTTGAAGTGTATATTCCTCGGCTACGATTTGGGTGTGAAGGGTTATCGTCTGTGGTGCAAGGAATCTCAGAAGCTCATGGTTGAAAGAAATGTTGTCTTTAATGAGCTTGTTATGTTACCTTCCAGGAAAGACACTGTTATTTCTACTCCCGTGTCAAGTGAGACTCCAGTTCAGGTGGAGCCACCGGTAGTGACTGCTGATGAGGATACCGGTGTGACACAAGGAGAGAGTTCGAAATCTGAGGAAGATGAAGAGTATTTGTTGGCGAGGGACAGAGAGAGGCGGCTGACCAAGAAACCCCGTAGATATGTCGAATCAGTCCTCGCATATGCTCTTAGTGCAGCTGAAGATATTGGAGCCTCTGGTGAGCCGAGCAAGTATTCAGAGGCAATTTCGGCACCCGATTCAGCTGTTTGGGTGGGTGCAATGAATGAAGAGATGGAGTCTGTTCATAAGAACCAAACTTGGAAGTTGGTAGAACTTCCAAAAGGAAAAAGGGCCGTTAGCTGCAAATGGGTCTTCAAGAAGAAAATCGAGGGTATTTCAGATGTGAGGTACAAAGCTCGATTGGTTGCTCGTGGTTTTAGTCAGGTGGAGGGTGTGGATTATAGCGATATTTTTTCACCCGTTGTGAAGCATACTTCTATTCGTGTTTTGTTGAGTTTGGTTGCAATTCATGATTTAGAGTTGGAGCAATTAGATGTGAAGACCGCTTTCTTACATGGAGAATTAGAGGAGCAAATTTACATGTCCCAGCCGGAGGGCTTTGTGGTCGAGGGTAAGGAGAATCAGTTCTGTTTGCTGAAGAAGTCGCTTTATGGGTTAAAGCAGTCGCCTCGACAATGATATAAAAGATTTAATTCTTTTATGGTTGGACATGGGTACAGCAGGTCCGAGTATGACTGCTGCGTTTACCGAAAGATATTTTCAGATGGCTCTCTCGTTTTGTTATTACTTTATGTAGATGATATGTTGATAGCAGCTAAGGACAAGTCTAAAATTTCTGAGCTTAAGGAGTTGTTAAAGGCTGAGTTCGAGATGAAGGATCTTGGATCAGCAAAGAGGATTCTAGGTATGGAGATACGTCGCGATCGTACATGCAAGAGTTTGTTTCTCTCCCAGCAGCAATATATTGAGAAAGTCTTGCATCGTTTTGGCATGGAGAATGCCAAGTCTGAAAGAATTCCTCTCGCAGCGCACTTTAAGCTTTCAGTAGACTTGTGTCCCAAGAAGGAGGAGGATAAGGCATACATGTCACATGTGCCTTATACTAGTGCAGTTGGCAGTTTGATGTATGCTATGATATGCACTCGTCCAGATATAGCTCAGGCGGTCAGTGTGGTGAGCCGCTATATGTCGAATCCAGGAAAGGAGCATTAGTCAGCTGTGAAATGGATTCTCCGGTATCTAAAAGGTACAACTAAGCTATCTCTGAAATTTGGTCGATCTTCGTATTCATTAATGGGGTTTGTTGATGCCGACTACGCGGGAGACCGCGATAGACGAAGATCTATGACTGGTTATGTGTTTACTGTTGGGAGCACGGCTATTAGCTGGAAAGCGACGTTGCAACACACTGTTGCTTTGTCTACAACGGAGGCAGAGTATATGGCAGCGACCGAGGGTATTAAGGAAGCTCTTTGGCTGAAAGGTTTATTTGGAGAGCTTATTCCAGGTCAGAATACAGTGGTTGTTTATTGTGATAGTCAGAGTGTCATTCATCTGACTAAGGATCAGATGTACCACGAAAGGACGAAGCATATCGACGTCCGTTATCACTTCATTCGGGAAGTTGTTGCTGAAGGAGGTGTGGTGGTGAAGAAGGTGGGCACTGAAGATAATCCGGCTGATATGTTGACGAAGCCAGTTATTTCGACTAAGTTTATGGTATGCGTGAACTTGGTTGGTTTGAGTTCCGATTAGGTGGAGCTAAGACGACGACACAATGAGGAAGGAAGTGTTTCCTTCAAAGAGTTACAGGGGTTATTCAAGGTAAAGGTGGAGATTGTTGTTGTTTACCTTGAATAAGTGTTTAAAGTATACGTGCAGAAAAACAGACAATCGGTCGACCGGATGGAGTGATTCGGTCGACCGGACGTGTGTTGATTTGCCCAGCAAAAGTGCCTGTCGTTTTTCGGTCGACCGGAATCTAGGATTCGGTCGACCGGGCACACGTTTGGAGTTGGGCAAAAAGTTACTGTTGTTTTTCGGTCGACCGGAACCTTGGATTCGGTCGACCAGAAACGTTCGAGGAGCTGGGAGAAAAGTGCCTGTTGAATTTCGGTCGACCAGAACTTAAGTGTACGGTCGACCGATTATGCACTCGCGCAAGCCAGAAAAGTTACTGTCGATTTTCGGTCGAATGAGACTCCAATTTCGGTCGACCGTTGGAATACAGTTATTGGATCGGTCGACCGATGCACCCGATCGGTCGACCGTTTGGACCCAGTTCTGCCCACGTTTTGCACATTACTCCACCCGATTTTGGTGCAACTTATACTTGTTTTGGGCTCATATATAAAGGCAATTTCGTCCCTTTTGTAACATAAGTTATTTCTATTGTCCACTTTTTCGTTTTTGAGAGAAAAGAGAGAGAGCATTCTTGTGATTCGGTAGGAGAGATTTGAGCCGGGTTCTTCGTCGGTTCGTTCGCGTCTCCTGTAAGCATCTCTTGTAATACGTTTCTCTATAGTGGATTTGAGTTGTGTCGTCCGTGGTTTTTCCCGCATTGGATTTCCACGTTAAATCTTGCGTGTTTTGTGTGATTTGGATTTCGGATTTGCATTTTGTTCTCAAGTTTAGCTGATTGAATTCGCGTTTTTGGTTCCGCTGCGTATTTGGGATTGGTTTTAATTCCTAACAAAGGCAATTCACGCAAAAATGAAAATTCAAATTTCAGACTCAAAAAATGAACTTCTCTTTCAAACAAGGTCTTCACTCGTTTTTTTTTAAACTTAGCGACAACCCCACAACCTCTCTGTACTTCAACAATTTTTTGAGTAATAAACAATTCTGGGTGATTATTGTTGCATCAAAAGCAGCATGATTATTTGCTCATGACATCTCTTACAAGATATATTACGCCAATTTGCATATGTACTGTCTCGAAGGAGAAATTTATTGCGGTACAATTTTAGGTGAAAGAGAGATATATCTTTCAGATTCTGTCAACCATGAATATATCCGGTAAATAAATGTTTGTAATATTCACGTGCAACTCACCAGACTTTTTGCATTTATATCTTTCGGAGATATATCTATCACAACTACTGTAAGAGCATCACTAACTCTTGTAGGAGCACTGAGAATCGGATCCAAGATTCTGGTTTTGGTTTGCCTTTTGACCTAAATATATCCCCTTCTACAACGTCTGTACAACCGTTGTTTTTTTTGATAAATCTTGCCCCAAAAATGACCTTTTTGCCCTTAACAAATCAATTAATACCGATTTCGTCCCGTGTCTTTAAATAAGGTGTTTGACTCAGTTTTACTCACATTCCTAGTACCAACACCACGAAAATGTCTGGCGAAGCACCTGAATCCGGCGAGGTAACTGTGGCGGAATTTTTTCACGACTCGGGCGTCTGGCTAAACCGCCTCCACCAAGGTGGAGGCGTCTGCCTAACACGCCTCCACATAGGTGGAGGCGTCTGCCTAACACGCCTCCACATAGGTGGAGGCGGTTTAGACAGACGCCTCCACCTTGGTGGAGGCGGTTTAGCCAGACGCCCGTTTTTTTTTTGTTTTTTTTAATTTTTTGTTAAATTCAAATTTTTCAGGTTCCGTTTCAAGATTTCGGTGGTGATGAAGTAGATTACAGTGAGCTTTTTGACAGTAAAGAAATATTTACAACAATCGAGGAAGGTTGTAAATGAGCGAAAAAGTTGCAATAGGAGCCGGATTTTTTTTGGTTATATCATCATACAAACTGAAAGCAGATAACCGGATGGATTGTTACCTCAGATGTGATCGCAGACGTGAGATGAGTTCTCGTGATACGAGTATTGCACTGCGAAAGAATACGAAAAGAAAAGGTTGCGGTTGTCGGTTTTTGGTAAAAGTGGTGGAGCGACGAGATCGTGATGGATGGGTTATTGTTTCTAGTAGCATGTTTGGGCAGCACAACCACCCATTGGCAGTTTATTCAGAGGGTCACCGACAGGTCAGCGGACTTAGTGCTGGAGCAAAGCAAATTGTTCGGGATATAACAGAGGCACAAGCAAGGCCCCGTAACATTTTGTTGGCGGTAAAGAAGAAATTTCCGGACGATAATCCTAATCAAAGACACATTTACAACTTCAGAGAGTACATGAGGAGGACGAAATCTGAAGACAGGAATCCCACGCAGCAGTTTCTCAGAGAGGCAGTGCAGCATAAGTATTTGCATTGGATTGTGGCAGATGAAGAAACTAATGTCTTGACTCACGCATTTTTGGCACATCCGACTTCAGTTCAGTTGTTGCGTACATACCCATTCGTGATCTGTATGGATTCGACGTATAAGACGAACAAGTACAAGATGCCTTTGTTTGAGATGGTTGGGGTTACTCCAACAAATATGAATTTCCTCGTCGGATATGTGATTTTGCAGGATGAGACCGAGTCTAGTTACCGGTGGGTGTTGGAGAGGTTGCGAGATCTGTTATTGGATATTGTTAGCCCGACAACAATAATTACGGACCAGGATATGGGTCTGATGCGACCAGTGGCAGATGTTTTTCCTGAGTCAGCTCATTTACTATGCACCTGACATATCAGCAAAGACGTGTACAACTACGCATACCACGTATTCGGCAAGGACAAGCAGTCTGCAGAGATTTTCAGGCGTGGAAGGTTGAGGAAAGTCATGATTTCTGATTCACAGACGGATTATGATAGAGCAGTCCGTAATCTGAAAGATTCTTTCAAGTCCTGGCCAGTGCTGACGAAGTATGTGGAAGACACGTGGTTGGTGCATAAGGAAAAATTCGTGTTGAATTGGACGAATCAAGTTCTTCATTTCGGCAACACTACGAACTGTAGGGTGGAAAGTGCACATTCGGCTCTGAAAGAGTGGATCACTACATCGACTGCCGCTCTCGACACTCTTTTCGACCGCGTGAACTCGTCTATTGAAATGCAGCTGACGAATATTCGGAACTTTCTTGAAGATTCGAGACGTCGAAATTTGGCACAGTACATAGGTCCTCTGTTTCAGCATATAAATGGCCGAGTTTCGCATCATTGCTTGTCGTTAATGACTCAGGAGTTGAAGAGAATGCAGGACTTAAGTGATGAAATTGAATATCGTTGTGGGTGTGCTTTCCTGACAACACATGAGATTCCTTGTGCCTGTACCATGTACGAGTGTTTCGCGTCAGGTGATGGAATTTATTTAGAGCAGATTCATCCATTCTGGAAAACACTTATTATCAGAGAAGGAGTCCAGATGTCAGAGTTTGTTGATCAGTCAGCACAAGACACCGAGCATTTTCTGAAGCTAGTGGATGAGATCTCGCAGAGCGATCCTGCAGTAATTCGTAGTGCCTCTCGTATTTTATACGAACAGTTACACCCCGATCAGTCGAACTATGGAGAACCCGAAGAAAATACTAAGGTACGAGGTCGACCTAGGGGAAAGTCGACACGTCGGGACCCGAGTGCCTTCGAGTATGTTGAGCGAGGTCGTGGTCGGTCTGGCAGTAGTGGGAGCAGGGGTCGTGGTCGGTCTGCCAGTAGTGGGAGCAGGGGTCGTCGGTCTAATTCGTCTCGATCGTCCTTGAATACGGGCACAAGATCTTCTGGTATGTCGATATCTTTGTTGTTATGTTATTTAATATATATTAGTAATCTAAATGGGGTTGAATATATTATCTCCTAATTTTGTTGTTTTAATGAATTGTTATTTACCTATCTTACAGTGTCCGGACGGGTTGACGTGGACAACTTCCCATATAATGATAGACTGCCAGGAATCATTTTGCCATTTCTGCAAAGGTGGAATGACGTACGTGCTGATGGCAACTGTGGATTTCGATGTGTTGCCGATGTCTTTCATGGTGGTCAGGAGAACTGGTCGTACGCCCGTCGTGCGATTTCTAATGAGATAGGTGCACATCCTATTTATGAGACAGTCTATTTCGGCCATGTGAGAGAGGCTCGTCAACGAATTGATTGGGGCGGGGGAGGTTGTGGCGAGGATCATTATATGGAGGTTTGGTCCGACTTGTTTCCTATTGCGAATTTTTACAAGTGTGCGGTCATGTATTTCGCAGTGGGAACGGATGGTTCGTTGTTCCCGTGTCTTACTGTTCTACCCTGGGAGTGTCCCTCTACCATGACGAGGCCTGTCAGAGAGTTGGTCATTGCTCATTTAGGGAGTTACGCTCATTTTATTCGTTTGGAATTACTTGATGATTTCCCAGTACCTCCTATAGCGACCTTATGGTATCAAATGCGAGATGAGAGTGTTGTTGGATGGGAGGATCAGTACCAAAGTAGGATGGAGTATTGGAACCGGTTACGTTGATTGTAATTTGTAATGTTTTGTAATGTATAATATATCGTGTATTTCTACTTATATCGTGTTGTTTTTTTTACCGTATTTTAAATTTAAATATTATTTCATATCTAAAGAAATAAGTTGAAAATCTTTTCGTGAAAAATAAATATTAAAAAATACGATAGTCAAAGAAATATGTAGAAGATATGTTCGTCAGAAATAAATAATAAGAGTACACAAATAAACATAAGCATATACCAACAAATGTACTAACAGTGCAACAAAACGAAAGTAAAAGCAAGACAACTACAGCTCAGCATCTGAATCATGGTCCGAAATGCCCAACTGGCTGTTCCAATCCTCGGTCAGGCGATCCCAATCTGTACATGCAAGTCTCGTCGCCTCACTCGGCATGACGTCTCTCTCTCGCAAGAACGGCTGCGTACACCGTATCACCCTACTCATCCACTGTATGTAAAATAGAAATTAGCGTACAATAACAAAATATACTTTACAATTAAATATAAAATTAGATAAACTTACCGCATCGGCACATGTCCTATCCAGTGGTCTCTCCGGTCTCGGAATGATACCGCGTACGAGCAGTGGATGTGAGCACCTACCGAACCACTGCAAATAATCTGGAGCACAGGTGGAGGGGTCGCGGCTACGACTTAGATCGGCCAGGTGTAGTCGTCCTACTCTCGGAAATGTCCTCCAAACCGATTCCGCAGACGAAACGTTGTGCCTGACGTCGTACATCGTCGCAGTCGCAGACCGTACTGCATGGTCGGGCGTCGGGATGTCAACCGGGATCACCTGAACGTAACCTAACTGACGTAACACGCGATCAGGTAAATAAGGCTCTGTGATATCCCTATAACGAATAACGCCCATAAATGTAGTCCTCGGCACAGCTACAGCAGGCTCGGGACCATACGGTAACCACTCCACCTAAACGTTTATACGTTAATAATAATAAAGTTAAATTTAAATAAACGTGAATGATATATACATTATATACCTGCGATGCAGTCATCTGATCTAGCCGTCTACGAATAGAAAGAAGTCGACTCTCGCTCTTATCCTCTGCCCGGACAGCCCACATACGCGAACGAGGATGGCCACGCTCAATAATCTTCCGCTCACGATGTGGGCGGAAAGCAGGAAAATACTCATATATCCAAGCCTGCAGCAGTGTAAGACAACCCGTAATCTGACCACAATCAGCACGACTAGATATGCCCAGCTGGCGATACAGATATGCCAACGTCGCCGACCCCCATGAGTAATCAGCAATGGTATCTGGGTCCCTCGCCTCCAATAAGTCGCGTGGTCTCAGTCTGGAACCGCTCTTGTCAACAAACAATACGCAGCCTAGCAGTAAGAAGAAATAAGCAGTCATCTGCGTATCCTCAGTCCGTGGTGGTCGCCCCCGTCTGCAACACTCGTCCACAGCGTCGATACTAACACCACCGCCACTCCAAAATGAGCTATCCCGCCCAAGACCCTCCAGGCTGACACCCAGCAACTCAGATACATATAACTTCAGCTCAGATGTCGGCGCCTGCGCACTGACCATGGGACCCTCAACAGGAATGTAAAGAATCTGAAAGACGTCATGCAACATGATCGTCATCTCTCCGAACGGCAAGTGGAAAGTGTTGGTGTCAGGCTGCCACCGCTCCACGAATGCCGAAATCAACGGCATGTCGATGCAGGAAAACATGTTGTACGGCAAGTGACCCAATCCACTGTAAACCACGGTCGCCGTCATATCCTCAGTCATCACTAAGCGCCGTGCCTGCAATGTCGTACAGGCTCTGTGCCGATTATGGCACTTCAAAACCTTCCGTTCCTCGCCATCCCAGATGTGTTTGGCGACGTGGCCTCCGAAACTCGGAATGACGCTGCCATCTACAGGACCACCGGGAATAATATCCGTGACGATCCAAGACTCGTCATCACCCCTCTTCTTCTTCTGAGCTCGGGCGTCTGCAGTGCACGAACTCGAATCACCGGTCACAAACCGGCCACCTCGATCCTTCCTAATGACCCACTCAGATGAAGGACCACCGTGTCGCCCCCGTCCTCGACCGGCCTGATGTACCGCCTCCTCCTGTGGCCCCAAGTCGTATCAGCCCCCATCGTCACTGTCGTCGTGACTCCTCAGCTCATCTGAATCATCCTCGTCGTCGAAAGACTCTCCAGGTGTCTGACGACGACGTAACAGATCTCTCTCTCTCCTAACTGAAGCAGAAATACCACGTCTACGTGGATGACGAGGACCTGACTCGTCTGCTATACTACGTACCACGCGTAAGGGAATTGATTTCCTTTTTCCTCCACGGTAACCCGATGACTATTAATTCAATTTTAAAAATACAAATTTATTAATGAATTTACTAAATTAATTAAACTAATTATTAACTGAATAATCTATTAATTTAGCAATTATCACAATTAATCAATAATCCTTTACTAAAATCGTACACAACTAATTACTAACATAATAATCAATTTATTTAGCGATTTATTTATTAATTATCACAATTTATAATCAATAAACGATTTACTAAACTAATTTAACTCATTATTAACATAATATTCAATTTATTTAAAATTTATCACAATTTATAATAAAATTAAAAAAAATTCGGGCGTCTGCGGGAGACGCCTACCCTACGTGGTAGGCGTCTGCCGGAGACGCCTACCGTACGTGGGAGACGTCTCCCGCAGACGTCTGTTCATTGGGTCGGGCGGTCGCGGGAGACGTGGTTAGTGCGACCGCCCGATCGTTGGGTCGGGCGTCTCCCGCGACCGCCCGATTCAAAAAAAAAATTAAAAATTAATTGAAATAAACAATGTAATTTACCAGATGTGAGTAGTCAGGGGTCTCCGCTGGCTCTTTCCCTGACCTCCGAGACATTCTATTTGGTGAATAAAAGTGTGATATGAAGAGAAAGTTGTGTTAAAAGAGTGAAATGAGGAGTTATATTAGTAGAAATGGCAGAGGGGTAAAATGGTAATCTTACGGGCGATTTAAGTAGTTTTACGGCTACGAATAGCATTCCAGTTACATATTTGTTAATTGTTTGAAATGACAGTGTTTGTATGTTAGGAGAATGTTGGGGAAGGGAGGCTCAAAATAACCAAAATAAATCTCAAATCCAGTTTCGTGATGGGACAGCAACATCGTGTTTAGTGGTAACTGAAGTGACATGGGCTGACCGATTGGATTTCGTACCCATGTGACTCGGTTTGGTGGGACTGTGGGAGGTAGAGCCCAGCGTCCGTTACTTTTTCAGGCATTACTGATTTCTCGTTCAGCGTGGTTGATTTTTCTCTCACATACGTAACATATATCAACTTCTAAATTTTTCCTTAACTGTAATCAGAAATAACTCAAACGTCCTACATTCTAGGGGTGTAAGCGGGGCAGGGTGGGTTTTTGGTCTACCGCTATCTGCCCCGCATAAGTTAAGCGGGTATGCGGGGCAGGGCGGGGCGGGTCAAAAATAAAAAAACCGCTACCCGCCCCACCTAAGGTTGGACTAGGTGAGGCGGGGCGAGTTATGCGGGCTTGAGAGGTTTTTTATATTTTTTTTTGATTTTTTCTAAGAAAAATAAAAGAACATCAAAACTTGAAAAATATTAATTACTCATTGTATTTTTTGGGAAATTGGATGTGTGTTGAGTGAAAAAATAGACATTTGGTTAGTGTTGAATAATGATTTGGTAAGGTGGGTTAATGGTTATGAGTAAAATTGAAACATTAAAATGATTTTGGTATATAAAAAATTAATAATATATTTGATCAGGCGGGTTGCAAGACAACCGCAACCCGCCCCGCTTATTAGGCGGGTTATGCGGATGGCGGGTTAGCGGGTTGGCGGGTAACATTTTTTTGTCTGCTACCCGCATTAGGCGGGGCGGGACGGGTTGCGGGTAAAATATTACTCATTTACAGCTCTACTACATTCTCTCTCTTTCACGTCATTTAGGATCAATTTTAGGTAAAAAATATTAAAAAATATAGACAAATAAAAATCATATTTTCATAATTTTTTGGAAAAAAACGATTTAAAAGAAATTTTAAACTAATTGTTAGCATATTTAACATATTTTTATATTTAAAAAAAATCAAAACCCAATCACGGGAAGCCACGTGCCCCCATCCACCCATTTTCAGCCCAGGAGGGTGACATACCACCCTTTTGCCCAGTTACAGTAGCTCCGTTAAGAGTGGTCTAATCCCTTCCTCTACCTCCTCGAGGCACACCTCAAATTGAATAATTGGTAGTTGACATTTTTTGAGTAAATCATATTACATTTTCTGTATCGTGTAACTCTCTAGATTCAATTATATTTTGTGGTGAACAGACACATATAAAAATTCAAATACGATAGGGGAGAATTGTTAGATATAAGTATGTTCTAAACATCAAGAACATAATAAACAAACAAGATGTACTACTAAATTCCATGTAAAATAACATAAATGAAATACTTACAACTAGATGTCAAAGACATCTTGAAGAACGCAAAGTGGAAGTGAAATCTTGAGGAAGTGGTCTTCAACGGTTTCCCCAAGCCAAAACGATGGAACAAAAGAAAACCCTCTAGTTTGGGAGTAATTAAGGTGAAAAATAATGTTTGGGCAACCTTCGGGACCATCCTATTATTTATTGAGTTTCTAATGGACGATTTTCTCCATCAAATAACCACCATCCATAACTATCCATTTAACCATGCAATGGATCAGTGCTTTAATTAATATAATAGAATTAATTTAGGCCACACAATTCTAACATTCTTCTACTTGACTGTAACATCAATTTTCATTAGTTCCATTTAAAAAGCACATACAAAATTGCATAAATTTCATTAGAACATATACTTCATTTAGTCATAATCACCAAGTCAAACCAATGTAGTCAAATAATTAACGTCATCATTTGACCCCCACCAATTATGGTATTTGGTCATTTTTCCAAATTCAGTCAACATAAGTCATTAGGTTCATTTTTTTGCTAAATAATAAGATTGTGCATAAGAAATAATAAGCACACATTTACAAATCAAAGTCAAATACATCATTGAAGCTTCAACATATAATGTCATACACATTGGTCATTAACGACATTACATTATATTTACCAAACTCATGCCGACAACATGTCCTCTAAAGAGACTGGGTGGCAGAGCCTTTGTTAGTGAATCAACTAACATTGCTCGTGTTCTTATGTGTTGTGTGGCAATAATACTATATTTGACTTTGTCTCTAACAATAAGATATTTGATGTCATTCCACTTGGATGCAACACTTGACTTGTTGTTTTTTAAAGAAGAAAATAACAACTTCATTATCACATAATAACGTGAGTGATCTCGAAATACTATCAACTACTTGAAGCTCAGGTACAAAATTCTTTAACCAAACAGCTTGAGCAGTAGCCTCGTAACATGCTACAAATTTCGCTTGCATTGTCGAAGATGCCTCGTAAAGACTGCTTGACACTCTTCCACGATATTGGTCCCCTTGCAAGCATATATATGTAACCCGATGTGGATTTCTTACTGTCAATGCATCCAAAAAAATCAGAATCAGAATACCAATAACCTCAAAGTTATCTGACGTTCTGTAAGTAAGCATATAGTCTTTCGTCCCTTGCAAATAACGTAAAATCTTTTTGGCAGCTTTCCAATGATCCATCCCTGAATCTACTTGATATCAGCCAAGCATACCGACCGTAAATGCCAATTCAGGACGTGTACAAACTTTAGCATACATTGAACTCCCAACCACTGAGGCATAAAGAATTTGCTTCATTTGTGCACATACTAATTCATTTTTAGGACATTATAATTTACTAAATTTGTCACCCTTTACAATAGGAGCAACACTTGGGAGCAGTTTTGCATGTTATATTTTTAAGCATTTTCTCAATACATGCCTTTTGAGATAATCCAAAAATCCCACAGACCGATCTCGATGAATTTTTATGCCAATAACATCAATGGCTTCACCAAAATCTTTCATTTCAAACTTTTTGAAAGAAATCGTTTGGTCTCATATAACATGTCTAAATCACTACTGGCAAGCAAAATCACTCACATACAAAACAAGAATGATAAACTTACTCCCATTGACCTTAAGATTTGTGCATTGATCCATCACATTTTCTTTAAATCAAAAGTTGGTTGTCCACCTCGTCAAACGGATATCATTGTCTAGATGCTTGTTTTAAGTCATATATGAATTTCTTTAATCGACATCACATATGTTCCTTTCCTTTTACGAAAAACTTTTTGGTTGTCATAAATAGTTCCTTTTGCAAGTCACCATTAAGGAGTGCATTTTTTACATCCATCTGTTGTAACTCTAGATCATAATGAGCTACTAAGGCTAAAACAATTCTAAGTGAGTCTTTCTTCGAGACTGGAGAAAATATATTATCAAAATGGATGCCTTATTTTTATGTAAAGCCTTTAGCGATAAGTTGGGCCTTAAATCATTCCAAGTGTACCTTTGGAGTATGTCTTGGTCTTATAGACCCATTTACAGCCTATTGGTTTAACTCCATTAGGTAAATCAACAAGGTCCCAAACTTCATTAGTTTCCATAGATTTCATCTCTTCTTCCATGTTTTTTCTAGCCATTGAGATGATTTATCACTCATAACGGCTTCACTTAATGAGGTAGGATCCTCTCAATTGTCAATATCGCATCCTTCAATCAGGTATACAATATAGTCATTAGAAATGACAGATTTTCGCTCCCTCTGCGACCTACGTAAGGGTTCTTCAGGAAGTTCAGGAGCTTTATTAGTGTGGGGTTCTTCATTAAGTAGTGGATTAGCTGTGTCTACAACATCCAAAGGAGGTAAAGAACTTGAAACCTCTCGGATGATCAGGATTGGAACATAATGTTGGTTTTTTGGCCTTAATCTATGTTTTGATGATTTAATCAACCTAATCTTAATTATAATCATGTAGAGTAGCACACATATTGCATTGCATATATATTGCTTTGTGCTAACCTCTACAAGTGATCAAGACTCAAGGAAGAAAGGAAATTAAGTCAAGACATGTAATCAAGCTCTTTTGAAGACATGTATTTTGTATTTCTTTGAGTATTTAGGAACCTTGTGTAATTGAGCATACTTGAGCTAAAAACTACTCAACCACACACTAGGTTTCCTATAGAAGTCACACACGAAATTTCACATAATTTGGACTTCAATAGATCACCCAAACTTAGACCAGAAAACACTAAACCTGAATTCTAAAAGTCTACCCACATTCGGTCGACCGTAACAGGCCGTTCGGTCGACCGAGTGATCAATTGTCCTGTTTGTGTTTTCACTGCCTAGTTTCGGTCGACCGTGTGAAACTTATTTTTTCGACCGTTAGTTTTGTCGTATATACCCAACGATCGTATTCGTATTAAACAAATTATACCCCAAATACATTTCATGTATCGGTCGACCGAGGACCTTGATCGGTCGACCGAATGACTGTCTCTTGACAAACCCAAACATACTGGAGGAAATCAGTCGACCGCTATACCTTAGCTCGGTCGACCGAATCGATTATTGTTTATCTACCCAGAGTGCCTGGTACAAATTGGTCGACCGTTTCCTTTTAGGTGTTCGACCGATCACTTAAGTGTACCTAAGTCGTAGCGTTGGGTGGTTGACCGTTGCTTAACCGGTCAACCGAACTTAGTTCAAAACTGCCTAACGGTCGACCGTTCAGCCTGATTCAGTCGACCGAATTCATCCAGCATTGGGTCCTGCAGATTTCTATTTTGTGTATCACACATTAACTCACACCCAATCAATCCCAATGGCTTTAATCTCTCTAAGGCTTATAAATAGAGTTGTAAAACACATTTTAACACAACTCTCCAACTACAAACTTGTCCAGAACATTAGAGAGAATCTCAAACACTCCAAGCCTCCAATTTCCACACTTAGTGATCAATTCCTTATTCCTACTCAAGTGTGCTCAAGTTAGAGAGTGTATTCCACTCAAGTTCTCAGCTGTAAAAGAAACAAGGACTTCGGTGAAAGCCCGAAGTATTCCTCTCGGATTGTGAGAGAAGAAAGTCAAGTTCACGAGGGTGTTCGTGGAGCTTGTTTTGTAAAAGGCGTTATCTCCTGACCCGGAATGGGGAGTGGATAGTGAAGACGCGAGCGGAGCTCGAAGTGTCGAGCAGAGCTTGCAAGAGAGGACGTAGGCGGTGGCCGAACCTCTGTAAAACCCCCGTGTCCATTGTGGTTTGCATATTCCTTCCCTACTCGCTTGTTCGTTTTAAATTCCGCTGCACTTATCTTGATTGTTTAAACAAGTGGATAATTAGGGATAAAAGTGATTAGCATAGCCGACCCGTACGATCCTACACATAAGTCTGATTTTCCTCGAGATTTACTTTTCTAATTTCACTGCTCCCACTATTCTTGCCATTTTCTGAAAATACACATGTCTCGTTTCAACAATTTCAGTGATATGAGATAGGCAATAAAAACGAAAACCTTTGGATCTCTCTGGATAACCGATAAAATAACAACTAATGATTTTAGGGTCATGCTTCTTAATTTGTGGATTGAAGATTTTAGTTTCAGTATGACAACCCCAAACACGTAAATATCCCAAATTAGGTTTTTGACCTGTCCACAATTCACAAGGTGTTTTCGGGACAGTAATACTAGGAACCCTATTTAGAATATGTGTGGTTGTCTTTAATGCTTCCATCCACAAATAATCAAGTAAGTCGGTGTTGCATATCATACTTCGTACCATATCAATAAGTGTACGATTTCGTCTCTTACCTACACCATTTTGCTGGGGATCCCCGACATTGAAAACTGATGAACAATGTCATTATCTTGAAGAAACAAAGCAAAAGGACTTGGATTTTCTCTCGAGTCAGTGTGTCTACCATAATACTCGCCTCCTATATCTAACCTCACTATTTTAATTTCAAGGTTCAATTGATTTTCAACTTCTACCTTAAAATTTTCTAGTGCTTCAGATTTTTCATGAATAAGGTATACATAACCATAACGAGAATAATCATCAATGAACATAATTTGTGATCGTTAAGACTCGTAGTATGGAAATGTCCACATATATCTGTGTGGATAATTTCCAAGTCCCCCACTTCGAGTAGCCCTTTTTTAGTTCCTTTAACGTATTTTCCTTTAATACATTCAACGCAATTATCAAAATCAGAAAAGTCTAATGTAGGAAGAATTTCGTCTTTAACAAGACGTTGCATTATGTCTCGATAGTGCCATAATTTTGATAAATTTTCGCTATCACGATTTCTTTTGATTCCATAGTTGCACCAGTCAACCCACCATGTATGTGAAAGAACATAAACTAAAAAGGATTCATAAATCATAAAGTTAGATTCATTACCCTTCTTAGTGAGTCATGCTTTAAAGTCATCACACTCCTTCCTTACATGTCCAGGATTCTTATAAAAGTGACATTTTGGAGTAAAGGCAGACTTTGTACCAGATGTACTTGCTTTGTCATTAGCAACAACCGCCTTCATTTTCTTTTTCCCTTTACCATTATCTTTAATTTTTTCTTTCTTGGATCATTAAAGGCAAGGTGTGCAAAGTCAGGCTTTTCAGATTTAAGCATTTCTTCTTCTTCAACACACATGACAATTAATTCGCTCATTTTTCATTTCTCTTATGCATATTATAATTGATTTTGAAAGGATCAAAATGCGCAGGTAGAAAAGTCATAATAAAATGAACAAGAAAACCTTCAGAAATTACCATATCTATGCCTTTCAGTTTTGCGGCCATATAACTCATCATCATGATATGTTCACGTATACCGTTAGTCTCATTATACTTGGTTGTGAGCATTTTCATTATAAGGGCACTTGCATTAGCCTTAGAAGTTCCCTTAAATTGCTCCTCAACATAAACCAAATACTCTTTTGCATTAAATGTCTTGTTAACACTATCCTTTCCAGAGATTGTTCTCCAGATAATAGAAGTAATAAAACTCTTCATAATCATTAGTGACATGCGATTAGAATGCTCTCACTTTTCATAATTGGCATTTAGTTCATTGGAACTAGTGATCGTAGGAGGTGTGGGAACATTCATAAAAAAGGCGTAATCGAGTTCCAAAACACCTACACATATTTCTATTTGCTTCTTCCAAGTAAGAAAATTTGTTCCATTAAGGGGTTCAATTCCAGATAGTTGAGATGTAATATGCGATGTATTCAATGCTGCATAATTTTCAAAATAAATATGATGCTTACTTTCCTGAACTACATAAACCACACGAGAAACAAATGACATAATAACATTAATTAACTGTAATCTAACAGTTAATGAACTAAAATAAACATTAAATACTCAAAATTATTTCAGTTAATTCATAACCGTTTTGCATAATTATTAATCTAAGTTGGTATGATTAATAACATGCACATTAATATACATTTATAAATCAATTTAGATCACCGTTGGGCAGAAAATAAATTGATTTACAAAATCATTAGTCATAAGAGAATTTATAAAATAAATCACGTCCATAATTAAAGTTGGTAAAATTATGTCCATGATTTATCTTACATAAAAAATTGTGATTTAACACCACATGATAACCATCACAAAATTTTATTTAACAAAAGAAAATCGACGTTGGTACAATTGACGATAATCAGTCGTTAAATATTTCATAATATGGTTAACTTTTTTTGTGTGAGATAAATAAATCACAAAAAAAACTTGAAATATATTTTATCATAAGGACATTAATTCATAAAAAAAGAATGTCTCATGACATGATCCAAAACAATCTTAAATATAATATTGGATAACCTAATAATCTTAATTGAAAAAAAGGAAACCCAGCATCAAAACCGGTTTGTCCACGTTAACAACATGAAATAAGGGCATGCTTATACATTATATGTATATTTTAGAATAAAATATATGATTTAAGTCTACATGATTATGCAGATCATAACATCAGTACACTTTTATGACATTTTCAACCTGATTTATCTTTATTTTCAATTCCTTATTATCCAGAAATAAACAACTAGAGTAATAATTGGAAAGAAAAATAATTAAAGGCGAAAAGAAGAAGAAAAAATGCTCTAACCAATCTTACATGATCTCACGTAATAATCATGTCCACATTACGTTTTCTTTTAGGTAATACACATTTAACAATATAATTTTAATAACTAGAAGGAAAAACAACAACGTGGACACGATGTGTACATATGATGAATTGTAAACATGAACAACCATGTAATTATTAATTACCGTTTAACAATAAAAAGTTTTTCACCAAAACCGGAAGGAAAAAAATCCTAATTAACTGCCAACTTGATGAGAACATATTCACGATCACGAAAATTGGGCATTCATTTTTATTTTACCTTTAAAGGCAAAATAAAGCAATACTTTATACTACATATTCATTATTTCAAACACCATCAAAGTAATATGGATTCATTATTCTCCTCAAATTTCGAAGACAAATTTTTGTATATTATATGAATTTAGATAGCTCTTGATACCAAATGTTAGATATAAGTATGTTCTATACATCAAGAACATAATAAACAAACAAGATCTACTACTAAATTCCGTATAAAATAACAAAAGAAATACTTACAACTATATGTCAAAGACATCTTGAAGAACGCAAAATGAAAGCGAAATCTTGAGGAAGTGGTGTTCAACGGTTTTCCCAAGCTAAAACAATGAAACAAAAGAAATCTCTAGTTTGAGAGTAATTAGGGTGAAAAATAATGTTTGGGCAACATTTGTAATCATCATCTTATTTATAGAGTTTCTAATTGACGGTTTTCTCCATCAAATAACAATCATCCATAGCTGCTCATTAACTCATGTAATTGATAAGTGCTTTAATGAAATAAATAGAATTATTTTAGGCCACGTAAATTCTAACAAGAATAATAACAACATTTCGTTCAAGTAGGTCACGACTCACGACCCGAAGTCTCAACGAGTCAATCCCTTGGAATAATGCCACCAACCATTCACGCATGCCCTAGTGAGCTTGAGTAATAATACAACGGCAGTTCGACGCACCACTATAGTAGGAGTGGTGATCGGATAATAATTTATTTATGATATGTTTCAATAATAATCAAAGATAACAAAAAAATAAATCTAAGAAAAGAACACATACACAAACTCACTAGCACTGACATCAGTGGCACTGTGCTCATTCACGACGTTCCTCACACGTCTCGGAGTCATTTGACACAACAAACAACTCAAGATTAGCCATGAATGCATACTAAATGTAAAGTGCAACCTAACACTACTACACCAGAGTGATTTCTTTGGGAGCCACACATAGGGACCGACCGCTCTGATACCAAATTGTAACATCCCGAAACAGCGGAAAATTTGAAAATTTAAACAAACGAGATCTCAAGACAAAAGTCATCAAACGGGAATGTTACTCATATAAATATAATCAGTCGGGGCACCAAAATACAACAGAGTTTGTCAAAATACATGATTACAACAATACAACGAAAGACAAGTACAAGTAATCATGACGACCTCAAAGAGTCCGAAGAGGATTCTGATCCCAAAATGTGTGTCCGTTGTCACCACCCGACAGAACCTACTGCGATTCTGAAACATGAATCAACAACAATGCCTGAGTTTCCCATTAGGAAACCCCGTATGCCAAGCTTGCCTATATGAATGCAACAGTACAGTAAATGAACCTATCGTACTAATAGCATGTCATATCAACATCTGCAATACATCAAAATCCCCTCCAATGGTAAAACATGACCTCAGTCCTTTGGCAAAAACAAATACCCTCAAAAGGTCAACAAGGACACCAGTCCAGCAACAACAACGAGTCTCCCTCGGAAATCAACTGTAGGCACATACGGTCTTGCGGATAGTACGCGACGCACCCCCACTTGCGCAAGGTAACCCTGTGGTCTACACCACCCCAACAGAGCCATAGCCCGGTCGGTCAAAACATTCCCCGATAGGTGCCCAATCGATGAATCATCGCCGGAACAACATCAGTGGCATCGCCGACACAACATCGATGGTACAACATACGTCCGACACAACATCGGACGACACAACCACAAACCGGAACATCGTCGGCACCATCATCGTAGGCAGAAACCTCGGCGGTACAACATACGTCTGATACAACATCGGACGGGTCCAGACCGTAGTCTGGAGGGTCATCTGCTCCACAAGCCATGCATCAACATGCATTGGGATTCGTGATCCCTCGGGTCAGCTACTCTATAGAGAGTCAAGCAACAACACGTCATACCACTATCTATCAACGGAGGTGGCGCGACCCAAGTGTTCACACTCTTCCACACGGTTGTCCCTGGGCAAGCACGAACAACGTACCCATAGTCACCTCCCGGCTCACGCTCTCAGCGAGGACACGAGTTTCCGTGGGAAGAGTTGACACAACACAAAAACTGGGAATTCAGTTCTGCGTACAAACGGTCGACTGAAATAGAATATCCGGTCGACTGTTCCCAATAGGTTCGGTCGACCGAAAGTCTGCAACGGTCGAACTCTCTGCATATCACTTAAGTCCCAACGGTCGAACAACAATCTAAAACCGGTCGACCGAATACGGGGTCAAAATCTGGAGTCTGGTCAACAGTTGGCACAGTTGACCGAAAAATACCATGGTCATCCTAATAGTCTAAGTCAATTAACGGTCGAACAATATATAAAATCGGTCGAACAACATGCAATAATAATCAAGCTCACTTAAGTTCCAGTTGAACCAAAAACAAGGAACGATCGACCGAAAACCAACAGGAAAACATCCACCCACCAGCACACGCACAACCGATCGACCGGCTCATGACATCGTTTGACTGGTGATGGTTAAAGTAGGGCAAAAATAGTAAACTGGTCGACCGCCCGAAGGCAACGGTCGACCGTTGGTCGACAATAACCCCACGCCAGTCGAGGATTTTACGTCGTTTCTCGTCGCCGACGAGGTCTCCGACCTCCCGCGACCGACCACAACACCACCACAACATGGGTGTGCAACAAAAACAACTAAGAACCGGCATACCTCAAGACAAGACGGAGGATGTCGGAGATTCACTCGACGTCGACGCCAGACAGCAACCCCCGATCCAACGCACCTCACATCTGCGCGCCCCGCAACTCCATGCTCGACTCCACTCACCGGAGCCTCCGCAAAGTCCTCTGGTCGCCGGAAGAGAAGAAATGTGAGAAAGGTGATGAAGGAAAAATGAAGAAGGAAAAGGAAGAGGTGGAGAAACGTTTTCTCTTAAACCCAAGCCAACAGTAACCTCTCCCTCAACCACAACCCCCTACACACCTCAACCCATCACTCTCCTCTCCTCCTCTGTTAACGCCCCCACTTCCCCATGCAAACCTTCCACTAAACAAGGGTTTAGCCCTTAAACCAGGTTAGGGACATAACAAGGCGGGATCTAATTTTTGGATCTTCTCCGCCCAAAACCGATCTTAACAATTACTCAAACAAATCTATCACTCATCAAGATGGTGTGTGAACATGACACAAAGCCAAACATAATTTTATTTATAATAACATTAGACAAAATGATATTTCAAATGATAAAGTAACAAGAAAAGACATTTATATTAGTACACTTGACATATATAGATCGCCCAACACATATTAGACAAGTCTGAAGCACGAAAACACAAATGAAACATCAAACTTGGACGGGGTACCGATGAATACACTCAGCCCACGCCCGGTCACACTCCCCCACATTCCTCAACGCCGACCACACTGCGCTGTTGCACTTAAACCCCGACCCGAACGCAATCTGCCAGATCCGGTCGCCCTTCCTGACCCTCCTCTTCCCCTCCAAGTACGCCAACTCGTACCATAACGAACTACTAGACGTGTTCCCGAACCGGTGCAACGTCATTCTGGACGCCTCCATGTGCCTCTCCGACAATCTCAAATTCTTCTGCACAGCGTCCAGCACCGCCCGCCCGCCCGCGTGGACGCAGAAGTGCTCGAACGCCTTCTTGAAGTCGGGCACGTAGGGCCGGATGTTTTTTAACTTAAGGACTTTTTTGGCCACGAAGGTTAACATGAACTTAAATTGCTCGGTTAGTGGGAGGACTAGAGGGCCCAAGGTGGTGATGTTGGTCGTCAGAGCCTCACCAGCGACCATCATTAGGTCCTTTCCTAACGATATTGCGGTTTTTCCTTCCTCGTCTTCCTTCTGGTTTATGCAGTTGTAGGATTCGTCGTTGGCTCCCTAGTTCCGTAACAAATGTATATAAACGGGTCACATTTAAAAAAAACTAAGTTATATAAGTCCATTTTTAAAAATAAAAAAACTAATAAACGTGATTCACTACAGTTGATTTCAACAGTTTCCATTTTTTAAAATAATTTTCGGTTTAAGTACTGAAGTTTATGGAAAAACAACTACTCAATACACTTAATTTGTCGTTATGAAATCAAAGAAAGGGTAATATATAAGGTCATATCGGTACTATATCTCCATAATCACTAGATCCTAACTTACAATTAACAAACAATGTGAGCGTCACAATGACAACCCTAAGCGGTAAATACGTAAATAATTGGATTTTGGGATACATATATTTTGAGTGTGGGTGTTTTAGTAAGTTTCATATTTTTGCAGTGGTTTACAGTAGAATAGATAATTGATTTTAAAACCTTTTCTACAAATATTTGCAATCAACATTTATTGGTGTACTATAATAAGTATAAGTTTCTCTATTGAATTGAAGATAGTAAACATGTAAATGCCAGTGAGACCAAATAGATACCCATCCCATTTAAGGGAAAGAAATTAAAGCAGTTAATACCCCAACTCCCGTAGATTATATATAGTACATGTTAAAAAACAATCTGAAAAACATTACGAAAATGCAGAGTCATATCCAAAAACAAAGAAAGACATATAATCAAAGAGATTGAACTCGACTCGTTTACGCCTCTAAGTCATGCATGATAATTTCGAAAACTAAATACCTTGTGCGTGCGTAGGGTATGGACGAGCCTGTACTTAGCCGTCGCCTTATCTGAGCTCCGATTCGATAACAACACGGCAGCGCACCCCATCCGGAAGATACAATTGGGGAGCAACATCGACCGGTCGTTCCCAAAGTACCAGTTCACAGTGATATTCTCCGTACTAACCACCAACGCAAGCGAGCCAGGATTAACCCTCAACAAACTCCTCGCAACATCAACCGCAATAACACCAGCGCTGCACCCCATCCCGGCGAGGTTAAACGTCCTCACATCCTCCCGCATTCGGTATTTATTAACCACAATCGCCGAGAGCGACGGGGAGGGGTTAAACACACAACAATTGAGCACTAGAAAGGAAATGGCCTTCGGGTCGACTCCGGTTTTAAGGAAGAGACTGTCGAGGGCGTCTAAAAGGACGGTGTGGGTTTCCGAAGTGGCGGCGGACAAGGAAAGGTCGGGCGGGGAGGAGAGGAAGGTGGTGGGGACGTGGGTTTGATCTCCGAGGCCGGACCTGACGACGATTTTGGACTGGAAGTCGGTGGAGTGGGTGTTGAAGAGGCCGAGGGAGGTGGTGATGGAGCGGAAGGAGGAGATGGTGATTTGGTGGGGGGTGGGCGGGAGGGCGCAGGCGAAGTCGAGGAGGTAGGTGGGAGGAGGGCGGGTGAGGTGGTGGACGAGGAGAGAGAGGAGGGGGAGGAGGAGGAGGAGATGGTGGGAGAAGAGTGGAATGGAGAGGAGGAAGGTGGTGGTGGTGAGGAGGAGGAACATGTTGGATGGCATGGTGATGATGATACTATGATCAGGTCTTGTTGATGTCCTCCTCCAAGTTTGTTTTGGTTCTATTGTTTGAGTTGAGGTGTAGTGTTACTGTGTTAGTAGTAGGAAGGTGGTATTTAATGGAACGGTGATTTTGCACATAGAGTACAAAATTTAGTCTTATTTATAGCAACATCTTCCATTTCAAAATGTTAGCCTTCAATTCCATGCTATTATTTATGTTTGAAGTTGGGTTGCTTTAACCGGAGTACGTTGTATGATGTTGTCATACTTCTAAATGAGTTCACATGAGTTGAGTTTTTGATTCACCTTAACTCGACTTGGCTATGTTAGTTTCAAATAATTGGATCCAAATATGACCCAACTTCGTTGTAGACTTGACTTGATAAATTTGCTTAGGATCAGTCAGAAATGAGTTAAGCGTTCTATAGAGATATATACAACTAAATGTCTTTTGTCGGTATCGTAACCACATATGTGCTAATCTAAAAATAATATACTACAAATATTCAAATTTCAAACATCATACAAGCCACAAACCAATTATAATTCAAACATTGAATCAACAATTTAGCTTAAAACATTTTTGGGCTGGACTTAATGAGTTACAATTACCATTTACCCTTACAAATAATGTATTAAAAAAAGTGAAAATCAATGATCAGGTATGCCAACACGACGTGAATTTCTCAAATCAAAAGAAATTGGAACCGGCTAACTCGTTCAGAGATTTGAGTGAACATGACCTCCTCGTAAATAAAAACAAGGATCAAATTTCATCGGACATGGGTTCGCAACCAGACTCTCCTTAAACCTCCCAACGCTCGACAAAATCGTAAAAGAAAGCGTCTTGATTAAGTTTGCATGCATAATACTACAAAGATTAGTGTTGTCAACTTTAGTTCAAACTTGAAACTCGACTCGAGAAAGACTCAACTCTAGTTTAACTTGAAAATAAAGAAATTAAGCGGATTGACAAATAATAGGCTTAAACTCGAAATAGTTTGAGTTCAACTCGATCGCTCAACTCAAAATTATTGTTGTTAAATTTGTATTTATTTTTTAATATTTAATAATAACGTACAATACTCGGAAATTTAGTTCAACTTCGTTAATCAAATGTACGGTCGAAAATAACTGGGATTGAAGAATCTTTTCATAAACATGGTGAAAATGAAAGGTGATGGGAAAAGTAGAGAACAGTAGAAGAACCTGCAAAAGATGAAGGTAAGTTGGGTGATGGGAGGGTGCAGTGAGAGGACCACGTGGATGTGGCCTGCGGGTGAAACATCTTCTGTCAAAACTGAATGCGAGAAGTGAGACTTCAATCACCCATGGATTCATATGCATGTAACCTCTACCCTATCCATTGACTATTTCATATAACTCATAAATGGTTTAGCAAATTAAGTCCCAGCTTCCAATCTCAAGTATTTGTAGCTCTTCAATTCCGCCATATGCTAAGAGAATTTTCACGTAGGGAGTAAACATTTACCACAACATGAGTGACATAGTCTCATCATGTTGTATTAGTAGAGATATTAGAATCTGGCATCACATGAAAGCTATTGTTGCTCAAATATTAGGTCGGTGGATGGAGTATGGGTTATCGTTCATGGGATTCCATTAGCCCAGCTGAGACCATTGTTCATTTACTAATTCGGAAGTTGTTTAACATTGACGAGCTTACCCTCTCCCTAAGTAGACGTTATCAATAGCTCAGTTAAAAGTCAAGCAAAGAGTCAAGCAATAGATTCAAAATCTCTTACCATGGATGTCACCTTAGACCATTTTATCAGCGTCCGAACACTTTTCAGGCATCCTATTTTCTCTCTCAACCACGTTAGTACAAATCAACATCTATACAAATTCTTTAACCATCAACCAAATCATTCAGTCATATTACAATATTTGTCGTCACGTCATTATCTTTATTCTCTTCTCTAAAACTCTCACAACAATCAACAAAATATATTAATAATCATTATTGTAATGACTCAATTTTATTAATTCATTCGATTTGAATTAACAATTAATATATAAATACGAAAATATTATTTTATTTAGGAATACATTTTTAAATAGTAAAGCTAAAAATTATTTAGGAATATATTTTTAAACATTATTTTACTTAGGAATATATAATTAATTTTAATTAATTATGAAATAATTATACAATTATTAGAAAATTCAAACAACATCAATACATTAACTACAATTAAATTACAAAACCTAATTAATTAAATTACAATTTAACTAATCAATACATTAATTTAAATATATACCAAAACATTTTTCTTTTAAATAAAAAACCAAAACATTAAAAAAAACAATCCTGGGGGACCACATCGCCTCCCGGATCGGGCGCCAGAGTGGATTTCCGGGCGGAAATCCGCCCGAAAAAGCACCCGGGCGGTTCCGCCCGGGAACCGCTCTCCCGTTAAGAAAGGTATTTCGGGCGCCCGAAAAAGTGCACCCATTAAGGGTGCTCTTAATGTCACGCACCTACTCCAGCAAAATTTCACTTGTATTTTGCTTCTCTCTTGGCAATACGTTTTATTAAGCTCACAAGCCTGATTCCGGTGGATCCAGAGTCCGGTGCGCTATACGTGCCCAATCTCTTATCACTTAATTACTGTCTAATAACATGCCAACTCAGATAGATATCAGCTGCTCAACCCACTAAATAAATGAGGGCAATAAACATACCTTTTCTTAACGTGTATAGATATTCCGACGAAAGGTTTGTAGATAGAGAGTTTTGGAAGATTCAATGAATATTGAATGTCATTTTCTACTATAAAAACTATGGGAATAATTTTGAAATAGATTTGTTTAAATAAAAAATTAGCATACTAGACCTTCCATCAAAATATTTTGCAAATCAACTGGGCTTGCCTCTACCTCGTCGCGTATGTGGCGGAGGTAGGTTTTGGGCTCTACATTGGACGTTATCATCCATAACTTGGGGTTATTAGAACAAGAGTCTTCTTCTCCGTAAGTGTGGACTTTAAAATATTTTCTCTCTTTTAAGACAGATGCATGGAACCTCTACGAAATAATGCAACCTAAATAACGGATAATGTACTCGTTCCATTACACATTATAATAATTGGGTAAGTTAATACCTTTATCCTACCCATATACGCCCCTAACTAGTCGACGTAGTGGACCATAATGAAAAGTAAAAAAGAATCATCAACCTATCTGTTTAATATTGCACATACATATATAAAGAAAATGATATAATTTTTTGGTAGAAAGGTCAAACAAAAATTAAATTTTGTCAAAACTAGACTTGACCTTAATTACTAAAATACCAGGTCAACCTATTTGTAACCAAATCCTATTAGGGTACAATGAAAACCGACGTGTTGTTGTGTGGGTCTGTTTCAATCAAATTCCATCGCTACCTCAACTTCCATCCAATACCGAATGTGATAACTGACAATACAAAACGTCACGCATTTCCATTAACAAAATGAAAAAAAAGTCATGCATTTCAGGGACTTGATTAAATGAAAGTCCGAAATATTGAACACAAGTCAAAGTAATGCATAAGTATATAGACAAGTCAAATTGTGAATATGTTGTCGATAATTTTGTCTGTGTATATATTATGTTGTTGTTTACCTTGAATATGTGTTTAAAGTATTCGTGCAGGAAAACAGACATTCAGCTGGGAGAAAAGTGCATGTTGATTTTTGATCGACCGGAACTTAAGTGTACGGTCGACCGCGTATGCACTCGAGCGAGCCAGAAAAGTTACTGTCGTTTTTCGGTCGACCGGTACTCCAATTTCGGTCGACCGGTAAAAGCTGGTTCGCGATACAGTTATTGGATCGGTTGACCGAAGCACTCGTTCGGTCGACCGTTTGGACCCAGTTCTGCCCACGTTTTGCACATTACTCCACCCGATTTTGGTGCAACTTATACTTGTTTTGGCCTCATATATAAATGCAATTTCGTCCTCTTTGTAAAAGAAGAACAACTAGATTGTTTTGATTGTTCACTTTTGCATTCTTGAGAGAAAAGAGAGAGAACATCCTTGTGATTCGGTGGGGGAATTTTGAGTCGAGTGTTTCGTCAGTTCGTTCGCGTCTCCTTTAAGCATCTCTTGTAATACGTTTCTCTATAGTGGATTTGGAGTTGTGTCGTCCGTGATTTTTCCCGCATTGGGTTTCCACGTTAAATCTTGCGTGTTTTGTGTGGTTTGGACTTTGGATTTGCGTTTTGTTATTAAGTTTAGCCAATTGGATTTGCGTTTTCTGTTCCGCTGCGTATTTGGGATTGATTTTGATTCCTAACCTACTAAGTACAATTTTGTCATGTATACGAGTCAAATTTTGAAGATTTTGTCAATATATATATAATTACGATAACTACAAAATGCAGATCGCACTTTGAAATAGACCCCAAAACAAAAAGGAAAAAAACAATAGAATAATTTAAGTAATAAACATTGACCATCTACCTAAAAGGAGTAAGGCATAAGTTAAACGTGACCACACTCATATCGAAGAATAACAATGAAAATAGAAGATATATACCTAATGTTTATTCTGATTGGTCTAAATACCAACGTGATTGGGAAGGATAAAATGATGGGACACGAGTTCGATAATTCAATCTCAATCCTTTTAACAACCACAGTCGGTGAAATACGGTTAAGATTCCGATGGTAACCGATTATTTCAGTATTCGATTTGAAAATTATAATTTAGTTGGTATTTGTAAAAAAATAATTATCAAATACAATTTGAATTTGAAATTGTTATAAAAAAATTATCGTTTTCAAATTCGAATACGAATTCTGATATAGGTCAATCCATATCCGAATATCCGAAAATACTAATTTTGACATATAATACGTGGTTATTAATATTTGTGTTGTGAGTTAATAAAAAATAAAGTTATTTTCTATTTAAATATAAACATAATAGAAATGCAAAATCAAATTATAATATAATTCTTTTAAAACAACTTTTCAAAATATTTTAGATTATATAACAAAAAATATATAAAAATATGTTATAGAAATTTGAACATTATCTGAATTCTGAAAGTTCTCAAATTCAGATATGAACTAAGCAAATTATAAAAAATTGAATTTGAATTTGGTATGTTTATTTAGAATTCGGATACATGTTATACCAAATTTAAAAATATTCATTTACATCCTTAAATATGATTGTACAACTCACCTTAATAATTACAATTTACAATACTGAATAATTATAAAAAAGAAACAATAGGAATAGAAGAATTGATGTTGCAAACTGAGAGCCGTGTAGTACAGAACCGATCAGATCCTTAAAGTGTGTAGTCAGTGGTCCTGGTGCAACACGGTGGATCACTCGCTATAAGAGATTGGGGACTGATCCAGCAGCAACCCAACATTTATGTTGGATCAAACTAGGAGAGTTGAGGGTACATTATCTGTTTCTGCATTTACCACTTCAACAACACTTTTCTCCTCTTCTTTCCAAACACAATAAGTGGTTGAGGTATGTATAGATAACACTATAGTTTAGGGCCGGTGAGGAATCATTTCCGGAATGAGAGATTCCTTAATTATCAGCGAATTGTAGGATTCATACCTTAATATTCCATTGATAATTCTATTTTCAAACAGTGCTTTTGTAAAGTTCATATAGTCTCAGTAGATTTAAGGTTTTAACATACGTTTATAAGCTCTATTTGTTCTCTAATATATGAGCTAACTTTTAAGTTGATTTGTCATATGATTTTGGATATCAGAACGAGACAATTGCCTATGTAACGCTCATTCATTCGGTGGTACAAAAACTAACTCGTAAACAAATTACTTGTCACGACTGAATGAGAGTGTAAAAATAGTCACACGTTGGTAGATTTAAGGTTCTACCATGTGATTATAAGTTTCATGTGCGGTAGATTTAAGGTTCTACCATGTGGTTATAAAGTTCATTTGCCCTTTCACCTATGGGCTAATATTCAACTTTCACTTCATATAAAAATCATTAATTATCCTATGAAAAATGTCAAAAGTGTAATTTCATGTAATATTGAACAAATCTTATACTTATTGTGTCTCATGAAAATCGAACTTGCATCTCATTGAACGAATTGGGATACACATCATTTTTTGTCTAACGTATGTCCCACTAAAATAGTTAATTGACTACAAACATTTAAAAGGGGATAGTTGATGGGTCGTGCATGGTTGGACAAACGTCCTCATGTAACTATTTAATGTATCTACTACTACGTACATTAAAACAAAACCTTACTTCCACTTCTAAATGTCCTATTCTCCTGCTCTTATTGGTCCATTAATGGCCCTGAAACATGGCCACGGAATGGGCAACAAGGAACAAGTTCATGTGGATCTTAAATTTAAATAAGTGATGTTGAAACGGCAATAACACCCTAAGAAGGAAGAAAGACAGAATGGGAGCATGTTGTCTGTGCGATATATAAGGTTAAGGCATCATGTGTGTGTTGTATGGGAATCACAACGTCCCATGACCCTCTGCCATTAATTTGCTATGTTCGAAGTTAGCTCTGTGTTCCTTGATTATTGTTATGTCCCACTTGTAATTTTTGTGATCTTTCATAAGTGGCGTTGGGTCTCTCAGGAAACTCAGAGTCAGGAGTATGTAGCTGGAGTTGAACATTTTGAGAAGTATAATTAATTTGCTTAATGATCGACTCACGACGTAGGATGCATTTTAGGGTTGTGCGTGGGGTGGCTTTTACCCGTGTCCCGTCATGCTTGGGGCGAGTAGCAGAATATATTTTTACTACCCGCAACTCGCAATCCTGCTTCCACAAACGGAATAGGTTGCGGTTGTGTGTTAACCTGCTCGCGAACTTGCAAAACATTTATTAATATAATATATATAAGGAATTCTCAAGTGAGCTCAGAGCTTAATTTTTCTAAACTAAGCACCCACAATATCCACCACTCATTTCAAAATGTAAGGTAGATTAAGAAAAAAAACGGTTATACTAATGAATGGTGAGATTAACTGTAAATAAGATCCAATGGTGAGATTGTAGGGGGTTTAAACTAAATTTGATGAGCCCTGAGCTTGACCCTAATATATATTATAAATAAATATAATGTTTAAAATTTTAGGATTAAAAAAATAAATCTTGTTTAATTATCTTGTGCTTTTATTTAAAGTGTCTATATGTGGACTTGTGGTGAAACTAGTCGGAGTTTTTTGGTTTTACATGTTTAATGTTTTGATTCATAATGATGCATTATGGTAGCAGAAGTAACATTATGTTGTTGGGAACTTGAGATGTTCTCTTCGTTTTTTTCATTGGATTTACAATTATTACTTGTTTGTTGTTACTGGTTAGTCTATTTAAAACGATAGGCTATTTGTGGTACATGTTTTAAATGTTTTGATTTGTCAATACATGGACACCAAATTAACGTTATGCAGGAATCAACCTGTTTAATCTACCAAACCCATCCCTGCCCCGCCAAACTCTCATTTAGTGGGGCGGGTAGTGGGAAAAAATTCAACCCGCCCCACTAACCCGTCAAAGTTTGGCGGGACGGGCAGCGGTCGACATGAAACCGCCCTTTTCCGTTCGCTGCACTATTGCATTTTTTAATATTGTACTACTTTTTTTAAATGCACACACATAAGCCAAGGAGAAAGAGGATAAGAAAATCCAAGCTCTAATGGGAATTGAATGTGCAACTTTGCTTGACATAGATCCCCTAGAGCCACCAGCTGAACTATTGAACTTGTTGGTTGGAATACTTTTCTTAGAAGTGGTGGGTAGGAAAAGAGAAAAGTTCTTGTCAGTGGTGCCACATGGGTCGGGTTGGGTCAGGTTTTGACCTAAACCCGACCTAACCCGAAAAATTCGGGTTTGGGAATTTTTGGGTTGGGTCGGATCGGGTTGGACCGAAATTCGGGTTTTGACCTAAACCCGACCCGAAATTTTTGGGTTGGGTCGGATCGGGTTGGACCGAATTTAAATATATATGTCATATGTGGATCTGCAAACAAGTACATAGCATCAAGTAAGCATAAAATATATACCACACAAACCAAAAGGTTCAATGCACAATGTGAAGAGCCTCGAACTGAAATACCATTGTTTTGCAAAAAGTTCAAGTACCACCGATGGACTGAAAAAATCATGAGAAGCATATATGTCTGCCATCTTTGCAAAAATTTATCCATATGAAATACCATTGTTGCAAACTTGCTATTGAACATAAGAAAAAGACATACAACAACTGAAATGATAAGAAGGATTAACGTTTAAATAATTATAATATTAAAAATAGAATAAAAGAGGAAGAGGATAACAAGTTCTAACAACATCTTCTATGGAGAAGCCCTTGGTCCAGCCGTGCTTGACGAAATAGAAAGTTGCTTGACTGGGAAAGAGAAGGTGAAGCCGGAGGGATCGACAGAGTGGGGTCGATGGAGGGATCGACGTGATGGAGAGGGGCGAGGAGAGGAATGGACAAGCTCTAGAATGGACAGCAGGACGGGAGAGCCAAGGGTTTCGTTTGGGTTGGGTTTTGTTCCACCAGGGATGGACAAGATTAAGGGTTAGAAATCTGGACAACCCAGATTAATACAACACATTTCGGGTTCAGGTCGGGTTGGGTCAACCCGACCCCTCAACCCGAACTGGACCCGAAAAATTCAGTTTTCACATTTTTCCAACCCGACCCAACCCGGACCTTTCCCAACCCGACCCGACCAGTCGGGTTCGGGTCGATTTTCGGGTTCAACCCGACCCATGTGCACCCCTAATTCTTGTTACAAATCATGATTTAATCCACATCGAAGACATCTTTCCATTGATCTACCCTACTGCTATTTCATATATATATATATTTTAATTGTATATATATATATATATATACAATTGTTGCATACCATATTTTAATATTTTAATATATATTTTAATATTTTAATATTTTAATATATATATATATTAAAATATTATATTAAAATATTTTAATATATATAATATTTTAATATATTAATATATATATATATATATATATTAAAATTGTTGCATACCATAGCAAAATTCCACAAGCATTATTTCGAAACACTGGATATCATAATTTATTGATCAACTGAGTTGACTCAACTTCTCATAAGTAGCTTAACGTGAATTGTAATTCGATGTGCAAAACAAAAAAAACACTCGCAAAGATATATTTTCTGTGAAGCATTTCACAGTTTTCACTCTATGCTGCCATCAAAACAATAATAGTAACAATTTGTTACACGAGGTTTCAAAATAAGATTTCCCCCCCTACATGTCACCGGGGAGCCCATGCGAGCTTGACCATTTAAAGTTATGGTCTTGTGGAATCTCTCATTTATATCAACGAGTCCCATACATTAGTTGTGCCGTCAAATTAATTTTCACTCACCTTTTTCTAAAAAAAGGAACATACTCTACTTGCTACATAAGATATGTGGCATCTAATTAAGTTTAGTTTGGATATATACAATGCATGCAGGCAATACCCGTCCTGGTCCTGGATTTCCATTTCAACCATTTCCAATCAATGGTTTGACAACTTATAAGACCAAAATAGAGTACACACTGCACATCCCACCTTTCATATGCAAGTATGCAACCCATACATTGCAATTTGCAAGGTTGACCGAGCTTAATTAGTTACTGTGTACCTCATTTAAAGTGAAGCTGACACACATTAAATAGGTCCTCAAATGATTTTTCCAACTACTAAACAAAATAATTATTGCCTAGTGGCGAAATATCCTCTCAAACTTTGCTCCTCAGATTGATTCAATTAATAGGAAATGCTAAGTTTTTTAGCTACATAGAATAAATAATAGTTTCTTCACCTCTCAACTCTCGAGCTATATATGTTCACTACTTCACTTAATAAGATGGCTTATATTTTGATCTTTAGAAAGCAACGGGATGTTAGGATCTTCAGAATAACCATCTTATCTGTCTTTCCATTTTGTTTTGTTAGTTGTTTCCCAAAGTTTCAAATATAAGCTATCTTACTAAGTGTAGATGAAGCAGAAATGGCCCCGAATTAAATAATTTTCTTCTCCTTAGATAACAATTCCGGAAGACTTGATGTACCAATAAATGTGAATTTTAAATGATTCTCCATGCATTTTTGACAAATAAGATCTAATCCACTTATGGGAGCTATAACACAAAATTACAATCACAAGAACTTGTAATTTAAGCTTTTGATGAATTCATGAGTGATGAACTGGACCAACTCTACACAAACTTAGTACACGTTGTTACATTATACAACGAAAATGGTCAATAAATAGGACATTTGCAAATTAAAAGAGCGAAGTGCAGAATGGAAATGTTTAATGGCTGGCTGTTGGGGGAGTAGAGGAGAAATCCCGCAAGCAGTATGTCTGTTCCTGCTTGCTTGATCACTTGATCCTTTAAATTTAGATCCAACCTGAAATTTATCATCTGACCAAAAACTTGTCTCCCAACCTAATTTTTTGACTTTTAAGGGAAAATTTTGTTTTACGCTTCTAAATCTTATGCCCTGTAGAAAAAGGTTGTGAATAATAATGACAAGTATGAGGGCAAAAATGTACCTACAGCAATAAGCTGGAAAATCTCTTTTTCTGAGCATTTCCGGTTTATAAGATAACCCAAGTATGAGTTTGGGGTGTTTGGATGGAGGAGAGAGGAAAGTAGGTTTATTCAGAAATTTGACCAGCTTATTGGTCATCCAAACCTGAATCCCCCTGAATTTTCAACATTCATTTCCATCCCTTAATCCCCTAAATTCAGATCCAACCTGAATTTTCTGATACCCAAATTTCAGACACAGAATCCTAGTATGATCTGTTTGAATTGAATTGATTCGATTCTCAGTTCAATCCCAACCTATGTGCACTAAGCGAGACAATTTACAGCAAGCCTGACTAAGCCATTTAGGTATGGTCACTATGATTCCCTGAACTCAAATCCAAATTCTTAGCGTTTGTTTCGAATGTTTATGGAATTTATTGGTCCACTTCAATTGAAGTATCAAACTTAAAAATTGTTGTGATATCAAACCCATACCTCACAATAAACACCTTAATATCATCTTTAGAATGCTTAAACTTGAGATTGATGTGGTATCTACAGATTTCACCGGGATTCTCTGCTTCCGCTATATGAGAATACAACTAAAGATGTTACACTTCATCAGGTGGGAAAACCAGTGAACAAGAATGAACTGCATTGCTGCTCTTTCCGGTTAAAGAAATTTAATCCAGAGACCAGACTATACCAAAGCAGCCATGCAGGTAAATGTTTGTTTCTGCATCTAAAAATAAATTGATACAAATGTGCTCGGAACCTGTTAATAGATAATCTGTTATCACGTTCGTCTTTTTTTATGTTCCTTGTTCTGCTCTTTGCTGCCAACATTCATTTCCATGTTGCCCTCTCAACTTGGCAACTTCTCAGCATTCTTCTGAAACAAGATTTTAACAAAACTACAAGAGGCAAAAATTAGATACCTCTCTATCAGGGCAATTTCAGACTGCGAGAGGAAATAAGAGATGAGGTGCAAGGTGGAAGAATTAGTTTAGCAACCCTGATTAGATAAATTGCTAGATTTATGATATATGAAAGTAAAAGCAAGTCATTCTGAAAAGGTGTTGGCATATGCCAAATTCTGGTCTTATGTTCAAAATCCTGCACTTGCATTCGGACAAACGATTGAACAGATTCATGGACCCAAGGACTACAAGCCTAACAGCAAGTTTGTAGCGCGAAATCTACTTGCATATAGATAATGAAGACCTACAACTATAAGGATGACCCATAAAAATTCAACAAGAAGAAGCATTAGAAGTATGATGAATGCATCATTTGGCGCTATAAGTGATATGGTATGATTCAACAAAATGAAGCATTAGAAGTATTGTCATTTTGGAAAACCCTTATATTATAAGGTACTGAGATTGATACTACCATCCCTGAAGAGCTATGGTAGCACCATAGGTCCGTAGCACATACGATTTGGAAGGCACTGAACTATAACGTTTTTGCATCCCTTCATTTTGATTATACTTGAATCAACAACTTCTAACTTGAACTCTTGTCGTTCATAATCTTTAAATACTCTTAACATAATACTCTTCAATTTAATTCCATTGCACAACATACACCCTTCATTCACTTCCGTGGTGTACAATCCTAAATTTTGGATGCTTAAATGTTAACAGACCCTTGATTCACTCTTTTAATAATTTTTAGATGTTTATAAACAAACCTTCTTTGGATGCTTCTGGTAACAAATCTATATTGATAGGATCCCGGAAGTTATAGAAATAACGAGGTCAAGGTGTAACAACATCACAAGCTAACAAGGAGATGCGTTGACATAACCACATCGAGTTGGGGGAGTCTCTTTCAGTGAAGAGAACCTCGTTTGTTTCATTTAACTACATAGGATGCATACCACTATTTTGCAGCAAACGATAGTGTCAAAGTTCACTTGTGCAAACTCAAAATAATTGGTCTATATTAGCTGTTATGTCGTTCGTTTCTACATCTAAAAGGTCAACGACTTTGCTATTCTAAAATTTTCTCTCTTGGAGCAAAGAAGCAACAAGCTTAATGCCTCCAACAACAAATAATTAATATGAGCTCAACAACAACAAACTGATCATTCATATATATCACATGAGCTCAACAACAAATAATTCTATCTACAGTGGAAATAAATAACTAAATAAAAAACAACAAACACAGAACAACATGAAATACCACAAATACCTCATGAAGAAGCAGGAACCGCCTGAATAAGCTTCGCGAAGTAAAACTGTGTAGTCGTAAGCCCCCGCTTCGATATCTTCCACCCGACCTTCTTGAGCGCAGCTTCCACATCCCTCTCGGAATGCAAGTACGCCCGGGTAGCCTTCGAAGGCCCCGGGAAAAGCTCCCCAATCCTCTTCAACACGTCATAATACAAAGTCTTTGGTGCGAAACTTATGACCAACCTTTTCTCCGCAAGAGACGCGAGATGTGCGATCATCGCATCCGCCTTCTCCTGAGGGTAATGAATCAGCACATCCAAGCAAACAACAGTGTGATACTTCCCCTTCAAGCTCTCCAAATCGGACACCTCGAAAACCGGCATATTCTCCAAACGACTCTCCTCAGCCTTCCTCCGCGCCTCGGCCACCATCGCGGCGGAGATATCGGAGGCGGAGACGATCGCGCCGGATTCAGCGAGAGGAATCGCGAGACTCCCGGTGCCGCAGCCGGCGTCGCAGACGGTGACTCCGGCAAGGCCGCCGGATTCGTTGAGCATGGTGAGGGTGTTCTCGACGGTTTTGGCGTGGCCGAGGCGGATGTCGAGCTGGACTTTGTTGACGCCGTCGGTGGTGTCGCCGTAGATCTTCTTCCAGCGCTGGAAGCCGGTGTTGTTGAAGTAGTCGCGGACGACGTCCTTGTCGTCGCCGCCGACTTGCTCGGCTTGTAGGCGGCGGCGGCGGGCGGGGTCGGCGAGGGAGAGGGTGGCGAGGAGGGCGGCGACGGAGCCTCCGAGGAGGGTGAGGGTGGGAGGGGAAAGGTCGGAGGAGAGGGGAGGGAGGGCGAGGATTTTGGTCGGGAGGCGGTGGGGGCGGAACGGGAGGGTCGAGAGAGGGGATGGAGTGGAGAAGAGTGGGGAGGAGGAAGAAGAAGAAGACGCCATTTTTGTTGGGTTTTTTTGTTTTTGTTACTCTGTTTTGGAAGGTGAACTGCTGATAGTGGATTGTGACTTTGTGAGTGGTTGGATTTGTTTTTTGGCGATAAGGCGCGGGTGAGGGGAGAGGATAGCATTTGTATTTAATATTTATATATTTGGTGGATCATTATTCATTAATCATTTAGTGTTAATAGCGTATGGTATTTAAGGTTTTGAGATGAAATGTTTTTGGAGGATAATTGGGCTGCAAGGGTCATGGGCTAAGGCCTTGTTTAATTCCAGAGAATTGCTCTGAGTTCTATTGATGTGGTTTCAGTCCGTAGGGGCTTTACTTTCCGTTTCAGTCGCGTGATCTAGTATTTATCGCTCATTATTCTTTTAAAAATAAATATTTATTACACGTGAAGTATGTGTTAAAATGTCAAATAATAAATTAAATGCTACTAAACTAATGCATTACACATACACCCATACATGATACATACTAGTCAATTCTCTCCTACGAGAGATTTCCCTTTATTTGAAAAATCGTTGAAAAATACGAAGTAACATGCCTAACCTTAAAGATTAAGAATGTCATCTAATCCATATATGTTTTGATTGATCACTGGATTTCATCTTTCCATAGACATTTAAATTGACTCATACGAATTCAAGATGCACAACCCCAATAAGTATATCATTTCCTTCGAATTCAAATCATTTACGTGACATCCCGTCCCCATGGTCACTCAGAACCTGATGCGGTATGTCACCCATGAGTCTATTGTCCACCAACACTTCATTTATAACGAAACTTAAGTTGATTGATCTTATGGTAGATTCTTATCCGTATAAGCCCAACAATCTCTTGTTAGGCAATGTAGGCTAATACACTTTAAAGTATAGCTGTGAACACTTCATTAAAATTCTAACATAACTTATTTACAGACATAAATGTTTTAAATTCTGCTCATTTGAGCACAATGTCATTGAATAAATTAAATTGTGAATTTTCAAAGAGGCATAATGTTATTTAAAAATGAAAATAATTCAACAAACAGCCAATTAATCATAAGTATAACAAATTCATAATCAGATCAGAAGGACAAGGGCACACTGACAATAATAAACCAAATGAACAAGATCTATCCAATTATATGAACAGCAACTTCACTACATCTCTGTACATGAACACCTGGTGCTTACCCAAGAATCAGCATGCATCTTCAACAACTTACCATACAACCCATTCAATATCCAGCTACATCCACAAGGAACACACCTTTCTCCAGAAAGGAACCTGGAAAGGTATGTACAATCCTTGGAAGCGTTCGTGTACATATCAGCAACAACTTTTTAGACAGAATGTATGTTACAGCATCCATGAGATGAAATCTCACCACGCATCAACTTTCCTCGTCACCGCGAACAGGGAATTCAAGGCCTCGAAGGGCCTGTATATTTTCCAAGTCCTCCTTTGAATACAAAGGAAGAAACCACAATAACTTTTTGGTACCAAAGACCTGATAATTGAATAAGATTTTGTATAAATGAAGCATAAACTAATTCAGCAAACGGACAAAAAATAACATTTAAAATAACTCACTTGCTCGAAATTGCTCCTCTTACCCAAGTCATATTTCCACCTCACTACTTTTCTTTTCTCATAAACCTGAATTGTTGCATAAAAACC
This sequence comes from Triglochin maritima, assembly GCA_963682175.1. NCBI lineage: Eukaryota > Viridiplantae > Streptophyta > Magnoliopsida > Alismatales > Juncaginaceae > Triglochin > Triglochin maritima. The sequence goes on along the minus strand of OY821791.1, from coordinate 6,530,631 downwards.
ACTTCAGATATTACATGGTCTGAATCACGGACACATCTTTATGGTAAAACAATGTCCGGAAAACAGTATGAAGATAAATCTGTACAGATTAACCAAAGAAAGTAGAAAGTAGAAAAAATAGCAGTATAACCAATAAGAGACCTTGAAAACACCTCACCTCTATAGTTGTTGTATTACTTAGTAAAAGAGTCGTGTGCATAACCACGAAGCAAAGAAGGCTCAGTGCAAAGGCTACGCTGAGAACTGACCAATAAGAGTTTCTGAGTCAGAAACAAACACCTACAACAATGCTTAGATTTCATATCGTAATTGAAACAATTTACAAAAACAAATTATAAAGTAGGCACTTACAAAATGCTTACCAAATGCAATAAATGTGACAGCCAGATTGCCAGGTGACCCGGAGTGATTTTTGGCCTCTCCAAAGAACTTGATAAAATGCGGAAGCAATGCAAAAGTATCTAATACCGTCTCTAGAAAAGTGTACAGCTAAAGGCAACAAAAACACAAAATAAGGAAATTAAAGAAGGATAAATGCAAACTGTTTGACACTATCATGGTAATGATTGACAATATTATGATTAAATAATCCAGTAGGAATCACAAGGTTAAGTGGACATAACTTAAATAACAACAACAAAGCCCTTAATCCCAAACTTGTTGGGAGTAGGCTGGAAATGAAACTAGTTGGATATACACTTAAATCTTAAATAATTATACTTCACAAATTCATTTGAAATAGCAATGATATAAAGCCACTTTGCAATTTCAGCATATATACTGGAATTAGAAGATACTATAAGATATTAAAAAAGAATTAAAGAAAGATAGCATCATAATCTAACAATAATAAGCACCAATATTCACATGTTAGAGGTTAAAGCATCACAGAAAACAAACAAGGGGGTTTCAATTTTCAAGATACCAGAAAAAGAAGAAAGAATTTGTAGTTGCCTGCTCCAACACAATTAACAACCCATATGCAGTGATGGTCCATCTTGAGAACGCATTTTTGACCTACAATAAGGGTAACCATTATAAAAGAATATGAGATTTTCATTTCACGTAGTTTGGCAAGATCTAATCTACAGGCCAAGAAGATATTAGGTATGCTCACAAATAGTGACTTTTGATGGCAAGAATATCAATGTAAATATGTGACATTAGGTATGCTCACACATAAAATGTAAATATGAATTTGTAATACAATTTTTAGAGCACATAAAGGATGACATTATACATAAATCTTGCATAATGAAGCTTCGAAAAATGTTTAAACAATTTATAAGAATTTTCACCACTTCAGTGCTAACTAATCTACTAGTTTGTCATAAAATGATGCAGTCGTTCTAGTAGCAGTTTGTATTGTACTTGGAAGCACCTAGAGACATTAGCCATGCCATGCATTTTACAAAAAAATTACCTTGCCCATTCATAAGGTACTCAAGTACGGAAAGCAACTCTAACTCTCTGAAAAGGGTAGGCAAGGAATTCATGTATATATGGGTGGTTGAAAAATAACAAAAACCTACAATATTCCTAGTTCGTCTTCTTCAAATGCCAGTGCACGCTTCTGTGAAATGTTTGTCCAATGAAATTCATTTCCCTAATGACATAAATAAGTCCATCCTTTAGTACTTCTCACCCTACTTTATGTTTGTATCTTCAATTTTGTTCCATTTTACATTTAAACTTGCTCAACAGGAGCATGCACTATAAGTCCTTAGTCCTTACAAATAGAACAATGATGACATCTTGGTGGCTTGTGGTTTTGGCAACGGCTGCAGTATCTTACTTCTGGCCTTCTAGCCGCAGGGGATGGCGACCAAGGAGAAGCCAAAACATCAGGGGCAATGTGATTGGATGATGTTGTAGGATCAATTGCTTCTAAATTTTCTTCATCTCGGACAGGTCCCCAGTTTTCAGGAACATGTCCAGGGTCCCGAAAGACAACCATAACATAACTCCAGATTAACATGACAAGCTGCAAAACACAAGTAGTACTAAAAGTTATGAATAAAATAGAGAATGTGAATGGTCCTCGAAAAAAAGAATGAGCCGATAACCTATAGAGTTGTGGTATAAAGAGACATGAAATGCCAAAACATCAACGTTCAAAAACCCAATAGCAAGTACCAGGGAGGCAACATCAAGAATGAATAAACTCAGTATGAACGAGAAAGCAAATTCTTGAAACAATTTTTGACTGAAAGTGAAGTCTACATACACATCCCATAAATTACATAAACAGACATTATGATACCACATAAGACAAAGTTGCCAACTCATGAGTTCTTAATGAGTCAATTTAATCCAAACGATGTTTTGGTGAAAGAGGCTACAATTAGTTAGCAACTCGGCTCATATAGTCTTAGGCTGAGCTTCAACGCACTCTTACTTTGGCCAAAGAGGCTACAGTTAGTTGGAAACTCGGCTCATAGGGTCTCGGGTTGAGCTTGGAGCACGCCTACTTAACGAAGTTAATAGACACCTAACACATACAAAGGCCAGGGTACGTTTGGGGACTGATAATAAGATTCAGTCAATTAGTAGAAAATTCAATTATCGTGTTTCGTCTTCTGCGACCTACCAAACGTTCTTTCTACTATGAAAACCTAATATCCCACTATGAGGCTTGTAAACATCGATTTTCATCTTTAATCTTTTGCTACCTACGAACTTACATTCTACTTATCTAGTAACAAGCCCTAACTTTCACGTTTGGAATACATGATCCTACTAGGTTCGTTATGGAATCACATTTTGATAATCATTCCCAAAATCAAGAACCAAATGTGGCTGAAATTGACATATGAAACTTAATATCTTCACAGTTCACAGTTCACACAAAGGCTATGACATGTTTTGGAACTGATTTTGAGATTTGATCAGATTTTTGAAAATCTAATAATAAAAATGTGATTCCAAAGAGACGGTAAGGCTAGGCTATCTTTGAGAACAAATTTTGAGAGTTGATCAGACTTATCAAAATGTGATTCCAAACAACCCTTAAAAGGTAATTTTCTAAACCAATAATGTGTCTTAAAACTTGAAGTAGGCCAAATCTTTCCGTATCAAAGGCATCGTTGTTGCAAATCTCAACTAACACGTCACACAAATCCATACCTAAATCCCCATACCGATTCCACTCCAACAAAAAGAGAAAGAAAATAGAAGAAGAATACCAGCAAGTGGAAGAGGACGAGGACGACGAACGCAGGGAAAGACGAAGACGAAAACCGAACGAAACGCGGGCCCCAGACGATGACGACGACGGCGTAGTACGACAGCGCGACGATGGCGGCGACGAGTACGAGCATGAAGTACCCGACGGTGCGGAGCGCGGAGCAGAGGCGGAAGGGGTTGACGCGGCGGCAGCACTCCGACGACTCCATCCGGATCCGGAACCGGATCCGGGGACGGGGATGGGGACGGGTGGTCGGGAAGAGGCGCCGGAGGAGGTGGATCTGCCACGCCAGGGCGGGCTGGAAAGGGTTTGGAGGAGTAGAGGGGAAATGACTGGACCTCGACTCGATGCAAATAGAGAAATTTGTAACGAAATAGTAATAAAAGAGGGTAAATAATAGAATTTAATGTCCTGTCTTAAAAATGTTTATCAATTTTACTTGTAAGTAAGGCTTAAGTTGTTACTATATTAGTTTGCATTTTGTTTCGACTGCGGAACATTTCCAAGCTACCAGTCGGTGATAGGGCACGTGGACTATGGTTCAATCATTACTTTATTTTATGCGGTATATTACTTTTCGAGGAAAAAAATTACTTTTGGCAATAACTTATAATTTAATATATGAATGGAAAATTCAAAAATGTATATCTTATTTTACATCACAATACAATTTGTAGGTCCATATTCATAAAATTCGGAACTCATTTTATTTGATTTTCAAATTTCAAGTATCAAAAATTCGTTATAAATTCGAGATCACTTGATCTTATAAAACGACCATTATTTTTATATTTTTTGGCTTGTATGCTAATATAATGTTGTAAAACAAGATTTATGGTGTGATTGTGATTTTTCGTTTGGAACTTAAATTATAAGTTACTGATAAGTGATAAATTTGTGTTAAACCTTTTTAAGGATAATTGATCAATTCTCTATTATTAATTTTTATTACCATCTTAGGTTGGTTTTGGCATGATTAGTCCAATATCAAGAGTAGGTGAAAACAAGTTCAGTCAAGTTAAAAATTCGGAAATTAATATATTATATTCCTATATAAATGTGGTTTCTTTCCTCTTTCCCCTACGTGGCATTTATCTTCAGATTTTCCTTACAATACTATCTATCTTTTGAAACCTATTTATATCTTAGTGTCTTCTAATTTTTGGGCCCATAACAAAAACAACATATCCAACCTTTTTTTTTATCCCAGGACTCTATTTTATCATCAATCTGATGACCATTTACATCGTCCATCTTGACTTCGTGGGGGTCATGGAAGGATTCACTTTGACCTCCAGCAAGACAAAGAAATGTCCTATAATTGTAAAAAGATTTAGTCGAGACGAGCTTGAATTTTTTGAGGTAAAATTTGTTGAGAGATGATTCTAACAATGCTACTAACAAGACACGGATCAAAATGCACAAGCCGTATACAAGAATATTGATGCGGAATTAAATTATTGGTCTCTACCAAACTTCAAGCAACAAACACGCAAATATGATGGAAATCACAAGCAAACACACACCTGAAGCAAACCACGACATATGTGTTTTACAAGGTTCGGCAACGTGTCTACGTCCTTGGGGGTATCTACGAGTTTCCTTTCCTTTCTTGTACTTCTCCAACTAGAGAAGTCACCGAGATTACAAACGTTTGGAAGCAATATGTCTTCTAAAGCACTCTAGATATCTCTTTAACATAATCTCTCTCAATGAAATAAGTATTGTGTGTTATGTTACAAAATTAGGACGAAAATCCTTTTATAATAGGCTAAACCCGTACAAATAAACATGCAGATCGTGGGCAAAACCGTCTGCAACGGTCGATCAGTCGACCGGTGCACAGTTTTGTGCATAACCGCCAACATTCAATCGATCGCTCGCTCCGAGCCGGTCGACCGTTCCGCGCTTCTGAAAAGTGCCTGGGAGACTCTGTAAGTTTTCGGTCGACCGCGACTTAAGTTCCGATCGACCGATCCGCAATGCTGATCCTCGACTTGAAGCTCCTGAAAGTTTCCGGTATACCGCGTGCCTAGTACCGGTTGACCGATCCGTACTTCGTTCCGAGTCCCGGAAGACTCTGGAAGTTTCCGGTCGACCGATCCTCGCTTCGACCGAGCCTTGAAGGCTCTAGAAGTTTTCGGTCGACCGCGTGCCCAGCACCGGTCGACCGAAACTCACATTTTTACCAATCCTGACACGTTCTGAAAATTTCCGGTCGACCGATGCTCCCTGTTTTCCGGTACTTAACAAATCTACAAACCAAATATCAACATATTTGAGTCACATTTTTTCAAACCGAGCTTAAGTCGAATATTGAACTTCAACCATAATTTACACTCCTATTTTAGGGGTTCATACACTAAACTCAGAACAGAAAGGGTAATTCGTAAAACGTTTTGTTTAAATCCGCAGAAAAAAGTTACTACATTTCACAGTTTTATACTTTTATATCGTCACTGGAAAGTTGGGCCATTTGAAGTCTTAACTAATTTAAGGCCCACTTTAAAGTTTAACGAAGTTCAATTTTATCATAAGCATGTGTTGTGCAAATTTTAAGTTTTTATGCTAAAATTTTCACAAGCCGACATAGTTACAATTTTTGATTTCCATTTGATCGACTTCTGGTTTGTTGGGAACTGACCGTATCTTCCCAACCACTCTCCCTTTGCCTTTTCTCAACCATTTCTCACCCATTTCAATCACTAAGTCCAAATCTAGAAGCAAAATCTTGAACAAATAATAATTTTATGAAGATGAACACAACAACTCAGCTCACGTTGATTAACTAACATAATAACATTTTTCACTTATTGTGAACATATATAGCATCAAGGGCAGTGTCAGGATTTCGAGTAAGGGAGACATAATTTATATCACATTTGGAAAAACGTCTAAGTGGTTCGAGAATCCAATATGAATATACCTAACTAGGTACATCCAAATTTCAAAAGATAGGTGGTATATACTTAATTACGTGAAATTCAAAATCTAATGGATCATAATCATAATTAGTATAAATCTTACCAATAAAATCCAAATTCAAGGGGTTGCCCCAAGTGTCACCGCCGCTGTATAACATGTTGTTGTGCAAGTGCAGGAGAATAGCCTATCAAATTTACAAGGTCTAACTGATTATAGAAAATCAGAATGAATGCAGACTTGGTACAATTTTCACTTTAAAAACAGATTATGTATCAGTACAACGGCTATATTGAACCCCACGTGAAACAATTTCTATCAAATAAGTGTTATACAATATAGTATTATAAACTTCAAAACAAAAATCGCATTTTTCAGCATAAAAAAAAATCTGGATTGGAATTAGGAGTTGAAGAATATTAGTCCTAACACGCTTTCACAAATCGAGCTATTGCCCTGTCGAAAACAAAACACAAGCCTTAACATTGTAAGATTTTCAGAAGGATACAACCTAGAAACTACAAAGCTCCAATTCTAAGTTAATGTTAAGACTTGCTCCACATTTTTTAGGCAAATTTGTCAAATTCTGTAACTGCTGTGTGTTAGTTCACCAACACTGTTTGAGGGTTGGATGTCAGCATCATTGAAATTTAATTAGAACCACAACCAACGTGGAGCACTTATAGGAGCATTGTGTCGAAAGCTGTCACTAGTCGCTGATCTGCTAGAAGATTATTACCTGGACTTCTAGAAATTTAGTGTCATTTCTTTTGCTCTTCAAATTTAGTGTTGCTTGATTTCTCATCCACATTTGTTCATGTTTTTTACTTAGGCATAACAGTTGTATGTAGACTGTAGAGTGATTTTTATTTATTTATTTCCAATACAAACGCAGCTGGTCAAAACAATTTAGTTCGATTCAATTACTTTGGCGCTAGAAATAGCACGATTTATTTTGAATATTGAGAAGAGGCTATTATTATTCTAAGTTTCTAACAACCACGGAACAAACTTCCTCTTTTGAGCGAGAACAAACATTTTGAAATTAAAAATGGCATGTAGAAGAAATGGACAGGTACCAAACAAAGCAGCCCATTATGGAGCATTCTGTGATCTCTGAGTTAAACAAATAGTAGTAGTTCCTACTGGAGCAGAGCAGACACACAACGTTCTTTATTATTATTATTATTATTATTATTATTATTAGTCTACTTTATCTCATTCTTATTTTAAATCTCAAACATTTTAATTATATAGAATTTCTTGCTTGACTATCTCAAAACAAACCATAAGAATGGAATGTCTATTTCAAGACAATAGATCTCCTAACATTCACAACTATGATTCCAAGGTAATTTGAACTCCCCGTTTCACTTATATCGGCAATCGAATTGGAGGAACTACAACATGTAAACTCACAATATCAGTTAAGATGACTATGATAAGCAATGGTCTAAATCATTTATTGTTCACAACCATAACACAAACTACTCAAGCGAGTCACTCTTATAGTTTACAAGGTTTGTGTTTTTCTTTGACGGGCGATATTAGAGACTATTTGTCCCTCGAAAACATAATGTACAACACTTGAATTTAAGTATCCGACGTTGAGTTGATTTAGGAGATGTTTGTGCACAAGAACCATGTAGAAAGTGGATTCTAGGAGCCAAATGAAAAGTAATGGAAAATAAAATCCAACGGAATTTAAAAAAAATTGACTAAATTTTGTTGTTTATGCATGTAACTGGAATATGATGGAATTCAAATTATGTTCTTTGTACATGTTAGCTAAGTTTAGGAACGGAACCGTCTCGCAACAATTTTTTCGACCACCTCCGACGACGCCTTTTCTGGCCACCTTAGGCGACCCCTTCTCCGGCAACACCCTCTCCGACCACCTCCCCTTCGGCAACCTTTTTTCCGACCACCTCGAGCAACCCATTTTCTGACCACCTCTGGCGACACCCACTCTAGTGAAAAATATGATTTTGCAATACAAGTTGTAGCCTTCAGATGTATTAGTAGGGTTGTCAATCGTGTCGTGTGTTAATCGTGTCGTGTCTAGTCGTATATAAGTTCTAGGTGTTGCGTCATACCGACTCATTTAATAATCATGTTGCTAGACTTCTGTCGTATCCAACCTGTTTATATAATTGTGTTGTCGTATCTAACCCGTTTATACATGATTATTAAACGAGTTACTTCGTGTACACGTTTAACACAACTACCGTTTACACCATTAAACAATAATCCATACACAATTAGTTCTGTTTATTACACGAATACCAGATTGCATGATTGCACACCACCCGTTCATTATAATTTATAACTTATATATTACTTGTATACTTGTAGGTATTAGTCGTGTATTAATCTTGTAGAATTCGTAATCGTGTACCTAATTACCTGATTACTTATCGTGTTTTTGTAGGATTTCGTGTCCATGTATGTATATATTTTAAAATTTTAATATAACATACAAGATCGATTTTCATATTTTCAACAATTTTTATGTACATAGTTTTGTGATTATTCTAATAACATGCAATCCTACATTTATTAAAATGAATCACAAATGTAGAATAATACCTAAAGGTTCTCTAAAACCTTCTTGAAGATTCGGAGTCGCATTGCCCGTTGAATCGTCCACGGATTTGCCTCCGAGTGTTCACCAAACTCTAAACAAGATTAGAGAAAAATGAGCTAGACAATCAATCTCTAACAAGGTTTAGAATCTAGCTAATAACCCCTCTATAAGCTCCTGAGATTCTTATCTCTATAACTTAAATTTAGTAAGAGATTTTCGTGGTGATTAAGGAGAGATTAATGAGAGAAAGTTTTTTGCATATGTTTTAAAACAAGTAGGAGTAGGTGTCCTTTTATAGTCTCCCAAAACATCTTTATCAAAAGTTATTCTTTAGTCATGATCCCTTGTTTATTCTCTCCTAAAATTAATCTCTAATTTCCACATAATCACCCACAAAAAACGTTTTAATTAAATCAGGAATTAATCCACTCATGATCTAATTAATCTCTTAATAATTCAGGCAGAATCGTTCTTGTTCGGTAGACCGAGAATTATTCGGTCAACCGAACCATTCAGTTATAACACGTGTTCGGTGCACTGTGAGATAGACGGTCGACCGATTCTTTATGATAAAAATTCCCTGGAAGAATTCAGACGAACCACGTCTTGTAGTCAGTCTACCGTTGACGCACCAGAATCGCACCTGGGACATAGTCATCGGATGACCGTGTCACCTTCGGTCTACCGAAAATACTATTTCTCGGTTGACCGTGCACACTCGGTTAACCGAACCCGATTGTCCAGGCACTCCAGACAATTTCGGTCAACTAATTGCGCTTACCCGTTCCCTATTCGGTTAACCGATCCGAAGATACCCCGGTCGACCGAACCATGAGCAGTTCACCGTGTTTGACTCCGATTTTGCATTTGTCAAATTTTGGATTTATTTCCAACAAAATTTGATCTTTTGGGGTTTTTAGCAAATTCACATCTTATATAATATAATATCATATGTAATATTAAATTATTACACCCCATAATATATACACCTCATATGAATTTATTATGATTCTATTCAATATATAAAAGTAATTTTTTCCTCTTTTATATACTCGTGTCGTCAATTATTTGTAGAGCTACAACAATCGATGACCAACACGACAATCTTATCTCGGTAATTAATGTTTCATGTTAATTACTATGATTGTGAACAACTTTTGATTTTATGTAAACCATTATCTTTTAGATCTCTTCAGTTAAAGACCAAACGTCTCTTCCTTAACACTTCCAAATGACGAAATCATAATTAAGGAACAAAATACTTGCAGATTCAATTCATAATAATTGACATATAAAAGTAAAACTTTTAGAACACATTCCTTTCAGTTTTATCGTCACTACTGCAGAATTGGGAATACTCGTCGCCTAATAGACGTCGGCTGTTACAAAGGCCGACGTCTAATATAGAGAAGATCGAATAGACGTCGGCCGCATATAACTCTGACGTCTATACCCAATAGACGTCGGGGAATAGACGTCGTCTGTTATAATACGACGTCTATATTCAATAGACGTCAGACTTCACAGAAACCGACGTCTATTGGTGACGTCGGGGAATAGACGTCGGAGATATGCAATATCCGACGTCTATATGTCTTTAAAAGAAATCAGACAGTTGCGTTTTCTTTCACTCTTTCCAGACAGAAAATACGAAACCCTAGCCGCCGCGATCCGATTCCTCGATCCATCCCGTCTGATTCCTCTGATCCATCCCGTCTGATTTCTCCGATCCATCCCGCGATCTCCTCATCCACTACAGTTCCACTATGGGGATATCAGATTCCATGTAAGTAAAGCTTTATTTTTGTTCATTTGTAGTTTATTTCCTCTAACAATGATGTGTTCACTTTTCTAATTATGTTTGAATAATTAGATAGATAAAAACATTCACACGGCGTATGTGAAGGTGATACGGTCTGCTCAGCATTTTATCTACATCAATATGGCTGAACAATGATGTACAAGTAATTGTATGGTGTCGACGGCGGCATCAATCATCTTTAAACCTACCTTCCTCTGTCTGCAGGTTGATTTAAAGAGGATTAACGTCGTCGTCGACGCCATGCGTCTGCTTGGTTTCCCAAAGACTTTGGTCTGCAAAATTGTCAACTAACTCCTCAAGGTGTCTCCTTACCTAGCTAAAATCCTAATTAATACACTAACTAACAACTTTTTCCTTTTCTTTTTCCTTTCCTTTCAGCCCACACTACGTGATGAGATACATGGAGGAAATTCTCGACGTGGCAACTGAAGACTTATGTTTATCCTGTATTTCTCGTGTCACTATCATTTTTTTTGTAAATTAATTGTGTTGTATATTTCTTTGTAATGAATGAATGAATGATTGTCTATATATGCTTGTATGTTTGTGTTTGTGCAGGATGCTATTTATTTTTTTGTCAATGTTTAGGAATAGACGTCGGATATTCAAGACATCCGACGTCTATTCCTTGGACTGGACAATAGACGTCGGATGCCTTGAATATCCGACGTCTATTACTTGGACAATAGACGTCGGATGTCTATACGTCCGACGTCTAAGAATAGACGTCGTGCGAATACACGTCGGATGTGACGGTGTTGATATCCGACGTGTATAGGTCTTAACATCCGACGTATATGACATTTTCTGTAGTAGTGCGTGTCTTAATCGTGTTAATCGTTTTTGCGGCAGAAATCCATATCCAACTCATTTAATAATCGTGTTGTCATATCTAATCCATTTATTAATCATGTTCAAATTCTCAATCTACATCCGCTAAGTTCGTGTCGTTTTCGTGTCGTGTAATCATGTTTCGTGTAAAATTGACAACCTTATATATTAGTCTATGACCAGATATTTGAAATCCAATAACATCCATGTTTGAATGTCAAAGATTTTACACTGAGAAATCTCGTAATCTATTCTTCATCTACAGGTTTAAAATAATACAAATGAACTAGTGGGGCAAATATTGGTTGAGGATATCCACTTGAATTGAATATACCTGTTATTATAACATGAATAACCATGTTCGTGATACACACAAAAATGTTGCTCATTAATGTTTATACATTTTTCCCCTCATAACATGATTCAATACAATCTCATTTCATTTAACATTATATATATATATATATATATATATATATTACAAGTACTAATATTAAAGTTTCTAACATTTCTACATGAAACGAGGTTAATTAGTGTTCCGTTATTTTGATAGACCACGTGTAGTCCCATCGTATGTCAACATATTGGATTTGCAATAAAATAAAATGATTTTCGAAATGGGTTTTTGTTTGGGTATTATACACTTGAGAAAATGATGGGTTTTTGTTTGGGTATTATACACTTGAGAAAATGTTCGTCGGAGGTGGTCAGAAATAAGAGTCGTTGGAGGTAACCGGAAAAGAAGTCACCAGAAGTGATCAGATAGGTTGAGGAGTGTTTTTGTAGAAGTGGAAATGAGTTAAAGTTTCAAGATTGAGATTTTTCCTCACTTTCTTAAGAGGAGTGGTGAGAAAATAAAGATGTAAAAATCATTTATATTTGGAAATCTAAGGAGTCTTTTCTTTCCCTTACACTGCACAAACATTAGGAAAAATAAGAATCACGTGGAATTAAAACCCCGGTGCACAAACCCACCCCCATGAATCCCGGTAAATTGTAATTCCAAACAACGTAACTCACCCATATCCACCAAACCATGAAAAGACAAACATTAGGCACAGCTGCATAATTGGGATGACGATTTTCCTTATGGATGGTAGAATATATAACAACACAACACAATGGTAACAATTTCGAATACACATCGACACAAGCACTTCGTTTGAAGAAAAAGAGAAAAAAACTTAAAAAAATTCAGCACAAACACGCAAGAACGTATTGATGGCAAAGAAACACCAACCAAGAGAGCTTCATTTCTTCTTTGCCATCGCAACTACTATTACCAAAGGAACAGTCTTATTGCATCTTGCCTTGTTATGGACTTGATTTGGTTGCTTTAGTTGAATTCTTACTGCTTAATGTCTTATGTCTTTGCTTTGTTCCATATGGCTTCGAGTTCTCCGGCAAAGGCCTTCTGGCGTCCGACAACGACTGTGATGTGGTCCCTTTTGTCTATGATCTTGACACGTGCGCGTGGGATTCTTGATCCGACGGCTTGGCTGCATTCCACGGGGAGGAGCTCGTCTTTGCTGCCGTGGAAAATGGTGACTTGGCAATCCATGTCGTCCCGGACGGTGTCTAGGTAGCCGTCCATCTTGCCGGCGCTGCCGCAGATTATGTTGTGGAGGGTGTGCCAGGCAGCGTTGTGTGTGTGGAGGAAAAATCCATCCATTAGGAATGTCTTTATTCTGCATGAACAATAATCTTTGAGTTATAAATATTTATGTTATAGTATCAAATAGGTTGCATCTTAGAAAGTGGTAAATTGTAACTTCATTGCTCAATACAATATTATAGATGTTTCTAAAGATTATCATATAAATTTGAATCTACATTATATTATAATTATGGTTTCACTACTGGTAATAAGATGTAATAAAGATTCTTGGCCAAATTGGAGGGTAATTGTGATATTATAATACTCGAGGGTATTGCTGATATTTTATATCATTTGGGGTATCTTTGCAATACTATACATATATTCTTTTAGAGTAATCTTTTATAAGATTTTAAATCTCTTATAATAATTTTAAATCTTGTTTTTTATCAGTGGTAAAAAGGGTGGAAAGAAAGGGACTGAAATTAGATCCCACAATTTTAGGTTGAGGATACTTTAGATCACAAACTGAGCTATCTCAATTTCTATATAAATATAAATATATATATATATATATATATATATATATATATATATATATATATCAATGCAACCTAAAGGCTTTATTCCCTATGAATTGGACATTATCAGATGTTACGAGGAGCTCAAATTAGGTATAATTAAGTACAACCAACCAACTACTAAGACCAAAATGTAGCAACTCTACAAACACTAATTCTGCCATGACCCCTCATCCCTCATTATAGCCCCCATATAACCCCAACTAATATTTGAATAACCAATTGCCAAAACGACCCATCATTTTCCTTTTATTACAATGGTGCCCACCAACCAGCCCAGAACCGAACCGTTTGGTGAGTCAGAGCAACAACACCACCTAAAAACAAACCACAAACATGCATGCTTACAATCTTAACAGGTGAATAGTGTAGTTAGAAAAACCTGTTTCTGGTGATCTGCCTGAATACAAAGTCCCAAATCCTGTGGTTCTTGCAAATTAGAAGGCATATGGTCCTACTTATGTGCTCGTACCAACAAGCAATCGACGCTCCGAATGCGATCGGTGGCCACACCCTCCTCGGCGCCACCTTTCTAAGAACGTATTGCGTCCCCTGCTCACCCTTTGGGGCCGGAAAATATGGCTGTAATGCGTGTAACGTTTGTTGAGAATTGGGAATTGTAAAATGTTAATAAGTAACTAAACGAGTTAACTTGGGACCACATTGATTTAATATGATAACTTTTCGCTCAAAAGATGTCCAAAGTAGTGATAATTTTCTTTTGAGATCTTGGGTATAGTGAATACCGGTGCTAGTAGAGTCAATGATTTGACTGCCTTGGGGTTCTTGACGGCAAGTGCCAGCGCTAGAATTGACCCAAGGGAATGAGCCACAATGTGGAACGACTCAAGCCGATATGGTTCGATTACAGACCGTTCAATCATGTCCACATGCTCCTTCATGGTATAGAGCGAGTCGGTCGGCTTTGGGCTCCTCCCAAATCCTAGCAAGTCGATGGCAAAGAGACGGTATTTTGACTTGGTTGTGTCGCTAAGGTTGGGGAACACCGTCTCGGTCCAAAACTTAGACGAGGATATGAATCCGTGTATGAAAAGCACATTCTCCTCCACACCATCTGCATGCAACAATCCAAACATAACTGTCACGTGACCACCAACCCGCATGTGTATGATTTGAAACTATACTAGCAGACTCTAATTAAAATACCTTTAGGACCCTCTATCTGAACATAGAGAGAGTCCTTTAAGGACGGGGAACTCCAGCAAGTACAAGTCTTACAATTACAATCCGACCACCGTGGGATCGGATGCGACTGGTGTCCTCCGATCTTCCCCTGTAGCATCTCCACTATGGTGGAGTTAATCGTAAACGTCGTAGTTGCAGAGACGTTCGATGAAGGTGGTAATGATGACGACGACCGGAAATTCCCCACATTGCATCTAGAAGAAACCACCGTTCTACTGCCCCTCTCGGACTTAATCCTCCTTAGCTCCTTCACGGTCGTGCTGGACACCTCCGAGACAAGAGACGGCCGCCGGTACAACGTGTCGGAAATTTCCTCCAGCTGGAGCTTAGAAGACGAGAGGCAAACGATCTTCGAGCCCCCGTCCTCCGACACGAGGATGTTGCCACTACTAGTGATCATGTCCTTGGCGGAGGAGCAATAGCACGGCTTCCACTCCGCTTCGACGGTGTAGTCCACAATCTTGTAGACAAGACAAAGGAACATGTCCAAGACATCCAAGAATGTGAACACCACAAAGCTCACCACATCATTAACAAACCTCCCGGTTGCTCCCAACCCGTTCCTCGCCTCAACGTAGTAACCCTTCATGGCTTCTGACCTGCACTTTGACCGTCACCGTAGCTCGTTCTTTGGATTTAGAAGATAATTAAAAAGGCAAAATGATATTAGTAAGTTGAAGAGGAGAGTTGCATTGGTGTAGTGCAAGGACTCTCCTCTTCTTACGCCAAAGGCAAAGGGTGGGGAGGTTTTGATGGTGTTCTTCAACTTGAAGTTTTAGCTTTGGTTGCAAGATAATATGAAATATATATTGTGGGAGTTGGAGGAAAAGGGGGGTTGGGAAGTTTTTGACATGTTGTGAGGAGAAATTGATTGTTCTAATAAAGAGGTTTATACGACACAGGGTAAATTGGTAGTTGGTGGTTGAGCTCCCTGCAACCTTTTCCTTTCCCTTTAGCAACCAAAGAGACTTCTCTGTTCTCAAAACGTATGGAGCTGGAATTCCACGTAACCGGCCGTAACGTGATGAACGAAGTACAGGGTATTTATCAAACATTAAAAAAAGTAAGTGTGGGGCTAAAAAGGTTATCTATTTGTAGCTTAATTAATCTAAGCCAACATGTAATTTGATAATCTGAGACATCATGTATATACCTCAAGATGTCATCAAGGTTATTGGTTTGGGATACCGTGATATTGGTTATTCTAAGGATAAGACTTCCATCTGAACAAGTTTACGAATGTTGGGGAAAATTACCTGATATAATTTAATCATCTGGCGTCCATGATGTGCCAATTATTTTGTTTTGTTGCTCTTATTTGAGATAAATTCTTAAGAAGATATCCTACAAATAATTCAACATATCGTTAGTACCTTCTGATTTTAAAAGGAAAATTCGAGTATTTTGTTCTATAAGACATTTTAACATGCCAATTGTTTAGCTTCAATAAAAAGAAAATTCAGACACTTTTTGTTTAGCCCAAGATTTCTTTCAAGCTCTTCACTTGAGGTTGTTAACATTTGCCTGCATCCATGTTTTCTTACCAAGAATGATATTTTTGAATTTTATGATCGTGAACATGTTGTTGTCTTGTTTTTCGATAGGCAAGGTTAATATTTGAATTCCCTGATAGGTTGATTCAAACTATAGCTTTGATGTAGCTTAAAAAAGGACGAACCGACAAAGGAGGCTTAGTATGTGCAAATAAAGTAAATTGATTCTGAGCATAATCCACTCTGCCTTTCGAAAAATACGACCATCCATTATTTTTGATGTGGTGCAATTACATATGGGGTGGTTTTTGGATGTAATAAAATTTTAAAAAAATTGAGGCTTAAAAGACATATTTTGACATAAAGTGCAAAACTTTTTTCTTATCCACAATAACAAAAATGCATCACTTCTGAAAAATTAGAAAAAAATTATTTTTTGAGATTCTGAGTTTTTAGGAAAACTCTGGCCCTCGTGGGGAGTGTTTGAACGTGGGAAAGAGAAAAATCAATTTTTATGAGAATTTCGACCAATTCTTTGG
Organism: Triglochin maritima; assembly: GCA_963682175.1. Taxonomy (NCBI): domain Eukaryota; kingdom Viridiplantae; phylum Streptophyta; class Magnoliopsida; order Alismatales; family Juncaginaceae; genus Triglochin; species Triglochin maritima. The sequence goes on along the minus strand of OY821791.1, from coordinate 6,513,866 downwards.
TCATCCAAACTCACCACTAGACTACCCAAGTATGTACACCATTGTTTGACAATGTACAAGTAACGTCGCTAACACTAGAGTTTCCCATGTCTGTCCAAGTAAGCTTTGAAGTGTATATTATTGTACGTTGGAGGTATGTCAACAAAGACAGACAAAAAAGAAAATACCTGGTCCAAAAGACTCTTGGAGATGACAAAATAAATGATATAAACATCAAATACCATAATGAAATGGAATTTCGCATAAGGCCATGCATCCATGATAAACTTAAATAGATAATCAACAACATAAATAATGCAATCAGATGATGGATGATGCGTATGCAAAGAATCCCACGTTCCACTAAGAATTTTGTGAACCTCAACACAGTCACATAAACCCACCTCAACCAACTTGCTAGAATGGGCAAATCAAAATGGCCCACTTGACCAAACCCTGGTGCGTAAGATTTCCTGACAAAATGAGAAATAAAGGATGGGTGAAAGCCACCTCCCATTTCTCTCTAAATAAGTGTACTATCCTCCCACCACAACGGCGATTTATTAGTGGGAGTCTACTGCACATGACTCCATCTTAATTCACAGCCACCACCGTCCTCCTGCTCCCTAAATCACCTGGTCCAAACACAAGGATGCATATGAATTATCTAAAATTTAATGATCTCAAGGAACTTCAATTCACATTCACACCACTTGGGATCGTAGTTTTGAAATTGGAACGGACACAAATGTGATCGTGGGTTTGGAAAATAAGGGAGGGTGAGAAAGGAAATTTTGATCGTAACACAACAATGTGTTATTAGAGAACTTCAGATGGTTCAGGGGCATGTTATGGATTATAAGATCATGGGACATTTCACTTAATACCAATACGTCTTGAATTGGATACTTATACATTAATATGGTATCAGAATCATAAATGCTTGACGATGTTGGCGGACTACATGCATCCGTGTTGTTCACGTGTAAATGTGAAGAAAAAAACTTCAATCAAGTGTGTGAAGCGGTGTTACAAAATAGTTTTACATCGAATAATTGGGGGTCACTCATAGGTTATAAGGTCATGGTCAACACTTTTTAGAAGATTCAAATCCCACTATTCTTAAATTTTGTTGATGTAGTAAACTAAACATATTTCACATGGTACATGTTAGACTGGGTCAATCGACCTACAATGCATACTCATATCTATATTAATTTGTCAACTTGTAGACATAGAGAAAATAATTATGATCACACGAGTAAGAGATTGTCGGAAAAATAATAATACTGTTGTACTACAAAATATTGTAAGTTTGTAACACTTTATAACAAAATTAGGTCCACTGCCCTTAACCTACGTGCACAATTTTTGTTGATGCGGGCAACCGATCAAATTCCAGAGGATGCACGGATTTTTCAAACATTATGACTTCATGTATTAAAGGCCTGGTGTGAAGCTGATAATGTTTTAACTGCAATGAGCTAAGGTAAGGACATGATTGGTTTGAAGGAAGATCCGAAATTTTGGAAATGGTAATTGGAGAAACTTTAGTTGAAGGAAGTAGATTATCAAAAATCCGTCAGGTGCAATAAGCTAATGTTGGTGTGATTTTGTGATAGTTTTAGAGTTTTCTTTAGGGTGAATTGCAACAGTGTCATCAAAAACAACGAAATTGGATTTAGGACATCTGAAAATAATTATTTGCACCAACGTCATAGAAAACCCTAAAAAATTATTCTAATGCCATTAACTTTTCCCTAATTGCAACTGTGTCATTCCGTTAGCCATCCGTTAACGGCATCGTAAACAGTCGTGAACTTTTATTAATATTTAATGGGAATTTTGCAGAATCACCCTAAATAAACCCAAAATTCATACATTTCATTATACGTGTTGTAAAAAATACAAAACATTATGAAAAAATTTATATATACTCTCTCATCTTTATCTTTCCTCTATCATCTCTTCTTTTTCTCACCCTAAACTTAATGACTCGGTTTCTAAACTAATGACATCCATAAATTTTATATTTTAAAATTACAAAATATTTAATTATTTTTTATAAAATATTTAGTTTTTTATAAAATATTTTTTCCAAACATTATTTTTTAGAATTAAAATATTTTTTATATAAAACTAAATATTTTTAAGAAAATGTATCTTTTATATATAAAAAAATTAAATATTTTATAATTTTAAAATATAAAAATTATCGGATGTCATTAGTTTTGTAACCGAGTCTTTAAGTTTAGGGAGAGAAAAGAAGAGATGATAGAGGTAAGATAAAAATGAGAGAGTATAGATAAATTTTTTGCATAATTTTTTGTAATTTTTACAACACGTATAATTAATTTTATGAATTTTGAGTTTATTTAGGATGATTTTGCAAAATTCCCATTAAATATTAATAAAAGTTAACGACCGTTAACATAGGACTGACGGAATGACATTGTTACAATTATGGAAAAAGTTAACGGCATTAGAGTAATTTTTTGGGTTTTTCTATGGTATTGGTGTAAATAGTTACTTTCAGATGACATAAATTCAATTTTATTGTTTTTTGACGACACTGTTGCAATTCACCTTTTTCTTTACCTTCTTCGTACCGGAAGGCAAAGGATGTCATCTGGTCTAAGGATTTCCATCTGAAGAATAGCGTGAAGAATTTATAGCTAGACTACTAATTACATATTAGCTTTGAAAACTAATTAGTTTTCCACTCTAAACCATTATTGTGCAACTATAAACAATTCACACCCTACCTACAACAAAGACAAACCTTTTCGGAGTATAAAATAAAGTACAATATTTCTGAAATTGAATTGCTCAACTAGTTCGGAGTCCAAATAAATAGGCTGAAGATAGTACCAACTGGAACAATATGTACCAAGGCTATAATTACTAAAACCAACCTCTTGGACTCCAGTTGCCTGTAGAAAGATGTAGAAGATGCATGCATGGCCTTAGCATTAAAATAAGTAACAAGGTGCACCTATTAGACTTCAGTTCCACGAAATTCCAACAACCATGAGGAGACGAGAATAGGATTATTGGTGGTCCGAACGGTACCGTACCTCGTGTAGTGTTGGTGGTTGGGTTTTTGTCCAAAAGATTAAGATAAAAGATGGCTTAAGTAAATACAATGAGGTAATGATTTCATATCCAATTGGTTGATCTCAGTAGATTGTGGTCTGATCAAACAAGGCATGACAGGCTGTTTTTGTTTTTTTAATGTTACAAGAACTTGTGTTTGAGAAGATGTGTTCATCACGCGGTCTAATGTTAGGGTTGATAATTGATATGGGCTTATTAAAAAGACAAAGGTTGATAATTGGTCAGTGATCTATTTTATTTGTCAAAAATAAGATATTGGTTTTGTTGTGATATGATTTGATGAAGATATTAATTTGCGTTGGTATCAGGATATAAGAAGATACTTTTTTTATGATTCAGAATTTAAAATACTTCAATTAATGTTGCTTTGTTGAGTGCATAAAAATAAAAATAAAAGAGTTTTTTAATGATCCTGAATTTTTCAAAAGGAAAATGTTTAGTGGACGCGCGCGTCCGGGACGCGCGCTGATGTGGCCAGTCCACTCAGCAGACGCTGCTTAGTTGGCGCGATGGGATATGAAAAGTTTTTTGTTTTTTTATTCCTCTATTTTCGTACCGTCATCATTTCCACCATCCTTCCCTCCATCCCTCATTAATGCGACTCAAATCACTCTCTTCCTTCATCATTTTGGCGCTCGACGCTCCTACACGGCACAGAAGACTTGTTATCAATCTCAAGATGCCTCTTCCTTTTCCTTCCCTTCTCTTCTGTGGTCATTCCTCTGTACTCAAATGGAAATCGTTCCCATGCCTTCCCTAGTGGAGCAGCCATCAAACGTTCCCCATGAGGGGATGTTTTTCCCCTCTTTCGAAGAAGCCAAAGCATTTTACGTGGCCTATGCCGATCATTGTGGTTTTGGCGTTAAGACAAGACAATCTCATTACGATCGTGGTGTTGTTATACGGGCCACGCTGACTTGCTCCAAGGAGGGCACCGCACCAACGGACCAAGGGCAAGGAAAATTGAAGCCTAGGTTATCCAGCAGAGTACAATGCACTGCTCGGATAAGGGTATCTGGAAACACAGCAAGGGGTTACAACGTTAACTTTGTGGATCTTAACCATAACCATCCCATGCTTGACCCGGAGCAAATGCGATTTCTCAGGCAAAAACGAACCGTCCCTGAATCCGTCGTAGCACGGATATCGGTTAATGATGAAGCTGGGATATCGGCTGCTAAGACCATGCAATCTCTTGTGGTCGAGGCTGGAGGTTATGACAAATTGACTTTCAACGAAAGGGATTTAAGGTTTGTGTTCTTTCCGTCTAACATAATTGAAGTTGAACATTTTGCGCCTGGTCTTACTGGTTCCTGTTTGCAGGAATGTTGTAAACCAAGTCAGAAATTTGAAGATGGGACCTGGTGATGCACAAGCTCTTCAGGACTATTTCATTAGGATGCAGAAGATTGATTCCATGTTTTTTTATGTAATAGATATGGATGACGAAGGAAGACTACGCAACGTTTTTTGGGCTGACAGTCGTTCTAGAGCTGCATATTCATACTTTGGAGACGCAATATGTTTCGACACAACCTACATTACCAACAAATACGACATGCCATTTGCCCCATTTGTAGGAGTCAATCACTATTTCGAATCAGTTTTGCTCGGTTGCGCTTTGCTGTCCTATGAGACTACTGAAAATTACATATGGTTGTTCCAAACCTGGTTGTCGTGCATGAACGGTAAGTTTTTTTCCTTCTTCCCTCTTCATATCTTCCTCTTTTTTGTTTGTCTATTCGTAATAAAAAGTCTGTCTGTTCGGAATAAGAAGAGTGTATGTTCGGAATAAGAAGTCTGTCTGTTCGTATTAAGAAGTCTCTCTGTTCGGATTAAGTGTTGCGTTTGTTCGGAATAAGAAGTCGGATTGTTCGGATTAAGTGTTGTGTCTGTTCGGAATAAGTTGTGAGTCTGTTCGGATTAAGTGTTGTGTCTGTTCGGAATAAGTGGTCGGATTGTTCCGATTAAGTGTTGTGTCTGTTTGGATTAAGTGTTGTGTCTGTTCGGAATAAGTTGTGAGTCTGTTCGGATTAAGTGTTGTGTCTGCTCGGAATAAGTGGTGGGTCTGTTCGGAATAAGAAGTCTGACTGTTCGGATTAAGTGTTGTGTCTGTTCGGAATAAGTGGTCTGACTGTTCGGATTAACTTGTTGTGTCTGTTCGGAATAAGAAGTCTGACTGTTCGGAATAAGTAGTCTGTCTGTTCGGATTAAGTGTTGTGTCTGTTCGGAATAAGTGGCCTGACTGTTCGGATTAAGTGTTGTGTCTGTTCGGAATAAGAAGACTGTCTGTTTTGGATTAAGAAGTCTGTCTGTTCGGTATAATGTCTCACTCCTTTCTAATTGGGTCCCTTATGCAGATATACCCCCCCCCCAGCTATAATAACAGATCAATGTGGTGCCATTACTGCTGCTGTAAGGAATGTCTTCCCAGATTCAAGACACAGATTCTGTATATGGCACATAATGAACAAAGCTCCCGTGAAGTTGCCGACGCAGTATCGGGATCACATATTATTTGATCTGAAATTGATTGTATATGATTCCAAAACCCCAGCAGAATTTGATCGTAATTGGCAGGGTTTCCTTCTTGATTTTGACCTGCAGAACCACAGCTGGCTCAAATCCATTTATGCAATCCGAGAGTCGTGGATCCCTGCATTTATTGGTGATTTTTTTTTCGCGGGAATGGCATCTACTCAGAGGAGCGAGAGTATGAACGCCTTCTTCGACAAGTATCTTACTTCGAAGACCACCCTTAAGCAGTTTGTTCAACAATACGAACTTGCGCTCCGCCACAAGTACGAGAAGGAAGCTCAATCAGAATTTGATTGTCTTCATAAAAAACCCCAGTTGGTTTCAATTTATCCATTCGAGAGTCAGTTGAGCGAGTTGTATACCGTAGGGGTCTTCAAAAAAGTGCAGTTACAAATTGGGAAGATGATATACTGCGATATAACGGAGGAGTTCAATACGAATGAAACATTCCAGTACAAGGTATCTGAACGTGTTTTGGCTGGTGAGCAGCTACTGTCGAAACGTTTCCTAGTACAAAACACATCCATGAATTTTACATGTGATTGCAGAATGTTTCAGCACGTTGGGCTTCTATGCTGCCACGTTTTTGTTGTACTTGCATGCTTGAATCCTAATGCATTGCTTCCAGACTCTTACATCCTTAATCGATGGCGGAAGGATATTCGAAGGAGCTATCGAGATAAGACGTACCCAGACGATGGTGTAATGGCGAAGGATGCGCTACGTCGTCACGACGACATCATGGGTCGTGCCGTTTGGATCGCACAGGAAGCCTTCATCTCCCACAAAAGGTATATTGAGGCCGTGCAGTGTATTGAAATGCTTAAGGCACGTATGCACACTACACAAAACTTGGTTCGACCTGATGAACCTGAGTCTTCGGGTACATCGGTCCTTAATCCGGAAAAGGTCAGACGTATAGGAAGACCGCCGACTAGACGTCGAGTGTCTTTAGCTGAGAAGATAATTAAAAAGAGCCATAAAAAACACGCCCAACAAGAGAAGGGAAAGTGGAAGATGAAGGTTACTTCGCCGCTTCACGAAGTAGCACCAAAACCCGCGGATCCTGATTTCTCCGATTGGGACATGAGTTTGTATTACGAGGAATTTCCTCCTTAATTTACATTTTTGTGTTTTTTCCCGTTCTTGTAAAACCAAGAAACTTGTAATTGTTGATACGTTGTGATCTGTAAATGGTTGTTATACAAGTTCAGTTCAGATTTACTTGTGTCTGTTCGGAAATAGAAGACTGTGTTCGGAATAAGTTGTGAGCCTGTTCGGATTAAATGTTGCTGTTGTTCGGATTAAGTTGTGAGTCTGTTCGGATTAAGTGTTGGGTCTGTTCGGAATAAGAAGACTGTGTTCGGAATAAGTAGTGAGCCTGTTCGGATTAAATGTTGCGTTTGTTCGGATTAAGTTGTGAGTCTGTTCGGATTAAGTGTTGCGTCTGTTCGGATTAAGTGTTGGGTCTGTTCGGAATAAGTGGTGGGTCTGTTCGGAATAAGAAGACTGTGTTCGGAATAAGTTGTGAGCCTGTTCGGATTAAATGTTGCGGTTGTTCGGATTAAGTGTTGCGTCTGTTCGGATTAAGTGTTGCGTTTGTTCGGATTAAGTGGTGGGTCTGTTCGGAATAAGAAGACTGTGTTCGGAATAAGTTGTGAGCCTGTTCGGATTAAATGTTGCGGTTGTTCGGATTAAGTGTTGCGTCTGTTCGGATTAAGTGTTGTGTTTGTTCGGATTAAGTGTTGGGTCTGTTCGGAATAAGAAGACTGTGTTCGGAATAAGTAGTGAGCCTGTTCGGATTAAATGTTGCGTTTGTTCGGAATAAGTTGTGAGTCTGTTCGGGTTAAGTGTTGCGTCTGTTCGGATTAAGTGTTGCGTCTGTTCGGATTAAGTGTTGGGTCTGTTCGGAATAAGTGGTGGGTCTGTTCGGAATAAGAAGACTGTGTTCGGAATAAGTTGTGAGCCTGTTCGGATTAAATGTTGCGGTTGTTCGGATTAAGTGTTGCGTCTGTTCGGATTAAGTGTTGCGTTTGTTCGGATTAAGTGTTGGGTCTGTTCGGAATAAGAAGACTGTGTTCGGAATAAGTAGTGAGCCTGTTCGGATTAAATGTTGCGTTTGTTCGGAATAAGTAGTGAGTCTGTTCGGATTAAGTGTTGCGTCTGTTCGGATTTAGTGTTGCGTTTGTTCGGATTAAGTGTTGGGTCTGTTCGGAATAAGAAGACTGTGTTCGGAATAAGTAGTGAGCCTGTTCGGATTAAATGTTGCGTTTGTTCGGAATAAGTTGTGAGTCTATTCGGATTAAGTGTTGCGTCTGTTCGGATTAAGTGTTGGGTCTGTTCGGAATAAGAAGACTGTCTGTTCGGAATAAAGTTAGCTTAAGAATGACATTGGTAATGTTTGTATTTTTACATGTAAATAGTTTGTGAACTGAATATGTAAACATTTTGTACATGTAAACCAAAAAATAAACAAAACTAAAAATATCTTTGTCTGTTTAGACCTGCACACACGACCGACGATCCCTAAGTAACATGACCGCCAATTCACCCCTGATAGAGTGGATGGTATTGGGGTCCTTCTCCTTCGTAGGGTCAACATTCAACATTAGGCACCTTATCCAGTATAAAACGAAGGCGCCGCAATCGTTGCTCCCCGGTGGTTGTTGTTGGCTCTCTTTCCTCAGGATTCTCAGGGGCCAGTCGACCTTGAGTAGATCCCTCCAGTATACAGCCGCATCCGCTGCTGCACATTCATGCTGGCCTACAGTCTGCTCCGGATCATCACCTTCGCCTAGCTCCCTAGAGAGACTGTTGAATGCCAAAATCTCTTTGGACGGGCCATAGACAACCACCAGTGTCCAATGACCTGAAGACCAGCATGGTTGTGCGATCACGGTCTGTGTTGGAGACGCACCTACGATTTTAGGGAGGATAAAATCATCAACTTCTCTGCCTTGCCCTGCAAGAATTCGCCCCGACTCGAATGTGGATATGCATATAACTTTTTCTGGGTGGCGTCTTTCTTCGAGCACCGATAGCATAGCGTCGATAGTTTCATCGCTAATATCCATCCTAGGCGTTATAAGCTCCTTCAGGTCGGAGCGTTTTAAACTGCACATATCGCCTCTCCAGATGACCTCCCTATTGTCCTTGTTGGGTTCGGTCAGGTTCAGTAGCATTTTGACCTCATCAAATGACAACGTGCCCAATGCAGGCATGTCAACATCCGACCTTTTTTTCTTCAGGCTCCTTTGAGCCGCTCTATCTTTTCTTTTTTGCTCTTCTTCCTGCTTATTCTTCTTGGCCAGATGTTCGCCTGCCTTCAGCTGCTGCTCAACGGTGGCCGTCGAGCATTTTCTTTTCGCGACCCAGTTTGCTATCTGGACCTTTCTTTCTTCTTCCTTCTCCTTCTTCTTCTTCTCTTCCTCCTTCTCCAGCATTTTCCTCTTTTCTCCCATCTTCCTCTCCTCCTCCCTCTTCTCCTCTTCTTCCTTCTTCCTTTCCTCCTCCCTTTTTCTCTCACATTCCTCCTCCTCCCTCTTCCTCTTTTCTCGTTCCTCCTCCTCCTTCCTCTTCTTCTTTTCTCGTTCCTCCTCCTCCTTCCTCTTCTTCTCTTCTTCTTCCTCCTCCCTCCTCTTTTCTTCTTCCTCCTCCTCCCTCCTCTTCTCCTCTTCTTCCTCCTCCCTCCTCTTTTCTTCTTCCTCCTCCTCCCTCCTCTTTTCTTCTTCTTCATCCTCCTTCCTCTTCCTATTCTCTTCTTCCTCCGCCTCCCTCTTCTTCCTATTCTCCTCCTCTTGCTCTAGCTCGTTCTCCCCACCAGGGACTCCAGTTGTCCCTGTCCCTCGAAGATATATAATATCTTTCCTGAGCCTCCCACACTCTTCCTGGGAAATCCTCAGTTCTTCCCTGAGGTCGTGTACCTGTTCTGTGGCCTTCTTAAGGGCAGCTTCGGCCCTCAGCCATTTTGTCTTCACCTCACTCAGCTCCAATTCTTGGAGCAGCGGGTCGCATGGAATGCTGCAGTCTGCCAGTTGGAGCCTTGGCAAACTGACGGTTGAAGTTGAGCTCTTTCGAACAGGACCAATAAGTTGCAGCTCCCTTTCACTCATTGATGGAGCCCCCATCAGGTCGAACGTGCCGTCGTAAATTCGATGTAAGGTAATTCCACGTTCCTCCCATTTCCTCAGGGTTAATCGTTTCCCAAACATCTCCGTCCATCTTTTCATCCGTGGGAAAACTCCAGTTCTGGGCTCCCCCAATTTAAATTTCTCACAAAGCCACACCTTCAAATGGAAAGGAAAAAAATGAGAACTACTATACCAACGTACCTTCATATTCGAAAGACAACTGAATCCGAACATACATTAAACGTAAACCGAACAGACACCCAACTTAATCCGAACAGACGGACTTCTTATTCCGAACAGACACACGTCTTATTCCGAACAGACCCACCACTTAATCCGAACAGACCCACCCCTTAATGCGAACAGACTCACAATGTATTCCGAACTGACTCACAATGTATTCCGAACAGACCCAACACTTAATCCGAACAACCCCACCACATATTCCGAACAGCCCCACCACTTAATCCGAACAGACTCACAACATATTCCGAACAGACTCACAACGTATTCCGAACAGACCCACCACTTAATCCGAACAGACGCACCACCTCACCCGAACAGACGCACCACTTAATCCGAACAGACGCACCACTTAATCCGAACAGACGCACCACTTAATCCGAACAGACGCACCACTTAATCCGAACAGACACCCAACTTAATCCGAACAGACTCACCACTTAATCCGAACAAACGCACCACTTAATCCGAACAGACACCCAACTTAATCCGAACAGACGCACCACTTATTCCGAACAGACTCACCACTTAATCCGAACAGACCCACCACTTAACCCCGACAGACCCACCACTTAACCCGAACAGACCCACCATTTAATCCGAACGGACCCACCACTTAATCCGAACAGACCCACCACTTAATCCGAACAGACTCACAACGTATTCCGAACAGACACACATCGTCTTCCGAAAAGAACAAAAACAAAAAAAGAGGAAGAGAGGAAGTGTGAAGCAGGAACAAAAACTTACGTGTAGTATGGCAACACAACCTTCGACGTTCCCCTGCCGCATTATGAAATTCCCTGCCTTTTTCCTCTCCTGCAGTTCTAAACTTGCTTTCTCGAGGCCTCCAACCAGGGTTTTGTGAACTGCCATTGCCCATGCGTAGCTGCTTAGGCGTTTGATGTTCCTCAGAGGGTGCATGAACCATTCCTTCGGTCGCAGCGTTCCATCATAGAACAAAAAATTGTTGAAGATGAAAGAAATCAGGAGACGAACGTACTCCTCCGTCTCGCCCATGGTACTGTTTGCCATGAGATGAACTAAAAGTTGGGTGTTGTCAAGGTTCACCCCGTCTCGCTTCTGGACGCGCAATGGTTCCATCACCACGGCCTTCCCATGCGTACGTAACCCCAAAATTAGGGCGATGTCTTCCGGTGTAAGGGGAACTACCCCTGATCCTATTCTCAGCCCCACCTCCTCCGTATCGTAGTGCTCGACGAACCAACCGACTATTTCGTTGTCCGTCGTAATGTTAGGACGGTTTAGGAAGTGACCGAATGGGGTGCTACGGAAAGCCTCCTTCTCCACCTTATTCATCCGGTCAAACTGCTTTCGGATGGCCTTCCAGGAGCATCGTGATTCCCGGAAGTAGTACGTGGTTCCCTAAAACCAATAATTTAATAAACGGAAGTTCATCAAAAAAAATAACGACCCACGGAAAGAAAAAATTAGAGACCCACCGGTTCTGGGACGTGTTCGATATCGACGGCCGGAGTTGAAGATTCCATTATCGTTTACAAGGTGCGCTTCACAGGGAAAGAAAGTCGGGAATGCTTCACAGGTGCGCTTCCTACGTTCACAGGTAAGAAAGAAAGAAAGCGAGAGTCTCCCTTTTGTTCTGGATATGTTATCTTCCTCGGTATCCGAACCGTCGTTCGTAGGGTGTCTGCCGCTGTCTAATCTGGAAACGAATCGTCCTTCTTCGAAAACCGTCAAAAAAAATTTAAAACAATTTGAGGCGCGTTCGGAAGGAAAGCGTGACATGGCAATCCGAGTAGACGCTGACTCATCCACTTTTTGAAGCCACGTAGGGCGCGTCCGTGACGTCCGCGTCCGTGTATAAGGACTCTTTTCAAAACACGTCCACTTTGGAACAGATGGGATAGGATTCTAAACTGGAAGTTGTCCACGCTGTTTGCATAGAGACACTTGACATGCGAAGTTGAGTTTCGAACTTGCATTTGGAGGAGACCAAACAATCACCACAACCAACTCTGTTGCGTTTCGGGACAAAATAAAAGATTGTGCATAAAACTTTTGGGTGCCCGTTCCATCCATTGTTGGGAGGAACTCTAACAATGCACTATACACGACACAGATTAAACGCACCACGTACTCGAATATTGACTTGTGGAAATAACTTCGGGCTCTCTCTCAAACTTAATGCAACAAGAACACTAATAAGATGAAATAAAAACGCAAACACAAACGCACACCTGAAACAACCACGACACACACGATTTACAATGTTCGGCAACGTGCCTACGTCCTTGGAGGGTCTCCTGCGGGTTTTCTTTCCTTCTTCCGCTTCTCCAACAAGAGAAGCAACCGAGATTACAAGTATTGAGGCAATAGGTCCTCCAAAACACTCTAGATCTATCTCTAGCCTTAATTTCTCAACTCACAATGAAGGAAATATTACACTTGTACGTTATGTTAAAACCAAGAGCAAACAAGCTCTTTTATAGACTCAAAAACCAAGCTACAATTAAGCAAAACCGAACTGAACAATTCGTTGGAAACGGTTGATTGGTGCTCATTCGGTCGACCGTCTTTGACTCAACAGGAACGATTCCTGTTGCGATTCGGTTAACCGAATCCTTCCCGGTTGACCGCGGGAGCGCTTCTCGCGCGGCTCGGTAGACCGTGAGAACGCTTCTTCCACGAACTAAGTAATTCTCCAACAACCCGTCGGTCGACCGAGAACTCCTCGATGGACCGTGCCAAATTGGCCACACTTTTAGATTCTCGGAACACCAAAAATCACCCAAACGGTTTACCGAACCTGTTGTTCCGAAGTGTTTGTTACCCTCTGACGGTAGACCAAATCCAATTCGGTCGTCCGATCCCAGCTGCACCCGAAGTGCCTGGAATCCTCGGTTCGGTGGACCGAATTTGGTAGACCGAACCCTTCTTTGCCAAAATTCCCGGGTTGTGGATCGGTAGACCGGATCCCATCCGGTCGACCGAATCTTCCTGAATTTGCTTCCTTAACAAATATAGACCAATATTCAACATCCATTTTGTTGGATTTGGTCTACTAATGTAGGTAAGGACAGTGTGAGGGTTTCAGGTCTAAGGGCACCTTCGACGGGGTGTCCAAGTAAATTAGGTTGGCATTTACGTCGACCCCCAGGTCGTGACGGCTTCCACACATTTGTCTTTTTATTTTATTTTTTTGTTTTAATTAGTTTTAGTTTTATATTTAGTTGTAAATAATTTATTATGTTCGATACAGAGAATTATTTTTTTATTGGATAAAACAACCCAAATTTTCAATATTTTTCTCCTTCATATCATTTAGAGGTCGTTCTTGGATAAAATAAAAAATAAAAAAATATATTTAAAAAATAGATTGAAAATGATTATAAAAAAACCAAAACAAAAAGACCGTTGTAATTACTTTAATAATGTTAATTACAGTTTAATGTTAATTAAATTTGAAAATTTTAATTACAAATTACATTTTCGTAATTAATTTTCTTAAATTTTATTAATTTTGTTTAAAATGAGGAAAAATAAGTAATGTAAAAATGAGAGAGTGTTGATGTAATTAGGTTGATATTTATGCGTGAGTTGTGGTTGAGAAGTTAATAACAGAAAGAGATAGAAGAAAAATATCATGCTGATGTGATGGAAAAAAATTCTTATTTGACTATGTTAACATTTAGATAAATGTCATGCCGAAAGAGTTACGATCCATAGAACTGTCTCCAAACCTCAAAGAGGTTTCTTTAAAATTCCCCTCACTAAAGCACGTGTTACAAGTGTTTTTCTCAGCTTCACATATTTTGTAATTGACGTGAATGTGATACATTTTTGTTTTCAATACTATTCAATACATCGTTTTGTTTAAATGTGATGAAAGTGTGTCATATTTCATCATTCGATCAGTTTCGAGGTTTGACTTTATTCATAGCGAAAATTGTCATCTTAATTGTAGGAATGCCAGTTGGTTAAGTCAATGTCTACATGAAAAGCAAGATTGTTGATGGATAAAAAACATCGTTTCCACATCCAAGCAACTTAATTGAAAGAAAAATCACCAACGTCTTTTAGGCTCCTAGTCCGGTCTAAGGAGGAATTGGGGTTAGTTGGGACTTGGGTTTATGAGTTTGGGTGAGATTTGAGTTTGGATGAAGGTTTGAGTTTGGGAAGTGAATTTGAAGAAAATTAAACTTGGATGGGTAAAATTTCATTATGTATGATTTATATAAGTTGTTATGATAATAAGGAACTAAGTAAAATTTTAAACCAGCCAACTTGGAAAATATATAGCACATATACTTGATGATTATTGTTATTTAATTAGGCTATTGATTTTCACAATATTCTAGATGGACCAAATATAAAGAATCAAAATTTCAATATGATGAAACTCCAAAAGAGTCCATAGAAAAAATCCATGATCCAAGAGCTCACTTCTGTGATTATTATGTGCATATTTTCTCCACCTCTCATCCCATATCTATCCTTTTTCATTACTTCTTTTTTTCTATCACTTATCTCATCCCATACATATCTAGTTGATTGTGAAATGATATATTCTATCTCTGCCTTCTTTTGCTTTAATTTGTTCCTGTTCTTCTTTCAATGCCCTCTTTTTCTGTCTTACCTTTACTCCACTATGAAGCCCTTTGATCTAAGCTTAAAAAAATATGAACTAGCTATTGCTCTAAATGTGATTCTAAAGATTCCATGCATTAAATGCTCTAAAGTTGGTTGTGCAATAAGTTTAGCTTCAAATCTAGATTTTTCTTTAAAATTAAGGTGAATCTTATATTTTATTCTCAGAAAAAAATGATGCTTGAGTTTGAAATTCATTGTTAAAGTGTTAATATGTTCTGGTCTAGTTTTTGTTGCCGTGTCACCAACTTTCATGTTGGTGCCCAATCAACCATTCTATGTTTATTTCTTGTATCTCAGGCAACTACAAGTTAAGTAAGCATCCCTGAACACATATCTTATGTCTCAATTGATCCAAGTATTAGTTGAACGGAGTCGGGATGTTCGTAAACAACTCACGGTTGGTGAGCTTAAGATTCGGAATCCACGTTAGAAATTAAATTTAACCTTGACCACTTATTATAAAAACAACTAATTAAGCAACTAATCACAAAAGTTGTAAAAATATCATAAAATTGTCTATATAGGAGCTATGAATTCTGGATGACACTGACTAATTCCTTCAATGCTTCAAAATGACGCATCACAATAACTATGAAGTTGATGTGGTTCTATTTATAGTGAAGTAGGCATACCATGACAAGTTAAAATTACTACTAGGGGAATTTTGGGCAGACAATTCTTGATTGCAATTACGGTTATTCTGCACAAGAATCCATTTATCTACAAACCTGAAACTCCGGCCAAATTAGTTGTTGAAATGACTTTTTGAATTTGTAGTTATTCTCTGCACATGCTATGCAGTGCACTGTATTTATTTCATCTAGTGCAACTAGCTGGAACTGAAAGTGAATCGAATTAATTTAGAGCAAAGATGACAGCTACTTTAAACTGTAATTTTTTCTTTCATTTCTCTCCAAATATGAAAAGGTTTCAAAGTTCAATTTTGAGATAACCAACTATTCATCCGTCAAGTTATTTTGGAATTTCATTCCCTTATTAGTCTTCATAAATTGCCAATAGAAAGGGAGCTCCAGTTTTGGCTCATCTTGTTAGGACTTAATCCTAATTATTTAGGCTAATTAGTTTTAAGCTTCCTAATCCCTCTTAGTGGATGTGGTTGGGATGAAGTGGAGGCTTGTGATTGGCTGTGTTTAAGGAGAGTGTTTTAAGAAGCCAAATCTCATCTCATTCTCATTTTCTTCTTTCTCACTCTCTTTCGATTTGTCTCCCTCTCAGAGTGTTGGTGAGCTTTGGTGGAGTGTACGGCGAGAAGAAGGAAAGCTCAGTGCAGTCAACGGAGTACTCGTGATCGTCGCTCGGAGTAAAGTTCGTTGGAGAAGAGCTTTTGTGAGGAAGTGATTGTCGTGGTTCTTCGAAAGGTTTTTCAAGCCTTCAAGGTGTGTCAAGTTTCGTTTGAAGACGCACTTGAGGTATGTGAGTAGGTGAGTCGGTTGGAGGCATAGACCATCTAAACGGTTGATCGCCTTATGATCCGTTCGACCGATTGCACTGTAGTAAGTCGATCAGAGCTTAGACCATCTATATGGTCGACCGCTCCTTGATTTTGTTCGACCGATGACTTAAGTAAAGTTTAACCTGTTCGATCGGCTCGTGTTGGTTCGACTGGTGTGAAATAGAGAAAACGTAGGAAGTCCATGTTCTTTTTGGTTGACCGGGTTCTCTTTGTTGTTCGACCGATTGAGATGATTATTGTAATGTTTTTGGTGGCGTAGATCTTCTAGCAGTCGACTGCCTGAGATCTTCTGTTCGATCGATTGGTCGTTTAGTTAGTTGAAGCCTGGGAATTGACCATTTAAGCGGTCGACCGCCCATGATCTTGGTTTGACCGTTTACTGTTGTGAGACGGTTGAACTCATGCCTAGTAGCCTTGTGCGGTCGACCATTGTTGCTCTCTTTTGCACTTTTGAATTTCAACGTGTGGTGGGGATGTGGGGGTTGGGTGAAAAAGTCTTGGAGCCTTATTCGTTGTTTGTGTTGCTAGGGCCGGATGAAAGAGTCTTGGAGCCTTGTTCGTTGTTTGTGTTGCTAGGGCCGGATGAAAGAGCCTTGGAATCCTGTTTTGTGGATCGTGTTTGTTGTGGTTGGGTGAAAGAGCCTTGGAGCCGAGCTTAATAACGATGATTATGTACGGTAGTTTTGTATACTATGTTATACTTGTATGTTGTTATTCATGTATGTTAGGGAGTTTAGCATACTGGGTTTCCTTATGGAAACTCAGGCATAGCTGGATGTTTACTTTTCAGGTCGTGAGCGGAGGTAGAGGGTGGTGACCGCGGAGGAGCAGATCAGGACCTGGATCCTACTTGTCCCTCATTTTGGAGATTGTAATGATTACTTGTACTTATTTTATAGTCTTTTGATGTAATCACACTTTGACAAACTCATATATATATGTATATATATATATATATATATATATATATATATATATATATATATATATATATATATATATTGGTGCACTTTGTGTTTGTATTTCCGTAATATCCTTGAGTGTATGGTTTGATTTTGTCGATCTTCATTTTAAAAGTTTAAATTCTTCTGATGTTCTGAGGATGATACAGATCTCGTCCCCCTCCGGCGAAAAGTAAAGCAAACTCTAAAGATCAACCATCTCGCGCAACAAATCCACTAGTACACGTATATCAACTCAACTCATCTCCATCTTTTCATTGTTGTCACTAAATAGTCCTGAGTCCTGATTGCGACTCCCCTCAACTCATTCAAAATGATTCACCTACCTCAGAAGATGACAAACACCATCTCACTCCAGCAACTGTTCAAACTCAAAACATCAAAGGGTCTTCCAAGGAACCAAAACACAAAATGCATTTCCAAAAGAATTTATTCAAACTAGTTATTTATGTCATCCAATCCCGTACTCGCAAATCCAAGTTTACATATAGAAAATCACAGAACAAATGGACAATCATCTACCTCACAACATCCTCAACATTTGTAGGATCATCAGATTTGAGTATAGATTGTCGCTCGTACTTCATTAGTCGTAAGTTTCCCCGTAAATAACCTTTTGTGTGAACATCTACGCTTGTTGGGGAAATAAGAGTGGGGTAATTAACCCCATCAGCTCACAAACCCAAAATAACAGCAACATCGGCAACTTCAAAGTGGAACTCGTATTACCCTAGACTAAAGGTCTTGTGACATAAGGAAAAGCATTGTATGAGTTCAGAAACAACCTTGTCATCCACTACAACAGACGGCATGTCAAGTAAGTGACAAAATGGAACTTTGTTGTAGATTGCAAGATGAGCTTCTCGCATCTTCTTTGCATGCTTTAACCAGTGGGGACATGTGAGCCTATCGTGTACATTCTTTGCCATCTGAATGGAAGACACCAAGTGCATCAACTTTATAATGAAGTCATAAAAAATGTACCAGTAACAATGCTACAATGTCCCTATGCAAATCATAAAAACAGATAGTCTCGTGAAACCAAAAACCCTCCACTATCATCTTCATTTTTCAACACTCTATTTCCTCTGTATAATTTCTTTTTACCTCTTTTTTTATTCTTTCACAATAATTCACAAATTACATATAAATTAATTTTGCAATTACTTAAACTAAAAAAAACGAAAATCAAAAAATAAATTAAAACCTAATCAATAGCTGATGGACATGTTCCTCGTTAGAAATGTTTAGGGGTTCATCACGTATAAAACCCAAAAAATTATAAAAAAATTATATTTTTTAAATGATTTTAAAAGAACAAATAAAAAAAAAGAGTGCAATGGCCTAGGATCCGGGATGGAAAATCGGGCACCCAATTTTTGGGCACCCGTAGTGGGTGCCCTACTTGGGCAAAAAATGGAGGACATGTCTTCCACGTCAGACAAGCGTCAATTTCGACAACAAAATTCGAATTGTGTCTTATGGCGATGAAATTTACGAGCACCGATCAATTTTACCGTCAAACAACATCTTGCGTCTGTCATTGGTAACTTATGTCTATTAAGATTTGTTTAGGGTTTTAAAAGTACGCAGAGAGGAATATCTAACCAAAGATTAGTAACTAGAAGAATTGAAAGAATTAAAACATGACATGCGATGTATTTGTAATTGGATTTTATTTGAAGCGTGTACATTTAAGCACCATTCCGCAGACGCCAGTAGCATCCAGACGAGCGTTTAATTACCACAGATAGCTTGGGTTTTATGTAGATCGTGGGTGACTTCAAGTCAAGAGTAGTATGGAGGGCTTTTGTAGTTGAGCAAGTAAATTCTAATAAATATCATCCACGTGTTAACACCGAAAATACATCTCGAACAGATACATGTACGAAGGCTAAGGAATCATATGGCGCCACGAATGTTGGGTACTAAATGAAGAGCAGGTCAACTTCCTCCTTTGTAAAATATTCTCATGATAAAAGTGAGCCGAACAAATTTAACTCCAATGGGCAATGGCAGAGAGCCAACTATATATGTTCTTTTTTGTAAGTGGTACGTAGGTTAATTTTATTCAACGTGGACATCCGACCAACCGTAAGTTATTAACGTGGATGAAAGTCTTATTTGCTCCGCACTCTATCTAGTTAGTCATTAGAGCAGTCAGAATATACATCATGTAGTCAACTATATATATTGTATTACAACACAGTTAGTTGTATTTATATTACTGACTTTCATTTGATTTTCGGTCTCACTCAAGGGTCTCACCAAATAATAGATGATTCTTTGAAGGGCCTCCAAAATGAAATATAAGTTGGGATTTGACCAGGTTTGTCAGAATTTATAAGATTTCAATCCTGGATTGTTACTTTCTTTAGACTCGGACTCTAACCATTGGATTTCGACTCCCTTAAATACCAATAACTAAATAAGTAAATGATTTTTTGATCCGTTTGAATTACCCCTACAAATTAATTCTGATCCTCTTTTATCTAAATTTTTGACGCCACCCCTGTCATAACTTCTCAACGAATGCATTTTTTTGTTTATTTCAAGCCGCCTTCACAATATGACCCATTTAATCATATTGGTTTCATACAATTGACAAAAACAATCTCTATCGTCAAGGTAGCCAAACTTACCCAAAGTATGAATATGACTTGGCTAATATCTACATGAACATGTCTATGTTTTTGAGACAACCATATTTAATATGACATTGCATGCATGTGATGACCCTTCCCCGCCTCGTGCCTTTGTCTGAACCAACCAACTCGGCGGCGGCCTCCAAATCCATTCGATGCTTTTCAAGCATCATGATTAGTTTGCTCCTTCAAAGCATGATGAACATTCAACTTTTCTCCAAAATAGTTGCATGCATGAGACAACCGTATTTAATATGACATTGCATGCATGAGACAGAGGGATGTTTGGATCCAAACAGTGAGAATTTTCCTAACATTTTAATGTCAATCTTTGGTGTGCATCTAAACAGCTCATTCTTGTAAAACATTTCCACCCGGTAAATATAGACTTTTAAGGCTCTCAAAAGTGTTGTTATTATTCATATAAAGCACACTATCATACCAACACCGAATGTGCGTCTCAATTGGTCCACCTAGTTGGGTGAGGATAGGACATGAATTCAATCTCCATCCAAATAACATGTGATCAATAGGATGCAGTTATGCAGCGTAAATAATTTAAATTAACCCTACCATATATGAGAGAAAAATTAAATGTGCAAAAACTTTGACTCGTGCTACGTTCAGTACAAGCACAATTAAATCAACATCGATTTACAAGAAGATCTGAGAGGTAATTTCTCTCGTTAATTTCCTCGTGCCAGTAGATCGTCACCTATGGATGTATAGGTATCAAGTTCAATGTCGGATACAATTTAACAATCATACTCACAAACAGAAGATTCAGAATGTAACTTGAGTCTATGAAGTCGGTGTTTGATCTAACCAATAAAATTTTGGATTCTTTGGCAAAATTAAACTATATGTTTTTAGAATCAACAATATGAACAATAGATGTTTTTTTAAGGATTATATTTTAAGTAAATCTCAACATGTAACTCACGCTATCGTGACTGAATCCTAGTTTATAATTTAAGACTAAAAATCTACTGGTCCTAATTGGTGCAGTAAATGCTAAATTGATAAGTTATCTAAACGAATCTTGAATGTGTGCATATAATTCACTCTAGCTAAAACCAATTGTTCTGAAGCTGCGTCCCAATGCATCAAATGAATACCAAACAATCTCGGTAATATGTCACATCGAAGTTGCTTAACATCGTCTGATTTGGATTTCGGAGTTATAGAATACACGTACTCAGAGGTGAAGAAGCTCTCAATCAGTTGTTCTTTTCGATAAATAATACTCTAACAGATATTAAAAGGCAATTCACTATCATTGGGATCCGATGTTGAATCTTTCACTATTTCAAGACGAATCTCAAGTATCTAAAATCACGTAAGACTATTACCGACGCTCGGTGGGAATGAAACAGTGCGGGACATTAAAAGAGTTTTGATGAGCACAAAAAAGGATGGTGGCCAGGGTGTTCTGTCTTCTGTCCCACCTACTAACCAACTAATTTCAGATTGCCTTGTGAGCCGCCACGTATGGTGCAGTTGTTGACCTCATTACTGCCAAAAAGAGATTCATGTTATCATGTAGGACTTGATTACTTCCTGCAGCTTATGGTGGTGTTTGTAATTAGAACTTCTACTTAAGTGGTTTGATGACCCTTAATTACTCCTACTGTCCTACACACATAATAGCCCAGGTCTTGCATTTCTCAGTTACACCTGATCACAAAAAAACATCATGAATTGGTGAGTCGATCCGTCTAGGGAGTCGTTTCCCGTTGACATCAGTTAGTCAAGTTCCAAAGTCAATAGGAAGGATGTAAGAACAAGAAGACAAAGGCGCTGTAGTCAACGCCAACTTAATACCCCCTTCAACTCCCAATGCAAAGGAGTTGCATCCCAATGCAAACATGTCGTTGGATCTTAACCAGGCCTGTGGAAGACTATTAAGTATTAACTCTCTTCTGCGTCACGCAGCATACGAGAAGAGTTGACTTAGAAAAGCTATGGTACTACGTGGATGGCCTAATTAGGCTGGCTCTGAATCATCCTCACAGATGTGCAATTTAGACATGGATGTTTCCTTTCTCTCAAATAACTTAAGTTTGGTCCGAAATATTTCTCGAGGTGAGACTTGAGCTTCACCAATTTGTGAGTATAACAGGCTGAGAAGTTTTGTACATATCATTCCATTTCCTAATTATTTATTAATGCGCAAAGTTAAAGGTACTCACGTTTGGAGATCAATCATCACATAACTAATAGATTAAACTATTTGGATCAAGCGTGCTGTTTGCAGTTATTGCCCTAACTGATAGGGCAAAACAAAATCAGACAAATTAAAATACAACAGGAGTCAGTGAAAAAAGAAAGTGGTCTCGAAAAACATTATCAGGAATGGTCGACCGAATCTTATTAGTCGACCAGAACACATCCATCAGAGTCAGTGTAACATCCCCGAAAACAACGGAAAATTTAAACTTTTAAATATATGATAATCAAAGGATAAACATCAACACAGGGGACGCTACTCGAAAATATATGTATAATATATGGTGCCGCACCGTATACAGGAGTTGTCAAAAGAATGACTACATCAAAATACAATATACAGATATACAAGTAGTCATCATAACCTCAAAACCGACACGAGGACCCGACTCCAAGATGCACTCGTCCTCAGTCACCACCCAAGCAGCTCCCGAAGAGGGAACCTGAAAACAAACAACAATGCTGTGAGTTTCCCGAAGGAAACCTCGTATGCCAAACCCACCTACATGCAATGCGAAACATGACCTATCATACTAGTATTATGCCAAACATAAATCATAACTGGTCATTCCCCGAACGGGTCATAAAGTCATAAAAGTCATTTCCCCAACCGGGGTTCATTAGTCATAAGTCTAGTTTTGGACATCCGTAGATACCCACCGCAGGCACATGCGGTCATACGGAAAATACGCGACACACCCCCACTCGCGGCTACACTAGTCATATGGGTTCGGTGAGGGTCGCACGCACTTCCGAGTCATCATCAGATCTGATCAGTGGTCGAAGACCACAATCCGCCAGAGTCGTCGCTCAGGTCGGTCATACTCGTCAGTCGTGCCACAGCTGGACGATCATACTCGCCGGAACAGCATCGGTCGAGCACATCCGCCGGAACATCATCGGTCGGTCATCTCCGTCGCCACACAGGCTAAGGCACAGAACTCTGCTGCACAAGGGCTAACAGTCATCTCCGTCGCCACACAGGCTAAGGTCATCTCCTTCGCCACAAAGGCTAAGGTCATCTCTGTCGCCACACAGGCCAACAGTCACCTATGTCGCCACACAGGCCGACAGTCACCTCTGTCGCCACACAGGCCGACAGTCATAACAGTCATCACATATAGATCATGCAAAAGGAGAATATGGTCCCACAGGTCTACTACCTAGGTCTCAATGCACATGTCATATCATGGGAACATAAGCAATAAATGCAATCCACGCACCAACGCGCTTATAAACAACCAATACAAATACTGGGCTCCAACGGTCGACCCGAAAAGGTCATACGGTCGACCGGTTGGTCGTTAAAACCGGTATTTGGTTCGAACCACAATCCAACGGTCGAACCAAGGAAATCATCGAAACGGTCGAACAAAGGTCTCTGGGCGGTCGACCGTTTAGAAGGTCTACGCCACAAATAAATAATAAATAAAACATCCCCAACGGTCGAACGGCAATGGGCTTCCGGTCGACCGAAAAACATCAGGGACTTCAACATTCTACAAGGTCATTACCGGTCGACCGAAATATGAATCGGTCGAACCACACTTAAGTTGTCTTAAGTCATCGGTCGAACGGGATCTCAGGGCGGTCGACCGTTTAGAAGTCTACACCCCCAACCGACTTAAAACAGTACGTCCGATCGAACTTGGTCAAAGAGGCGGTCGACCGTTTAGAAGGTCAACGCCCCCAACCGACATACAACAGTGCATTCGGTCGACCGATAAAGGGGACCCGGTCGACCGAAAACACTCAGGGTCTTCATCCTCTCGCTCAAACGTAGAATCGGTCGACCACCCATCGGGTATCGTTCGACCGATTCGATCGAGAGCGCCCGAATTACACTACAACCGGTCGACCGAATTGAGCACCGGTCGACCGAAACAGAGCAGAAACTCCTGCTACTCTATTCCGACGAGCCATTCGGCCTACCGTCGAACACTCAAACACCCACACAACCTTGGTGAGCGTAAAAGCAAGGCTTGGCATACCTTGGAAGCTTGAAAAAGCTTCCGAAGAGCAACGACGATCCTCCCACGCAAAAGGGCGTATCTCCGGCGAACTCCACACCTTCCTTGAACTCCGGCGACCAGACTTGCCGGCGCACCCGCAACTCCTCCTTCCACCGACGAACTACAAGGGAGGGAGAGAAAGTGTTGAGGGAGAGAGTGAGATGAAAAAGAGAGAGAAGGAAGGAATGAGAAGGAAAGGGTTTGGTTTATATACTCTCACTAAACAGGGTTTAAGGTTCTTAAACTTAATTAACCTTAATCAAGGAATTAGGTTCTCACAGTCAGACTGGGAACTTACTGGACTCCCAGAAACAGATGATCGAACATCATTCAGTCCACTGATACCTAATCAATAGTGTTCCTGGAAGTTACTGGAATCTGGAGAACGAACATCCGAATCTTATTCGGTCGTCCAAATCCGATCCACCGTCTGGCCAATGGTTGACCAAAACCAAGTGAACAATAGTTGCCTAGCATTTTACTGGAACCTGAAGAAAAGTTGATTGTTCCCCAAATGGTTGATCGAAATTTGGACCCGAGTTGTTTTCATTAAGGAACTCATTTAGGTTTACCCTAAACTTCTTAAATAAATATCTAAGTTGCTTAGAACTCTAATGTTGTTGAAATCTTAAGTGAAAAGAGAAACACCACAGTTGAGAGGTAGGTTTAGCCATCATACTCCTTAGGGTTTTTTGATTTGGAGAAAATCTTGTTGTTGGAGGATCATCCACCCCCCAATCTGGTGTAATAAGTCATCTCCGGTTCCATTCTCCTTGTACTACAAACATTCTCATAGGGAAGCTCGATCCGTCTCGGCTGTTGTGATTTTTTTCCAATTGGGTTTCCACATAAATTTGATGTGTACGTTTGTGTTTGCTTGTGAGATTGCTAAATACATATCAGGTGTTCGATGGATTGCTTAATTTGAGTTCTATTGGTTTTATTTATCATCCTGCATACGAACCACAACACTAACTATTAGGGGTTTAAATGAGGTGGGGTGAGTTTTCACCCCACCACTACCCGCCCTGTCTATGTTAAGCGGGTAGGCAAAGGTGGGACGGGGCAAAAAAAAAACCCACTACCCACCCCGCCTAACAGTGGAATAGGCAGGGAGGGAAGGGTTATACGGGGCATTTTCAATTTAACGTAGTATAGTTACTTTTTAATGAAATTTGTTTACACAAAAATTTAATGACATAGTATAGTTACTTCTTAATAATAAAATGGACCATAAACCTTATAAAATATGACCGACAACAAGATCAAACATAGTAAACATTTTACTTTGTTAAAAATAAAATATTTTCGATGTTTTACATACAAAGATTGTTCTATCTTGAAGAATACTAACCACAACGGCAAAACCACATAATCGACCTAAATCAACTTAACTACGCAAAAAGACAAGACCCAAAATCAACAAAAACATCCAAAAAAGAGTATTGGAATGTCGAATTATACCACTGCAATAGAAAATCTTACATGAATATCTCCGTGTGAATTTTGAAGGTTAACGGGTAAGCTTTCCCCCCATTTACACCCCTACTATATATCCTAAGATGAACCTTGCTTTCTTTGTCCGCAATCAAGCATCCAATTCGAGACCACTGCTTGTTATTGAATCAAATGCCTTCTAAGCTAACAACATTTTCTGGAATGGCTGTCGGCTGATACAAATGAAAGGATATGAATAATATATAAAAAATGGCAGTAGGCTAAACAAAAAGAATTCGTTAAGTTCACGTATCAATTTGTCAGAATTAGGACTTAATAACCACTTGTGGTTCCAGTGTAGCTATTTCTATGCCTTGCTTCAGCTTTTCCAAAGATGGAGTTGGAACGGGTCTTCGAAAGTCTCCATAGAAGAGGTAAGGGCATTCTGAAGATTATTATGTACTACTATCGCACCCAAAAATAGAGGAATTGCCCTGCCCGTACAACCAACGCTATGAGAAGACCACTTCGACGGTGAAATGTTACCCTAACATTTCGTCAACTGGTGCAGCCCTGTTGCAGGGCTGTGATGCCAATACATCTTCAATTGAACTTTCTTTAGCACCGTGAATTGGGGAATCTCCACTGTAATTGACTGACATTTCACTCAACACCACAAAAGTCATAGCTTATGCCAATTTTGAAGAGTTTGTTTTTTCCAACGTTTCAAGACATGAATACAGCCTGCACCACAGAACAACCCAAGTGCAGCAATTGTCATGATAGTTGAATTACTCACATTCCGGTGATAGCCTCCCTACAAAAGAAGAATGTCCAGTCAACCTTAGCGCAAGCAAGACTTCATAAAAAATACATCTTGAAATTGAATCTCACTTGGATAAGGAAAAACAATACGGCAGCATTTGAAGGTGCTAATGAGAGGCTAATCATGCCCCCACGCAGTTCGGTGGGCACGTACCTGCTCAAAACATTACAGAAATTAAACCCAACTTATAATTGACAAAGGAATGCAACTAGAAATGTGATCAAGAATCGTACATGGTTCTCAACCGCGCCAAGGATGGAACAATTAACCCAGTGCAAGTACTAAAAATGCTGAACAACATCACATGGACTCCAATTTCCTGCAAACTTCAAAATGTCATTTATCAATCCAGATCACCTTAACAATGCAACATAGTACGTCTCGAGTCATGAACGCATACCTGATAGTCATAAGCAACAACAGACAGACATAGACCAGCAACAGCAAATGCAGCCGTTAAACAGTCATCATTACGAAATGGTGATGATCCATCATAAAACCATGGAACTGCAGTGCTGCCTAGCATTTTTGCTCCAAGGAAACACGGGTATAAAAGCGATAGTCTGAGATCCCTTCCATCTGCCTAAAAGATTTGAAGTGAATGAAATCTACTATGAAACTATAAAAAAAAACAATCATAACATAGCCAAAGAGGTGAAAATTTACTTCAAAAAAGTAATTGTGTTTCCAGAAACCTAAACATTTCAATTGCGAAGATAAATAATGTAGTGGCAAAAGCATTCATTTGTTAAATATTTACTTTGTCAACAGATCTGTAAGATCACAAAAAGCCTCAACTGCTCAACATATATTGATAAAAAGATCTACTTATCTAGGAAATATAAATGAACACTACACCATTACTTATCAACATTCTCAGCCAAGCACTATTAACTTTTCATTCACATCCTATAATATTACAAATTGTGTGGAGGCTCATGAGTCTTGACAATTACATGGCTAAGAAATCAGGAAAACAGTACTAAAAGAAATTACTATGTCAAGAACCATGGTAATTGATGTCCAACTTACGAACTTATTAAGGGCATTATCTCAGTGTCTCATAGTGGTCACAAGAACAAACCTTCACTTGGATCAATTACATGAATAATAAGTACAGATGTGGACAATTCCTTCCTCCACACAAAGAAGTTAGGGCATGGATGTATGTGCCATGCCAAATAAGATTTTACATGATACAGGCTGAATAAGACAATAACATCAAGACTTTGCCCAAAAAAGGCATTTGCGAATTTAAACACGTTGAAATTTCAAAAGAATCACAAACATACCACCACAGTGGGAGCCCAAAGAATCCAGAACATAGATACTGAGAAATGAAGGAAGGCCTGTGCCATTGCCAATAACCATATTCTTTTATCTGTTCCAAACACAAGCATATAAGTTTTCCAAAAGGATCCTAAAAAGAAACAAAATGCATCGCATATTTTGATACATATACATAGATACAAGATAAATAACAACAAAAAATCACACATTTGAAGATGTTTTTCTACAACATAAATAGGCAAACTAAGATTTCTTGATCAGATAGAGAAACAAGTAACACATGACATGCATCTGTTAACATTTTTAACGTCCATGAAACATTGCATATTCATTTCTTTGTTCATCAAAGCATGTAGGTTACTAACTTTAAGCAAGTCATGAAAAATTTCATTAGACGACTACAGATTTCTCAACCTCAATAGCAAAATGTAATATGTCACCTCCAAGGCACAACCAATGCCACAAACTATCACTAACATACACAAATATATATATGTATATTCCAAATAATTTTCCCTTCTGAGGACACCAATCAAAAGCCACACAAAAGGTCTAATTTTTCTTGTTGTGGATTTTTCAAAACTTCCGCAAGTATTGTGTTTTCTGTCACCTATCCCAACTGTTTTGGCACTAAAAGCTTCGTTTGTTGTTGTTGTTGTTGTTGTTGTTGTGCTTTCTATTTGTGTTTCTATCACAAAATTCATATTGACAGGTAGCTGACAGTTGACACTATAATATTTTATGAAAATGATTAAATAAATCAAAACCTTCAAGCTAAATCCTAACAGAGTTCTTAGTTCTTACCATGAATTAGATGCTCATATAGTGAATCACAATATTTCCTAATAGAAACTGAATGTCGAGAGCTACTCCATTCTTTGCCAATGTAAATGATGCTTAACAATGCTATTAAAGCAGCAGGAGCACCAGGAACAAAACTGCCTTTGTTAAGATCCTTAGCGAAAAAGTTTGCAAGCACTTGGCTTCCAATAAGAGATGCACATTCGGAGAAAGTCATCAGCCAAAAGGTATCCATTAACAAATCCTGTCTATGGCCTTGCTGCAAAAAATTATAATGGAGATGTAACACTGAAACAGTTTTAAAACAAAGAATTAGTCTTTAAATTTTTAAGTTGTGATGAAAACCTTTTCGTGCTCAATTGTCATCCAGGTCTCGAAGCTGAAAGAGAATATGGAAGATGCCAATGACAAGCATATACGTATAATGAACACACTTGGATGCTTGGTCACACTCTTTAAGACAGCAACCACAAGATGAAGGACACAAAACAGCATACATGCCTTTCTTGGACCTCTACAAAAGATAATTCCGTTTGTCAGAAAAGTGTTCGTAAATAACATAGTTTTATTTTCATATATATATATATATATATATATATATATATATATATATATATATATATATACATGGTCAAGCTCTAATGAGCCCAGGGTTCATCTAATTTAATTTAAGCATCGTACAATCTCATCATTGGATCTTATTTACAGTTAATCTTACCATTCATTAGCATAACCGTTTTTTTCGTAATCTACCTTACAATTTGAAATGAGTGGTGGATATTGTGGGAGCTTAATTTAGAAAAATTAAGCCCTGAGCTCACTAGAGAATTCATGTATGTATGTATGTGTGTGTATATATATATAAACCATATAATAGGTTATGTCACCGACAAAACTAGAAAAATTGCAGTAAATAGGCAAAATGGAAACATAAACACTAGGAATTAAACACCGATGCAAAAATTACTGAAAGTTTGTGACACCCACACAAATACACAGCCAAGAACTGGAAGCTAGGGTATTAGAGATATACATACATATATACATCGGAAGACAAACGTACGTATAGCAAGCAATATCACTTTTCGAAAGTAGTATTGCTTAAGCTATTCATTAGGATTCTCATACATAACCTATATTACAACTGGTTGTCACTAGATAAGAACTACTACTCGATTCCGTCAAACCTTAAATACGAAACAAAACCTAGCCTAAGTTCTGATTCCAGGCACTCGTATTATACTTCCAACAGTACTAAAAATTCACGAACATACCACCCACACTCAAATTAAACCTAAGTGACTTCCACTAACGTCCCAACTGACATCCTCCTGATTCGTAAAAAAAACACAATTGCAAGACTATGGCATCCAATACCAATCAGGCAAGCATCATTCCACTCCGCACTAACCAACAGAAGCATAAGACGAGACACATAATACAAAGCAACAATCTATTACCAATCTGGCACTCAATTTCCAATGAAGATGAGCTATATTATTGACCACTATACTTCCAACAGCTCTACAAATCACCAATAATCATCACAAAACATAAGGTAAGTGAGTTCAAATAATTTCCCGACATAAACCTCTCCAATTTATGGATAAATTCAATAATCAAATCAATACATCAGAATGCAGGAGTATTCACATCTCCACCAATCAGACAAGCATCAAAACACTCCACACCGATCACCGGATCGAACATATAGAATACAATGCAACAATCAACAATTAATTAAACCCTAGACCGCACTTTAAAACTCACGTTATATCCGAAATGACGCCTAACAAAGTCCCTCCAATGAGCGCCGCAGCCGCTCCGGCAACCAAACAAACCACGGCCTCCTCCCTCCCGATCCCGTACCGCCGGAACTCGTAATCCCCGAACACCGATTCGAGCCCACCGATAACTGCGCAAAAACAAAAATCATCAAAACCGGAAAAACAGTCAGATCCAGAATCAGGGAGGGAGAGAAGCGGCACGGACGGGAGGCGAGGGAGAAGA